>JAPDVR010000007.1:13813108-15190608 GCA_026230005.1 Gila orcuttii | reverse complement strand
CTCGAGTGTTGGTGTGACGGCGATCTCCGGCGAGTGCGTGCTTCCTGCTTATCTCTGGAGTGGTTCATCAGAGAGTGCGTGCTTCCCCGGGCGCTTCAACACTTGAGTTTTCTCTCTAAAAGAGCGCACGCGGCACGTCTTTTTAAAGACGGCTCGCCCGTGCATTTAAAAAAAAAAAAAAAACGAATGGTTGCGGCAGCTTGGTATCGGACTCTGATGGGCACGAGCGTTGTCTAGTATGTTTGGGCTTGATCATACTAGAGCAGCGCTCGTGGATGACTCATGTTCTCTCTGTGGGAACATCATCATCGCGTCATATAGGTCGAGACTCGGTGAACTCGCAAGAGTGAGAGTCCCCTCATCCACCCCCCGATCTTCGGCTGGTGGCCAGGGTGACCTGAGGGTGTTGGTCTGGAACAAGGCGCCGACTCCGTGTCTGTGACCCCAGCCTCCCCTCAACGGCGGTGCCCGCTAGTGAATAGGTGATTCCCACGGCCCGTGTGTTTCATTTAAAGCTACAGAGGATGATACTATGTTTGTAGCAGCTTCACAAGGTGGGTTTGATTCTCTGCGAAGTGACGACTCGTCACAGCTGCCACCCTCTGGTGTGCATACGGCTGTGCCTGAGTCTGATCCAGAGATGACGGCCATGCTTTCCTGGGACGATTGGTTTTTGGGTAAGGCCGCCGACCCTCGTCCACGGCAAACCCCAATACCTTCCCTCCCGGACGTGCATGATGAGATCTCGAAGTCCCAGAAGACCACGGGACTGGCAGCCGCCTCTCTGCAGGCCATGGCCATTCTGCTGGTCCTCGACCCAGATGCTCATGGACTTGCACGAGGGCGGGACTGACCCAGGGCTCTTCACTGAGTCGCGCGCCGCCACTGACCTTGCTCTCCGAGCGACGAAAGTGGCCGTACGCTCCCTGGGTCAGGTGATGCCTACCATTCTGTGGCTGAACCTGTCTGATGTGCTGAATGTCGCGCGGCCCCGTCTGTCCGACGTTCCCATATCCCAGGTCGGCCTCTTCGGCGGTGCGGTTGAGAACTTCGCCCAACAGCTCTAAACCGCCCATGTGCAGACTGACGTGATTCTGTCCCGATGGCCCGCCGTCCGCTCAGATCCCTCGGTCTGCCCACTGCCGAAGGCGCCCCCCCCGTGGCTCCCACCCCGCCCGTTTAAAGAGACGGCCGGCTCTGGAAGCCGTGGGCGGACGCCACAGCCCTCTCCAGCCCCGCCCCCCGCTACGTGCCGGGTTAAGCGGCGCTCCTGAGACGGGCTCCACAGAGATGGGACTCAGTTCTTCCAGGAGTTGGTAGCAGGACCACTCCTTTCCCCGGTGGAGGGCCGGGGAAAAATCCTTATTCTCCTAAGAACTGACTCTCCCGTCTCTGGGAAGACAGAGTTCTCGGACGACACAGAGCGCCGCCCACAAGCCGTGCTCTCCTCGTCCCCCTCTGTCCCAGAGGTGCTTGACACGGCGTGCCGTCCACGGACCGCTTCGCCCCTGTCCCCCTCTGTCGCCAGACCCCTGGCAGAGCAGGCCCCTGCGGGACGACCAGCATGGTCCTCCCCTGGCCCCCTCTGCCAGGGCGCGGGTGCTAACCGTGCCCCCACACCGGGCCGCTATGCCGTCCACGTCTGGGCCAGTTACTCCGCTTCGCTGCCCCCCCGGGGGGACGCCTGTGGCCCGCATGACCCCGCTGGTTCAGTTCCTGGGAGCCTGGCTAGAGCTCCCCGTCTGTCCCGCTGGGTCACGCGCGCCATCAGGCTCGGCTATGCGATTCAGTTCGCACGGTCTCCTCCCCGCTTCCGGGGAGTCCGCTCCATTGTAGTCGGTGGCAATGCCCCCATCATGAGAGCTGAGATTCTCACCCTGCTGGCGAAGGGTGCGATCGAGACTGTCCCTCCAGCCGAGATGAGGTCCGGCTTCTACAGCCCCTACTTCATTGTCCCCAAGAAAACCGGTGGATTACGGCCAATCCTGGACTTGCGCGTGCTGAACCGCTCCCTTCACAGGCTGCCGTTCAAGATGCTCTCCGCCAAACGCGTTCTCGAATGCGTGCGGCCCCAGGATTGGTTTGCAGCGATCGACCTGACGGACGCCTACTTTCATGTCTCCATTCTCCATTCAGCCCTGTCTCCTCGCACCTTCACGAAGGTCGTCGAGGCTGCCCTTGTTCCCCTTCGGGAACACGGGGTTCGCATCCTGAGTTATATCGACGACTGGCTGATCCTAGCTCACTCTCGAGATCAGGTTTGCGAACACAGGGACCTAGTGCTCCGGCACCTAGCTCGTCTGGGCCTTCGGGTCAACTGGGGAAGAGCAAACTTTGCCCCGTGCAGAGGACCTCTTTTCTCGGTATGGACATCGACTCGGTCGCCATGTCCGCGCAGCTTACGAGCGAGCGCGCGCGCGCAGTCACTGCTGACTTGCCTGAGACATCTCAGGAGCAAGAATGCGGTTCCACTGAAACATTTTCAGAGGCTCCTGGGGCATATGGCATCTGCAGCCGCGGTCACGCCGCTCGGATTGCTTCATATGAGACCGCTTCAGCTTTGGCTTCGCGACCGAGTCCCGAGGTGGGCATGGCATCAAGGCACGCTCCGGGTACCAGTTACTCCGACCTGCCGTCAGTTCCTCACCTCGTGGTCGAACCTCAGTTTTCAGAAGAACGAGCTTCCCGGCATGTTGTGGTCTCCACGGATGCCTCCACCACGGGCTGGGGCGCCATGTGCAATGGACATGCTGCTGCGGGCTCCTGGACAGGACCACAGCGGCTATGGCATGTCAATTGCCTCGAGTTGTTGGCAGTACGCCTTGCCCTGCACCGCTTCCGGGCGTTGCTCAGGGGTCAACACGTACTAGTCCGCTCAGACAATACCGCTACTGTAGCGTACATCAACCATCAAGGTGGTCTACGCTCCCGCCGTATGTCACAACTCGCCCGCCACCTCCTTCTATGGAGTCAGAAGCATCTGAGGTCGCTTTGAGCCATTTTCATTCCCGGAGCCCTGAACTGTGCAGCCGACGAGCTCACGGCTTCAGCCCCTCCCTGGAGAATGGCGACTCCATCCCCAGTCGGTTCAGCTGATTTGGGACCAGTTCGGGGACGCACAGATAGATCTGTTTGCCTCTCACGACTCGACCCATTGCGCCCTGTATTTTTCCCTGACCGAGGGCACGCTCGGCACGGATGCACTGGCGCACAGCTGGCCGCCGGGCCGCAAATATGCGTTTCCCCCAGTGAGCCTTCTTGCGCAGACCTTGCGCAAGGTCAGGGAGGACGAGGAGCAGGTCATTTTGGTCGCGCCGTATTGGCCCGGCCGGACCTGGTTCCCCGAACTTGCACTCCTCGCGACAGCACCTCCCTGGCCCATTCCTCTGAGGAAGGACCTTCTTTCTCAGGGACGGGGCACCCTGTGGCACCCTCGCCCCGATCTCTGGAGCCTCCACGTGTGGCTCCTGGACGGCTCGAGGTAGGTTTGAGTACCCTTCCACCAGCGGTGGATACCATATTTTTGGTATGGAAAAAAATATATTTTTTGGTGGATACCATATATTTATACCATAGGTGGATACCTCTTTTCTTCCATACCGAGAAAAGAGGTCCTCTGCACGGGGCAAAGTTTGCTCTTCCCCAGTTGACCCGAAGGCCCATCACTTCCGCTAGAGCGTCGTCCACGAGACACGTCTACGCGTTGAAGTGGAACCTCTTCGTCGACTGGTGCTCTTCTCACCGAGAAGACCCCCGGAGATGCTCGATCAGCGTTGTGCTTTCCTTCCTTCAGCAAGGGTTGGAGCGAAGGCTGTCTCCCTCCACCCTTAAGGTCTATGTTGCCGCCATTGCCGCACACCATGACCTAGTCGAAGGTAAGTCGGTAGGGAAGCACGACCTGGTCATCAGGTTCCTGAGAGGAGCGAGGAGACTAAATCCTCCTCGTCCTCCTCTCGTTCCCTCTTGGGACCTCTCAGTGGTTCTAACTGCCCTGAAGAGTGCTCCCTTTGAGCCCCTGCAATCAGTTGAGTTTAAGTTCCTGTCAATGAAGACAGCGCTCCTGGTTGCACTGGCCTCCATCAAGAGGGTAGGGGACCTGCACGCATTCTCCGTCGACGAAGCGTGCCTGGAATTCGGACCGGCTTTCTCTCACGTGATCCTGAGACCCTGGCCCGGATATGTGCCCAAGGTTCCAACCACTCCCTTTCGGGACCAGGTGGTGAACCTGCAAGCGCTGCCTCCGGAGGAGGCAGACCCAGCCTTGGCACTGCTCTGTCCAGTACGCGCTCTTCGCGCCTATGTAGACAGGACGCAGTGTTTCAGGACCTCAGACCAGCTCTTTGTCTGTTATGGTGGGAAGCTGAAGGGAAAGGCTCTCTCCAAGCAAAGGTTGTCTCACTGGATAGTGGACGCCATTGCCTTGGCTTACCAGCAGCAAGGTCGACCGTGCCCCCTTGGTGTGACGGCCCACTCCACCCGGAGTGTGGCATCCTCTTGGGCTCTAGCGCATGGCGCCTCGCTAACAGACATCCGCAGAGCTGCAGGCTGGGCGGCACCTAACACATTCGCCAGATTCTATAATCTCCGAGTGGAGCCAGTGTCCTCTCATGTACTCGCTTCAATTAGCTAGTACCGGACCCGCTCAGGTGTCTTCGCTTGCTCGCCATTCCACTCCACGGACTGGATATGTGCGATATTCTCCTCAGGTGAGCTTCCCCGAAAGCCCTGAGTTCCTCCAGCACTCCTGACGTCGGCGCCAGTGTCTCTTGCCTGCGCGTCGGCTAGGTGCCTCCCGTGTGCATGGTCCCTCCCCTGAGCGACCCCCACATGTGTATTTCCACTGTAAGCCTCTCTGAGCATGTGTCTTTCCCTTGGCAAGCCACCTTGCCACCCCTGGGGTTGAAATATTCCACCTGCGGCTGGACACCCCAGTGTTCTCCATATGTTTCCTTCGGGTCATATGTGTATTTCTAAGTCCCCCCCCCCTCTGGGTTGGCATTAATTGCATACTTCCCCTAGCTTGGGATATGCTTCCCAGTGTACCTTGGTATTCCTGTGTTAAATTGAGTCCTTCGTCCTTCTATGTCAGGGACCTCGATTTACGCAGGGCACTGGAAGACAGCCGAGAAGGTGGCGTGATTAGACTGGTAACCCCATTCGTCGTCATCCGACGTAACTCGGAGTGACAACGAAAGGGAACATCTCGGTTACGTATGTAACCCTCGTTCCCTGAGTAGGGAACGGAGACGTTACGTCTGCCTGCCACTTTCCGCTGTACCGCGGGGATCGCCTGAGCTCAGTCTTGGCTCCTCAGCGAAGAAACATAAACTGCTGTTGCGGACTTCCTCCTTTTATACCCACGAGTTGGGGCGGAGTTACGTCATGCAAATTCCGCAGACCCATGGCATTTCTTTGCCATTGGCTCGTTTTGTAATACTCGAAGTTGATAGGCTTTCTAAGCGAAACCCCATTCGTCGTCATCCGACGTAACGTCTCCGTTCCCTACTCAGGGAACGAGGGTTACATACGTAACCGAGACGTTACTTTCCTTCAAGAAACCCATAGTGATAAAAATAACGAAGTAGAATGGGGCCTATGGTGGGAAGGAAAGTATATTCTTAGTCATGGCTCTAATGTTAGTCCAACATTAGTCCAAGCTGTAAGGTTAACATTATATCTGAACATGAGATAGAGCCAGGTCGTTTACTAGTTGTAAAAGCTAAATTAAATACTTACAATGTGATTTTTATGAATATTTACGCAAATAATAAAGGATCTGAGAGAAGTGTTCTTTTTAAGAAAATTGAAGAGGTTTTAAAAACATTAAAATCAAACGACATTGTGATTATGGGAGGGGATTTTAATTGTACTTTAGATTTTAATATGGATAGAAATCATGAAGAAACACACCATCAGTCTTCCTCTGTTTTGGCAAATATTATCAAGAAGTTCGAGTTAAATGATATATGGAGAACTGAAAACCTTTCTTTAAAACAGTATACTTGGGTGAAGGTTTCAGAAGGAACGGTTCATGCTGCAAGATTAGATAAATTTTATATTTCAAACAACTCAAGGAATAGATCATAAAATGATTACAATAGATTGTATATTGTCAAAACAACAAAAAGTGGGTTCATACTGGCATTTTAACAAAAAGCTGTTACAAGATGCTGTTTTTTGTGCAAATTTTAATTTATTTTGGCAGACATGTCAGATGCACAAACATGACTTTAGAGATGTCATACAGTGGTGGGAAGTTGGAAAAACACAAATTAAAGTTTTCTGCCAACAATATACTTGTTATTCCTCAAAAAGAATGGAAAATATGATTAAAGAACTTGAAAATGAGATTCTTGAAATTGAAAATAAAATGTTGGAAAGACATGAGAATCAATTACAAAATGTTATATGTGAAAAAAAACTACAGTTAGAAAACTTATTACATGAAAAAGTAAAGGGAGCTCTTGTCAGAGCTCGTTTTTCTCATATTAGAGATATTGATGGACCAACAACGTTCTTTTTTAATTTAGAACGAAAAGTGTGTCAAGAGAAACAAATGCTGTGTTTAAGATAGTGGTGATTTATTTCATGATCCATCTGAAATGAGTAAATTTGTTTTTGATTTTTATTCTAAGCTGTATGACATGGAAATAACGGACTTGGATAGTAAAACTGAACTTTTTGACTTAATCCCGAAACTTACACCAGAGCATAAGGAAGAGTTGGATTGTATTTTAAGCTTTCAAGAAGTAACCAAAGCCGTACAAGAATTATCAATACAAAAATCCCCAGGATTAGATGGTCTTCCCTCTGAATTTTTTAAACAGTTTTGGGCAATTATTGGGAAAGATTACTACGAAATGATTTTATTTTCAATACAAACTGGAGTTTTACCTACTAGTTGCAGAAGAGCAATTCTTTCTCTGCTACCAAAAAAAGGTGATCTCACTTTGCTTAAAAATTGGAGGTCTGTAGCGTTATTGACAACCAATTATAAGATTTTCTCAAAGTGTATCTCTAATAGATTGAATGAATATATGGGCGTATTAATTCATAAAGACCAGTCATATTGCATAAAAAACAGGTGCATTAGAGATAATTTATTTCTTATAAGAGACGTGATTGATTATTCAATGTCCAACAATATTGATTTAGGAATATTATCCCTAGATCAAGAAAAGGCTTTTGACAGAGTGGATCATTCTTATCTGTTTGATGTTTTAAGTGAATATGGTTTTGGGAATGTTTTTATTTCATGGATTAGATTACTTTACGAAAAAGCTGAATGCATGGTGAAAGTGCCTGGAGGGTTAAGCATGCCTATTAAAGTCAGAAGGGGGATAAGGCAGGGATGCCCTCTTTCGGGTCAGCTCTACAGTTTAGTGATCAAACCACTATTGTGTAAATTAAGAACTTCTTTAAAAGGTTTACATATTGAAGGATCATTTAATAAACCAATGAAACTTTCTGCTTATGCTGATGACCTCACTGTGATAATCAAGGATGAAGAAGATATACAAAGTATATTAAGTTGTATTCTGTGTTATGAAAAGGCTTCTTCGTCCAAAATAAACTGGGGGAAAAGCGAAGCTCTATGGTGCGGAACCACAGGCTCTATACCAGCATTGCCTGGAAATGTTAAATGGAGTAGAGATGGTTTAAATTTTTGGGGGGGTTTTTAGGTTCAGAATTGTATAAGATTAAAAATTGGGATGGAATAATAGAAAACACGTGTGTACGTTTGTCCAAATGGAAATGGCTACTTCCTCAACTATCGTACAGAGGAAGAGTCTTGATCGTGAATAATCTTATTGCATCTTCATTGTGGCATAAAATGGCCGTTTTGGACCCTCCCTGTAATTTCATCAAAGACATTCAAAGACAATTGGTTAACTTCTTTTGGTCAGGGCAGCACTGGCTGAGAGCAGCTGTCCTGTACCTACCGATCTGTGAAGGAGGACAAGGACTCATTGACATTGAATGCAGAGTTGCTGCTTTTAGACTACAGGCTGCTCAAAGACTGCTGTATAACAGGCACATCAGCTGGACAGATGTAGCCTGTGGATTGTTGAGAAAAGGAGGACAGTTGGGACTTGATCGACACCTCTTTCTAATGGACCTTGATGGAGTGGACTTGACTGGTTTAACGCCGTTTTATAAGACGATGCTTAGAGTTTGGAACGTTTTTTCAAAACTTTCTTTAACAAGAAAGTATTGTGACACCAGACACATTCTAGCACCAGAAAGTATTGTGACAAAGATTGGTGTGAAATCCTTGCGTTTTTCTGAGAGACTTTTAACTGAAATTGTGGCTGCTGTACCTTCTGATTTTAAATGTGCCCTGGATCAAGAGTTATCTGAACAAAATGATGATGACACTGTTAAAGAGTTTCCAGAACTGGAAGTAAAAGTTGGTGTTGTTTCGTGGTAGGAAGAGGAAGGAAAACTGCTCACTTTTAGTACTCCAGAACTGAAATCATTTAGTGAGGTGGGCAAGAAATCGTCTCAGGTTACTATTGTAACCATAGTTCCCTGAGAACAGGGAACGAGACGATGCGTCGATCGACGCCATGGGAACGCCCCCAGCGTGACTGCGTCTGAAGCATCTATGTCAACTAGTCCAATGGAAAGAATGAGCGTCACGGGCGGGTGACGTCATGACCAGGAAATGATAAAAGCACATCCGGTGCAAACCGGCATTAGCTTCGAAAATTGCCGAAGCAAGCCGATCACAGGGATGCAGGAAGTATGGCAGGGTGACGCATCGTCTCGTTCCCTGTTCTCAGGGAACTATGGTTACAATAGTAACCTGAGACGTTCCCTTACGAAGGGAACTCAACGATGCGTCGATCGACGCCATGGGAACGAGAATACCCAAAGCGCCAGAAGTGTTAGTCTGTTGTAACTAAGCACTAAGCACCTGAGAACCTGGGGCAGCATCCAGGTCTAAACTGTAAAATTTAACGAATGTGAGCGGAGAGGACCAGCCCGCCGCATCACAGACGTCCCGAAGAGAAACCCCATATAGTAAGGCTTTAGAAGCCGCCATACTCCTAGTAGAGTGAGCTCGGACCACCAAAGGACATGGCTGGTCCGAGTACTCGTATGCAAGTGAAATAGCCTCAACTATCCACCTACTGACCGTCTGTTTAGAAGCAGGAAGACCCTTCTTAGGTGATCCGAAGCAAATCAGTAATTGGTCGGACTTCCTAAATGAAGAAGTCCGATGCACATAAGTGTCCAGTGCTCGCACTGGACACAAGAGGTTCAGTCTTTCCTGGTCTGCAGATGCAAAAGGAGGAGGACAGAAAGCCTGCAGCACAATAGGCCTCGGAGTCAAGGTCGGCACCTTAGGGACGTACCCCTGTTTTGGATATAAGAATGCCTTGACCATCCCCGGTGCAAACTCAAGGCAAGTGGGGGAAACCGAAAGGGCCTGAAGGTCTCCAACTCTCTTAAGGGACGAAATAGCTAGCAGAAAGATAGTCTTAAAGGTAAGAAACTTATCTGAAACCGAATCTAAGGGCTCAAATGGAGCCCTAGAAAGGCCTTCTAGTACTATAGCAAGATCCCAAGCTGGCACCCTAGTGCGAGTTGCAGGCCTCAGCCTTAAAGTGCCACGAAGGAAACGTGTAACCAGGGGGTCTCGACCCAACGATGTACCCCCCACCAGGGCGTGGTAAGCCGCAATGGCCGCCACGTAGACTTTGAGCGTGGAAGGACATAGGCCTGACGTAAAGCGCTCCTGCAGGAACTCGAGTACTGTGTTCACAGAACAGTTAACTGGATCCCACTGATGTTGGTAACACCATAAAGAGAAAACTCTCCATTTAAGCGCATATAGTTTCCTAGTAGCTGGGGCTCTGGAGCTTAGAATGGTCTCAGCAGCCTCGGCTGAAAGACCACTCTCTATGAGTTGGGCCCCCTCAGAGGCCAAACCCACAGGTTCCAAATCTCTGGTCGAGGGTGAAATATTGTGCCCCCGGCCTGAGACAGAAGGTCTCTCCTGATCGGGATCTCGAAGGGAGGACCATCTAGGAGATGGATCAGGTCCGAAAACCAGATCCGACTTGACCAGCGTGGTGCTACTAGCAGTAGGCTTATTCCATACCGGCGGACTCGCTCCAGAACTCCTGGGAGCAGAGCAACAGGGGAAAAGGCGTACAGACGTAGCCTCGGCCACGTCTGCACCATAGCATCCAGCCCCAGAGGGGCTGGGTGAGTAAGGGAGAACCACAGAGGACAGTGCGTCGTATTCTGAGACGCAAACAGATCCACTTGTGCTTGGCCGTAAAACTCCCAGATTTTCTCCACCACCTCGGGGTGGAGTCTCCAGTCCCCTGGCCTCAGCTCCTGCCTCGACAGGATGTCTGCTCCTATATTCTGGACCCCAGGAATATACACTGCCCTCAGAGAGAGTACCTTCCCCAGAGACCACAGGAGGATCTGGTGCGCCAGTTTGCAAAGCGGACGCGAACGCAGGCCCCCCTGACGGTTCAGATAAGAGACCACTGATGTGTTGTCTGTTCGTACGAGCACATGATGGCCCCTCAGGTCTGGGAGGAACTGCCTCAACGCATTGAAGACAGCCATCATCTCCAGGCAATTTATGTGCCACGAGAGATGATGACTCTTCCACAGACCCTGAACCGAGCGGGCTTCCATTACCGCTCCCCAGCCGGTGAGGGAAGCATCTGTCGAGATAGTAACTCGATGGCAAAGAGCTCTCAACACCGGACCTTGGGTTAAGAACCAGTGCTCCCTCCATATAACTAAGGCACGAAGGCAACGCCGCGTGACCTTGATCATACGAAGTGGGTTTCCCCTCGGGGAGAACCCTCTGGTCCTGAGCCACCACTGTAAAGGCCTCATGTACAGCAGGCCAAAAGGTATCACGTTGGACGCTGCTGCCAAAAGACCCAACAGTTTCTCGAACTGTTTTACAGTGCGTGACTGGCCTAGCTTCAGCTCTTTTGTGGCTGACAGGATAGCAGCTACACGAACGGGCGATAGGATGGCCCGCATTGTCACTGAATCCCATACCACACCAAGGAAAGTGGTTCTCTGTACTGGAGAAAGCACACTCTTCTTGGCATTGAGCCTCAACCCCAACATCTGCATATGAGCGAGAACGACACCTCGGTGCCGAACCGCCAACTGCTCTGATTCCGCTAGAATCAGCCAGTTGTCGATGTAGTTCAGAATACGTATGCCCTGAAGCCTGAGAGGGGCTAACGCTGCATCCACGCATTTCGTGAACGTGCGGGGTGATAAAGCTAGACCGAACGGAAGAACCCGATATTGGTATTCTTTGCCCCCGAAAGAAAACCTTAGGAACTTCCTGTGCTGAGGGAGGATGGAGATATGGAAGTAGGCGTCCTTCAGATCTATCGTGACAAACCAGTCCTCGGATCTGATTTGAGTCACGATCTGTTTGAGTGTCAGCATTTTGAACTTTAGTTTCTGAACTGACCGATTTAACAAACGAAGATCTAAAATAGGACGCAACCCTCCATCCTTTTTTGGAACAATGAAATAACGGCTGTAAAAACCCGACTCTCGGTCGGGTGAGTACACCTGTTCTATAGCTTCTTTCGCTAACAGGGCCTTTACCTCTTGCTCCATTACCAGAGCCTGCTCGGGATGCACCACTGTGGGCAACACCCCGTTGTAACGAGGAGGACGAGAACCAAACTGGATTCTGTATCCTTTTTCTACAATCTGCAGGACCCAACGAGAAATATTCGGCAGAAGCTTCCACGCTGCCAGAAAATTTACTAAGGGAACCAGCCTCTCGAGGCTGGTCTCTGGTGTTACTGAGACAGCTAATTCTGGAGCCTGAAACATCATGGCAGGAACTACCTGAACTGGCTGCTCTAACGCCCCCCTCAGAGGGCGCGGAACCGATGCTGTGCCGCAGCATAGCATCAGCGACTCGCTGGAGACCGCTGCGCCCTGAAGCACCAAGGGTGGCAGGGTTGGCAGAACGGTCTCGTGAGGACCCTGAAATGGAACGGGCACCGTATAATGAGGTGTACACCGCTCTACTTCGGTCGGGGCTGTCCTCACAGGCCTGACGCATGAACATCAGGACCTTTTTTTTTTCTGAGCCGAAGTCTTCTTCGCCTGAAGAACGGTCCTCAGATCCGGCTTCGACTTAGAAGACTTCGGCTGAGAGGGTTGCGTCTGTCTCCAGTGTCTACGTGGAGGTGCACGAGACGCAACACTCTCTTTCTGTTGCACATGATATGATGAGCTCGACGGCTGGGGCTGCTCACGCCCAGCAGCCCCAGGGGGCTGGACACGGCGAGGGATAAACTTTTTAAAAGCGTCAGCTTGTTTCTTAGACTCCTGAAATCGCTCGACGACCGCGTGGACTGCGTCACCAAAGAGACCAGAAGGTTCAAGCGGAGCATCTAATAAAAAAGCTCGATCTTTTTCTTTAATCTCTGACAGATTTAACCATAAATGTCTCTCAGTAGCTACCAAGGCTGCCATAGACCGCCCAATTGCTCTGGCGGTCTCCTTAGTAGCCCTGAGAGAAAGATCGGTAGCACGACGAAGTTCTTGAATATCGTCATGAGAAATTCCCTCACTACTATCCAGATCCCCCAGCAGGTCAGCTTGATACGCCTGTAGCACTGCCATTGTATGCAGACATGCTCCAGCTTGACCTGCTGCCGTATAAGCTTTGCCCACTAAAACCGAGGTGGCTTTAAGCGGTCTAGTGGGCAAAGCCGAGGCTTTCAGGGACGATGCGGGACCAGGCGAAAGATAGCTAGCTAAATTCTGTTCCGCCTGGGGCATCGCCTCATAACCATACTCTTTTAGCCCTCTTATTCTCGAATAAGTTTTAACTTGAGGGCTAAAAAGTCGTGAAGAGTACGGTTTATTCCACGATTTTGATATTTCATTGTGGAGATCGGGAAAAAAGGGAAGCTCTCGTGGTGGAGATAATGTCGTGGACGATAAAAAGCGCTCATCTAATTTACTTTTAGGACGAGCGCTTTTATTCTCAGATGGCCATACAATATTTAATTTTTCTACAGCCCTTGACATAACATCCACCAGCTCATCATATGCTGGGGAAATAAATTGTGAATCTTTTTCCCCCATGTGTGTGCTTTCACTCTCCATACTCATAACATCGACCTCCTCGGAGGAAGAGCATTGAAGTAATGGAGTGCTCTCTCCCCGGGCGGAAGAAACCGCAGAGCGTGCTTCCGACACCGGGGGGAGAGCGCTGGATCTTCCGGGTAAGGAAGGAGAAAAGGCCAAGGGACCCGTCTCCAACCCCTCCGAAAGATCCTTCTGCGATCCCCAGGAATGCATTCTCCGCGCCGCCTCGGCAGACGCGGGTCCTGATCCCTGAGGATCGCGAGCCTGCCCACTCTTTACATCAAAGAGTGACAGGCGAGAGCGGAGCATGCGGAGCGGTAGCATTTCACAGTGTTGACACTCAGCCTCCTCGAAGGCTGAGACCGCATGCTCCACTCCCAAACAAATGACACAAAGCTCGTGTGTGTCCCCACCCGTTAAATAACGCGGGCAGGGAGGAACACACTGTTTGTACATTTGTTTCGCCATAACGTTTCCGAATAAATTGCAACAGACAACAATAAATAGACAGAGACAGTATAACACAGATCGCTTGCTGAGGCAACAGAAGCTAATGCCGGTTTGCACCGGATGTGCTTTTATCATTTCCTGGTCATGACGTCACCCGCCCGTGACGCTCATTCTTTCCATTGGACTAGTTGACATAGATGCTTCAGACGCAGTCACGCTGGGGGCGTTCCCATGGCGTCGATCGACGCATCGTTGAGTTCCCTTCGTAAGGGAACCATGTATCATGTCTGTGTGAAAGTGATGCATGTTCAAGAATTGAAACTGGCACGTGAGTCAAAATGGCAGGAGATATTTGGAACAGATTTCTCACCCAAACGTAGCTGGAGAACTTTATATAAAATTCCCACTGATAAAAGAACTGGCGATTTACAGTGGAGGATTATACATGGAATATTAACCACAAATAAGCATAAAGCTCACTTGAATTCCAGTGAAACTGATACTTGCCCTTTTTGTTCAGAGACTGAAACTATTTTTCATTTGTTTTCAGAGTGTAACAGATTAGAGCCACTTTTCCAGATGTTAAAAGAGTGGTGTGATATGTTGGGTCATGTTTTTAGCCAACAAGGTTTTATTTATGGTCCTAAGTATCGTTATAAATCAAGGAATGTTGATGTTTTTTTGAATTATTTGTATGGACAAGCTAAACTAAGTATATGGTTGACAAGAAAAGCTAAGATTGAAGGAAAAGGTTTCATCAATATTGTTTTAACATGTAAAGGTCTGATTTCTGCTCGTTAAACGGTTGAATTTGCTTACTACAAACTTGTTGGAAAATTGGTAACATTTGAGGAAGTTTGGTATTTAATGGAATGTTATGCAAGATAAGTGATGGGTGTTTAGAAAAGAAGTTGTAAAATTTAATTTATTTATTTTTTAATTTTGTTTTTGTGTGTGTGTGTTTAATTGTCGAATCATGTTAATCTATGTTTAACTGGAAATTAAAGGTCTTTGTAAAGTCAAAAAAGTATCTCTCTCTCTCTTCTCTGTCTTTTTCGTTTTTGATACTGAGCAAACAAAAAAGCTGTTGTAAAAGCTGGTAAGGTGAGCCTCACAGCGCGCTCAGTCGGTGCTGAACTGCTTGAACACGTTCAAATTCAGGACGACGGTCCCATTGAAATTCTTTCAGAGGCTCCTGGGGCATATGGCCGCGGCAGCAGCGGTAACCCCGCTCGGCCTGCTTCATATGAGACCGCTTCAGCACTGGCTTCACGGCTGAGTCCGTCGATGGGCGTGGCATCACGGCACTCACCGGGTGGCAATCACACTGGCGTGCCGCCAGACCTTCATCCCGTGGTCAGATCCCTCGTTCAGGAGTCCCCTTGGAACAGGTATCCAGGCACGCTGTGGTATTCACAGATGCCTCTGCCACCGGCTGGGGTGCTTAGTACAACGGGCATGCAGTGTCAGGGGTGTGGACGGACCCCCAACTGCATTGGCACATCAATTGCCTCGAGTTGCTAGCAGTACTTCTCGCTCTGAGCCGCTTGAAAAGGCCGCTACAGGGCAGGGACGTGCTGGTCCGTACGGACAACACTGTGACCGTTGCGTACATCAACCGACAAGGTGGTCTATGCTCCCGTCGCATGTTGCAACTCGCCCGCCATCTCCTTCTCTGGAGTTAGAAGTATCTGAGGTCGCTTCGAGCCATGTATGTCACCGACGTGCTCAATCGTGTGGCCGACGAACTATCACAAGCTGTGCTCCCGGGAGAATGGCGACTCCACCCCCAAGCGGTTCAGCTGATCTGGAGAGAGTTCGGGGAGGCTCAGGTAGACCTGTTTGCCTCCTCAGAGACCTCCCACTGCCAGCTGTTTTACTCCCTGACCGAGGGAACACTCGGCACAGACGCACTGGCACACAGCTGGCCCTGGGGCCTCCGCAAATATGCGTTTCCCCCAGTGAGCCTACTTGTGCAGAAACTGTGCAAAGTCAGGGAGTACGAGGAATAGGTCCTTCTGGTGGCTTCCTATTGGTCCACCTGGACTTGATTCCCAGAACTCATTGATCCTTGTGACAGTCCCTCCCGGGCCCATTCCTCTGAGGAAGGATCTTCTGACTCAGAGATGGGGCACCCTATGGCACCCACGTCCAGACCTCTGGAAACTCCATGTCTGGTCCCTGGACGGGATGCGGAGGTTCTAGGTGACTTACCCCCAGAGGTACTTAACACCATCACTTCAGCAAGGGCGGCGTCCACGAGACGTGTTTACACCCTGAAGTGGAACCTGTTCATCGAGTGGTGTTCTTCTCGCCGAGAAGACCCCCGAAGTTGTTCGATATGGTCTGTGCTTTCCTTCTTGCAGCAAGGGTTGGATCGAAGACTGTCTTCCTCCACCCTCAAAGTACATGCTGCAGCTATTTCAGCAAATCACGACCACATAGATGGCAAAACTGTTGGAAAGAACGACCTGGTTGTCAGGTTTCTTAGGGGGGTGAGCAGATTAAATCCTCCTCGCCCCCCCTCCATACCCTCTTTGGACCTTTCCCTGGTGCTTCGAGCACTTCAGGATGCTCCCTTTGAGCCTTTGCAATCAGTAGACTTAAAGCTTCTTTCCATGAAGACTTTGCTGCTGGTTGCACTGGCCTCTTTCAAGAGGGTAGGCAGGCATTTTTGGTCAACGAATCGTGCCTAGAGTTCGGGCCGGGTGACAACCACATAGTACTAAGACCCCGGCCTGGCTATGTTCCCAAGGTTCCTACCACTCCCTTCAGGGACCAGGTAGTGAACCTGCAAGCGCTGACCTTGGAGGAGGTAGACCCAGCCCTGACTTTGCTCTGTCCTGTTTGCGCTCTGCATTTGTACGTGGACAGAACCCACAGTCTCAGGACCTCAGACCAGCTCTTTGTCTGTTACGGAGGGAAGCAGAAGGGAAATGCTGTCTCCAAGCAGAGGATGGCCCACTGGATAGTGGATGCCATCGCCTTGGTTTACCAAGCACAATGCGTGCCCTGCCCGCTCAGGTTGCATGCTCACTCCACGAGAGGCGTTGGATCCTCCTGGGCGCTAGCACATGGCGCCTCGATAACAGATATCTGTAGAGCTGCAGGCTGGGCAACACCTAACACGTTCGCTAGATATTATAGCCTTTTAGAAACAGATTATTATTGTAGCGGGTAGAAAGAGAGGTCCGGCTCTGTCGGCTTGTTGCACCCTACTGTGCACCCTTATTACTCCAGAGTAAAAACCTGTTGAGTCCTCCAAACCCCTCGGTGCCAGGCGTTTATCCGCTGAATCCTTGAGAACCGGATCTGGTCCCATATGTGTGACCCTATGCAGATCCCATATGTGTATATTCTTCATGGCTGGTCCTTACGGAAACCTGTGTCTTCCCCTTGGGCTACATGTAGTACAGCCTTCGGGCTAGTCCAAATGTATTTCCCACATAACTCCTTGAAGAAAGTGGCTTCCGCAGCGTTCTCCTTCCTAACAGAAAGGGCACGCTTTCCCAGTGTTATCCAATGTCTCGCTGTATGGGTTATCACGGAAGCCTCCTCCTATCGTCCTTCCAGGCAAGAAGGGGTAGAGGCTTGCACAGGGCGCTGGATGGGGTGCAGCAGCTGTAGCCCTTTGGTAGGGATTCCTATTCGTCGGTCTCGACGTGGCGTCGACTGACCGACTGAAGAGGAACATCTCAATTCCATATGGTAACCCTCGTTCCCTGAACGGGTTTGAGTTTTTGGGTTTTGGGTTCCTCGTTCCTTTTGGCTTCCACATTTGCTCCTCGATCTGTGCTCGATTGCTCCTGTCTGCCTTGCTGCTGCTGGGTTGGTTTGCGTCTGTAAGCCTCGTATATCTCTCTGTTTTGAATCATTATTTACTAGCATTCCTGTTGTTTATACTGCTAAATATAATTTACTCAATATCACATATTAACTTTACATTGCTAGCTTCAATCTAAATCGTTGCTAGCACAACGCGCTAGTAATTCACTAGCCTGTTAACGTGCCATTAGTGTGCTCATTTATTTATTTATTTATTTTGCTCGCGCGCTCGGGCCTTTTACCAATCCATCAAACGTGAGTATCAGTCAGTCAAACAAACACGGTGAGTCATTTCATCTTCTCCTTTTAATGTCACTTGCACTTCCTGTAACATGTATAGCATAGCCTTCTCTGTCAGAACAGGATTTACATGTGATAAATGCAGGGAGATAGTCAGGCTGACGGAGAAGATTTCAGAACTAGAGACACGCATCAAAACTTTAATTGAGGTTATTTGTAAGAGTCCAAGGGCTTTAGATACTACTTTGGATGTGATTAGCTTAGAGAACACTGAACATTGTTTGGTTAAGGCTGTAGTAGAGCCCGTGCAGCAGGGCAATTGGGTGACGGTGAGACGGTGTAGTCGCGGGAAAAAACACAGCTCTTCCGTTCCGATTACAACATCAAACAGATTCTCCCAACTCAGTGAAACACCCACTGAGAATCCTGTTGAATGTGCCCTAGTTATTGGCGATTTTATTACACGGAACGTGAAAATAGAGGCACCAGCCACCATAGTCACATGTTTGCCAGGAGCCAGTGCGCCTGACATCAAAGCAAATTTAAAAGTGCTGGCTATTGCTAATCGTAAATTCGGCACTAATGATGTTCGACTTCGCCAGTTGGAGATCACTAAAATTAACGTTAAAGAGGTGAGTGAACTAGCAAGTCACGATGACGATGTCAGGTACTGTAATTTGCTCTGGCCCCTTCCTGTTCAAATGAGTGATGAGATAGTTAGTAGGCTGTCCTCACTCAATGGCTGGCTGTCTAAGTGGTGCCCGCAAAATAATATAGAATTCATAGACAATTGGAAACGTTTTTGGGGCAGACCTGACCTGTTGAAAAGAGATGGTATTCATCCCTCCTGGAATGGTGCTGCTCTTCTCTCTAGTAATATGGCACAAAGTCTTAGACCTCAAACATGACAATCTGGGGCTCAGGTCAGGAATCAGACAAACTGGCTAAACCAACCATCTGCTAGCTGTCTCACGTCACTGAGGTCAGATAAATCCCATCACATAGAGACTCTATCACCTAGATAACATCACATAGAGACTGTGTCTGTTCCCCAAATTAGGAAATACAAAAAACTTCCAAACCCATCTAAGGGTAAACATTTAATTGATGTTCAACAAATAAAAAACAGAACTAATACAAATGAACAAATGATAAAGCTCTGGTTGCAGAATATTCAATCCCTTACTTCAAAAGCACTTATCGTTAATGATATGATCACAGACTATAACCTAGACGTGCTGTGTTTGACAGAAACCTGGCTAAAACCAAACAAATGCATTACTTTAAATGAGTGCAACCCCCAAGATCATGGTTTTAAATATGAACCTCAAAAGGCAAAGGGGGAGGTGTTGCTGTAATTTATAGTAATATTTTCAGAATTACTAAGAAGTCTGGTTTCAAATATAATTTGTTTGAAGTGTTGGTGCTAAATGTAACAATATCTAGTGTAAATGATAAATCACATTTGAGATTTGTGCTGGCTACTGTATACAGGCCACCAGGGCACCATACAGACTTTATCAAAGAATTTGCTGACTGTCTGTCAGAGTTAGCACTGGCTGCAGATAAAGTCCTAATTGTTGGTGATTTTAATATACATGTAGATAACGAAAAGATGCTTTGGGATTGGCATTTAAACCTCTGGGGTCGGCAAACGCGCCGGCGCGTTTTGCTCGATTTTTTTCACATAGCAGGAAAATAGACTTAAAATACTCTGTCATTTTTGGTCATACAGACTTAAGAAATATAAAAAAATAAACTGTTGACTGTTGTACTTTTTTTATGTGTCCACTTACAATCGAAATAAAACATTGTGCTTTTGTAAAATAAAGAAAATAAACAGGGTGTGCTTTCTGCCTCTCTGTCTCCGTTTACTTTTTTTCTGGAGCATGTCTCTAAACTTAAACAAAGCTCAGCGAATACTATTCACCCAGGCATGAGCAATATATCTTTATAATCATTTAAGTTTGTACTTTTAAAATATCTAATTCAAAACTAAAATAAATATTCTCTGTTTATGTAATCTATAAAAAAAGAGAGAGGTGTCAGCCGATCTCATTATCGTTCTCTCAGCTCATTATTCTGCTAATGTGACACGCCCACGGAGAGCATGCGGTATTCAAACGCAAATGATCTGAAGCAACACATGCAAACGTGTCAATGCCCCTCATAAACGCGATAACACAACAAAAGTAATCATCAGATTAATGTACTATTTTGTCTTGCGAGGCTGTGTGAGGAATAATCCTGGGACATTTACCTCAGAACATGTTCTGGTTTATTTTCATTTCGAGGAGCAATGAATCTAGCCGAGAATTGTGAATAAGTTTTTTTATTCTTGTGCTTTGTTCTAATCGCGATATGGAATAGTGTCTGTAAACGCAAAAAGACTGTTTAAATTTTAATCACGTTTCTGTGTGTGAATGAATTAATGGCACATATGGGCGCTGTTGTTTATGCTACAGATGAAATATGAAAGACAACATTTCATAGTTTTTGGATAGATTATAACGTTTTAATTCTAAAATAGACATCAAATAAGCTTTTGTTAGCCAGTTTCTGCTCATATGTAAATATATAGTATGTTCGTCAAAAATAAACTCATCAACTAAGATGTTATTATAGAATCTGTTCCAATGTAAGGGTACTTTAAAAAAGAATACTTTATAAGACATTTATGGGAAAAGACGATTTTCTTTTCAAGATGTTTCCAACTCTAACTTTGAACAAATTCTGTAGAGTGGCCCATATAGCCTATTTGAAGAGGATATGTTTCCAGGCATGACTATGTACTCAAAATGTGCTTTTGACTTATATGGATTATATATATATATATATATATATATATATATATATACTGCCGTTCAAAAGTTTGGGGTCGGTACGATTTTTCATGTTTTTAAAATAAGTCACTTATGCTCACCAATGCTGTATTTATTTCATTAAAAATACAACACAAAATAGTAATATAGTGAAATATTATTACAATTTAAAATAACTGTTTTCGATTTGAATATATTTGAATTAGGGCTGGGCAAGTTAATGCGTTATTATCGCGTTAACGCATTTATTAATTAATGCCGAAAATTTTTTTATCGCACGTTAACGCAGTTTTTTTTATTATTATTATTTTGAAAGTCCGTTGTTCACTGGCTCTGAATACACATAGGCCTACAGTCAAACCATGATCACAGGAGGGGTGGGATGTTGGTCAGCCAGCAAATAACCCACCCAAACAAGCAGTGGAGAGAGGCAGGTTCTCTCTGGTGAACAGTTAAAGGGTTGCGCTCCGCGAGTGAATGACAGGCGCTCTATGGATAGTAGGCCCTACCTATAAAACCTATAGATAATAACTATTTAGATTCTGGAAACTCACTAACAGCGAGCCGAGGATCAGTCTCTCTTCTAATGATTTGTGCTGCGCGTCCTTTATAAAAAGTTATAGACAATTTAACTTCGGCAACGCGCGGGCGCGTGCTTGAGGCGAGCATGACCGCAACAGTTTCACAGGAACGCACCCGCTTGTCGCTGCACCTTGTGCTCGACCACTTCATCTCACTCTTGGCTGATTTATACTTCTGCGTCGGACTTACGCGAAGACAATACGCTATAGACTACGCGTTGGTTTTCATTTATATCTCTGCGTCGTTGTCCGCGTTGACGCGCAATTACACATGCAGAGGGAGCATGTGAAACCCGGGGAGCGGTTGTAGCAATCACAGCGCTTGCGGTACGCGTAGAATTGACGTTACATTTTTGGAGAGGTGCACGTCAGGGTACGCCGAAGTGTACGCGCGCTACACAGCAACAGCGTGAGTATAAAGTATAAATTGTTTTTTTTACTCTGTTTAATGTAATCTTACGTGGGAAACCATGGCATGACCAAACCTAAGCTACTATAAGTAACGTTGGTCGACTTATATAGTAGTGATCATGACCTCTGACTACTACATAGACTGTTTCTGCTGCTCCCTGATAAAAGATACCTGTTGATACCTGTTCAGAAAAAAAAACAAGAAAACTGGACTCGTTTTAACAAACTAGATAAAAGGTAATGCCCTGGCAGTGGCAAATAGCTTTGTTTAAATATTTGATTTGATTACATTAATGTTTAAGTTGAGATTTGAGATTACTGTGTAAAGGGAATACTGCTGGTATAAAAGCACCTTATTTGTTTAAAGTTATTGCACTTTTGTGTATATAGCAGTACATTTAAATCAAAAGTGCGCAATACACTACTTTAGAAGTCATTATTCAATTTTGCGCATTACAATGCGATTAATCGCGATTAATCACAAGAAAACCATGCGATTAATCGCGATTAAAAATGTTAATCGTTGCCCAGCACTAATTTGAATATATTATTTATTCCTGTTATCAAACCTGAATTTTCAGCATCATTACTCCAGTCTTCAGTGTCACATGATCTTTCAGAAATCATTCTAATATGATGATTTGATGCTCAAGAAACATTTATGATTATGATCAATGTTGAAAACAGTTGTGTACCATTTGTTTTAGGATTCTTTGATGAACAGAAAGTTAAAAACAACAGCATTTATTTAAAATAGAATCTTTTATAACATTATAAATGTCTTTACTGTCACTTTTGATCAATTTAATTCCTCCTTGATGAATAAAAGTATTGATTTATTTTATTTATTTCCCCCAAAAAATAAAATAAAAATACTTACTGACCCCAAAGTTTTGAACGGTAGTGTTTAATGTTACAAAAGATTTTATTTCAGATAAATGCTTTTCTTTTGAACTTTCTATTTATCAAAGAATCCTGAAATAAAAAATGTAAATAACTGTTTTCAACATTGATAATAATGAGAAATATTTCTTGAGCATCAAATCATCATATTAGAATGATTTCTGAAGGATCATGTGACACTGAAGACTGGAGTAATGATGCTGAAAATTCAGCTTTGATCACAGGAATAAATTACACTTTACTATATATTCACATAGAAAACAGCTGTTTTACATTGAAATAATATTTCACAATATTACTGGGTTGGTTTTGTATTTTTAATCAAATAAATACAGCATTGGTGAGCATAAGTGACTTCTTTTAAAAACATTAAAAATCTTACCGACCCCAAACTTTTGAAGGGCAGTGTATGTATGTATGTATGTGTATATATATATATATATATATATATATATATGTGTGTGTGTGTGTGTGTGTGTGTGTGTGTGTGTGTGTGTGTGTATGTATATAGTTTGACACACCTGTGTGTCTGTGTGAAAGGCTCATTATACAGCTCATTATGCGCTCATTATACAGGCCATCATCTTCTCAGGTGTGAATTAGCATTATTTACTCCCCCTCGCATATTTCCTTTCCAAACAAAAAGTGTTTTACAAAATTTAAATCAATGTATTGTTTTATGTGAATGATTAGGCAGGATGATTTTCAGATCATTTTGAAGCAAAAACTCTAGGCCACAACATCTATTAGTCAAAAGTCTTGTGGACACATATTTAGTATGTGTTTTGTGGCCTTATTTCAGACACTTTAAGTTTTAGTTTTTTCAATATCCATGCATAAACAATATTCTCTCAAAAATACAAACATATACATACATGTTGCCCACATATTATGGTAGCCCTGTTTGTGCTAAATAGAGTGTAATTACACCTTTGCCATGAATATGTTTATAAGCAACTGAAAAAAGCACAAATGTCAGGGCATGTCAAAACATGTCAAGGACCCCAAAAACACCTTAGACCCCAGAGGGTTAATGTGCCACGCCCACGGAGAGCGAACGTGCAAATGATCTAAGGCAAGCCATGCAGACATGCCAACGCCCACCAGCTGGATTATAAAACACATCGTGTTTAGTAAGTTTCTTACTACCGCTGTGAACACAGCGTATCCCTACCCTGTGAGGAATAATACTATCTAATAACCCTGGAAAATGTACCAGAAGTGCTGGTTGTTTCATTTCGAGGAGCACGGATCCAGCTGATGTAGTAAGTCATTTATTCTTAAGTGCTTTGTTCTAATCACGATACTGGATAGTGTCTGTAAACCGCAAAAAGACTGTTTAAATATGAATTGCGTGTCTGTGTGTAGGCTAAATGATGAATGAACGGCACAGGCGCGCGCGCTTTGTTTACTACAGTTATACAGCGCGTGTCTGTGCCGTTCATTCACTCTCGCATCTACATTAGTAAACATGTTATTAAATTTACATGAACACATCCAAACTATATTGCTATAGCCTACTAAGATGAGTAAAAATAGACTGAAATATGTTGAAATAAAATGTCTGTATGAGCAACAAACTGCAAATTAACATTATGCTTATATATCATACACAATATGTTACAGACTAAATATGAATGTTTAGACAAGTTTTTGTGATTAGTTTTGGATAGATTATAAAGTTTTGACTGTAAAAAAAGACTACTGTAGTAAGTTTTTTTTTTCATTCTCAAGTGAATCGCGTTTCTGTGTGTGAATGAATGAAAGGCAGAAATGGGCTGTTTACCACAACTCGCAAAAAGACAGTTTAAATTTGAATCGCATTTCTGTGTGTGAATGAATGATCCGCTTTTAGCAAACTATATTGCTATACTGAGATGAGTAAAAATCGACTGAAATATGTTGAAATAAAATGTATTTGTATAAGCAACGTATTAAACTGCAAATTAACATTTATATTTCTTATATAAACGAAAGACCTATGTTACAGACATATGAAAGACAACATTTCGTTTTCTAGTTTTCGATAGATTATACATTTTTCCTCTAAAATATTTGCCACCTCAAATAAGCTTTTGTTTGCCAATTTTTGCTCATATGTTAAATAGCCTATAGTATGTTTTGTCAAAAATAAAGTAATCAGCAATGAATTAATAGAATTTTTCGTCAGGGAGACTACAATGCAATGTCTGATGCGATACTTTAGTAGACGGTTGCATAGTTATAATTTTCTCCCTGATATTATCAATCTTGTAAGTAAAGAAATTCATAAAGTCATCACTGCTGTGCTGCTTGGAAACAGCTGGGCTTGAAGCTTTCTTTTTCGTTAGTTTAGCCACTGTTTCAAATAAATCCCTAGGGTTTTGTTTATTTTCTTCTAATAGGGTTGAAAAATAAGCAGATCTAGCAGTTTTTAAGGTCTCTCTGTATGCAATCGTGCTCTCTTTCCATGAAATGCGAAATACCTCTAGTTTTGTTTTCTTCCAGTTGCATTCCATTTTTCTGGCTGCTCTCTTAAGGGCCTGAGTGTGTTCGTTGTACCATGGCGTGTACCAAGTGATAGGTCAAACATATTTGTAACATGGAGTCGGCTTTGCAGCCTTGGCTAAATGATGTTTACACGAGACTAGATAATGATCTGAGATGTCATCGCTCTGCTGCAGAATGTCAACGGCATCAACATCGATTCCATGTGATAATATTAGATATAGAGTATGATTACGACAATGAGTAGGCCCTGACACGTGTTGTCTAACTCCAATAGAGGTAATAATTTATTTAAATACCAATCCCAATGCATCTTTTTCGATATCTACATGTATATTCAAATCACCAACAAATAGGACGTTATCTGCAGCCAGTACTAACTTTGATAGAAAGTCAGCAAATTCTTTGATAAAGTCTGTATGGTGCCCTGGTGGCCTGTATACAGTAGCCAGCACAAATCGCAAATGTGATTTATCATTTACACTAGATATTGTTACATTAAGCACCAACACTTCAAAAGAATTATATTTGAAACTAGACTTACAGCAACACCTCCAGCTTTGCCTTTTATGTGAGGTTCATGTTTATAACCGTAATCTTGGGGGGTTGACTCATTTAAAGTAATGTAATTGTTTGGTTTTAGCCAGGTTTCTGTCAAACACAGCACACCTAGTCAAGTCAAGTCAAGTCAAATATATTTATATAGCGCTTTTCACAATACAGATTGTATCAAAGCTGCTTCACAGTATCAATCAAAACAACTTAACAATGTTTGTTTATTACTGGAAAAAAGACATCCAAGTTTGGTAGAGCTGATCAATGGTATGATTGGTTAATTAATTTGAATATCCCCAACTGAGCAAGCCAAAGGCAACAGTGGCAAGGAACCGAAAAACTCCATCCAGTGACCTAATGGTGTCCTAACACCCCATCAGATGACCCAATGGAGAAAAAAAAAAACCTTGGGAGAACCCAGGCTCAGTCGGGGGCCAGTTCTCCTCTGGTGTTTATGAACTAGAGGCCGAATTTTCAGTAACTGTAAGATAAAATATTTATATGAATGCCTGGCTAAATAGATGCGTCTTCAGTCTAGTTTTAAACTGGGAGAGCGAGTCTGAGCTACGAACAATATCAGGAAGGCTATTCCAGAGCTTCGGAGCTAAATGTGAAAATGCTCTGCCTCCTTTGGTGGATCTGGATATCCTAGGAATGACCAGAAGCCTCGAATTTAGTGATCTTAAAGAGCGCGATGGATTGTAAGGCGATAGAAGATCCGTTAAATAGACTGGAGCTGAACCATTTAGAGCTTTATAAGTCAAAAGCAATACCTTGTATTTAATACGGAACTTTATAGGTAACCAATGAAGTGATGATAAAATCGGTGTTATATGATCATATTTTCTTGATCTAGTAAGAACTCTAGCGGCTGCATTTTGGACTAACTGTAGCTTGTTTATTGAAGATGCAGGACAACCAGCTAATAAAGCATTACAGTAATCTAGTCTCGAGGTCATGAATGCATGAACTAACTTTTCTGCATCAGAGACTGATAGCATATTACGTAGCTTAGCAATGTTTCTAAGGTGGAAAAAGGCAGTTTTTGTAACATATGAAATATGCTTTTCAAAAGACATGTTGCAGTCTAATGTAACACCCAGGTCTTTTACTGTAGCGGATAAAGTAACAAGGCATCCTACTATGTTAAAGTCGTGCTGTGAAAGGTTTTGTGGACGGTTTTTAGAACCGATAAGTATTACCTCTGTCTTGTCTGGATTTAATAAAATAAAATTATGCGTCATCTGAGGTCAGGTTATAGTCTGTAATCAACTCACTGTGTTTGTGATACTGACTGATACTCACCCCAGTTGTTTGATGAATTTGTAGCGACTGACCGGATCCTGTTTTCCTTTCACTACTGAACAAATATGAACACATATATGTTTAATTCACAAAACCTTGAATCATGTGAAATGGTGCCCCAATGTCTGCCAGCAGGTCATTGATTAACTCCATTTATGACGCATTGCACAATTAAGAAACAGAACCCTGTTGTTCTTGAAACCCTCACGTGGTACACACCACGGATGGACAGATGCTGACCACAGGATTCCCCACGTGATTCCCCAAGAAGGGGGAATCAACAGCCCGCGCCAACCACGGTATGAACTTATACACACACGCCATACAGATCCGCACACAAACGTCCTTTGTGTGCAACTTAGGGGAGAAATATCCTTAATGTATATAACACAGAATTGTATCTAACCTTCCTGTATGCATGCATATCTAATTAGTTTTGTCTTATTCTATAGATTCAATTTGAGACTGTTCTGTAACTTTGAATCTTAAGTGTATTTCTAAAGAAAGAATACCTAACATGATCAAATTCTGTGCCTCTCCCTCTTGCTAGGTCATAAAACTTTATGACCCCCAAAAGGAATTCCAAGGGAATCATAGCTCCCACTTGAATTCTGATAAAGAAAGAGGAATAGACTCTGCAATCTTATATTTTCTATAAGTATAACCACTTAAGAAATGTATAAACTTGAATTTGATCTTTCCTAGGTCATGGTAGCCGGTATTATGACTTTATAGTCGTGTGAGTGAACATTAAATGTGTGTAATTCTGCATATGAATGTAACTTTATGTTTCTTCTACTCCTTCCGGCCATTCTTGGTACCTGTTTGACCGTCTTGTTTTGACTAAACAAGTCATACATAGGATATTACAGTAAAATGTATTGTTCTGTGTGTACAATCTTTCTGGGTAGAAATGACAAAATTTCATACCCTCACAAATTATCCTGACAGGACAAAGAAAAACTTTTCCCGCTTGAGATACTCTAAGATGATTGGTTCACGTACGCGAAGCAGGCGTGAACCCCTCCTCTCCATAAAAGACTGACACAGAAGTTTCTGGAAGAGCTTTTTCCCTGTGAGAGGTTTCCGTGCCATGGCTCCTTAGGGAGCTTTACGCCGTGTTTCTCCTTTTTCTTTAATCTTTCTTTATTTTCGTCTTCGGACTTTCCTACGTTCACTTTCAGCGAAATGAACGTAATCGGCAACTTCGACTTTAAAGAGACTCTTTGAACCAACCAGCAACTGCACCTCAAAGGACATTCAAACTAACGCGCTCCCTCGCTCTGAAAGACCACGTGAACGCGTGACACGAGGACAGAGACACACACACACACGCTTTGGTTCTCAGCCACACGAAGAATCATGCAAGTATCGTAATTCCTATTGATCTAAATGCTTTAAGATCTGTTTACCCCATTCAGGGGATTTGATCTTTGTGGCTCTCATGGTTCACTTTGTCTGTGTTTTGTGCCGTACTGCAATCTCTCATCCTGACCGTTAGTTTCACTTTCTCATCCTCTCTCTCTCTCTCTCTCTCTATATATATGTATATATATATATATAAACGATATATATATATATATATATATATCGTTTTCTCTCCCTCTCTCATCCTATTTTAATTCGTGTTTGTTATGTTTTTCGTTTGTTTGTTTCGAGTGTACATACATGTATCCCGTGTGAATTGTAGTTTGATGCATTAGTAGTCCGATTAATAAAACCATTATATTCTTGATTGTTCGTCTGAAATGCTAATTTTTACAAAGTCAATGAAGTGTTTGATCTAGCTACAAAGCTTTACAATTCGTTACTATTTCAGTAACCTAAATTTTATAATAACAAGAAGGTGAATTTTCATGGCCAGAAAATAGCTTTTTGGAATTATAAGGAAGGGATAACCTTGTTGGGAAGTTGATAAGTTAATCTTACGGCCGTTTGCTGGACAAACAGATTGTTCGATAGCTAAATTAATTCCATTAAAGGTTATCTCACATAATCGATCTGGAAGTGGACCATTGATATATGAATGATGAATTATAATTCGTTGTGATTGATCATTCATATGTATAATCGATCTATTTTCAACTTCGATAATTTAACTGTAATATGCAGTATATTAATCATATTCATGATTAATTATTAAAATTCCCTATATATCATTTGAGCTAATGTTAATGCATTCAATGTAAGACTCATTGTCGCTACATGTTTGGTGGAGACCGCGACGCATTTCAAACTTTGTTTTATGAGCAAATTCAGTTTCAATCTATGAGTATATTGTGTATTAATTTTTTTTTTATGCGCGCTCCAGTGAAAGTCACGCAACCCACTGAAGAACTGATCGGCACGAAGCCAAACTCAGTTAAGCAAATTGACCCTGGTAAATATGTTTAACATGTGAACACTGTTAATTGCTAAATTAAACTGCAGTTCATAATATTATACCTGTCCCTGTAAAGACGAAGCAAACTCTTTGCATCTGGTACATGTTAATATTATTTAAACGCCTGATTAAGACAAGAATCTCTTTATCAGAGCAAGACGTAAATCTGATCGAGAGCGAGTTTCCTCTGTTCAGTGGTAAAAGGCCTTACTTACTTACATACTGTCGTTATTGAATTCGTGGTTAACCCAGTGATATTCAACAAAAACGATAAACTCCTGGTCAAAAATTGGCGTAGCTACCCAATTGAAGATCTAATACATTTAAATCATAAGTGCTATTGTGAAAAATGTTTATTGGAGTTCGAACCAACAGACGAAAATTCCTGTCGTCCACATTTGTGTATGTGCGGCGAAGAAATCCCGCCATATACTCCTGTGCAGTATAGCACCGAAAGATCCACAGAGATCTGTTTGTTTATTTGTGATTTACTGCAGGAAATCAGCGCACGAGGCGAGCTGAAAGCTCTTAGTTTGAATCACATTAAAGTCGGTTGTAATTCTGCTCGCTAAACACCAGAGGGCGTTCCTTTAGGTATTTAGAAGTCTCAAATTACGCCCCGCCTTCTGACTTCAGCATGCATGAGCACAATTACGCCATCTCGTGGCCGTTTAAGGTAATGCTCTCTTTACTGCTGAATTCATTTCCCTGTGAATTAGCCTGTCTAAATTCTCAATAATTATTTGCATTTATAGCTTTGCTTGTGTGAATATTATTTTGTGGTAGACAAATTTTTCTGCTTTTGACTGGTACATTTACTTCAAGTTTGGTCAAACAAGATTTGAATTAAAACTTAAACTAAATCCCAGCACAGCCAGAGAGAGCCCACTTAGAAGTCCCCCACCTAGTGGCCGCTACCTTCTACGTCCGCTCACTCAACTCTCCTTGTCTCTCTTTTCAATTCTGTTTTGAATTGCCTATTTCTACTTTTCTCTTTTGACTGTTTTATAGTTATTGATGATACTTTACTGTTATCGTTAATTATTATAAAATTTTATCCTGATTTCTCAATCTCCTTTCACGCTTATTTTAATTTGGTTTTAAACCAGTGTAAATTTATGTCGTTTTCGCCTGTCACCCACTAATATCCATGTGGAGGAAACAGCGCCACCCTGTGGCCTTCCTCACTAAGTCGGCACCACGCTTTTCCTCCTTTCACTGTGTTTTGAATTGTGCATCTATCTCATCTTCCCCTTTTGATTATTTTATAGTTATTAATGATGCTTTACCTTATTAGCTATTATAGGTTATCATTCTGATTTCCCTTTTAATTCTTTCCTGCTTGTTTTAAATTTTAAATTTAAACAAGTTTTGAATTTTGAATTTGAATCAAGTGTTCTGTTCCCCAGGCAAAGCACGGAGAGGGAGTACGCTTCTTCTACCGTGTTCCAATCCTGTCTCTTCATATTTTGATTTTTATTATTTTTCCTCTCTTTTGGGTTAGGTTATTTTGATAAAGACCAAAATTATCATAATTCCCTCTTGTTTATTATTATTCAGTAAAACCTTCGACTCTTATTGCTACATAAATAATTACTCAATTTGGTTTAAACAAACAAGCCTTAATTCACTTTATGCTTCCCTTGTTCATCCTTTTGTGTATCTATTGTAGTACTCCCTTGGTGATTTGAAGTCATCTCTGGTGGTGTTCCGGCCAGCAGGGTTGTCCGACCAACGTTACCAACAACACTGGCTGTGCGTGAGTCTCGGTTTCTTTTATCTCTGTCCGTCATTGCGGCCCGCAGTGCTGACATCAGCAATTTGGCACTCCAAAGGTAGTCAACCAGTCCAGCCGACACAAAAAGGCAATTTCTGGGACCAGTACCTAAACCGGGGCCTAAAAAGAGGCCACTCCTTCTGGAGGGTTCTGGGGAACAGCCCAATTTTGTAGTGTTGTCTGGCGGTTGACATCTTGGCGTTGCCGAGTTGTGTTTAAAGTCAAAAAGACTGTTTGGGAGGGCGCAACGCGACAGAGTAACGGAGGGCCGAGGACACCGCGGTTGAGTGTTTGGGAAGCGCCAGGGAGGTTGACCATGCCACTGGTTCTCACCGGAGTGGCCTCAATTCACCGCAGGTAAACTAAATTTAATAAAAAAAAAAACATCCCACTTACTATAAGCCACAAAATACTAGATATCTCCCGGATATTTTAAGTGTTTGGCCCATCTCTTCTCCAAGCCACACCTTCTTAGGTTGCTATCCCGACAACCCCACTCACCCATAGGCCCTATCTTAAACCCTATCAGCGGTAGTAGGCTTAGGCCTCCTTATTCTCCCTAACACTTCCAGTGTTAGTATTTATTCCAGTTCATTTCAGACCTATTTATTTTCATTGTTTCCTTTCACTCTGATCTCTTCTATCTTTGTGTTCTGTTGTGATTTGTTTCTTTCATTTCACTTAGAGACAGTAACCTGTGAGAGCCACCAAGGAAGCTAAATAATAGAATAGAGTGACAATTACGCAGCCGGTGTCATCACGTGACCCGCTAGGCTACTGCCTGTCAAAACTCTAGTTCGGGTCCTTAGTCGACCCAAATCAATTGGCTCCGCTAACTGATTGCATCAGTTATCCCCAAAATTCTCATAAACGGCATAGCCCGTATGAGTATAGCTCGTTAACCTTAGAACGAACTTGCACTGGTCTCTTTGTTTGTGTGTTGTGTTCCTCTCGCCCACAGTGAGCCAGTATTTTCCGGTCCTACAGTCATGGTTGAGAGCCATGACGACCTCCTTCCTGCCTAAGGACGCCGACGTGGACAAGCTGATGGCCCACGATCCGACCCAGAGCTACAACTACAAAGACTGGGCCAGAATCGTCGGAGGCATCGCACACAACCCCGTCGCCCAGGCACGGCTCAGCGAAAGGAGCAGCATCAGCCTGGAGCAGGAAGCCACAACGCTAAAGCTTCAAGCAGAGGAACCAGGCCCACGCGCAGAGCCATCTAGATCAACTACTCCGCGAGACCCACGGCCAGCGCGGGACAGAGGATGCAACAGACCCAGCGCTACAGAAAGAAGCGGAAAGACTTCAAAAGGCCCTGTGTGATCTTCGTCTCGACACAGACCAAAGAAAGCAAGCGGAGAGAAACGCCAGAGAGGAACTCAACCAGAAACTCCGACAAGGTGAAGCTCTCCTTGCAAGAGCAGAGACTGAACTAAAAGAAAGAGACGCTAAAGCCAAGGCATGCAAAAACCACTTGCACGCAGCCTCGTGAAATCCACGAGCTTACTCAGCAGAGACACGATCTCAAAAACGAACTTGACATTGTTCACGAAGAGTTGAAACACTCTTATAGACTGCAGAATGACCGGGAAGGGGAAACGCACACCACAAAGTTTCCCCTAACCAGCCGGTCCGTACCTTTCAGCCACAAACTCAGAGCTGAAAGGGGGGGGTTAAAAGCCCATTGCTCAAAATTTCACCATGGCATGGCCCCCAAAGAACTCGTCAAGCTGGCCAGAAACATCCCTACATTCACTCCGAACCCTGCAAGACATTGACTTTCATTCACAGACTGTAGCCAATGTAACTACTTGTGACAGATTTCACCTGCTAAGGATTACGTCTAGCCGTGACATGCGCAGCTTCCTATATCGTCAACGAGAGACTGTCAAAACTGACTACCAGCAGCTGCGACAATCTTTGATTAAAGAATTCTCTGATCCAGAATCAGACCAAGGTGTCCTCATCGCCATGGACCTCAAGCAGACAAGACTTGAAACCCCACAGACCTACTACGGCCGATTCTGACAAGCCTACTTCGGAGCACGGAAATAGGCAGGTATGGAAGAGGATTTCAAACTTCAGGACTCTTGTTTCTCCAAAACCTGCATCCCACAGTGAGTCATCACATGGGCATCCTGGCCTGTTCACGGACCATGTCTGCCCAACAGCTACGATACTTGGCTCACAAAACTTATGTCAAGCAAAAGACTGTGTCCAGAAAGACCGTGAAAAACAACACCATCTTCCCTGTCTCCGAACACTATTCAGAGCTGACTCTAGAGGGCGCCTCACAACACCACAGACCTTTGTACAGAGAGTCAAGACAGTTCCAAGCCAGCAGAGGGCAGCACAACCGCAATGGTGCTCGTCCGAAGCACCAGAGCGGACGCTCTGAAAGATTCTGGGACCGGCAACACCCATCCAACAACCCAAGGGGTGGAGCCACCTGGGAAGCCAGCCGGCGACCCAGAAATAGCCGATCCCCATCGTCCAGAGCATCAAACCCAGAAAGCCGGCATCGGAACCCATCTCAACATGCCACTGGTAAGCCCAAGTCTGAGCCCACATCAGATCAAAACAGTGCAGCCACGTCAGAGAGGGCAGAGATCCTGAGGGGCTGAAAGAGCTTCTTTACAGAAAACTCACAAGAAAGACAAACCACACATCTTATGTCTAAGCATAAGAACTGAAACCAACCCCCTGTCTGACTACCAACTGACTGAGCCAAGCACCCCGAACACTGCTCGTCAGCCAAAGACCACAGAGCTAACTGTCACATCACAAGGTGTCAGCATCACCCAAGCTCCACAGCTGACAGCTGCACACCTTGAATGAGACAGCACACTTTCTCATATCAGGTACCAAAGTCCCAAAAGACCAAGAAATGCTGTTTTGGCTACCTGCCTCCGCAGCGACCCACACAGACCAGCCCCGACGCCAAGACTTCTGGGAAACCTGATCAAAAAGGGGGTGGGCCGAAAAACTCTACCTAACAACCACTGTGGACAATGATTTGAGCCTTGACACCCTGCTAGACACCGGCTCAGACATCACGTTAAGGTCAGCCCAACTATTTGAAAGACTCAGTGCTAAAACTAAGAGCCAAGATCGAACTCTTAAATCTCAAACATGTGAGCTGAATGTGCAATCCCACAGCCAGAACGACATCCGGCTCAAACAGGTAGCTCCCATCCACCTGACAATTGGTTCTATGAATCTGATCCACCCAGTGTACATCTCAAAAATGAACACTTACCCACTTCCAATGGGCAAACACCTGCTAGATCGCTTTGAACCTTTACTGGACTTCAAATAACTGTAAGTTTGGACTCAAGTGCGGGAACCCCTCCCCCTCCAGTCACACAGGCCACCCGAGCCAGACTGTTGGGTCACAGAGGTCACGAGAATTCCCGCAGAGCCAGACTGTCAGGTCACAGAGTTCACGGGAACTCTCACAGCCAGCCACGGGGACACAGTTCCAGCACCAGACCAAGATTCAAGTTCACCACTATGCACATTTCAGCTCACCAAAGACTCTGATTCCTTCTGCCCCAAGGTCACAACTGACCTGCAGTTGAATGACGTAACCACCACTGACATTGTACTTGCACTATGGGCAGACAACTCAGCCATCAGTGTCTCACTATTCAATGCTCTCATTGAAGACACACCGGACCTTCCTTCTGCCAGCAAGCACACCCATTTTCCTTTAAACACGTGCCCATCAACCATGATGACGGCCAAAGTCGTCTGCGCTTTGAACCTGAACTGGATCCACCGACTGTCTGACCCATTACTTCCTGGTCCTTCCGGACCCGCCCCATGATGTCTACATCGGAGCAGACATCCTGACTCGCCACAAGGCCCATGTGGACATCATTAATGAGGTAGTGTGGGCCCCATTGACTTTACAGCCCCCTGTTGTTCCAACCAACACTGAGAACCTCCTGTCAGGTCAGACCATTCCTGAGGTTTGCACCCTAATCAACGAACAGGAAACTGTGATACCATTTTACACCAAAGGGGTCGCCGACCGGCTCAACATGCGTTGTGGTCGAACCCTAAACCACACGCTGGGCTTCTTTCAACCCTCACCTGAATGTGTTGAGCTTGGACTCACGCTGCAAGCCACACCCCTTACTGAAGTGTCATCTTGTGTAGTCAACAACGGCATGGCAAGGGACATCACAATTCCCAAAGCCTACCGAGTGGGATGGCTATTGAGCCATGACTTCCATGACTTTTGAACTCACACTACCAATCATTGGGCCCATCCCATATTCAATGATGCCCGAAGGGAACACAGACCACACAGTGTTCACAGCACCCTTCAAACTCATCTCCATTACTTCGGTCATGCCGATGGACAAAGACCAGGTATGCAGAACAGCACTGACAGAGGACCAACACCTTGCATCATACAAAGTCTCCAGACAGCCTGCCTGCGAGACTGACGACACTGCTGCACCTCTGCCTGCCAACACGACAGACAACACACCAACAGAGGAGCCGTACCCAGGATTTGAGTCTCAAGTTCAGAAAATTCTAAAAGACGCTGACGCAATTAAAAATGATGCAGATCTACAAAGTACTTTACAAGTTCAAAGCATCCTTTACCAAAGACTCTTTAGATTGTGGTCTCACCGAACTCCACACCGTGCGCATCCCAATGCACCCTAATGCTCCTCCCACTTTTGTCAGGCAGTACAAGATCCCCATCGCTTCACACGAACCAGGGCAAGAGATCATCGAACCCATGCTTGAAAAAAGGTGTCATCCTTCCATGCAACAGCACCTATTCTGCCCCCATCTGGCCCGTCCTCAAACAAAATGGCAAATGGCACCCCACCATTGACTACAGGAAACTGCATCAACAGGTGCCACTGTCCCGATGGCCCATGACCCAGCTGGAGCAAGAGACACCCAGAATCAGAGGAGACACAATCTTGTCTACACTTGATGTGGCCTTTGGATTCGGGACCATACCTGTGCATCCAGAAGATCAGCACAAGCTAGCCTTTACGTTCGGCAACAGACAATTCACTTGCACCAGGTGCCGTTCGGCTATGCCAACTCACCTGCTGAGTTTAACACCTCCCTGAACAAAGCATGCCCAGATGCCAGAATGAGAGGTAACCTTATCTACGTTGATGATGTTCTCATGAAAAGCACAACAGTGGCTGACCACCTGAAAGAGATAGACTATGTTTTGAACCAATTATCCCCAGCCGGCGCCAAGAACGCCCTCCACAAAGGACAGTGGTGTCGAACCAAAGTCAACTATGCAGGTCTACTCATCGGATCACGGGGCATCAAACCGCACTCCAGCTATATTCAAGCTGTTCAAAACATCAAGCCACCCACCAACATCTCAGAGCTGCGAAGCTTTCTAGGGGTGTGCAATTACTCACGGCAGTTCAGCAAAAGCTACTCAGACATTGCGAAACCTCTAACTGCCCTTCTAAAAAAGAGACTGCCCATTTGTATGGACAGAAGTTCAAGAAAATGCCATGAATGAGCTAAGCGACACCTAGGCACAGCTCCATGTCTGGTTTACCCTGACCCACAAAAAGAGTTCTATCCAGAAGCTGGGTTCTCCAACCACTGTCTCAGTGCTGGCCTGGACCAAAGGCATGATCAAGACAAAAGAGTCGTTACATATGCCAGTAAGACACTTCTCCCACCAGAGACTACATTCTCAGACTGTGAAAAATCTCTGCTATACACTGTATGGGCTGTAACGTTCCTCAACAGCCTGCGCATCCGAGATGGCCTGGTCACCAATTCACGCATAGCCACATGGTTAATGGCCCTCCAGGCGCGCAATGTTGAGGCACGTCATGCTCAAAATCACAAGTCTGCGCTAGGCAACGGCCTGGCAGCCTGCCAAAACTGCTCTGGTAACACACCAGCTGCAACGGTGGATGTAGAAGAACCCCAACAACAACAACTGACCTGTCACAGGTACTTTAAAGAGAATGCGTGTCAAGGTATACCCACAGCCTACATCGATGGATGTTCCTACCACCATGAGGGCACCCGTCAATCAGGTGCAGGCATGCTGTGGGTAAATGACATACCGTGCCCACCACAATACTTCAAGTTGGGCCTGCAGTCATCACAATATACTGAGGTAGCAGCCGTTCTCATAACGCTGCACATCGCGTTGACGCATAACATCAAAGAACTCCTTATGTGCACAGACTTTAACTATGCCACACTCAGTTTCCCATACCAACTTCCAGGCTGGAAACAAAATGGCTGTAAGACTTCAAACCACATGCCTGTCACACACCAACACCGGTTCCAGGCATGCGATGACATCACAAGAACAAACAACATGATTGTCTACTGGAAAAAGGTGAAAGGACACTCAAGGCAACCGGGCCTTGACAAAGACTTGAATGACCAAACCCATACCCTCGCCAAGCCTGGCGCACCAAACGACTAGCTGTGGTCACTTCAAACCCGCCCACCCACCCTGAAGTTTGAAGTGATTACACACAGCATAAGAACTTTACAAACTAAACTGTCCACCTCAGAGCAGTTTATGCTAGCTCCGCTGTTTACAAAGACAAACATAACGAACATGCGGGCTTCTGAAACAATAAAGACTTTGCTTCACCACCTCTCAGACCCCTCCAACCAACCCTTGAATGCCGTCTGCACTCACTGACAACCAGTTACTAAGAACACTGCATGAACCCAAGCACATGCTGCGTTTACAGAGCTACATTCTATGTGTGCACCGTCTGACACCACAATGCAAACACGTGTAATGCAACGGCGCAAAGGGGGGATAAGGCCAATGTACGTCCATGACGCATCATGCGCTACAAACCACAGCACCAGAGCCACTTACAATACACTGAAGCAAGCGATATGCCAGCAGCAAGATGTGGCAAAACATGGGCCAAGGCAAGCTGAACCTAGTTGCCACCCATGAAATAAAAAGACTGCCCTGTCCAACCAAAGACAGCCCTTTCTGGCTTTTTCCTCCTCTTTCTTTCTCTCCCTGTTGTCTGTACCAGGTTGCTGCTGTGGTTTGCCATGCTGTGCTGTCAGCCATCCAGAGGAAAGCTGCCACCGAGAGAACAACTGAGACTCCTGATCACCAACTGCAGGACCTACACCCATCAAGCGCATGTTCGACTCATCCAGCCCCACAAGGCCTACAGAGCACATTACCCCAGCACCGTAGCCCAATACGGCTGGGCAAATGCCCGATGGACAGAGGACTCACGCCTCTCTCACGCCAAGGCCAAGGTCGAACACATGTCCAACCAACTTGGGAAAGTGACTGTTACACAATCAGGACTCCTAAGCACCAACTAACACTCCAAACGGTTCCTGGGAGCGTTGCTCGGAGCCGTAGCTGCCGCCAGAACTCTTTTCGACACTGGTATGCCAAGTGTCCAAACAGCAAACATAGCCACGGCGAAACGGCATGTGGTTGAAATCCAGACTGAACTTTCACAGCTAAAAGAGCAACTCACTACGCAGAGTGCATCTTTCCAAACCATCGGCAAGACATTGAGAAGAACATGGTCATTCTCAACATTCACAGCGTCCTGCTGAATCAGACCATGAACTGCATGGAACTGCTGTTTACTGTCTTCCAGAATGACTTTGCCCAAACTCAGCTGGTTACAGCCCTGATAACAGACATGCTGTGGGAGGTTAACTCCTCCAATGACAGCCCAGCCACGGGTAGAATCCCACCGTACTTGAAACCCTTAAGCCTTGTGCTAACTATGCTGGTTTCTGCCATTACCAGGCCAACTGATCCCCTTACAAATACACCTGGCCTACTCTCTGGGTAACGCCATCCCACTCTACGTCGATCACGAGCAGAGGGGAGTGGATGTGCTCTTGAACCAATCCATCAGCGAGTCAAACCAAGTCTACAGACTTAAAAGACATTGCCAATGTCAGGTTTTTGAAAAGCAACACCCACAACAGCGACACACAGCTGCACCTGGCCCCAAACCTGCACATGTATACCTCACCAAAGACATTCACTATCTCTGCCCTAGCAAACCCTTCCTCAGAGACAACACTGAAGGAACCTGCGGGTTGCAACCCCTGGTCAGCGACACACGCTGCCCTTCCCAAGCTAAGCCTCGAGCTAACGTCACAGAGATGCAAGCAGAGATTGTAGGTGACAGGTGGCTCGTTAACACACCTGTGCGTACAGCTACTCTCACTTACGACCAGCATGACACAACCAGCCGTGTCAACATGCTCAACCAGAGTATGTGGATTCAAGCTCCGAAAGGTGCCATACTCCACCTGAATGATCTGGCATTGTACCATCTTCCGAGCCAAGCATATCAGACAGCACTGGAACTCCCGTCCTTCAAGAACTACACTTCATCTGCGGTCCTAGCCTGGACCTCAGCCGACATTGTGCTGTGCATCTCTACAGGTAATCAGCCACACTCTGACACTATGCGTGGCATTCATTCTGTACAGAAGACTCAACCAGATGCGACACAGCCGAGCTCACGAAAGCCGTGCCTGAAGGTCTCAGACGGAATCCCCGGAAAGGGGGTGCCAAGTCAGAGACCACGCCAAACCTCATCGAGCTGAATCCTCAGCTTTAAGATCCACCTGCCATCCTACCGTCAGGTTCCACCTGCCATCCTACCATCAGGTTCCACCTGCTACCCTACTACCATGGTCCACCTGCTACATGACCATCAGGATTCACCTGCCAGTCGGCCATTGTGATGATTGTCGTCCGATGATGTTCACACAGGGACTTCATCCGACGAAAAGGGGGAATCTGTAGCGACTGACCGGATCCTGTTTTCCTTTCACTACTGAACAAATATGAACACATATATGTTTAATTCACAAAACCTTGAATCATGTGAAATGGTGCCCCAATGTCTGCCAGCAGGTCATTGATTAACTCCATTTATGACGCATTGCACAATTAAGAAACAGAACCCTGTTGTTCTTGAAACCCTCACGTGGTACACACCACGGATGGACAGATGCTGACCATAGGATTCCCCACGTGATTCCCCAAGAAGGGGGAATCAACAGCCCGCGCCAACCACGGGATGAACTTATACACACACGCAATACAGATCCGCACACAAACGTCCTTTGTGTGCAACTTAGGGGAGAAATATCCTTAATGCATATAACACAGAATTGTATCTAACCTTCCTGTATGCATGCATATCTAATTAGTTTTGTCTTATTCTATAGATTCAATTTGAGACTGTTCTGTAACTTTGAATGTTAAGTGTATTTCTAAAGAAAGAATACCTAACATGATCAAATTCTGTGCCTCTCCCTCTTGCTAGGTCATAAAACTTTATGACCCCCAAAAGGAATTCCAAGGGAATCATAGCTCCCACTTGAATTCTGATAAAGAAAGAGGAATAGACTCTGCAATCTTATATTTTCTATAAGTATAACCACTTAAGAAATGTATAAACTTGAATTTGATCTTTCCTAGGTCATGGTAGCCGGTATTATGACTTTATAGTCGTGTGAGTGAACATTAAATGTGTGTAATTCTGCATATGAATGTAACTTTATGTTTCTTCTACTCCTTCCGGCCATGGTACCTGTTTGACCGTCTTGTTTTGACTAAAAAAGTCATACATAGGATATTACAGTAAAATGTATTGTTCTGTGTGTACAATCTTTCTGGGTAGAAATGACAAAATTTCATACCCTCACAAATTATCCTGACAGGACAAAGAAAAACTTTTCCCGCTTGAGATACTCTAAGATGATTGGTTCACGTACGCGAAGCAGGCGTGAACCCCTCCTCTCCATAAAAGACTGACACAGAAGTTTCTGGAAGAGCTTTTTCCCTGTGAGAGGTTTCCGTGCCATGGCTCCTTAGGGAGCTTTAAGCCGTGTTTCTCCTTTTTCTTTAATCTTTCTTTATTTTCGTCTTCGGACTTTCCTATGTTCACTTTCAGCGAAATGAACGTAATCGGCAACTTCGACTTTAAAGAGACTCTTTGAACCAACCAGCAACTGCACCTCAAAGGACATTCAAACTAACGCGCTCCCTCGCTCTGAAAGACCACGTGAACGCGTGACACGAGGACAGAGACACACACACACACGCTTTGGTTCTCAGCCACACGAAGAATCAGGCAAGTATCGTAATTCCTATCGATCTAAATGCTTTAAGATCCTTTTACCCCATTCAGGGGATTTGATCTTTGTGGCTCTCATGGTTCACTTTGTCTGTGTTTTGTGCCGTACTGCAATCTCTCATCCTGACCGTTAGTTTCACTTTCTCATCCTCTCTCTCTCTCTCTCTCTCTCTCTCTCTCTATATATATATATATATATATATCGTTTTCTCTCCCTCTCTCATCCTATTTTAATTCGTGTTTGTAATGTTTTTCGTTTGTTTGTTTCGAGTGTACATACATGTATCCCGTGTGAATTGTAGTTTGATGCATTAGTAGTCCGATTATTAAAACCATTATATTCTTGATTGTTCGTCTGAAATGCTAATTTTTACAAAGTCAATGAAGTGTTTGATCTAGCTACAAAGCTTTACAATTCGTTACTATTTCAGTAACCTAAATTTTATAATAACAATAAGGTGAATTTTCATGGCCAGAAAATAGCTTTTTGGAATTATAAGGAAGGGATAACCTTGTTGGGAAGTTGATAAGTTAATCTTACGGCCGTTTGCTGGACAAACAGATTGTTCGATAGCTAAATTAATTCCATTAAAGGTTATCTCACATAATCGATCTGGAAGTGGACCATTGATATATGAATGATGAATTATAATTCGTTGTGATTGATCATTCATATGTATAATCGATCTATTTTCAACTTCGATAATTTAACTGTAATATGCAGTATATTAATCATATTCATGATTAATTATTAAAATTCCCTATATATCATTTGAGCTAATGTTAATGCATTCAATGTAAGACTCATTGTCGCTACAAATTTGTAAAAGGCTTGAGCAAAATAAAAAAAAAAAGAGCGCACTGATGGCACGCTAGCAGGCTAGCCAATTACCAGTGTGTTGTGCTAGCAACAATTTAGATTGAAGCTAGCGATGTAAGGTTACTATGTTATGTTGAGTAAGTTATTTTTAGCAGTATAAACAACGGGAAATGATAGTAAATAATGATTCAAAACATATATATGAAGCTTACAGACGCAAACTAACTCAGCACCAGCAGCAGCAGGCAGACAGGCGGACAACAATGTACACACAATTGGTGTGTGTCCCCACCCGTGATGTAGCGAGGGCAGGGATGCACACGCTGCTTGTAACTTTGACTCGCCATTTTCTTTATATTTATATATATATATATATATATATATATATATATATGTAGTGCTTGTGTGATATTTGAGACAGACAACACCAAATAAGACAGACACGTCAACAGAGAGCGCTTGCTGAAGAACAGAAAGCTGACGCTTGTGTGTGCCGGCGTCCCTTTGTAAGCTTCCGTGTATGCCGTCACACGTTATGTCATGACGCAACAACACCAATCATGATTGGCCGAGTTTCTTTCATGCGCCAGAGGCAGATGGGAGTTTTACTTGCTCAAACTTGCTCTAAGGGCAGAAAAGAAAATGATTGGTTTACAGATTCAACCAATGAAATTAAAGTAGAGGCGGGATCAAGGCGTTTGGAAATTTGGAGGGAAGGAATTTACAGACGGAGTACGTTATTGACTGTTCGTGGGAGAAAGATCGCATTTATCGTAAGGTAAGTGAATTTATTATATGTTTTGTTGAAATTCACAGATAAACACCCTCTAAAGTTTACTAAGATAATTGGGGAACATTAAAAATGCACAAAACTAATAATCATCGTCTAAATATAGTATCGGATGCATTTTGATGCCTCCTTCAGTCGACCACACCAAGGCAGCTAATGCATTAGCATTAACATTACTGGCATATGCTTTCCCAATGCTAACGTAGACTCACTGTATTCCGGACATCACGGTATTCCGGACACTTGACCTTTTCCCGCAAATTCTATAAATAACACTTCCAGGTTATAGCATCTACATATATCCCTGTCATCTTTGCCTCCTCCTCTTTCGATTCCGACCAACCCTATGTTTCCAGAGCCAGTCGTTTCAAAGAAACAACGTGAGTTTCTAACGTACACCAATGACTGTTCAGAAAATGGCGGGGGGAGGGTTTTCCGGCAGGACAAAAGCAGGAGGGGAGAAGCATACCTCCGCTGAAAACGGCTCTTAAAACATGTTCACCCACTAGAAAATGACCTTTTAAAATAATTATGAGTTGCAATTTGCAAATATTTGTTAAAGAGATATACACGTTCAATGAGGCACTTTGTCCGACATGAATTTGAGCGGCAGCAGCGCATCACTGCACCCTCATCAAAACACCTCAAGTTAAATTAACGTTAATGGTAAATGCTGTTTTAAAGGTCATTTCAACACATCTGTGTAATTTCACGTTATCTGGTTAACGTTAGGACAGCACACATTGTAATAACATGCAATTTAACAACATTTCAAGCCATTAAGTTATGTTTAAGTTACTTATAAGCCATAAAAGTAATAATCATAATTTCTATAACATTAAGTTATTTGAGGACCCAATAAAAAAATGAATCTAGACTTAATTTTATAAAAGGAACTTTTAATAACATAAAAAGGATGAACATCCACAAAATACTATATACATTTAAGGTTAGGTTTCCCCCTCTCCCTGGTGTGTCCTGGTCTCTCTCCCGGCCTCTCTCCCCGCTTGTTAAAAAGAAAAACAGTAATAATGCTTTAAAAACACTTAAAGCCATAAGTATAAGAACTCACAACAGTATTAACATTACAATTTTAACATTAAGTTACAGAAAAGCTAACAAATGCATGTCTTATTTTGGTTTGCATTTGCATGTCCAACGTTATGTTGGTAAGAATGTCAGGGGAAAAAAGATACAGCAGGGAAATGCTAGACGCAGCATTAAATGCTGTAAAGTCAGGAGAAAGTGTGAGGAGTGTCTCCGAGAAATTTGGCATACCGAAGTCTACCCTGTCAGACCACAAGCTGGGGAAATCTGAATGTGAGCCTCATCCAAATAGGGCCCTTACCCTGGAGGAAGAAGAAGGTTTAGTCAATTATATTGTTTGGATGGCAGATAATGGTTTTCCCCTAACGAGAACCATTGTCAAGTGTCTTGCCCTGGAAATAATTAAAGAAAGCAGCCAGAAGACTCTGGTCAACCTGGAGACGGGGTTAACTGACAACTGGTGGGTCCGCTTCAAAGCTCGCCACCCAGAGCTGACCACCCGGACACCGGACTCCCTTGATAGGGCCAGGGTCCTTGCTGCAACACCTGAGGCAATAGATAATTTTTTTCTCGTTACTTATAAAAATTATTAACCTCCACAGTCTGCATGACAAACCTCATTAGCTGTGAAACTGTGACGAGACGGGCTTTGGAGATAAGCCAAAGTCGTAGGAGAAGGTGATCTGCCAGAAGGGAAAGCGCCACATCTACCGGCAACAGACGACCAGCAGGGAGCACATCACTGTGCATGTAGAAGTTAGTGCAGCTGGTGAAAGTGTCCCTCCCTTCATAATATATCCCCGCTACCTTCCTAGTGTGGCGTATGCCTTGGGTGGGCCAGAAAATAGCCTTTACGGCTATGTGGACAAAGGCTACATGACGGCAGAGCTGTTTTTGAAATGGTTGGACCATTTCATAAAGTATGCCCCTCCTGCACGCCCTCTGGTCCTTATAATGGACCAGCACGAAACCTACTGTGGCCATCAAATAATAAACGTCTGCAGGGAAAATCATATTGAAATTCTCCTCGCTGCTCCCTCCTCTGCAGCCGCTGCTCCCTCCTCTGCTGTGCCCAGCTTCACCACAGCAGTGGCTTCTTCCTCCTCTGCTGTGCCCACCTGCTCCACTTCACCTGTCTGCCCTACTTGCAACAGAAGTGCAAAAAATCACTTGGTGGAAACTGGCCTCATTCCACAATATTTAGCAGACATCCTGGTCACACCCACCTTTGGCCAGAGAGCGGAAGGGATACAGCGTCGGGTGCCACTGCAAGCCTGGGTCATTACAAGTGACGATTATGTGGCACACATTGGCAACCTGGAGGCAAAAGAAAAAGAAAAAGAAGAACAGAAGAATAAAAGGAAGGAGGAACAGGAGAAGAAAAGGGAAGCAAAAAGGGCTAGACAGGCTAAGGCAGCAAAAAGAGGAGCGCCTGCAATGGACGATGGCAGCTACTGTTCGATCTGCAAAAGCACCTTGCCATCAGGGTCCAACGCAGAGGTGGATGAGTGGATCCAGTGCGACCTCTGCCAGCTGTGGTTCCACATGGCATGTGTAGACGCAGACACTTTCCCTGACGGAGAGTGGCTGTGTCACAAGTGTGATGTCACTATGTAAATAGATGTAAATAGATATAACGTTAGATAGATAGATAGATAGATAGATATACAGATAGAATAGATATAGATATAGACATTATATATATAGAAGTCATCCATAATATAGTTAATTTCAGATAAAATGTAAAATAGTTTATACACTTATTATTGTTATTATTGTTATTTGTGTTCATTCTGTTTTAGTTTTTTTAACGTTAATGATCAATTTTATGTGGGGAAATTTGTTATTTTTTGTAATAATAGGGCTTGGGCGTTGTGACGTCATTACTTGGCGTGGCCGCCATGTTGATTGCCTCCTTTACTGCTACTCGGACTACTGCGCACTGTTTATAGACGTACTCCCTCTCAGTCGTGTGTATTAATTTGATTAATTTGGCGTTACTATTTCAACCATGGTAAACCGTTGCTGTATTGTGGGGTGTAACAGCGCAACACATAATCGCCATGGGAAAAAGATCGAAAATGGATTAACTTTCCACCGCTTTCCTGCATGGAGGCACAACCACGGAGACCAAGTATCCGAGATAACAAAGAGTCGTAGGCTCGCTTGGATCACGGCTGTAAGACGACCAAACATAACCTTCCACAGTATCCCGATGTCGATGAGAGTGTGTTCCCTGCATTTTCATTCTGGTAAGTTAAAGATGGCGTACGATTTAATGACCTTGTTCCACCAGGTAAGCCTTACAGAGCCAGCAGATACAACACCTTATATTGTTTTTGTTGCTGTTGCAGCTGCATGTGGCACATTTAACTAAAAAATGTCCTTATCTGATCCACAGTGGAGATACCAGCACCAGTAGAGGATGGAGCTGACCAGAGACTGCTCACAGAATGTGACTTCTGTCAGCGTCAGCGCGATGAAATCGACCTGCTGCTGGAAGAGAACAGGGCCCTGAAATGTGAGCTTGGCCAGAGAAAAATGGATGAACATTTCTTCAAGGATGACAACGTCAAAGTGAAGTACTACACTGAACTTCCACACCTTGAAGTTGTCATGGGTGTTCTAGCCAGTGTTGGACCGTACGTGACACAGAGTAGTAAAGTACTGTCACCTTTTCAGATGCTTTTCCTGACTCTCATGCGCCTTAGACTAAATTTACCAATACAACACATTGCCCACCTCTTTTGTGTAGACAGAAAAACTGTTTCCAAAACCTTCAGTAACATCATAAATGTTTTGCATGCGCACACCAGCCTCTTGATTAACTGGCCAGGGCGAGATGCGTTGCATGCAACTATGCCCCATTAGTTTGTTGAGGCCTTTGGGAAGCATGTTGCCGTTATTCTGGACTGTTTCGAAATATTCATGCAGAGACCATCAAATCTTAAAGCTCAAGCTCAGTCATATTCCCACTACAAACACAACACAACTATGAAGTACCTTATTGGTATTACACCACAGGGCTCAATTTCATTCATTTCCAAGGGATGGGGGGGGGGGGGGGCGTCAGTGATAAGCACATAACTGATAACTGTGGGATTCTGGACAAACTGTTACCTGGGAATTTGGTGTTGGCTGATCGCGGCTTTGACATACAGGACAGTGTGGGACTTATGTGTGCCGAGGTAAAAATCCCTGGTTTCACAAAAGGACTCTGTCAGCTGGATGCAAGAGATGTGGAGAGCACAAGAAAAATTGCTCACCTCCGAATTCATGTGAATTCAAAGGGTGATTGTAACCGTCTGCATCAAGTACACTATTTTGTCAGATAAAGTACCGATTCACATGGTGTTGCCATGCAAGGATGAAGACAAGACATTCCTCGATAAGATTGTGTCTGTACTGTATGTTGTGCTCTGACAAACATGAGCCCTAGTGTTGTGCTGAAATAAATGTGCATTAAATACAGCCATAAGTGTCTGTTGCATCCATACCCAGAATCTTCACAGTAAACATACTTAAATGCATTTGTCTTATAAACAAGAAGCAATAACAGTATGATGTGCAAAAGCAAGAAGTGTCACACAATCAGATGTTTTTCAGTGTTTATTTGCAAGTAGTGCAACCTAAGAACACAGAATAGTGCAGTGCAGTTGGAATGCTTCAAGGTAAAAGGTTACAAATAAAAAATGGACACAGAAAATGGAGTGCAATTTCTTATATAACAATAATAAATACACATTTTTTATAAATTTTTTCAATACTATAAATAAATAGGTATCTATAAAATAACAACAATGGACACACAGAAAATGGAGGTAGCGCAAATTATAAATATAGTAAACAATAACAACGCAATAACGGATACAAATAAAAATGGAGGTAGTGCAATTTCTTATGTAATAACAATAATACATATATGAATTTATTTCCATGCTATAAATAAATAGTTATCTATACAATATATAATATATGTATATATAACATACAATATATGTTTTTGGACAGCTGTGTGACTGCAGACATGCCTCACAAAACCAGGAGTCACCTGCTGCAGTAATTGAATCAAGTCCAACGCAGGAAAGGTGGAACCACTGCGTCGCACAGTTCTTGTTGTCACACGCAACCATGTCATCCAGTTCCTCAGGCCCTTGGCACACGCACCACATATTCTATTTATTTTCTGTGGTCCTCTTCCTCGCTCTCTTTTGCCCTCTTACTTGTGGGACTGTTACAGTGTTACGAGATTTTACAGCCAAAACTCTTGAGGACTGCTGTGTTTTCAACATTTCAACATTCATCTTTCTGTTGCTATCCCTCTTCTGACAGCAGAAATTCGTTACATTACAAAACTGCTGCATTAACTAAGCGAGTTGTGAAGCTAGGTCTAACGTGACTTTGCTTACAGATTGGCGTGAAATCGTGCTCTCACAACAACCACGCTGTTATCTTAAAAGGGCCAACATCACGCTAAGGTTGCCTTCAAGTAAGCAAAACGATGCTTTGAAAACATCTGTTTCGCTGGAAGAGCAAGGGGGTAGCAACAGGACAACAGTACAGAGACTGACAGGTCCGATGGAAGGGCTAACGTTAATGTTATGAGAGTATTAAAATACGGGATATTTTACAGGAAAATACTAAAACGGGAAGACAGGGGGAAAAGAGCTCAAATACGTGAGACACCCGGAAAAAACGGGAGGGTTGACAGCTACTAACTACACTTTTGAACATAGTTTTTACATAGTTAAAAGTACATGTGTGAATGGTTGTTAGCACTAACGGTTACTAAACTAGCAACTAGGTGGAGCACAGCTTACCTTTGTCTGGATTACTGTGTTCCCACTGTTTGCCGGCTTTATGATCTGCAGCTCCTGAACCCATCCATTTGTGAACTGCACATGAGACTCCAATGACTTGTAGCTTCGGAACTGTTCTGAAGTGTAGGCGCTCACACCACAAACAAGGTGGTCGAAGATGTCTGTTATGCAAAACTGCGGCAGCAAGTCGTCGTCGGTGCTCCACTCTTTGTTGGAAATTTCATATGGATCCAAACCGTTAATAATGCCGATTTTGTCCACATACCGGTCTCTGGCTTCCCTATTTAACGTATCCCGGTAAATTCCACATCCTTTTGGGGATTTTAACATCTTTTTCTTTCTTTTCTTTCTCCCAACTCTGTTTCTTCTCCTTGTTCGACTTGCTGTATGTTTACATTCACGAGGCCATCAACATGGCCGCCACGTCCCAGAATGCAACGTGTGCCCCAAGCCCAATTAAATGTGTTCAATAATTCACCAAATTGGCAGAATTGTATTTACGGTAAATTAATCCTCCACATGGCTTTACATTAACAGTATTTCTAGCTATAATAATATACTAAGGTGGTTTAAAATTCTTAAATATAACGTTAACGTTAGAAGATAATGTTGACGTCAGTTTTCAGTTGCACACCACCATTTTGGACTGCCATGTGCTTCACATGAGCAATTGTTGATTAAAAGAGTGTGTAGATGCTTATAAATAATAAATATACAACATATGAAGATTAATATCATTATTTCACCAGCTTATAGTTGTTAAAATGTATGTGTTTTGTATTAGAAATGACTCCTTATTACCTGTCTGAAACACAGTGAGTAGAAATTTTCAGCCGTCCGGAACACCGTGAGTCCTCATGGTAATCCGGACACTGAGTTTCCCGGCAGGTTTTTCAAGATTTCTGATTAGCTGATTAGTCCAAATTGTGTCAATCAAATTTTGGAACGTGTGGAAGGCATGTCCCCAGAGACAGACGTGCCAATCAGGTTTATCTTTCAGTGGATTGATATCTTACGGGACTTTTACTGTGCAAAGTGTCCGGAATACAGTGAGTCTACGTTACCCCGTGCTGTCTGTGAAGCCGATATGCGATCACATAACTTGCTCAAAATTATATATCTCCCGCCCAAGTGTTGCTAGCAGAAATACTCAGTAGTTTAATAATGTGTTATTTTTGTGTACTATATGCTTCTCTCAGGGCAGGAGTACTCAATAGGTTCATATCGCTGTGTTATTTTTAGTGTATAATACACTGCTCTCAGGGCAGGAGTACTCAATAGGTTCAAATCACTGTGCTATTTTTAGTGTATGATGCGCTGCTCTCAGGGCAGGAGAACTCAATAGGTTCATATCACTGTGTTATTTTTAGTGTATAATGCACTGCTCTCAGGGCAGGAACTACTCAATAGGTTCATATCGCTGTGTTATTTTTAGTGTATAATGTGCTGCTCTCAGGGCAGGAGTACTCAATAGGTTCATATCGCTGTGTTATTTTTAGTGTATAATGCGCTGCTCTCAGGGCAGGAGTAGGCTACTCAATAGGTTCAAATCGCTGTGTTATTTTTAGCATATAACGCTGTAGCGTTTATACGCCCGTATAAATATAACTAATTATTATTCATAACGGATTATGATCAATAATTAATAGAATCAGAATTTACTGTAGCAGAATCAATAGTATGATGATTTTATCAGTTCATCCAATGAACGGAAAGCATAAACAATTATTAATTCTAGGAAATATAATATCTTCCTGGCCAAGAAAGACTAATTCCCAGCTAACAGCTAAATTAAGAAATAATTCAAGGGTAAAAGCATAGGTAGCTTAGATCGCAGTTCAAGACAATAAATTCGTAAGGACATAACACAAGTAATGCTTCTCTTTTCAAATACAAACAATACTTTATTGATTATAAGACTAACACATAAAACTAATATCTAACACACACACACACACACACACACACACACACATTCATACGAGTTGCAGAAAAAAAGAGAATGAGGAAGAATGAGTTTTAGGAGTCAGATGGTGAGATCCAAAGTTTCTATATGCACTTAAAAGACATGACCTGAACGAACCATCAATCATCGATTTAACCCTTCTATCGTTTCTTAGGCAGGTTATTCAATTTTATATTAATGCACCAGTTCAGTTAAGAGTCTGAAGGCTACTTGCTTGTCTTCGGTTTGCTTTGGGGATTCCCTTTTGTGGTGTAAAGGGGTTTCCCGGGTCCGTTGCCAATCACGTGGTGTGTTGGCGGATGGATGAAAGTCTTTGAAGTTGGAAGCGCGTTGCAGTCGAAACGTTTAAACGAAACTTTGCAGCAAAACTTAACTTAGAACCGAGACTTTTAACGGAAAAGAAAACAAAGGAAAATAAAGGAAAGTGAGACGAGTTAGATGGCTTGGATGAAGCTGTTTTAAACCCTGATCTTGATTTGGGTCATTTGTCTCTATGCGTCTACATGGTTACTATAACCATCGTCTGCTCCACCAGACTTGTTCTGCCGAGACTTTTTCCGAGAGAGAGCACGAGAGAGAGAGAGAGAGAGAGAGAGAAAAGAGAAGAAGAGAGAAGAGCGAAGAGAGCGCTTCTGTGTTCGGGTCTAAGATTTTAAACTCAAAGTTTGTCCAACCTCCAGGATGAGTTCTGGCCAATTAGACACTGGCTTAATTGAGGAGGTGGCTCTATTTTCTTCTTATCGTAAACATTCGTTATCTGTGATCTCCTCGCTCTCCAGCACTAGCAGAGAGAACAAGAGGCCACAGTTTAGCCATTATTACTATTATAAGAATACAAAACATTTTACTCAGATTTCAATCAAGCCAAGAAGAACATACGATCCTGCCGACAGGAAGCACGACACACTTTCATTCACACACCTAATATTTATAACAATTATGAATTGTATGGCATCTAAGCATATTAGACACACACATATATTGTTGAAACAACATAGAATTATGTAGTTGCATGATGTTTGATTATAAGTCCATCGAGAATTGTTCTGGGATGAGTTTTATGGATTTTGATTTGTAAAGTGTGTTAGTGTGTAAAGTTTATGGGGTTTAAGCCATTCCAGTCTGAGGTCAGGGATAGTTCCTGCTGAAGTCTGTTTTTGTTCATCTCTCATGGGACCTTGGTCCTTAAGAAAGACGTAGTCTGCTAGTCGCAGGGGTCAGGTGACCTCTTGTTAGGGCCTCTTGTTTCACCATTTCTGAACAGATCTGTCTTGCCAAATTATAAAACGTTGACAACGTTCTTCCTTTAGTTAAACAATAAAAAGTATTTTTGGTTACAGACTCTCTGGAGCCTAGGGGTGATTTATGGCTCTTGGTTTGGTGATTTGAATCTGGAATGTGAAGCCTCTTTTGTGTGATTATGTATGAACAATCACCTAAAAGCTTCAATTGTGTTTGGTTCATTCTCGTAGTCGCTACATATCCCCCCTTCGTTCGATGATGGGTTGAGAAGAAGACATCAGTGAACGCTGGAGAAACGGGTAGAGGAAGCAAACACACACAGCAAACAACAAGACAACACCTCCATGACTGGTCTCTTTACTGGTGCAGGGCATTAGATTATCTAGGCCTAAACAGGTTCACTCTCACAATATAGTCAATCACGTTGAATAAAGTTTAGTTCAATTTTAGGACCGTTATTCTAGTTTGTTCTGGTACGGTGATTGATCAACTTTGTGACTAAATTTGATTTGTTTTTTTCTCTTCTAAATTGTTCTAGGTTTAGACCAATTTACCTTTCAATTTGTGATACGAATGATGCAGGGAGTTCTCTGGCTCACATTCGTTTTAAGGTGACTTACAAATATTAGGCGTGGTGTGTCAATCCTATTATTGTGACCTTGACCCTTATGGGGTGGACAGGCATTTTACCTAATAAAAGAAGAAGGAAAGGAAGGAAGAAGTAAAACAAAACAAAGCAGTTGAGTGTTCCTGATATGACTTATAACTACGGTTGCGCAGCTAAGGTGTCAGGTATCATGATGTAGTGAGAGGTGTTCTCAGGTGTACTTGTTGGATGGGTAGTTACCATGTTTCCTATGGTAAGTGTAGCTAAGTTGTTAAGCTAGTTTCTGAAGTTAGTTTCTACCTGTGGGGGGAAACATATTTTTTTGAATGTTTTGCATGGTAGAGGTGGTTAACTTCTGTATGTTAGTGAGTATGTTAGGGGTGTTGTGTAGTGCATGTATATATGTATGTATGGTCAGATCTGTTTCAGTCTGTTTTGCTCCCCCCTTTGCTTGATGGCTTAGCTTTGATGAGCTTGTTGCATCTTTGCCTTGGAAAAGGGTTCTTCTGTGATCTGCTGGGGGTCAATCCAGTAAGGCAGGAAGTTCTCTGGCAGACATTGGGAGGTAGTTTGGCAAGGATGTGTGAAGATGTAGATGTGTGAAGTCTCCGTTGTTGCATTCCTCCGATGCCTTCTGGTTGTGACAGACTTCCTGACCTTCTGTGCTTACTGTTGATGCTGTAGCACACACATGATTCTTGAGTTTGGAGCTCGTTTGGTGGTTTCTTTATGAGTGATGGGTAGCCAGGATGTTTTTTTCTGGTACCTCTCGGTGTTTGTCAGTGGTTGACTGTGAGAGACCACTTTGTTCTGTGTTGTTGTAGAACAAGTGGTCGTCATGTTCATTATGAAGGTGTATCAGATGAATCGGTGGTCTTCCGTTCCATCGCCATCCTGTTCGTCATCCATGTTTACCTCATTTCCGATGAAAACTTTCAGTTGCCTCATTAGTTGCTCCATGTCTTCTGAGGGTAAACTGCCTGGTTCTTGGGCATACTCGGTGCTGTGTTTAACTGAGTGGTGCCAAGGTGGGTTTCGTTGTTGAGTACCCACATGGAGTGCTTCTGGATGCATTGGTTGATGGCCTTTGGATGTCCAGTTAGGTTTCCAGTGGTTTCCTTCTTGTGGGTTACTTGAGAAGCGTGGCTGGTCCCATGACTTTTCCACGCGGTTGGTGTGGTATCTGTCAGCGGCATGGGAGTCACGTTCTCTGTGCTTCTTACGAAGAACTGTGTTGTCATGCCACTGGTTGTCTTCCAGTGCAAGACTTGTGTCTTGGCTGAAGGAGTTTTAAACTGTGGATGTTTTCAAACCTTTCTTTGAGGACATCTTTTGTTTGATGTAGGCCCTGTGTGTCAGGTCACGTAGCTGTTGGATTGTCATTGTGTCTGCGCTGGCCATGACACCAAGATGATAACTCAATCCAGGATGCAGGTTTCTCAGGAAGAGGGTTTTGAAGTTCACATCCTCTTCATGTTCAAGTTTGTTATGTGCACCAAAGTAAGCTTGTCGAAAGCGGTGGTAGTAGTCTTGGGGTGTCTCTTGTCGACCTTGTTTGGTTTCCAAGGCGATTAACACACCATGTTCCGACTCTGGGCCTGTGAATTCTTTAATCAGTGTCTCATATAGCAGCTGGTAGTTTGACTTGACATGAGCAGGTTGTCGGTCTAGGAAGCTTCGTACCTCTGGACTGGATGTGGATCTGAGGAGGTAGAACCTGTCTCTGTCAGTCATATGTGGTCTCACCTCTAGGTGGAAGTTGATATCTCGGATGTAGGTCTGGATGTCCTTACCCTCTGTGGAGTTCGGGTTGAACTGAGTGATATTCTTAACCAGCTGGTTGAGATCTTTAGAGGTCATCCCCTGTGCAGCTTTGGAGTCTGCCTGGATAAGCTCTCGTTGCTCGTTGGCAGTGAACAGTTCTGTGGTGAAGGCCTGTGACGTTTTGGGTTGTGGCCATTCACTTCTTTCACTGTATGCCAGTTCTTGGATGGAGGACTCTGTTCTGCTCAGCAGGGGTGATGCTGAGGGAGGTCTCTCCCTTCTTGGCTCTGGTTTCTGTTGGAAAATGTGCTGGAGTTCATCTCTGATGTAGAGCCGTGTAGAGCTCGTCGTTGGCGTCATCTCGCTGTTGGGTCAGATGGTCCATTTTAGCGCTGCACCTTTCCAGGTGGTCTTTCAGAGCATTAATTTCAGAGTTCTTATCTTTAATGTCAGTTCAATGGAAGAGAGCTACTCTGCGAACACTGTAGTGGCTTATCTACGGAAGGCCAAGGGACAAAAAAAGAAAATTACAGAGAAGTTGGAGGAGCTGGAGGTGATGCCCTCAAAAGCGCACAAAATTACCTTCACACTGCTCCAAACTTTGTGAAGGTAATAAAAATATAGTAGTAGTAATAACTTTAAAGGGAATTCTGAGACCTGTATCCTTGTTTTGTGGTTTTGAATCATACAATTGTTCTAATAGTAATATTTTACATAACATAATTTCCACTGACTTTCCATATTAATTGTAGCTGTATTGTTATACATTGACCATGTATAAATAAAAAGTAAATATAATCATAGAAAAGTTGTGTTAATAGCCCCTTAACTTAGTGCTATGTTGTTTTACAACCAGTTTTGGAATATAATATATACTCACTGTCCACATTAATAGGAACTGTCCACCTGTACACGATTATTATTTTTATTTTTTAGCTCATTCATGAAGTTATCCAATCGGACAATCATGTGGCAAATGCACCCTGCATAAAATCATGCAGATACAGGTCAAGAGCTTTAATTAATGCTCACATCAATCATCCGAATGGGGAAAATGTGATCTCTGTTTTTGGTTCTAGATGGGCTGATTTGAGTTTCAAAAAAGACTTTTGTGTATGAAACATCCCAGTAGATCAGCAGGTTTTGAAATACTCAAACCAGCTAATCTGGTACCAACAACCATGCCACGTTTTTTATTTTTTTATTATTCTAATGATTGATTGTGAACATTATCTAAAGCTCTTGAATTGTATCTGCATGTTGTTTTTTTTACATTATGCTGCTGCCAAATGATTGGCCAATTAGATAACTGCATGTATGTACAGGTGGTCTTAATAAAGTGAATGTTGAGTGCCTGTACTGCTTGTAAGTTGGACATTATTACAAATAATTATGTACTGTATAATTATATTTTAGATGCTGCCGTGATCTGTCTGGTGACATAATGTACCTGGCAACAAGTATTTTGTTTTTTACTTGTTGGCAACAAGTATTTTGTTTGTTTTCTTAAGTATTTTGTTCATCGTTGAAACCCAAATGAAGATAATTTTAATGAAATCTGACAGCTACACAACTGAAACTTTTACACTTCAAAAAGTTCATAAAGAGATTGTAAAACTAATCCATAAGAATTGAGTGGTTTAGTCCAACTTTTCTGAAGAGACTTGATTGCTTGATATGATGAACAGATTGAATGTAGGCTTTCATTCACATAAACATTGATCATCCGAACTTGCTTGACGCGCAAGAACAAACTTTGCTGAAGCTCAAATGTGCTGCGTAACGCAATAATTTACATTTTTGTGTGAACTATCCCTTTAAGTACCTGTTATTTGGTGTGTTAAAGAGAAAGTTCCTACAGGTTTGGAACAGCTTGAGTAAATTCAGTGAACTATCTGTTTAAGAATGGGAGTACATATTAGTTAAATTACAAACAAAAAGACAAGCATTAAGTATGCTTAGAATGCACAATTCACTACTTTTTTAGTGATAAGAAGGTAAGCTCGTTATTACAATAAATAGAAATCCTGTACCTTTCTGCCTTGTTGTTGGTTTCACTGTTTTCATGATTGAATAATCTGCCAAAATTCAGAGGTGGGAGACTCAAGTCATATGACTTGACTCGAGCCAGACTCGAGTCGCAATTTTCTGGACTTGAGACTTACTTGACTAGATCTCTGAAAAGACTCGACTTGACTTTAGACTTGCTCCTTGTGACTTTAGACTTGACTCAGACTTGTGCCTATTTACTTGAAATGACTTGTGGAAAATATTTTTCCCTTTCAAGGGAACTCGAGCTGCGTCAAGCTGTGGGAACGCCTCTGCGTTGTGCGTCCTGAAGCACGTATGGAATCAGCCCAATGGAGAGATGGAACGTCAAAGGCGGGTGACGTCATCGACCAGGAAACTATAAAGCACCCCATAAACACAAGCGCAATAGCTTCTGTGCCTTCAGTCGCGCTATATGTGAATCTGTCCCTGTGTGAATATTGTCTGTCCTTACATACTCTGCACCACACAAACAATTTATATATATATATATATATATATATATATATATATATATTAAGAGAGATATGGCGAACAAACAGCAGTTTAGGGAGTGTGTCCCTCCCTGCTCGCGTTATTTAACGAGTGGGGATACACACGTTCTTTGTGTTGTTTGTTTGGGAGTGTAGCATGCCCAGTCAGCTTTCGAGGGAGCTGATTGTGAGCATTGCGAGCGTCTGCCATTAAGGACGCTCCGCTCCCGCCGGGCGCTCTTCGAGGAGAGCGGTTTGGTGCGCGCTCCCCGCGGTTCGGGTCCCGCTCTTGCCGAGGCAGAGCGACGACGCGTATCGTGGGGATCGCATATGGATCTCTCAGCGGGGTTAGAGACGGGCTCTGCCTTATCTCTCCCTTCACCTGTGAGATCCAGTGCCTCAGTCCCGTATTCGGAAGCACGCGCTGCGGTTTCTTCCGCTCGGGCTGAGGCACCAGTGTTACTTCTATCCAGTTCTGAGGAGCTGGATGTTGCTAGTATATATAAGGGAGATGTGGAGGATTCGCCACCTTACATTCCCGAAAGCGATGAGCTAGTGGAGGTATTAACAAGAGCTGTAGAAAAACTCAGCATTGTATGGCCAGTGACTAGACAGGAGTCTGTTTCTAAATTAAAATTAGATGAGAGATTTTTGCCGTCACGAGTGCTACCTCCATGCCGGTGCGTGCCGTCTTTTTTTTCCCGATCTCCACACTGAGGTGTCGAAATCGTGGGAAAAACCGGTGTCATATAGAGAAAATGTTTAGTCCCCAGACTTCAACATATTTAAATATGGTGGGGGATAAATCATATGGTTGTTCGGCTATGCCTCACGTGGTAGAGACGCTTGCGAGTTTTCCCTCCCTCGAGGCTGCGTCATCTGTTAAGGCACCGGCATTACCCACCAAGCCTCTTATGAATATTTCGTTTTTGTGGGTAAAGCGTATTCGGCGGCAGGTCATGTCTGCATACTATGTCTGTTATGAAGAAAAAAAAAAACGGGCATACCAGGCTGACCTGCTGAGGGACGTGAGTGAGAGTGAGGAGGTCAGTGCTGACGTGGTTCCCGAACTGCGTCAGGCGGCTGATTTTTCCCTGCGTGGCCGTAGAAAGACATCTGTGGTTAAATCAGACAAATATAAAAGGGAAAGGAAAAGCTTTCCTTTTAGACACTCCTCTCTCCCCCCTGGGTTTATTTGGTGATGCTGTAAATTCTGTCATCAATAAATTCCAGGAGAAGGAAAAGCAAATAACAGCTTTTAACAAATTTCTCCCTTTTAAAAATTCATGTCCCTGGGACTGCTGGGCGGGAGCAGCCCCGGCCGTCTGCGAGCTCATCACATAGGGCGCTGAAGCAGAGTGTCGCGTCTCGTGCTCCCCCTGCTGGACAGTGGGCTCAGCCGCGGCACTCTCAGCCGAAATCTCCCAGTAATAGAACTGATCTGAGGACAGTTATATTAGCTAAGAAGGCTTCGGCTGAGAAGTCCTGGCGCCACGGCGCGCAGGACACTGAGGGTGGTTCCCGCCGAGGCGGAAAGGTGTTCACCTCTTTCTACGGTGCCCATTCCTCCTCGGTGCCCTCAGGGGCCCGTTCTGCCAACCCCGCCGTAATGCCGGGGCGCAGACGGTCCCAGCGAGCGATTTCCCGAGGGACGCTCGCTCCCTCTGAGGAGGGTTTCAGAGCGGTTAAACCAGTTGTTCCCTGCCGGTGTGCCGTTACAGGGCGCTGCGTTTGCTGCTCAAGTTACACCAGAGGCCAGTCTCGAGAGACTGGTACCCTTAGTAGAATTTCTGGCAGAGGGGAAAAGCCTTCCAAAAATATCTCATTGGGTCCTGCAGACAATAGAAAAGGATTATGCTATCCAATTCAGGTGTCATCCACCAAGATTCAGAGGGGTTCTGCCTACAGTGGTGGGCTCCGAGCAGGCTCTGGTTATGGAACAAAAGGTGAAAGCACTCCTTCAAAAGGAGGCTATAGAACGGGTTCCTCCTCCCAGTGTGGAGTCAGGCTATTATGGCCGATATTTCATCGTTCCAAAGTAGGATGGGGGGTTGCGTCCAATTTTAGACCTGCGCCTATTGAATCGCTCGGTAGGGAAGCTAAAATTCAGGTTGCTCTCTATCAAGCAGATCGTGTCACAGATCAGATCCGAGGACTGGTCTGTCACGATAGATCTAAGGGACGCGTACTTCCACATTTCCATCCTTCCACAACACAGGAAGTTCCTGAGGTTCGCCTTCGGGGGCGAGGTGTACCAGCACAGGGTTCTTCCGTTTGACCTAGCTTTATCTCCCCGCACTTTCACGATGGTGGTTCGGCATCGAGATGTCGTTCTCGTTCGTATCAGGAAGTTGGGGTTGAGGCCGAACGCAAAGAAAAGTGTATTATCTCCTTCTCAGAAGACCACTTTTCTGGGTGTCATTTGGGTTTCGGTTTCGATGCAGGCGCAACTCGCTCCGACCCGCATTGCTTCGATTCTCTCAGCTGTGAAACAAGTAAAGCTAGGCCAGCTACTTACTGTAATACAGTTTTAGAGACTGTCGGGTCTGATGGCAGCAGCGTCCAACGTTATACCTTGCGGCCTGTTGTACATGAGACCGCTACAGTGGGGGCTCAGGACCAAGGGATTCTCCTCGAGGGGAAATCCGCTCCGCACGGTCAAAGTCACGCGGCGCTGCCTTCGTGCTCTGGTCATGTGGAAAGAAACTTGGTTCCTGTTCAAAGGTCCTGTGCTGGGTCGCGTGGCGCTAATGGCGGATGCTTCCCTCACAGGGTGGGGGGCGGTCACGAGTGGTCGTCCAGCCCAAGGTCTGTCTCAGGACCATCATCTATCATGGCTTATAAATTGTCTAGAGATGTTGGCGGTGTTCCAGGCTCTGAAACACTTCCTAGCAGACCTGAGAGGTCATCATGTGTTAGTTCAGTCAGACAACACGTCGGTGGTCTCTTATATAAATCATCAGGGGAGCCTGCGGTTTCGCCGGCTTTACAAGTTGGCCCGTCAGATCCTCCTGTGGTCCCAAGGGAGGTTACTATCTCTGACAGCAATGTATCTTCCTGGGTATTTGAATGTGGTAGAAGTCTCCCTGTCGAGGCAGGGGCCGAGGCCGGGGGGGTTGGAGTCTCCACCCCGAGGTGGTGGAGCTCCTTTGGTGAGTTTCGGTCGCGCCGAGGTGGACCTATTCACTTCCAAGGTGACCACGCACTGTCATCTGTGGTTTTCCATCAGCCATCCAGCCCCTCTGAGGTTGGACGCTATGGGGCAGCCGTGGCCGAGGTCACGTCTGTTCACCTTTTCCCCGATTGCTCTGCTACCTGGAATTCTGGAGAGGGTTCGCCGGGACGGGGTCAGCCTACTACATAGTAGCCCCGTTCTGGCCGGCCCGAGTATGGTTTGCGGACCTGATTTCTCTCCTGGACGGTTCTCCTTTGGAGCTCCCGGTCAGGAGGGATCTACTCTCTCAGGCGGGCAGCATGATATTTCACCCCCGCCCAGTACTGTGGGCTTGGCCTCCGAGGGGGCCCAGCTCATGAACTCTGGTCTCTCAACCGAGGTTGTTGTGACCATTCTTCACTCCAGAGCTCCATCCGCGGGGAAGCTTTAGGCCTTGAAGTGAAAACTTTTCACTTCTTGGTGTCGAGAACACCTGCAGGACCCGGTTAACGGCCCAGTGGGTGCAGTGCTGGATTTCCTGCAGGAGCGCTTCTCCACAGGGCTATCCCCCTCCACACTAAAGGTGTATGTGGCGGCACTGGCTGCTCACCACGTCCCTTTCAGTGGAGTTTCTCTGGGGAGACACCCGCTTATAACTCGTTTCCTTCGTGGCACATTGAGGCTGAGGCCAGCAGTTCGTACGAGGGTGCCGGCCTGGGATCTGGCCATCGTATTAGAAGGTCTTTCCCAAGCTCCTCTTGAACCTATCGAAGAAGTTCCTGAGAAGTTTCTCACGTTTAAGACTATCTTTCTTCTTGCTATCTCCTCACTAAAGAGAATCGATGATTTGCAGGCTCTGTCGGTTTCACCCTTGTGCCTGGAATTTCGCCTGGCATGGTTCAGGCTCTTTGACCTACAGTTCTGCAGGCCTTCTGTCCTCCTTCATTTCTGTCGTCTGACCAGGAGAAACTTAATTTACTCTGCCCTGTTAGGGCGTTAGACTCCTATATCCACAGAACTGCCCTGTGGAGGAAGTCAGAACAACTATTTGCGTGTTTTGGGCCACCCAAGAAGGGGCGTCCCGTGTCTAAACAGAGAATAAGCAAGTGTGTGGTCGAGGCTATCTCACTTGCCTATGAGTCGGCTGGTCAGCCTTCACCTTGGCTGTACGAGCCCACTCTATCAGGAGTATGGCGGCTTCTAAAGCCTTATTGTCAGGAGTTTCCCTCAGTGACGTTTGTGATGCGGCTGGATGGTCTTCACCGCATACTTTCATTAAGATCTATGACCTAGACTTAATTCCTTCCCCTGGGGCACAGGTGCTCTCGCCCTCTGTGCGCTAGTTCTCACATGGCGGTCACTTGGTCCTATGGCGACGCGGGTATTAGCGTTCCCACAGCTTGACGCAGCTCGAGTTTCCTTGAAAGGGAACGTCTCGGTTACGTATGTAACCTTAGTTCCCTGATAGGGAACGAGACGCTGCGTCATCCCACCATACTCCCGGCATTCCCGCTAGCGCTTCCTTCAGGCTATCAGAAGCTATTGCGCTTGTGTTTATGGGGTGCTTTATAGTTTCCTGGTCGATGACGTCACCCGCCTATGACGTTCCATCTCTCCATTGGGCTGATTCCATACGTGCTTCAGGACGCACAACGCAGAGGCGTTCCCACAGCTTGACGCAGCGTCTCGTTCCCTATCAGGGAACTAAGGTTACATACGTAACCGAGACGTTTTTCAATTATTGTGATTTTTTTTATATATTTAAGAATGAAATATATTTTCCAAAAAATCGGCGAACCCAAGCTACTCTTCTTTATACGCATGCGTAAACCGCTAGACTCTATCAGGAAGCCGCTTGCCGCCTGCCAAAACAGCCTGCACAATCCAATCACGTTTGAGAGGGAAATGTCTCAGGTTACGTATGTAACCCTGGTTCCCTGATAGGGAACGAGACGCTGCGTTTGAGACACGGTGGGAATGCTCTGCGTGATTACGTCGTGAAGCACGTGTAAAGTCAGTCCAATGGAAGCCCACTACGACATAGGTGACGTCATAGACCAGGAAACTATAAAGCAGCCCTGAAATCAGACCGCGACAGCTTCTGAAAAACATGAAGCAAGTCGATCAGGGCATGCATGAAGTATGGCAGGCAAACGCAGCATCTCGTTCCCTATCAGGGAACCAGGGTTACATACGTAACCTGAGACGTTCCCTTTCAAGGGAACTCGAGCTGCGTTTGAGACGCGGTGGGAACCCTATACCCACTACGCCATAGTGACAAATGCCCGTTCTGTGTGAAGTCCTTGCGCACACTAAGAAGCAAGCAACCTCGCCCTAGGAGTGGAGAGGTCAAGGTCATAAAACCTGACAAATGTATGCGGAGAGGACCATCCTGCCGCACTACACACATCAAGAAGGGAAACTCCCGAAATTAAGGCCATAGAGGCCGCCGTACTCCGAGTAGAATGGGCCCGTACAGCCATAGGTGAAGGCTGTCCGGCCGCTTCATAAGCTAATGAAATAGCCTCGACTATCCATTTGCTCATAACCTGTTTAGATGCAGGGCATCCTCTCTTGAGTGACCCAAAACAAACAAATAGTTACTCAGATTTACGCCACAGGGCAGCTCTGTGAACGTAGGCATCTAAAGCCCGGACTGGACATAACAGGTTAAGCTGTTCCTGATCTGGGGTATTAAAGGGTGGAGGATAAAAAGGCCTGCCGCACTACTGGGCCCCCAACATTTAGTGGGACCTTAGGAATATAACCCGGTCTAGGGTAGAGGAATGCTTTCACCATACCAGGTGCAAATTCCAGACATGAAGGAGCAACCGACAGAGCATGTAAATCACCAATTCTCTTGATAGACGAAATAGCAAGGAGAAGTATAGTCTTTAGAGTGAGGAATTTTTCTGAAACCTCCTCGATGGGCTCGAAGGGAGCCAAGGCCAGACCCTCAAGTACAATGGCCAAATCCCAAGCCGGTGCTCTAGATTGCCGTGCAGGCCTGAGCCTCAATGTACCACGGAGAAAACAAATAATAAGAGGATCTCTCCTAAGAGAAGAAGCCCCGAGAGGGGTGATAAGCAGATATAGCCGCTACGTACACCTTTAAGGTGGAGGGAGATAATCCAGCAGAGAAACGGTCTTGTAGGAAATCGAGAACTGTACCAACCGGGCAGTTAACAAGATTTAAAAAACGTTCTCCACGCCATGTAGAGAACAGTTTCCATTTCAATGTACATAGTTTTCTCGTGGAAGGAGCTCTGGATTGAAGGACGGTCTCAACGACCTCAGTCAGAAGTTTCCACGCTGCCAGAAATTCCGATAAGGGAACCGGTCTCTCGAGACTGGCCTCTGGATTTGATTGAACAATCATTTCGGTGCCCTGAAGCGGCGAACCGGCAGGGAACAACGGAACTGACCATTCTACAACCCTCCTCAGAGGATTGCACGGGGACGCTGACACCTCGGCGCCCTGAAGCGGCGAACCGGCAGGGAACAACCGAACTGGCAGCGCTGCGACCCTCCTCAGAGAGTCGCACCCCAGCAGAACTCCCGGGAGCATTGATATCGGGGGGAATGTGTACAGGTGCAGCCTCGGCCACACCTGCACCATAGCGTCCAGTCCGAGAGGAGCTGGATATGTGAGGGAAAACCATAGCGGACAATGGGTTGTATCGTATGATGCGAAAAGATCGACCTGAGCTTGACCAAAGATCTCCCATAGGAGCTCCACCACCTCGGGGTGAAGTCTCCATTCCCCGGGCCACAGCCCCTGCCTCAACAGGATATCTGCTCTGATACACGAGATGTGTTGTCCGGACCCTCCGCCGAGCGACCACTCATGATCACTCCCGACTTGTGAGGGAAGCATCCGTCGATAGCATTATGCGTCGACAAGAAACCCCCAACACTGGGCCTGGGCGAGGAACCAAGGTTCTTCCACATGAGCGAGGCACGTAGGCATAGCCGCGTGACCTTGGTCATGCGAAAACGGATTTCCCCTCGGAGAAAACCCCTTGTTCCTGAGCCACCACTGCAGGGGTCTCATGTACAGAAGGCCAAAAGTAATTACGTTGGACGCAGCTGCCATGAGACCCACAGTCTGAAACTGTTTCACAGTGAGTGACTGGCCTAGATAAACCAATATTACACCCAGAAAAGTGGTCCTCTGAGCTGGGAGGATCACACTCTTCTTGGCGTTGAGTGGCAACCCCAACATCTTTAAATGAGACAGAACGACATCTCGATGCCGAACTGCCATATGCTCAAATCGAGCTAGGATCAACCAATCGTCGATATAATATAATACGCGAATGCCCTGGAGTCTCAAAGGAGCCAGAGCTGCATCCACGCATTTTGTAAAGGTGCGGGGTGATAAACCTAGGCCAAATGGAAGAACCCGATAATGGTATGCTTCGCCCCCGTTTTTAAAGCGAACCTCAGGAACTTCCTGTGATGAGGATGGATAGATACTTGGAAGTACACGTCCTTCAAGTCTATTGTGACAAACCAGTCCTCGGACTGAATCTGTGATACAATCTGTTTGAGTGTAAGCATTCTGAACTTGAGTTTCTGAACTCTGCTGTTTAAATGGCGCAGATCTAGAATAGGACGCAACCCTCCACCCTTCTTTGGAACAATGAAGTAATGGGTGTAAAACCCTCACTCTCTGCTGGGAGGAGAAACCCTTATTATAGCTCCTTTTTGAAGAAGTGTCAGTACTTCCTGCTCCATAACCAGAGCCTGCTGTGAGTCCACTACCGTAGGGAGGACCCCCTGAAATCTGGGCGGACGAGAACCGAGCTGATTTCTGTAACCCTTTTCTATTATGTGCAGGACCCATAGCGAAATATTTGGCAGAAGTTTCCACGCTGCCAGAAATTCCGATAAGGGAACCAGTCTCTCGAGACTGGCCTCTGGATTTGATTGAACAATCATTTCGGTGCCCTGAAGCGGCGAACCGGCAGGGAACAACCGAACTGACCATTCTACAACCCTCCTCAGAGGATTGCACGGGGACGCTGACACCTCGGCGCCCTGAAGCGGCGAACCGGCAGGGAACAACCGAACTGGCAGCGCTGCGACCCTCCTCAGAGAGTCGCACCCCAGAGTGCGCCGAGGAGAAACGATTTCTCAAAACCGTCCCTCTTTTTTATTTTTTATTTTTTATTCGACAGGACTTCTTGTCTAAGCTTTATCAGAGATGACGACAGTCCTCAGATCTTGCCTACCTCTAACTAGCTTAGTTCTTACGACCCTCCTCGGAGGATCGTAGGAAAAAGCAGGCACCTCGGCACCCTGAAACGGCGAACCGGCAGGGAGACCGAACTGACTGCTCTACAACCCTCCTCGGAGGATCGCATGGGGACGCTGACACCTCGGTGCCCTGAACGGCGAACCGGCAGGGAACAACCGAACTGGCAGCGCTGCGACCCTCCTCAGAGAGTCGCACCCCAGAGGGCGCCGGGGAGAAACGATTTCTCAAAACCTTCCCTACCCCGGAGGGGACCACCCTTAGAAGCCTGATAGCCTCGGCATCAGGTCTTCTTCTTTGCACTCTATGCCAGTTTCAGGAATATAGATTAGTGAGGAAGAAACCTCTGGAACGCCGCTGAAAGAATTAGTTTTCTTGAAAGCGGAGCGTCCAGAAGAACAGACATTTTTATATCAGAAAAACGTATACATATAAACATATATATATATATATATATATATATATATATATATATTCTCGAATATATTCTCGAATAGAGTCAATGCTGACATCCTCACATTCATCTATGTCCTTAAATACTTTACCCACCAGTACTGCCTAATAAAATTAATTTATTATTAAAGATGGCTGGTGGGTAACGTCGGGGTTAAAAATTATGACGCCGACTCGGGTGAGAGAAAGCTCGCAAGCGTCTCTATAATCCAAGGCACTGTCATACCATGATACTTAATACCCATAACATTAGTCTAGTTAGACGTTTGGGTATTAAACACATAAAATAGAAACGGGTTTATTCCACGATCTCGACACCTCAGTGTGGAGATAGGGAAAAACCAGTAGTCCCCGACGATGAGGCTGAGATATGGAGTTTTCCTGTTTTTTAGATATATTTCATCTAATAAACTCTTTTTATTTTCACTCTCATAATGTTCAGCTGTCCAGTAAATATTTAACTAGCAACAGCATTAGAAAAACCTCCTTTTAAAAGCTCCTCTTTATTCAACAGAGTTATGAGCTGCCTATTTATTGAAAAATCAAACATCTGCCTTTTTCTTAATATTTTTATTTGTTTTGTTCACTTTTTCTTAACAAAACACTAACGATACCAATTCCTCGGAACTGGAAATCGCAGCACACTGGATCTGTAGGTGAAAGCTGAGATAGGGCGGGGCCCGTCCCAACCCACGCTGTCAGATCCGTTTGCGAACCCCCAAAATGCGAGTTGCCGCCGTGTCTATGCAACAGCGGGACCCGCGCAGGGGGCGCGAACCGAACCGTCCTCCTCAAAGAACGATCGGCGAGAGCGGAGCATCTTCATAGATAGACTCATACAATGCTCACAATCAGCCCCCTTCGAGGACTGACTGGGCATGCTCCACTCCTAAACAAGCAACACAAAGCTGATGTGTGTCCCCACCCGTAATATAACGAGGGCAGGGAACAACACACCGTCTATAATCTTGATTGCTCGCCATAATAATGATAGATATATTGGGCTTGACAGACAACAATAAATAGACAAGGACCGATATAAAGAGAGCACTTGCTGAAGGTACAGAAGCAGTCGCGGTCTGATTTCAGGGATGCTTTATAGTTTCCTGGTCTATGACGTCACCTATGTTGTAGTGGGCTTCCATTGGACTGATTTTACACGTGCTTCACGACGTAATCACGCAGAGCGTTCCCACCGCGTCTCAAACGCAGCTCGAGTTCCCTTGAAAGGGAACAACAAATTGAGGGTTTCCGAGAATTTTTTTTTTCCTTTATTTTTATTTTTTTTAGAAGTAACGGGTACTCACGGTTATGGATAGAAATGTAGTGGAGTAAAGAGTACAATATTTGCCTCTCAAATTAACTTGAGTAAAGTCATGAGTAATCCCCAAAAATGATACTCGAGCAAAGTACAGATCCCTAAAAATTGTACTCAAGTACTGTACTCAAGTAAATGTACTCCGTTACTGTCCGGCTCTGGCCCCAAGGATAATAAAGTTTAGGTTTAGAGATTACGCGTACACGGCCAAGAAAAGAACGCCTGTGTGTAATATCTGCAGTGCCAAGATAAGTGATTCATCGGCCACAAATTTCATTCGTCACTTCAAGTTGCACAGCGAGAAGTAAGTGGTTGGTTGGTCGGTCACTGGGCCAACGCAAAGGTTTTGCTAGTTTTCAAGCACAAGGTTTTCTGTGGTATCTATCTACTTCCAACTTAAATCAAACAGCTAGCGATATGATGTAAACTTGAGGTCCACATTCACCACGGGTGTGTTATCCCCTGCCTGTCAAAAACCTTCTATGTAATGTCCAAATGTGCACCTCGGTCGATCTCAGCTAATGGCTGCTAAAACAGAGAGCTTTTAGGATGATAGTGGAGGAACAGGGACGTTTTTACTGCTTACCAGGTGAGATCAATTGGGACGGGCGTGTCGAAAATATCTTCCCTGAGAAGGGAACGAGACGCTGCGTCGAGAATCGACACATTGGGGAATGCCTTCGGCATGAAGCGTCTGAAGTCAGCAATTCAATCTCGATTGGCGTAGCCAAATCACGTCACTCGTGACGTCGCATGTGACGGCGATGCGGAAGCTATAAAAGGACGCTGGATCATAACAGCGTCAGCTTCTGATAGGTCAAAGCAAGTCGTTCTCAGGAGCGCGAAAAGTGTGGCCGAGGGACGCAGCGTCTTGTTCCCTTCTCAGGGAACGAGGGTTACAGTCGTAACCCGAGACATTCCGAGACCCGAGAAGGGAACTCGCGCTGCGTCGAGAATCGACACATTGGGGAACGAAATGCCCACTGCGCCACACTGAGAGAATACGCCCTGGTGTGAAGTATCTGGCACACTCACGGACAATAGGAATGAGAAGGTAGGTCCAACCTAGATTGTCATAAGATTTGGTGTAAGAAGGGGAGGTCTGGAGCCAGTGGCTCAACGGACCCCATGGATGGAAACCCCAGACAGTAAAGGAATATTAGATGAGAGGTGAAGGCCAAGGCGCACCTCGTACATCAGTTATGAGAGGTTTCCGCAGATAACCAACTGTCTAATTGACAGAAAAGGGGGATAGCTCCTAGCCGTTGATACATATCTAGATAGATTTGACTCCTCCTAGCCCGAGGCCTAACATAGGGGCCTCCAAGGCTATGACCATGACCATCCGACACATGCGATGCAGGATGGATACCTGAAGAATCATGATATTGCCTACAGGCACCTCAGTACCAAGGCAGAAATAAGGTAGAGTGGCTCCCATGTCATCACGTAAGAGGGGGAAGCACCACCGCTCTTCCAGGGAGCAGGACGAGCAGGAAGCAGACTCAAATAGATTCTTATATGATGAATACCCGAATAATCATGATATTGCCTACAGGCACCTCGGTGGCGAGGCAGAAATAAGGTAGAGTGGCTCCCACGCCCTTAAGGCGAGACACGGCAGGCAAAAACATCTTTTTTTTTTCACTGGTCAATTTTGAGATTTTGGGATTTTTGTCTTCAATAACATGTCTTCTTTCAGACTTGTGGTGAAAAAAAGTCCGAAATACACATTTAGGTCTTTATTTTACTACACTTTGTCTGTTTGCGTCTGTAGATTTCTCATAAATTAATCAAAAGTTGTCGTTATAAATCATCCCTCTGCTCCGCGATCGCGATCTGCACCCTGTCATCACACACATCGTTAGAAAGCTCTCTCTCTCCTGAACAAGACTGGCGGATCCAAATATGGTCATTTCCTTTTTATCAGCAACCAATCGCGAAAGTAAAAGGGGGGATTTTACTCTAAATGCGCAATCTCATTGGCTGATGCTAAATCTTTAAAGCACGTTTTCTCAAAATGACTTTTCTCTCATACTCCAAGTCCGAAATATCCACTTCAGTAGCACCTATGTACACCAAACTTTCCAGTCTTGTACCTAGTTATATTATGAAGACATTTACAGAGGGATTTGTAAATATATTATTCCTAGCCTGATTTATATAACATTTTATTCCCAAAAACATGGCAAAAATCATTTTTTAAGGCTATTGGCAGTATATTCTGATTTACAGGATAACAAAAGTAGATATCCATAAATCCCTCTGTAATTTTTTCCCCATCTAATATGTGAACACAATAAAAAAATAATTTTGAACCTGGCTTTGTCCAATACTCAGATTTCGTTTTTTAAAATATATGCAAAATAGCGCATATTTAATTAGACAATGCCTCATTTGCATATTTAAACATTAAATTACAGAAAACTTGTAATACATTTTTTTCTCATCTTAATGTAGGTAATCAACTGGCAAAGTTGCATGGTGATATCTGATAGTTAAAAAAATTACCCTATTCACCTGTAGTGTCTCGCCTTAAGTAAGAGGGGGCAACACTCAAAAGATTCTTATATATTCTCATATAACTCATCCACAGGACATGAAGGGTGCCAGGGGTATCCCGTCAGCCTGATGCCATTAGGCTGGATGACAGGATTCATCCTACAATCTACAGGAACATGGAGTTTTATTGGGAATGTCCGTACATGCTCACCCTTAGAGGCTTGTGGAGGGCACTGGGGCCGCCACAGAGGCCCTAAACGTAAACGGGCGATCCCGTTAGAGAACAGGATGGAACGCCAGTACTGAAGCCAGTGGGCAGTATTTAACTGAGTTCAATGCCGTCCCTAACAAATATTTAGTTCCTAGTAGAGTGGGGTTCTAGAATGGATGACCTAACCACCTCGGTGGAAAGGGCACATATTTAAGGGTCGGACCCCCTCAGGGGCCAGACCCAAAGTCTGTATAACTCCGGCCGTGGATGAAATAGTGTACCACTGGCCTGGGAAAGGAGATCTCTCCTAATAGGGACATGCCAGGGAGGACTCTCCAAGAGACTAAAAAGGTCCGAGAACCATATTCGGGCCTGCCAGTACGGGGCTACCAAGAGTAAGCTCACACCGTACCTCCTGATCCCTTATAGAACCCCAGGGAGCAGAGCGATCGGGGCAAAAGCGTACAAATGTGACCTCGGCCAGATCTGTACCATGGCATCCAGGCCCAAAGGAGCTGGATGTGAGAGAGAGTACCAGAGCCCGCTCTGAGTGTTCTCACGAGAGGCAAACAGGTCAACCCCCGCCTGGCCAAACTCTCTCCATATGAGCTCAACTACTCCAGGGTGGAGCCGCCCTTCCCCGGGCATCAGCCCCTGCCTCGACAGGATCTCTGCTCCCACATTATCAAACCCAGGAATATAAATGGATCTAGCAGAGAGAAATTTATCCTGGAACCACAGAAGGATCTGATGTGCCAGTCTAGGAAGAGGGCGCAATTTCAGACCTCCTTGGCGGTTGATATAAGAGACCACCGACATAATGTCTGTCCTAACAAGAACATGATGACCTCTGAGGTCTGCAAGGAAGTGCCTCAGGGCAAAGAATACGGCCAACATCTCCAAGCGATTAATATGCCATGAGAGATGATTGTCCTTCCAAGCACCTCGAGTGTAACGGCTCTCCATAACCGCACCCAGCCCGTGAGGGATGCATCTGTGGTCAAAGTCTTTCTCTGACACGGTGCTCCCAGAACCGGGCCTTGAGACAGGAACCATGGTTTCTTCCACATGACAAGAGCACGAAGGCATCTGCGCATAACTCTGATCATGTGAAAGGGGTTCCCCAGCGGAGAAACCCCTTGGTCCTGAGCCACCACTGTAAGGCCCTCATGCGGAGCAGACCAAAAGGAATTACGATGGAAGCTGCACCCATGAGGCCCAAAAAGTCTTTGAAAGTGTTTGACAGTGATGGCCTGGCCTAACCTAATACTCTTTATTGTGTTTAAGATAGTATCTATACGAGCAGGAGACAATTGTGCCCGCATCGTGACTGAGTCCCACTCTACTCCCAGGAACGTAGTCCTCTGAAGAGGAGTTAAGGAACTTTTCTTCACATTGAGTCTCAACCCCAAGCGCCTCAGATGACGCAAAACAACATCTCGATGTTGAATCGCCAGTTCTTCTGACTGAGCCAGAATGAGCCAGTCATCTATAAAATTTAGGACACTGTGTACAATACATTCGCTGGAAGTCGATGCGTCCCGAGGCGCACTTGGCGGCGGGAAGCAACATTGATTTCCTGAGGGCTCTGCTGGGCGAAGTTTTATAATGCCCACGTGGGGGGGGGGAGAGCCCTCAGAGGCCTGAGCATCACGGGGGGGGGGGGTGCACAAGAGGCAACCTACTCAAAATATAAGGAGCTGGCGGCGTTCCCATGAGGCTGCCCCCTGGCAGCAACCCCATGAGACCTGGACTGACAACTGGGGATAGCTGATTGTCGCTCTGCCTCCTGAAGCCTCTCGACAACGTTTTTTCTTGCCGCGTCGCAAAAGAGGCCAGAAAGCGAAAAAGGGGGACATCAAGAGGGAAGGCCCTGTCCTTCTCCCCGATCCCCAAGCGATTTTGCCATAAATATCTCTCTGAGATGACTAGTGCTGCCATAGAACAGCCAATGGCACAGGCCGTCTCTTTAATAATACGGAGAGATAAGTCAGCCACTCTACGAAATTCAGTAACACTGTCGAGTGAGACCTCCCAGTTATCATCCACCTCTTTGAGGAGGTCAGCCTGGTATGCCAGTAATAGAGTGTAGGCATGCACCGGCTTGACCCACCGCCATATGCTTTCCCTAACAAATTCGATGAACGAGATTTGGAGGGAAGTGTCTGAGCTATCATGGGTGACGCAATGTCGGGGAGAAATATTTCGCAAAATATTCCTCTACCCAAGGCATCACCTCATAACCATTCTCATTAGATTCCCAATGGATAAGTAAATATATACATGGGGGGAAATAATTGAGATGAACATGGATTTTTCCCACGATCTTGATACCTCAGTATGGAGATCAGTGAAAAGGGAAGGCTCTGACACGAAGACTGTGACTGGGTCTGCAGGAAGCGCTCATTCATTTTATTTTTCTTAGTCGCTTCCTGCTTATTAAATGGCCATTCAACATTTAACTTAGCCACTGCCCTGGTTACAACCTCCAGCAACTCCTCTTTTATTTTATTTTTTAATATATATATTTTTTTACGGGAATATGGCGAACCTGTGTTGAGCATATCTAACTCCTCGGAGCCAAATAAATCAAACACCGGGTCTTTAACACGGTCGGAAGAGGCCGCAGCGCAGGCTTCCGAACCGTGCGCAAGACCAGTGAAACTGGTAAATAAACACTGAGAAAGGGTCGCAGCCGTCTCAGTATTATATGCCAGCCCCACGTGCGAATCCCATGCATACAAGTGGCGCGCTGCCTCGACAGCCGCGAGACCTGATGCACTGGAAACGCGAGCCTGATCTATTTGATTGAACAGGCTCAAACGCGAGCGGAGCTCTTTCAGACAAAAAACAGTTTGCACGGACAGCACTCTCGAGCGCTGCTTGTGCATGCTCCGCTCCCAGACAAATTACACAGAGTGAGTGTGTGTCACCCTAGCTTAAATAACGCGGACAAGGGGACGCACACTGACTGAATAGTTTCTCCTTATTGTTCACCATAATATATATATATATATATTCAGAGTGACAGACAACACCAAATAAGACAAACAGGTTGACACAGAAAGCTTGCTGAAGACCAGAAGCTGACTCTGTTATGATCCGGCGTCCTTTTATAGCTTCCGCATCGCCGTCACATGCGACGTCACGAGTGACGTGATTTGGCTACGCCAATCGAAATTGAATAGCTGACTTCAGACGCTTCATGCCGAAGGCATTCCCCAATGTGTCGATTCTCGACGCAGCGCGAGTTCCCTTGAAAGGGAACTATTGTTTTGTCACTGTAACTACGTATACTGTTGTGGCTACAAGGCCAAATGCTTTTACAAGTCAGAATCAGAGTTGAAACGAAAATTGCATTAGACAAGTTATTTGACAGTAGTCAAACCACAAAATTTGTTTAAATTTTAGGTCAATTGGTTAAAAAAAAAAGAAAGGAAACACGTCGCCATTGCGGAGGGTGCCGATATTGGCATATCGACACACATGATTGATCACATGTGTTGATAGGCTAATATCGGCACCCTTCGCAATGATCGATTTTGCTTGATTAGATTTGTTTTCTGAAAATTTCAATATAATATTTTGTGTTATGGGATCAACTCACCTGGATATTTAGAGTAAGAACATACAAACTTTGGCATACAGTACTAATTTAGAATGCAATGTCTTTTTTTTTATAAGATTATGTTTATAATTACTCTAGCCTAATGTTTAAAATGTGTCTATTACATAAAGTAATAGGTGCTTTTCTTTTCTTTTCGATATCAAGAGTACCTCAAGGCCAAAATTGAGATGGACTCAATGCAGCCTCAGATCTTGCAGTTCTTTGACCAGCGCACTGTTCCACTCTACAGCAGTAGTCATCCTCAGCAAAAAGCAATAACGCACTCAATACTATCAGACCTGATCATAAACTGCAATCTTCCATTGTCAATAATTGACAATAAAAACTTTCATCACTTTTTGTCGATTGTGGACAGTAAATACACTCCTGTTTGTAGACGCACAATGACCTCAAAACTTGAAGATCTGGTGAGCCAAAGGAAGCTTAAATTAAAAGCGGAACTTGCCAGAATAGACAATGTGTCAGTGACCATTGACATTTGGTCTGACCGTAAAATGAGGGGCTTTTTAGGGGTCACAGCACAGTGGCTCGACATTGAAAATGACAATCTGAAGCTACAGTCAAACTTGTTAGCCGGTTCAAAGGATCACACACTGGTGAAAACATATGTGAAACATTTCAACAAAGATGTAATGAGTATCACATCAAGAAGAAGATTTCACATGTGATATGCGATAATGCGGCCAACATGAAGAAAGCCTTCACTGTCTGCTTCCCAAGACCAGAGGAGGAGGTGGAGGATAGTCTTGATGATGCAGAGATATGGAATGATGTGTCTGTAGAGAAGCAAGTGATGATGGATAGAATTTTGAAATCACAAATCAGACTCCAGTGTTTTGCTCATACTTTGCAGTTGGTCATAGGGGATGGCCTTAACGACACAAAAGTTGCAAGTGCCAGTTTGTCAAAATCCTCAAAATTGAGCTCATTACTCCACACCAGTTCTTCTTTCAAAGAGAACTTTGAGTCGGAGTTCGGTCAACATGGAATCCCAGTGACTACTCGCTGGAATTCCACCCTGAGACAGTTAAAAGCAATCCTTGCATGTGAAAACCAAAGACTGGGCGTAGTTCTTTCAAATGTTGGCCATAAAGAACAGATGTTCACATCACGAGAGTGGAGCCAGTAACAAGAACTTGTCCGCATCTTACAGCCCTTTGCAGAAGCCACCTGTCAGGTTTGTGCAGGATGCTGAAGACGAGGACATGGTAGCTATAGTTTAGGATATTTATTTTACAAACTTAAACTTCCATAAATAAACAAGAACAAAAGAACAAACTCCAGGACTTTAGGGATAACACAACCATACACGGACGACGACCAACAAACACTGAGGGAAAACACAAGGCTTAAAAGAACTTGGTCTAATGGGATAATAAACTGAACACAGGTGAAGAAACTGAACACAAACGAGGAGCGGGAAAAACTAACAGGACTGAACCAAAATCACAAAGACAGGGGGAAACCAGATCACAAAACAGAACTCATAACACACTGAAACGTGACAGTACCTCCCCCCTCCCCAAAGGCCCGTCCTCACGCCGTATAACATCCAAAGGGGTGGGAGGGTGGGCGCCCTAGAGGCTGACGAGGGCGCGGTTGCACAGGAGCAGGAACCCTCAAGGGCGGAGCTGGTAGCTTGGGGAACCGGGGTGGAACAGGCTGTGGACGTGGCCAGGGCGGAGCAGGCTGTGGGCGTGGCCAGGGCGGAGCTGTCGGACCCTCGGGCGTCCAGGGCGGAGCTGTCGGACCCTCGGGCGTCCAGGGCGGGCGGAGCTGTCGGACCCTCGGGCGTCCAGGGCGGAGCTGACCCTTCGGGTGGCCATGGCGGTGAGGACCCTTCGGGTGGCCATGGCGGAGATATTTCTTCGGGTGGCCATGGCGGTGAAGACCCTTCGGGGGGCACCCCCCCAAAATTTGAATGGGGAAATTGACAGGAAAGGGGGGATCCGGCAGCAACGAGTGTCTTGGGCTGGGCAGGACCAGCGGTGAAGAGGGCTTTGAGCCAAGCAGGACCAGCGGCAAAGGAAACTCTGGGCTGGACAGGACTGGCGCAGGATCAGTGGGCTCTGGTTTAGGGTCAGTGGGCTCTGGTGCATGATCAGTGGGCTCTGTGCATGATCAGTGGGCTCTGGAGCATGATCAACGGGCTCTGGCGCAGGATCAGGATCAACGGGCTCTGGCGCAGGACTGGACGGGACCAGCACATCATGGGACTCGGAACTGGACGGGGCCAGCACATCATGGGACTCGGAACTGGACGGGGCCAGCACATCATGGGACTCGGAACTGGACGGGGCCATCACATCATGGGACTCGGAACTGGACGGGGCCAGCACATCATGGGACTCGGAACTGGATGGGACCAGCGGCGAAGACTCTGGGCTGGACGGGACCAGCGGCGAAGGCTCTGGGCTGGACGGGACCAGCGGTGAAGGCTCTGGGCTGGACGGGACCAGCAGCGAAGAGGGCTTGGTGCTGGACGGAACCAGCGGCGAAGAGGGCTTGGTGCTGGACGGAACCAGCGGCGAAGAGGGCTTGGTGCTGGACGGAACCAGCGGGGAAAAGGGCTCTTCAGAACCATGGATGAGGATGGATGGCATGGCGAAGATGGTTGGAGCCATCACCGGGGTGATTGTGATGCGGAGACCTCTCTCCATCAGGATCCTGATGAGGTAATCCGTCAGGTCATGGCCAGCCAAATCCATCTTGTCTTGGTTGGTCGTTCTGTCAGGTTTGTGCAGGATGCTGAAGACGAGGACACGGTAGCTATAGTTTAGGATATTTATTTTACAAACTTAAACTTCCATAAATAAACAAGAACAAAAGAACAAACTCCAGGACTTCAGGGATAACACAACCATACACGGACGACGACCAACAAACACTGAGGGAAAACATAAGGCTTAAAAGAACTTGGTCTAATGGGATAATAAACTGAACACAGGTGAAGAAACTGAACACAAACGAGGAGCAGGAAAAACTAACAGGACTGAACCAAAATCACAAAGACAGGGGGAAATCAGATCACAAAACAGAACTCATAACACACTGAAACGTGACACCACCGATCTTACCCAGGGAGAAAAAGTAGTGACAATCAGTGCAGTGGCTCCATGTGTTCTCTCATTAAATCACCATTTAGAGAATGAAAAAGACAAAGTGTGCTACTTGGGTGGCTTTATTCATACCCTACAGACCTCCCTTAAAAGAAAATTCAAGGGGATCTTTGTCAATGTAAGGATGGAAGATGGTGAGCATGATGCCGCAACCCTTCCCTTCTCAGATCCTCTCTACCTGAAAACTGCATTACTTGACCCCTCCTTTGGCACCACGTGGTTAGTGCATGATGTCTTGGCTCCTGATCAGACCAAGGAGGTAGTGTCTACAATGATTAAAGGTAAGTTTGTAATTAAATATTGTTCAATTTGAAATATAACACAAATTGGTCTATAAATTGTTTTAGTGTAGAGGTCATGTCTGTAACTCAGTAACTATAACTTATAATCCATACATATCTTCAACATTTTGCAATGAATATTCTGTGTTTTTCAGACCTGATTATCGAAGAGGCACACAAGACAACGCCATCTCCAGCTTCCACCAGTAACCCTAAAGTCCAAGTTGGAGAGCCAGAGGCAGGGCATCAATCTGGACTTTTCACAGGTTACCGCAAGAAACAGAAAACCAATTCGTGCTCTAGTCCGCTTATCCAGCTTAACCACTACTTTGACATTTGTGATGGACAGAATGCGCTTCAGTTTTGGTCTATAAATAGGAATGCATTGCCCTCTTTATTTAAGGTGACTACCAGGCTTATGGCAATTCCAGCATCTAGTGCACCAGTTGAACGTGTATTCAGCCATGGGGGAGTGATAATGCGACCCCATCGCTCACAAATGGCCGATAAAGTTTTGTCCAGTTTGATTTTTTGCAAATGCAATTCACTGTAATTTTCCTTCACACTGACATTATTTTAAACTGTTCAAACATCATAGTTTAACATTGAAGTGGTCAAGGGTTAAACCTGTTATGGTCAAATGCATAAATATGGTTTGATCTGATGTACGGTTAATATCTCCATAAATACTGGGGCATGACCTGATAGTTTTATTTTATTTTTTTTACATTATTAAAGATATTAGAAAACTAATGAAAAGCCCTAGAGTAACATGATCATAATAGTTTGTGGATAACTCTTAACAGAACAAACAATGTTGGGTTCATCACCTTTTAAAAACCACTGCTTCACTTGTACAGTAAGATTTTTTTTTTTTTTTTCTGATATTGATATTCTACTTTGAGTAGGCATTTGACAATGTTCACTCCATGTTTACACAGATACATCAGGGTATTCATAGATAGAAATTATCCAGTTTCACAGCTGCAGTTCTGACTCCTCCTGAGAAGGGAACATCAGCACATTCTACTGTCTGAAAAACTTACAATAATAAGAAATTCCCAGATATATGTTCTTAGTTCTTTTTAAGCGTGTTCACGTTGGCCTAATTGGATTAAATTGAAATTTTGAATGTTTTTGTTTAGTTTACACTTTCATAGGGGACATCACAGCAAAATAACTATATGTATAGGGCTAGCACAAGATGGGAAAAGTTGTATTAATTCTTGTTTACTTGTGTTCATTTAATTTATTTTTATTTTAGAGCATTTAAAGTGCTTCTTAACAATATTTTATTTATTACACACAAGTAAATGTATTTATTTTTGTAACCCATCAGCCCTCTGTGTCTAGTAATAAAAGTCCCAGAGTTAAAAAATGTGTAAAACTAGCCTGTGTGCGACTTGGTATGACTTGATGACTAAGTTGCGACTTGACTTTACAAAGAGTATGACTTGACTTGACTTGACCCTTACAACAGAATGACTTGACTTGACTTTGACTTGCAATGTTAAAACTTGGACTTGACTTGAGACTTGAATTTAGTGAATTACTACCACCTCTGCCAAAATTAGACCACAACTCCCCCCAAGAAATCCACTGATTCTTCAAATAGGTAGATACATGTGTACTACCAAGGTAGGAATCCAGCTCTTTGCACTTTGTGGAAGTGTGGATGAACTCCTCTTCCTGAAGAACATAGAAACATTTTAAATTAACAACCTTTCAACAGTCTAAAAACAGAAGCTAAAGAACATCTGAGTAGAGGAAGAATATCTACAAGGCCTGACGATTATTTATTCACAGCTTTGTCAAGGCAAAATAGTGTGGGAAAATGGTTGTTTTAGGTTATAGCTGTGAAAGAGTCTTACTGTAAAACACTCCTTCATTGCAACCACTGCTTGAATCACCATGTTTCTCTGGCCCACTGGCAGGTTTCCTCCATCTCGTTTTATCAACCACCTATGCACAGCCTACATGTTAACAGAAATAAAAGTTTTAGATTCCATTAGCATTATTTGTGTAATTTAAAAAATAATAATTTGGAATTCATAGACAAAACCCTCAGTGACATTTTACAATAGAGTGAAATTCTGAAAAGGCAATATGTAATTTACTACAGTTTCTGAGTAAATGTTATTTGCTGCAGTCCATTTAAAATTAGTTTAATTTTTTTATGTAATTATTCACACACACACACACACACACACACACACACACACACACACACACACACACACACACACTTTTTTGTTTGTTTGAATGATTCAATGACTCACTCATACTTCACTTGTTTCATTACTGGATGAATCAGTTTTTTAATGAATGAATGATTCAATGACAAATATATTTCAATATACAAATATATAAACAGTCACTTTTTGCCACTTGCTGGTGTAAAAATGAAATTGAAAATCTTTATTGGACAAGTTACTTTCAAAAGGTGATGTACTCTATTTTGATATCAAAATTTGCTATTTTGATTTTCTGTAATTTTGTGATAATTTGAATTATTGTGACTGTGAAAAACTGAAAAAATGATACTGTGTGGTTGAAAAGACAACTGCTCTCTAAAAACAATTCAGGGGACCTGTTACCAAAACTAAAATATGGCATTGTGCTCTTTCAGGTCCCTGTCAATCATGACGGACCTATACAGAAAAGGGAATACATGAAATGCATGATTTTAACAGGTTTTTGTTAGACAAGATGGAGAATTAAAGGGTTCCTATCTTGCTTTTTTTTTTTTTTTTTACATCTTGCATTTACATATTACATCAAACTATTTATAAACATGGTGACAATAGTTTTCCATGATATGGGCTGTTTAAAGCAAATTATCAGATAATAGCTGATAAAAACAGATGTTCTCCTTTAGCTCTGATTTGGCAAGTATATCCACACTGACACAATCTTTTACATCGGGAAAAACGAGGGCATTGCTGCTCTTTTTGATTATTCTTATATCCTCTGGTGTAACATAGTATCGACGATTGTGTTTGTCGATATGTCCATGCCTTTCTACCCAATCAACACTCTTCAGAAGTGTTTCTGAGACAGATAGTCCTTGCTCAAGCCACATGTTCTGGGTCAACACGGTTTTTTATACCCTCTTTCTGCATGTTGACGTCATGTCCACTGTGTTTCAGCATTTTGTGAACAACAGCAACTGTAACTCCAGCATCTTTGATTAATTTGAAAGACACATATGCCTGGCAAGAGTTAGCCCTGGTTTGAGTTGGTTGTCCTTTGCTACTTCCAGTTTGTTTGATCTCTCACATGCATAATAGTAGTAGTCATTGTGAGTGCATACAGGACTTCATGCAATCTTGTGTAAAGACTCAGGGGCGGATCTAATCCGTGGGGGAATTTGCATATCATAATTAATAATTGGTAATTAATAATTATTCATACATGTTTGGATTAGATCAGTCTTACATGTTAATAAATCTCCCGATAAGGGATGATGTGTCATTTTACCTGCATGCATGCATGTGTATCCCTGCCATTAACCACAAGTTGATTGTAATTAATTACACGGACCACGTCTTACAAAACAGGCAAAATTAATTAGCTCAATTGTCAGAATAATATTTGTGGGGATCCACAATATCATCCTACTTTATAGGATTTCAGGAAACGCAATTCTGTGGCCACTAGAATTGGGTTTTCTGCCCTATAAACCAAATACTCTTTAAAGTATCTTTAATTTGTAAAGCTTGTAGCTTAAGTTAGACCTTTGGCACTTAAGAGACTTGGAAAATGAGCAGAGGCAGTACATCAATCAAATGAATATAATGAATTTAATAAGGCAGAACTACTTATGTATTTACTACGTTACAGGAATACCTGTATTTACAAACATTAACAGACAATGACAACAACGCGGGGCGTTTGGACAATGGATACACGTGTGTGAGAGAGAGAGAGGGAGAGGGAGAGGGAGTGAGAGAGAGAGCATTGGCAACATTCACCCTGACAGTCACCTGTCTGTAACAACACGAAAACATCATCTTAATGCTTCTTAGAAGCTCTATAAAGAGATATACTTGCACAAGTTTCACGGTCTCCCTATGTCGCGGCATTCCTGCACGGCCCTGTCTGGCCGCGTGCGTGAGCGGAGTCCTTTAGGAAGCGTCACGTGGTGCTGCTTGGCGCGCGTGTTGAACGGAGGTTCAAAGTCTTTTGGGGGTAACATTACCAAAGGAAAATAGTTCGGCTAAGTTCGTTTCATTTCGTGGAAGTGAACAGAGTCGACTACGGAAAACAAAACTTTGACTAACAAAGAAAAGAAATAAAGATCTCTACGGTGAAATCACGCGGAGCTAACGTTACATCTTTGCATGGCTGGTGAAGAAGCGCGCGTGCGTCTCTCGGTCCGGCGCGTCACGTGGTCAGATGCGCGTGTTTCTCCTTCAAAGAGAGCGCGCGCTCGTTTAAAGGTCCCTTGTAGATGGATTTGCTGAAGAGATATGTCACGCGGTGTTCGTTTCACTCGTCGATTGTAATTAAACACGGAGACTTATCTAAGACTGAAATACACAAACTAAACTAGAAACAAATAAAAGAAAGGCGAAGAGCTCGCCCGGAGGCGAGACGTTACATTATGACACGAGGACCAGAGAAGTAAGAGGGGGATAAACTGGTATTCAGTCCTTTTGAAGACCTGACGTTTCCGCCTTCTTTTGGAAGAGGGTCCAATCAGGAGCTGTCCCTTTGGAGGGAATTTTTATGATCCTTTGTGTTCTAACCAGGCAATTAAATCTCTAGTTTCATTGGGTGTTTAAGAGAAGAATCTTCACAATTCTTATAATACTAATGTGTCACAAAGTTTAGCAAAATGTAATGTCAATTAACAAATGGGGAATGAAAATTGGAGTTTATCGAGACCAAACTTGCCACAAATGGATTTGGTTAAACATTAGTTGGCAAAGTTTGAAACATTATCCCATTAGAGTTGTCGAGAAACATGGACCAAACCACAAAGGGCAACTCATGAAATAGGGAACTAAGATACATTGTTCATACAATTCTCAAATGGATATATAATAGCATATATATATATATGAATACAGGATTCATTTCTCCTCCTTGGTTAGAATTCGGAGAGAGCCACAGTTCTGTGAACATTCCTTTGGGTCGTAAACGCTGTTATCTAAGAACTCCAGTGATGTTAGTTTTGGTCTCTTTTCACTCCAAAGATGGAAAACATAGTAAACTATATTTTACTGGATATTACTGTACGTATTCTGATTGATCACACCGAAAGCATTCTGGAGGTGTCCAGAACTATGTGTACAAGTTATGAGAATAGACAGTTATATTTAAAAATGCATAATGAAGGTATTTATAATTCACTTTAAGCTACGATAAAATCATAGTCATTCCAATGTGGCATGGGCAAATGGACACACATAAAAACACATCGAATATATCTGGTTAAATGTCTTTTAGAAAAAGAATTTTCTTTCTCTTTAGAATCCTTCTTTGGTAAATTCCAGTCAGTCATAAAAATGTCTCGTAACTGGACACCACGCTCTGTCCTGAGCGGGCTTCACTTGTGGGGGATGCGTGTGTGGTTGTGTGTGGGTTAATTTACATTCAAAGATTTTTGGTCTTTAGCAGGATGTATTTAGTTATTCAGATTCACCCTCTTAGCCCAGTCCCTACAGTCCCCCCTTTTGTCTGATGAAGTCCCTGTGTGGACTTAATCGGACAACAATCATCACAATGGACGGATGAAAGGTGAATCATGATGATCGGGTAGCAGGTGCTGTTAGGGCCGAGGGCTCAGCTTGATGAGGTTCAGCGCGGCCTCTGGCATGGTGCCCTCTTTCGGAGGGTGCCGTGAGCTTGGCTGTGAATGTTCGCATCTCGTTGAGTCTCCTGTATAGGATGAAGGCCAAGCCCAGTGTCAGGGTGTGGCTGAGTACCTTAGAGCTACACAGCGAAGTGTCCACTGTGGTCCAGGCCTGGACAACAGGTGGGGTAGTCAAGTAGGGCAGTTGAGACAAAGCTCGGAGGGCTGTGTTGATAGAAGCAATGTCAATTTGCTGGGACCCCCCTTTCGCAAACCACAACTCCCGTTCTGGAGTTAGGGTGAAAGTGTGGTTCCTGGAGAAGGATAGGAATTCCAGTTCTAATTTGTACTCTTTGCTTGGAAATGGTAACATGCCAGGTCGTCAAGGTGAAGGACGGCGCCTTTCGGTACTTGGATTCACATGCTCTGGTGGAGCGAGGTGACACAGGTGTCAGTGTCATTCTGGTCGTAATTGAGTGCAGCTGTGCGCACAGGAGTGTTAATGAGCCACCTGCCAATTACAATCTCTGCTTGGGTCTTGATGACTTGAGTGCGAGGCTTAGCTTCGGCAGGGCAGCGGGTGTCGCTGATCTGCAGCCCGCAGATTCCGTCAGTGTTGTCTCTGAGGAAGGGTTTGTTAGGGCAGAGATAGTGCATGTCTTTGGTCAGTGTGCACATGTGTGGATTCGGAGCTGGGGACAGCTTAGTGTCGCTGTCGTGCAAGTCAACCACGTACGGCGTGCGGACTTGATGTGAGTGTTACCTTTCAGAATCTGACATTGACCATGTTCTTGAGCCGGTGGATTAGGCTTGACTGTGATGGGTAAGTTCAGGAGAAAGCACCCTTTTCTCTGCTTGTGGTACACACAGAGTGGGCTGGCACTAACCAGTGAGTAGGCAAGGTGTATTCGTAGAGAGTCAGCTGGTGTGGTGATGGCGGAAGCCAGCACGGTTTGCACAAGGCTTAAGGGTATCAGGTGCGGTGGAATTCTACCCATAGCTAGGCTGTCAATGGAGTTCACCTCCGGCCGCGTGTCTGTCATCAGGGCTGTTACCAGCTGAGTTTGAGCAAAGTCATTCTGGAAGACAGTATGACAGCTGTTTCATGGAGTTCACTGTCTGGGTCAGCAGAACGCTGTGAGTGTTGAAAATTACCACAATTCCCTTTAGTGTCTTGTCGATGGTCTGCAGGGGTGCACTCTGTGTTGTGAGTTGCTCTTTTATCTGTGGAATCTCAGTCTGAATTTCAGCTGCATGCCGCCTCACGGTGGCTAGGTTCACTGTATTCACACTGGACATACAAGTGTTAAACAGAGTGGCGGCGGCTCCGGGCAAAGCTCCCCGGAACTGTTTGGAGCGGTGGTTGTGTCCACCTAACTCCGCTTGTGAGATAGTCATTTTCTCAAGTTGGCTGAGCATGTGCATCGGCCCCGGCGTGAGTGAGGGAGTCTGTCCATCGGGCACCTGCCCAGCGGTATTGGGCTACTGCGCTGGGGTAGGGTGCCCTGTAAACATTGCAGGGGTCGAGACGAACATGAACTTTCTGGGTGTGGGTCCTGAAGTTGGTAGTCAGGAGTCCCGGTTGTTCCCTCAGGATGGTGCCTGATGCCGGGCCTGGGGAGATGCTGTTCAATGGCGGTGGCTGCCCTCTGGTTGGCCGAAGGCACAGGATGGTGAACCACAGCAGCATCCTGGTAAAGTGAAAGGGAGAGAGAGAGAGAGAAAGGGAGGAAAAATTTCAGCAGGTGTTGTCCTTGGTTGGCTTGGACAGTCTTTTTCACGCCAGTATGCCACTTGCTTCGGTGTCTTGCAAGTGTCTCTGGTGCTGCGGTGTGCAGCACATGGTGCATCATGGGCATACATTGGCATGACCCCCCTTTTGCACTGTGGCATTACAAGCTGTGGCGCAGTGATGGCATCAGGTGCAGAACGCTGAATGTTGTCTTGTGCACGCAGCATGTGCAAGGTGTATTGCAGGTGTCTGGGGCACCGGTCGTCGTGGGTTCAGACGGCATTCGTGGGTGGTTGGAGGGGTTAGAGGTGGTTTCTCATAGTGTCCATTGGTTTGTCATAGTCTTTGGTAAGCTGGAAGGTTGGGGTCAGGTTAAGCAGAGGCTCTGTGACACTTTGGCACACTTGTGGTGAGAGACTAATGCATGACCCTAAAAGTTCAGAACCACTGTTTAATGGGTTCGCTAGATATGTAGCATAAAGTTAGGTGCTTCATGTGTATCTAGCTAGTGATGTGTCTCTTGTATCTTTATCATCTTAGCTGTGGATGTTAGGAGGCTAAGACTTGTGTGGTTCCTAGAGTGTTTCCTGGAAGGGGCATAGCCGAGATGAAATAAATGACTTAAGATGGTTCTTATGACTAAATTATTTCTCTGGACTTAAATGGTGGTTCACTACGGCTTGACGAAGTGAAGGATAGGAGGAAAAGAGACAGCTTTCCTATTCAAATTATGCTTATAATCAATCCTCAGGACTATAGTTATGCCCTAATAATTGTTGAAATTACTTGTGTTGCAGGGTCACAAAAATGAGTGCACTTGTTGAAAATAAACACAATCACAAATAAAGGTGTCTCTGTTTCCTTTCTGGGCCCAATGGGAAATGGAACCACATTTGAACAAGAGAGGAAATGGAATTAAATCATATAGATGACCGAATAGACAAGGGAATAGCTGACTGCCATTATTATCAAAGTGGATATAAAAAATAAAAAAAATAAAGTAATCAAAACAGCGGTAATGATCTGAATGTGAGAATAATCAGTAGCACTAGTGACTAAACTTTGGGTTTGTCTGGACCAACACTCCATAGTGGGTTACAGCGGTTGCGTGTTCAAGACCACACTGTGTGTATCCCTCCAAAGGTTTAATCAACATGCTGATGGAAATTCTCATTACTATACGAATTCTTCCCTAGCTACACAGTTTACATGTAGTTAAACTTAAGTTTAATTGACAGGGCATCTGCAAATTTAACCTACAGCGCTCAGCCAGGACTATGCCTAACTAGTGAAGGTGAAATTTAGCTGAGAAGAACTGAAAGTACGGAAAATGAAGAATTAGAAACCCTAACTGGGGTTAAAGAAAGTATTCTAGAATACTTTGCACTGTGTAAACAAAAGCTGTAATTAAGGCTTCAAGTGAATGATGCTAACTGCTAATTGTAGAAGTTATTATTTAGCTTAGCCTAAGCTGGATGAATGCTAGGTTAGCTTAGCCACCTAGGCTGGTTTGTTTACAAAGTGACATCACAAGTTAGCACTTCCTGTGACCAGTTGTTGTCATGGGAACCAGAGCATGTCAGAACAATTCAACAGTACCTGAAGAATGTCTGCACATTTTACTGAGTTATGCATGTTTAAACGGGTTAAAAGGGGGCGCCTATACTTTAAGTCTTTCAAGAACTTGATGTTACATTCAGTAAAATGCAAATGTGTTTTGGCATTTGCTAATTTTACTCATGGAACTCTTCTCTTTACTTTACACAACTTATTCTATTTGGTTACAGAGTGAGGAAATAGATTTGCTGTAAGTCAAAGCTTGTCTAAGCCTATATAGTTACGTCCCTCTCATGCATAAATGCTGACTTTTCAGCGAATAAACAGTTTTGATCGCTAGGTAGCTCTCTGCTTGTAGATGCAGCTAAAAATGTAGGTGAATTACATCAATCTAACAATAATTTGAAAGGCCTTTACATTGTAGAAAGGGGAGCATCACCCAGGTCTACGTATATATAACACTGTCCTGAGCTTTCTTTGTCAGAAACAGGTTTAGCAATACTGCAATTTGGATTTCTTTAACCAAAGCAGGATAGATATCGGTACAGTTTACAAGCTGCTGAGATGAGATTCCTTTGTCAAACAGACTTACGCTTTACGGCTGAACTTACTGATATTAGTTAAAAAATCTAAGACTCTTTCACTTAAAGTAGAGATGTCAATTCCAGTTATCGTTTTATCTGCATTTAGACAAGCCAGCGATCAAAAATGTGTATTGCACGTTGTGTTCTAGTTGGATCGCAAAGATCAAATGCACGCCTGTAGGTTAACAGTAGTTTACGGCTCAGGTGGTTTTACTACACTCTGACGCCAGGGTGACGTATGCCTTATTTGGAGCTAGTGTTTGCTGTAACCCTTCATTGTCAGGAAACCTAATGTTTAGCAGTGCTAATTCAACCAGCATCTAGAAACTGTTTGTTTTAAAAGAGTCGTGCATAGTCTGTCGGCCGTTGAGATTTACACGCCCATTTAAGATTCTTTTACATCAGTAAAATTCTAATTTTACGAATGCAGAGTCTTGCAACTCTTTGAGCACAGATTTTCATCTACTTCTAAAAGTTCTATGTCCTATGCTGATCAGGGACCTTTTTAGCAGAGTCTTGCACTGTGTTCGTGCAGTGTCTTCTGGTTTTGCAGTTCAAAATCATTGGGGTTTTAGGAATTCTTTCTGAGGAGGCCTTTTGTGTTAGAGGCCTTCTGCATTAGGTCACGCATCGTTGAGTGGGCATTGCGTGGTCTTTGGCGAGCTGGAAGGTGCAGGGTAGCGAACTTGAACCTTGTCTTGGTGGTGAGGCTGTGTACCCATGGATGGCTGCTGGAGTTCAAGGGAACTCTGTGATTTTGGAGTCTGGCTTTGTTGTAGTTCTCGTGACCTCTGTGACCGGAGGGGGCGGCGTTCTTGAACTTGGGCCCAGACTGTCAGGTGACTGGGAGCTACCTGTTCGAGCCGGATGTTGTTCTGGCTGTACGACTGCACGTTCAGCTCACACGTTTGGGGTATAAGAGTTCGATCTTTGCTCTTAGCTTTAGCGCTGAGTCTTTCAAAGAGCTGAGCTGACATTAAAGTGAGGTCTGAGCCGGTGTCTACCTGGGCTTCCAGGCTCACCTCATTTTCCAAAGTGATGGCTAGGTAGAGTTTCCGGGCCACCCCCTTTTCGATCAGGTTCCCCAGGAGTCTTAGCGTAGGGGCTAGTGTGGTGATCGATGGGCGGTTAGGGCCGGTCCCATGTGGTTTGCTGCGGAGGCAGGTAGCCAAAACATGGGAACTTGTGCCGTCTGGCTCAGACTGGGCAGCTGTCAGCTGTGGTGGCTGGGTGATGCTGTCATTTTGTGATGTGACAGTTAGCTCTGTGCTCTGAGGCTGACGAGCAGTGTTCTGGTGGCCTGGTTCAGGTCTTACGCTTAGACATAGGATGTCTGTCTCGTCCCTCTTGTCTCCTTCGGAAAGTCTTTTGTGAAGAAGCTCTTTCAGCGACTTCAGGGTCTCGGCTGTCTCAGATGTGGCGGCACTGTTTTTTTCTTATGGGGGTTCAGACTTGTGCTTACCAGTGGCATGTCGAGAGTAGTTCTGCTCTGGGCTGTCTGGGCTTGCTGGTCTGGTCGATGGGGCTCGGCTCTTTCTGGGCCATTGGTCGGTTTCCCATGTTGCTCCACCTTCTGGGTGGTCGGGTGGTTGTTGCAGGTCCCAGAATCTGTCAAAGCGTTCGCTTTGGTGTCTTGGACGAACACCATCGCAGTAGTGCTGCCCTCTGTTGGCCTGGAACGGTCTTGACTCTCTGTAAACAGGGCTATGGTGTTGTGGGGCGCCCTCTAGTGGCAGCTCTGCGTAGGGTTCAGAGACAGAGTAGATTGTGGGGTTTTTTAAAGTCTTTTCGGACACAGTCTTTTGCTTGGTGTAAGCTTCTCTTAGCTGTTGAGTAGTCATGCTATGTGGGCTGGCTGGTGATGTTTTGAACAGTGGGCTTTCACCCCCCTGTACAGCTCTGGGTTCTTGGCTGAAAGGTGCGGACCGGTCAGGGGAAACTGGTGGTGTGTGTTTCCCCTTTTCTGGTCATGCTGCAGTTTATAAGAGTGTTGCAACTCTGTGGGAAAAATGTCAAGTTCACGTTTGAGATCTTATCTCTGCTAAACGAGCTTGTGGATGGTAACATGGGCCTCTTGCGAGCTTCTTTCGCAGGCCGTGGCTTTCGAGTCTCTTTAAGTTCAGTCTCTGCTCTTTGCAAGGGGCTTCACTTTGTCGGAGTTTCTCGTTGAGTTCCTCTCTGGTTCTTTTCTCTGTCTGTGTCGATGAAGATCAGACAGGGCAGTTTGAAGTCTTTCCACTTCTTTCTGTAGCTTGGGGTCGTTGTCATCCTCGGCTTGCATCCTCGGCGTTGCAATTTCGTGCTCCAGGGCGATGCGGCTCCTTTCGTGGAGACGTGCTTGTGCGATGGGCTGGGCAAGCGAGGTTTTGACGTGTCTGGCCGGTCTTTGTCGTGGGAGCTTTGGCTTGGTTTGTGCGCCATCAGCTTGTCCACGTCTGCGATGCTCTGGGCTCGGGGCTCTGAGTCACTGGCGACCTTGGGCAGGAATGGAGGTGTCATGAATCTCAGCCATGTCTCCAGATTGTCCCAGCGGGTTGTGGGACTGTAGGACCGGAACATACTGGCTTCACTGTGGGCGAGAGGAACACAACACACGCAGAGAGACCAATGCAAGTTCCTTCTACGTTTAACGAGCTATAATACGGGCTATGCCGTGTATGAAAATTTTGGTTAACTGATGCAGACAGTTAAATCATTCGGTGGGACAATTTGGGTAGGACAACATGGGCCTGAATAAAGATTTTTAACGGGGCGGTAGCTTAGGGGCCACCTGTTGATGCTAACGGCTTGGTTGTCAAACTATTATTCAGCGTTCCTTGTTGTCTCAGAAAGGTTCCGTCTCTAGGTGAACTGAAAGGAACAGAGCACAACAGAAAAGAGCAATGGCAAGATAGCAAAGTTTGAAGTAACATGCAACCATCCAAGATGGAAAGGTCTGTAATGAAATGGCGTTAATAGTACACAGGAAGTGTTACAGGGAGGCCTAAGCCTGCGGTTTGTGGCTCGGAGAGGAGGAGGGAGCCAAACACTTCAATGACCGGGGGAATCTCTAGATCCTGTGGCCAATACTAAGTGGATGGATTTAATACCTTTTCTAGTTTCCCGGGGGTGAAATGAGGTCATTCAGGTTGGAGTCAGCATCGTGGTTGGTCTTTGTCGTCCCCAAACACTTAACAGCAGTGTCTCGGGCCCTTCCGTACCTCTGTACCGATGTGTGCCCTCACGCAACTTGACTTTGAACACAACCGGCAGTGCCAAATTGGTGATGTCGTGTTGCGGGCCGCACCAACGGAGAAATACAGGAAAGTCCGAGACTCGTGCTCAGTCAGCGCTGGTGACGCAGGTCAGACGAACCAGCTTGCTGGACCCCAAGCAGAGATGACTGTCAAATCACCACAGCACGAGAGAAATTTCTACCTACAAACACAAAAAAGGATGAAGGACAAGTGAACCTCAACGTGAATTAAAGCTCTCTCTATCTAAATCAAATTGAGTGTCTATTTTTTGTAGAAAAATCATCAAAGGCAACGGCTTTACAAAAATTATGGTACAAACAAAAAGGGAATTATGACAATGTTAATTATCAGAGCAACCTAGCCTCCATTCAGAGAAGAGATTAAGTGCAGCAGGAAGAGCACAGGAGGAAGCAAGCTGTAGTGGCGCGTTTGGGCCACAAAGGGTTTGGGCCACTTCCTCTTAGTGGTCAACCTGGCTGACAGAGAACTTGATTTAAATTGCATTCAAACTGGTTTAAATACAATTCAAATCAAGCGTATGCATAGATGTTAAGTAACTTCTAGAATAGTAAGGATACCGTTGTCATAACGTATCAAATCAAAATTATTAAAAATAATTTGAAAAAGGAAATATAGAAATAAAGCCATAAAACCATTCTCAACAGGAAAGGAGACTTAATTCAAATTTATCTTGAAATTTGTTTGTTTCAAACCAAATTTGAATAAGTGTAGGAAATTAAAGGTTGGCATTACATTTGATGATGATCACGACTACGGTGAGGTATCAATGATAATAACCAAAATAAAACCAACTGGGAGAAAGCCACTTCAGAAAAGAATGAGGTTAGGAACTAAGTGATGAGCTGATGTAGAGAGGGGAAGAGGCCACAAGGGGCGCATTCCTCCTAAGTGGTCATCAAACCGCCCATACTTACTTTCAAATTTTAAGTTCAAATGTGGTTTGAACCAAATTCAAAATAAGTGTACACAGTCAGGAGTGAAATCATGTTAGTAAAACTGGAACTTGCACATGCATTGAAAGTTAGGAACACAATTTCAGAAATTCACTGGAAAAAATCTGAAATTGTGACGAGAGAAATTGTTTAGGAAAGGATGACCTTCTTACTAGTGTCCACATGATGGCGACATTTCGTTCATGCAGGATGAAGTCAGGGGGCCGTGCGTAATACGAGAACTGTCAAGCACTTAGGCCTAAGGCTGCCCTCTAGTGTTTGTCAGCGGAATAACATTAGGTGTGATTAAAATTTGAGTGTGCAGACACTTTGTTTTCTGTAGTGATCACACTTATCAAAATTAAATCTCAGCCGATTTTGGTGCTATTTTTCACAAGCACGTTTGGCAGGACTTTTTTTTGTAGAAGAAGACAGGAATTATACGTCTGTCGGTTGGATCCAAATAACATTTATCAAATAGCACTTATGATTTAAAATGTTTTTTTAGGTTTTGGATTTTTTTTTCTTTTTCGGTGCTATATTTTAACAACAAGTCTTGCAGGAATTTTTTTTTTTCTTCGCTGTGTAGAAGAAAACAGGAATTATACGTCTGTCGGTTGGATCCAAATAACATTTATCAAATAGCACTTATGATTTAACCCTCAGAGACCTAAGGGTATTTTTACAATAAATTTTCCGTCTGGTGTTATTCACTAAAAAAGCTTGTAAAACATCAACCCTTTTTTGCACAGACAATTGACACACCTCTTTTTTTTCAGGACAAATTGAACTTTCAGCATATTTGTGTTGCATTGATGTCACCTGAATGAAAAAATAAGTTATGGGACCACAAAGACAAATGAAAAAATAAATCGGAAATTGAATCACTCAAATATTTATTGAAATCACACACAAATAAATAAAAGCTAAGCAAATTTCCTCTGGAAAACAGTTTGTTCATGTCTTTGGAGTCCTGGAGCACAGGAATAAACATTATAACTTGTACAGAACCAAAACTATTTACATTTTTCCATAAGAAGTCCAGGCGTTTTGGGCCTCATGAAATTCACTGGTGCCAAGCCTCAAAACAGTTCCTATCAGCAATCACACAGAGGGCCACATCACAGGCTTTGCATTTCTATTTTATTTATTCTTTTATTTATTATATTCTTTTTATACTTTTATACTACATTTATAATACTCATTTGTATTTGATAATACTTTTTTACAGTAAATAAATAAAGGGCACTTCAGCTGGGTCTATCCTGGTAATCTAGTTCCTCATCTGTCAAAAAGCTCTGTTCTCCTGAAAATCCATCATCCTGCATGGCATCAAAAAAGGCCAGAGCTCGATTTACATCCATTTTTCTTTGTGTTTCTCTGTAAAACGCGCGTCTCTTCGTGCGTCTCTCTCTCCACAATATCAGAGCTTGGTTCGTGCGTGATGACGCACACCAATGTTTACAACGGATCAGCCTGTAATTGGTCAACAACCATCACGTGAAAACATCACGTGATATCCAAAATGGCAGCTTGCATCGAGCTAGCAGGAAAAATGACGGAATATTTATAAATTATGGACATCAAGAGGCTCATACTTGGATATAAGCGTTTGGATTTATTGCTGAAAAACTCCGAAAGGATGCACAAGTTCCAGGCTGGATAGAAAACCTTCTGTAAAGGCTAGAAAGACACCAAAGACACCCCCGTGATGGCTAGCTCGTTAGCTTTCTGCTGAAAAAAACGGTAAGAAAATCGATAAATCTGTCACCGAATAATATAAATATTTATCGGAGGTGCCATGTGGCGTCGTCGACGATGCCGTCGGTTTCTGGGGGTTAAAATGTTTTTAGGTTTTGGATTTTTTTTCTTTTTCTTTTTTTTCTTTTTTTCGGTGCTACATTTTAACAACACGTCTGGCAGGATTCTTCGCTGCGCTGTGCAAAGAAAACAGGAATTTGTCGTCTGTTTTTCGACTCCCATAACATATATCAAATAGCACTTATGATTAAATATGCTTTAGGTTTTTACACTTGAGTAGCTACGTCAAGGTTTAACCAGGAGTTTATCGTTAATCTAACGATTATAATATAAGGCCTTTCTTAAGAGTAGTGAAAGAGCGTCGTTTCACTAAATCTTGTCTTCACCCTGACGAATCTCGTTCGGACAGGGGAGTTTAACATTAAAAATGTCGTAATTCAAAAGAGGTTTCTTCGTCTTTTGTAGGACAAATTTAATACTATGAAACTGCAGTTTACTTTTTAGTTTTGCTGAACTGAGACGGCTTTTGCCTTTAATCAGTCAGCCAGTGAGTTCGCATTGCGTTCGCTCACTCGAGGCGCACGTACAATATTAAATCACAATATAGACATAGATTGAAACTGAATTGCTCAAAAACAAGTTTAAAGTGTGCCAAGCATATTCTCCACCAATTATGTAAAGACTCAGGGGCGGATCTAATCCGTGGGGGAATTTGCATATCATAATTAATAATTGGTAATTAATAATTATTCATACATGTTTGGATTAGATCAGTCTTACATGTTAATAAATCTCCCGATAAGGGATGATGTGTCATTTTACCTGCATGCATGCATGTGTATCCCTGCAATTAACCACAAGTTGATTGTAATTAATTACACGGACCACGTCTCACAAAACAGGCAAAATTAATTAGCTCAATTGTCAGAATAATATTTGTGGGGATCCACAATATCATCCTACTTTATAGGATTTCAGGAAACGCAATTCTGTGGCCACTAGAATTGGGTTTCCTGCCCTATAAACCAAATACTCTTTAAAGTATCTTTAATTTGTAAAGCTTGTAGCTTAAGTTAGACCTTTGGCACTTAAGGGACTTGGAAAATGAGCAGAGGCAGTACATCAATCAAATGAATATAATGAATTTAATAAGGCAGAACTACTTATGTATTTACTACGTTACAGGAATACATGTATTTACAAACATTAACAGACAATGACAACAACGCGGGGCGTTTGGACAATGGATACACGTGTGTGAGAGAGAGAGAGGGAGAGGGAGAGGGAGAGGGAGTGAGAGAGAGAGCATTGGCAACATTCACCCTGACAGTCACCTGTCTGTAACAACACGAAAACATCATCTTAATGCTTCTTAGAAGCTCTATAAAGAGATATACTTGCACAAGTTTCACGGTCTCCCTATGTCGCGGCATTCCTGCACGGCCCTGTCTGGCCACGTGCGTGAGCGGAGTCCTTTAGGAAGCGTCACGTGGTGCTGCTTGGCGCGCGTGTTGAACGGAGGTTCAAAGTCTTTTGGGGTAACATTACCAAAGGAAAATAGTTCGGCTAAGTTCGTTTCATTTCGTGGAAGTGAACAGAGTCGACTACGGAAAACAAAACTTTGACTAACAAAGAAAAGAAATAAAGATCTCTACGGTGAAATCACGCGGAGTTAACGTTACATCTTTGCATGGCTGGTGAAGAAGCGCGCGTGCGTCTCTCGGTCCGGCGCGTCACGTGGTCAGATGCGCGTGTTTCTCCTTCAAAGCGAGCGCGCGCTCGTTTAAAGGTCCCTTGTAGATGGATTTGCTGAAGAGATATGTCACGCGGTGTTCGTTTCACTTGTCGATTGGAATTAAACACGGAGACTTATCTAAGACTGAAATACACAAACTAAACTAGAAACAAATAAAAGAAAGGCGAAGAGCTCGCCCGGAGGCGAGACGTTACATTATGACACGAGGACCAGAGAAGTAAGAGGGGGATAAACTGGTATTCAGTCCTTTTGAAGACCTGACGTTTCCGCCTTCTTTTGGAAGAGGGTCCAATCAGGAGCTGTCCCTTTGGAGGGAATTTTTATGATCCTTTGTGTTCTAACCAGGCAATTAAATCTCTAGTTTCATTGGGTGTTTAAGAGAAGAATCTTCACAATTCTTATAATACTAATGTGTCACAAAGTTTAGCAAAATGTAATGTCAATTAACAAATGGGGAATGAAAATTGGAGTTTATCGAGACCAAACTTGCCACAAATGGATTTGGTTAAACATTAGTTGGCAAAGTTTGAAACATTATCCCATTAGAGTTGTCGAGAAACATGGACCAAACCACAAAAGGCAACTCATGAAATCGGGAACTTAGATACATTGTTCATACAATTCTCAAATGGATATATAATAGCATATATATATATATATATATGAATACAGGATTCATTTCTCCTCCTTGGTTAGAATTCGTAGAGAGCCACAGTTCTGTGAACAATCATTTGGGTCGTAAACGCTGTTATCTAAGAACTCCAGTGATGTTAGTTTTGGTCTCTTTTCACTCCAAAGATGGAAAACATAGTAAACTATATTTTACTGGATATTACTGTACGTATTCTGATTGATCACACCGAAAGCATTCTGGAGGTGTCCAGAACTATGTGTACAAGTTATGAGAATAGACAGTTATATTTAAAAATGCATAATGAAGGTATTTATAATTCACTTTAAGCTACGATAAAATCATAGTCATTCCAATGTGGCATGGGCAAATGGACACACATAAAAACACATCGAATATATCTGGTTAAATGTCTTTTAGAAAAATAATTTTCTTTCTCTTTAGAATTCTTCTTTGGGAAATTCCAGTCAGTCATAAAAATGTCTCGTAACTGGACACCACGCTCTGTCCTGAGCGGGCTTCACTTGTGGGGGATGCGTGTGTGGTTGTGTGTGGGTTAATTTACATTCAAAGATTTTTGGTCTTCAGCAGGATGTATTTAGTTATTCAGATTCACCCTCTTAGCCCAGTCCCTACACTTGTATCAAGACATTAGAAGAGGAAACTCACAGCTATTTTAAATATCCAAACGCTCTCCATTTTTTCTAAGCATTATACACTTAAAATTAAACAGCGATTTGAACCTATTGAGTACTCCTGCCCTGAGAGAAGCATATAACCTATTGAGTACTCCTGCCCTGAGAGAAGCATATAGTACACAAAAAATAAAGCATTATGAAACTACTGAGTATTTCTGCTCGCAACGCTAGGCCGGGAGATATATAAGCGGGAGATATATAATTTTGAACTAGTTAACGTAGACTCAACAGTAAAAGTCTTACTGCACAGTAAAAGTCCAGTAAGATATCGATCCACGGAAAGATAAACCTGATTGGCTCGTCTGTCTCTGGGGACATGCCTTCCACATGTTCCAAAGTTTGATTGACACATTTTGAACTAATCATTTTGGAGAAATCTTGAAAAAACTGCCGGGAGACGCAGTGTCCGGATTACCGTGAGGACTCACGGTGTTCCGGACGGCTGAAAATTTCAACTCACTGTGTTTCGGACAGGTATAAGGAGTCCTTTCTAATATAAAACATACATTTTAACAACTATAAGCTGGTGAAATAATGATATTAATCTTTCTTTATATGTTGTATATTTATTATTTATAGCCTAAGTGTCTATGCACTCTTTTAATTGACGATTGCTTATGGCTTATAAGTAACTTAAACAACTTAATGGCTTGAAATGTTGTTAAATTGCATGTAATATTGCAATTCACGATATCGTGAAATTACACAGATGTGTTGAAATGACCTTTAAAACAGCATTTAACATTAACGTTAATTTAACTTGAGGTGTTTTAATGAGGGTGCAGTGATGCGCCGCTGCCGTTCAAATTCATGTCGGAAAAAAGTGCCTCATTGAACGTGTATATCCCTTAAAAAAGTACAAATATTTGCAAATTGTAACTCATAATTATTTTATAAGAATAAGAAAAGATAAAAAAAAGAGAAGAATTTTACAATAAGAATGTTTTTTGTAATTTTCTGGTGGGTGATCATGTTTTAAGAGCCGTTTTCTGCGAAGGTATGCTTCTCCCCTCTTCCGTTTGTCCTGCTGGAAAAACCCTCCCCCAGCCATTTTCTGAACAGTCATTGATGTACGTTAGAAACTCATGTTGATTTCTTTGAAACGACCGGCTCTGGAAACATAGGGTTGGTCGGAATCGATAGAGGAGGATGCAAAGATGACACGGATATTTATAGATGCCATGACCTGAAAGTGTTTATTTATAGAATTTGCGGAAAAGGTCAAGTGTCCGGAATACCGTGATGTCCGGAATACAGTGAGTCTACATTATGTGATCGCATATCGGCTTCACAGACAGCGTGTGGTAGCATTGGGAAAGCATATGCCAGTAATGTTAATGCTAATGCATTAGCTGCCTTGGTGTGGTCGACTGAAGCAGGAATCAAAATGCATTCGATAATAATAATACTAATAATAATAATTTGTTACATTTATATTGCGCTTTTTCTGGGACCTCAAAGCGCTTTACATAGGAGGGGGAATCTCCTCAACCACCACCTATGTGCAGCATCCACCTGGATGATGCGACGGCAGCCATATTGCGCCAGAATGCCCACCACACACCAGCTTACTGGTGGAGAGGAGACAGAGTGATGAAGCCAATCAGAATGTATGGGGATGATTAGGAGGCCATGATGGACAGAGGCCAAGGGGAAAATTTGGCCAGGATGCCGGGGTTACACCCCTACTCTTTATCGAAGGATATCCTGGGATTTTTTGTGACCACAGAGAGTCAGGACCTCGGTTTAACGTCTCATCCGAAGGACAGGTACTACATTTAGACGATGATTATTAGTTTTGTGCATTTTTAATGTTCCTCAATTATCTTAGTAAACTTTAGAGGCTGTTTATCTGTTTAAATTCACTTACCTTAAAGGTGGGGTATGTGATTTGGAAAACGACCGGCAGATTTTGAAAATACACAATTCAAATGGTCCTACCTTTCCTCCAACGCTGGCCCTGACTCCACCCATTCGAAGAACATGGACGCCCAATAATGCACGAGCGAAAACTCAGATGCGCGAGAGATTGTAATGACGATTTACTACTAATCATGGAACCGGCTTTACTGACAAGATGCGCATGCGTCACAAACTTTGAGTATGCGCACGAAGGGGGTCACGCGCGCTGGGGGGAGGGGGGTGTGGTACGACCGTTTGATTGACGAACTTACTGTCCAATGATTCTAGGTGGTTTTGGAAATGATTGGCTGGAGTTTTTCGAGTCCTGCCCGTTCCACAGATGATTAAATTGCTTAATTTTCATTTCAGTGCTTCTAACTCAGTGGCTATAAGTGGGTTAGGAATAGGATTTCAAGTTATTTTAAAAAAATGGACAAAAAAGAGAATCACATACCCCACCTTTAAATGCGATCATTCTCCCACGAACAGTCAATAACGTACTCCGTCTGTAAATTCCTTCCCTCCAAATTTCCAAACGCCTTGATCCCGCCTCTACTTTATTTTCATTGGTTGAATCTGTGAACCAATCATTTTCTTTTCTGCCCTTAGAACAAGTTTGAGTAAGTATAACTCCCATCTGCGTGTCGCTAATGCAGCGATGCGAGCAGGAATGCAGATTGAGGTCACTTCCAAATCAGGCAGCTTATGATCAATGCAGCGAATCTCGTGTTCAAGTTCAGAAACTTGAATTAATCTGAGGTGAAATCCTTGTGGGGAACGAATTCCTCTCGCTAAATTCCTGATTGCACGATTCCTTGTGAGATGATGCGGTTTTCCTGCTGAATTCCACCATTTAATTGGCTCCTGAGAAACGTGATAGCTGTTGATAATACTGAGGAGATTATATATGTATACAGTGATAGACAGCGTATTCCTATAGGTAGACGTGGATCAGATGAGAGTCACGAACGCCGTGCTACGTGCTGGTCGATAGCCACAGTTCAGCTCACGTAGCACGGCGTTTGTGGTTCGACTGGTCGAGACTGTTTTCGAAAGATGGCTCGTGCTTGTATACGCGAAGTGTACAGTCTTTATAAAGTATCTTCTTATTAAAATGTCTGTACACTTATAAAGTTCTCAATGCTTTGGTTTGCAGGTTGAGATCCTAATTATGCTACCAGGCTATTTTGAGCCTTGTTAGTGATTTTAAATAGCGATTTTTATTTTTACTTATTCATGCCCCATACACTAGAGTTATAAGATAATCTGTGGTTAAACTTAAACTAACGTAAAACTGGGTACATTCGATTATCATGAAAACGCATCCCAGAGAACAGTCGACTCTGTACCCATGTGTTATTTAGCCCTAGGTTCATTTTTGGCCGGAATTGTCCTTTAAGTAATCCGTTTTACAGAGCACCCATGTGAATGATCCTGGATTTAATGTGGTGTTATTTCTTTAATAAAATGTTATTTCCCTCTGGCAGAGAGGCTTTCTATTATTATAAATCGTCTCGGTTATGTGTGTAACCCTTGTTCCCTGTGTAGGGAATGGAGACGTCTCGTCGGAGGAGTTTCAAACGAATTGCGATCATGCTAGGGAGACCAACTTCCTTCGAGTGAACTAAAACGAGCCAATAAACATTGGCATGCAAGATTTGCATTCCGCGCGCCGCCTACCAGTGCGGGTATAAAGCGGAAGCAAAGCGCACACACATTTGCTTTTCACTGAGGAGTCGGACGGTGTCCAGTCCTCCGCGAAGGTACAGCAGCATGGTGACGGGACGAGACGTCTCCGTTCTCTACTCAGGGAACGAGGGTTACATATGTAACCGAGACGTTCCCTTTCGTGGGAACTCCTACGTCTCGGAGGAGTTTCCAACGAAATGGGATCCCTAACAAAACGCCATGGTGCTGGCCCCTTCCAGCGCCCAGCTTAGCTACCCGCCGGAGCAGTTTCTTATCGTCTTTGGCGGGAGCTGGCTAGGAAAATCACACTGCTGTTCTGCAAGACCCTCTCAGTGGATATGGATAACACTGGGAAAGCGTGCCCAACCTGTGGGAGGGAACGCTGCGGAAGCCCCTGCCCGCCCGAAGGGAGGCACTGGAATACACATGTGTACTAACCCGTGGGGTAGTGAAACACATGGCAGTCCTTGAGGTAGTACCAGCCCGAGGGGTGGGAGCGTACTCAGCAAGGACGACAGAATGGTCTGTCGAGGGGAAGATACGATGCTAGCCCGGAGGGTAGCTGGATTGTGGAGAAAATGGGTCGCCGAAGGAACCACTGAGGCCATCCAGTCTACACACAACTCCTACGAGAGGTAATAGACCTAGCGCCGGGCGATCCGCCTCGCCTGGTGCCGAAGGGGTGATGGAGGAACTCACGAGGTTAGCCGTATGTTGGGGAACGAACGGAGTAAGAAGACGCACATATCCGGCCGAGAGGCGGGAATGGCGTAGCAAGCCGACATAACCTAATTCCTCGCGTTACTGGCCGTAGCGAGTACACGGGAGGAATCAGGTTCAACACGGAGGCTATAGAATCTAGCGAACGTGTTAGGTGTCGCCCAGCCCGCAGCTCTACAGATGTCTGTCAGTGAGGCATCCACTAGCCAGTGAGCTAACCTCTGCTTGGAGACAGCCTTCACCTTCTGCTGGCCTCCGTAACAGACGAAGAGCTGATCTGAGGTCCTGAAGCTTTGCGTTCTGTCCACGTACAACTCAGGGCGCGGACGGGACAGAGAAAAGCAAGGGCTGGGTCTGCCTCCTCCGGGGGCAGCGCTTGCAGGTTCACTACCTGATCTACAAATGGAGTGGTAGGAACCTTGGGCACATATCCGAGCCGGGGTCTCAGAACAACATGAGAAAGGCCCGGCCCGAACTCAAGGCACGATTCGTCGATCGAAAAAGCCTGCAGATCCCCTACCCTCTTAAAGGAGGCCAAAGCCAACAGGAGAGCTGTCTTTATAGACAGGATATTAAACTCAACCGTTTGCAGTGGCTCAAAGGGGGGCCTCTGAAGTGCTCTGAGCACCAGAGTTAAGTCCCAAGAGGGTACGGGGTGCGGATTACGAGGCGGATTTAGCCTTCTGGCACCCCTAAGGAATCTGATGACCAGGTCGTGCTTTCCTAATGACTTACCTTCTACTGCATCATGATGAGCGGCTATTGCGGGAACATACACTTTGAGGGTGGAGGGAGACAGCCTTCTCTCCAACCCATCTTGCAGGAAGGAAAGCACGACTCTGATCGGGCAAGTTCGTGGGTCTTCCCGGTGGGAAGAACACCAATCGACGAACAGGTTCCACTTCAACGCATAGAGGCGCCTCGTAGAGGGGGCTCTAGCGGAAGCGATGGTGTTTACCACAGCCTATGGTAGGCCACCTAGAACCTCCGCGTCCCGTCCAGGGACCAGACATGAAGATTCCAGAGGTCTGGACACGGGTGCCATAGGGTGCCCCGTCTCTGAGAAAGTAGATCCTTCCTCAGAGGAATGGGCCAAGGAGGGGCTGTCGCGAGGAGCATGAGTTCCACGAACCAAGTCCGGTTGGGCCAAGCAGGACCTGCTCCTCGTCCTCCCTGACCTTGCACAAAGTCTGTGCGAGAAGGCTCACTGGGGGAAACGCATATTTGCGAAGGCCCCGGGGCCAGCTGTGTGCCTCCGTGCAGAGGGATCCTTCGGTCAGGGAATAAAACAGCCGGCAATGGGTCGTGTCCAGAGAGGCAAACAGATCTATCTGAGCAGCTCCGAAGATTCCCCAAATCAGAAGGACCACCTGGGGATGGAGTCGCCATTCTCCCCAAAGAGGCGGCTGCCGTGAGAGCTCGTCGGCTACACGGTTGAGCGCACCAGGGATGTGAATGGCCCGAAGCGACTCCATAGGAGGAGATGGCGGGCGAGTCGTGACATACGACGGGAGCGTAGACCACCTTGACGGTTGATGTACACAACGGTCGCAGTGCTGTCCGTACGGACCAGTACATGCTTGTGCAGAAGCAGCCCCTTGAGGCGGCACAAGGCTAAGCGTACTGCTTGGCAGTTGATGTGCAATTGCAGTTGAGGCCCCGTCCACAGACCTGAAACTGCATGCCTGTTGTACGTGGCCCCCCATCCGTTGGCAGAGGCATCTGTGAAAACCACAGCATGCCTGGACACCTGGACTAAGGGAACTCCGACCAAGGACTGAAGGTTTGGCGACAGTGTGGGGTAATGTTGACCCGGAACGTGCCGGTCTGCCACGCCCATCTCGGGACTCGATCATGAACCCAGCGCTGAAGCGGTCTCATATGAAGCAGGCCGAGCGCCGTTACTGCGGCTGCCATATGCCCCAGGAGCCTCTGAAACTGTTTCAGTGGGAACGCAGACTTGCCTTGAAAAGACTTGAGGCAGTTGAGCACTGACTGAAGCACAGTCTGACCGACCGACTCCAACTCCATTCCGAGATAAGAGATCCTCTGCGTGGGGCAGAGTTTGTTCTTGTCCCAGTTGACCTGAAGTCCCAATCAGCTGAGGTGCTGGAGCACAAAGTCCCTGTTTCGCACAACAGATCTCGCGAGAGAGCTATTATAAGCCAGTCGTCGAGATAGTTGAGAACGCGAACGCCATGTTCTCTCATGGGAACAATGGCCGCCTCCACGACTTTCGTGAAGACACTGGGCGTCAGGGCCAAGCCGAAGGGTAGGACCTTGTACTGATATGCTCGACCCTCGAACGCAAACCGAAGAAACGGTCTGTGACGAGGAAGTATCGAGACATGAAAGTACGCGTCCTTCAGGTCGATCGCTGCAAACCAATCCTGGGGACGGATGCATTCGAAGATGCGTTTCTGTGTGAGCATTTTGAACGGGAGCTTGTGTAGGGCACGATTCAAAACTCGCAGGTCCAGGATCGGTCGTAACCCACCGCCTTTTTTGGGTACAATGAAGTAAGGGCTGTAGAACCCAGACCTCATCTCGCATGGAGGGACCGGCTCGATCGCGTCCTTCACCAGCAGGACGTCGATCTCCTTCCTCAAAACAGGTGAAGCGGATGCCCCTGAACTTGGGAGGCCGGCAGGCAAACTGAATTGCATAGCCGAGCCAAATGGTACGAATGGGCCATCGGGACGGTCTCGGAAGCGCTAGCCAGGTTTCGAGAGACCGTACCAACGAGCCCACGTGAACCACCGGCATACCCGCGGAGGGGCAGCGAGGTGGAAGGCAGGGACCGGACTCCGGAGGCATTACTGCGGCCGAGAGAGGGGTCTGGGTGTGCGGGGCAACACCTACCTGCTTCCACCGGGGGACAGGCAACTGGGAAGGCCCGGAGGCGTTCAGCTGCTGGCCGTCCCGAGGCGAAGGAAGGAGGGGAAATGAGGAGGGAGGCCAGGAGGTGTCGAGTCCGATTTCCGCACCTCCTTGCCCAGCGGGAGACGAGAGCGTAGCCGTAGCGGCGTCACATGGCGTCTGAGCGCTGGGGTGAGGGGAATGAGAGCGGCGATGTAACGTGGCGGCACACACTGTCATTCTGACCCTCTTGGACGGGGAGACTGGGAGCGGCGAGGCACTTGGCCGACCTCTGCTGCCAGACTCGACCGTGAGTGACCCAGAGGAAGTAGAAACTGCTCTTTTATTGAAACTTTGGGCAGAACAGAAAGAAAAGGGAAAAAAAAGATTCTCCACCCGGCCCTCCTCCGGGGGAAGGAGAGGAACAGAGGTTCCCTGCCGACGAGCAGCCACTGCGTCCTCTGGGTCGCCCGTCTCAGGGTCGCTTCCCTCTCCTCTTCCCGGGAGGTTTAGGCGACTCCCGAGCTGGCTGGGCAGCTCTCTTGCGGCCGGCACCCTGCTGCTTAGGGGGCTGCTGCCCAGGCTGGGCAGGGGCGGAGGCGGCGGCAGGAGGGCACCCTCGGTGACGAGCAGCCGGAGGCGCAGGCGAAGGGGACGGGGCAGCAGCAGGCCGTCTCCGAGGCATGATGTTCTTGATAACCTCCGACTGCTTCTGGGCGGCGGAGAACTGTTGGGCGTAGCTCTCCACCGCGTCGCCGAAGAGGCCACCCTGGGATATGGGGGAGTTCAGGAACCTGGACTTGTCCGACTCGCGCATATCAGCCAGGGTGAGCCAGAGGTGTCGCTCCTGGACCACCAGCGTGGACATCGCCCAACCAAGGGAGCGTGCGGTGACTTTCGTCGCCGTAAGCAGCTCTTGGAGCACCCCTGGGTTGTTACCACCCTCCTGCATGTCAGAGAGCGCTTTGGCCTGGTGGACCTGGAGAAGCGCCATTGCATGAAGGGCAGAAGCAGCTTCTCCGCACGCGCTGTAGGCCTTTCCAGTGAGACTGGAAGAGAACCTACAGGCGCGGGAGGGGAGCGTGGGGTTACCCCGCCAGGTGGACGCGGTCTTAGGACACAACTGCATCGCTACTGACCGTTCCACTGGGGGGATGCCCACGTATCCCTTCACTGCCCCGCCATCGAGAGTGGTGAGGGAGGAGGAGGGAGTCGATCTGTGTCTGGCCGCCAGAGGGCCCATCCACGACCTCGTCATGCACTTCCGGAAAGAAAGGAACCGGGGCGGGGCCCCGAGATACCAATCGTCGAGCCGCGAGGGTTCGGGACGTGGTGGAGGGTTCCACTCGAGGCCGCCCGGGAAAGCATAGCGGCCATTTCCGGATCCGGCTCGGCTAACGCTACCACACCCGAAGGGGGCAACGCAGTCGGGTCGTCATCTCCAGAACATGACCGCTCTCCCTCCGATGCAGCGATCGACATCTGGTCCTCCGGCGGAGCCCCAGAGGAAACGACTGGGACCACACGAGATGGCCCAGTGCGCTCCTCCAGAGGGTCCAATGGCAGCGATGCGGAGGAGTGAGGAGCCTGCGGGGGTCTTTCACCCAGCTGCACATTCCTCACTGTAACCCTCAGACCACCAATGGGATTAGCCGAAGTAGCCTTCTGCTGAAGTGAACCAGAAGAAGAACTAGATCGGGGAATCTCCAAAGGGACTCCCCCTCGTTTGAGGGATCTTAGTCTCGATCTAAGCATCGCGACGGTCATGTTCACGCAGTGAGAACATGACTCGTTCACGAACGCTGCCTCAGCGTGCGCGAGGCCCAAGCACGAGAGTCAGCGATCGTGACCATCAACCGGTGGCAGATATTGACCGCATCCAGAAACACACGGATGAAACGTCATCCTGAAAAGGACGCGATCTTCACTCTTGTTACTCTTTTAGAGAATGCTCTCTTATTGTGCTGAAGCACGCAGGGATCAACGCAGCAACACAGCGGGGAAACTGCAAGGCCGCTGTGTGCATTCAACCGAATACCAGCTGTGAAAACAGCTCTTTTGAAAGATGTAGATAACGTGTGATCACAACCGGCAGCCGGGAGCTCGTGAAGATCACTGAAGCGCCGTCACACCAACACAGAGAGATCCAGAAAAAGAGCAGACTCGTTGAGCACGAAGAAAACACTTTCTTGAAACTCATTCACTCAGAGGACACAACCAGTCGGCTCCGAAGCAAAAAGCAAATGTGTGTGCGCTTTGCTTCTGCTTTATACCCGCACTGGTAGGCGGCGCGTGGAATGCAAATCTTGCATGCCAATGTTTATTGGCTCGTTTTAGTTCACTCGAAAGCAGTTGGTCTCCCTAGCGTGATCCCAATTCGTTGGAAACTCCTCCGACGAGACGTAGGAGTTCCCACGAAAGGGAACTCAATGTTGTTTCAAAAGTATTGGGGCAACACACTATACCTGTTACTTCTCTAAAACTACACAACTGTGTATAATAATAACACTGTGAAAATCCATTCTAAACAAAAGTAGAATATACCAAGTCAAGTCATGTCACCTTCATGTCAAGTCATGTCATGTCATTTATATAGTGCTTTTAACAATATGGACTGTTTCAAAGCAGCTTTACAGTGATAATAGGAAATTAAAGTAACAGAGATTGTTTTGGCTTTACAGTAGCTCTAGAATAAAGTTATTGTCCAGCTAAAGTTAGTTTTGATTGATTCACTTCCGTTGCAACGATCATTAGTTATTAACTTAGGGGCCGCTAACACGACACCGATCTGGTGGCTCTGAGAATTTTTTATCGCTTCCGCGTAGCCACGTGAATCGAAATTATTCTGGCAACGTTTGATCAGTACAGAGGTAAAGGGAAGGAGTTCTTCACAAGGGAGAGACTAGTTGACGTTGTGTCCAGGCGCAGGTCCTTCATCAGATCCGGATACGGCCTGGATCTGGCGGACTGCGGTAAACCTTGGGATAAACAGAGAGACTAATATTAGCGTAAACGCCATCCTTCTTATGATGTACAAAGTACATCAGGATTTATGGGAAGTGATCCCGGTACCAGAAGACTACACCATAATACTCATCAACATCCATCAATTATTGTTCCCCTGTCTTGAGCACAGTATACTAATAGTTATATATTTAATCTAAAAATAACAAATCTGTATTTAATCTAAAAATAACAAATCTGGGCAACCGTAACAAATGAAGGGCAGAAGCAGCTTCTCCGCACGCGCTGTAGGCCTTTCCAGTCAGACTGGAAGAGAACCTACATGCGCGGGAGGGGAGCGTGGGGTTACCCCGCCAGGTCTATCTTTTTTTTCCCCTTTTCTTTCTGTTCTGCCCAAAGTTTCAATAAAAGAGCAAATCTGCAGGGGTTTTTTTTTTTTTTTTTTTGGTCATGGTTTTCTTTTTATTTTACCTTTGAAGTAAGGTGGAAATTGAGTCTCCCATCTGGTATAGCAGACAGGCCTCTTGTAACTCTCCACTGAGTGTGTGTTTGTGCATGTGTGTTGTACACCTCATACTGCCTAAATCTTCGAATGAATGCTTAAACAACAAGCTCTACAGTGTTATGGAGTGATGTGGGGAGATTGTTCTGTTTCCTGCTGCTGTGTTTTTGCAATGGCTGAACATCCCAAGAGTTATATAATGAGCATGATATTAATAAGCTTCTGCTTCATCCCGCTCTTTTTCTAACATATTGTAATTATTATTATTATACTTTATATATATTGTTTTTTTCTTTCGGTATGTTACGACATACTTATTGTATTTTTACTTTTTTTTTAATTTGTAACTTTTTGTTGTTCGAAATAAAATAAATAAATGAAAAATAAGATGGTTTTTCAAAAATTGTTAAGAGCTGACTTTTACATTTCTTTGTGTTGTGCACTACTGGGCAACCGTAATATTGTGATTATAAGCAACTGAAAAAGCACAAATATCAGGGCATGTCAAAACTTCTCCAGGGCCCCAAAAACCCCTCAGACCCCAGAGGGTTAACTGTCACTGGCAATAACAATTTTTAAAAGGACCCCACTCCTGGTACCAAGTTTTGTTGCCAGTTAACAAAATAAATCAATTGACACTGACTCACGTTTTAGATTTGCTTAATTTATAGTTTTCTATTAACTCAATCAATTGTTTAAATTTTCTTTGTTTTGATGTTCAATTATTTTAAATGAATGGTCCAACAAATAACAGGTGATAATTCAGTATCACTCAACTTACATCAATATGTAATGTGTGTTACTAAACAATGTAAAAGCAGATGTCACATAGGGCTAAATGCATAACATTTTAAAATGAACACTATGAAAACATTCTAGTTTTATATCATTTGAAACAGCTACACTATAAATTGATTTTTTATTTATTTAACAGTAATATACTGTAAAAATGCTACAGTAAAAATATGTATTTTACAAAACTAAAAACAACGTAAAATTTACAGTGCAAAACTGTCATTTGTTTTTACAAATAAAAAAATATTGTTTGTTGTTTTAAAATGAACACAACATATTATTTACAGTTAAGAAAGCTTTTTAAAGCTTAGCTTTTTCTTATAATTACATTTCTGGCTTACGTTTTTGGCAGTGTGCACTTGAAGGACATACTGTACCACAATACAGGACACAAGACATCAACAATATGTGTATTAATAGTTTTTTTTTATTATTATTGATATCAGCTTCTGACATTTTCTGTCATGTTGGAACAGGAACGACGGGAAACAAATGCGAGTGAACAGAATGTTTATTAGATGAGTAGTGAAGCAGTACAGACAGGTGGAACGGTGACACAGGGACTTCGGTGGTCAGGATCCGATGAAGACGTGAAGAGTCCGGTGATGGTGAATCGGGAGACGAAAACCCAGTGATGACGACGAAGATCAGGAACAGGAACACAAGGCAGGACGAGACACCGGAACACCAACACGAACGACATCACACAACGATCTGACAAGGATGATAGAACAGCGGTGAGTATAAATAGAGTGGTGAGATTGATTACAGCTGGTGAAGTAGATGAGGATCAGCTTAAGCGGATCAGGTGATGTCATACACTCACGCCCACTACACACGTGCATTCAAACCACAACATAAACACGAGACTAAAAGGAACAGAGAATGTTTCTACCGTGACAGTACCCCTCCTCCTAAGAACGCCTCCTGGCGTTCCCAGACTCCTTACCCTGTCGATTGTAATCATCGATGAGGGAGTGATCCAGTATGTCTCTAGCCGGCACCCAACTTCTCTCCTCCGGACCGTAACCTTCCCAGTCCACCAAGTACTGAAATCCGCGTCCTCTCCGCCTAGAGTTCAGTATACGGTTAACCGAATACGTGATCTCCCCATCTACGAGTCGCGGTGGGGGAGGAACCGGGACAGGCGGATTAATATGGGAATGAAACACGGGTTTAATCTTAGATACATGGAAGGCGGAATGGATCCTCCTGTACGCGGGAGGTAATTTGAGGCAGACTGCCACCGGACTAATGATCTTGGTGACAGTAAACGGGCCAATAAATTTGGGAGCAAGTTTATTAGATACGGAGCGAAGAGGAATGTTCTTGGTAGAAAGCCACACTTTTTGACCGACGACGTATACGGGAGGCTTCGACCTGTGGCGATCGGCCTTAGCCTTAGTGCGCGCCCCCACCTGGAGTAGAGTCTCGCGGGCTCTAGTCCAGGTGCGGTGACACCTCTGAACAAAGGCGTGAGCGGAGGGGACCGCAACCTCGGATTCCAGACTGGGAAAAATTGGTGGCTGGTAACCTACACTACACTCAAACGGAGATAGGCCCGTGCCCGACACTGGCAACGTATTGTGGGCGTACTCCACCATGGAGAGTTGCTGACTCCAAGAGGAAGGATTCTTGGAAACCAAACATCGCAACATTCTCTCCAAATCCTGGTTGGCTCTCTCGGTCTGACCATTGCTCTGGGGATGAAACCCTGAGGACAGACTAACAGTCGCTCCCAGTAATCTGCAAAACTCTCGCCAAAATCTGGACACGAACTGGGGTCCCCTGTCGGAAACCACGTCAATCGGAAAACCATGTAAACGAAAAACGTGATCTACGACTGTAACCGCTTTCTCCTTAGCTGAGGGTAATTTGGGTAAGGGAACAAAATGGGCTGCCTTCGAGAATTGGTCCACTACAGTCAAAACGACTGTGTTGCCCTGAGAGGGTGGGAGGGCGGTGATAAAATCTAGAGCGATGTGGGACCAGGGTCTCGAAGGAACCGACAGCGGCTGAAGTAACCCGTCTGGGGGTCGATTGGAAGTCTTACCAGTGGCACAAACCGAACAAGCCAAAACAAAATCATGAATGTCACGAGCCATGAGTGGCCACCAAAATCGTTGCTTGACTAAAAAACTAGTGCGATTAACTCCTGGATGACAAGCCACGTTGGAGTTATGACCCCACTGGATAACGTCAGACCGTAATCCCTCCGGCACAAACAAACGATTCGGTGGGCAACCGGGCGGAGGCGTTACCCCTTCTAAGGCCTTCTTGACCCTCGATTCGACCTCCCATGTGAGTGTGGAAATGAATAGCGTTTCGGGCAAAATATACTCGGGAGTAGACGGGCGTTCGAAAAAATCAAATATGCGAGATAATGAATCGGGTTTGATGTTCTTGGAACCCGGACGGTATGAAAGAGAAAAATCGAAACGACCGAAAAACAATGCCCACCGAGCCTGCCTGGAGTTTAATCTTTTGGCGGTTCTGATGTATTCTAGGTTCTTATGATCAGTCCAGACAATGAAAGGTACCCCCGACCCTTCTAACCAATGGCGCCATTCCTCCAACGCTAATTTGACTGCCAGCAACTCTCTGTTACCAATGTCGTAATTGCGTTCGGCTGGAGATAAACGATGAGACAAAAACGCGCAAGGATGCATCCTGTCATCTGTGGAAGAGCGTTGGGACAACACTGCGCCTACTCCCACCTCTGATGCATCGACCTCCACCACGAACTGACGTGAGGAATCAGGGGCGACAAGGATGGGGGCTGAAACAAAGCGGCCCTTCAGTTTGGAGAACACAGCTTCGGCTGTGTCTGACCACCTGAACGTCGTTCTGGGGGAGGTCAAGGCGGTCAGAGGCGCGACTAGTTGGCTGAAATTGCGAATAAAACGCCGGTAAAAATTGGCGAATCCCAGAAACCTCTGCAGGGCCTTGCGGGAATCTGGGCTTGGCCAATCCACCACAGCCTTGATCTTCTCAGGGTCCATCCGCACTCCCTCAGACGAGACAATGTACCCTAGAAACGGGACCGACTGTGCGTGAAAATCGCATTTCTCCGCCTTGACAAAAAGCCCATTCTCTAGCAACCTCTGAAGCACTCGTCTGACGTGTTGCACGTGTTCCTGGAGAGAAGAAGAAAAAATCAATATATCATCCAGGTAGACATATATGAACTGATCGATCATATCTCGCAACACGTCATTGACCAGTGCCTGGAAAACTGCTGGGGAGTTGGACAGCCCGAACGGCATGACCAAGTATTCAAAATGCCCCCTGGGGGTGTTAAACGCAGTTTTCCATTCATCCCCCGCCCTAATGCGAACCAAATGATAAGCGTTACGTAAATCCAATTTTGTGAAGATGGACGCTCCCTGCAACCTCTCGAAGGCTGAAGACATCAACGGCAAAGGATAAGTATTCTTTACCGTGATGTTATTCAGCCCTCGGTAATCAATACAAGGTCGCAGAGAACCGTCCTTCTTCCCCACAAAAAAGAATCCCGCCCCCGCTGGAGAAGAGGAAGGGCGAATGAACCCGGTAGCTAGAGAATCAGAAATATATTTCTCCATAGCCTCCCTTTCTGGAATAGAAAGTGAATATAACTTGCCTTTAGGCGGAGACTTACCTGGCAGTAAATCTATAGCACAGTCATAGGGACGATGCGGAGGGAGAGAAGCAGCACGAGACTTACTGAACAACTCCTTCAGGTCCAGGTACTCCACGGGCACGTTAGACAAATCCCCTGCTTCCTCCTGAAACACAGAAACAGGAACAGACGAACAGGCAGACACGAGACAAGACTTATGACATTCCTTGCTCCACTCCAGTACTGATTTATGGTGCCAGTCCACTCGGGGGTTGTGATGGATGAGCCAGGGATGTCCGAGGACGATGGGTGCGAGAGGTGAGTTCATGATGTAAAATGAAATAGTTTCAGAGTGGTTGCCGGAAGTGATGATTGTAATGTCCACAGTGCAAAGGGAAATGGTAGGAAGTTCTTGTCCGTTGAGTGCATGAACAGCAATTCTGTGAGTGAGGGGTCTGAGGGGAATCTGAATTTTCTGTGCAAACGTGTGGTCCATAAAATTACCTTCAGCCCCAGAGTCCAGAAGTGCAAGGCAGTCGTGTTGTTGGACTGACCACCTTAGTCTTACCGGAAGGAGTGTGGAGGTAGATGTAATCGCTGATGAGGTCTTTCTAGCGGAGATCCCACCGATAGTAGCCTCAATCTTACTATCGGGCTTGGCCTTTTACCGGGCAGCCGTATGCAAAATGTCCCGCGCCTCCACAATATAGGCAAAGGCCCTGGGACCTCCGCCTCTCCCTCTCCTCCCGGGAAAGCCAAGCTCGACCCACCTGCATGGGCTCGGGATCGTAGACAGGGCTGACCACGTCCCTGCCGCTGGATCGGAGAGGGTCGGTTCCTGCGAAGGTACGGGTGGACGGGACTCGGCGCTCGACCCTAGACAGCCGAGCGTCCACCCGCAGAGCCAAGTCAACCAACCCGTTGAGAGTGGTGGGTAGATCCAGGGCATAGATCTCCCTCTGGACGTGGTCAGCCAGCCCATGCAAGAACATATCCCACTGCGCCTCCTCGTTCCAGCCGGCATAATGTTCGGGTACCGGAAGGCGGGGCTCTGACTGGGAGGGTCTCTCTGGTGGTGTGGGAGGAACGGCCGGTGTGGGCGGCGCAGTGGGACCCTGTAGGCGTTGGATCTGCTGGGTGAGCTCGGACACCTGCGTCACCAAAGCCTGTACTGCGCGGCCCGTGTCGCCGATCTCCCTCTGCTGTGAATCCATCCTCCTGATACTGTGATGAATGAAGTCCTCCAACGATCTCTGTGATGCGCTCGCTGCTTCCCTTTCCTGGTCAGATCGTTCTGTCATGTTGGAACAGGAACGACGGGAAACAAATGCGAGTGAACAGAATGTTTATTAGATGAGTAGTGAAGCAGTACAGACAGGTGGAACGGTGACACAGGGACTTCGGTGGTCAGGATCCGATGAAGACGTGAAGAGTGCGGTGATGGTGAATCGGGAGACGAAAACCCAGTGATGACGACGAAGATCAGGAACAGGAACACAAGGCAGGACGAGACACCGGAACACCAACACGAACGACATCAAACAACGATCTGACAAGGATGATAGAACAGCGGTGAGTATAAATAGAGTGGTGAGATTGATTACAGCTGGTGAAGTGGATGAGGATCAGCTGAAGCGGATCAGGTGATGTCATACACTCACGCCCACTACACACGTGCATTCAAACCACAACATAAACACGAGACTAAAAGGAACAGAGAATGTGTCTACCGTGACATTTTCTGTGTAAAATTATAAGCTTTTCCAGCGCTTTAACTTTAAAATCAATTTAAACTTTACACGTTAAATAATGCACGATTTTTTAGAAAGATTATAGTAATATAAGATGTTTTATTATTAAATTATTTATTAGATTTTATAAGTTTTACAAAATCCAAAACAACTCCCCTACACTGATCATAACCAGCTTGGATTTTATTAAAATGTAGAAAACATTTGCTTAAAAAAAACCTTTTGAAAGTAAACTCTTTTTTTGTCTCTACATTCTGTGATATTTCAGGGTGAGAAAACATCTCGGGTTATGACTATAACCCTTGTTCCCTGAGAAGGGAACGAGACACTGCGTCGTTGAAAACAACTTTTTGGGGACGCTCCCTTAGCGTGCGTCTGTGAAGTATGAATGAAACTATTCCAATCCTGATTGGTGTTGCGTCATGACGTAACATGTGACGGCATAACCGGACGCATAAAAGCGATGCCGGCACACACACACACTAGCCTAGCGATGAAGCAAGACGCTCTCAGGCCCTGAGGGGCGTGGCATGACGACGCAGTGTCTCGTTCCCTTCTCAGGGAACAAGGGTTATAGTCATAACCCGAGAAGTTCCCTTTCGAGGGAACTCGCACTGCGTCGTTGAAAACGACTCTTTGGGGAACGAATGCCCACTAGGCCACGCACCGAAAGAGGCGTGCCCTAGAGTGAAACTGAACCTCAGGCACTCAGCTAGGACGAGAGCACATGTGCGCCAGGCGTACTAGGGAGGTGCAAACTGTAAAATCTGATAAAGGTGTGCAGGGTAGCCCAACCGGCTGCCTCACAGATCTCCTGGAGGGGCACTCCGGAAAGAAGGGCCCTTGAGGACGCCATGCCTCTAGTAGAGTGAGCCCTAACGGCCAAAGGTGAAGGCAAACTGCGCACCTTGTAGGCCGAGGCAATTGCCTGAACAATCCAATTACTAATAGTTTGTTTGGATGCAGGGAGCCCCTTCTTAGGTGACCCAAAACACACCAACAGTTGGTCCGACCTCCTCCAAGAAGAGGACCTCTCAAGGTAAACACTCAAAGCTCTGACTGGGCAGAGCAAATGGAGCCTCTCTTCTTCTGCCGACACATGACCCGGAGGATGAAATGCCTGCAGGACTGTAGACCGTGCCATGTTGGAAGGCACCTTAGGCACATAACCAGGCCTAGGATGCAAGATAGCCTTAACTCCTCCAGGGGCAAACTCCAAGCAGGCTGGTGTTACTGCCAGGGCTTGGAGATATCCCACCCTCTTTAAAGAGGTAATAGCTAAGAGAAAAGCCATCTTAAACGTCAGGTCCTTGAGCGACGCCGACTGAAGGGGTTCGAAGGGGGCCAGGGATAACCCTTCGAGAACCACCGCCAGGTCCCAGGCAGGAACCCTGGATCTGGTTGTCGGTCTCATCCTCCAAGTACCGCGGAGAAAACGAATGACCAGCTGGTGCCTCCCCAGAGGCCCATCACTCAGTGGTGCATGGAAAGCCGCAATGACAGCCACGTACACCTTAAGTGTGGAAGGGGAGAGACCCGCAGAGAAACGATCTTGAAGAAACTCCAGAAATGAAGCCACTGGGCAGTTGAGTGGATCTAACTCATGTTCTCTACACCAAGTGGAAAAAACATTCCACTTGAGGCCATATAATCTCCTAGTGGACGGAGCCCTAGAGCTAAGTATGGTCTCAACCACCCCAACTGATAGTCCAGCATCTAGGTACTGAGCCCCTTTAGGGGCCAGACCCACAACTTCCACAACGAGGGTGGAATATTTTGCCCTCCGCTTGAGACAACAGATCCCTCCTCAGAGGAATCTGCCATGGCGGAACTATCAGGAGTGATATTATGTCTGAAAACCATACTCGGGCCGGCCACATTGGGGCAACCAGAAGTAAACTGATGCCCTCCTGACGGACCCTCTCCAGGACTCCCGGGAGCAGAGCAATCGGGGGAAAAGCGTACAGGCGAAGCCTCGGCCAGGCCTGTACCATGGCATCCAACCCCAGTGGGGCTGGATGTGTGAGGGAGAACCAGAGTGGACAGTGGGACGTCACTCGAGACGCGAAAAGATCCACTTCCATCGGTCCAAACCTCTCCCATATCGACTTCACTACGTCTGGATGAAGTCTCCATTCCCCTGGCCACAGTACCTGCCTCGACAGGATCTCTGCTCCGTGATTATGAATCCCCGGAACATACATTGCCCTGATAGACAGTAGTTTCCCTTGGGACCATAGGATAATCTGATGCGCCAATCTGTATAGAGGCCGCGATCTGAGTCCCCCTTGACGGTTCAGATAAGCTACCACTGATGTATTGTCCGAACGTACTAGGATATGGTAACCCTTGATGTCTGGGAGGAAGCTCCTCAGAGCCCTGAACACAGCCAACATCTCTAGGCAATTTATATGCCAAGAAAGATGATGGTCCTGCCACAGACCCCTGGCAAAGCGGCCGTCCATGACCGCGCCCCAGCCAGTGAGGGAGGCATCTGTCGAAACGGATTTCCGGCGACATGACGCTCCTAACACTGGCCCTTGGGACAGGAACCAAGGTGTCTTCCATATTACTAGAGAACGAATGCATCTGCGCGTTACTCTGATCATACGGAAAGGATTCCCCTTGGGGGAAAACCCCTTGGCTTTCAGCCACCACTGAAGGGGCCTCATAAGAAGAAGGCCCAAAGATATAATGTTGGATGCCACTGCCATGAGGCCCAGCAGTCTTTGAAATTGCTTTACAGTGATGGCCTGGCCTAGCCTTATCCCGGACACTATCGCCAGAATGGACTCGATACGTGCGGGAGACATTCGTGCTTGCATCGTAACCGAGTTCCAAACCACGCCCAAAAATGTTGTGCTCTGAGATGGTTCCAACACGCTTTTCTTCGTGTTGAGTCTCAACCCCAAACTCTGAATGTGGCCAAGGACGACATCTCGATGCCGAACCGCCATTTCTCGAGACTGGGCCAAAATGAGCCAGTCGTCGATATAATTCAGTATGCGGATGCCCTGAAGTCTCAATGGAACTAGTGCTGCATCCATGCATTTGGTGAATGTGCGGGGAGAGAGTGCTAGGCCAAACGGAAGAACCCGATATTGGTAAGCTTTGCCCCCGAAAGCGAACCTCAGGAACCTCCTGTGACATGGAAGGATGGATACGTGAAAATAAGCGTCTTTTAGATCTATCATGACAAACCAGTCCTCGGATCTGATTTGATTCACTATGATGGGAATAGTAAGCATTTTGAACCTGAACCTCCGCAGAGAACGGTTCAAATGTCTTAGATCTAAAATTGGCCTCAGCCCTCCATCCTTTTTTGGAACTATAAAGTACCGGCTGTAAAACCCGGACTCCCTGTCTGAAGGAGGAACACGTTCTATGGCCTCCTTTATCAGCAGAGATTGCACTTCCTGTTCCATCACTCGAGCCTGCTCTGGAGCCACTGCAGTCTGCACCACCCCAGAAAATTTGGGGGGGTGGTGCCCGAACTGCAGTCTGTATCCTAATTTTATTATACGCAGGACCCATGCAGATATGTTGGGAAGATGATACCATGCATCTACAAAATCTACTAAGGGAACCAGCCTCTCGCTGGTCTCGGGTGTTTTCTGAGCACTTACTCAGAAACTCGACCTCCTGAAGCGAGAGACCGGCAGGAATTAGTCGATACGGTTTTTGTGACCATAATAGATGCTTGTTTTTTATTTTTTGACACGAACGACACGGTGTGCATTCGCTGGAAACTGATGCGGCCCGAAACATCAGAGACGGCGGGAAACTCTCAACGATTTTGTGAGGGCTCCGTTGCGAGAACAACCTCGGTTGCTCTGCAGCAGGGGGGAAAGCCCTCAGAGGTCCTACTACCCCAGCTAGGACCTCTTTCCCGAAGCCCTCCTAGCCTGAAGGACGTCTCTCAGGTCGCCTTTCTGGCCAGAAGACTTCGGGTGAGAGCGTTTCCTCTGTTGCCAAGCTCCCGGAGGAGGGGCTCTGGAGGCAACGCTCTCTTTTTGCTCCTGGCGGTATGAGGAGCTCGATGACGGCTGGGGCTGATCTCTTTGCACCACCCTACTCGACTTGGGTTTAGATCGACGGGGGAGGAACTGCTGAAATGCCGCAGACTGTTTCTTCGTCTCCTGGAACCTGTCGACGACAGATGTAACTTCGTCACCGAACAGGCCAGAAGACGAGAGTGGCGCAAAAAGGAGAAACGATTTATCCTTCTCCTTGATGCCTGATAAATTCAGCCACAGATGTCTCTCCTTGGCTACCATAGCTGCCATGGAGCGGCCAATAGCGCGGGCCGTCTCCTTAGTAGCCCGGAGAGACAAATCTGTGGCTCTACGAAGTTCAGCAATATCAGCCGGTGTTGGTCCCTCCCCCTCATCCAAGTCTTTCAGGAGGTCGGCCTGGTATGCCTGCAAAATAGCCATTGAATGCAGGCATGAACCAGCCCGACCTGCCGCCATATAAGCCCTTCCAACCAATGCAGAGGTATCTCTGCATGGTTTACTGGGCAGCGCCGGGGCTTTAAGGGAAGATGCCGCTTCAGGAGAGAGGCAACCCGCGAGGGCTTCCTCCACTTTCGGCATCTTCCCATAACCCATATCCCATGCCCCTACAACATTACTATAATCAACGATAGCAGGATTAAAAACACGGGATGAATGGGGTTTTTCCCACGATCTCGAGATCTCTTTGTGGAGATCGGGGAAAAATGGTAAGCCCCGGCGCTGAGGCTGTGATCTGTGCTGCAGGAAACACTCATCTAATTTACTTTTTATTTGCGTTCCCTGCTCATCTTGTGGCCAGCTGATGTTGAGTCTGGCCACAGCACGAGTCACAACCTCCATAAGCTCCTCATACGCATGACCGTGAACGGGCGAGTCTTGTTCATGGTCATCCGCCTCTATGCTGAGCACGTCCACTTCCTCGGAAGCAGAGAGCTCAAGCATCGGGCCCTGATCATGGGCAGAAGAAGCCGCAGCGTGGGCTTCTGCACCACGAAACGGAGCCTCGGGATCTTCAGATGAAGAATGAGAAAGTGCCGCAGCAGTCTCATTCTCATCTGCAAGATCCCTTCGCATTCCCCACAATCTCAGTCGCCGCGCCGCCTCAACAGACGCGGGACCAGAACCGTGGGGAGCGAGAGCCTGGCCATGCTCATCAAACAAGGCAGGCGGGAGCGCAGCACTTTCATTGATAGTGCTTCACAGTCGCTGCAAGCAGCTCCCTCGAGAGCTGCCCGGGCGTGCTGCGCTCCCAAACAGTTCACACACAAAAGATGCGTGTCCCCACCCGTGATGTATCTAGGGCAGGGGTGCAGGGGTGTGTGTGTGCTGGCGTCGCTTTTATGCATCCGGTTATGCCGTCACATGTTACGTCATGACGCAACACCAATCAGGATTGGAATAGTTTCATTCATACTTTAGAGACGCACGCTAAGGGAGCGTCCCAAAATAGTCGTTTTCAACAACGCAGTGCGAGTTCCCTCGAAAGGGAACAAATTCCGCAATTGCTGAAAGATGTGATTTCAGCTTCATCCAATCAAAATACATTGCAGGGCATTAAAGATGACGTTTCAGCAACCTCCGATCAAAATACAGTGCAGGCATTGGAGTTGTTGGATAGGTTCAACTTTTGTGTGGTGCACAACGTCTTGCATGCTTTCATTTTGCAGTGGTAATGAATATTCGGAGCTCACTTAATCATTCGAGGGACATGATGTAAGATAAACGCTACAAGGACACTTTGGTAAGTAAAATATTGTCGTAGCCTTTTCTTGTTTAAAATATAAGTAGCATTAAGGTACAATATTTTCACGACGCAGAAACATGTCTGAGCAACGTTCAGAAAAGTCCTGTCCATAATAGGAACGAGCCATTCGGGTGTTTATCACAGCGTGTGTGTTCGGTGCAAACCTTAAAGGGATAGTTCACCCAAAAATGAAAATTCTGTCAGTATTTACTCACCCTCATGTTGTTCCAACCCCGTAAGACCTTCGTTCATCTTCGGAACACAAAGTAAGATATTTTTTATTAAATCTGAGAGCTGGATCACTCCTCCATAGGCTTCTTAAGGGATTGACACTTACCAGCCCCAAAAAGTTATTAAAGACATCGTTAAAATAGTCCAAGTGACTACAGTGGCTCAATCCTAAGTTTATCAAACAACGAGAATACTTTTTGTGCGCAAAAATAAATAAATAACAACTTTATTTCAACTATTCATTTCCTTCTCTGTGGGCCTCGAGTGAGTTCACTAGTGTAATAGCGTAAGCTTCTGTTTTTGTACGTCACACGCATCACACACATGACCAGATCACACTACGTTAACTGACTAGAGGCCCACAGAGAAGGAAACGAATAGTTGAAATAAAGTCGTTATTTTTGTTTGTTCTTGCGCACAAAAAGTATTCTCGTCGCTTGATAAACTTAAGATTGAGCCACTGTAGTCACTTGGACTATTTTAACGATGTCTTTAATAACTTTCTGGGGCTGGCAAGTGTCAATCCCTTAAGAAGTCTATGGAGGAGTGATCCAGCTCTCAGATTTAATCAAAAATATCTTAATTTGTGTTCCGAAGATGAACGAAGGTCTTACGGGGTTGGAAAAACATGAGGGTGAGTAAATACTGACAGAATTTTAATTTTTGGCTGAACTATGCCTTTAAGGGAATATGTTTTACACTGCAAACTTCACCGTAATGAACAACTCAAGTGCGTTCAAGTGCGTCGCTACGGATTGCCACAAAACTTTTCGTACATATGGAGCATTGAAGGCTAATTTTTACCGTAGACATAAAGAGACAGCTCCACATGTTGCTACCTCAAATGTCCTCTCAATATTAACATTTAATATATCTATGTGCAAACGCCAGTGTCATGATGCATTAAAAAGCATTTACCACTCACTTAAAGAAACATATTGGGGAAGGACGTGTTTTGAACTGTCCTGTGACAGGATGCAACAATACTTTCACTGTAAAATCATCATTTACTTCCCATATGTCCAGAAAACACAGACAGAGTTCTGTGGGTAGTATAAGTGAACTTTATAGGCAGACAGTTTCTCAGTCCTGTGTAACTGAACCTGAAGTTTCAAGCCAAATAGAGACTATGATTTCCATGATCTGTTTCTCCAAAATATTTGTTTTTTCTACTTGAAATTACATGGCCAGTTTCTTTTACCAGCTTCAACTATACAAAATATTGTAAAAGAGATGCAGAGCATACATGAACTGAGACAGACATACACTTTGAATAAATTGAATGCACTTCTGAAACATGACTCAATATTAACAGATGAGGACATAGGTAGAATATGTGTTACTGTGAAAGAATCTGACTTATTCACCATTTGTCATGAAGGACCAATGAGAACAGCTTATTCAAGAACTCAGGCTTTTAAAAAGATGTTCAAATACACAGAACCTGCAAAGGTTTACTTGAGATAAACAAGGTCACAGAGGTTTGCCTACTATGTTCCTTTAAAAGAGACTTTGAAATGTTTGTTGGTGTCTGACCTATGGCAGAATTGTGTTGCACAACACACACATTCGCCATGCACAAATGTGCCTTGTGATATCAGTGATGGTCAGGTATACAAAAACAATGAATTCTTCTTTCAAAACCCAACATGTCTCAAACTAATTATTTATCACTATGCATTTGAGGTTGTAAACCCATTAGGTCAGCACAAAGTACTAGCTATGTATTTTTCTCTAGCCAATTTACACCTTATGTAAGATCAAATACAGATAATGTCACTTGTAATCGAGAAAAAGATTTCAATCACTTTGGCCATGACATAGTTTTCTCAGAAATAATTGCAGACTTTGAAGGACTTGGAAGTAAATGGAATAACTGTGGCAAAATAAACAGTTCAAGAAACTTTGTATTGCAGGAGACAATTTGGGGTCTCACAATATTGGTGGATTCACTGAGAATTTCTGCAGGTATTGCCAAATAACATGAAATGATTTTCAAGTGGATACAAATGCATGTGGGCCTGAACACACTGCTGAAATCTACAATTCTGCAGTACACACTTTAGAGTCTGAGGGGCTACAATTTTTAATTCCTTGAATTTCTTTAATGTTTGTATGCCTGGTCTACCTCCTTGTTTATGCCATGCCATTTTGAGGGTATCCTTTCCTATGATTTATTTCTTTACCTGAAGTACTTAATTAAGCAGAAGAAATGGTTCACCTATTCAATTATGAATAGACACATTAATCAATTCAAATACAGTGCATCTGATGCCATGAGTAAGCCATGTGAGGTCAGCTCCAATAGGGTTAAGCTTTCTGGTCATGCTATTCAGAACTTTAATTTTTAAAGAGTTCTCCCTGTGATTATGTGGCACAAGGTAAAAGATCCACTGAATGAAGTTTGGCGGTTGACCCTTCAGCTGAAAGAAATTGCTGAGATGGTTTGTGCACAGAAAACTTAATTGCCGGAAGTTGCTTACCTTGACGTGCTCATCCAGGAATACCTTTGATTGTAGATTCTCTCTTTTTCCTGGACATTTTGTAACATTCTAAATGTAAATCTTCTTTGCTTTCACTTTTGATCAATATAATGTATCCTTCAAAGGCATCCTAATTTCTTTAAAAAAAAAACAAAAAACAAACAAAAAAAAGAACAGCAACAAAAAACTAAATTCTTACTCGGCCCAAACTTTTGAACCGTAGTGAATAATGTTAAAATAGATTTCTATTTCAGATAAATGCTGTTCTTTTGAACTTTCTATTCATCAAAGAATCCTGAAAAAATTGTTTACAACATTCATAATAATACGAAATGTTTCTTGAGCATCAAATGAGCATATTAGAATGATTTCTGAAAGATCATGTACAACTGACGACTGGATAAATTATTTACATCACAGGAATAAATTGCATTTTAAAAATAAATCCAAATAGAAGTCTGTAAAGAGTACAAAGAATATATATAAAAACTTACTCATCCAAAATTGTATCCATGGCTGGATCAAGTTGCTATTCAAATGCAAACGTTCATCATCAGAGTCCCGCTCTTCTTCTGAGGAAAATGTGATCTCTTCGTCACTGTCCATGCAGGACGAGCTGAAGAGCTTCCTCACCTATTTATTTTCTTTATTTTACAAAAACACAAGGTTGTTGTTATTGTGAGTGTACACAAATAAAAGTAGACCCTTTATAGTTTATAATGATGTATAATTACTTATTTGTATGGCCAAAAATGATGGAGTATTTTAAGTTGTTTACGCGGTTGTCACAGGTCGGGGGGGTCAAAGCCAGACTGCACCCACCACTAAAACCAGGACCACCTCGAGGAACGTGCCAAAGACCAGACAGACAAGTAAATAAAAGTTAACAAGTTTTATTGAATAAAATGGATTTAAAAGTCTTAATCAAGTTCCTGTGCCCCTCAACAGGTGCGGGAGTCAGACCTCTGACCCCGGTCAAAGCGTCGAACTCTTCAAGGCAACTCGTGCCAGACGTCACGGCTAAGAGGAGGGGGGTCAGCCGCCGGTCCGACGGACAGGTGAGTATTCCGATAAGTAGAACCTCTCAGGGTGTAGAACGGGACGGGTCTCAAAGTTCTGAGAGTCTTTCCCTGAACAGACAGGTGGATATACAGGTATGTAGACCTTCTTGGAACGGGACAGAGTCTCGTGATCGAGGATAACTTCCCACTGAGCAGCCAGATACAGCCAGGTATGTATACCTTCTCAAGGAGCAGAGCAGGACAGAGTCTCGTGATGAAGAAGGATCTTCGAGGGGCGAACAGGTGAGTATCCAGGTGAGCAAACCTTCTCGGACCGTCGAGCAGTCGGGGCGTGGCCGGTACAAAAACTGATGGCCAGGAGGGAACTCTTCCACCAGGCAGGTGAATAGCCAGGTACGTATACCTTCTCAAGGAGCAAAGCAGGACAGAGTCTCGTGATGGAGAAGGATCTTCGAGGGGCGAACGGGTGAGTATCCAGGTGAGCAAACCTTCTTGGACCGTCGAGCAGTCGGGGCGTGGCCGGTGCAGAAACTGATGGCCAGGGGGGAACTCTTCCGCCAGGCAGGTGAATAGCCAGGTACGTATACCTTCTCAAGGAGCGGAGCAACACAGAGGTTCGTGGTGGAGGAGGGTCTTCACGGGGCAGACAGGTAAGTACCCAAGCAAGCAAACCTTCTCGGATCGTGGAGCAGTTGAGACGTGCCCGGGACAGAAACTGATGGCTAGGAGGGAACTCTTCCAACAGGCAGGTGAATAGCCAGGTACGTATACCTTCTCAAGGAGCAGAGCGGGATAGAGACTCGTGGTGAAAAAGAATCTTCGCGGGGCGGACAGGTGGGTGATTCTTCTGTAAAACAGACAAGTAAGTAGTACAAGTAACGTGGCAGATGCTCTTCGGTGCAAGATCCAGGCTTACGGCTAGAGGGTGTTTTCCTGCAGCAGACAAGGATGTATCCAGTGTGTGTCTCTCCTTCAGGCAGGCATCACACGTTGGCAAAGGAATCCTCTATTAAAGAGACAAGGGCAGTTATACAAGTGCATGCACACTTTTTCTCCAATACGGAGACGAGGGCTTACAGCTAGAGTGCATTGCTGCAAAACAGACAGAGATGTGGCCAGTGTGTGTCTCTCCTTCAGGCAGGCATCACACAAGGGAACATTAGCGGTGAGATCTTCTATTAAATAGACAGAACAAGTTATACAAGTGCCCACGTTCTTCTCACATGCAGAGGTGGAACATGCACATTCAACACTTGGAGTCTTCTTCAGTAACAGCGGACAAGAATATGAACTGGGGAATACTCGACAGTTAATATGTATATAAATCCCACACACCACAACCTCACTTCAAGCCAATCCTGTGTGACACTTCAATTCAGGCACTGTATATCCACTCTCACTCTCAGTGCAATAAGGCCAGCACTCACCCAATGATCAATCCTTCCACTGTTGCACTGAATCAGTTCTCAGAGGACGAAGAAATGCAGATGACTTCTCACGGACATGGGGAACAAGCGTCTTCAATGCTCTCACATTCAGAAGAAAGATAGCAGAAATCCGATGATGACCCGATCCAAACACTCTCAAGTGACAGTTACACTCGCAATCAATACACTTCACAACTTTATATCCAGCTCGGGGCAGAGCATACCTTCACATAAATCCAAGGTCATACTACTTATCTCCCTTTCAATGATGATGGCGTTTCCAGTGTTGACTCGATCTCCACAATTCACTCACTTTCCATCCTTTGATGTTTCAACTCGTGTTCACACAATCACCGTTGCACCCTCAATTCAGCCGAATCCTCACAGTATTCCCCAGATATCTCCGCGAATCAGCGTCATTGCAAAAGAAACGATTTCTCCCGGGGGAGCACCACGCTCGACTGCCTCTTCCCTCTCCGTTTATACACTCTATTTGTCTGCATAGCCCTATCGCAGATCCCCGCGTAAATCCTCCACACCTGAAGCTGATCTGTCATCAGCCGCCGCTGCCATGGCGACAGATACACAACCGGAACCGGCTTGGTGTTTCAGTAAGGTCGTTCCGGGGGGAAACACCATTTCGCGGAACCAAGAAGCTTCGCTTCGTCACCTCGTGACACGGTCATGAGGAAAAAATCCAGCAGAATGCACTTCAGGCTCAGAGGGTTAAGCAAAAGTAAAAGTTTCTCAAAATAAAAATAAAGTAAAGTACAGATAGCCTTCTTGAAAAATATACTTAAGAACAGAAACTAAGTAAAAATACTTTGTTACTGTCCACCACTGGACATGGGTCAAAGCAAATAAAGCACAGGCTTTCTTCTTTCTGAAGAAATATAAGACGAGTTGGTGCAAAAAATGACGCAGACATGTTGATCAAGTCACTGATGCCTCAGCCAATTAATTGGTGTGATTCTATATGGGCTTCAAACAATCACACCTGGAGGGTGTTCCCCTTAGCATCAGCTACTGACACACCATCAAGTGAATATATGAAAGGGTACTCATGATCTACATGGCGTTTTACCACTGCATGGTACGGCTCGGCTCGACTCGGCTTGCTTTTACATTGCAGTTTAGTAACCCTTCAAAGTGGTTGGGATTATAGACTGATCGTTATAGTTGCAACACCTTTACTGCCGTGACATAATCGTAAACCACGACACAAACACACGCACAACACAGGACAGGAGCAATTGAGCATATTGATGGAATGGTGCGAGTTCGAAAGTGTCATTTGAAAAGCTAGTGACGCTGGAAGTGACGATTCTCTCTGACCAATCAGTGATCTGCAGTGTTTACATGTCACATTTTAGTATTGGTTCGGCATGCTCGGAACCTCAACCGAAGTGGCACTATTTATGAGCCGTACACCGAGCCGTGCAGTGAAAAAGCGCCTATACATAGATTACATGAACATGAAAAAATTATAAATAATTTGATAAATGTAAATAAGACTTTTAAGTTTTATTTAAGAATCTGTAAATTTGTGAATGTGTATGTGCTTGAGTTAATGTGTTAGTGTGTGCATAGCTTCATGTGTACTCAATACGGATACAAAATGTGTGGGAGTGTGTGTATGTGAAAAGACTTAGGGACGCAGGTGCACCCGATCTGTACACTCCACAGCAAAGAGTGCAGCTGCTGTGAATCAAATATTCTCCCTCATCTCTGCAGCCTAACTCAGACGAATCACATGTACGTCAGAGCGGCCACACAGATGTGCTCTCTCAAGGGACAGGATGAGGAGAAGAGAGAGATGAAGAGAAGGATGAAAGGGGGGATGAAAGCAAAGAAGGAAGTGTGGATAGGATGTACTAAGAGAACAATTGAAGAGAAGATAAAGTTAAGACTAATGATTGATAATTATTTAATAAGCTCTGTTACCCATACATTCTGTGATGCCTTTATATTAAAAAATGAAGTGCAATTTCTGAAAACATCCATATTGTATACCCAAAGATGATGGTTGTTCTGAGCTTTCAGAAAATAACAGATATTTCTCTCTTGATTTGAAAAAGAAATCTCAAAAGTACCAATGCCATGTTCCACAAACAGGGTACAAAATATTACTTGTCTCTTTTTGTATCTTTTTTACAAATTGTCACTGAAAGGAAGTACTTAAACTATAAATGACATGTTGTTTCTCAACCAGAAGAGGTCAGTCTAATTATTATTATATTGGCTATTATTATATTATTATATTATATTATATTGACTGCGTCGAATGACACTTTGGGGGAACGCCCCTCAGCGTAGCGCCTCTGAAGTATGAATGAAACTAAGCCAAACTCTGATTGGTGTTGCGTCAGGACGTAATGTGTGACGGCATACAAGCGGAAGCTATAAAGGATGCCGGCACACATGAGATGTCAGCTTCTGTGATGAAGCAAGCGCTCCCAGGCAGGGGAAGGCGTGGCGAAGGGACGCAGTCCTCGTTCCCTTTCTCAGGGAACAAGGGTTACAGTCGTAACCCGAGGACGTTCCCTTTCGAGGGAACTCGGACTGCGTCGAATGACACTTTGGGGGAACAAGTACCCACTATGCCACAACGCGCCCTGCCTGTCCTAGTGTGAAGCTGCTCACAGGCACACTTAGAGAGCACAATAGTGCCAGGCGTAGACGGGATGTCCAGACTGTAAAACCTAATAAAGGTGTGGGGGGTGGCCCATCCTGCTGCATCGCAGACCACCTGGATTGGGGCCCCCGAGAGGAGGGCTCTAGAGGATGCCATGCCTCTGGTTAAATGAGCCCTCACAGCCAAAGTTGAAGGCAGATTGCGCACCTGGTAGGCCAAGGAAATAGTATGGACAATCCAGTTGCTGATGGTCTGTTTGGAGGCGGGAAGACCCTTCTTGGGCGACCCAAAACACACCAGCAACTGGTCTGACTTCCGCCATGAAGAGGACCTCTGAATGTAAATTTTTAGAGCTCTGACAGGGCAGAGCAGATGAAGTCTCTCCTCATCCGCCGTCACGTGAGGTGGAGGATGAAAAATGTACAGAACCGTAGGCCGTGCCGCATTAGATGGCACCTTAGGCAACTAGCCCGGCCTAGGATATAGGATGGCTTTAATGTCGCCTGGAGCAAACTCCAGGCACCCGTTAGATATAGAGAGCGCCTGGAGATCTCCTACCCTCCTCAGAGAAGTAATGGCCAACAGAAAAACCACCTTCAGGGAAAGGTTCCTGGCCTCAGCCGACTCCAGTGGTTCGAAGGGGGCCTCGGCCAGCCCTTGGAGAACCACTGCCAGGTCCCATGTGGGAACCCTGGTACGAGCCGCAGGTCTCATCCTCCAAGCCCCACGGAGGAAACGTACAACCAACTGCTGTCTCCCTAGAGGGCCATCACCCAGAGGAGCGTGGAAAGCCGCAATGGCAGTCACGTACACCTTGAGTGTGGATGGGGTAAGACCATCTGAAAAGCGATCTTGGAGGAACTCCAGAACTGAAGCCACTGGGCAGTTAACTGGATCCACCTTAGGCTCTCTACACCAATTGGTAAAGTCATTCCACTTTAAGCCGTACATTTTCCTCATGGAGGGAGCTCTAGAGCAGAGTATGGTCTTCACTACTCCAGCTGGTAGGCCGGCCTCTAGGTACTGTGCCCCCTCAGGGGCCAGACCCACAGCTTCCATAGCTCGGGCCGAGGGTGAAATATTGAGCCCTCTGCCTGTGTCAGCAGGTACCTCCTGAGGGGAATCTCCCACGGAGGGCCGTCTAGGAGCGATACAATGTCTGAGAACCATACTCGGGCCGGCCACAACGGGGCTACCAGCAGTAGACTGATCCCGTCGCGACGGACCCTCTCTAGAACTCCCGGGAGCAGAGCGATCGGGGGAAATGCATACAGACTCCGCCTCGGCCACGTCTGCACCATGGCATCCAACCCCAGTGGGGCTGGATGAGTGAGGGAAAACCACAGTGGACAGTGGGTCATCTCTCGAGATACGAATAGGTCCACTTCCACTGGGCCGAACCTCTGAGATATTGACTCCACCACCTCGGGGTGGAGTCTCCATTCCCCGGGCCTCAGCCCCTGTTTCGACAGGATGTCTGCTCCCTGATTTTGACTCCCTGGGATGTAGGTTGCTCTTAGAGATAACAGTTTCCCCTGGGACCACAGGAGGATCTGATGCGCCAGTCTGCATAGAGGGCGAGACCTCAGCCCCTCCTGATGGTTTAAATAGGCCACTACCGACATATTGTCTGACCTCACAAGGACATGATGACCTTTGAGGTCCGGCAGGAAGCTCCTCAGAGCTCGGAACACCGCCAACATCTCTAGGCAGTTTATGTGCCAGGAGGAATGATGGTCCTGCCAAAGGCCTGTCGTAAAGCGGCCGTCCATGACCGCGCCCCAGCCCGTGAGGGAGGCGTCTGTCGAAACGGTTTTCCGGCGACATGACGCTCCCAATACTGGACCTTGGGACAGAAACCAAGCTTTTTTCCACATAGATAGGGAACGAAGGCATCTGCGCGTAACCCTGATCATGCGGAACGGGTTCCCCCTCGGGGAGAACGCCTTGGTTTTCAACCACCACTGGAGGGCCCTCATGTGCAGCAGGCCAAATGGAATAATGTTGGACGCTGCTGCTATGAGCCCCAACACTCTTTGAAAATGTTTCACAGTAATGGCTTGGCCTAGCTCTATCCTGGACACTGTGGTCAGAATGGACTCGATTCGTGCAGGAGACAATCGTGCCCGCATCGTGACCGAGTCCCACACCACTCCCAGAAACGTGGTTCTCTGGGCTGGTGTCAACACGCTCTTTTTCGTGTTGAGTCTCAACCCCAGGCTTTGAATGTGGGCGAGGACGACATCTCGATGCTGAACCGCCAGCTCTTGTGACTGGGCCAGAATCAGCCAGTCGTCCATTATAATTGAGTACCCTGATGCCCTGGAGCCTCAGGGGTGCTAGAGCTGCATCCATACATTTGGTAAATGTGCGTGGGGAGAGAGCTAGGCCGAACGGAAGAACCCGATATTGGTACGCTTCGCCCCCGAAAGCGAACCTCAGGAACTTCCTGTGAGATGGAGGGATGGATATGTGGAAGTATGCGTCCTTTAGATCTATCGTGACAAACCAATCCTGGGATTGAATTTGACTCACGATGATGGGAATAGTGAGCATCTTGAACCTGAATCGCCTCAGAGAACGATTCAAGTGTCTGAGATCTATAAATGGACGCAACCCCCCATCCTTTTTGGGAACTATAAAGTAGCGGCTGTAAAACCCGGACTCCCTGTCCGGTGGAGGAATACGTTCTATAGCCTCCTTTACCAGCAGTGAGTTTACTTCCTGTTCCAATACCCGACTCTGCACTGGGTCGACTGCAGTCCAGACCACCCCGTTGAACCTTGGTGGGCGTAAACTGAACTGCAGCCTGTACCCCTTTTGAATAGTGTGCAGGGCCCAAGGCGAAATATTCATGAGATTTTTCCATGCATCGAAATATTTTACCAAAGGAACCAGGCTCTCGAGCCTGGCTTCGGGTACCAATCGGGATTCGTTCTCGACCCCCTGAAGCGGATCTCCGGCAGGGTTCGACCGAAAACGATTCTCGATGGGCGGACACGATTGCTGCCTGGCCGCAAGCCTGTGGGGCGGACAGTGCACCGCGCGTTCGCTGGAAACCGATGCGTCCCGAAGCGCACTTGGCGGCGGGAAGTCGACATCGATTTCCTGCGGGCTCCGCAGAGGCGGTGACCTCGATCGTTCCGCCACGGGTGGGGCTACACGCATAGGACCTAGGCTGGCTAGGACCTCTTGGACGAAGCTTTTTTAGCCTGCAGGACAGCCCTCAGGTCGCCCTGCTGCTGTTAAGGCTTCGCCTGAGAGCGTCGTCTATGCCCCCAGGCTCCTTGAGGAGGGGCTCTAGATGCAACGCTCTTCTTTTGCACCTGTCTGTAGGCGGAGGAGCTGGTGGCTGGCTGCGGCTGCCAACTGGGGGCAGGCTTCTTCGGTTTTGAGCGGCAAGGGAGGTATTGTCTGAAGGCTGCATACTGCTTTTTCGCCTCCTGAAACCTGTCGACGACGGTGTTGACGGCGTCGCCGAACAGGCCAGAAGGCGAAATCGGGGCATCAAGGAGGAAAGCCCTGTCTTTCTCCTTGATGCCCGATAAGTTCAACCATAAATGTCACTCCGAGACCACCATTGCCGCCATGGAACGGCCGATAGCGCGGGCCGTTTCTTTGATGACTCAGAGAGACAGATCTGCAGCCTTCCTCAACTCCACGATATCATCGGGAGTTGGACCCTCGCCCTCATCAATATCCCTTAGAAGGTCGGCCTGGTACGCTTGGAGAACTGCCATGGTATGCAGACTCGCACCAGCCCGACCCGCAGCCATATAAGCCCTACCCACTAAGGAAGGTGTATCTCTGCAGGGCTTAGTGGGCAGCACTGGGGTTTTTAGGGACGATGCCGACTCAGGAGATAAATAAGTGGCTAATGGTTGTTCCACCGAAGGCATCGTCCCATAGCCGTTGTCTCGCGCCCCCATGATGTTACTATAATTTAATATTGTGGGGTTGGACACGCGAGAAGAGTGTGGTCTGTTCCACGATTTACACAACGAGTTGTGTAAATCAGGGAAGAACGGCAAACCCCGGTGACGAGGCTGTTCTCTGTGCTGCAGGAAGCGCTCGTCCAACTTGCTTTTCACTGGCGCTTCCTGCCTTTCATGTGGCCAACTAAGATTTAATTTGGCCACTGCACGAGAAACAACCTCCACCAGCTCCTCATATGCGGGGACATGGGGTGGCGAGTCATCCCCAAAAGCCCCGCCTTCGATGCTGAGCATGTCTGCTTCCTCGGAAGCAGACAGCTCGAACATCGGGTTCTCCACTCGCTCGAAAGAAGCCGCGGAGCGGGCTTCCGCGCGAGGCGGGAGAACCTCGGAACTGGCAGAGGAATCCTGAGAATGTGCCTCGGCAGTCTCAGGATCCCCTGTCAGATCCATCTGCGAGCCCCATGAAGAGCGTCACCGCGCCGCCTCGCGGACGCGGGTCCCGCAACACGGGGCTCGCGAGCCTGGCCATCCTCATTAAAAATGGACAGGCGGGAACGAAGCACACGGATTGATAAAGCTTCACAATCCTCGCAAGCAGCCCCCTCGAGAGCTGCCTGCGCGTGCTGCATTCCCAAACAATGCACACACAAACGATGTGTGTCCCCACCCGTAATATAGCGAGGGCAGGGATGCACACAACGTCTGAAACTCGCACTCGCCATGATAGATAATATATATATGTGCTTGTGTAACTGACAGACAACACCAAATAAGACATACAACAACAGAGAGCGCTTGCTGAAGAACAGAAAGCTGACATCTCATGTGTGCCGGCGTCCTTTATAGCTTCCGCTTGTATGCCGTCACACATTACATCATGACGCAACACCAATCAGAGATTGGCTTAGTTTCATTCATACTTCAGAGGCGCTACGCTGAGGGGCGTTCCCCAAAAAAGTGTCATTCGACGCAGTCCGAGTTCCCTCGAAGGGGAACAGTACAATTTGTGTAAGCATTTTGAATATTTAATTAGATTATTTACTTTATGATGGAAGTTTGGGAAATCATGGGAAATCATGCTACAGGACAACAAGATACAACAACAGAAGAAGCTTTAGGGAAAGTGCCAGACATCTGTCTGCTTGTTGAGTCTTGAGCCAAACACTTGTGTTTCTAATTGAATGAGATAATTGAATTGCATTTTTTCAAAGAAGAGACTGCTCTTGATACAACATTTGACATGATATTGCATTTCAGCAGAGCACCTAATTCAGCAGATGCCAAATTGGGTAATTCAACTTTATACCTCTGTCTCAAGGACAGACAGAACAAAACCAAACATGTGAGAGATGCTATTTGGAACATACCACAGCTCAAGTAGATTTAAATCCATGCAAGTTACACTCGGCAGTTGGTCAACAACACAACGAAACAGCCACACTTAGCAACTGACACAAAGTCAACACTTTAGCCTTGGACAGTTCGAGCTGCTCTTGCTGAAATGAGGAATAGAGCTTTTGTGACGGCAAATCAATGTCTGACATATCAAACTATTAGTACTAAGAAACTGTATGTGGGAACATTTAATTAAAGCAGCTTTTGGATGTTAATTTACATTCATTATTTGTTTAAAATTCAGGTTATTTTGTCGATTGGTGGATAATGGTAGTCATTTCCCCAGCAGAGAAACCTTAATGATTTGTTGTAGTAAAGCCTCCAAATATTATGTGCCATCTTTACATTAATGAACAATATAAATCTGCATTGTATTTCAAAACTTGGATTACTAGTAATTTCCTATTACTAGTAATATCCTATTACTTAATTCTGAAAAAACATAGTTTCTAATGATTGGACCAAAAACCTCCGCACTTACTAACCTAGAATACTGTCTAACAATTGATGGCTGCTCTGTCAAGTCTTCGGTTAGGAACCTGGGTGTGCTCTTTGATACCAATCTTTCATTTGAAAGCCATGTTTCTAGCATCTGTAAAACCACATTCTTCCATCTTAAAAATATATATATAAATGACTACATATGCTTTCAATGAAAAATGCGGAACAGTTAGTTCATGCGTACATGACATCAAGGCTAGATTATTGTAATGCTATTATGGATGGTTGGCCTGCACGCATAATAAACAAACTACAGCTGGTCCAAAATGCAGCAGCTAGAGTTCTTACTAGAACCAGGAAGTATGACCATATTAGCCTGTTTCTGTCAACACTGCATTGGCTCCCTATTAAACATCATATAAATTTTAAAATATTGCTGATATTGCAGTTAAATGAGGATAAAACAGAGGTTTTTAATTCTGGGTTGTCTGGCAGATTCCACTCCTGCTCTGAAAGCCCAGTTAGGTCCTCTCTCTGTCAGGGAAAACACACGGATCCAGTAGCAGGTAACAGAAAACTTTATTTTTGCTCTCAAAAATTAGCCCAGGAAAAATAACAGAAATACAAAAGAGAAGAGGAAGTCCAAAAAGAGTCCACTGGGGCAGGAGAGCACTTCTCAAAAAACAAAACAAAAATATAGCGTCACCCGACGCAGTGTCCAAGTCACACTGAATTCCCAGTACAGAGGAGGACCGGGGCGGTACATCCAAGTCCCAACAGAAGAAAACACCTGGGCAGGCAGTAGAGGAAACCAGGCCTGGAGACAGTGGAAGCAGGACAAAAATCAAAATGCAAAAACAAAACAAATCACACTTGGAGTCTGAAGCAAGGAGAAGCAAGGAGAAGCAAGGAGAAGCTAGGAGAAGCAAGGAGAAGCTAAGGATGGCTGGCGCGAAACAGACGTTCCGAAGCTTTGCGAGATCCCGAAGCAAAGATGATTCGAAACACTGATCCGAAGCGTGATTCAAAACACCCACGTCACGTGACAACGGCTAAATGAAGCGTCTAAGTGTTTCATCAGGTGGAGTGCTCCGCAGAATCAGGGTTTCATTGATTGGTCGGTTCGGGAACAAATCACACAATCACACAGTATAAAAGTTTTGTCAACGCATTTTCATATCGTGGGTTTTTGTGAGAGGAGTTTGGTTTTGAGATAGCGGATTTTTGGTGATATAGTGACATTTATAGTGCGATTTGTTTAGTTACATTTAGGATTTAATTTACATTTACACATTGACTTAGAGACACACAGAGTACATATAGTGACACATTAATAGATGCATTGATAGAATATATATATATATATATATATATATATATATATAGATTAATAGATAGATACATATATTACAGATACATATAGATTATTAGATAGATAGGCTACATATATAATAGATAGATAGATAGATAGATAGATAGATAGATAGATAGATAGATAGATAGATAGATAGATAGAAATGGAGGCTCCACAGAAGAGATGCCGTACATCTGTGGTGTGGGAGCATTTCCATTTGGAAACCCCAAATAAAGTGAGATGTGTGTATTGTGATCGGCAGCTAGCCTACTGCAACAATACATCATCCATGATGCGCCATTTGAGGAGCATTCATCCTGCCATTCTGCAGGGTGCAGAGGATGGTAGTGTTCCCCCTTGTACCAAGGCCTGCTACTGACACTGCTGGGCCATCTAAGCAAGGTATGCATTGTTTTATGATTTGTTACTAATTGCCGTTTTCTTTTAATTCAGAACCACAAATGTCAACATCAGGCCCATCATCATCAACACCAGTTGAAACACAAGACAGTTTATGGGAACATTTTGACAATCGTATCCGTGAGACCCAGATGATACACAATCCTACAGCTGATGCCACAGTGGAAGTGAAAAAATACCTCAGCGATGCGTTTTTGCCCAGAACTCATGATCCTCTAACTTACTGGAAAGAGAGAGCAGTAATCTTTCCTCATTTGTATGTCCTAGCTAAAAAATATCTTTGTATGCCAGCAACAAGTGTCCCTTGTGAGAGAATTTTTTCAAAGGCTGGAGAAATTATCTGTAAAAAAAGAAGTAGGCTGAGTCCTTCAACAGCAGAGAAATTAATATTTTTGAATAAAAATCTATAATAAAGGGAGACATTGTGGCTTGATTTATTTTTATTAATATTCATTTTTCATGACCAAAATCACATTATGCAATGTGAAGAGACTACAGGTTACAAGCTTCATATATTACAAAAATACAATAATAAAAAAAAAAACCAACACATTTTTTTATTAGCTCTTTGTAAAGGTTGTTTCAGATCAACACCTGCAAGTGACCACTAGGTGTCACCGTGGAGACGGGTTTCGGATTGATTCGAAGCCTCGAAACAAAATGGCACATTTGCTTCGACTGTTTCATTGCTTCACGAAGCCTCGATCTGCCCATCACTAGGAGAAGCAAGGAGAAGCAAGGAGAAGCAAGGAGAAGCAAGGAGAAGCAAGGAGAAGCAAGGAGAAGCAAGGCTGAGGCTAAGGCTGAGGCGGTCACAGGAACAGCATGACACACAACAACGGTCTGACAAAGGACTGAACACAAGTGGATCTAAAATAGGGGAGAAAATTAGGGATTGACTGACAACAGGTGTGCAGAGAACATTGATAATTAAGGGTAACGAGTGGGAGGGGAGACGCCACAATGACAACGAGCACATGGCTAGCTGTCAAAACAAAACACGTGCTCAAGACAAAGGAACCCAGAGAGGAGACAAAAACAGCAGATCAGACCGAAGTCATGACACTCTCAACAAAAGTATGCAAACAAATCAAAAACCTTGGAGTGATCTTTGACTCTTCACTATTTTTCGACAAACAAATTAGTGCTGTTATTAGAGGAAGCTTTTTCCATTTAAGATCAATTGCAAAGTTGAAGAATGTTCTTTCAAGCAAAGATTTAGACGTTGCAATTCATGCATTTGTAACATCACGATTACACTATTGCAACTCTCTTTATTGTGGTCTTCCTCAATCTACACTATCGCGATTACAAATTGTTCAAAATGCGGCTGCAAGACTTTTGACTGGGTCTAAAAAGAGGGATCATATTTCTCCTGTTTTGGCATCCCTTCACTGGCTTCCCATTAAGTTTAGAGTTGATTTTAAGATACTTATGTTTGTATATAAGGCGTTGTCTGGCTGTGCACCAAAGTACATTTGTGATCTTATTGTGCCATACTGTCCTGCTAGGGCACTTAGATCTTCAAATCACTTGGTTTTAAATGTGTCACGATGTCGCTACAAATTAAAGGGTGATCGGGCTTTTTCTGTCGCTGGGCCTAAGCTTTGGAATGCTCTTCCTTATCATGTGAGGTCTGCTCCTTCATTGGATATTTTTAAATCTACTCTGAAAACACATTTTTATTCTTTAGCTTTTGGAAACTTGTAATTGTTGTTTTTATAGCGTAGTTCTGCTATGCACTATGTACAGCACTTTGGATCAATTTGTATTGTGTTAAATGTGCTTTATAAATAAAGGTTATTGTTGTTGTTATAAATAAAGGTTGTTCCTGTAATCAGCTGGATCCAGGCCGTATCCAGATCAGATGGTGGACCTGCGCTTAGACATGATTCCAACACATGATGAAGTCAGCCGGATCCGGACCGTATCCAGATCAGATGGTGGACCTGCACCTAGACACGACCACGACACATCCCTGAAGCATCAGCAGAGATTGTGTCAACTAGACTCTCCCCTGTGAAGGGGAGACAATGAGAGCCGGCAAGTTGGTTGTGGAAAGACCAATTATTTTTGAGAAAGTGTTAGTGATTTTAAGGAGCTTGTTTCTATTAGTGAGAGAAAGCATAGATAGAAAGCACAATACAGGAGGATGGGTTCAATGATACTACGGTACAAAAGGAGAAGAAGGTGTGGTTTGACTGGGAAAGTCCTAAGTTTACGTATGACAAATAGTCTCTGTTGGCAGCGCCTATGAATGTCTGTAATGTGATGGTCAAAACTCAATTTATTGTCCAAAATAATGCCAAGGTACCTGAAACTGTCAACAATGTCTACTGACTGGCCATTGATGGAGATAGGGCAGTGAGCGGTGGAGAGTATTTGGCATGTGTCCAGGATAATTTCCTTTGTTTTAGTAATGTTAAGGAGGAGATGACTGTCTGTACACCATTGGGTGAAATGGGCAACAGATTGGCGATATGCTTTAACAGACTGTAACTTGCTGACTGTTCGGAAAGTTTCTTGCTCGCCACCTAGTATCCTTTTTGACGTCACCAATAAGTTCGTCAGAGATTGGTGCATATTTGGTGCACCACATGGTGCAGGTGCATATTTGTTCCAGCAACTAAGTTACTAAGTGTCTGTCGGTTTAGTGCCATCATCCTCAGTAATCTCTGGTAAGGTAACAAACGAGCAACAAGCCGTGTATATAACTTGCCTTTAACGTTGATTTCTACAAATCTGTCAGTAAGTGCAGTCATAGTGTTACATGCCTCCCCAGTCTAGGGGTCAGGGAGGCAGTAACAAGGGAATTACTAACAGTTTGACAACCAAGAATTCTCCTCTCCTGTCTCAGTACTCCACAAATCACACAGATTTTAGAAGTTGAGAGAGTTTAGAAAACAGTTTAAGGAACTTAAGAAAAGCTGGTTTAACAGCAGTCCAAGTCTGCTCAGGTTAATAACAACCAACAATCAACAATATCAACTATCAACAATATACAATCAACAACAAGATGTACAATTGATCTTAGCACACATGCTAAAGGGTGAGGCAGAAGAAGAGTCAAAAAGGGCCTCTCCAAACTGGCTTTTCCTCTCCAGCTTTATCCACAAGCTTTCCTAGTCAGGAGGCAATCACTGGAAATCAGGAGATGATAGTAATTCGTATCAGCTGGTCTCCATTTGCACCCAGGAGAGAGAGGAGAGAGAGTGAGAGAGAGAGAGAGAGAGAGAGAGAGAGAGAGAGAGAGCACAACAACAAAAAAGCACCAAAACATTGCACACATAATAATTACGCCCTGGGACATAACACCCCCATCACCCAAATTTACAACCAATGGCTTGTAAATATTTTACATGTACAGTATCTTTCACATGTACCGTAGCATGTTAATCTCCATCACAGGCTCTGGAGAGTGCATCTGCCAGCAGGTTCTCAGAGCCTTTCTTGTATTGAATGTTCAAGTTAAACTCTTGCAGGTAGAGTGACCAGCGCATCAAACGCAGATTCTGGTTGCACATGCAAGAAAGAAAAATTAGAGGGTTATGGTCAGTATAGACAACCAAAGGAATACAACTACCTCCCACATACACTTCAAACTCTTTGAGTGCCATCACTAGTGCCAGAGCTTCCTCTCGATGGTACTGTAGTTGCGTTGACTTTTAGAGAACTTCTTAGAGAAGTAACAGACGGGATGCTTGACCCCATCACAGTCATCCTGCAGCAGGACTGCGCCAGCTCCTACAGCACTTGCATCTACTTGCAGTTTAAATGGAAGAGAAAAGTTAGGAGCTGACAGGACCGGGGCATTGCAGAGAAGGTCTTTGGCGGCAACAAAAGCACACTCAAACTGAGGAGTCCAAACACATTTCGGTAACACTTTAGAAAACGGTTCCTTCGTTAATGAATAACTACACAGGAACAAATGAGTAACACAATATTAACAATCTAGTAACTACTATTAACTAACAAGAAATTCTGATTAACGAATTAGTAAGTAATAGCACACAGATGAAAGTGGTAGTTCACTATTAACTAATCAATAACTACTATTTTTTTAATGCTTCCCAGAGAACTACTGTAAGAATCATGGTAACTAACTAATACTTCTAAAGGAATTACAAATTATTTGGATCTGTATTCTAAAGTGAAGATCATGGTAACTAACTAGCAATGACTAAAGTGTTACTACATACTTCTATGGGAATTACTATTTAAAACTTCACCAAAACCTCAAAAGCTTAAAATAATTAGTAATTCCTTTAGCCTCATAACCTTCGCCAGTGCGTCGGCGCACTAAAGCATTTTTGTTTTTATTTAGTTCAAATTTACTATCAGATTTAATGTTATACCTTGACAAACTATACATCATTAAAAAGATATAAGACTATATGGTCCAGCTCTCGTCGCTCACCACGCATCACCAACCGGGCTGTCGACCACAGTGTGTTAGCCCGCCTAGCTCGGTCGGCTAGCACCACCACCAGCTGTGACAACACCGCACTCAACTTCGCTCTGCTCAACATCCGCTCATTGACAGGCAAGGGAGATCTCATCCAGGACTTCATCTCCGACCGTAAGCTAGACTTTCTCTGTTTAACCGAGACATGGCAACAGCCCAACGACTTTTCCCAACTCAATGAATCCACTCCTAGTGGGTTTGTTTACATCTGTAAACCCCGCGGCTCCGGCCGAGGGGGGGGGGGGGTATCGCGATAATGTATCGCGAGAAGTGGAAAATCACGCCGGTGTCTGTACCTGTCTACAGCACATTCGAATCTGCTGTCTGCAAGTTATCTGGTCCCACCCCAACCATAATTGCAACTGTTTACCGCCCTCCTAAACTAAAGACTGAATTTTTAAATGATTTTACTGCTTTTCTCACTCACTTATCTTCCCTCTCACCAAATATATTACTGCTGGGCGATTTTAATATCCACATGGACAATGTCAATCTTCCTCTTACTAAAGACTTCATCTCCTGCTTAGAAAGTTTTGGATGCCAACAATTTACTACTTTCCCAACACACAACAAAGTACATACTCTGGATTTAATCTGGTGTTATGGTGTCACCCCTTCTGACCTTACAGCCGTTGAACTCCCCATATCTGACCATTTTCTCCTCTCATTTACATTGAAACTCACTCTATCCTTTTCTAAAATATCCCGTCTCATTTCATTTCGGAATATAAAGAACATTAATCTTGCCATTCTCACTTCAAGTATTCACTCCTTCTGTTTTTCTGATACTCACAACCTATCCACCCCCGATGCTCTGGTCTCTCACTACAACACTGGACTTCTTAACATTCTTAATTCCCTTGCTCCTTTAAAAAATAGATCTGTTTCCTTTTCCGTCTCCGCCCCTTGGTTCACCCCCGACCTTCTTCTCATGAAAGCCAAAGGTCGGCAACTTGAACGTCTCTACAAGAAAAGTGGTCTCACTATTCACAAAGAAATGTACAATAACCACATCTTATGTTACAAGGACTCTATTTCTAACACCAAAACCCACTACTACTCTAGTATAATCACTGAAAATAAAGGAAACTCCAAGTCATTGTTCTCCCTACTTAACAATATCACCCAACCCAAGGACTTTCTCCCCCCTCACCTGTACACAACATCTTTCTGCAACTCTCTCATTTCATTTTTCACTGAAAAAAATAAAAACATCCACCAGCACCTTGGATCTACTCCTCACTTCAGTACCTCTGCCGACTCTCACCCATTCATACATCCATTCTCCTCCTTTCAGCTTCCCACTACCTCAGAAATTACAGAACTCATCAGGAAATCCAAGCCTTCCACCTGTCAACTTGATCCCATTCCTACACAACTTGTTAAAGCTTGCCTTCCCTCCCTGGTTCCCCTCATCTCTGCTATCATCCATTCCTCTCTCACCACTGGAACTGTTCCTTCATCATTCAAAAAAGCCGCCATTACCCCAATTTTGAAAAAAATTGGCGCAGACCCCTCTAACTTAAATAACTTCCGTCCTATATCCAATTTACCATTCATTTCCAAAATTCTAGAAAAAACAGTTGCCTCTCAACTCCATCTTCATCTCTCTGATAATAACCTGTATGAACAGTTCCAGTCTGGCTTCCGTCCCCTTCATAGCACTGAAGCAGCACTTATTAAAATCACCAATGACCTCCTCGTGGCAGCTGATTCTGGACTACTTACCATTCTCATCCTCCTTGACCTGAGTGCCGCCTTTGATACCATCTGTCACTCTGTTCTCCTCAACCGGTTATCCTCTATTGGCATCACTCACACTCCGTTAGACTGGTTCACATCCTATCTCTCTGGCCGTACTCAGTTCATTCAACTTAAGTCTTTTAAATCCTCTCCCTCCCCCGTCACTTCAGGTGTGCCCCAGGGCTCTGTCCTGGGGCCTTTACTTTTCATCATTTATCTCCTTCCCCTGGGCAATATCTTCCGCAAATTTAATATTCAATTCCACTGCTATGCCGATGACATTCAGCTCTACCTCTCGACCAAACCATCGTCCTCTCTCCCCCCCACCTCACTCACTGACTGTATCTCGGAAATAAATCCTGGTTTACAAATAATTTCCTCAAATTAAACTGTGATAAAACTGAGATCCTTCTCATTGGAAGTTAATCCACTTTATCCAAAACTGACAGCTTTTCTCTCATTATTGACAATTCCTCCGTCTCACCTTCCCCCCAGGTTAAGAGTCTGGCAGTCATCCTCGACGGCACTTTATCCTTTCAGTCCCATATCAATAACATTACCCGGTCTGCCTATTTCCATCTACGTAACATCAATCGCCTTCGCCCCTCCCTTACCCCCCACACTGCCGCCATTCTTGTTCACAGTCTAGTCACCTCCCGTTTGGACTATTGCAACTCTCTGCTTTTCGGCCTCCCTCACAAATACCTCCATAAACTTCAATTGGTCCAGAATTCAGCTGCCCGCATCATAACCCGAACACCCTCCATCCACCACATCACTCCTGTTCTCCAACAGCTTCACTGGCTCCCGGTCCTGTCCCGTATCCAATTCAAAATCCTTCTGTTCACATTCAAGGCCATCCACAACCTTGCCCCTTCATACCTATCTGATCTCCTGCACGGTCCAACTTCCACCCACTCCCTTAGATCCTCTTCCTCCATACACCTGTCTGTCCCCACTGCTCGTCTCACCACAATGGGGAGCAGAGCATTCAGCCGCTCTGCCCCCTGCCTCTGGAACTCTTTACCACCTCACCTGAGAAACATCGATTCATTCTCTCATTTCAAATCAAAACTCAAAACGCATCTGTTTAAAACTGCCTACCACATGTGATTTAAATTTTGCTTTTATTTTGTTTTAATGTCCTATTGTTTTGGCTTTGCTGCTTTTAAATGTCTTGCATTTCTGTACGGTGTCCTTGAGTGCCAAGAAAGGCGCCTCAAATAAAATGTATTATTATTATTATTATAAGACTCAAGATTCAGTATTTGACCACTATTGTATTCTGAGAAACTTATAGTGACAGTTATGTCTTAATTTGTGTCAGGAGTTATGAAATGAAAAAATGAGTCGATAGCTTTAATATGAATTATGAGCGTCAGCTGGTCCATTCATAAAAAACACTCCGTGCTGTCGTCATGACAGCGATTCACAAAACAACGTCCCTCAGGGCTTTAGCTCAAAAATGTGCAGACTTGGAGAAATATTGATATATTCTCATAGATTCACATCATATTTCTATAGACAGGAATAATATTTATTGAATTTATACCCAAATGCGTCGATGTAATCATTATGATCGCTTCTTACTGAGATGTGCTGTGTTTTCAATTCATACCAATAGCCTGAGGGCGCTATATGCACAATAATAGTCCATATATGGATCATGAAGAAGACCCATAGTCATGTGACATTCCAGGACGTCACCTCAATACAGAAGGTGCATTCCATTCGACAGGGTCCCTACACAAGTGTTCACTGCTCCCTACTCCCTGAGCATGGTATATCAGTTGAAGTGGACTTCGCTGACAATAACCGCTCATTTGGAATGCCCTGCAAACGTCATCAAAGAAAGTTAACGACAGGGTTTCGCAGATTATGATATTAACATAAATAGATATAGGCTTACATTAATATTTTAATTTAATATCACATTTAAAATATATACACTATACAATAATAAATAAAAAACATTAAGTAGCCTAACTATAAATATAATGAAAAACAGTTTATACACTTGACTACTGCTATTATTTGACTATTAACAGAATTGAAGCTCTGTTGTAATTGTCATGCAATATGAAAATGAACTTTATTTGGTCAACTATCTGTGTATGTGTTTTTAATCAATGGTCACATAATTACATAGCGGTCTTGTGCGCCTTCTTCCCGCGCACTGATGTATAGTAAACACTGCTGAGGTAAATAAAGTAAAGAAAAATGGCTGAGCCTCAGCTACTTCTCGCCGCTCTTACTTTGTCATATCTATTTATAATCCGTAATACTTCGCAAACTAGCTAAGCTGGCTACATTCACAGAGGTAAATTGTTATGATAATCGTTTATAAAGTCACTATGACATACAAAAAATAGCATATCAAATGTAATATTCACCACAATAACCGTTAAAAATACTGTAATTTGTATAATAATGACAAAATGTATGAATACTTACACACATACATAAACTCCTCCATCGTTATTTATGACCGCTCTGACTGGTGATGACGTGGCGCGCAATGACAGTTGGGTGATATCGCTCTCCACTTCCTGTGAAGTGATGTATCGATGTTCCCTTATTCCCTATGCCGTTTGCAGTGCCCTTCGAACTGAACATGTTTGTTCCCTTCGGATTGGAATCTCACTTAAGATGGCGAAATACCCTGTGAAGTCCACTTCGCAGTCCACTAACGGTCGAATGGAACGCACCTAGAAAGTAGCTGACAGAGATCGCTGTAACATGCAGATAAAGATGTTTTGAAGACAATAAACATGATTGCAATGATATTTGAGTTACCTGTGTTCTTCAAGCCATGCCAGGTATTTCATAATAATAGATTATATTTATAATGTAATGCTAATCGATATAGATTTCATCATCATGCAGAACACTATAAATAATACATTTTCTGTCAGATTTTTTTTTATCTGAAGCCAAATTAGATCACAGAAGATTATTTAAAACACTTGACTTGCGTTATAAAGTAAGTTTGGAGCACAAACATGGTTTTAATCTCATAAATGGTCGTGTATTGATGGTGTGCTAAGCTAACATACTAGCTAGCCCAGGTGCACCTGCCACCAGCAGTTATTGTTTTATGATTTTTTTCTAAATAGGAATGCTTACTGAAATGTTTCAGTGCATTTGATACCAGTTTCAAATATTTACTGAGAACTTTGATAAAAGAAATTAGGGTTTGAAACCCTATGAATAGCCTGTGAATAGCCAGTCGTTAGTAGCTATAATGCAGACAAAAGAAATGCATATTTAGAGCCATAACCAGTCTGGAGAGGTGTAAATGTGTGCAGGGGAGACTGACACTGAATGGGGCTCGTTTGCACCACAAAACAATAGAGACAATAGACTGAATAGATGACTCAGAAGATGACTAAACATCAGTTTGCATTTTAGAGTCTAATCAAAATAAAGTAATTTGACATGATCTTGAAAAACATTTAACTAAATACAGAGTTTTAGACTTATCATTTTCAGATTTTAAATATAAAATGGTCACACATATGGCTTTAGCTGCAGTGCATTTCTAGATTGCTCCAGGGCCAACTTCAATTTTATTTTCATGAAGATGTTTCATAAAAATAAATTTCTAATAACTTTACAAAACTTTGAAGCTATTTAAAAAAAAATCATTATGATAACAATTAATTCTACATTTACAATAAACTACCAGGTTTCAGCTTTCAAATGAGATCATACTTGTGCTTTTAGTGCAAAGGGTTCATGAACTGTATCTGTTTCAGTTTGGGTATGTCATTTCTGGGGATTTTTCAAAAATGTAGCTTAACAGGTTAAAAGTATGTAGTAACACTTGAGTCATTACTAGTTAGTTACTATGATCGTCACTTTAGAATACGGATCCAAATAATTAGTAATTGCTTTAGAAGTATGTAGTAACACTTGAGTCATTACTAGTTAGTTACCATGATCTTCACTTTAGAATACGGATCCAAATAATTAGTAATTCCTTTAGAAGTATGTAGTAACACTTCAGTCATTACTAGTTAGTTACCCTTCTAATCCTTCACAAGATATTTGCACACACATATATGAGCTAGGAGACATACATAAAAACATATTTTTTTGTGAGGTAGGTTAAATAATAAAATCACTGTATATGGTATTTGGATGGCTGATAACTCAATATGTTCCACTCGTCACCGTGACTCTAGTGATTCAATGGCAGTCCATAGGAATGCTGGAAAATTGGCCAGAGGACAAGTAAGGTCCTGACAACTGCATTTAAAAGTCCATTTCTTTAAAATTATTCAGTTGATAAAAAGTTCCCTAGGAGAGAGCATAGGCTAATTATTTCCCAAATCATAAGTCTGCTATGCTATTACATATTGATAAACCTTGTGTATTCGTTTACAGTAGCAGTTAAAATTTTAATGTAGTGCTAGTCATTTGTGCTGCATTAGTTATTGATTAGTTTTGCATGAATTATGAAACTTTTTCAGTAGTTCTCTGGGAAGCATTAAAAAAATAGTAGTTATTGATTAGTTAATAGTGAACTACCACTTTCATCTGTGTGCTATTACTTACTAATTCGTTAATCAGAATTTCTTGTTAGTTAATAGTAGTTACTAGATTATTAATATTGTGTTACTCATTTGTTCCTGTGTAGTTATTCATTAACGAAGGAACCGTATTCTAAAGTGTTACCCAAATTTCTTCACAGTACTGAGCAGGTCAATAAGGGGAGACACTAACGTTGCAAAGTTTTTACAGAAACCCCTATAGTACCCTGCCATTCCTAAAAACCGGCGTAACTGACGCTTGGTACTAGGGGTAGGAATTACTAACAGTTTGGCAACCAAGAACTCTGAGCAGACTTGGACTGCTGTTAAACCAGCTTTTCTTAAGTTCCTTAAACCGTTTTCTAAACTCTCTAAACTGGCTTTTCCTCTCCAGCTTTATCCACGAGCTTTCCTAGTCAGGAGCCAATCAGTGGAGAGATGATAGTAATTCGTATCAGCTGGTCTCCATTTGCACCCAGGAGAGAGAGAAGAAAGAGAGAGAGAGAGAGAGAGAGAGAGAGAGAGAGAGAGAGAGAGAGAGAGAGAAAACCACCAAAACATTGCACACATAATAATTTAATAATTGCGCCCTGGGACATAACAATTGTGTCTGTGTAATATGAGCTTTAACTTTAAATATCACTTAACCAAACCTCTTTACAGATATAATAAACGGTAATAGACATGATGCTAGTTAAAACTGTTGTTTGTATATTGGATGAGTAGCCTTGTGCACTATTGTTTTTTAAACTTGGTTATATATACAGTATATTCTTTCCTTTTTTGAACTATTCATTTTATTACCTCTACTGTATATACATAATTATACTGCACTTTTTATCTGGTATTTATGAAGGAGTTATAAGACTGTTATTATTACTGTTAAGTTTTATACTTTGCAATAGTGATTGTGTTGTGTTGACTTGTGTATAAGCTACTGGAGGCCTTGAAATTCCTTCGGGATTAATACAATTACAATCAATCAATCTGTCATAATGTGTCCCTCGGAGATCAAGGGGAGGTGGTAGATAGGCTCAGGACTCAGATATCATCCGAAGAGGATTTTTAAATGCCAGTGGAGAAGTATGGGTGGAAAACAACCAAAGGAAAACAAATTGCTACAGGCAGCAAAATCTACATAGATACATTCAGCTACATAGATACATTCATAATAGATACAGTATGACCCCATCTTTCCCTTCCCAAGGTTCAGTTTAGACTGGCTTATATAGCCTACGACTGTCACAATGATCGATAGCGAAGGCAAGAGCAGGTGAAAAACAATGTTTATTAATAAATAAACAGAGCTGGTCAGATAACCACGGAAGTCCACAACACAGGACGGGGAAATGACGCAGGAACTAGACGGGCAACCGGGTGATGATGGATGACGAGTGATGTGGTAATCCGTAGTGGTGGAAGAGTGCTGAATGGTCACAGAAAACAAAGACACGACACGATACATCCAACAGGAACAGAGAACACGGGAAACGCCAAACGGAACAGGAAACCAACAGGGAACATACCACAACGATCTGACAAAGACAAGACAAAAACAGTGAGTAAATATAGGCACCGCAAAAATCCCGTAAAGACACATGACATCGATGTGACATGTAATGTCTCAGCAGCGTCTATAGTCCAAATTACTAATTATTTGGAAGAGTATTATAAAGTGAAAATCATGATTACTCTCTAGTAATGACTGAAGTCATTATAAAACCTTACAAAAACCTTAAATGCGTACATAGTGATGACTCATGTGTTACTACATCCTTCTAAAGAAAACTACTATTAATTTGGATTAGTATTCTAAAGTGAAAAGCATGATAGCTGCCTAGTAATTTCTGAAGTCATTGTTAGCTTTTGAGGTTTTTGTACGTTTCTTTTAAGGTTTTGGATAGTAATTCCTTCCGATGGATTTGGTAACATTTGAGTCATTACTAGTGGGTTACCATGATCTTTACTTTAGAATACTGATCCAAATAATTAGCAATTCCTTTAGAAGGATGGTAGTAACACTTGAGTCATTACCATCCAAAATCTAACAAAAACCTTACAATGACTTCAGTCAATATTAGGGAGTAATCATGCTTTTCGCTTTAGAATATCCAAATAGTTAGTAAATCCTTCTGAAGAATTTGGTAATACTTGAGTCATTACTAGTTGGTTTTCTTTATCTTCACTTTAGAATTAATTATGCATTATTTACATTAATTATTAGTTAAGAGGACTTAATAGTCCTCTGGGAGGTATGCAAAAAATAGTAGTTACAGATTAGCTAATAGTGAACTACCACATTGAACTGAGAGATATTACTTAAGCCCCTTTCACACAGAGATTCCGGAAAATACACGGATAAAGTGACCCGGGATTTGACCCGGGTTCGTTTGACTTTGGTTCATTCACACTGCCAGTGATTTTCCGGAATCAGAGAGTGCGTTCACACACAACCCGTAAAAATCCCGTAAAGACACGTGACATCGATGTGACTTGTAATCTCAGCAGCGTCTTAAGTTTGCTTATGAGCTGCGATCTCTCTCTCGTGAAACCACGCTTCTGCATGTTTTCTCTGATTCGACCATAAACTTGCGCTTTACGTACAATTTCACAGCTGGTGAACGATCCCGGCTTCAGCGTCATCACTACGACACGGCATTATTACGGCTTTTGTTCACACAGCGCGCGTTCCGTGACTGAACACGGCAATGTTACTAGGTCCCCAACCCGGCATCGATCCCGGATAAATCCCGGGTCGAGTTTGCGTTCACACAGAAGGCGTTCTGGCAATTTGCCGGCAATTTGCTGGGTTCAAAGCGCTGTGTGAAAGGGGCTATAGTTAGTTAATAGTAGTTACTAGAATGTTAATAGTGCATTCCTGTGTAGTTATTCATTAATGATGTATCAGTTTTCTAAAGTGTTACATTCTTTCTCATTTAAACTGTTAAATATAACAATATAACTTAATCATCATCATCATATATCTGATATTATCTATCACCTTAATCTGAAACTGCTAGCTCCTAATGTAAATCACTATAGCTAGGACCAATCATTTGAAAACACTGCTATTCTGTTCCTATAAAAACAATAAACAGGTTCGCCCCACTCAATGAAAGGTCCCTGGTTATTAGCAATTATTTTGTAAGGAACGTGAAAATAGAGACTTTAGCCACGACAGTAAAATGTTTACTGAGAGCCAGAGCACATGACATCAAAGCAAATGTAAAAGTTCTGGCTAATGCTAAACGTAAATACTCTCAGATTGTTATTCACATTGCCGCTAATGATGTCTGACTTTGTCTGTCGAAGATCACTAAAAATTACATTAACCCTCTGGCGCCTGATGGGGTTCCCTTTCAAGGGAACTCGAGCTGCGTCGAGACGCTGTGGGAACGCCCCTGCGTGATTGCGTCATGAAGCAACTATGAAATCAGTCCAATGGCGTGACGGAACGTCATGTGACGTCATAGAGCTTCTGTGCCTCCAGCAAGCACTCTGTGTGAATCTGTCTCTGTCTATTTATTGTTGTTTGTCCACAAGGATATATATATATATATATATATATATATATATATATATATATATATATATATATAATCTAGACAGGAGTATAATGGCGAGCAAACAGCTTTGGATCGTGTGTTCGTCCCTGCCCTCGCTTCATTACGAGTGGGGACACGGGTGATTCATGTGTTGTTTGTTTGGGAGTGGAGCATGCATGGTCAGCTCTAGTAAAAGGGGGCTGACGGTGTTCATTCATAAATTCCCGACGAATGAACTGTGCAGGACAGTCGATCGGCAGGAGCAGGATTGGGCACCTCTGATCTAGTGGCTCATCTCGTGTTTGCCGAGGCAACGTGTAGATAATAGGTCCGCAATGTATAATATGCGCAGGGAATTGAGCAGACGGGAATTTCCCTTTCTCTCTTTCTCTTATGATTGTGTGCAAACTAATTATGTATTCTTTATAGTTTGAGATTACTATAATATGAAAATTCAGCCTGTCATTCAGACCATATATTCTTGTCTGCTTGTTCTGGCTGCATTTAATTTTGATTAAATTAAGACTTATTTGAAGTCTATATTAATAGACTATTTTCAGCCTTTCACCTAGACCGTTTCTACTTGTCTGCTTGATATTTACACTTCACTTCAATACATACACTTCCATGCACTTGGGGAAAAAAGCTAGTAATAGATTAATATCAATGAATACACACAAAAAAAAATCAACAAAAAAAAATCAACAATGTATATACAATAGGCTATACAAGAAAAGATATCTCAACAAAATGCATGGAAACACATATGTTCCATGTAATAAATCAATGTAAAAAATTAAACTTGACTTTAAAACATTTAAAACATAAAATCACGGAGTTATACTCGCAGTTCAACTGCAGCTGCATGGCTGGATTGAGTGTCCAGCGAGCGTCAGTAAGCAATTTGTAATTTGTCGTGATCACGGCCATTTGACTGCTTTAATTTTCAGTGAGGATCAAATTTTATTGGACTTCAGTTCCAAACGAATAAATTCAGTTTCAAATGATAAAATTCAGATTTTCAATGCAATGATTCAAATTAAACAATACAATTTCAAATTATGTTATTCAAATTCAGTTTTTAAATGCAATTATTCAAGTTTAGCAATTCAAATTCAAATATAAATGATTGAAATTCAGTTTCTGGTGGCACATATTTCAGCCCATACTGTCAGGGTTCTGTCACAGTGTGGTGTTGGAGGAAGACAAGGCAAGCAGGAAAAAGATCCAATATAAACTTCTTTACTATATATAGGTTCAGGTAGGTAACACTCAGGCAGGTAACATAGACCATAACATAATCAAGAACCGACAAAGACCTGAAGAAGACTAAATACAGATACTGATGAACATAAACCAGGTGACACAGATGAAGGTAATTCACCATTCACAGGTGATGAAGATGGACTAATAACGGTTGGCATGGTAACAGATGAGTGGCGGGAAAGCAAAAGACATATTACTAATACTGAAAACAAACGGAAGAACTAAACAGAACAGAATCAGACAGACACAAACGTGACACATACTTAACGAGTTAGAAAAATTAAAAGGTGCAGCAGCTTCGTTTTCCGTTTGTTTTTCCTCTTTTCTGGTGGATGGTCCAGGCACTTCAATAATTTTCAGGTCTACAGGAGGATTTTTATTCTTGTTAAAACTTGTATTTCAGCTTACCGGGGTCCCTGCAAAGAACAAAAAATACTGTTAGTAATGTTATTAAAGTGATAGTTGTGAAATAAAAATGTACCCGCTCTGGCGTAATGAGTTGGAAGTCGCAACGTTCCATTTTAATATATGGGCCGATTATGTGGAAAAACAATGAATAGATTTTCTTTTTGTTGCTAATTTCAAAGAACAGACATTCAAAAATAATCTTCCAAAGTTTCATAGTCCAGATAATTGAGTAAAGCTATTTAAAAGACTATTAAAGTTTACAAAGTTTTACTAAATTCGCTGGAAATTAACTGCTTTTCTCAACTCCTCTTCTGAGCATTTCCCGGGTATCCCCTGAAACGTCACTATCTCTGCTCTCCAAATGGTGGTACACGTTGTATAGAACCAATCAAAAAGCTTAGAAATGTCCACAAACGCTGATCATTTGTCAATGGGAAGCCCCGTTTCGACTGACCAGCACGCGATTGGTCCAGCCATCCTCCTGTCAGACTCGCATCGCTCTATGTAAACAAGCTAGCAGATCTCCTCAGAACGATTAAATATTATTAATTTGAGAAATGTCGCTGATTTGAAAAGAAAGACTTATCTGTACAAAAATATCCGTGAGTTTTACACAGAAAATACAAAGGACATTACATGCCCAAAACCACCAGTTGAGAAAGTAAGTTGTCCTCTCCCTGCCCAGCTAAGAAAAGATCTGAAATGTGAATTTAATGTCCAATTTGAATCTGAGTGAGTGTATTTACTGTGTATGGATGTGAGTGAGTGCAATTATAGTGTGAGTGTACTTATCTGCAAGGAGAATCCATTACAATGTGTTTGATTAACCCAATATTTAACTGTTGGTATCCAGTGGTGGACAGTAACGAAGTACAAGTAATTTGTTACCGTACTTAAGTAACTTTTTAGTGTATCTGTACTTTACTTGAGTATCATTGTTTTGTGAGACTTTATACTTTGGCTCAACTACATTTCGAAGTGGAAAACCTTACTTTTTACTCCACTACTTTCCTAAAACCTGTAGTTTCTTTCTACGTTCCTTTCCACGACATACATGCGTGACCAGTGACAGGTCCAAATAAGTGCACGTGCTCCGCAAGTGTACTAATCAGAACACATCGTGTTTCGTGCAGTTATGGCGCTGCTGCTGGCTATGCCTGGGCTTTACTGTCTATTCATTTGCCGAATTTTTTTCGCTGTCACGTTTATAGCCAACGCAATAATGGAAGAAGCGCCAGACATTGAAATTGAGCACCCATGGCCATATTTAAGCGAACTATTTGAAGTAGTGGAAAGGAAGAACGAATCTTTCATTTTTAAGTGCCTTCTCTGTCTGCCACAGAAGCATACGATTTCTTCTTTCAAGAATTCGCCGTCCAATCTAAAGAAACACATAGAGGTAAGTAAGAGTTTGACTCAGTTTGACTTTTAAATTAATTAAAGGCTAATATACCTGTCGTTTTACCCAAACTGGATATAATACACTCATACGTTGTGTTAATAATAAACGTGGACATCAGTTGGATTGTGCAAGGTTAAGCTAGGAAACTGCAGACTAGTAACATTAGCAAAGCTCATTAACACCAAGGCACTTGGCTAGAAATAGCCTAACGTTACCCCCTAAAAATGCCATTTACTTGTCAAGCTCGTTCAAAGAATGTGTAGTGTGTCTAAAGAAATTCCATGTAAAATGATGAAAATACATTTAGGCATTTAGGCTTCTATTTGACTAGGTTTACATGCAAGGTATGATTGATTGGTAGCTACTTGAACAGTAGCCTGTGATTGATGTAGGCTAGCTAGTTACTCAGCCTTCTCGGCAGCCTACTGTACATGCAAAAAAACTATTTTCAAAATTATGAAATTGAGATATATTGCTGTGAAGATATGATTTTCATGATGTGTTTTTCCCCCTTTCTTTCCAGAGAAAGCATTCAAGTCACTTGGAAAGATACAATGCCCTGACAGCCCCTCGGAAAAGAAAAGCTGAAAACCCAGTTCCCTCCACTTCCAGACAACTGAAATTAGGTGAAATGAAGATTGTGAATCAAACAAAGGTAGACAACGTAGTCATAGATTTTGTAATTCAGAGTCTTCAACCATTTACTGTGGTAGAACAGCCTGCGTTTCATGCTTTAGTGCAAGAGCTACAGCCTAATTCACGTGTGATGTCAAGAACTACATTGCGCCGGAAAATAGAAGAGGGTGCCCAAGAAATGAAGAGAAACATTAAACAAGCAATGTCCTCCTGTGTTGGGCAGTGCATTGAATTACATCCATTCCGAATTTGGCATAGAGAAAAAAATATTTAGAACCACCACAGACAATGGGTCCAATTTCATAAAGGCATTTAGAGAATATGGAGAACAACAACAAGATGAGAACAATAACTGTGCCTCCAGTGAGACTGAAGAGGATGCTTGCAGTGATGATGATGAACAGGAAGAGGAAGGTGTTGATGTTGACTTCATTGAGGTAACACCGATCCTAATGGAAGATGATGGCTTACAATTTCAGCTTCCAAAGCATCATCGCTGTGCATGTCATCTATTAAATCTTGTTGCCACAGTTGATGCAGCCAAGGCCAATTCCAATGACTCCTATAAAAGACTGTCACGATCAGCTTTTGCGAAATGCAGTGGCTTATGGAACAAGACATCTCGATCCTCCACTGCTTCAGACATCATAGAGGTGTAGCGTATCTGGACAGTCTCACATGACAACCATCCTGAGTCTCAGGAAGGCTTGTCAATTTAGCTTATTTGTCTAAGTTTTGTTACTAGCTTAAGCGCCAGAAAGTCTGGGGTGAGATGGGTTTTCTGACATCATTTACGACTCTGCGATACTCCCCAGAGACCATCGCACCCTCCTCTCGACTCACTTTGGACGCATCAAAGGAATTCCAAGCCCCCCCCCCCCCAGTGTTGCGTGCTCCCAACAACGCAGAGACACACACACACACACACACACACACACACATGAAACTTTCATTAACTTCTTCATATAAAGACTTTACCGAAATATATTTGATATGTTGTTATGTTCGTCCGATTGCCCAGGTCCTATGAAGGTATCTGGGAGTGTATTTGTAGCGTAGTTGTAGTAGTTGTAGCGTCTGGACCAATCACACACACACAGAGTGTTGGTTTTGCCTAGTGAATATCCTGTTACAATAGATAAGGATTTTTACGACCTCTAGAAGGGAATTCCTGAGAGATGTGACACACACTTAATTCTCCTGAGGAGGAGAAATAAACCCTGTTAATCTTATACATTATATATATATATATATATATATATATATATATATATATATATATATATATATATATATATATAACCACTTGAGAAATGTATAGACATCTATCTAATTTTCACATCTCATGATTTTCCTTCGGATGTTGTTTTGGCCTTTGTTTTCTTTTAAACTCTAATGGGTTAATGTTTTAGACTTTGTAGACAAATATGTGACACAGGGGTAGTATAAGAATCTTGAAGATTCTTTCTCTTAAACACCCAATGAAATTACAGATTCAAATGTGCTGTCTGAACACAAAGAGTCATAAAATCTCCCGCCAAAGGAAACACTCTGGATTGGCTCCCATACCCCCAGAGGGGGTGACATCTTCACCCCTTTTTAAATGACTGATGAAGATCAGTCTCTCTCTCTCTCTTACCCTCTCTCCTCCTCCTAGCATCATGTAACGGATCCGCGATTCCCCCTCAGGGGATCTTTTCCTTTGTTTCTTTAAGTTTTTATTTTCCATTTTCAAATTCTCCTTGGTTCATTTCCACCGACGAGTGAAATTAACTTAGTCTGAATTATCAACCGGCAACTTCACCTCAAACGGACATGCTCTCATTCTCTCTCTCTCTTTATTGATGCATTCTCTTTCATTGTCGTTGCCATTATTGTGTTTGTAAATACATTTATTGTAACGTTAGTAACTGTATACGTAACTTTGCCTTTATTAAATGCATTATATTAATTTATTTATTCTGTCTTTTCGCTTATATACAAGTCCCTTTAATGTTACGATCAAGCTACGTGCTTTACAAAATTTATTGATAGCCTACTTAAAGAATCGTTATATAACAGGAAGGCTGTTCATTCTGGCCAGAAGTCCCCAAAGTAGGATAATTTTGTGAGGTTTGATTGAGATCGAATGATCAGGTTTTTGCTGGACAAAAAGATGATTCGGTCACAAATTATTCCCCTGAAAGATTATCCCGATGATCGATCTATGATAGGCATTATTGATATATTAAATAGTTAATTATAATCCATTTTGATTAAGTATTGATATACAATTGAGCTAATTTTAACCTGTCTGTAAAATATATTCTACAAATGCAATTAATTATAATCCTTTGTGGTTAATTGCCTAAGTACATATGAATGCAGATGCAGGGAAATATTATCCATTTTTGGGAGATTTAACATGTATGGTTATCTGGGTCAAACCCGTATGAATGATTATTAATTGAAAAATTACTAATTTTGAATACATATCCCCAAAGCCTGACCCGGGTTTTCGTTACAGAGGAAACATGCAAAATACAACTGATCCGGCCAAACGACACACGATGGAACTCATTTCTCTCTGTTGAAAGAATCGTGAGAATAATCAAAGATGAAGGAGAAGGGGCCCTAAGAACTGTATGCACTGCACTGAAGTTGCCAATGTAAGTGTAACTTTTTTTAAATATACCTTTCATTCAAATATGTAATATTGGAAAATATTGCTTAACTATTCAGTTGCTTTAAGTAAGGGGAAATTGAGGACAATTATAGTCCGAGCAGCGTCACCACTCATCACACACACACACACACACACACACACACACACACACACACACACACACACACACACACACACACACACACACACACACACACTCTCTCTCTCACAGACACACACACACACACACACACACACACACAAGACTTAAGTGTTCTTTATGTTTGTTAGGTTGAGTTCAGTTGAAATTTCCTTTCTGGAGGAATTTGCCAGAACCATGGGTCCTCTCGCCAAAGCCCTCAACATCCTTCAAGCTGAGACGGATGTTCAGATGGGATGGCTTCTGCCAACTGCCAGCTCCTCATCAATAAGCTTGAACGAATCCACATAAATTCCAGGTAGAGATTCTTCCCCCCATGTTATTAAGGTGTATTCCTTATCATACACAATTCAACTCTCTTCAAACTTCATATAGCATACGTGTAGGAAGTTAATGTGTGCCATTGGTAAAATGATTAAAAAGAAGCCTTTATGAACACATATTGACCAAAAACACAATAGATGTAAGACCGTAAAATCATATTTAACAATTTAGTATTGGGATGCTTGTTATTGTCATTGTCTCAGTATAAATGCACACTGTAAATGTTGTGATATTGTATTGTATCAGTTTCTCTCCCCCACCTCTAATTACAGGTACTGCAAACCTTTAGTGGATGCAGCCCTAGAGGGACTACAAAAGTGCATTAAAAGATATGATGGCAGAACGTCTACGGTTACGTATGTAACCCTCGTTCCCTGAGTAGGGAACGGAGACGTTACGTCGGATGACGACGAATGGGGTTTCGCTTAGAAAGCCTATCAACTTCGAGTATTACAAAACGAGCCAATGGCAAAGAAATGCCATAGGTCTGCGGAATTTGCATGACGTAACTCCGCCCCACCTCGTGGGTATAAAAGGAGGAAGTCTGCAACAGCAGTTTATGTTTCTTCGCTGAGGAGCCAAGACTGAGCTCAGGCGATCCCCGCGGTACAGTGTAAAGTGGCAGGCAGACGTAACGTCTCCGTTCCCTACTCAGGGAACGAGGGTTACATACGTAACCAGAGACTTTTCCTTTCGTTGTCACTCCGAGTTACGTCGGATGACGACGAATCGGGTTACCAGTCTAATCACGCCACCTTCTCAGCTGTCTTCCAGTGCCCTGCGTAAATCAAGATCCCTGTCATAGACAGGACGAAGGACTACATTTAACACAGGAATACCAAGGTACACTGGGAAGCATATCCCAAGCTAGGGGAAGTATGCAAATAATGCCAACCCAGAGGGGGGGGGGACTTAGAGAATACACATATGACCCGAAGGATGCATATGGGGAACACTGGGGTGTCCAGCCGCAGGTGGAATATTTCAACCCCAGGGGTGGCAAGGTGGCTTGCCAAGGGAAAGACACATGCTCAGAGAGGCTTACAGTGGAAATACACATGTGGGGGTCGCTCAGGGGAGGGACCATGCACACGGGAGGCACCTAGCCGACGCGCAGGCAAGAGGCACTGGCGCCGACGTCAGGAGTGCTGGAGGAGCTCAGGGCTTTCGGAAAAGCTCACCTGAGGAGAATATCGCACGTATCCAGTCCGTGGAGTGGAATGGCGAGCAAGCGAAGACACCTGAGCAGGTCCGGTACTAGCTAGTTGAAGCGTGTACATGAGAGGACACTGGCTCCACTCGGAGATTATAGAATCTGGCGAATGTGTTAGGTGTCGCCCAGCCTGCAGCTCTGCAGATGTCTGTTAGCGAGGCGTCATGCGCTAGAGCCCAAGAGGATGCCACACTCCGGGTGGAGTGGGCCGTCACACCAAGGGGGCACGGTCGACCTTGCTGCTGGTATGCCAAGGCAATGGCGTCCACTATCCAGTGAGACAACCTTTGCTTGGAGAGAGCCTTTCCCTTCAGCTTCCCACCATAACAGACAAAGAGCTGGTCTGAGGTCCTGAAACACTGCGTCCTGTCTACATAGGCGCGAAGAGCGCGTACTGGACAGAGCAGTGCCAAGGCTGGGTCTGCCTCCTCCGGGGGCAGCGCTTGCAGGTTCACCACCTGGTCCCAAAAGGGAGTGGTAGGAACCTTGGGCACATATCCGGGCCGGGGTCTCAGGATCACGTGAGAGAAAGCCGGTCCGAATTCCAGGCACGCTTCGTCGACGGAGAATGCGTGCAGGTCCCCTACCCTCTTGATGGAGGCCAGTGCAACCAGGAGCGCTGTCTTCATAGACAGGAACTTAAGCTCAACTGATTGCAGAGGCTCAAGGGGAGTACTCTTCAGGGCAGTTAGAACCACTGAGAGGTCCCAAGAGGGAACGAGAGGAGGGCGAGGAGGATATAGTCTCCTCGCTCCTCTCAGGAACCTGATGACCAGGTCGTGCTTCCCTACCGACTTACCTTCGACGGGGTCATGATGTGCGGCAATGGCGGCAACATAGACCTTAAGGGTGGAGGGAGACAGCCTTCGCTCCAACCCTTGCTGAAGGAAGGAAAGCACAACGCTGATCCAGCATCTCCGGGGGTCTTCTCGGTGAGAAGAGCACCAGTCGACGAAGAGGTTCCACTTCAACGCATAGACGTGTCTCATGGACGACGCTCTAGCGGAAGTGATGGTAGCCGCCACCGAGCCACCGCAAGAAGGCTCACTGGGGGAAACGCATATTTGCGGCCAGGCGGCCAGCTGTGCGCCAGTGCATCCGTGCCGAGAGTGCCCTCGGTCAGGGAAAAATACAGGGAGCAATGGGTAGAGTCGTGAGAGGCAAACAGATCTATCTGTGCGTCCCCGAACTGGTCCCAAATCAGCTGAACCGACTGGGGATGGAGTCGCCATTCTCCAGGGAGGGGCTGAAGCCGTGAGAGCTCGTCGGCTGCACAGTTCAGCGCTCCGGGAATGAAAATGGCTCGAAGCGACCTCAGATGCTTCTGACTCCATCGGAGGAGGTGGCGGGCGAGTTGTGACATACGGCGGGAGCGTAGACCACCTTGATGGTTGATGTACGCTACAGTGGCGGTATTGTCTGAACGGACTAGCACGTGTTGACCCCGGAGCAACGCCCGGAAGCGGTGCAGGGCAAGACGTACTGCCAACAACTCGAGGCAATTGACATGCCACAGCCGCTGGGGTCCTGTCCAGGAGCCCGCAGCAGCATGTCCATTGCACAAGGCACCCCAGCCCGTGGTGGAGGCATCTGTTGAGACAACAACATGCCGGGAAGCTCGTTCCAGGGGGACACCCGCCCTGAGAAAACTGAGGTTCGACCACGGGGTGAGGAACTGACGGCAGGTCGGAGTAACTGGTACTCGGAGCGTGCCTTGTTGCCATGCCCACCTCGGGACTCGGTCGCGAAGCCAAAGCTGAAGCGGTCTCATATGAAGCAATCCGAGCGGCGTGACCGCGGCTGCAGATGCCATATGCCCCAGGAGCCTCTGAAAATGTTTCAGTGGGACCGCACTCTTGCTCTTGAGTTGTCTCAGGCAAGTCAGCAGTGACTGCGCGCGCTCGATCGTAAGCTGCGCGGACATGGCGACCGAGTCGATGTCCATACCGAGAAAAGAGATCCTCTGCACGGGGCAAAGTTTGCTCTTCTCCCAGTTGACCCGAAGGCCCAGACGAGCTAGGTGCCGGAGCACTAGGTCCCTGTGTTCGCAAACCTGATCTCGAGAGTGAGCTAGGATCAGCCAGTCGTCGATATAATTCAGGATGCGAACCCCGTGCTCCCGAAGGGGAACAAGGGCAGCCTCGACGACCTTCGTGAAGATGCGAGGAGACAGGGCCAGCCCGAAAGGGAGGACCGCGAACTGGTATGCCTGCCCCTCGAAAGCAAACCGTAGGAACGGTCTGTGGCGAGGAAGAATGGAGACATGGAAGTAGGCGTCCTTCAGGTCGATCGCTACAAACCAATCCTGGGAACGCACGCATTCGAAAACGCGTTTGGCGGTGAGCATCTTGAACGGCAGCCTGGGAAGGGAGCGGTTCAGCACGCGCAAGAGCGCCACCTAACCCGGCGTGTAGCGGGGGGCGGGGCTGGAGAGGGCTGTGGCATCCGGCCACAGGGGGGCGCCCTCGGCGGTGGGCAGACCGAGGGACCTGAGCGGACGGCGGGGCCGTCGGGACAGAGTCGACCACAACCTGCTCCATCCCCGAGGAGCCCGTCTCAGGAGCGCCGCTTAACCCAGCGTGTAGCGGGGGGCGGGGCTAGACAGGGCTGTGGCGTCCGCCCGCGGCCCCCAGAGCCGGCCCGGGTGAACGGGCAGGGTGGGAGCCGCTGGAGGGCGCCCTTGGCGGTGGGCAGACCGAGGGATCTGAGCGGACGGCGGGGCCGTCGGGACAGAATCAACGTCAGTCTGCTCATGGACGGCTGAGAGCTGTTGGGCCAGCCCTCAACCGCACCGTCGAAGAGGCCGACCTGGGATATGGGAATGTCGGACAGACGGGTCCGCGCGGCATCCAGCACATCAAACAGGTACGGCCACCGAATGGTGAGCATCACCTGACCCAGGGAGCGTACGGCCACTTTCGTCGCTCGGAGAGCAAGGTTAGTGGCGGCGCGCAGCTCAGTGAAGAGCCCTGGGTCAGTCCCGCCCTCGTGCAGGTCCATGAGCATCTGGGTCAGGTAGACCAGCAGAATGACCATGGCACGCAGTGAGGCGGCCGCCAGTCCCGTGGCGCTATAGGATCTCGTCACAAGCGTAGACGAAAAACTACAGGCCACGGACGGGTGATTAGGATTGCGCCGAGAAGAAGCACTCTGAGGACACATAGCATCGCAACAGAGCGTTCAGCCGGGGGAACCCCAGTGTACCCACGGGCAGTGGCCCCATCGAGGGGAGGAAAGGCGGATGAGATCAGCGAATGGTCCCTGATCTCATCATGCACGTCCGGGAAGAACGGTATTGGGGTTTGCCGTGGACGAGGGTCGGCGGCCTCACCCAAAAACCAATCGTCCCGGGAAAGCATGGCCGTCATCTCCGGATCAGACTCGACGAGTCGTCACTTCCAGGAAAATCAAACCCACCTAGTGAAGCTGCTACAAACATAATATCATCCTCTGTAGCTTCAAATGAAACACACGGGCCACCAGAGGGTAGACCCGTGGGAATCACTTGTTCACTAGCGGGCACCGTCATTGAAGAGGGGGGCTGGGGTCGCGGACACATAGTCGGCGCCTTGTTCCAGACCGAAACCCTCAGGTCACCCTGTTCACCATCCGAAGATCGGGGGGTGGATGAGGGGACTCTCACTCATGTGAGTTCACCGAGTCTCGACCTTAATGACGCGATGATCATGTTTCCATGGAGAAAACATGAGTCATCCACGAGCGCTGCTCTAGCATGATCAAGCCCAAACATACTAGACAACGCTCGTGCCCATCAGAGTCCGATACCAAGCTGCCGCACCATTCATTTTTTTTTTTTTTTTTTTTTTTTTTGAAATGCACGGGCGAGCCGTCTTTAAAAAGACGTGCCGCGTGCAAGCTCTTTTAGTGAGAGAAAACTCAAGTGTTGAAGCACCCGGGGAGGCACGCACCGACTGGCAGACCACTGCAACAGATCAGCAGGAAGCACGCGCTCGCCGTAGATCGCCGTCACACCAACACTCGAGGTACTCGTTTGTAAAGCTGACAATTCAGAGATGGCTTCTGGAGAGAAGAATACACTTGGCTCCGAAGCGAAAACATAAACTGCTGTTGCAGACTTCCTCCTTTTATACCCACGAGGTGGGGCGGAGTTACGTCATGCAAATTCCGCAGACCCGTGGCATTTCTTTGCCATTGGCTCGTTTTGTAATACTCGAAGTTGATAGGCTTTCTAAGCGAAACCCCATTCGTCGTCATCCGTCGTAACTCGGAGTGACAACGAAAGGGAACCAGAGTTTATTGCTGCTGCCGTCCTGCTCCCAAAATTTAAAACAGCATGGACATCTGATGAGAACCTATTAAACCTAGGTATGTATCTACAGTATGTTTTGTTGAATTTTTATTTCAGATGTCATGCGCTTAGTTCACAAAACAAAAGTAAACAAAAAAACTAAACAAGCAAATTTATATAAGTTTGTTTACTTAAAAGGGTGGGGGGTTGTGACCTGGTTTCATATATCTGCCTAAAAGTCAAGTTTGATGTAGATGGACCCCATAGCCTTATTGTTCAAGGTACTACATGCTGTTCATGTTGTTCAGGAAAAAGCAAAAGGAAATTTGACACAACCTAGACTGAGTTGTGGCCAGGGAGTAAAGCTGATCTAATGGGGCATAGAAACTGATCTTTGCCCTCATATGTCAGCTTTAGCTGCCTATCCATAACTGTGCATGTTGCTCCAAAGTAGTTCATTCTTTTTCCTCTGTACTGTACACCGGAATTGCCCTATCATTTATATAACATGATTTCTGGCATCTGTCCCAATATATGTTGTATATTAGGACTTGCCTACATCAAGGACCATCTGGAGGAAGAACGTTCACATCAGTCACCACCAGCCAATGGATCGAGTGCTTCAGATGAAGATGACTTCTTTTCAAGCATGAAGCCAACTCATGGGCAGGAAAGTGTTAAACAGCTAGAAGGGTACCTTGCCTCTAAAGTAGACAACAAAGAGATACTGCAATCTTATCCTGCGGTTTGCAAATTGTCTCTTAAAATCAACACTGCCTTACCAGCTTCATCTGCATGCGAACGTCTCTTTAGCACTGCTGGACTGATTTTCAGCCCAAGAAGGGCAAGATTGGATGCCAGAATTTTTGAAAATCAGCTCCTTCTCAAACTAAACAAAAAATATTTTAGCTTTAGGTAGGTCATACAGTTAACAGTACTATTTATGTTATTCTTCTGTTATAGCACATCACTACTAGTTAGTAGTTCTACATACTACGCAAGTCTTCAGGGAAATCTGGTGGTGTGTTAGTTTCTGTTTTTGTGTGATTTATGCAAACACTAACATTTGTTTTTAGAGTGGACATACAGCTGTGTTGTAAGGAGTCATGTTTAGTAAATTGGAAAAAAGACATCCTTTGTAAACTTGAGTAAATACGTTTTTGCAAGTTATTGCACAGCTGTGATATAAGGAGCAGTGTGCCATGTGATAAAGGAGTAAGATTTCTACATTACTTCAAACAATAAATTGTTAAAGAAATACGTGTCTAATGTGGTTTCCCCCAACCCTATTTATTCCTAATCATGTGGTTTCCATTTAGTATGATGTGCTTATGATAATTTCAAAAGATATCAGTACCAGATATCACAAATACAAAACATTGTATTTTCAGAGTGGTGTTAGTGGGCTTTTTTTTTATTTATTTTTTTTACCTTAAATGACTTGATTGAGTGTATAAAGGACATAACAAGACATTGGAACTACATTACATCAAATTACTTTTACTTTTGATATTTAAGTACATTTGAAGCCAAGTACTTTTATACTTTTACTCAAGTCAACGTTTAAAGGGAGCACTTCCACTTTTACTGGAGTAATATTTTACACTAGGTATCTCAACTTTTACTGTGTACTTCGTCCACCACTGTTGGTATCTCCGTTATGAATTTGTTACACTGTTATTGTCAACTAGCCTACACAAAGATATGATTGCATAGGCTAGCATTATTTGTTCTCTGTTTCCTTGTCTCTCTGCCTCTCTCACTTTCTCTCTCTCTCTCTCACACACACACACACACACACACACACACACACACACACACACACACACACACACACACACACCCTCTCTCGCAAAGAAAAAATGTAGCACCTCTGTTCAATCTTTCTGATTTTAGTAAATTTTTGTAAAAGTAATTTAAATAATTTGAGCTTCAGCCTGGTTTAATACCATATATATATATATATATATATATATATATATATATATATATATATATATATATATATATATATATATATTAATGTCTTTGGTCAAATTAGGCTGTAAATTAAATAGTTTATCCCTTTAAATGCAATGGATTTTGAAAGATATCAACAAAAAACGGGGAAAGAACTTTAAAAGCGATTTTCTCAGGTTTTCAATTGGATAAAGAGGGCAGACGACCATAATTCAAATGTGTATATCTTTACAACCATTCAAGGTATGACTTTGACTAGGATATCATTTGAAAGCTTGGTCTCCTCTTTCCATTAACCCTCTGGGGTCTAAGGTGTTTTTGGGGTCCTTGAGATGTTTTGATATGCCCTGACATCTGTGCTTTTTTCAGTTGCTTATAAACATACTACAGTTTTTTTCGATTGCTAAACGACAGTGAGCACAACTGGAGCTACATGTGCAAAACTCGAACAACAGTCTGCACAGCAGCAGTTCATGTGGACCAAACTCTAGTTCGTTTTTCATTGCTTGAACACAGTTTTCAAAACTCTACACACTTATCCCATGACTTTAACCACAACCTGCACAACACTGTGGATTTACAGCACTTTGTTCAAATGCTAACACACTGCTGTCAAAACTGTGAACCACACATTCAAAACAGAATCGATTTCAGCCTTGTGCCTTTCAAACACTGCTGATTGCAATTTCAGCTGAAAGGCTAAGCAGGTGTCTTTTGTTTTCACTTGTTAGTGAACAAACACACACACACACACACACACACACACACACACATATAGTATATATAGGCAGAGCTCAGAAAGACTAATTTTGGAAATGGAACAAGGATGACGGGTTCGTGGAGGGAGAAGGGTGGCAGGGAGAGGGCAGATGCATGGAGGAAGACAAAGAAGACAAAGAGCTGTTATTTCAGATTAAATAAGGGCTACACTTAAGGTGATGATACACAGGGCAACTTTTTGAGCAATGTTGCTGGGCAATCTTGCCGAGCGATTGTTGCTTGGGCACTTTCACATTGAAAATGGGCAATACAATTTCTCTCTGGATAATTTAGATCGGTCGTGGGCCCTGTGTCTCATCTGGTTGCCCGTTGATGGCAACCAGTCGTGAACCATGTCGTGAACCATGGTCTCTCATTGAGAGAGGCAGGATTAGCCCCTCAATTATTTGTTAGAATTACAGTATGTACTTTTAGTTTCTACCCTTTGTTTCTCATTACTGTAATTCCGTAAATTGCTACAGACTATTGAAGCAAACAGCTAATTTTCATTTACCTTAAAGAATTGTTATGTTCTAAAAATTTAAATAAATCATGTGAAAGAATGTCACTCTTTTCTTTGAAGAAAATATTACTTTGTATGAAGTCACTGAAATTGTTCAAACTGTAAAGATGAAAAGTTGTATTTTCTGTTTTGGTGTTTGATGCTAGTGTTTTTACTCTCAGTGTGTTCTGAGTGACAGTGTGTGTTATCTCAGTGAGGGTTGTGCATAGTGTTTGGCTGCACTGAGCCTGTTTTGAGCCATGTGTTAAGAGTTGTGTTGCTTGGAATGAGTTTTGCAGGTGATGTGAACTGTTTAGCTCAGGTGTCTGTTGGTAGTGCAGACTGTAGTTAGAGTTTTGCACATGTAGCTTCAGTTGTGCTCACTGTCGTTTAGCAATTGAAAAAAACTGTAATGGCAAAGGTGTCATTACACTCTATTTAGCACAAACAGGGCTACCATAATATGTGAGCAACATTTATGTACATGTTTGTATTTTTGAGCGAATATTGTTTATTGTTTATGCATGGTTATTGAAAAAACTAAAACTTAAAGTTTCTGAAATAAGACCACAAAACACATACTAAATATGTGCCCACAAGACTTTTGACTAATGGATGTTGTCGCCTAGTTTTTGCTTCAAAATGATCTGAAAATCATCCTGCCTAATCATTTACACAAAACAATACATTGATGTAAATTTTATAAGACACTTTTTGTTTGGAAAGGCAATATGCGTGGAGGCGTGTTCACACTCGAAAAGACAAAGACCACATATTGTGCCCCATAATGAGCTGCATAATGAGCCTTTCACACAAGTGTGTCACTGGGTACCAAGGAATGCGAGGACAAAATAAATTATATATATATAAAACCCTGGTTATATATATATATATATATATATATATATATATATATATTCAATTCAAACTTTATTGTCATATGCACAGGAAACAGTCGTCACACAGTACAATGAAATTCTTATTCTGTGAATCCTCCCAGCAACATCAGACATCAATTACAGTTTTTTACGATTGCTATGACAGATTTTTCAATACTTTTAACAATTTTCCAAAACTCTAAACACAGTTATCACTACATCCGCCTGTGTAAGCTATACTATTAACGCATTTATTGTTGCTTTAACACAAAATGCATACAATTAACACAAATTTAAAATGCTTGAACTTCTTTTACACACAAGCTCAAACAAGACCAAAACAATGGATTTTTACTGCCAAAATTACCAATGCTTTAACACTGTATGTCAGAACAGATAACACCATGTTCTAAACCTAACCCAGGTTAAAGTCAAGGTAAACAGCTGTTTATATTGTGAATTGAAATACAAATATATCTCCTGTATTTTATTCTATTGTTAATGAGAAACAGCTGATTGAATAATGCAAAAATATAAATCACAGCTAATTTCAAATCTAGGAAACACACTCAGGTGTTGAGGTTCTTTCAATTGCATGACCATATAGTATAAAAGAGGACATTTTGGGCTGATTTTTTGTGTAAAGGGAACAATATAGAGCAACAAAAGAAAGAAAGAAAGAAAGAAAGAAAGAAAGAAAGAAAGAAAGAAAGAAAGAAAGAAAGAAAGAAAGAAAGAAAGAAAAATGTCTGCACTAGGTAGAGGAAGACGTGTACCAGGACAAGGGAGAGGAGTGGGACAAGGACAAGGGAGAGGAGTTAGAATGCATGGTGGGGCTCAAAGAAGGACCAGAGCTAGGGTAACTAATGAAATAAGACCTGCACGAAAGACTTGTGCCAGAGGTAGAAAGGGGACAGGTGAGAGACCACTTGCCAACGTGATCACATGGACAATGTGGCATTCCACCATTCCTGTGCAGTTCATTGACGCCTGTCCTAGGATGATGTCCCTTTTCCTTGCTCCTTTCTCCCCTTTCCTCAACCCCATTGAGGAGTTTACTCATCCTGGAGATGGAAGGTTTTTGACCATCATCCACAGGACCAAATGTCCCTCCTGGATGCAATGGATGCTGCATGCCAAGACATCACAGCTGAACACTGCCAGAGGTGGATAAGGCATGCCAAACGATTCTTCCCACGATGCCTTGCCAGAGAAGATATCAGGTGTGATGTGGATGAGAACATGTGGCCAAATGCAGAAGACCGGGCAGATTAGAAGATGACTCTTTTTTTTAATTTTTTTTATTCTTCTTGTGCTTTTTCTGTTTGTATATTTTGTATTTTCACATAATAAATGGCAGCTATATTGCATATTTTGTTATATTTCAGTAATGTCCTTTTGCAAATAAAGTATTTACTGTATTGCAGCAATTCTGTCTCTGTCTTCGTTTTTTTCATAAACCGTACAATCTATAAAGTTACTCTGAGATGGTCATTCATTTTTTGTATTGAATTTCTGCAGCAAAATAAACAAAATGCATGCATTTACTAAACCCAACAAAACAAAAATGTAGAGAGGCTTCAAAAGAAACTACAGTGCAAAACACAATCTATGATCAATACAATATACTGTCTATTGTATAAGGGCAGACCTGACACATAAAATAATACAGTTTCTCATTTCAGCTGATGATAGTGTTTTTTTGTCATTGTGTTATGATTGACTAAATGTTCCTGTTGGAAGAGAACATGTGTTAGTGTTTTGAATAATTATTTGATTTTGAAACATGTTTGCAGTGTTTTGTTAGACATAGTGTATTATGTTAGTGTATTATTGTATTTTGAAAATTAGTTTTGGAGTTTAGTTTACAATGTGTGATTTTGAGCATGAAATTAACCGTTTTGCCAATTGTGTGTTTTAGGTGTGTTGGTGCGTTAAGAGTTTAGGAAACTTGTTAAATGTATGGAAAAAACTGTCATAGCGATTGGAAAAAACTGTAAACTCACATAAATAACAAGTGACTAGACATCAGAGAAACATAAATAAAGTAAAGTGCAAAGTATGCAAAGGTAAGTTGTCTGTAGTTCACTCCCATGTCCCTCTGTCTGTGTGCGTATGTGTGTGTGTGCACGCATACATACAAGGTGGGATGGGTCATTTACACCTCTCAGGATCAGAGGTCAGTTTGCTGTGTTGGGGGAAGGGGCAGTGGATAAGTACCATTCACAAGTCTGATGGCCTGTGGGTAAAAGCTGTTTTTCAGTCTTGTTGTCCTTGCTTTCACACTTCTGTAGCGTCTTCCGGATGGTAGAAGTGTGAATATGTTATGCTGAGGATGGCTACTGTCCCTGATGATGTTGTGGGCCCTCCTGTTGACCCTGATCTGGTAGATCTTCTCCAGCGTTGTTAAGGCTGTACCAGTGATGGTTTCGGCTGTTCTCACCACCTGTTGCAGAGCCCTGCGGTCCCGTGCTGTACAATTGCCGAACCAGACTGTGATGGAGCTGGTGAGGATACTCTCGATTATACATCTGTAGAAGCTGCTGAGGATTTTGCCTGACATACCAAATTTCCTCAGCTTTCTCAAGAAATACAGCCTCTGTCGGGATTTCCTCACCAGATGTGTGATGTTGTGAGTCCATGAGAGGTCCTCAGATATGTGAACACCAAGAAATTTAAATGTGCTCACTTTCTCCACCGCAGTCTCTCCGATATGCAGTGATGGGTGCTGCTTCCTCCTCCTCCGTGGGTCAACAATCATCTCCTTTGTTTTACTAACATTTAGGGAGAGATTGTTGTCCTGACACCACTTCACAAGGCCAGCCACCTCCCTTCTGTATGCTGACTCATCACCCCCAGATATCAGTCCAATGACTGTGGCATCATCAGCAAATTTAATGATGCTGGTGTTAATCTGGGAGGCCACACAGTCATGGGTATATAGCGTATAGAGCATAGGACTCAGTACGCAACCCTGTGGAGTTCCTGTGTTTACAGTTATAGTCCTGGATATGTGGTTGCCCATTCTAACAGACAGGGGTCTGCCTGTCAAAAAGTTCAGGACCCAGTTACAGAGGGTGGATGGCACACCAAGGATGGAGAGCTTTTTGACGAGCTTGGATGGTATCACCGTGTTAAACGCTGAACTAAAATCAATGAACAGCAGTCGAACAAAGCTGTCCCTGCTCTCTAGGTGCGTGAGGGCTGTGTGTATTGTTGTGCTGACGGCATCCTCTGTAGACCTGTTCGGTCTGTACGCGAACTGGCAAGGGTCCAGCGTGTCCGGAACAATCGTCTTGATGTAGCTCATGACGATTCTCTCGAAGCATTTCATAACTATAGGAGTCAATGCAATGGGCCAGTAGTCATTAAGACAGGTTACTTTATCCTTTTTTGGCAGTGGTATGATAATAGTTGTCTTAAGACAGGTGGGAATTGAGGTTTGTAAGAGGGACAGGTTGAATATGTCCGCAAAGACATCTGCTAGCATCCATGCACAGGTTTTAAGTGCTCGTCCAGGAATATTGTCCGGGCCGGCTACCTTCCGGGGGTTTATTTTCCTCAGAGTCTTTATCACATCTGCAGATGTGATTGTGAATGGTGGGTCCAGCATACTCCCAGTTGCCAACTCTCCCCCCAGTGGCTCGATGTTTAAGGCCTCAAAGCGGGCATAGAATTCATTAAAATCATCAGGTGTAATGTGACTGTCAATGATCTTACCCCTGCTTCTGCCTTTGTAGCCAGTGATACTTTCCAATCCCTGCCACATGCGTTGAGTATCCGCGGTGGTGTAATTACTCTCTAGTTTCAATCTGTATTGTCTTTTGGCATCCCTTGTGGCTCTTCGTAGGTCATACCTGGCTTTCTTGTAGTTACTGGCATTACCTGAGACAAATGCCTTGGAACGTGCATGCAGCATGGATCGTACCTCAAGGTTTATCCATGGTTTCTGGTTGGGATATTTCTGTATGTGTTTACGGGGCACAATGTTGTCGATGCAGGTGCTAATATAGCTAGTTACCACTGAAGTGTATTCATCCAGATCAACAATACAGTCATTACGCCTAGCAGCTGTCTTGAACACATCCCACTCAGTACATTCAAAGCAGTTATGAAGCACCTGATCAGATTCTTCAGTCCACACTTGTACTGTTTTCCTTATAGTGGGTGCTTGCTTGAGGAGCTGTCTGTATGCTGGGTAGAGAAACACTGAGATGTGATCGGACTGTCCGAAGTGGGGGCGAGGTGCAGCCTTGTATGCCCCCTTCACGTTACTGTACACCTGGTCAAGTGTGTTTTTCTCCCTTGTAGGGAAATCAACGTGCTGATGGTATGCAGGCATCACATTCCGTACATTACAGTGGTTAAAATCGCCTGCAACGATAAACACTGCGTCAGGGTGTGTGTTTTCTTGTGTGTTTATGACGTCATACAGAGTCCCAAGTGCTACCGCGGGGTTCGCGTGCGGAGGGATGTAAACACCCAGGAGAAATACAGCAGTAAACTCCCTCGGTAAATAAAAGGGTCTGCATTTTAACAATAAGAGCTCTGCATCACTCGAACAGTGTTTGCTGACAGTCTGCACGTCTGAGCACCATCGGTTGTTAATATAGATGCAGGTTCCCCCACCTTTGTGTTTTCCAGATGCCGCTGTGCGGTCCCCGCGATGTATGGAGTACGTTTGTAGCTGAACCGCGGAATCCGGTATATTGTCCGATAGCCAGGTTTCAGTGAGAATCAGCGCACAACAGTCTCTAGTTTCTCGCTGGGACACAATCCTGGTTCTGAGCTCATCCATTTTATTTTCGAGGGATCGGACGTTCGCAAGCAGAAGGCTAGGCAGAGGCGGTCGGCTAGCTCTAGCCTTTAGCCTAGCATGTAGCCCACCCCTCTTGCCTCGTCGCCGCTTGAGCTGCTCTTTCCGCCGGCTGCGCTGTTCACCCGACTCCGGTGTTGGTGGGCCCCGCTGGTGTGAGCTCGGATACAGCAGGCAGTCAGATCCAACAGATTAAAAGTGAGCTCATACGGTTGCTTCCAGATTTCCAGTAATGTTTCTCTGTCATAAGTAATTAGTGCCGATGAAACATGTACGTTTAAAAACTGAAAAAAGACAGTGTAATGACACTTTTTCCATTGATATGTTTATAAGAAACTGAAAAAAGCACACATGCCAGGGCATGTCAAATCTTCTCCAGGGCCCCAAAACGTCTCAGGTTTACGACTGTAACCCTGGTTCCCTGAAGAGAGAACGAGACGCTGTGTCGCCTCGCCATACTCCCCGCATGCCAGTGATCGCCTAGCTTCGGCTTTTCAGAAGCTAGCGCGGTCTGTTTTCAGGGGTGCTTTATAGCTTCCTGGTCTATGATGTCACATGACGTTCCGTCACGCCATTGGACTGATTTCATAGGTGCTTCATGAAACAATCACGCAGGGGCGTTCCCACAGCGTCTCGATGCAGCGTCTCGTTCCCTCTTCAGGGAACCAGGGTTACAGTCGTAAACCTGAGACGTTTTGGGGCCCTGGAGAAGATTTGACATGCCCTGGCATGTGTGCTTTTTTCAGTTTCTTATAAACATATCAATGGCAAAAGTGTCATTACACTGTATTCAGAACAAACTGGGCTACCATATGTGAGCAACATGTATGTACCTGTTTGCATTTTTGAGAGAATAACGTTTGTGTGGTTATTGAAAAAACAAAAAAAATTAGGTCACTGAAATAAGGCCACAAAACGTCTCGGGTTACGTATGTAACCCTTGTTCCCTGAGAAAGGGAACGAGACACTGCGTCGGTGACGACACTAGGGGAACGCCCTTCAGCGTAGCGCGTCTGAATTTATGAATGAAACCGAATCCAATCCTATTGGCGTTGCGTGATGACGTAGCGTGTGACGGCATAAGCGGATGTATACAAAAGCACGCCGGCACACAGAAATGTCAGCTTTTGCTATGAAGCAAGTGCTCCAAGCGGGGTGAGGTGTGGCGAACCGACGCAGTGTCTCGTTCCCTTTCTCAGGGAACAAGGGTTACATACGTAACCCGAGACGTTCCCTTTCGAGGGAACTCGAACTGCGTCGGTGACGACACTAGGGGAACGAGATACCCACTATACCACAACGAACCCCGCTCATCCTAGTGTGAAGCTGTCTTCAGGCACAACTTAGGACGAAAGCACTCGTGCACCGGGTGTAGAGGGAAGGTCCAGACTGTAAAACCTCATGAATGTGTGTGGAGTGGCCCAGCCAGCCGCCTCACATATATCATGGATAGAACCCCTGAAAGGAGGGCTCTAGAGGCGCCATGCCTCTGGTGGAGTGAGCCCTCACGGCTATAGGTGAAGGCAAATTGCGCACCTGATAGGCCAGGGAAATAGTCTGAACGATCCAGTTGCTGATGGTCTGCTTAGAGGCGGGAAGCCCCTTCTTGGGCGATCCAAAACACACCAGCAACTGGTCCAACTTCCGCCATGAGGAGGACTTCTGGATGTAATACCGAAGTGCTCTGACAGGGCAGAGCAGATGAAGTCTCTCCTCATCCGCCGTCACATGAGGTGGAGGATGAAATGCCTGCAGAACCATAGGCGGTGCCACATTAGATGACACCTTGGGCAAATAGCCGGGCCTGGGATGTAAGATGGCCTTAATGTTGCCTGGAGCAAACTCCAAGCACCCATTGGAAATAGAGAGCGCCTGGAGATCTCCTACCCTCCTCAGAGAAGTAATGGCCAACAAAAAGACCACCTTAAACGAAAGGTTCTTGGCCTCAGCCGACTCCAATGGTTCGAAGGGGGCCTCGGCCAGCCCTTCGAGAACCACCGCCAGGTCCCAAGAGGGAACCCTGGTGCGAGTCGCAGGTCTCATCCTCCAGGCTCCACGGAGGAAACGTACGACCAGGTGATGCCTCCCCAGGGGACCATCACTCAGAGGAGCGTGGAAAGCCGCAATGGCAGCCACATAAACCTTGAGTGTGGGCGGGGTAAGCCCGGCAGAAAAGCGGTCTTGGAGAAACTCCAGCACTGAAGCCACTGGGCAGTGAACTGGGTCCAAAACACGCTCTCTGCACCAAATGGAAAAAACATTCCACTTAAGGCCGTATAACTTCCTCGTGGAGGGAGCTCTGGAAGTGAGTATAGTTTCAACCACTTCTGCTGACAGGCCGGCTTCTAGGTACTGTGCCCCCTCAGGGGCCAGACCCACAGTTTCCACAGCTCGGGCCGAGGGTGGAGAACTGAGCCCTCTGCCTGAGACAACAGGTCCCTCCTCAGAGGGATCTGCCATGGCGGGCCTGCCAGAAGCAGGATGATGTCCGAAAACCATACTCGGGCCGGCCAACACGGGGCTACTAATAGTAGGCTGACCCCGTCCCGACGGACCCTTTCCAGAACTGCTGGGAGCAGAGCGATTGGGGGAAAGGCGTACAGACGCAGCCTCGGCCACGTCTGCACGATAGCATCCAACCCCAGCGGGGCTGGATGAGAAAGGGAAAACCACAGTGGACAGTGTGTCGTCTCTCGAGACGCAAATAGGTCCACTTCCACTGGGCCAAACCTCTCGCATATTAACTCCACCACCTCGGGGTGGAGTCTCCATTCCCCGGGCCTCAGCCCCTGCCTCGACAGCATGTCTGCTCCCTGGTTCTGGTCCCCCGGGACATACATCGCCCTGAGAGACGACAGTCTCCGCTGGGACCACAGGAGGATCTGATGTGCCAGTCTGCACAGAGGGCGCGACCTCAGACCCCCCTGACGGTTTAGGTAAGATACCACCGACATGTTGTCGGATCTTACTAGGACATGGCGACCATGGAGGTCTGGCAGAAAGCTCCTCAGAGCCCGGAACACCGCCAACATTTCTAGGCAATTTATGTGCCAAGAGGAATGATGGTCCTGCCAGAGACCTCTCATAAAGCGGCCGTCCATGACCGCGCCCCAGCCCGTGAGGGAGGCATCTGTCGAAACGGATACTCGGCGACATAATGCTCCCAACTTGGGACCTTGGGACAGGAACCAAGGTTTCTTCCACATTGAAAGGGAACGAAGGCACCTGCGCGTAACCCTTATCAAGCGGAACGGATTTCCCCTTGGGGAAAACCCCTTGGCTTTCAACCACCACTGCAGGGCTCTCATGTGTAGCAGGCCAGAAGGTATGACGCTGGACGCTGCTGCCATGAGACCTAACACCCTCTGGAAGTGTTTTACTGTGATGGTATGGCCTAGCTTCACCCTGGTTAGTGTGGTTAGAATGGACTCGATGCGTGCGGGAGACATGTGTGCCTGCATCGTCATTGAGTCCCATACCACCCCCAGGAACGTAGTTCGTTGGGCGGGTGTCAACACGCTCTTCTTTGTGTTGAGCCTCAACCCCAAGCGCTGAATGTGGCCAAGGACGACATCTCGATGCCGAACTGCCAACTCTCGAGACTGGGCCAGTATGAGCCAGTCGTCGATATAATTCAGCACGCGGATGCCCTGGAGCCTCAGTGGGGCCAGAGCTGATCCATACACTTGGTGAACACTTGGGGAGAGTGCTAGGCCGAATGGAAGAACCCGATATTGGTAAGCTTCGCCCCCGAAAGCAAACCTCAGGAACTTCCTGTGCGATGGAAGGATGGAGATGTGAAAATAGGCGTCTTTTAGATCTATCGTGACAAACCAATCCTCGGATTGGATCTGACTCACGATGGTGGGAATAGTGAGCATCTTGAACCTGAACCTCCTCAGAGACCGATTCAGATGCCTCAGATCTAAAATTGGACGCAACCCTCCATCCTTTTTTGGAACTATGAAGTACCGGCTGTAGAACCCGGACTCCCTGACTGGTGGGGGAACATGCTCTATGGCCCCTTTTCCCAGCAGCGAGTTGACTTCCTGTTCCAACACCAGACCCTGCTCTGGGTGCACTGCCGTTCGAACCACCCCGTTGAATTTTGGTGGGCGGACGCGGAACTGCAGTCTGTACCCAATTTCTACAGTGCGCAGGACCCATGGAGAAATATTCGTGAGGTTTTGCCATGCCTCTACGAAATTCACCAAAGGAACCAGCCCCTCGGGACTGGTGTCCAGTGTTTTGTGCGAGTCCTTGACGGCACCCTGAAGCGGATGACCGGCAGGGGAAAACCGACAACGACCCACCGTGTGCGAACCCAAACGCTGTTTGACTGCAGGCCTTCGGGGCAGAAAAAGCAGCGTGTGCTCGCTGGAAGCTGGCGTGACCCGAAGCGTCAGAGACGGCGGGATACCGACGCCAGCATCCTGAGGGCCCGAGGAGAGAGGGGACCTCGATCGCTCTCTCTCCGGGGGGGGCGGCCCTTGGAGGTCTCACAGGAGTTAGGACCTCTTCCCTTTCGCCTTCCTGGCCTGAAAGGCTTTGGGCGAGAGCGCCGCCTAGAGTCCCAAGCTCAGCTTTTTTTTTTTTTTTTTTTTGAGGGGGACCTCTAGAAGCGATACTCTCCTTCAGATGGTAGGCTGAATTAAAATATCTAACCAAGTTCTAAGTCAGATACAATTTTTAATTACTTTAACTCCATTATAATTTGGCTTTCATCCTTGGAGAAGAAAGTCAACAGGCGCGAGACTGAAACACCTGACAGCGCACGGCTGTACGCGTCAAGATATTTCTCAATGAACACAGCCAGCACCCTCAGGAGCTGACTGTGAATGCCTCGCACCTAAACAGTATTATTTATCAGATCGCGTGTGTCCCTTTTATTGCAGACCCGTAACGCGTTGCCTTAACAAACGCGAGATTCGAGTAGTACACAAGATATTTGGCTTTCATCTCTCGAGAAGAAAGTCAACAGGTGCGAGGCTGAGATACCCGAAACGCACGTGTGCGGCGAGTTATTTCTCAATGAACACAGCCAGCACCCTCAGGAGCTGACTGTTCATGCCTCGTAACTCACACAGCAAACTGCAAAGTAGACTCGTAACCTACATGCTGCCTCGGCAAACACGAGATCCGAGCTACTAGATTCTGTATTGCAACTGCAAGGCAACCTTAAATCTACGCGCTGCCTCGGCAAACGCGAGATTCCAGCCACAGAATCTTATTGCAAAATACACTCGTAATCTAAGCGCTGCCTCGGCAAACGCGAGATCCGAGCTACTAGATTCTGTATTGCAACTGCAAGGCAACCTTAAATCTACGCGCTGCCTCGGCAAACGCGAGATTCCAGCCACAGAATCTTATTGCAAAATACACTCGTAATCTAAGCGCTGCCTCGGCAAACGCGAGATCCGAGCTACTAGATTCTGTATTGCAACTGCAAGGCAAACCTTAAACCTACGCGCTGCCTCGGCAAACGCGAGATTCCAGCCACAGAATCTTATTGCAAAATACACTCGTAATCTAAGCGCTGCCTCGGCCAACGCGAGATCCGAGCTACTAGATTCTGTATTGCAACTGCAAGGCAAACCTTAAACCTACGCGCTGCCTCGGCAAACGCGAGATCCCAGCCACAGAATCTTATTGCAAGATACTTTAACAGGACATACAACACCAAATAGGACAGACTTGTTCACACATACACAGAGCGCTTGCTGAATAGCAAAAAGCTGACATTTCTGTGTGCCGGCGTGCTTTTGTATACATCCGCTTATGCCGTCACACGCTACGTCATCACGCAACGCCAATAGGATTGGATTCGGTTTCATTCATAAATTCAGACGCGCTACGCTGAAGGGCGTTCCCCTAGTGTCGTCACCGACGCAGTTCGAGTTCCCTCGAAAGGGAACACACTAAATACTGTATGTTTCCACAAGACTTTTGAGTATTGGATGTTGTAGCCTAGAGTTTTTGCTTCAAAACGATGTGAAAATCATCCTGACTACTCATTCACATAAAACATTCACATAAATCAAATAATCTTGATTTAAATTTTGTAAGACACTTTTTGTTTACAAAGCTCGTATGCAAAGAGGCATGAATGATATTTAATAATGTTGTGATTCACACCTGAGAAGACAATAACCTGGGCTGCGTTTCCAGATAACGATGGATCTTTGAGCTTACGAGCATTTTCTACGAGCGACTTTACGAACGTTCGTGTTCATTTCACGTGCGTTTCACAAAAACGCACTTAGCACGATCGTGCGCAGCTGTGCTTTAAGTGCTACTTAAGAGTCGCTGTCCGTTTGTCAAGTGCTGAAATGTCACGCTCGTAATTGTAGCACACGCTTGTATTTTGAAATGTTTAGCCTAATTGTTTTCATCTGATGTGCATTTTCTACAAGGCCAATAATGTATAAAAGCACAAACCTACGGGTGGAGACACCAGCAAAATGGCTGAACCAAAAAAAACAAGAAAATACATTTTTCAAAAAGAGGAGATTCATGTCATTATAGAGGAGGTGGAGCTATACAACATATTTTATTCAGCAGGTTTAAGGGCAGTCATACAAATAAACCAAATACACAAAATCTGTGAGGATATTGCTACAAAACTGACTACAACTAGGAGCATTAAAAGTTCAGGGAAGGAGGTCAGGAAGAAGTGGCAGGACTTTGCCAGCCTTGCTAAAAGGAAAAGGGCACTGTAGAGGACAACATTTAATAAAACAGGTGGTGGGACCAATGAGTCCACCCTTCTCACAGCAGAGGAAGAAAAGACCTTGTCAATACTTGGCACAAGTGCTTCAGATGGCATTTGTAGTGGTATTGACATCCACGGAGGAGTAGGGGTAACTCAACCTGAGCCTGAGTCAGGTCCTTCATGCTCAGAGGAACTATCAGTTTCATCTGCCATCTCCCAGCATCTACCATCTCCTAGTCCTCCAAACAACCCTCCCAGGCCTCAGCCTCCATCTTCTGTTGTCCAGACTGCAGCCACAACACCTCAGCAGTTTGAGAATGTTTGTAGTTGTAGTCAGGACATGTGAGAGTGTCTTTACTTTACAGGGAGGAAGATGAAGAGGGGGAGGACAAAGATGGCATGATGGGACCACATGATGGCCAACCAAGAAATGCCCAATACATGGCTGGGTTTCATGCAGGTCAGCAAGTCATTGACATATATATATTTTTTTTTGTTCATCCCTATTTTTCCCAGTCTTTGAAGCATATTACATATTTTATTTTATTTTTTGTTCATTCATTTAATTTAGATTAAAATTATTAGATTATTTTTTTTCTGCCCTTTTTAATTATTTAATTTATACATTCATTTAAACAAAAAAACGAGTAATAAAGTGTACAATAAAGTACAATCAAAACTTTATATTATAATCACATTGCACTTGAATAAAGTTAAATGTGTAATCTGCCGGTTGTCCTGCAGGTGACGTCATAAATCTGTCTTATTACGATGCACTTGGGGATTTACGATTACTCCAGAGCACTCGTAGTTCTACGGAGATTTTCAAGTGCTACTTATGTTAGGATGCTTTTGGGAAACAGACCATAATTTTAAGATCAGTCGTACGATCGTTTTTACAAACTTCTTAGGCTTACGATGCTTTTGGGAAACGCAGCCCAGCATAGTGAGCTACATAATGAGCCTTTCACTCAGGTATGTGAGAGACTACAAGAAAGAATGTGAGGACAAAATAAATATATTTGTAGTTTATTTTGCATATAGTAAACAATATAAATGAGAGTCAAAGGCACATTTTGAGTACACAGTTATGCCTGGAAATACTAATATGCTGATTTATTATCAATGTTGGAAACTGCTGTGCTGATAAATATTTTTTTAATAACCTGTGATACTTCTTACAGGATTCTTTGATGAATAAGTAATGGCTGATAAAAAGTCAGCTCTGCATCACAGAAATAAATTAGATTTCACAGTGTATTAAAATAGAAAACCAATATTTAATCATCTGCGCCATCTTCTCAGTTCTCGAGCATGCGTTGTGGCGCTCTGGTGAACTCATGTCAAAGCCCCACACAGAAGAAAATGAATAGTTGAATAAAGTCCATTTTTTTGTGTTTTTTTGCGCACAAAAAATACTCTCGTGTTTATCTCGTGATAAACTTAACGTTGAGCCACTGTAGTCACTTGGACTATTTCAACAATGTTTTAACTCACTTTTCTGGACCGGCAGAATGAAATTGCCTAGAAACCTATGAAGGAGTGAGACAGCTCTCAGATTTCATCAAAAATATCTTAATTTGTGTTCCGAAGATGAACGAAAGTCTTAGGAGGTTGGAACAACATGAGGGTGAGTAATTACTGACAGAATTTTCATTTTTGGGTGAACTAACCTTTTAAGGTAAATTCTTCCAGCATTATTCTTCACCGCGTCTCAGAACGATGTAAAATACATGATGCGGGGGCATTGAGTTTGTATGGATCGCCTCACAATTTGCCTTTGAATGGTGCACATTCTCCGTGGGCTTGACCGCATTAGCGGATAATGAGGTTACTCGCAAAGGACTGACATCTCTCTCTTTTCAAACAGATTACATAACAGATAATATTTGTTTTCGATTTGCATTCAACATACATTATTCAAAACCTGACATTTCAATGTTTCTTTAGACATATGTCTCATGTTTGTTTGACAAGTATACAAGTTACAATTAATTTTCTGATTATCAGAATGGACTTCATTGAGAGAGACGGCAGATGGTGCATCATATTTGTTTTCTTTATTTTGAGAAAAGCACAACATTTTGTTTTCATTGTGAGTGAGCACAAATAAAAGTAGACACTTAACAGTTTCAAATGACGTATAACACTTATCTGTATAACCAAAATTGATGGCGTATTTTGAGTCTCTTTTGTAGTTATCAGGAAAAAACGCAAGTGAAGGTGCCGGCAATTTTGCTGACCCCAGGGAGTAAAAGAGGTGTGTGAACTGGCAAGTATGACCTTCTTTCTAAAAAGAAATCCACCATGGAGGAGCCGACACAATCAGCATGAGCTCTGAGAACCAATCCTGGTTGAGCCAGTATGGCACAACCATTACGGTTTGTACTTCTTCCTTCCTGACTTTGCACAGAGTATGTGCAGTGAGGCTTACTGGGGGAAATGCATACTTGTGCAGGCAGTTAGGGAGTACCACAGTGGACAGTGGGAGGATTCCTGTAATGCAAACAGGTCCACCTGTGCTTCCCCGAATCGACACCTTATCAGATGGACCACCTAGGAATGGTGCAGGGTAGGAGCTCAGCTCTCTGAAGACCTTGTCGTCTAGTCAGCCATCGGTACAGATCCTCAGAGAAGACCATGAGAACCAGACAAGTAATCTGCACAGACCCTATGGCCAGCTTCAACTCCTCCACCCTGCATGTATGTACCCCAATTTAAGCAGAAATAACAGGATGAAATATTCTGAATGATATCAATCCACATTCTGACTTGTGATGCAGCCTGGAATTAAACCACACCATGTTCATTAAATTAATCAATATTTTCCTGTTTATCACTGATATGAAACTATTAGTATTGTATAAAGCGTTATATACTGTAAATAAATGTGACTTGACTTGATTTCCAAGAGACACACAGAGACAGCAATGTGGCTATTTGATTTGTGATTGTACTGTGCTCATTTAATTAATCGAGTTTATGCTCATTCACTTCACACACTCAATATTGTGTAGTGATTTTAGAGGTTTTATAATATCGTGCTGTCCCCTGGCTCACCTGTTATGCAGCAAATATGAGGAGTGAATGTGTCTGCCAAATATTTTTCTTATTATTCGGTAGAATTTGTTATTTGTTTTGAAGCCATTATCCATGCCTTTCCGATAAAGGTATTCAGCTCCGGGCACATCGATAATACAGATAATTAACAAGCAAGCAAATACTTGTGTCACTTAGAAGACAGATTAAGTCATTTTATTTAGTTTATTTTGGTTACAGTTCATCACTCTACAATATCCGCAGTAAATTGTGCAGATATCCCCACACACTCTCTTCCTCAGCTAACAAATTTACAGTAACTAGTATGGCTATAGGAATATGCTAACATTCCATACGGATTTATCTAAAATATTTACCTTAATATAGTCATGGTGTGTATTGAGAATTTGTCCATATCATTCCACTTAGGCATTGTAGTAAAGTATACTCATTTAACTCACACTCTCACTGCAACAGGAAATGTCTGATATTGTATAATGCAATATAATGTAATATAAACATATTTCTCATGAAGGATATAATACTACTTTTTTATTATTATTTTAAAGGATATTATGCTACTTCAATACTACATATTGACCAGGCGGCATTCCACTCAGTGTCTCTGTTTTTTTGTTTTTTTTTCAAGGGTTCCAGATCTGACTAGTGAGTGTTGTGAAGTAAAAGCAGATTGGGTAGAGGAGTCATGTAACATTGCCTGGATTTAAGTTATTTTATTTTCTGTATGTTGTGTGATATTGCTTAAATATATTTTTTCAAACATGTTTGACAACAATGCCGCTGTTAGGAAACGTCGACTGAGTGGGATCACGCCAGGGAGCCAGTCATCTTCGAGTACTATTGAAACGAGCCAATGGAATTGGCGTGCGTGATTTTAATCACACACTGCGCCCCCTTGGCGCAGGTATAAATACGGACATGGGCGTCACTAGGCCCTTTTTAGGGGGGCTTCAGCCCAAAAAATACCCACAAAAAATGGTGATTAACTTCGTGATCGCTTCAGTCCCCTTTTATACATGAAACAGGCAGCAACAGGCTTCAGCTTTGCACCGAGCGCACGTCAGAAACAGAGGACAGGGTGTGTGTGTTCATCTGAGCCTCATTGGTCTGACACTGCCCGTCAATGTCAGAATATTTGAGATGACCAATCAGATCAAAGTTGGTGGGCTTTATGGTCATAGACGCTGCAGCACGAGGCATGACTCAAAGCTTCAGTTGTTTATGCTCAAGTGCGAGATAAGATTTAAGTAGCTAAACTAAACTATTCATTATTTATATTTCATATTTCATATTTGACAGCAGTTTTAGGTCATAAATGTTAGACTGACAGACATAATCAGGCAAACTAATAAACTTTAATCTAATTTCACCATTTTTAACTGAAAATAGCCCTATGTAACGTGATTCATGTAATGCAATAATTATTTTTTCTATCATTGTGAGGGGAGGGGACAAAAACATTAACAAAGCCGTTTTCATCATATCAGTCACAAGGTTAATATGAATGTGTACATATTGAGAATTAATATTATAATATAATGTGTAACCTTCAGTAAATTATAAAACACCAGCTTTAGGAAGGGAAGAGATAGGACAAGATAAGGATACTGAGAGAAAAAGAAGGAGTGATGGAGATGAGGAGAGAGCAGGTATTGAGAAATAATCTACTAACATGGTTTTAAAGCCATTTCTTATCATTTTTTGGCCTTTTAACCCCCTAGCAACCTCAAATTTAGGACCTCAGTGATTATAAAGCCCTGCCTATGGCCCTGTATTAAGCATAAGATCAATAATGAATGTTTACATATTGTGAATTAATTGAATAAACTTAGTTACCTAGATTTCCTGGTAGCCTTCAGTAAATTAACATGTCTGAGACCCTATGTTTACTTTCTTCTCTGACACAGACAAAAATGAAAAGCCAATATCAGTCAAAGCTCAGCTTTAGGAGGGGAAGAACCCGGGCAAGATAAAAACAAAGAGAAAAAGAGAGTGATGGAGATGAGGAGAGAAAAATAATCTACTGCCCACTGACATGGTTTTAAAGCTATTTTTATCCATATTTTTTTGGCCTCCAGAACATCTTAAAATGCACATACGTAGATCAGAAAAAAAAAAATTTTCTCAGGGGAGCCCCCGGATCCCCCTAACTGCCTCACATTTGGGACCTCAGTGATTATAAAACCCTGAGTTTATACTAATAAACAGCCGATATCCTAGTAATATCCATGTTAATAAGCAACTTAATAGTGAGAATTAGATCCTAAACTAAAGTGTTAATTTCATTTAAATCATACACTCACTGGGGGCTGAGCCCACCTTAAATGAAAATCCTAGAATCGGCCCTGAATACGGAATTGGATGCACCCACTAGTTGCTTTTTTGCTGAGGAGACGAACATAACTCGTAGTCAGTGGTGGTCTAGCAAAAGTGGCGACGGGACTACGTCTCCGTTCCCTCCTTCAGGGAACGAGGGTTACATACGTAACCAAGACGTTCACTTTCAGTCGCTCACGTTCGACATAGTTAACGTGTCGACTGATTGGGATCCCAATTAAAACGCCACTAGTGCTGCCACCTTCCAGTGCCTAGACAAAAGCCTTCTGATCCCCCTGCATTATTTGAGGCAGAGATGGGACAGGGCTTAGGCCAGGGAAGACACTGCTATTCCACAAGACCACTGGGAAGCGTTCTCTTTCGTTGGGAACTCTACTGGAGCAAGAATTGCGCATGTATCCAGTCCATAGGAGGGGTATGGCGCAGCAAGCCGACACTTCGAACCGGGCTTACAGTGAAACTGGCTTCATGTAAAGGGAGCCCACGGGAAGCAGCGGTTCGACACATAGGCTAGTTTTCTAGCAGACGTGATAGGTGTTGCCCAGCCCCCAACTCTATTTAACATATGTTCAGCGAGGCACTCTGTGTCAACGCCTAGGAGGGAGCAATACTCTCACTTGGGAGGAGCTCACCACCCAGGTGGGCACGTGCATCTTGGGAAAACTTTCTCACAAAGATGAAGGAAACCACATGTAATGGGCCAACCTCTGCTTGGAAACAGCCTTCCCCTCTGCTGGTCTCCATAACAGACAAGAGCTGGTCTGAGGTTCAGGCTTTGCATTCTAAACATGTATAACCGCAATGGAGCAGACGGACAGAGAAAAGCCAGGGCTGGATCTATCTCCTCCGGGGCAGCACTTGCAGGCTCACCACCTGGTCCCGTAGAAGAGGTAGGAACCTTGGGCACATATCCAGGCCGGGGTCTCAGATTTCATGAGAGTTAGCAGGCCTGAATTCCAGGCACGATCCGTTGACCGAAAATGCATGCAAGTCCCTACCCTCTAGATACAGACCAAGCAAGCAGGAGAACTTTCTCTAAAAACAGGAGCCATCATGCCCCATCCCTGAGAATGTACTCAGAGGAAGGAGTCAGGAAGGGCTGTCGAGAGGAGAGATCTGGTTGGGCCAATAAGGGGCAACTAGCAAGACCTGCTCCATCTCCTCCCTGACTTTAGCACAGTTGTGTGCAAGAAGGCTCAATGGGGAACGCATTTCTGTTGGGGCCCCAAGGCCAGCTGTGGCCAGAGTTTTTTCTGTGTAGAGGGATGTCCACTCAGACAGGAGAAAAAACAACTGGTGGAGGGACGAGTCCAGAGAGGCACCAGATGTAACAATGTGGCCCCGAACTGCTCAACGCCTGGGGACGGAGACTCCACTCTCCCTGAACCATAGGCTGTCGTGAGGCTCGTCAGCAGCACGATTGAGCAGGCCAGAAGTAATAAGTGGAATGAAGCAACCTCAGAAGCTTCTGACTCCGAGGAGGAGGTGGCGGGCGAGTTGTGACATGCGAGGGAAGCGGCGAGTTGTGACATGCGAGGGAAGCATAGCGCAACTGTCGCAATGTTGTCTTTTCAGACCAGTACAAATTCGCTGAGTAGCGATGTCTCAAAGTGAGATGAACTGCAAGCAACTCGAGGCAATGGATGCCAATGCAGTCGGAGGGCCGCACAGACCTCCGTTACTGCATGCCCTTTGTACGTGGCCCCTCAGCTGGTATTGATGGACACTCATTCTAGGGACCATTGGCCGGAAAAACAAAAGGTCTGTTACGGACTGAGGGTTTGGCGGCAGGCCAGGATGCTTTCACACGGAGAGTGCCGCTCTGCCAAGGCCACCTCGGGACTCGGCCGTGAAGTCAGTGCTGAAGCAGTCTTCATATGGAGGAAGCCGAGCGGCTGCATCTACCATATGCCCCAGGAGCCTCTGAAGAGTTTCAGTGGCTTTCACACTTCTATATAGCACTAACCAACCACATACTCTTTTTCAGAGATGCGGTGGACCGAATCCATCTCCAAACTAGAAAAGAGATCCTCAGCCTGTGGACGAGTTTACTCAGTTGACCTGAGGACTCAACTGGCTGTGAACACTTGAAGGACAGGACTTTGTACTGATACTTCACACCTTTTGAACGCACAAACACGGGATGGCCTGTGGTGTGGAAGGATAGAGACCTGAAGTACATGTCTCTCAGGTCGAAAGCTGCAGACCAATCTTGGGGACGGAGCATTTGGAAATGCATCTCTGTGTAACATACTGAACGGAGGCTTTCGAAAAAGGGCCCGTCTCAATTAACACAGGACCAAGATGGTCGTGACCCACTTCTCTAGGGTACAATGAAATACGGCCTTATAGAAGCCGGCCTTCATATCGGCTGGAGGGAGCGGCTGCATCGCACCAGAAGGATGCGATGTGCGCACACAAGACAGGAGCACTGGTCAACACTTAGGTGTGTCTAAAGTCACTCATTTTAGGAGCATATTTGCTCAACACCTAAGTGTGACGAAAGTCACTAACTTTTAGGAACATATTTGCTCAACACCTAAGTGTGATAAATATCACTAATTTGAGGAGCATATCTGCTCAACAACTATGTGTGATGAATATCACTGAGCTTGGGTGGAAGCCGAGCGAAAAGGAATCGCAAGCCGAGTCTGATGGTATAGTTTGGGGCCATCTGGACCGGTTGGGAAGCATTTTTGGCTTCCACAAACTGGGCCAGGGGACCACAGACATACCCGAGGTGGGGCAGCGAGGTGGAGGACAGGGACCCGGCTCGAAAGGCCCGAAGGCGGCCCGAAGCAGGGTCTGAGTGTGATGCACAATACTTACCTGTCTCCATGAGACGGCCAGGGATGCGTGAGAAGGTGGATGACCGGGTCCTCGAACCGCACCCAGCTGCCGTGTTGGCGAACAAGAGGGGGCTGAGGGGTGCAAGGCTTTACAGGGTCGCACACTGCCAGACTTGCCCTCTTGGGACCCAGGAACAGAGGAATTTGCTCTTGCTTTGAAGTTTGGGTACCGCTTGCTCTGCTTTTTGGGAGCCAGCAGTGGAACAGACACACACACAAACGAAGACTCCACCCGGCCCTCACCAGGGGGGAGGGAGTGGATCGGTGACCAACTCCAAGAGCATCCTCCTCCATCCCTGAGCGGCCCGCTCAGAAATGCTTGCGCTGTCGCTTGCCACCTGGCTTGGCAGCGCCTGGAGAGGGCTGGACATCCCTACTGCGGCTGGCTCCATGCTGAGGCCCTCGGCGACGAGCAGGCGGAGGAACTGCAACCAGCGGCGGGGTGGAGGCAGCAGCGTGCCGCCGGAGCAGGATGTTGGGGAGACCAGGAACCGAAGCTTGTCCACATCCGCCATATCAACCAGGCTGAACTAACGATGGCACTCCTGAGCCACTAAAGTGGACATCGCCAGACCAATCGCACATGCCACGACACTCGTGCCCTGGAGGGCAAGGTCAGATGCAGTGTGGTGCTCACCTATGAGCGCACGGTCTGGGCTACCCTCGTCCATGTCCATGAGTGCCCTGTTCTGATAGACCTGTACCAGTGCCATGGCACGCTAAGAGGAGGTGGCTTGCCCACAGGATTTGTAAGCTCTGCCCGTCAGAATGGACGAGAACTCACAGGCCTTAGGGGGGAGACGAGGATCCCCCATCCAAAAGGCAGCGGCCGCCGGACATAGGAGACCTGTGTGGCGACAGACCGCTCCACTGGAGGGATAGCCTTGCAAACCTTCACCACTCCTCCGTCAAGGGTAGTGATTGAGACGGCTGATCGGTCCATTACAGAGGGACCAGCACGTTCAACAGGAAATTCCACCAGCTGCGGAGTGATGGAGGAGTGAGGAGCCCACAGGGAATGGTTACTGGGCGAGACATCCATCACTATCCTCCAATCACACATCCCACACGGCACCCGGGGGTGGGGCATGGTAATGGGGACTCCAGCTTCGCAGACGAAGGTGAGTCTCAATCTCAACACCACGACAGTCATATTTCCGCAATGGGAACATGAACCGTCCACAAAAGCTGCTTCAGCGTGCTGTAAGCCCAAACAAGTGATGCAAAAATTGTGACCGTCAGAGAGGAACAGAGAACGACCGCATCCAGAAACGCACGGGAGGGATGACATCTTGAAAAAACACAAATGCACCCTTGTTGCTCTTTCAGGAAATAGGACCCATCACCAGTGCCGGAGCACAAAGGGGAATGACCGTGGCAACACTGAACAGTGAACTGAAACAGTGAAGCACTCACTTTTCCGCCATCTAACCAGCCGTCAACAAACACAAACATTTAGAAATTTGTTGCTGTTAAAACAGCAGTTGAGAGCTCAAAGCTCGTGATCACCGCTGCACTCGCGCTGTAGAAACCACCAGCATTGGGAGAGTCTTCCAGAAGAACACAGACACACTCGCTCGCTGTAAACAACAGCACTCTTCAGAGACATCAAACGATCGGCTCTGAAGTGAAAGGCAACTAGTGCGTGCATGCACTTCACGCACGCCAATTCCACTGGCTCGTTTCAATAGTACTCGAAGATGACTGACTACCTGTCGTGTTCCCAATCAGTTGACACGTCGACTACCTCGAACGTGAGCGGCTGAAAGGGAACTGTGTCATTTGCTTGGTAATTAAGAGGATAATTAACTTTTTGATACTATTTGACATTCACACTATTTGAAATATTTAACATTGATTGTATTTTAAAAAGTTCTAAATATCACATATAAAAGTATCCTACCTTTTCAAAAGAAATTTCAGTCTATTTAGCTTCCTTTTTTCCTCCTAAATGTATATGTAAATTTGTATTTGTCACTGCACTTTCTATTCAAACTATACATATTTTTTGAACTGTGAATAGTTGAAGCAAAGGCAAATTTCTATCAGTATTTAACTTATTTTGACCTTAATAGTTCAAGTTTTGTTCTTGCCACAAAGCACATGAAATATTAGAAGTATTATTGAACCTACCATTCACTACTGAAACTTTTCTCTTATCTGTTACTGATTATACCACCTCTAATATTAGATTTTTCCAGTCATAATTTTGATAAGGGAAGTTTTATATGCAATTTCCAAATCGTGAACTCATATTTATTATAATTCCGATAACCTATAAAGGCCACCTTGTAGAAATTACCAGGCACTAATTACAGTGTTTCCTGAGAATGACCCAGCTCTGAAATTAAATTAGCTAATTAACAGACAGTTCATTAATGACTGATTGACTGGTTTTATAGACAGCATTTAATTGGGTATTGGTTCCAGCCTCAATTCTTATTCTTTTCTTCATTGATAATGACCACATACCTGCAATGGAGAGTCAGAGTGATGTAAAAAGACTTCAATAACAGAGTCAGCTAGAAGTGGTAGAGAAGATGATAGTGAGGGGTTGGTCTGATGGAGTGACTCTATTTAGTGCTACAGCTTATGGCTGGAATGGATCTCAATCCACCTATCATTTATTATACAGCAGTGATTATATTTAAGGGTGCAGGTGTACAACACTCAAATCACACACTTTTTTTAAGATGCTGTGGCTAATGGACATAAGTGTAGGGGCCTCAATGGCAATCCACGAAAAAAGAAAAAAAAAATCTCTTGGGAGAGAGGTGCTCAGTGAGGATGCATTAACTTGATTTAGACACCACCTCAACACTTTAAAGGATAAGCCCATCAAGACTTCTAATGCTCGGTTCTACTTCACTGATTGCACAGAGGCCGAACTTTACATTTAAAATCTGAAAGAACGGTGGTGGTGGTGGGGGGATAAAATTAACCTTCCTTTAAATCCTATTCAATAAAGGCAGAAGGTGCACTTAAGTCCAGGGTTATTAAAAGTTGAAGAGGCAGAATCAGATTTTTCATTCCCTGATTCTTCACTCGACTTATTATTAGGAAATAATTTAATAATGTGGATAGTGGGAATTGTATTGAGCCCTAAAGTCCTGAAAGCACATCAAAGACTGCCAAGTAATATGCTTTCGAAACTATTTACTGTAAATTACTTTGAAAATGTCCAGTTCTTAAGGTGAAGAGTGTCATTTTTGTGCCACTAGTGTCACCAAATTTAGAAGCACAATTTATTCACAAAATATCCTCCGCTGAAAGAGTGTTCTTTAAATAAAACACATTTTGTGCAAGCTGGGCACATTTTTTATATTCTATTGATGAAATGAAAAGTACATTCACCGTTGTGAGCAAAAAAAAAATCTCGGTTATTAATGTAACCCTCGTTCCCCAAAGGAGGGAACGGGAGACGTAACGTTGACGTGACAACGTAATTGGGATCACTTCAGGGAGCCCTATCATCTTCGAGTGTCTACAGAATGAGCCAATGAACGTTGGTGTGCGTGAATCGTGTAACGCGCCCCGCCCCGCAGCGCGGGTCTCAACAACAAGCGGGCGTACGCACTCATTGTTTTTCGCTGAGGAGCCGAGATCGTGACGGCCGACAGCGATGGTCAGCAACCGTGGTGACGGGACATTATGTCTCCCGTTCCCTCCTTCAGGGTAACATCGAACGTTACGACGTGACGACGTAATTGGGATCCCTATGGAAAACACCAAGGTTGCTGCCACATCCAGCGCCCTATGCAAGACTCTTAGACTGGGGCTGAAGGCCTGCATAGAGGGAGTTAAAACTGCTGTTCCGTTATACCCCACACAGTGGAACTCTTGGATAACACTGGGAAAGCGTGCCTTTCCAGGGGAGAGGGACGCTGCGGAAGCCACATCCTGCCCGAAGGGAGGTAAAATGTGGAGAATACACATATGGACTGGCTGGTAGGGGCAGTGCAACATATGGAATGTCACTGGGGTGGCTCCAGTCTGAGAAGGGGGAGGCTACACCTGATAGTGACGGCAGAGCGGACTCTGCCAAGGGAAAGACACGGGCTCACCACAGGGAGCTGGTCGTAGAAGAATACGCATATGGGATCGCCGCAGGGATCACCACATATGGAACCCAGCCTAGCACAAGTTACACAAGCATACGAGCACTAGGCCTGGCGTTGGACGCTCCGCAACGTCTGACTGCCGAAGGGTTGTGGAGGAACTCTACAGGGTTCGCCTGAGTGGGGAACTCGACTGGAGCAAAAAAGCAAACGTATCTGCTCCATGTGGAAGGGAGTGCCGGAGCAAGCCGACACTAGAGCGGGAACTTCGGTGTTACCGGCTGGTTGAAGCGAGCACACAGGAAGAAACTGGCGCAACACGTAGGCTATAAAACCTAGCAAAGGTGTTAGGTGTCGCCCAGCATGCAGCTCTACAGATATCTGTCAGCGAGGCGTCGTGTGCCGGCGCCCAAGAAGAAGCGACACTCCTAGTGGAGTGGGGTCTCAACCAGGAAGGAAAAAAAAGATTCTCCGCCTGGCCCTCCACTGGGGGAAGGAGCGGTGCGTGCACCATCTCCTGAAGAACAACTTGATCCACCTCTGGGTCGCCCGTCTCAGGGTCATTTGCACCTCCGCTTGCCTCCTGTTTTGACAGCGGCCTGGACGGGCGGAGTCGACATCCTGCGGCTTGCTCCACGCTGAGGCCTGGATGATGGCTGCTGCTGAGGTTTAGCGGGAGTGGAGGACGCCGTGGGTGGCCGACCTTGGCGACGAGCAGGCGGAGGGTCTGCGGCCGGCGGATGGGTGGGAGTAGCAGCCGGGGCAGGATGTGTCGGATCGCGTCCGTCTACTTCTGTGTGGCCGAAAACTGCTGGGCAAAGCTCTCGACCGCTTCGCCGAACAACCCAACCTGGGACAGAGGAGCCGATATTTATCGGTATCCCTCATATCGGCCAGGTTTTGCCAAAGGTGGCGCTCCTGGACCACCAAGGTGGACATCGCTTGACCAACGGAATGTGCGTTTTCCTTCGTCGCCCAGAGAGCGAGGTCAGTTGCCACACGGAGCTCCCGGAGGAGCTCTGGGTCAGAACCACCCTCGTTCATGTCCATGAGCGCCTGGGCCTGGTGGACCTGCAGGAGCGCCATGGCATGGAGGGCGGAAGCAGGGGGTGAGGGGGGAGGAGCTTCTAGGACGGCTTCTGGCACTATACTGTGTCGTCCCCGTCCTAGTAAGCTCCTCATGCACCTCCGGAAAGAAAGGTACCGGGGCGGCGCATGGAGAACCAGCACAGCCTGCCCCGCCCCGAGAAACCAATCGTCCAACCAGGAAGGTTCGGGACGTGGTGGAGGGTTCCACGCAAGCCTGACCTTCTCGGCAGCCCGGGAAAGCATAGCCACCCATTCTGGATCAGACTTTGGCAACGCTACACTCCCCAAAGGGGGCAACGCAGCCGAATCCTCATCTCCAGAGGACTGATCTCCCCCTCCGATGCTGCATCTGACATCGGACCGACATCTGATCGTCAGGTGGAGCTCCAAAGGACACGCCTGGTCATCCATGAGAAGGACCAGCACGCTCCTTTGAAGGCTCCAACGGCGCCAGCGCTTGTGAGGCATGAGGGGCCAACGGAGATTGCCTTGGCGGCAGAGATGTATAGTAACGAAGTAGAACTACTTCATTACTGTAGTTAAGTACTAAAAGGCTGTATCTGTACTCTACTAGAGTATTATTTTTTTCTCCTTCCACTTTTACTTCAGTACATATTTTCGATGAGTTTAATACTTTTACTCCGATAATTTTTTTATGTGCTGCATCGTTACTCGTTACAATTCTAAAAATGTCACGAATCATTCCAAACCCACATAATTACTGCCAGAGCGGTAGATGGCTCTGTCACCAGGTTTGATGAAGCTGGCTCATCATTGAGCGAATCAAGCGATCAGGAAGACCGCACGTGCTCCCGTTCTGCCTTTCGCTCTGCTGCCTGCCTGCATTGAGAACACTTGAGATTTGTTAGTTTGTTTCAAGATGTAAGAACCAGAAACAGCACCTTCAACTTCGAGTGATCGTGGCGGTGAGGAAGGAGACCCATTAGAGTCCATATTTTCATTTGTCGGAGTGAAAGACAATTCATATAAAATGTGCGAGGACGCCAACGCACTGAATCGTTCTTTGTTTTTAATAGTTCAAAGTTACTATTAGATTTAATGTTATTACCTTGACAAACTATACATCACTAAAAAAATCTAAGACTTAAGTTTCTGTATTTGACCACTATTTTATTCTGAGAAACTTATAGTGGCAGTTATTTCTTAATTTGTGTCAGGAGTTATGTAAAGAACAAATTAGTCGATACCTTTAATATGAATTGTGAGCGTCAGCCACTCCCATTAAAAAAAAAAAAAAACTCCTGTGAGGTCGTCATGAAAGCGCTTGACCAAACAACGTCCTTCGGGCTTTTAGCTCGTGCAGTTTTTGACAAATATTGATAGATTTGCATAGGTTTACGTCAGATTTCTATAGAGAGGAAAAATATTTATTGAATTTATACCCAAAATGGGCCGATGTAATCATTATGAGCGTTGGATACTCTGATATACTGTGTTTTCAATCCATACTGGCTGCCTGAGGGCGCCCTGTGCACATTTAGTCCATATATGGAACACATGAAGAAGAGCCATATAATGTGACATTCCAGGAACTCCCTGACATAAACAAAGCTTTCAGAGATTTCTGTAACATGCAGATAAATACGCAATAAGCTGTGGAGAAAAAAGGCACAAGCAGGGAAGAGAAGGCTGAGATGCTTTCCTACATAATACAATACTTGTACTTTTAATTTCAGTACTTGAGTAGTAAATGTAAAAAATACTTGCAATACTTAAGTAATTTTTTTTTTGAAAGCTTTAGTACTTCCACTTAAGTATGGTGCTTAAAGAGCACTTCAACTTCTACTCAAGTCACTTTTTTGATAGAGCACTTGTACTTTAACTCAAGTCTGTATCTCTAGTACTTTCTACATCTCTGCTTGGCGGGGAAGCCCTCACGGTGATCATCAGATTACCCTGACCATGCACAGAAGTAGGTCTATTCTGAGGTCCAGAATAGACACTAGATCGGGGCATAGGCGAGGGGACTGCGAGTCTCTATCTAAGCGCTGCCATAGTATTTATTCCCACAATGGGAACATGAACTATTCACAAAGGCTGCCTCATCGTGTTGAATGCCCAAACACGAGATGCAACTATTGTGGCTGTCTGCTTGCGCCAGGGAACGACCACATCCAGAAATGCACAAGCGGAATGACATGCTGAAAAGGATGCAGAGTCACGCTTGTGTTGCTCTTTTAGTGAAAACAAAAAACAGAAAAACTCTTTCAGTGCTGAGGCACCCAGGGGTAGCCGCGGTGTAACAAGGTTACACACTCAGGAGGAAACGCCCACCGAAACCGACACACACACAATTTGCAGCGCTGTGAAAACAGCAGTTTGTGAGCCGAAATGCTTGGGGCCACCGCTGATCGTGCCGTCACACCAACACTGGAAGCAAGAGTCTTTGAAGAGTCTTCAACATAAACAGCAGTCTTGCAGAACTCTGAAGTCAAACAGAAGCTCGGCTCCGAAGTGAAAGACAATAGCCGCGTTTCCACTGCCGGGCCAGGGCCGAGCCGTGCTAGTGTGTGCCAGGGCCAGTCGCGTTTCCACTGTCACTTCCGGGGCTTGATCGGGGATTACTCTGGGCTAACGGCCAGGATTTCTGGCCCGTCGAATACCCTGGGCCAAAGCGGGCCAGCTCGGGCTAGAGGCGTGGTCAAGGTAAAATGCATAGTTTATCGGTGTTAGGGAAAGTTATGGTCTGCGGCAAGATGCACATTTCACTTTTTTATATAGCGCAAAATAATCGCTGCTCGAAATGGGGAATCGCCTGTAACGTTACTGCCTGTCGAAGATACCAAAGCTCTTCTGAGCATTTGGGCAGAAGAAAGGGTACAACGTCAATTTGACGGTGTGTGCAGAAACGAGGACGTTATAAAATATATTGTTGCTGAAGCTAAGCATTCAGCGAACAAAGCTTTAAGTTCGAAAAAAAAAAAAAATTGCGGACGCAGTACGAGGCGATTAAAACGCACAATGTGCAAAGCGAAGCCGAGAGAAGGAACTTTCCATGGTTCGACTTAATGGACAGTGTGCTGGGTCATAGTCCCTCTGTTAGTGGCGAGACAAGTCGGGACACTATGGTAGCCATGGCCGGTGAGTTAATATACATGCTATCTTCCTAACTAAAAAAAATAATAAATTCATAATACCCGCTGAAATGGGTTAGGTTGTATGACGTTTGATCCAGAAAGGCGTGTTAAGGGCGGGGTTTAGGGCAGCGCTGCGGGGCTTGAGGCCCGAGGCCACTGGCTCGGCTCGGCTCGCTGTTAGCCCTGGCACGGCCCTGGTCCGACAGTGGAAATGCGGCTAATGAGTGTGTGCGCCTGCCTCCTGTTTATACCCACGCTGCGGGACGGGGCGCATGACGTGATTCATGCACGCCAGCGTTCATTGGCTCGTTCTGTAGACACTCGAAGATGATAGGACTCCCTGAAGTTATCCCAATTACGTTGTCACGTCGAGATTATGTCGAACGTGAGCGACTGATAGGGAAAGAATGATTAGTCAGGTTACAACTGGCACCCCATACCACAGAACCACAGTGTTTAATCTTTTTAGAGAAATCAACCTAAGAATGGCTTATACACATGTACCTGGTGTAGGAGGCAGTATTTATCATTTAAAAATGTGCTCACTTTTTTTTTACCTGTAGTGAAATGTCTATTAGATGTCCCAAGTTTAAACAAGACATATGAACAAATTTGTGTTGAAATTCCAGGTCGTTTTGCTAAATGGTAGCACTGATTTTGGTACTCATCAGCCATTAAATTATTGCTCTGCTACAGTAAAAGCAATAGTTCATCCAAAAATGGAATTTCTGTCCTTGTGTTCTTTCAAACCCATTAATGTGAAGGAGAAAATGTTCAGCTTGGAATATAGTGTATATTCTTTTGGACCTTATTTTTTTTGCAGGTTTCTTTTCTTTTTCTTTTCTTCTTATTTTAACTTTGACAGCCCCTGGGACTGCAGCATGGACTTTCTGCAAATCATATACTTCTGTGTTTCTCAAAAGAAAGCAAGACGGCTTTCAAACAACCTGAGGGAGAGAAACAAAAGCACTTTGGGGTGAACTATTCTGAATGAGGTGACAGATACAAGCTTTTACCAATTGATTTTACCTATTTTTTTTTCCTTTTCTGATATTCTCAGTAAATATAAAAGTCATAAAAAGCTTAGTAATGACAAGTCTCAGTAATGTTGTTTCTTCAGTGTTCATCAATAGCTTTACTACTCTAAATAATTACTTATCTAATCATGTTATATATATATATATATATATATATATATATATATATATATATATATATATTTATATATGCACATGCATTGTAAAATAATCTCAGTATAGAGGTATTATGGTGAACAACTTAACTGTATGACATGAATAATCGCTAATTAGGTATTGGTAGGAATTGGTAGGAATTGTCCGATATATCACCATATGGCTTGGAGAAAATAATATTTGCTAATATTTCCTTGGCAAATAAATATGTACAGCTTGTCATGCCATCAGAGGGAGAGATATATTTTAACATGCACTTGAGGGTGTCATCCATACCAGATTGTGCTTGTAGTAACAACAATCTGAAAGAGTCTTTTTACTGCATATGAATCCACAATAGGAACAGATGTTCTGAATTACATTAACCTGCATTAGTATCATATGCGGTGTATCTGTCTATATACACACGCTAAATATCTTGAATTATAAGGGGGCCCATTTGACTGTTGCTAAAGAAGAAAGTTCTTCTATGTGAAACGATCAGAATTCATCTTTCGGAGTTTGGGTGGCAGGTGTCCGTCCATGCGGCCTCCTCCCCCAGCCATTCTCTGAAGTTTCGGTGGCAAGTCTGCAACCGATTTGCTGATGGCCTCTGTGGAAATCTTAGTCGCCTTGGTAACCTTCATTTCCTCTGAGACCCCAGGCACAGAACTGATGCGTTGGAGCTTCATGGGCAGTTCGCCAAGGCTGAATGTCATCTCTGATGTGGTGGAGCTCATTCTCAGTAGCTTCCTGGGCAGCCCGTCTCTACCTGTCATTTTCTGTACCTTGGTTGGTAATTTACTGCTGTTCTCTAGATCTTCCAGCAGCTCCAGACATTCCAGGGAGCTGTTCTTCTCTCTACTGTTGCACAGTGATGGGGCCATGAGTGGAGAGGACATGAGTAATGCCTCATCCTGCTCCTTTGCGCTGTAGGGAGGTGTGGGAACCTCAAATGTAGCGTGGAACTGAGAATAATCCACTTTAAAGAATCCCTCCTCCAGAGAGATGACCGGGAAGAATCTGTGGCCCCAGAGCACCTCATCCTCTGTGTATGATGTCCGTGCTTGACAAGTCATGCCTTTGAGAGAAGACACATGAAAAGGAACAGATGGAAGAATGAAAGAAATGGTCAGGGATTAATCAATCAGATGGAACTGGGAAAAGCATTGCTTCACTCTAGAGTATCATACACAACTCTCTTGATTAGTATAGTGCTTGGAAGGCATAACTGTATTGATATTCCTCAAAATTTCTGGTTGAGATTGGTTCTTAACTTCTAAACCTATACATATTAAACACACTAAACTTGTCTGGAAGATACATTGTGTATTGACATTTTTCCAGTAACAAGTTTGTTCTTTTGTGGTTTGACTGCTTAAAGTAAATGCTATAGAAACTGCATAATATAAATCTTTCAGTTTATGCTACTGCACCTAGGGATTTTACGATTAACCATAATTTAAAACGTCACGATTAATTAATCGTAAAGGCTCTGCTATACACTGAGTGTTTCTGCTGCACGGAATGGAACTGTTGCAACTTGCACACATCGAAAACAAAGTTACTCCAGGTGGACTCCTGCAAAATAGAAATATCTAAAAAATAAAACATCTAAAAACAAATAAATTGTTATTCATCTATTACAAAAAATCAGCAAGAACAACTGAAATAAAATAAAGACGATTTACAGATGCAAGCATAGGCAGAGTTTCTATTTATAACATGCTTTTGTAGTGTTGTGCAATGTAGCCAATCACAGACATATGTGTTGATTTCTTAAACGCAATGGCCAATGAGATGCATTTAAGATAGATTCACTCACAGCTCAAAATGTTTGAGTTTTTGTTCAGTACTGAATTCTGCATGGTGGTGAATCCTCTTTTTATAACAAACAAAGTGTTGACATTATGAAAGATTCATTGTGCAGATTCATTGTTATAACTGAGCTTTGTGAGACCACAAACAACTGAGATGTCAGCTTTTTAAAGGGGTCATCGGATGCCCATTTTCCATGAGTTGGTATGATTCTTTAGGGTCTTCATGTAAAGTTTGTAACATACTGTGGTTAAAATTCCTCAAAGGTTGTGTAAAACAACACCCTTTTTAAACATAAAATGGCAACAAGGCAACACATAAAGTGTTGCCTTGGTAACCTGCCTTGGTGGACAGTATACAAATGGCTGAGGGCGGAAATATGCTAATACAGGACAGTCCGTCAGTGGTCGTGGGCGGAACATAAGCAATATGACATCATATTGCTCAGAAAATCCAAACGGCTTGATTATTGAGTGTTTAGGCTTTTTGAGGATTAAAAAAAAGGAGTGAATGGATTTTTTTCATTGTATGGTGGTTGTGTCCACACACTGCAAAGACACATTTATATGCAAACACCATATACAAGTGAATTTTGCATCCGATGACCCCTTTAAGGATTAAGGGACCGCACTTTGCATGCATTCTACCATGCCAAAACATGCAGGCAGTAGACTATTCTTGCATTTATGTTAACAGTGGCTTGAGAATGTTGATGCTTTATTTATACTTTTATGCGGGCTTTTGTGGACAGGAGCAGGACAAAACATGAATGTTGCGGGCAGTAGTGATAGCATATATTATCATATATCCTGCGGGAGCGGGACTGAAAAATCCGCCCCACAAAGGTCTCTAATGTAGTCCTCTCAAGACCTTCAGTCAGTGAACTTTTAACGTTACAATATAGTTGATAAAAATGAGCCTTTCAAACAGAGGTCCAGCAGCCTTTTAGTTTTCCTTTTTTTTTAAGAGAAATACATAGCTACTATGTAGCTTATAATTAATTAAAACGATATGGTATGGAAAGAGGGACTGTTGATTAAGCTAGGCAAAAATGGAATAAAGGGAAGAACTGTTAATTGGAACAAAGATTTTTTTATATGAAATATACACTCACCTAAGGTATTATTAGGAACACCTGTTCAATTTCTCATTAATGCAATTATCTAATCAACCAATCACATGGCAGTTGCTTCAATGCATTTAGGGGTGTGGTCCTGGTCAAGACAATCTCCTGAACTCCAAACTGAATGTCAGAATGGGAAAGAAAGGTGATTAAAGCAATTTTGAGCGTGGCATGGTTGTTGGTGCCAGACGGGCCGGTCTGAGTATTTCACAATCTGCTCAGTTACTGGGATTTTCACGCACAACCATTTCTAGGGTTTACAAAGAATGGTGTGAAAAGGGAAAAACATCCAGTATGCGGCAGTCCTGTGGGCGAAAATGCCTTGTTGATGCTAGAGGTCAGAGGAGAATGGGCCGACTGATTCAAGCTGATAGAAGAGCAACTTTGACTGAAATAACCACTCGTTACAACCGAGGTATGCAGCAAAGCATTTGTGAAGCCACAACACGCACAACCTTGAGGCGGATGGGCTACAACAGCAGAAGACCTCACCGGGTACCAATCATCTCCACTACAAATAGGAAAAAGAGGCTACAATTTGCAAGAGCTCACCAAAATTGGACAGTTGGAGACTGGAAAAATGTTGCCTGGTCTGATGAGTCTCGATTTCTGTTGAGACATTCAGATGGTAGAGTCAGAATTTGCCGTAAACAGAATGAGAACATGGATCCATCATGCCTTGTTACCACTGTGTAGGCTGGTGGTGATGGTGTAATGGTTTTCTTGGCACACTTTAGACCCCTTAGTGCCAATTGGGCATCGTTTAAATGTCACGGCCTACCTGAGCATTGTTTCTGACCATGTCCATCCCTTTATGGCCACCATGTATCCATCCTCTGATGGCTACTTCCAGCAGGATAATGCACCATGTCACAAAGCTCGAATCATTTCAAATTGGTTTCTTGAACATGACAATGAGTTCACTGTACTAAAATGGCCCCCACAGTCACCAGATCTCAACCCAATAGAGCATCTTTGGGATGTGGTGGAATGGGAGCTTCGTGCCCTGGATGTGCATCCCACAAATCTCCATCAACTGCAAGATGCTATCCTATCAATATGGGCCAACATTTCTAAAGAATGCATTCAGCACCTTGTTGAATCAATGCCACGTAGAATTAAGGCAGTTCTGAAGGCGAAAGGGGGTCAAACACAGTATTAGTATGGTGTTCCTAATAATCCTTTAGGTGAGTGTATATCCAGGTTAAAATTGGAACAACACTGTCCAGTAGATACAGAGTAAACAATTGGACTCTACAGGGTACCGTGATCAGCCCATTACTTTTTTCTATGAATTAAAATATTATATCGGTAAATCATTGTTTGCTGATGATGTTGCTCTTTGGAAATATGGGAAGAATTTAATGTTCATACAAAAGAAGATGCAAGAAGCAATAAGAATGATTGACAAATGGTCTTATTCATGGGGTTTTAAGTTTCGTAGCAGGGATATTGTCACAGTGTGGTGCAGGCAGAAGGAGATGAGGAGTCCAAAGTTCCATTGCAAACGTTTACTAACAATATAATACAAACAGGTACAGACAGGCAGAAGGTTCACACACACTTAGTACAACGGAGAACAGACACAGACTGACTGAACAGAAGGGAACTAAATACAAACACAGATGAACATTGATTGACAGAACACAGGTGAAACAGATGATGATGATGGTTAACTAAACACAGGTGATACAGATGAACTGATAATGATGATGACAGGTGGGATGGAGACAGGCAGACAAGTCCAATGAAACCAAACTAAATAGAATACAGCTGTGACAGATATGTTGTTACACCAGATTATACATCTTTTTTTTGTTATTTGTTTTAATTATTATTTGTTTTGGGGCATTTTATTTTGAAAGAAGTTTGCGTACTTCTATTAGAGGTAACAATCACAGTATGCACGTCGGCTGACGTCATGCGTAGGTCAGTGGTTCAAACTGCAGCGCAATCCGTGATCGTCCTTTTTCCTGCATTGTTACTAAAGAGGAGAGGCAAAAGAGCCAAACAGTTGCTGATATTAGTGCCTGTTTGTTTATGTGTTTTACCACACAGGCACTGCTATTAAATTCACCTTAAGCACGACCAGATTTGTGTGAAAAATCCTTTTATTAACATCAAAATAACACAACGCAGAGGAACAACCGCTACAAAACTGGTGCCATGACCCGCCGAATGGTTGATCGTTGTCGACCGCCAGGATTGCTGACCTGGAGTTTAACTGGCGCTGAGAGGAGCTGTAGGCGAGACAGGACTTCAGTCATTTGTTCAGTCATCTATTGATGTTTCTTCGGTGGCGTTTGAATGTCAGATGGTTTGAGCTGTGCCTAGGAGGAAACTGCTGATGAACTGTGTTGCGAGAATTCAACGCTGAGGACGATTGTACAGTCATTTGGACTGATGAGTTGTGCCTGAGCTGGATCAAGCAAGCAGCCTGCTGGACCATCGAGGACTCGCCAACTAACCTGTTTTTACTGAACTGTGTAGATGAAGGTACTTTGCATCATCAATTGACTGGGTTTTTGGAGAACTGTGAAACAAAAGTGAACTGTCTTATATGAGGTTTTTTTTTTTTTTTTTATACACGGGATCATTTTATTTAGTTAATTTTTTTGTGTGTATTCTGACGCCTGAGGGGAATGGCTGCTAGACAAAGCGATTTAGGGTGGGACAATGCATTTACCATTTACGGCTGGTAGAGGGCAGGGCAGTCTTTTGAATATGCCTGACAAAACAAAGATGTTTGAGGATCCTGAGTACTGTAGTACAGGCCGGGGTAGTATGGGATACTCAACTGCATTGGCACATCAACTGGCTAGAGTTGTAAGCAGTACGCTTAGCCTTGTGCCGCCTCAAGGGACTGCTTCTGCACAAGCATGTACTGGTCTGTACGGACAGCACTGCGACCATTGCATACATCAACCGCCAAGGTGGTCTACGCTCCCGTCGTATGTCGCGACTCACCCGCCATCTCCTCCTATGGAGTCAGAAGCATCTGAGGTCACTTCGGGCCATTCACATCCCTTGTGTGCTAAACCGCCGCCTCTTCCGGGAAAATGGCGACTCTATCCCCAGGTGGTTCAACTGATATGGGGAATCTTCGGAGCCACTCAGATTTATCTGTTTGCCTCTCCGGACACGACCCATTGCCAGTTGTTTTATTCCCTGACCGAAGGATCCCTCGGTACGGATGCACTGGCACACAGCTGGCACACAGCTGGCCCCAGGGCCTTCGCAAATATGCATTTCCCCCAGTGAGCCTTCTCGCACAAACTTTGTGCAAAGTCAGGGAGGACGAGGAGCAGGTCCTGCTCGTTGCGCCGTATTGGCCCAACCGGACTTGGTTCGTGGAACTCATGCTCCTCGCGACAGCCCCTCCTTGGCCCATTCCTCTGAGGAAGGACCTGCTTTCTCAGAGACGGGGCACTCTATGGCACCCGCGTCCAGACCTCTGGAATCTTCATGTCTGGTCCCTGGACGGGACGCGGAGGTTCTATGTGGCCTACCACAGGCTGTGGCAGACACCATCACTTCCGCTAGAACCCCCTCTACAAGGCACCTCTATGCGCTGAAGTGGAACCTATTTGTCGATTGGTGTTCTTCCCACCGGGCAGACCCCCGAACTTGCCCGATCGGAGTCGTGCTTTCCTTCCTGCAAGATGGGTTGGAGCGAAGGCTGTCTCCCTCCACCCTCAAAGTGTATGTTGCCGCAATAGCCGCTCATCACGATGCAGTAGAAGCTAAGTCATTGGGAAAGCATGACCTGGTCATCAGATTCCTTAGGGGTGCCAGGAGGCTAAATCCGCCTCGTAATCCGCACCCCTTACCCTCTTGAGACTTAACTCTAGTACTCAGAGCACTCCAGAGGCCCCCTTTTGAGCCCTTGCCTACGGTTGAGTTAAATATCCTGTCTATGAAGACAGCTCTTCTGTTGGCTTTAGCTTCTTATAACAGGGTAGGGGATCTGCAGGCTTTTTTGGTCGACGAATCGTGCCTTGAGTTCAGCCTGGGCCTTTCTCACATTGTTCTGAGACCCCGGCTCGGATATGTGCCCAAGATATCTGATAATTCTCTCCTCTCCCCCGAAACCAGGTGTTACCCCTGGGGTACATGAATTGACCTAAAACAACTCTTAAAAATATTTGTACAAGCCTTTTGTTCTGATCTGGGTATATAAGGGTAAGTGGCAGAGCAGTCTTTGGGAAACTATAACCAGAAAACCCCCATGCAGTGCTGTGTCAATGTTTTCCCGTCGGAACACACTCACACACCACTGTGTGTTTTTGTCAGGAATGCATTTCTTACTCTTACCATATTTGAGCAATTTATGTTATGTATTTATTATTTCTGAATTGCTGTTTAATCATTTACATGTGTAATTGGCATGATACATTTTTACCTGACAAATAAAATGTTATATTTGATTTATTCTGCATTATTCTGAAATAATTTTTATAGTATGGATTAATGTGTAGTCTGGTGTTTCCGCAAATCTCTTCCAGGACAGATCACACTGAAGGCACTAATGAATGGAGCATGGAGCACATCGTTAAGGAGACCTTCTGATTTCTGTCTATCACTGACTTAGCACATTGCGACTAGTAAAAAACTATACCTTTTATTATGAGTTAGCATTGAGTGGCATCTTCAGGGTAAAATAGATAGCACTGCATCCTCTGACTATTTCAGAACTGGCTAGTTTGTGATCGTGAGCGCACATTCATGACGTGACGTCTCAAAGTGATATCGGGTCCTTTAATGAACGAATAATTGAAAGTATGGGATACCCAGAATAATCAAAGATCTAAATCAATATTTATGATTATTTTCTAATAAGAAACACAATCTAAATTTGATTATCAATTGAAATTGGAATCAGATTAAGCGTTGAGCTAAAGTAATATTAAAACCAAATTCTAATAAATAAAGTGAACTTCACTGGAGCACTGAAAAGAAATAAACGCATTATACCTTCGCCCACACTGTTGGATTCCTTCGTTGGGCCAATGGGTGGCCCTTACAGTTGACTGCCAGTAAAGATGATCAACCCGACCAATGCAGAAATTTTGTTTAGGAAAAATGCTAAGGTGGCTCATGTGGATCCTTGCGTTGCTTTGGAGGACCTCGAACAAACGATTGACTGTGTGGTTAGCCAAATTGCAGGTGCAGCACGTGCTGACAGGTCGTGTGGTAGCCTAACTGTAAGGGACTCTACATCTGGAGCAAGTTCAGTAGGTGACGGCAGGTTGGATGACCTGGGGCTGAACGATCTTAATGTCAAAGATTGTGAAGTGTCTTCTTTTTGGCAAAACAAGCTTGTTGACCTAGTCGAGAAATATAAGTGTTCCCTTTCGAGGGAACTCAACACTGCGTCGAGAATCGACTCTTTGGGGACGCTCCCTTAGCGTGCGCCTCTGAAGTAAGAATGAAACTAATCCAATCCTGATTGGTGTTGCGTTGTGACGTAACATGTGACGGCATAACCGGATGCATAAAAGTGACGCCGACACACACACACATCAGCTTTAGCTCTTCAGCAAGCGCTCTCTGTGAAACTGTCTGTCTTATTTGGTGTTGTTTGTCTGTGCAAAGCTCTGTATTATGGCGAGTGAACAATACACTAAGTGTGTGCACCCCTGCCCAAGATAATATATATGCCACAGGTGGGGACACGCATCAGCTGTGTGTCTGTGTATTGTTCAGGGGCGCAGCACGCACTGTCAGCTCTCGAGAGGGCTGCCTGTGCACACTGTGAAGCACTTCCTATTAGAGTGCTGCGCTCCCCCTTGGCTATATTATTTCCTGATGATGGCCAGGCTCGCGATCCCCGCGGTTCGGGTCCCGCGTCCATTGAAGGCGGCGCGACGGCTTAGATCGTGGAGATCGCAGAAGGATCTCGCGGATGAGAACGAGACTGCTGAGGCACCTTTTCTCTCATCATCCGCAGATTCTATGACACTCGTTCACGACGCAGAAGCCCGCGATGCGGCTTCTTCTGCCCGTGACGAGTGCCCAGTGCTCGAGCTATCTTTTATAAGGAAGTAGATGTGCTCAGCATAGGGAACGAGCAACATGAGTCACACTCGCCGGCTTATGTTTCTGCTTATGTAGAGCTCGTGGAGGTTGTGATGCGTGCTGTGGCCAGACTAAATAAATATATAAATAAACATATATATATATATATATATATATATATATAAAATATATGAGCTGGCCACAAAATAAGCAGGATGATCCCCGTCAAAATGAACTAGACGAGAGATTCCTGCAGCACCGTTCACAACCTCAGAGCCAGGGCTTACTGTTTTTCCCAGATCTTTATAAAAATGTAAATATATATGTGTAGATCCTGGGAAAAACCCCACTCTTTACGTATCTCGCCACATTCATTATATGTTTATTCAAATGTGGTGGGTGCGAGAGAGTCGGGTTATGGCAAGATGCCGCAGATGGAGGGAGCTTTAGAGAAAACAAGCTATCTGTCTCCTGATCCGGCATCTTCACTTTAAGCCCCGCCGCTGCCCAACAAACCGTGCGGGAACACCTCTGCACTGGTTGGCTGGGCTTATATGGTGCAGGAAATCGATGTTGCTCTTCCGCCGTTTAAAAACGTTTCGGGACACATCGGTTTCCAGCGAACGCAGGCTGCACTGTCCGCCCCACATTTTTGCGGCCAGGCAGCATTCGCGTTTGCCAATCGAGAATCATTTTCGGTCCAGCCCTGCCGGAAACCCGCTTCAGGGGGTCGAGAACGGATCCCGATTAATACCCGAAGCCAGGCTCGAGAGCCTGGTTCCTTTGGTAAAATATTTAGAAAAGAAAAGGTCAGGCTGGTGCGTGCCTGCACTCTATACGATTTTGCAGGCGTACCAGGCCGATCTTCTTAAAGATCTAAGTGAGGAGCAAATATTTCCCGTTGGCCGCTCCGCTATCTCCTTCTGGCCTGTTTTCCAACGCTGTCACTACAGTCGTTGACAGGTTTCAGGAAGCGAAAAAAAAAAAAAAAAAAAAAAAAAGAGCGTTGCCTCTAGAGCCCCTCCTGCGGGAGTTTGGCAAACAAAGGAAGCACTCTCAACCGAAATCCTCCAGCCAGAAGGGTGACCTGAGGGCCGTCCTTCAGGCGAAGAGGTCCTAATTGTAGGACCTCTGAGGGCTGCCCCCCCCCCGCTGTGGAACAATCGAGGTTGTTCTAGCAGCAGGTGCCCTCAGGGAAGAGGATGTTGTCCCGCCGTCTTTGACGCTTCGGGCCACATCGATTTCCAGCGAATGGCATTAATGGCATTAAGCCTTCGCCCCAAAAGCTTGCAACAGGGCACTGACTATGGTCACAAAATCTGTATCGACTTTTTTCCTGCCGGTCCTCCGCTTCAGGAAGTCGAGAATAGTGCTCGGAAAACACCCGAGGCCAGTCTCGAGGGGCTGGTTCCCTTAGTATATTTTGTAGAAAAATGGCAACGCCTTCCGAATATATCTATATGGGTCCTGTATATTATAAAATATTATAAAATATGGGTACAGATTGCAGTTCGGTCACCGACCTCCCTAGTTTGCTGGGGTGGTACCGACTGCAGTGATTCCAGAACAGGCTCGGGTTATGGAACAAGAGGTACAGACTCTACTGGAATTAAGGGGCCATACAATGTGTTCCCTTACCAGACAGGGAGTCTGGGTTTTACAGCCGGTACTTTATAGTTCCAAAGAAGGATGGCGGACTGAGGCCAATTTTAGATGTAGGGCTTTTGAATCGTTCTTTGAGGAGATTCAGGTTCAAAATGCTTACTATTCCCATTATCGTGAGCCATATCAGATCCGAGGACTGGTTTGTCACGATGGATCTAAAAGACGCTTATTTCATGTCTCCATCCTTCCATGTCACAGGAGGTTCCTGAGGTTGCTCTCGGGGGCGAAGCATACCAATATCGGGTTCTTCCGTTCGGCCTAGCACTCTCTCCCCGCACGTTCACAAAGTGTATGGATGCGGGTCTGGCTCCACTGAGGCTTTAGGGCATCCGTATACTGAATTACATCGACGACTGGCTCATATTGGCCCAGTCTCGAGAAATGGCAGTTCGGCATCGAGATGTCGTCCTTGGCCACATTCAGAACCGGGGGTTGAGGCTCAACACTAAGAAAAATGTGTTGGACCCAGCTCAGAAGACTACTCTTCTGGGCGTGGTATAGAATTCGGTTACGATGCGGGCACGTATGTCTCCCGCTCATATCGAATCCATCCTGGCCACGGTGTCCGGGATAAAGCTAGGCCAGGCCATCACTGTAAAGAAATTTCAAGGACTGCTGGGCCTCATAACAGCAGCATCCAACATAATTCCTTTGGGCCTGTTTCACTTGAGGCCCCTTCAGTGGTGGCTCAAAGCCAAGGGTTTTTTCCCCAAGGGGAATCCGTTCCGTATAATAAAGGTTACGCGCAGATGCCTTCGTTCCCTATTAATATGGAAGAAACCTTGGTTCTTGTCCCAAGGGCTAGTGGTAGGGGCGTCATGTCGCCGGGAAACTGTTTCGACAGACGCTTCCCTCGCTGGCTGGGGCGCGGTCTCGGACGGCCGCTTTGCCAGGGGTCTGTGGCAGGACCATCATCATTCTTGGCATATAAATTGCCTAGAGATGTTGGCTGTGTTCAGGGCTCTGAGGAGCTTCCTCACAGACATCAAAGGTTACCACGTCTCAGTGGTAGCTTATCTAAACCAACAAAGGACACTCAGATCGCGCCCTCTATCCAGATTGGCGCATCAGATCATTTTATGGCCCCAAGCGAAAATATTATCTATAAGAGCAATATATGTCCCGTGGGTTCTGAATCAGGGAGCAGACATCCTGTCGAGGCAGGGGCTGAGGCCCGGGGAATTTAGACTCCATCCAGAGGTGGTGGAGTTTATATGGCAGAGGTTTGGACCAGTGGAAGTGGATCTGTTTGCGTCTCGAGGGACTTCCATCCAACTGTCCACTTTGGTTCTCCCTCACTTCTCCAGCCCCGCTGGGGTTGGATGCCATGGTACAGGCCTGGCCGAGGCTTCGCCTGTACGCTTTTTCCCCCGATCGCTCTGCTCCCGGGAGTCCTGGAGAGGGTCCGTCAGGAGGGCATCGGTCTTCTTCTGATAGCCCTGTTTTGGCCAGCCCGAGTATGGTTTTCAGACTTAATTTCACTCCTGATAGCTCCGCCATGGCAGATTCCTCAGAGGAGGGGTCTGTTGTCTCAGGCGGAGGGCACTATATTCCATCCTCATCCAGAGCTCCTCATCCATATCGACTCCACCACCTCGGGGTGGAGTCTCCATTCCCCGGGCCTCAGCCCCTGCCTCGACAGGATGTCTGCTCCCACATTGCTGTCCCCAGGGATATACATAGCTCTGAGTGAAAGAAGTTTTCCCTGGGACCACAGAAGAACCTGATGCGCCAGTCTGCACAGAGGGCGCGATCTCAGGCCCCCCTCTCGATTTATATATGAAACCACCGACGTATTGTCTGTTCGCACTAGAACATGATGGCCTCTGAGGCCCGGAAGGAAATGTCTGAGGGCCAGAAATACTGCCATCAACTCCAGGCAATTGATGTGCCATGAGAGGTGATGGTCCCTCCAAGTGCCCCTGGTGTAGCGGCCTTCCATAACCGCGCCCCAGCCCGTGAGGGATGCATCCGTGGTCAGAATTCTTCTCTGACACCGTGCCTCCAACACAGGGCCTAGGGACAAGAACTCTGGTTTCTTCCACATGACCAAAGAACGAAGGCATCTGCGCGTTACCTTGATCGTGCGAAAAGGGTTGCCCCTCGGGGAAAACCCTCTGGTTCTGAGCCACCACTGCAGGGCCCTCATGTACAGCAGACCAAAAGGAATTACGTTGGATGCTGCTGCCATAAGGCCCAGCACCCTCTGAAAGTGCTTGACAGTGATGGTGTGGCCTAATTTGAGACTCGTGACTGTGTTCAAGATGGAGTTTACACGAGCAGGAGACATCTGTGCCCGCATCGTGACAGAATCCCACACTACCCCCAGGAAAGTGGTTCTCTGTAGAGGAATTAAAGAACTCTTCTTGACATTGAGTCTTAGCCCTAAGCACCTTAGATGGCTTAGAACAACATCTCGATGTTGAACCGCCGTCTCCCTTGACTGTGCCAGAATGAGCCAGTCGTCGATATAATTGAGGATGCGAATGCCTTGAAGCCGTAGAGGGGCAAGGGCAGCATCCATGCATTTTGTGAAGGTGCGAGGCGACAGTGCTAGGCCAAATGGAAGAACTCTGTATTGATACGCTTTTCCCCCGAAAGCGAATCTTAGGAACTTCCTGTGTTGGGGAAGGATGGAAATGTGGAAGTAAGCATCTTTCAGATCTATTGTGACAAACCAGTCCTCGGACCTGATCTGACTCACGATAAGAGGTATAGTCAGCATTTTGAACCTGTATCTCCTCAGAGACCGGTTCAATACCCTTAGATCTATTATGGGTCGTAACCCTCCATCCTTTTTGGGAACTATGAAGTACCGACTGTAGAACCCGGCTTCCCTTTCTTGGGGAGGCACCTGCTCTATGGCCTCCTTTGCCAAGAGGGACTGAACTTCTTGCTCCATAACCTGACCCTGCTGTGGACTGACCAGTGTGTGAACCACCCCACTGAATCTTGGTGGACGATATTCGAACTGAATTCTGTACCCCTTCTCCACTGTGTGCAGGACCCACCGAGATATATTTTGAAGGCCCTTCCAGGCGTCTAAATAATCTACTAGGGGGATCAGCCTCTCGAGACTGACCTCGGGTGTGGTGTTTGAGATATCGGTGACCTGAAGCACTTGATTGGCAGGAACTAACCGACATAATAATTTTTCTGCAGGCCTCGTGAGAGGGAACGCAGTCGACAGGGCCGCAAAGTTTTCGGGCGGACACTGCGATTTGCGTTCGTTGAAAACCGATGCATCCCGAAGCGCACGTAGCGGCGGGAAGCACACATCGATTTCCTGAGGGCTCCGCGAAGGAGCGAGATGTTGTTGCTCGATCACGGGGGGGACCGCCCTCAGAGGCCTGCGCAGCACGTCAGGGCCTCTTCGTTGAAGCCTTCCTAGCCTGGATGACAGTCCTCAGATCTGCCCTAGGTCTGGAAGGCTTAGGTTGAGAGTGTTGCCCCTGGCTCCAGGCCTTTTTCGGGGGAGCACGAGAAGCAACACTCTCTTTCTGCTGCTGCTGGTGTGAGGAGCTGGCGGAGGCCTCATGGGACTGCCCCCTGGCAGCAGACCCATGAGACTTGGAACGACGGCGGGGGATGAAATGCCTGAGTGCGGCTGACTGTCGTTTCGTCTCCTGAAACCTCTCGACGACGGTATCGACTGCGTCGCCGAAGAGGCCAGAAGACGAAATCGGGGCATCGAGGAGGAAAGCCCTGTCCTTCTCCCCAATGCCCGACAGATTCAGCCACAGGTGTCTCTCCGTGGCTACCAGTGCATGGAGCGGCCAATGGCGCGGGCCGTCTCCTTGCTAGCACGGAGAGACAGGTCAACCGAACGACGCATCTCTCTAATGTCGTCGAACGAGACCTCCCCGCCGTCGTCCACCTCCTTAAGGAGGTCAGCCTGGTACGCCTGCAGAAGCCCCATAGTGTGCAGGCACGCACCAGCCCGACCTGCCGCCATATATGCCTTCCCTACAAGCGCCGAAGTGGTACGGCAGGGCTTGGAGGGAAGCGTCGGAGTCCTCAGGGACGATGCAGCATCGGGCGAGAGATGAGTTGCAAAATTCTCTTCAACCCGCGGCATCGCCCCATAGCCCTTCTCCCTCGACCCCATTACATTAGAATATATATGGACATTGGGGCTAGAGAGACGAGAAGAGAAGGGCCTGTCCCACGATCTCGACACCTCGGTGTGGAGATCGGGAAAAAATGGGAGACTCCGACGTGAAGGCTGTGGCCGGGCTTGCAGGAAGCGCTCATCAAGCTTGCTTTTATTTGTCGCTTCCTGCTTATCTGGGGGCCACTCGATATTTAATTTGCCCACAGCCCGGGTCACAACCTCCAGCAACTCCTCAAAGGCAGGTGAATGAGATGATGGAGTTTCACATCCACCTGCCTCGATGTTCAAACTATCTGATCCCTCAGAACCAGATAGCTCGAACATCGGGTCCCTCTCGCGGGCGGAAGAAGCCGCTGGGCGGGCTTCCACCTCGCGAGCGAGACCGTGGGAACTGGCCGATGAATGTTGAGAAAGGGCCGAAGCCGTCTCAACATCCTCAGCCAGATCCCTTTGCGATCCCCATGAATGCAAGCGCCGCGCCGCCTCGACAGACGCGGGACCTGATCCATGGGGAGCGCGTGCCTGGCCTGATTCATCGAACAGGCCTAGGCGGGAGCGGAGCGTTCTCAGAGGCAATAAATCACAGTTTGCACAGACAGCGCCCTCGAGCGCTGCCCGTGCATGCTCCGCTCCCAAACAAACAACACAAAGCACGTGAGTGTCACCCTCGCTTAAATAGCGTGGACAAGGGGACACACACTGTCTGAATTGTTTCTTCTCCATCACAATACCTTTACCGACAAACAACACCAAATAAGACACACAGTTTGACATAGACCGCTTGCTGAAGAAAAGAAAGCTGCCATTGTTATGATCCGGTTCCCTTTTATAGCTTCCGCTCACCGTCACATGCGACGTCACGGCTGACGTCATGACGCAACACCAATCAAGATTGGACTAGTTCTATACAGGCTTCAGACGCGTCACGCTGAAGGCGTTCCCCAATGTGTCGATTCTCGACGCAGCGCGAGTTCCCTCGAAAGGGAACATCTGATCATTTAACAGTACTTACAGTTGAGATGTAAGCTATTTTAAAGGAATTACAATGGGTAGAACATAAGCTTAAAATTGCAGTAATATGGTCAGATAGTTTATCAGCTTTGGTTTCTTTGCAGTCTTTATCTTCTCATAACAGACCTGATATAGTTTATGAAATATTAGAAACTCTGTACAGATTAAATCATATAGAAATAAGAGTTAGATGTATGTGGATTCCAGCCCATAGGGGAATTGAGGGGAATGAGACAGCAGATGTTTTAGCAAAGCAAGCTTTAAAACAAGACAGAATTATGGAGGTATCATATAGTAAAGCAGAAATTAAAACAATATTATGTATTAATATAATGAATACATGGCAAAAACAATGGGATGAAGAAAGTAAAGGACGTCATGTATACAGGATAAAACAAGTAGTAGGAAAAATGATAGCAACAGGAAGAACTCCCTGAGAGCAAACCATAATGTCAAGGATTAGGTTAGGACATACTGGGTTAAATTAATTAAAACAATGTATTTATTTATTGAGAAGGCATCCTTTGGGTATGTGTGATTGTGGAATGGAAGAAGAGTCAGTGGAGCATGTTATTTGTCACTGCATTAAGTATGATACACAAAGAACAAGGTTAAAAGATAAGTTACAGAAATATGGGGTGAGTGTGTTAAATCTTAAGAATATACTTAACGAAGAACAGATAAATAAAGCTGTATTTATTTTTCTGAAAGAAACTGGATTAATGAACATTTTTATTTATTATTTATTTATTTATGTATATATATATATTTTTTTTTCCTTAAGAAAACACAAATCTCTGGCCCAAACAGTACAGCAGGTGGTGGATATACACCTAAACTGTTAGATGCCTCCACCCAATAGAAAAACAGAAGAAGGAGAAGATGTGTTAGCGGGTAATTGTTTTTATTGTGTGTATCTCCTGCTTGTCAGTCAGTGCTACAGTCATGGTCAGAATTAATGGCACCCCTGGTAAATATGATCAAAACTGGCTGTAAAAAATTAATCTGCATTGTTTATCCTTTTGATCTTTCATTCAAAAAATTTGCAAAATTCTAACCTTTCATTGAAGTAAAAGAATTGAAAGTGGGGGGGAAATCACGTTATTAAATAAATATTTTTCTCCAAAACATGTTGGCTACAATTATTGGCACCCCTATAATTTTTTTTACGAGTAAAATATGTCTGAAGTATATTCCCATTAATATTTACATTTTTTAGCACACCAGGGTGACTAGGAACATGACATTGTCCAGCCATGACTTCTTGTTTCGCAGGAGTTTAAATATGAGGAAACACAAATGCCAAATCCCCTTAATCATTCATCACAATGAGTAAAACCAAAGAATATAGTTCTGATGTGCATTAAAAGATTGTTGACCATCACAAAATAGAACGTGGCTGTAAGAAAATAGCTAAAGAATTGAAAATTCCCATTTTGACCATCAGGGCAATAATTAAGAAGTTCAATCAACTAAAGATGTTATGAATCTGCCAGGAAGAGGACGTGTGTCTATATTGCCTTAATGCACAGTGAGGAGGAGAGTTTGAGTGGCCAACAACTCTTCAAGGATCACAGATGGAGAATTGCAAAGATTAGATGAGTCTTGGGGGTCAGAAAGCCAAAAAAAAAAAAAACTACAAAAAAACCTACATCACCTCATGTTGTTTGGGAGGGTTTCAAGAAAAATCTTCCTCGCTAATACAAAAACAAACTAAAAAAAAAAACTAATTCAGTTGTCAGACACGACTGGAACTTCAAACGGCACAGGCTTCTGTGGTCAGATGAAACTAAAAAAAGAGCTTTTTGGCAGCGAACACGCTAGATGGGTTTGGTGCACACAAGGATAAAGAGTACCCCATGTGTACAATTTAATATACCGCTGGATCTTTAATGTTGTGGGCATATTTTTCTGTTGGAGGTCCTGGACTTCTTGTTCAGATACATGGCATCGTGGATTCTATCAAATATCAACAGATAAAAAATCAAAACCTGACGCCTTCTGCTAGAAATCTTATAATGGGCCGTGGTTGGATCTTCCATCAAGACAACGATCCAAAACAAACATCAAAATCAACACAAAAATGTGTTACGGAGCACAAAATGAAGCTTCTGCCATGACCGTCCCAGTCCCTGACCTGATGAGTGGAGTGAACTGAAGAGAAGAAGCACCAACATGGATCTGGGAATCTGAAGGATCTGGAAAGATTCTGTATGAAGGAATGATCTCTGATCTCTGGTCAGGTGTTCTCCAAACTCCTCAGGCATTATAGGAGAAGACTCAGAGCTGTTATCTTGTCTAAAGGAGATTGCAAAAAGTATTTAATAAAAGGGTGCCAATATTTGTGGCCAACGTGTTTTGGAGAAAAACATTTATTTCATAAAGTGATTTCCCCCCCACTTTCAATTCATTTACTTCAATGAAAGGTTAGAATTTTGGAAATTGTTTGAATGAAAGATCAAAAGGATAAAACGATGCGGATTTATTTTTTACAGCCAGTTTTGATCATATTTACCAGGGGTGCCATTAATTCTGACCATGACTGTACATTTAATTTCTCTGCTAGTTCTAGTTCCCTTTCAAGGGAACTCGAGCTGCGTCAAGCTGTGGGAACGCCTCTGCGTTGTGCGTCCTGAAGCACGTATGGAATCAGCCCAATGGAGAGATGGAACGTCATAGGCGGGTGACGTCATCGACCAGGAAACTATAAAGCACCCCATAAACACAAGCGCAATAGCTTCTGTGCCTTCAGTCGCGCTATATGTGAATCTGTCCCTGTGTGAATATTGTCTGTCCTTACATACTCTGCACCACACAAACAATTTATATATATATATATATATATTAAGAGAGATATGGCGAACAAACAGCAGTTTAGGGAGTGTGTCCCTCCCTGCTCGCGTTATTTAACGAGTGGGGATACACACGTTCTTTGTGTTGTTTGTTTGGGAGTGTAGCATGCCCAGTCAGCTTTCGAGGGAGCTGATTGTGAGCATTGCGAGCGTCTGCCATTAAGGACGCTCCGCTCCCGCCGGGCGCTCTTCGAGGAGAGCGGTTCGGTGCGCGCTCCCCGTGGTTCGGGTCCCGCTCTTGCCGAGGCAGAGCGACGACGCGTATCGTGGGGATCGCATATGGATCTCTCAGCGGGGTTAGAGACGGGCTCTGCCTTATCTCTCCCTTCACCTGTGAGATCCAGTGCCTCAGTCCCGTATTCGGAAGCACGCGCTGCGGTTTCTTCCGCTCGGGCTGAGGCACCAGTGTTGCTTCTATCCAGTTCTGAGGAGCTGGATGTTGCTAGTATATATAAGGGAGATGTGGAGGATTCGCCACCTTACACTCCCGAAAGCGATGAGCTAGTGGAGGTATTAACAAGAGCTGTAGAAAAACTCAGCATTGTATGGCCAGTGACTAGACAGGAGTCTGTTTCTAAATTAAAATTAGATGAGAGATTTTCGCCGTCACGAGTGCAACCTCCACGCCGGTGCGTGCCGTTTTTTTGTTTTTTTTCCCGATCTCCACACTGAGGTGTCGAAATCGTGGGAAAAACCGGTGTCATATAGAGAAAATGTTTAGTCCCCAGACTTCAACATATTTAAATATGGTGGGGGATAAATCATATGGTTGTTCGGCTATGCCTCGCGTGGTAGAGACGCTTGCGAGTTTTCTCTCCCTCGAGGCTGCGTCATCTGTTAAGGCACCGGCATTACCCACCAAGCCTCTTATGAATATTTCGTTTTTTGTGGGTAAAGCGTATTCGGCAGCAGGTCATGTCTGCATACTATGTCTGTTATGAAGAGAAAAAAAAAAAAAACGGGCATACCAGGCTGACCTGCTGAGGGACGTGAGTGAGAGTGAGGAGGTCAGTGCTGACGTGGTTCGTGAACTGCGTCAGGCGGCTGATTTTTCCCTGCGTGGCCGTAGAAAGACATCTGTGGTTAAATCAGACAAATATAAAAGGGAAAGGAAAAGCTTTCCTTTAGACACTCCTCTCTCCCCCCTGGGTTTATTTGGCGATGCTGTAAATTCTGTCATCAATAAATTCCAGGAGAAGGAAAAGCAAATAACAGTTTTTAACAAATTTCTCCCTTTTAAAAATTCATGTCCCTGGGACTGCTGGGCGGGAGTAGCCCCGGCCGTCTGCGAGCTCATCACATAGGGCGCTGAAGCAGAGTGTCGCATCTCGTGCTCCCCCTGCTGGACAGTGGGCTCAGCCGCGGCACTCTCAGCCGAAATCTCCCAGTAATAGAACTGATCTGAGGACATTTATATTAGCTAAGAAGGCTTCGGCTGAGAAGAAGTCCTGGCGCCACGGCGCGCAGGACACTGAGAGTGGTTCCCGCCGAGGCGGAAAGGTGTTCACCTCTTTCTACGGTGCCCATTCCTCCTCGGTGCCCTCAGGGGCCCGTTCTGCCAACCCCGCCTTAATGCCGGGGCGCAGACGGTCCCAGCGAGCGATTTCCCGAGGGACGCTCGCTCCCTCTGAGGAGGGTTTCAGAGCGGTTAAACCAGTTGTTCCCTGCCGGTGTGCCGTTACAGGGCGCTGCGTTTGCTGCTCAAGTTACACCAGAGGCCAGTCTCGAGAGACTGGTACCCTTAGTAGAATTTCTGGCAGAGGGGAAAAGCCTTCCAAAAATATCTCATTGGGTCCTGCAGACAATAGAAAAGGATTATGCTATCCAATTCAGGTGTCATCCACCAAGATTCAGAGGGGTTCTGCCTACAGTGGTGGGCTCCGAGCAGGCTCTGGTTATGGAACAAAAGGTGAAAGCACTCCTTCAAAAGGAGGCTATAGAACGGGTTCCTCCTCCCAGTGTGGAGTCAGGCTATTACGGCCGATATTTCATCGTTCCAAAGTAGGATGGGGGGTTGCGTCCAATTTTAGACCTGCGCCTATTGAATCGCTCGGTAGGGAAGCCAAAATTCAGGTTGCTCTCTATCAAGCAGATCGTGTCACAGATCAGATCCGAGGACTGGTCTGTCACGATAGATCTAAGGGACGCGTACTTCCACATTTCCATCCTTCCACAACACAGGAAGTTCCTGAGGTTCGCCTTCGGGGGCGAGGTGTACCAGCACAGGGTTCTTCCGTTTGACCTAGCTTTATCTCCCCGCACTTTCACGATGGTGGTTCGGCATCGAGATGTCGTTCTCGTTCATATCAGGAAGTTGGGGTTGAGGCTGAACGCAAAGAAAAGTGTATTATCTCCTTCTCAGAAGACCACTTTTCTGGGTGTCGTTTGGGTTTCGGTTTCGATGCAGGCGCGACTCGCTCCGACCCGCATCGCTTCGATTCTCTCAGCTGTGAAACAAGTAAAGCTAGGCAAGCTACTTACTGTAATACAGTTTTAGAGACTGTCGGGTCTGATGGCAGCAGCGTCCAACGTTATACCTTGCGGCCTGTTGTACATGAGACCGCTACAGTGGGGGCTCAGGACCAAGGGGTTCTCCTCGAGGGGAAATCCGCTCCGCACGGTCAAAGTCACGCGGCGCTGCCTTCGTGCTCTGGTCATGTGGAAAGAAACTTGGTTCCTGTTCAAAGGTCCTGTGCTGGGTCGCGTGGCGCTAATGGCGGATGCTTCCCTCACAGGGTGGGGGGCGGTCACGAGTGGTCGTCCAGCCCAAGGTCTGTCTCAGGACCATCATCTATCATGGCTTATAAATTGTCTAGAGATGTTGGCGGTGTTCCAGGCTCTGAAACACTTCCTAGCAGACCTGAGAGGTCATCATGTGTTAGTTCAGTCAGACAACACGTCGGTGCTCTCTTATATAAATCATTCAGGGGAGCCTGCGGTTTCGCCGGCTTTACAAGTTGGCCCGTCAGATCCTCCTGTGGTCCCAAGGGAGGTTACTATCTCTGACAGCAATGTATCTTCCTGGGTATTTGAATGTGGTAGCAGTCTCCCTGTCGAGGCAGGGGCCGAGGCCGGGGGGTTGGAGTCTCCACCCCGAGGTGGTGGAGCTCCTTTGGTGAGTTTCGGTCGCGCCGAGGTGGACCTATTCACTTCCAAGGTGACCACGCACTGTCATCTGTGGTTTTCCATCAGCCATCCAGCCCCTCTGAGGTTGGACGCTATGGGGCAGCCGTGGCCGAGGTCACGTCTGTTCACCTTTTCCCCGATTGCTCTGCTACCTGGAGTTCTGGAGAGGGTTCGCCGGGACGGGGTCAGCCTACTACATAGTAGCCCCGTTCTGGCCGGCCCGAGTATGGTTTGCGGACCTGATTTCTCTCCTGGACGGTTCTCCTTTGGAGCTCCCGGTCAGGAGGGATCTACTCTCTCAGGCGGGCAGCATGATATTTCACCCCCGCCCAGTACTGTGGGCTTGGCCTCCGAGGGGGCCCAGCTCATGAACTCTGGTCTCTCAACCGAGGTTGTTGAGACCATTCTTCACTCCAGAGCTCCATCCGCGAGGAAGCTTTAGGCCTTGAAGTGAAAACTTTTCACTTCTTGGTGTGGAGAACACCTGCAGGACCCGGTTAACGGCCCAGTGGGTGCAGTGCTGGATTTCCTGCAGGAGCGCTTCTCCACAGGGCTATCCCCCTCCACACTAAAGGTGTATGTGGCGGCACTGGCTGCTCACCACGTCCCTTTCAGTGGAGTTTCTCTGGGGAGACACCCGCTTATAACTCGTTTCCTTCGTGGCACATTGAGGCTGAGGCCAGCAGTTTGTACGAGGGTGCCGGCCTGGGATCTGGCCATCGTATTAGAAGGTCTTTCCCAAGCTCCTCTTGAACCTATCGAAGAAGTTCCTGAGAAGTTTCTCACGTTTAAGACTATCTTTCTTCTTGCTATCTCCTCACTAAAGAGAATCGGTGATTTGCAGGCTCTGTCGGTTTCACTCTTGTGCCTGGAATTTCGCCTGGCATGGTTCAGGCTCTTTGACCTACAGTTCTGCAGGCCTTCTGTTCTCCTTCATTTCTGTCGTCTGACCAGGAGAAACTTAATTTACTCTGCCCTGTTAGGGCGTTAGACTCCTATATCCACAGAACTGCCCTGTGGAGGAAGTCAGAACAACTATTTGCGTGTTTTGGGCCACCCAAGAAGGGGCGTCCCGTGTCTAAACAGAGAATAAGCAAGTGTGTGGTTGAGGCTATCTCACTTGCCTATGAGTCGGCTGGTCAGCCTTCACCTTGGCTGTACGAGCCCACTCTATCAGGAGTATGGCGGCTTCTAAAGCCTTATTGTCAGGAGTTTCCCTCAGTGACGTTTGTGATGCGGCTGGATGGTCTTCACCGCATACTTTCATTAAGATCTATGACCTAGACTTAATTCCTTCCCCTGGGGCACAGGTGCTCTCGCCCTCTGTGCGCTAGTTCTCACATGGTGGTCACTTGGTCCTATGGCGACGTGGGTATTAGCGTTCCCACAGCTTGACGCAGCTCGAGTTCCCTTGAAAGGGAACGTCTCGGTTACGTATGTAACCTTAGTTCCCTGATAGGGAACGAGACGCTGCGTCATCCCACCATACTCCCGGCATTCCCGCTAGCGCTTCCTTCAGGCTATCAGAAGCTATTGCGCTTGTGTTTATGGGGTGCTTTATAGTTTCCTGGTCGATGACGTCACCCGCCTATGACGTTCCATCTCTCCATTGGGCTGATTCCATACGTGCTTCAGGACGCACAACGCAGAGGCGTTCCCACAGCTTGACGCAGCGTCTCGTTCCCTATCAGGGAACTAAGGTTACATACGTAACCGAGACGTTTTGTATTTATTTCATTTTCTGTGTTTTTCTTTTATTCTTGTCAAGTTCAAATCTTTATTTTGCTTTAGCTATCCCAAGTCTTATTTTGGGATTCTCTCTTTTGTATTTATTTTTTTATTTGATTGCTAATTGATATTTTATTTATTTTCTCTCTAGTTATCTGCAAGGTATCAGTCTTCTTTTATTTCTTTTTGTTTGCAAGTTCCAGTTATTTATTTTTAGACTTTTTTTTCTTCATTTATTTATTTTGCTAGCACCCGTTGTTATTTAGATTTTTTTTTTTTCTAGTCTTAGTTTTAGTTTGCATTTTTCACTTGTCGTCTCTCCTGTTGTCTTGTCATGTGTTGGTCCCTGCCCTGCTTCCTGTTCCACCCTGGTCGCTGACTCTACTGTCCTGGCAGCCAGTCTAGTGCCTAGTGCTGGTTACATCTCATTAATGCCAAGCCTCTGGTTCCTTGAGCCACTGTCAAGTTTCCACTGTTGCCATAGAGACTAGTCTTTCAAGTTTGTCATCCATTTTTTTTTCTTTAAGACTGTTCATAACTGTTACATAAAAACATAGGTTTTATTTGATACTAAAAAGTAAGACTGATTACCCTTAACTAAGGTGTGCGTGTCCACCAAAGCGTTTTTAGCCAGCTGAAAATATTGGCAGCGCAGCGGTTTTTCACTTGAGACTCTTTGCTGGTTATGATATACTAGATCTGCGGAAGTGTTACTTGTATCTTTATATTTCACAGATAGTTTGTTTCTGTATTGTTTGTTTATAAAAATGTCGATAAAATGTAAAGTATTTGCTCTGGCTCTTGTTTTAAATTATTTTTTTCTGTTATTTTGCTTGTTGGTGTCATCTCATTTACGTTGTACTAGCAGAATGTGACAGTTGGTCAGTATGGAATTTGTCCTTCCCCTCCTCCACTGTGATTGGACGGCTGAGTAAAAAGTGACAGTGATGAGCGCTGCGTTTTACCCAAAGTTGAACATTCTTCAACTCTCGGCAATCAGTAAATAACGCTGAGCACTCAGTGCTTCAGCGTGAAATAGATGCTCAGCGCCTCGTTAGGCTCCTGGTGTTTTAAAAACGAGGTGCTCCCATTGAATTATTTTTTAAAAATACACTAGCCACGGGAAAAAAACGCTTTGGTGGAAACTGCTAGCTGGTCATGCTAGTTCTTAAGCCACAGTCTTTGCTAAGTTTATGCAACTGGCCCCTAGGAGCATACCTTTTCTCATCCAAGAAACCCGACAACACCCAGTCTACAATGGCAGTGACAATTCTGTCCACACTGAATGGGTGACGTGGCACATCCATAACCAATTTGAAAACATTTTATGTTTAATTTATGGCTATGTTAAGCAGAATGAAGCATAAATATAATATAATGATTATTTTAATCAAAAAACCAAGCCTCAACAAATAGAAACAGATTAAGAAAATCAGATTAGCGAAATGTTGCTCTCTCTGTCTCTCTGTTCTCTATGTGAACAGACTTTGGCATGGGTGAGAGTTGTTGTGTTGGAGTTTACATTTTTTCCATTTTTCCCTTTCTTGAATCGTGTTTTGTAACTTCGATCAGTGAGTGGTGAAAATGGGGACAAATGCGGGTGATTAATTGCAACTGACTATTAGACATGGTTGTAAATGCATGCCTGACGTGTCTGTGTTAGTACAGAATTGCCTGGTGGCCGTGAGTGCTGCAGTCGGTGGCATTAATATCAGATCTTTCTTTTGTATGAACAAGGCAAAAGTTATTTTCCTGAGTCAAAGCCAAATGGTAAATGATTTAATAGAGAACAGATTAATGATCAATGAAATGTTTGTGCCCGTTTTAGCCTCTATCGAGCCCATCAAAGAAAACTGTCTTGTCAAATGAACCCCCATTTGTTAAAAATTAGAAACTCGAGATATCATAAATTAGTGAGTCCATTTAAAGGGATAGTTCACTTTGAAATTAATGTTTGGTATGTTTTAGCTTACCTCAAGGGCATCCAAGATGTAGGTGTCTTTGTTTCCGCAGTAGTTTCAATTTTGATATTTTTAGGTCAAACCATTCTTGTCTGTCAGTCATATAATGCAGGTCTATTGTCACCACCTCAAAGAGCATGCACAGAGAAGTCCAAATTATACATGATTTAATGACTCGTAAATTTACACATTGATGGCCTAAGACATGAAACGAGCGGTTTGTGTGAGAAAACGAACAGTATTTATATCGTTTTTACCTCTTGTAACCACAGCCACGTCCAAGTGATCTGAGGGCGCGGGTGCTTCGGTCTGCGCAAGTGCTGGAAAGCGCCGGAAGTGATCTCTCGTTAAGATTAAACATGCAATGTCTATTCGGTGCTAGGTTGTCATGATTCAGAATTCTCAGAGTGATCCTTTGAACCTGTCAGCGAAATTAACCCTTGAGGTTAAGGATTACACTATTTTTATTAGTTCATTAATTTATTAGTTATTTTAGGGTCAATTAAACGTTTAATTTGTGGCTAATTTGGACAGGTTAGGCAGACTTGCCTAAATCGTAATGGAAATAATGACGCTAATGGTGTCACGCAGGTTGAAGCAAACAAACTCAAAAACTCAACAAGGAAAACGTCTCAGGTTACGACTGTAACCTATGTTCCCTGAGAACAGGGAACGAGACAATACGTCAACGACGTTATGGGGGACGCCTCAGGCGTGACAGGTGTCTGAAATCACTATCAAATCACGTCAATCATATTGACCGGCGACAGCCCGTGAATCATTAGCGTGAATGATTAACGTGCGACCTGGAAGTATAAAGGGGCGCCTTGCACACATGACAAATCACCTTATCGTCTGAAGGGACTGTACGGTAGGCAAGCCCCGAGGCATGGCAGGGAGACGTATTGTCTCGTTCCCTGTTCTCAGGGAACATAGGTTACAGTCGTAACCTGAGACGTTCCCTTTCGAAGGGAACTCAACAATACGTCAACGACGTTATGGGGAACGATATACCAACTCCGCCATGCTAAGGGGAGTGCATGCCAAGTGGCAGTGACAACTGTCAGAACCAGCAACTTCAAATGAAACGCTAGAACCACTCACCCTCAGGTCACACTGGGCTGTCAGTGACAGCATTCCCTACGGTCATAGCCCAAGCTACAGCCTCACAGAAAAACCTTCATAAACATGGTTAAATAAAAAGGTCTACCTGGGCCGGCTCCGGGCCTGGAACCACAGCTTCCGATTAGAAGGGGTCCCTTCTAGGGAATGTGGCTAGGGAACCCGAAGGAACCCCAGCCAGTCACTATTCAGGGGAACGTACTCACCCCGAAATGCCACCAGGACGGCCTGACCTGGCGTCAGTACATAGACACTAGTCTGGCCAAATCCTGTCTGTCTGAAGACAGAGCCTCTGGACAACAAAGCCTTAAGAAAGGCATCCAACCCGAGGGACTGCGAAGCTGGCAGTGAACCACTCGGCCCGGATCTCAGAGACGGGATATCCCGGAGAGTATGACTCAGCATAGTGCTTTCCAACCCTTGCTAGCGAGGGGAGTTTCTCTACTCGATCCACGGATCAACCCAGTGTCTGTGTTTCAAAACACTGAGGAGGCCTGTGAAGGCCTAAGGGCTGATCTAACTGGGAGGCCTCACGAGAGGCCTACGACCGTCTGACCAGACTCAGGAAGCCGCATGCTCATAGAGACCCTCGGTGAGGGGAGCACAGGTCTGCCTGGTAGGCAAACCAGGCTGTAGGCAGAAAAAGTTCCGGGAGGGAACCAATAGCAGAGAATGAACACTTTAGCGAGCCAGGGCGCAAGCTCGCCTTCAGCAGCTGCCTATTAAGGCTAGCTGAAACTGATAGCAAGAGACCACTAGCTTCATAAACCCAGCACCACTAGGGAACGTTACAGGGAGGCCCGGAGAGGCCTACTACCTGATAGCCAACGTAAGTGGGAATTCACCTTCAGAGAGGCCCGTGAGGCCTACTACCTGATAACCACAGTAAGTGGGGTGCTCACCTTCAGGGAGGCCCAGAGAGGCCTACTACCTGATAACCACAGTATGTGGGGTGCTCACCTTCAGAGAGGCCAAGAGAGGGCTACTACCTGATAACCACAGTACGTGGGAACTCACCTTCAGGGAGGCCCGGTGAGGCCTGCTACCTTACAACCACAGTATGTGGGGAGCTCACCTTCAGGGAGGCCTGGTGAGGCCTACTACCTGACCGTACTCATTCAAGGAGGCCTGGAGGAGCCTACTACCTGATAATCACAGCATGTGGAAACTCACCTTCAGGGAGGCCTGGTGAGGCCTACTACCTGACACCCAAAATATTTGGGCGCTCACATTCAGGGAGGCCCAGAGCGGCCTACTACCTGACAGCCACAATATTTGGGAGCTCACCTTCAGGGAGGCCCAGAGAGGCCTACTACCTGATAGCCAACTTAAGTGGGAATTCGCCTTCAGGGCGGCCGGCTGAGGCCTACTACCTGATAACCATCTTAAGTGGGAATTCACCTTCAGGGAGGCCTGAGTGGCCTACTACCTGATAACCACTGTTAGCTTTGAGCCCTGAGTCCGGGTGATAGTATAAGGTGGCCTGCTAAGGCCAGCCAGCTGGGGACTCGCCTATCAGGGAGGCCTGGTCGGGCCTACTAGCTAATAGCAAGTCATATTCTGCTATAAAGTACACTGTTGGGAACCATACTACACAAGCATAATTTACTAATGGGCTTCCAGTAGCGCTATAAGGTATGTCCCACAATGTTGGGACTCACCTCCGAGGAGGCCTGTTTAAGGCCTACTACCCATCAGTGAGTCAACTGCCCGAACCACCAAGGCCAACCACGTAAAGTGAGCTGGCCTACAGTGCCCTCTAGGGGGCTGTCCAATCAAGGAGGCCTGCTGAGGCCTACTACCTAATGGCGCAGCCTTCGTTGGCAGCAAAGCTGTTTACGCAGCGCCTACAGCATCCTGGTGCCTAATCACATTGCCCATGGCAGTGTACTCCGCAAAAAAGCTAGCACCCTTAAAACAAGGGGAGTACAACATACGCCACTCTGCCTCAACGGAGGCCCCATTAGTCAGGGGCCTACCATCTATGCATGGGCGTCAGCTCAGGGCAATGCTCTGGCTTCAGGGGAGCGTACTTCGACCACAGAAGAAGTGAAGCTTACTTCATACTCGACCCGAGCCATAGTGGTGCGAGGTAGGATAAACAGAACTGGGAGTGAAGTGCTCAGACCTACCCTGTATCACAGGGGGATACTCACACCTCACCCTGAGGTTACCAGGGTCCGGGCCTGCCAGCGGCTCTAGGGGTGACAGAAATTTATCTGTGCCCAACCTAGGGGAGTGGGGCTTGAATGAAAGCCATCCACCTACAACCTAGCGCTCGAGCAGTAGCTCAGCGAGGTGAGTGAAGCCTAAACTGGCGGCCTAAATCCGTAGGCCAGTTCTGCATGGCAGGGTCGGGCAGGAAACCCAGTCTTCTTCGTGAAGCGAAAGACGGCCTAACCCTGCTCAATAAAGACATATATACCACGGAGGCCTGTTTGAGGCCTACCATGTCCTTACAAACCATCCTCTGCACCATGCTGCATTACTCTAGTCACCCCAGAATGCAGAGAAGGGGGCGGGCCTTGGCCTAACGACTCCCATGGGAGGAGGTTGTTTATACAGGGATGCTAGAAACCTACATTCACAAAGTGAAGGTTCAGAGGAAGCAATGCTAAATTTTAGCAGAGCACTTCTATTATCCCTGGCACAGCCTAGGCCAGCTACAGAGGCGGCCCTGGTGAGGGCCAGCCTGCAGGCATAGATCTATCTGAGGGCTCGGAGGAGCCACAGCCTTACTAAAGAATATAGTCTGTATTATTCCATACAAAGGGCTGCATGATCGCTCAGCCTAATGAAAACCCAAACAGAGCTCAAGGGGCGAAATACTCAGGAAGAAGTCAAACGGACCCGTGGGCCGGACATAAGATCTATCTGAAGCTCTAGCGTCAGTCAACACTCTAAGTAAAAAATTCTAAGAGAGAGACCAACTACTCTACCCTGAGGTGGCTAACAGCCCGAAGGCTAACATAGTTATCGTTCTGGCCACCTAATGGGGAACTTCAGGGCCCTAATAATCCAGGAAACTTCTCTTACCTTATTACCTGATGACATAGCAAATGACATGATCCCATGCTTGCGGTCCCCAGGACGAGGATTGAAAACCACTGCACTAGATACATAGGCAAACAGGGGAGTTTACAAGATCATTTTAACAAGACACAGCTGGCAAGAATAACAAGATGATGAAACGCATGGGAAAACTAACAAGAAGACAGGTGAAAGTATTCAAACACCTTGCCAACCGCCATAAAAAACAAAAGAAGAAGAAGTAGTATTCAAACACCAAACAGAACCTAAACTGACAAATGGAGATTTGGCTAATAATATGGAAGATGGTAGGGCATGAGGTTCTGATATAATTGTGGACATTGCACCTTAACAACTTCCACAGGCCGGAGTGTAATCAACGCAGTAGTTTGCACGAGGGTAGATTCCTGTCGGCTAATTCCAGCAATAGGGCCATGGAGATAGCTGAGGTAGCGGCCGACCTAAATTACATGCCTGTAGTCACACAGCCAGATTTTAGTTCGGATTAAAGGAGCTTCTCTGTAATGTAAGATGTACTTTGCATTTGCAAGGCAAAAAGTGATATGGCTTAGATGCATTTTTCTCTTCCAACAATTTGGATTATTTTTTCGTGACTGAATCATGGATAAAAACAGGTGATCTCAGTGTTTTTTCCGAATTGGTACCCCCGGAGTATGACTTCTTCAACACTCCTCGGTTAACCGGCAGGGGAGGTGGACTTGTGACTATTTTTAAAAACAGAGTACAGTGTCGCCAACTGTCAACTACTACCTTTACCAGCTTTGAACTCCAGGAAATTCATCTAAATTCTCCCTGTCCAGTTTTACTTCTACTTATTTACCGTCCACCTTCATCTAGTAACTTCATAAACGAGTTTGCAGATCTCTTGGGGATCGCCTTAACTAAATATGACCATATTTTAATAATTGGCGATTTTAACATTCATGTATGTTGTTCTTGTTCGGTAATATTTTACTATATTACATGTTCAGTTACGCTTGCGTTACAACACACTTTTAGTTTTAATTGTAAAAAAACAACAACAAAAAAACACCAAGACCGCGAGACATTAACGAATGAAAAATGCAAGTAGGCTGTTACCTGTTCGTGGTCAGTCAATAGCCGCGTGTGGTGTCCAAGTTTGTAAATAAAGACTAAATGGCAGCGTCTGATATATTTTTTATAGCGATTTATTTTTTACAGGAGTGCCGTGAGGCATGATTTCGGCCTCTGTGCTCGTGCTGGCCAGTGGAAAAGTGGCTAATGGGTGAAGATGGCATGAAGAAGACATTCGCGAGATGGACGTATGCGCATTAGGTCCTCTATTTGTTCTGTGTTTTCTTTCTAAACAGTTAGGCAATGTTTAGGTGGTATTTTTCTTGTTTTCATCACGCAATTATTTTTGATGCGGTGGTGACGCGTTCATGATGTAGCCGAAGGAAAGCAACTAAAAGCTGTCACAAAGAACCGGCAAAAGCAATGATTATGAATATGTCAAATATAGCAAGGAGACATTTTAATTGTTTATTAATAAAGATGAAGTTGACGTTGCTGACTCGCGATCTTTGCAGTAGTGAATGCGCCAGAGAGAAATGCACATTTCATACAGATAAGCAGAGAGCAGTCCGTTTTCTTTCGTTTTGAATTGTTCTGTTTACAAGTAGACATTTCAATATATTTTTTTTTTCAGGTCTGTGAAGTAGGCTAGGCTACCTTATAGCCTACGCTGAGTTTCGGTTAATTTATGAGACGCGCTCCAGTTCACGCGCAGGCGCCTCCGTGTCGTGATCTATTGTCTGCTATATTTACTTCTTATTTATTAAATCCAGGCAATTGGTTGATGAAACATTGATTAAAATGAATATACAATTAGTACAAATCGAACTTCACTTTAAAGAAATATGTGTCTTCTGTTTGAGGTCTCTGTGAAAGTTTTAAAACAGTCTTTTAGTGCAGCTTCAGAGCGGTCGCGTCAGTAAAGGAGAACTGTCATGTAGGCTACATTGTTTTTTCCTCATAAATGTGAACACGGAAAATAAAATAAAATTAATATTTTATGTTCTGTGGAGAGCCAACCCTTCTTCATCCGGTGGGTAGTATTACTTTTGATTTGCGCAGTGTAATTCACAGACTTACAAAAAAATATTTTGCCTCCTAAAAGTTAAAAAAAAAAAAAATGTCACGCATACGTGTATATCCCTCATATTAAATATAAAATGTGTAGACTGATATTTTTCTAATGTCTGGACTCTTTTAAGGGGGTATCCTATGGATAAACAGATGCTTCAATATATTGGTATTAAATGCATTTTCTGAGAATTTATATTTCAAGTTTTGACTGCAAATGTCACGTCCATAACGCTGGAATTCCCCAATTTTAAATAATTTATCCTCAACTAGTTTTGTGGTGTAGGTCTACGTATTTTATAATGTTAACTTCAAAATTAAAATAATACTAATAGTAATTTAAAGATGTGATAGCATTGGATCTGGACGGGAAGGATAACTCTTGGAGTTGGAAGGGATGTCGATTCTGCAGGTTCGTGGATCTGAGTGTTTCATATCGCATATCGTTACAGCCTTAGAATATTAAGTTCTACTACTGTATAGCTATTTTGGTGAAAGTAACTCAAAAGTAATACAGGAGTAATGTAACGCATTACAATTCTGAGACAGTAATATTGTAAGGTAATGAATTACTTTTAAATTACAGTAACAAGTAATGTATAATGTATTACAGTTTGGAAGTAACTTGCACAACACTGATGATAACACTATACATGTAAGAGACTATAAGACTGTCTTCACGAACTTAAGCTGTGGCTCATTAACAACTTCATGTTGCTAAATGATGACAAAACCCAAATTATCCAATTTGGTCCAAATGAGCTCTCTGACAGACATTGTACCGATCTTGGCACCCTCACACCATACCTCACTTCCGAAGATAAAAACTTAGGATTTTATCTTGACAGCAGTCTTAAACTAAACAAACAAATTAATGCCACAGTTTGAGCCAGTTTTTACCATTTACGCCGGTTAGCCAAAGTCAAGCCATTTTTAAACAGGAATAGCTTTGAAACAATTATTCACGCATTTATTTCAACACGACTTGACTATTGTAACTCATATGTCGGGGTACCTCTCTCCTCTATCTCTTGTCTTCAGATGGTCCACAATGCGGCTGCCAGTGAAAACGAGATCACATCACCCCAATCCTACGTTCTCTGCATTGGTTACCAGTCCGATTTAGAATTGATTTTAAAAATGTATTATTTGTTTATAAATCTCTTAGCAACCAGGCCCCCAAATACCTTTCTGATTTAATTATTACTCATAACCCATCCAGATCACTCAGATCAAGAGATCAACATATTTTGGCTGCTCCACGATCTTGCTTAAAACGCAGAGGTGATCGAGCTTTTGCAGTAGTCGGCCCTAAGCTGTGGAACCCCCTACCACTACATATTAAATCAGCTTCCACATTAGCTGAATTCAAATCTTTGCTGAAAACACATTTTTTCTCTAGTGCGTTTAATGTACCATAACTTGTATGTTCTTTTTCTTGTATGTTTGCCTTGTTTTAGTCTTTCTTACTCTACTATACAGCACTTTGGACAACCAAGGTTGATTTTAAATGTGCTCTATAAATAAAACTGATTTGATTTGATTTGTTACTTTTTTCTTTTTCTCATGGCATCCTTGAGATTTTGCACTTTCAATATCAATGGGTGTTGTGATGCTGTTAATAGGTTTAATCTTTTTAATTATTTTATGATAATGAGGGCTAGTATAGTTTCATTTCAAGGGAACGAGACGCTGCATTGCTGATGACACTCTGGGGAATCCCTTCAGCGCCTGCGCTCCTGAAGCACGTGTGCAACTTAGTCCAATCTTGATTGGTGCAACGTCAAACCGTGAAGCGTGCCGGCGGAATGCGGAAGCTATATAGGAGCCGGCATCACAGCTGTTGTCAGCTTTCTGATCTTCAGCAAGCGCTCTCTGTCTGTCCGAGTCTTATTTGGAGTTGTTTGTCCCAAGCTGTTTGGGAGCGAAGCATGTTTGGTCAGCCCTCGAGGGGGTGAATTGGTAGCATTGCGGACGTTTACCATTGGGAACACTTTGCTCTCAGCTAGCGGTATTTGATCAAAGAGGCCAGCTCTGTGCCCCATGAGGTGCGGGTCCCACGGTTGCCGAGGCAACCCAGCGGCTTCACTTATGGGGATCAGAGAAGGAGCTAGCTGCCCTTTCTCAGCCTTCATCTGCTAGCTCCAGTGCTTGCAGTCGGGATCCGGAAGCCTGCTATTTCTATGGCTTACGAGGTGCACGGGCTGCCCTCACCTCTGTCAATTAGAGCACATTCCACTCGAAGCATGGCATCTTTAAGGGTGCTGTGGTCGGGGGCATCACTCCAAGGTATATGTGACGCGGTGGGATGGTCCCCTCGGGGTCACAAGCACATGTGGTTCTGAGCTGTGCCTCATTGCTTCACTCTAGGATAGACTTTTGTCAGCATGGCGAAGTGGGCATATCGTTCCCCAGAGTGTCATCAGCAACACAGCACGAGTTCCCTCGAGAGGGAACATCTCAGGTAACCCATTTAACCATGGCTCCCTGAGAAGGGAACGAGATGCTGCATCCCTTTTCCATGCTTCCTGCATACCTGAGAGTGGCTTGCTTCATCAGATCAGAAGGCTGACAAGAGCTGTGATGCAGGCTCCTGCATCCACATCCCACTGGCATGCGTCACGGGATGATGTTGCACCAATCAAGGTTGGACTAAGTTGCACACGTGCTTCAGGAGCGCTGACGCTTAAGGTATTCCTAAGAGTGTCGTCAGCGACGCAGCGTCTCATTCCCTTCTCAGGGAACCATGGTTACATGGGTAACCTGAGACGTTACTGGCCAGGGACTACGGAGAGAAGTGCAGCTGTGGCGTGTCTGTTATGTGCTTGAAGCTTTTCTCTCTCGGTTTGTCCGGCGTGATAAGGATTAGCATCATGTGTCATTCACCGGTGAGAGAACTTTACAGTACAGTGAGTAACAGTACTACAATAACAAATTAATATAACTTTAAAAATGTTATCACTGATTGGTGTGTGTAAACACCTGTTTCAGACACCAGTTCACGTAAGCGTTCCTATAGCATCAAGCTATGACACTCGTTGAGTTTCACTCGAAAAGGCAACTACAACACTGTTTCTATGGAAACCTAATCTTGCCATGTGCACATGCATAGCTCTTACATCCAAAGCTGTTCTCTCATACTTGTGCATATGCTGATGCTCCGATTAATAAACATAGACTGTTTACCTCAATTACTTTTTAAAAACTGAATTCGATGCAGTTTTTGGTTGTGTAGCTAGCAAAATGTGTGTAATAATATTTCTTGCATGCCAGGGTTTCCATGATGAGAGTCTGTTTGACTCCGATGAAGATGTCTTTCTTTTTGTAGATCCTTTGCCAGTGACACTCGTTGTCAGTTGAGAAGGAAAGTTGTTGGAGTTTGCCTGCCATTTTCGCTCTGTCTACACAGCGTACGTGAATGCTGATGACGTATGATGTCTGCATGAACAGGCTGCGCCATGGTATGCAAACACACGTTAACTGACAGGGAACAGATGCTATAATTTAATTTGGACCTAATGCAATTATTGAACAACCATTTTATGGTCCTATGCCTTCCACAGATGGTATATATTTATAAAAATAAATTTAGACCGCTTAACATAGTGATTGCTATTAGGATATGAGACTTTCAACCAGCATAACAACAATGTTTCTAAAGAGTACCACCTACTGCACCTTTAATGTAGTTAACTAATGTTAACAATTGGAAGCTTATTGTAAAGTGTTACCGTTACAAGAGGATTTGGATTTGTTCAAATCACTAAACCTACTAATAAAGAATTCTAAAATAAATGCTTGCAAACACCACTAATAATGCCAAACATAAGCAAAAGGGTTCATGCAGTCAAAACGTCTCAGGTTACGTATGTAAGCCGGTTCCCTGAGAGGTGAACTCAACGGCAAGTCATGGCTTGATGCTATGGGAATGCTTCGCATGAGCCAGTGTCTGAAAACACGTTTAGACAAGCCTATCTGCGATTGACTGAGCGTGATGACGTAGCAGCGTAGTACGGGTTACATATGTAACCTGAGACGTTCCCTTTTTAGTGGACCTTAACACTGTCATGGCTTGACACTATGGAAACTTAACTGACAAAATCACCAGTGCCTGTCCCGCAAGGCTGCTACGCCATGGGACAGTTCATGCCCTACAAGGCTGTGATTCTGCACCAGACAGATGTGAGTGCAAGCTAATACTGGATCAACCATGAAGGACTTGAGAAAGCCTTCAAGACCACACGCTGACCAGCCATCGAAGGAACTTTTGATTGAAGTTTCTAACAGCACTTTGTGTTTTATGTTCTTAAACCTGTCTTTCTTTGACAAAACTTAAAGGAAGGGGGTACAGCTGATCTTACCTGCAGTCGGTAATGCAGTGATGGACAGCAGTCTTTCCTCATTCGACAGGTGTTTGGATTTCATGGTGGTGATATTTATGATAACTCAGTTTAACCCGACAATGTCTGTCTATTTATCCTTTATTCTATTGTTTTATTGTATACATTTATGTAGAAGACTACTGATGTGTTGTCCCACATGATAACTCATCAGGAGTGGGAGAAAGTCTCACCTAAGCAATCCCAATCTACATATTTTTCCCTTGACCCCCCCATTCCCCCGTTCCCTCGCTCTCTCACGCTGAGATCATCTGAAATTCACCCAAAAATCTATATGGTTTAATGTGAACAATTATCATACGGTATTATACATGTTTGGTATCATTTGAAATGTCTCAGTGTGACTGGTATAAATGTCTCATTCCCAAAGAGGTTAACCAAAAGGTAATAAGTTATTAAGAGTTTTTAGGGATAACTTGTACACTAAGGAGGGTGTGTCTTCCAGGCAAATGGCATTCTGCTCCCAAAAGGTGTACACTGAATGCAAATTCCCATTGTTAGCAAATGTTTCCAGGTTAAAGAAGTTTCTGTCTATATAATGAAATGCAACAAGAGTCTCAGCACGATTCTGTAACCCAGACCAGCCCGTGATGTGAAGTGCATGCAAAACACTTTGCATCATGTATTTTATAATGTCAAGGGTCGCATCTTCTCTCTTTATTCCAGAGATTTGTATCTATTATCTTTGAACTGATTATGAAATTGGCATGATACATTTACCTGACATTTACATTTATTCATTTAGCTGACGCTTTTCTCCAAAGCGACTTACAATTGCTATATGTCAGAGGTCGCACGCCTCTGGAGCAACTAGGGGTTAAGTGTCTTGCTCAGGGACACATTGGTGTCTCACAGTGGATTCGAACCCCGGGTCTCTCACACCAAAGGCATGTGTCTCATCCACTACGCCATCACCACCCCTACCTGACATAATAAATTGTAAACATTTGATTTTATTCTAACTGACTCTGACATTATTTTCAGTAAAGAGTTAAAAAGAATAGTCAAACATTCGCTCACATTTAATAATGTACAGATATCATTAAAACCTTTTCATTTATGGAGTCAGATTAAATAATGAGGTAATACATATAAAAAAAAATAAGTATTTCATTTAATGAAATTACTTTGGCAAGCGAAAAGTACCTTGTTCAGGAACCATAGCTCCTTCCAAATTTGTAGATCAACAGAGCCTGCGGCGCATGAGCACATTAACACAAATATATAACACAAATATATGGGAATATACTGCAAAATATAATTAAATATATTTCCATATATGGGAAAATAGTGCTTATCACGTCACGTCTATTGCGATCTCAAAATTCCGGCCAGTTGATAATACCTAGAATATCAAAATCGACTGCTGGTGGTAGATCCTTTTCCTATTTAGCACCAAAACTTTGGAATAGTCTTCCTAACATTGTCCGGGAAGCAGACACACTCTGTCAGTTCAAATCTAGACTAAAAACACATCTCTTTGACCTAGCATACACATGACACATTATAGACTTGTATAATTCAGTGTTAGGCTGCATAGATTAGGTCAGCTGGAACCGGGGAACACTTCCCATAAATCCTGATGTACTTGTTACATCATGAGAAGGATGGCGTCTACGCTAATATTAGTCTCTCTGTCTAACCCAGAGTTTTACCGCAGTCTGTCGGATCCAGGCCGTATCTGGATCTGATGAAGGAACTGAGCCTGGACACGACGACAATGCAGTCCTGAAGTGTCAACTAGTCTCTCCACTGTGAAGGCCTCCTTCCCTTCCCTTTACCTCTGTACAGATAAAACGTTTTCGGGTTCACGTAATTCTGGTTCACGTGGCTACGCGGAAGCGATACAAAATTCTGAATTATACATTTTTCAAGGCTTGTACCTTGAAACGTATTTCATGGTTGGCGATCTCGAGCCACCAGGCACTGTTTTGTGCAAATGAGCGGCCGGATCGCATTAAGGGTTCCCCTTCGAGGGAACTCGCACTGCGTCGTCGTCGTGACGACACTAGGGGAATGCACCCAGCGTAGCGCGTCTGAAGCATGAATGAAATCTGTCCAATCCTGATTGGTGCTGCGTCATGACGTAGTAGATGACGGCATAACCGGAAGATACAAAGGGACGCACCAGCACACACACACATTAGCTTTTTTGCTCTTCAGCTAAAGCGCTCTGTGTGATCTGTTCGTCCTATTTACTGTTGTTTGTCCCATATATATTTGCAGTGACATCAAGCACAATATATAAGATGTCTAGCGAGCAGTTTAGACAGTGTGTGCATCCGTGTTCGCGCTACATTACGGGCACGGACACACACCAGCTGTGTGTGTATTGTCTGGGCGCGCAGCACGTTAGAGTGGCTCTCGAGGGAGCCGCTTGTAGCGAGTGTGAGAAGCTGCCGCTCAGGGCTTTACGCTCGCGGCTGGCCGTGTTTGATTCAAGCGGCCAGGCTCGCGAGCCTCGCGGTTCTGGGCCCGCGGTTGCCAAGGCAGCACGACGCCGCAGATCGTGGGGCTCGCAGATGGATCTCTCAGGGGGACACGGGACTGCTATGGCATCTTCCCGGTCCTCGTCTGAGGATTCAGAGGTTCTCCCGCCCCGTGCGTAAGCCCGCGAAGCGGCTTCTCCCCGCGAGGCGGAGGACCCGATGTTTCAGTTATCTGGATCTGAGTCAAATTTAAACATCGAGGCGGGTGATGTGAACATTGATCAGCCACTTCACGCGCCTGCTCAAGAGGAGCTAGTGGAGGTTTTGACCCGCGCTGTGGCCAAACTAAGAATTGATTGGCCACAAGAAGAATTGCAGATCCAGCCACCAAGCAAACTGGATGAGAGATTTTTTAAGCGCAGGTCTCAACCTCCACGCCGGGGTCCTCCGTTTTTTCCTGACTTGCACAATGAGTTGTGCAAGTCATGGGTGAAACCGTATTCAGCCAGGCTCTCCAACCCCCCAGTACTTGATTTTGCTAACGTGTTGGGGGCGGCTGAGCTTGGTTATGGGACAATGCCTCGGGTAGAGGAAGCTCTCGCGAGCTATCTATCTCCCGAGGCCGCATCGTCCCTTAAGGCCCCGGTACTGCCCACTAAGCCATGCCGCGATACATCCGCGCTGGTGGGCAGGGCTTATATGGCAGCTGGGCGGGCTGGTAGCTGCCTGCACACCATGGCGGTGTTGCAGGCCTACCAGGCCGACCTCCTCAAGGAGCTTGAAGAGGGTGAGGGTCCCTCTCCTAGGGATATCACGGAACTGAGGAAGGCCACTGACTTGTCCCTCCGCATCACCAAGGAGACGGCCCGTGCCATCGGCCACTCCATGGCTGGTTTGGTGTGTGTGGAGAGACATTTATGGTTAAATTTGTCGGGGATGAAGGAGAGAGAAAAACATTTTCTCCTAGACTCCCCGATTTCATCGTCTGGCCTCTTCGGTGGCGCGGTTGATACTTTCGTCGGGAGGTTTCAGGAGGTTAAAAAACAGTCGGCGGCCTTCCAGCAATACCTCCCTCGCCGTTCTGGCTCCTCGGGGAAGGCTGCCTCTAAAGGGCAGCCTCGGCCACCTGCCGGCTCCTCGCACCGACAGGTGCAAAAAGAGAGTGTCGCCTCCTGCGCCCCTCCCGAGGGAGCTTGGCAAGGGAGGCGGCGCTCTCGCGGTAAGCCTTCCGAGCCTAAGGTCGATCCGAGAACCGTCCTTCAGGCGAAGAAGGCTTCCTCCAAGCGGTCCTAGTTGCGGCCGGACCGCTGAGAGCTGCCCCTCCCGGGGTGGGGCGATCGAGGTCGCCTCCATCCCGGAGCTCTCGGGAAATCAGTGCTGTGTTTCCGCCGTCCAGTTCGGACCTCACTGTTTTCCAGCGTACGCACGCCGCTCCAGCCACCTCTAGTAAGACCTGTGGCTGGGCAGCGAACGCGTCCGCACACCGAAAATCATTCTCGACTGCTCCCTGCCGGTCAGCCGCTTCAGGGGGTCGGGAACGAGTCTCGGTTAACACCCGAGGCCAGCCTCGAGAGGCTGGTTCCCTTAGTAGATTATCTCGGCGCATGGTCATGCCTTCCGAATATATCTGCGTGGGCCCTGCATACTGTAGAGCTGGGTTACAGGCTGCAGTTCAACTCCCCTCCCCCGAAGTTCAACGGGGTGGTCTGGACTGTGGTCGGCCCAGAGCAGGTTCGGGTTATGTAACAGGAAGTTCAATCCCTGTTGGTCAAGGAGGCCATAGAATGTGTTCCTCTGCCAGACAGGGAGTCCGGGTTCTACAGCCGGTACTTCATAGTTCCCAAGAAGGATGGGGGGTTGCGTCCAATAATAGATTTTAGGCACTTGAATCGGTCTCTGAGGAGACTCAGGTTCAAGATGCTCACAATCCCAGCCATCGTGAGTCAGATCCAGTTCGAGGACTGGTTCATCACGATAGATCTGAAGGACGCATACTTCCACATTTCCATCCTTCCATTCACAGGAAGTTCCTGGGGTTCGCTTTCGGGGGCGAAGCGTTCCAATATCGGGTTCTTCCGTTCGGCCTAGCTCTCTCCCCACGCACTTTTACAAAATGCATGGATGCAGCTCTAGCACCCCTGAGGCTCGAGGGCGTCAGGGTGCTCAATTACATCGACGACTGGCTGATTCTCGCCCAGTCGCGAGAGCTGGCGATTCGGCATCGAGATGTCGTCGCCCACATCCAGAGTCTGGGGTTGAGACTCAACACAAAAAAGAGTGTGTTGACGCCCCCCCAGAGGACTACGTTCCTGGGAGTTGTATGGGATTCCACGAAGATGCGGGCACAGATGTCTCCTGCGCGCGTGGAGTCCATACAGGCGATGGTCTCCAGAGTGAAGCTAGGCCACAACCTCACTGTGAAGCAGTTTCAGAGACTGCTGGGGCTCATGCCAGCAGCGTCCAACATTATACCTTTTGGCCTGCTACACATGAGACCCCTACAGTGGTGGTTGAGAGCCAAGGGGTTTTCCCCGAGGGGAAGTCCGTTCCGTATGATCAGGGTAACGCGCAGATGCCTTCGTTCCCTTGTCATATGGAGGAAACTTTGGTTCCTGTCCCAGGGACCGGTGCTGGGAGCATCATGTTGCCGGAAAATCGTTTCAATAGATGCCTCTCTCACTGGTTGGGGCGCGGTCATGGACGGCCGCTTTGCGAGAGGTCTGTGGGAGACCCGGCATTTTTCCTGGCACATCAATTGCCTGGAAATGCTGGCGGTCTACAAAGCTCTGAGGTGATTTTTCCCGGACCTCCGCGGCCACCATGTCCTGATACGCTCGGACAACACTTCTGTAGTCGCGTATCTGAATCATCAGGGGGGTCTGAGGTCGGGCCCTCTATGCAGACTGGCACACCAGATCCTTCTGTGGTCCCAGGGGAAACTGTCGTCTCTCAGAGCGATGTATGTCCCCGGGATCCAAAATCAGGGAGCAGACGTCCTGTCGAGGCAGGGGCTGAGGCCCGGGGAGTGGCGACTCCACCCCGAGGTGGTGGAGGCCATGTGCGTGAGATTCGGCCCAGTGGAAGTGGATCTGTTCGCGTCTCAAGCGACGTCCCACTGTCCACTGTGGTTCTCTCTCAGGTATCCAGCTCCGCTGGGGCTGGAAGCTATGACACAGACGTGGCCGAGGCTGCGTCTGTACGCATTTCCCCCGATCGCTCTGCTCCCGGGAGTCTTGGAGCGGGTCCGCCGGGAAGGGAGTCCACTGGAGTCGGCTGAGGCAAAGAACCTGACCTTCAAGGTGGCCTTTCTCCTTGCCATCACCTATCTGAGGAGGGTGGGGGATCTCCAGGCCTTGGCTATAATGCCAACTTGCCTGGAGTTTGCCCCTGGCGGTGTCAAGGCCATCTTACATCCTAGACCGGGCTATGTGCCCAAGGTGCCGTCTAGTGTGACACGGTCGGTGGTTCTTCAGGCCTTCCATCCTCCACCTCATGGGAGGGCGGAAGAGGGGAGACTTCACCTGCTCTGCCCAGTCAGAGCTCTAAGGGTTTATTTGGAGAAGTCTTCTCAGTGGAGGAAGTCAGACCAGTTGTTGGTGTGCTTTGGTTCACCCAAGAAAGGGCTGCCTGCATCTAAACAGACAATCAGCAATTGGATTGTCCAGGCTACAGCCACGGCTTATCAGGTGCCAATTTGCCTTCACCTATGGCCGTGAGGGCACATTCCACCAGGAGCATGGCCTCCTCGGTGGCCCTCCTTTCTGGCTTTTTGCTTCAGGAGATCTGCGAGGCGGCCGGGTGGGCTACCCCGCACACCTTCATACGCTTCTACAGTCTGCAACTCCCCGTGACGCCTGGCGCCAGAGTGCTCGCGTCCTAAAGTGTGCCTGGTCTTCCAGATTCACACTAGGGCGGGCGTGATTACGGTGTGGCATAGTGGGCATTTCGTTCCCCTAGTTTCGTCACGACGACGACGCAGTGCGAGTTCCCTCGAAGGGGAACGTCTCGGGTTACGACTGTAACCCTTGTTCGCCGAGAAGGGAACGAGACACTGCGTCTCGTCGCCACACCTATCACGGTCAGAGCGCTTGCTTCATCGCAAAAGAGCTAATGTGTGTGTGTGCTGGGCGTCCCTTTGTATCTTCCGGTTATGCCGTCATCTACTACGTCATGACGCAGCACCAATCAGGATTGGACAGATTTCATTCATGCTTCAGACGCGCTAAGCTGGGGGCATTCCCCTAGTGTCGTCACGACGACGACGCAGTGTCTCATTCCCTTCTCGGGGAACTAGGGTTACAGTCGTAACCCGAGACGTTTTCTGTTAGAACGGTGTCGTGTTAGCGCCCCCTAAGTTAATAACTAATGATGGTTGCGACAGAAGTGAATCAATCAAAACTAATTTTATTCATTATCCTATCTTTGTCATTAGGATACGTACCAAAAACTTTTAAGTTGGCTATGATTAAACCGCTTGTTAAAAAAACGCAACTTGATCCTACAGGGTTAGTCAATTACAGGCCTATCTGGAATCTACCTTTTCTGTCAAAGATACTAGAAAAGGCAGTATCTTCACAACTATGTTCCTTTTGAGAAAAAAATGGTATCTGCGAGGATTTTCAATCAGGATTTAGACCGTATCATAGTACTGAGACAGCTCTCTTTAGAGTCACAAATGATTTGCTCTTATCATCCGATCGTGGTTGTATCTCTCTATTGGTGTAACTCGATCTCAGTGCTGCATTTAACACTATCGACCTCAACATTCTTTTAAATAGACTCGAAAATTATGTTGACATTAGTGGAATTGCACTAGCATGGTTTAAATCATACTTATCTGACCGTTATCAGTTTGCATCAGTAAATAAAGAGATGTCTTATCGGTCAAAAGTTCAGTATGGTGTACCACAAGGCTCAGTACTAAGACCGTTGCTGTTCACTCTGTACATGCTACCCTTAGGAGATATCATTAGGAAGCATGGCGTTAGTTTTCACTGTTATGCTGATGATACTCAGCTCTATATTTCTTCACGCCCTGACGAAACTTACCAATCCACAAAATTAACGGAATGCATAGCTGATATAAAAAACTGGATGACTAGTAAATTCCTACTACTTAATTCTGAAAAAACAGATATTCTAATTATTGGACAAAAAACTTCCTTAAGTAATAACTTAGATTACTGTCTAACACTTGATGGCTGCTCTGTCAAGTCCTCGTCGTCGTACCAATCTTTCATTTGAAAGTCACGTTTCTAGTATCTGTAAAACCACATTTTCTCATCTTAAAAATATATCTAAATTACGTCATATGCTCTCAATTAAAAATGCAGAACAATTAGTTAATGCGTTCATGACATCAAGAGTAGATTATTGTTATTCTGTACTGGGTGGTTGCCCTTCATGTTTAATAAAACTACAGCTGGTCCAAAATGCAGCCGCTAGAGTTTTCACCAGAACCAGGAAGTATGACCATATTGCCGTGCAAAGGCAAAAGACCGTAACTTCGTTTTTGGTCGAAAATTAGTTATTTTTTTAAGTTATATTTTGGCACATTCAAGACCTCCTTTATCATGTGGATAAGTATCTTGAGTCAATTCCGTTGGTTTTTTTTTTGAGAAAATAATGGGTTGTCTTAACAGTAACTTCCTAAAGCCCATGACAAACCAAGGCAGAACACCGTAACACCAGTTCCCGCTCTTTGGCTTTGTTTTGGAACGCTCATATTGAGTTACGGTACACTGCCTTTGTTTAGCCTTGCGTCAATATGAAGTTACTGTGCTGGTGTTCTATCAAATAATGCTACCTATCAGATTGTACAGTGTTCTGCCTTTGTTTTACTCCCCATTAAAATTGAAATTACGATGTAGCCTGTGTACTTTGTACAACTGCCATCAGTCCCTGTAACTTCTGATGTCCTCAGAGCTTTGTCCTGCACAAACGTGGTCAGAACATTTAGTATGGTCTGAACCCGCACCATCGACAAATGTGCAGTATCGATTGCGAAAAATATTCAGAGTTGACAGAAAAATGTTACACATGCCGTAACAGGTGAATACAACAAAGAACTAAAGCCCCACCTCACCCAGTTAGGGTAGTGGACCTGGTTGAAACAATCATGCATCTAGCTGGCAGAGTGCCAAAACTTTGAAAGCTCCGTCACCACCGACCTGAACACGGTCGAGCCGTCGTGGGACTAATATATCACAGGGATTGATAATAATGAAGCAATGGGGATTTTCGATTCCCAACCCCATCCGGACCTAGCTTGATAGGATTTACGATCAGTTCTACAGGTGCAGTGGCAGCCGTGCCTGCATAGTGGTTGAGTCCCAAATGACCCCAAGAAAAGTGGTTCTCTGAGCTGGAGAAAGCACACTCTTCTTGTGGTACAATCTCAACCCCAACTTCCTGTGAGCGAGCACAACATCTTGATCAACTCTTCCGATTGGGCCAGTATCAGCCAATCTTCTATGTAGTTAGCAAACACGCGCTCACACATGTGGCTTCTGAAGACAAAGAAGTTGGCGACACACTGGCATGGCATCTATAATTTCGGTGACATACTATACTATGCCGCTACGTAATCACGCTTAGCCAATCGCTGATTGGTCAAGTCAAGTCAAGTCACCTTTAATTACACTGTGCACAATTATTAGGCAAGTTGTATTTTTGAGGATTCCTTTTATTATTGAACAACTACAGTGCTCTGGCAATCCAAAATGTTAATAAACCTCAATCCTGAATATTTAAGGAAGTAAAAGTGAGGTTTTGGCTTTCTTAGTAAAATTTTCAACTTTTTGTGCAGCAGCCACCATAGCTTCCCATACACTGTTCAGAGAGGTGTACTGTTTTCCTTCACCGTAAATCTCCCGTTTAAGGCCCACAAGTTCTCAATAGGGTTTAAATCAGGTGAGGAAGGGGGCTGTCCTGCATAAAAATCATGGTCTTCTTGAAAGATGCAAACTTTTTCCTGTACCACTGCTTGAAAAAAGTATCTTCTAAAAACTGGCAGTAGGTTTGGGAGTTCATTTTGAGTCCATCTTCAACCCGAAAAGGTCCAACTAGCTCATTTTTAATAATACCAGCCCATACCATCACCCCACCTCCACCTTGCTGTCATCTGAGTCAAAGTGGAGCTCTGTGCCCATTACTGATCCAGCCAAGGGCCCATCCTTCTGGTCTGCCAAGAGTCTCTCTCATCTCATCAGTCCATAAAACCTTTGAAAAATCTGTCTTCAGATATTTCCTGGCCCAGTCTTGACCTTTCATCTTATGTTTCTTGTTCAATGGTGGTCGGATTTCAGCCTTCCTTACCTTGGCCATGTGTCTGAGCACTGAACACCTTGTACTTCTGGGCACTCCAGGTAGGTTACAGTTCTGGAATATGACAGCACTGGAGGATAATGGGTTCCTGGTAGCTTCACGTTTGATTCTTCTCAAATATTTGGCAGTTCATTTGTGTTTTGTTTTTTTTCTTAACATGTTTCTGATGAGTATTTGCTACAAAACGTTTCTGCGTTCTGTGATCACGTCCCAATATCTTAGCAATTTCAAGAGTGCTGCATCCCTCTGAAAGACTTTTTAATTTTTTTTCAGTCAGTTAAATCTCTTTTTTGGCCCATTTTGCCTGAGGAAAAGAAGCTGCCTAATAATTATGCACACCTTGATATAAGGTGTTGATTTCCTTAGGCCACACCCTCCCTCATTACACAAAAACACATCACCTGAAATGCTTAAATCCAATAAGCATTCAAGTTTACAGCTTGGAGTTGGAAAAAAATGCATAAAAATTATGATATGGTCAAAAATTCTGCACACAGTGTATATTGCGCTTTTTATAATACTGATTGTTTCAAAGCAGCTTTACAGTGATAACAGGAAAATAATGCAACAAAGTTTATTTTTGCTGTACAGCAGATCTAAGATAAAAGTGATCAGTGCAGATCAGTGATGATTCATTTTTGTTATAAAAAAGTTATTATTTTAATTTATATATACAGTATATGTCATGTTGAATGAGGAACGACGGGAAACAATAGCGAGTGAGCAGAATGTTTATTAGGTGAGTAGTGAAGCAGTACAGGCAGGTGGAACGGTGACACAGGGACTTCGGTGGTCAGGATCCGATGATGAAGTGAAGAGGTGCGGTGACGGTGAAACGACAGACGAAAACCCAGTGACGAAGACGAAGATCAGGAACAGGAACACAAGGCAGGACGAGACACCGGAACACCAACACGAACGACATCAAACAACGATCTGACAAGGATGATAGAACAGCGGTAAGTATAAATAGAGTGGTGAGATTGATTACAGCTGGTGAAGTGGATGAGGATCAGCTGAAGCGGATCAGGTGATGTCATACACTCACGCCCACTACACACGTGCATTCATACCACAACATAAACACGAGACGAGAAGGAACAGAGAATGCGTCTACCGTAACAGTACCCCTCCTCCTAAGAACGCCTCCTGGCGTTCCCAGACTCCTTACCCTGTCGATTGTAATCATCGATGAGGGAGTGATCCAGTATGTCTCTAGCCGGCACCCAACTTCTCTCCTCCGGACCGTAACCCTCCCAGTCCACCAAGTACTGAAATCCGCGTCCTCTCCGCCTAGAGTTCAGTATACGATTAACCGAATACGTGGTCTCCCCATCTACGAGTCGCGGTGGGGGAGGAACCGGGACAGGCGGATTAATATGGGAATGAAACACGGGTTTAATCTTAGATACATGGAAGGCGGAATGGATCCTCCTGTACGCGGGAGGTAATTTGAGGCGGACTTCCACCGGACTAATGATCTTGGTGACAGTAAATGGGCCAATAAATTTGGGAGCAAGTTTATTAGATACGGAGCGAAAAGGAATGTTCTTGGTAGAAAGCCACACTTTTTGACCGACGACGTATACGGGAGGCTTCGACCTGTGGCGATCGGCCTTAGCCTTAGTGCGCGCCCCCACCTGGAGTAGAGTCTCACGGGCTCTAGTCCAGGTGCGGTGACACCTCTGAACAAAGGCATGAGCGGAGGGGACCGCGACCTCGGATTCCAGACTGGGAAAAATTGGTGGCTGGTAACCTACACTACACTCAAATGGAGATAGGCCCGTGCCCGACACTGGCAACGTGTTGTGGGCGTACTCCACCATGGAGAATTGTTGACTCCAGAGGAAGGATTCTTGGAAACCAAACATTGCAACATTCTCTCCAAATCCTGGTTGGCTCTCTCGGTCTGACCATTGCTCTGGGGATGAAACCCTGAGGACAGACTAACGGTCGCCCCCAGTAATCTGCAAAACTCTCGCCAAAATCTGGACACGAACTGGGGTCCCCTGTCGGAAACCACGTCAATCGGAAAGCCATGTAAACGAAAAACGTGATCTACGACTGTAACCGCTGTCTCCTTAGCTGAGGGTAATTTGGGTAAGGGAACAAAATGGGCTGCCTTCGAGAATCGGTCAAAACGACTGTCAAAACGACTGTGTTACCCTGAGAGGGCGGGAGGGCGGTAATAAAATCTAGAGCGATGTGGGACCAGGGTCTCGAAGGAACCGACAGCGGCTGAAGTAACCCGTCTGGGAGTCGATTGGAAGTCTTACCAGTGGCACAAACCGAACAAGCCAAAACAAAATCGTGAATGTCACGAGCCATGAGTGGCCACCAGAATCGTTGCTTGACTCCACTGTTATGACCCCACTGGATAACGTCGGACCGTAATCCCTCCGGCACAAACAAATGATTCGGTGGTCAACCGGGCGGAGGCGTTACCCCTTCTAAGGCCTTCTTGACCCTCGATTCGACCTCCCATGTGAGTGTGGAAACGAATAGAGTTTCGGGCAAAATATACTCGGGAGATAATGCGAGATAATGAATCGGGTTTGATGTTCTCGGAACCCGGACGGTATGAAAGAGAAAATTCGAAACGACCGAAAAACAATGCCCACCGAGCCTGCCTGGAGTTTATTCTTTTGGCGGTTCTGATGTATTCTAGGTTCTTATGATCAATCCAGACAATAAAAGGTACCCCCGACCCTTCTAACCAGTGGCGCCATTCCTCCAACGCTAATTTGACTGCCAGCAACTCTCTGTTACCAATGTCGTAATTGCGTTCGGCTGGAGATAAGCGATGAGACAAACACGCGCAGGGATGCATCCTGTCATCTGTGGAAGAGCGTTGGGACAACACTGCGCCTACTCCCACCTCTGATGCGTCGACCTCCACCACGAACTGACGTGAGGAATCAGGGGCGACAAGGATGGGGGCTGAAACAAAACGGCCCTTCAGTTTGGAGAACACAGCTTCGGCTGTGTCTGACCACCTGAACGTCGTTTTGGGGGAGGTCAAGGCGGTCAGAGGTGTGACTAGTTGGCTGAAATTGCGAATAAAACGCCGGTAAAAATTGGCGAATCCCAGAAACCTCTGCAGGGCCTTGGGGGAACCTGGGCTTGGCCAATCCACCACAGCCTTGATCTTCTCAGTGTCCATCCGCACTCCCTCAGACTACAATGTACCCTAGAAACGGGACCGACTGTGCGTGAAAATCGCATTTCTCCGCCTTGACAAAAGGCCCATTCTCTAGCAACCTCTGAAGCACTCATCTGACGTGTTGCACGTGTTCCTGGAGAGAAGAAGAAAAAATCAATATGTCATCCAGGTAGACATATATGAACTGATCGATCATATCTCGCAACACATCATTGACCAGTGCCTGGAAAACTGCTGGGGAGTTGGACAGCCCGAAAGGCATGACCAAGTATTCAAAATGCCCCCTGGGGGTGTTAAACGCAGTTTTCCATTCATCCCCCTCCCTAATGCGAACCAAATGATAAGCGTTACGTAAATCCAATTTTGTGAAGATGGACGCTCCCTGCAACCTCTCGAAGGCTGAAGACATCAACGGCAAAGGATAGGTATTCTTTACCGTGATGTTATTCAGCCCTCGGTAATCAATACAAGGTCGCAGAGAACCGTCCTTTTTCCCCACAAAAAAGAATCCCGCCCCCGCTGGAGAAGAGGAAGGGCGAATGAACCTGGTTGCTAGAGAATCAGAAATATATTTCTCCATAGCCTCCCTTTCTGGAATAGAAAGTGAATATAACTTGCCTTTAGGCGGAGACTTACCTGGCAGTAAATCTATAGCACAGTCATAGGGACGATGCGGAGGGAGAGAAGCAGCACGAGACTTACTGAACACCTCCTTCAGGTCCAGGTACTCCGCGGGCACGTTAGACAAATCCCCTGCTTCCTCCTGAAACACAGAAACAGGAACAGACGAACAGGCAGACACGAGACAAGACTTATGACATTCCTTGCTCCACTCCAGTACTGATCTATGGTGCCAGTCCACTCGGGGGTTGTGACGGATGAGCCAGGGATGTCCGAGGACGATGGGTGCAAGAGGTGAGTCCATGATGTAGAATGAAATAGTTTCAGAGTGGTTGCCGGAAGTGGTGAGAGTAATGTCCTCAGTGCAAAGGGAAATGGTAGGAAGTTCTTGTCCGTTAAGTGCGTGAACAGCAATTCTGTGAGTGAGGGGTCTAAGGGGAATCTGAATCTTCTGTGCAAACGTGTGGTCCATAAAATTACCTTCAGCCCCAGAGTCCAGAAGTGCATGGCAGTCGTGTTGTTGGACTGACCACCTTAGTCTTACCGGAAGGAGTGTGGAGATAGATGTAATCGCTGATGAGGTCTTCCTAGCGGAGATCCCACCCGATAGTAGCCTCAATCTTACTATCGGGCTTGGCCTTTTACCGGGCAGCTGTATGCAAAATGTCCCGCTCCTCCACAATACAGGCAAAGGCCCTGGGATCTCCGCCTCTCCCTCTCCTGCCGGGAAAGCCGAGCTCGACCCACCTGCATGGGCTCGGGATCGTAGACAGGGCTGACCACGTCCCTGCCGCTGGATCGGAGAGGGTCGGTCCCTGCGAAGGTACGGGTGGACGGGACTCGGCGCTCGACCCTAGACAGCCGAGCGTCCACCCACAGAGCCAAGTCAACCAACACGTTGAGAGTGGTGGGTAGATCCAGGGCGTAGATCTCCCTCTGGACGTGGTCAGCCAGCCCATGCAGGAACATATCCCACTGCGCCTCCTCGTTCCAGCCGCACTCCGCCGCCAGGGTTCGAAATTCAATTGAATAGTCCGAAACCGATCTCTCTCCCTGCTGCAGCTCCGCCAGTCTTCGGACTGCCTCTCTCCCAGAGACAGCCCTATCGAACACTGTCTTCATCTCGGCGGCGAGGGTCTGGAACGAGGTGCAGCATGGGTGTTGATTCTCCCACACCGCCGTTCCCCAAAGCGCAGCCTTCCCAGTCAGCAGGGTGAGGACGAATGCCACCTTCGCCTGTACCGTGTCGAACATGCGTGGCTGTAGAGCTAAATGCATGGTACAGCGAGTCAGGAACGCTCTACAGAAGGTGGGCTCACCAGCATAATGTTCGGGTACCGGAAGGCGGGGCTCTGACTGGGAGGGTCTCTCTGGTGGTGTGGGAGGAACGGCCGGTGTGGGCGGCGCAGTGGGACCCTGTAGGCGTTGGATCTGCTGGGTGAGCTCGGACACCTGCGTCACCAAAGCCTGTACTGCGCGGCCCGTGTCGCCGATCTCCCTCTGCTGTGAATCCATCCTCCTGATACTGTGATGAATGAACTCCTCAAACGATCTCTGTGACGCGCTCGCTGCTTCCCTTTCCTGGTCAGATCGTTCTGTCATGTTGAATGAGGAACGATGGGAAACAATAGCGAGTGAACAGAATGTTTACTAGGTGAGTAGTGAAGCAGTACAGGCAGGTGGAACGGTGACACAGGGACTTCGGTGGTCAGGATCCGATGATGAAGTGAAGAGGTGCGGTGACGGTGAAACGGCAGACGAAAACCCAGTGACGAAGACGAAGATCAGGAACAGGAACACAAGGCAGGACGAGACACCGGAACACCAACACGAACGACATCAAACAACGATCTGACAAGGATGATAGAACAGCGGTAAGTATAAATAGAGTGGTGAGATTGATTACAGCTGGTGAAGTGGATGAGGATCAGCTGAAGCGGATCAGGTGATGTCATACACTCACGCCCACTACACACGTGCATTCATACCACAACATAAACACGAGACGAGAAGGAACAGAGAATGCGTCTACCGTGACAGTATATATATATATGCAGTATATATATATATATATATATATATAGTTTCACCAAAGACGAACTACTGGACATTAGGAAACACACACCAGAAACCTTTTCTACAGTTTTTGATTATTCGGACGTCTTGCAGGACATTCTCGTCGGAGGGGCAGCGTTGTTGTTCAAACGCGCGTTCAGACGCAAACGCGGGAAGCGAGCCGGCGCGCTGGTTAAACTCCGCGAGCGCGGCCTGCGCACTGCACTCCCCAGTATTCATCTCGCGAATCTCCGATCCCTTCCTAACAAAACGGATGAACTTCTCCTCACCCACACTAACAAGGATTTTTTAAACTCTGCTGCTTTGTGCTTCACTGAAACCTGGCTGAGTGAAGCCATACCGGACAACGCAATACATCTGCCGGGCTTCCAGCTGTTCCGAGCGGATCGCATCGCGGAGCTAACGGGGAAAAAGAGAGGTGGTGGATTGTGTTTCTACATTAACGAAAGTTGGTGTTCAGATGTAACAACACTGAAGAAGATGTGCTCTCCTAATTTAGAGGCACATTTCTTAAACTGTAAACCCTTCTACTCGCCTCGGGAATTTTCCTCTTTCATTCTCGTGAATGTTTACATCCCTCCAGACGCGTGCGTGAGCGCGGCGCTACAACAGCTGGCTGAACAAATAGCTGAAACGGAACAAAGGTACCCAGACTCTCTTTTAATCATTCTTGGGGATTTTAACAAAGCAAATCTTTCCCGTGAACTACCAAAATACAGACAGCACGTTACATGTCCCACCAGAGACAGTAATATACTGGACCACTGTTACACCACAATAAGAAATGCGTATCACTCGGTCCCATGGGCAGCTTTGGGGCTCTCTGATCACTGTTTGGTTCATCTCATACCGACCTACAGGCAGAAACTGAAATCAGCTAAACCTGTAATAAGGACTGTAAAAAGATGGACTAATGAAGCAGAGCAGAATCTACAGGCCTGCTTTGATTGCACTGATTGGACTGTTTTTGAAGCTGCTACCAACGATCTGGATGAGCTCACAGATACTGTAACATCATATATAAGTTTCTGTGAGGATACATGCATTCCTACCAGGACATTCTTATCATTCACTAATGATAAACCATGGTTTACTGGGAAACTCAAACACCTTCGTCATGCCAAAGAGGATGCTTACAGAAGTGGGGATAAAATCTTGTATAACCAGGCCAGAAACAGATTGACAAAGGAGATCAGAGTTGCTAAAAGGAACTACTCTGATAAACTGAAAAAACAGTTTCATCCAACGACCCATCATCAGTCTGGAATGGCCTGAGGAACATCACCAACCACAAGTCACCATCCCCTCGATCTGTGGACAATCAACACCTGGCTGACGATTTAAATTCATTTTACTGCCGGTTTGAAAAGCCCTCATTCACACCACACACCCGGTCTGATCTGCACTTCACACATTCACCATCACCTCCTGCACTCCCACTCCCCCCCCCCCCCCCCCTCCTGCCATCCAACCTGAGCTTAAGTTCTGTGTGGAGGACGTGAGCAGAGTCTTCAAAAAACAGAAGACTAGGAAAGCCTCAGGCCCAGACGGCATCTCATCTGCTTGTTTAAAAGCCTGCGCTGACCAATTGGCCCCGGTCTTCACGCAGATCTTCAATAGATCATTGGAGCAGTGTGAAGTTCCCTGCTGCTTCAAACGCTCCACTATCATTCCTGTCCCCAAAAAACCCAAAATCACTGGACTTAATGACTACAGACCTGTCGCTCTCACGTCTGTGGTCATGAAGTCGTTTGAAAGACTGGTGCTGGCCCACCTGAAGGACATCACCGGACCCCTGCTGGATCCCTTTCAGTTTGCTTACAGAGCAAACAGGTCTGTGGATGATGCAGTCAACATGGGACTGCATTATATCCTGCAACATCTCGACAGACCAGGGACTTATGCAAGGATCCTCTTTGTGGACTTCAGTTCGGCCTTCAATACCATCATGCCTGGTCTTCTCACAGCCAAACTGACCCAGCTCTCCATGCCATCCTCGATCTGTCAGTGGATCACCAGCTTCCTGACGGACCGGCAGCAGCGAGTGAGACTGGGGAAACACACATCCAAGACACTCACAATCAGCACTGGCGCCCCCCAAGGGTGCGTTCTCTCCCCACTGCTCTTCTCCCTGTACACAAATGACTGCACTTCTAAAGACCCCACTGTCAAGCTCCTGAAATTTGCAGACGACACCACTGTCATCGGTCTCATCCAAAACGGTGACGAGTCTGCTTACAGACTGGAGGTTGAACAGCTGGCTGTCTGGTGCAGTTATAACAACCTTGAGCTGAACACGCTCAAAACAGTGGAGATGATCGTGTACTTCAGGAGGAACAGCCCAGCACTCCCCCCACTCACCATCATGAACAGCACTGTGGAAGCAGTGGAGTCATTCAGGTTGCTGGGCACTATCATCTCTCAGGACCTGAAGTGGGACAATCACATTGACTCCACTTTGAAAAAGGCCCAGCAGAGACTGTACTTCCTTCGCCAGCTGAGGAAGTTCAACTTGCCTCAAGAGCTGCTGATTCAGTTCTACTCAGCCGTTATTGAGTCTGTTTTATGCACTTCCATCACTGTCTGGTTTGGTTCAGCTACCAAATCAGACATCAGGAGACTACAACGGACAGTCCGGACTGCGGAGAGGATCATTGGTGCCCCCCTGCCAACCCTCCAGGACCTGTACTCTTCCAGAGTGAGGAAGAGAGCAGGTAAAATCATCACAGACTCCACTCACCCTGGACACCTCCTGTTTGATCTGTTACCGTCAAGACGGCGACTCAGATCACTGGCCACAAGAACATCTCGGCACAGGAACAGTTTCTTCCCACAGGCCATCTCCCTTCTGAACAGTTAACATATCTCCCAAGGCATATGCCTGAAGTGCAATACTCCCACTGTTTAGTGCAATTTCTTTAAAATTCAGGTGATATTTATATTTATATTTATTCATACTATACAAAATACTGTAAATATGTTCATTATCTGTAAATGTTTATTCTGACAAAACCCAACTGTGACCATATATTTTTATAGTACTTTCATATTTTTTTATAATTTTATTCGTAGAATTTGTATTACTATTTGTATTACTATTACTTGTTGTATCTGTATTTGTATATGTGCACTGGAAGCCTCAGTACCAAAACAAATTCCTTGTGTGTGCAAGCACACTTGGCAATAAAGCTCTTTCTGATTCTGATTCTGATTATATATATATAGCCGCTCTAGAGAAAACAGTGCTGTCATCGTCCAGCTCAGTTCAGTTCTCATCTACAGGCAGATCAATAATATTGTTGAATATTAATTAAGTGTTCCCAACTAAGCAAGCCAAAAGCCAAAGGCGACAGTGGCAATGAACCAAAAACTCCAGGTGGCAGAATGGAAAAAAAAAACGTTGGGAGAAACCAGGCTCTGTGTGTGTAAACACGTGCTTCAGACACCAGTTCACGTGAAGCGTTCCAATAGCGTCAAGCCATGGCGCTCCGTTGAGTTTCACTCGAAAGGGAACTACAACACTGTGTTTCTATGGAAACCTAATCTTGCCATGTGCACATGCATAGCTCTTGCATCCAAAGCTGTTCTCTCATACGCATATGCTGATACTCCCATTAATAAACATAAACTGTTTACCTCAAATCTGTCGGTCTGAGGGTTATACAGGACAGTCTGAGGGTTATAACCACTATTTCCCAAAGGCAAACAGTGCATTCTGGATGTTTCACAGCCAGTTGCAACACATAACACACGTTTGTGATTGTGTTCAGCTGGATGCAGGGCTGCATTGTGGTGTAGAGCATACTATAAGACAGCCAAAACTCCTATGTACTTTATTCATACAGTATAAATGAATGAATGACCTTGTCAGCTATAACATGTATAACAGCAGCATTTTTATTTTTTTTTTATCAAATCATCTGATGCCCTGTGCCCTGCAGAGTTCTCCTCTGACTACACATGCACAACATGATTTCATTTCTAAACTACCCAAAGATAAAATTCAGTAAACAATACACTATAAAGTATTTTTCTTAAGCGAAAAGGGAACTGTATAAAATTAAAGAATCAGTAATAACTGCTAAATGGAGACTTCCCATGTGCTAATTTGAATAAAAAACAACTGGAGCTAAATAAAGGAAGCACGGTCTTTGTGTGTCTGTGAGGTTAAAAGTGAATAAATACAACAGTAAAATCAGTCAGCAGAGGGCACCCTTGCCTGATCTCATTAATGAACTTTGGAAACTTTAGTGGTGTTTATAGTAAGTCAAGCATCATTACTTCATTAAATTCAAATAAAAATATTACTTTACAAATAGTTCAAATGCATTTCTCTGCAACATGTAACTCTTTTTTTCTTTATTTATTGCTTTCTATATTTCTTTAATTATGTATTTTTTACACTAAACTCCTAAAATATGTGTGTACAAAATCAGTAAAGCAGAAATAACCAGGCATTACTCGGGATTCAAAGAAAGGCAGTGACTGGAAAGTGTTTGTAACATCCTTTAAATAACAGCTGGAAATGAAGGTGAATGGAGCTGACACACAGGAATCCAGTCATTCACACCATTAGACTAAAAGCAGAGGGGTTCCCTTGATAATGTGAGGTGAAAATTCAGTCTTTTGGGATTAGGGCAGCAGCAGGATGGGGAAAAAAAATATACATTTCCACAAGCAAAATGAGGTTATATGGTGTAGAGTAGAGCTCCCCAGGATGGAAAGTGTGGAAATAAAAGATTAAGATGAATGGAGGAAAGGTATTTACATTTGCAGTGTTTTCACACTCTGTTTTATCTGTTACACACAGAGACAGAGAGAGAGAGAGAGAGAGAGAGAGAGAGAGAGAGAGAGAGAGAGAGACATTCAAATGAGGCCATCGGCCTGTCCTCATCCCAGAGGTTTTAAGAGAAGATATGAAAAAGAAAGAAAAAAATCACTTGCATGAACTGAGCAAAGCAAACCAAAATAGTGATGTCACAATGATGCTGTTTCTATCATGATTACAAATTCTTTCATGATTTCATATTAGAGGAGGAGATGAGAGGAAAGTGGGGTAAGCAAATGACATCTTGACTTCAACTTCCCACAAACACATGAATACATCTCAGAATCCTGTTTTTATTAAGACTTACCAAAATTCATAAATACAGCTGTGCAGCTATGTATTTTTATGATATGTATTTCTTGCAGATATTCATAATGTGACTTGTTTGCCCTTTTATTAATGGACGTGGTATTATCTAACTGAGGTCAGATTTCACAAATGAGTAGTAATTTAGAAGAGAATTTACTCATTACTTACATATATATACATTTCAGCTTGGAAAATTAGCAAGACTATTACAAATTATTAATTCAGTTTGCAGTTATTAAAGGAGAACTCCGGGCAATTTTTAAGTTAATCTTGATCGTTACACCTTTGTGAGTAATGTCTATAGAAAAAAAAACCGAACCGGATTGGTGCTTGCAACACGGAGCTGTTCCCGCAAATGCCCAGAGCTCCCAATCAGCTAAAACGATCTCGGTTACTTCACTGTAACCTTGTTCCCTGAGAAAGCGGAACGAGATGCTGCGCTGCTCAGCGCATTGGGAACGTCTTTAATCGTGACCAGCTGTGAATATTGTGTGTAACACGTCGATAGAATTGACCCGGAGGTAATATAGCCTCGGTCGATGACGTCATCGGCGCGCACCCGCAACACGAGGCTATAAATAGATGAGCCGCAGGTGCATCGTCAGGATATTTTGTCTGAAGAGCAGTCCTGGGACATCTTCAGCACGGCAAAGTAGCGCAGCATCTCGTTCCGCTTTCTCAGGGAACAAGGTTACAGTGAAGTAACCGAGATCGTTCCCTTTCGAAAGCTACAATCGATGCTGCGCTGCTCAGCGCATTGGGAACGAGAATACCCACGCCGCCGTGCTTGAACATGTCTGGACCCCAACGGTTGTGCATGTGCTCACAAGAACGCAAGAAGGCCTCAGACACTAGCCTGTGATGTTGACTCAAGGACATGAGAGCCCGGAGTGGCATGAACATCCAAACTATAAAACCTTATGAATGTGTGCGGAGAGGACCAACCTGCCGCATCACAAATCTGTTGTAAGGGGGCACCCCTCGCCAAAGCACTAGAAGAAGCGACCCCCCTGGTAGAGTGAGCTCTGAGACCTATAGGCGAAGCTTTACCGCGCGCCTCATAAGCCAAAGCAATTGCATCCCTGACCCAATGAGACATGGTCTGCTTGGTGGCAGCTCCTCCTCTGTTACTACCACCATAACAGACAAATAATTGCTCTGACTTACGCCACTGGCTAGTGCGGTGGATGTAAGCCTGAAGAGCACGGACTGGACACAGTCTATGAGATTTCTCCTGCTCCGGCGTTGTAAATGGTGGAGGACAGAAGGCTTCTAGAATGACCTGATGAATAGACGAAAATGGAACCTTAGGCAGGTAATCAGGATGAGGATGCAAAATCACTTTCACCATTCCTGGGGCAAAGTCTAAGCAGGATGGAGAGATAGACAGAGCCTGCATATCCCCAATTCTCTTCAAGGAAGTTATTGCCATTAGAAAAAACATTTTTAGAGTCAGAAGTTTATCAGACGCTGACTCTATAGGTTCAAAGGGGGTTTCAACCAGACCCTCGAGGACTATAGCTAAATCCCACGAAGGGATCTTGGTTTTTACTGGAGGCCTCAGTCGCCTGGCCCCACGAAGGAAGCGAGAGAGCAGAGGATGTCTCCCGAGCGGCGCCCCGTCAACTAAGGCGTGGCAAGCCGAAAGAGCGGCCACATAAACCTTAAGAGTAGCAGGGCATGTGCCTGTTGATAATTTCTCTTGCATGAAGTCCAGAACTGAAGCAACCTGGCAGTTGACTGGATCTACATTGTGTACAACACACCACCTTTCAAAAACACCCCATTTACTGGCATAACTTTGTCTAGTGGAGGAAGCCCTAGCACTCAGAATAGTCTCAATAACAGCAGGCGAAAGCCCAGTGTCCCTCAGTTGGTTCCCATCAGGGGCCAAACATGAAGATTCCACAGGTCGGGCCTGGGATGGAATATCGTGCCCTCTGCCTGAGACAGAAGGTCCCTCCTCTCCGGAATCGCCCAAGGCGAGCCGTCGAGGAGAGATATTATCTCCGAGAACCACACTCTGTTCGGCCAACGTGGCGCTATCAGCAAGAGGCAAGACCCTTGTTGGCGAACTCTGGCTAGAACTCCCGGGAGCAAAGAAACTGGAGGAAACGCATACAGGCGCATCTTGGGCCATGAGTGCGCCATCGCATCCAGACCCAACGGAGCTGGGTGACTCAGAGAGAAGTAGAGGGGACATTGTGCTGTCTGCTGGGAGGCGAAGAGGTCCACCTCTGCTTTGTAAAATTTGGTCCAAATCTGTTTCACTACTTCCGGGTGGAGTTTCCATTCCCCTGTCGGTAGTGTCTGTCTGGACAGTAAATCTGCTCCCACATTCAAATGCCCTGGAATGTATACTGCCCTGAGTGACAGGAACATGTCCTGGGCCCAGAGAAAAATCTGCCTCGCTATTCTGTTCAGATTGCGTGAGCGCAGACCCCCCTGGTGATTTATATAAGAGACTGCTGCTGTGTTGTCCACCCGCACTAGGACATGACAGCCCCTCAATTGATGGAGAAAATATTTCAGAGCCAGAAATACGGCCATCAACTCGAGGCAATTGATGTGCCAATCGAGCTGATGACCTCCCCATTCCCCTTGAGCTGGACGGCCATCTAAGACCGCTCCCCAGCCCATCAGGGAGGCGTCCATCGTTAGCAGTCTGCGACGACACGGTGCCCCTAGAGTGGGACCCAAGGCGAGGAACCGGGGTCTGACCCACAGAGATAGTGTACGAAGCCCGCGGCGCGTCACTTTTATGTGCCTTTGAGGATTGGCTCTTGGATGAAATCCTCTGGCTTTTAGCCACAACTGAAATGGTCTCATGTGCAACAGCCCCAGAGGAATCACCGTGGATGCTGACGCCATGAAACCCAACATTTTTTGGTACTGACGAACAGTGAGTTCTTGGCCTAGCCTGACTTTGCTCATGGTCTGCCGAATGGTCTCGATTCGAGCGGGAGACATTTGTGCCCGCATCGTGACCGAATCCCAAACAATCCCGAGATAAGTGGTTCTCTGGGCAGGAGAAAGAACACTTTTCTTGGTGTTGAGTCTCAACCCTAGAGCAACTAGATGAGCTAACACGATGTCTCTGTGTTGGAGCGCCATCTCTCGCGATTGTGCTAGTATCAACCAATCGTCGATGTAATTCAAAATGCGAATGCCCTGGAGTCGTAATGGAGCCAGTGCTGCATCCATGCATTTCGTGTATGTGCGGGGTGACAAGGCCAGGCCGAATGGAAGAACCCGAAACTGGTACGGTTCGCCCCCGAAAGCGAACCTCAGGAATTTCCTGTGTTGTGGCAATATTTCTATGTGAAAATAAGCATCCTTCAAATCGATCGTGACGAACCAATCGTGATGTTGAATTTGCGTCACGACTGTCTTGACGGTTAACATCTTGAACTTGAGCGCTTTGACTGTACGGTTTAAGCCTCGAAGATCTAAGATTGGACGCACCCCCCCATCCTTTTTGGGAACCAGGAAGTATCTGCTGTAATAGCCTGACTCTCTCTCTGGAAGAGGAACATGTTCTATGGCCTCTTTGCTCAGAAGGGTTTGCAGCTCTTGTGACAGTACATGCAACAGCTCCGGTTTCACGGAAGTGAAGACCACGCCGTTGAAACGTGGAGGACGACGAATAAATTGGATTCTGTATCCTATCTGTACTGTGCTTAATACCCACGCAGAAATGCCTGGCAGAAGTTTCCACGCTGCCAGACTTTCTGAGAGTGGTATCAATTTTAATACTTCCTTTTGAGGGGATGTTGGATGTTCCGTTTCCTGAATGACGGCAGGAAACAACGGAAAATCCAACATTTCGCTGGAAACCGCTGCCCCCCGAAGCACGAGAGGTGGCGGGGATGGAGAGGTTTTGTGAGGGTAACGGGAAGGGGCGAAAAGATCTTGCATGCGCCCCATCCCGTGGGGGGCTACCCCCACCAGATTGGGCGCCAGACCATCAGGACTTCTTCTTTCTGTTAATAATAGTCCTGAGGTCTGGTCTGGGAGGCTGCTGAGTGCGGCGAGCCTGTCCCCAATCTCTACGAGGGGGAGCGCGACTCGCCACTCTCTGCTTTTTAACCTCCCTGGGTTTTGAAGGACCGGGGCGGGGCTGGGTGGCCGACGGCCCCTCCCCTTGAGTACGGCGAGGAAGGAACTGAACATACGCCTCTTCGTGTTTTTTTACATCCTTAAACCTGTTGACTACGGTGTTAACAGCATCGCCAAACAGGCCCGATGGTGAGACCGGAGAGTCTAACAAAAACACACAATCTTTATCCCCGATACCAGTGAGATTGAGCCACAGATGTCTCTCCGTGCTGACCAAAGCGGACATAGAACGACCGATGGCACGGGCCGTTTGCTTGGTCGCACGAAGAGACAGATCCGTGGCTCTGCGTAGTTCAGAAAATGCTATCTCATCGATAGTACTGCCTGCACTCAAGTCCTTCAACAGGTCAGCCTGGTACGCCTGTAACACTGCCATAGTGTACAGCGCAGCACCAGCCAGACCTGCAGCTTGATAAGCTTTTCCCACAAGCGCTGATGTCGTTCTACACGGCTTCGTGGGGAGGGTAGGTTTCTTTAACGAAGATGCTGCGTCAGGCGAGAGATAGCTCGCGAGCGTCTCTTCAACCTGCGGCATCTCCGTATACCCCCGCGACTTCGCACCCAAGATAGTCGAAAAAGTCGACGTCGAGGGTACAAAGATGCGAGAAGTATATGGTTTACTCCATGACTTAGATAGTTCGTCATGGAGGTCCTCGAAAAAGGGGAGAGACTGATGTTTTGGTCCCTCCCCCCTGCCACCGGACAGAAACCTATCCCCTAACTTAGACTGTTTGGGGGTCTCTTGTTCGCGTGGCCAGTCAAGCTGTAATCTGGCCACCGCGCGAGTAACCACCTCGATCAATTCCTCGACAGATTTCTTTTCACGAGAGGAATGCTCAGAGGCTGGTTGCTCGCGGTCCGAAGACCCAAGAGATACATCATCCCCCTCGTGAGTCGAAGAAGCACCGGAGCGTGCTTCGAGATCACGAGAAGGGATGCGTGGATCTGGTGACGCAGCAAGCGAAAGGGACGGACCCGTCTCTTGCTCGTCATGCAGATCCATACGAGAGCCCCACGATGATAATGCGGGTGCGGACTGGAAATAGTTCAAACGGGAGCGAAGCATCTTAACCGTGAGCTGGTCACAATGCTCGCACCCGCCCTTCTCTATAGCCAGAACCGCGTGCTCTTCCCCCAAAAAAACAAAACAGTAATCGTGTGTATCCAGCTCAGACATGGGACAGGAGCATGGAGGAACACAACGCTTACTATTTTGTTGGCTCATTTCTCCTCTTTTTTTACTTTCAAAAACTCTTTGATGTAGTGTGAGAGAAAAAGATTTTGAGAAATGAGAAATTTTCTGCACACTGCCTGACAAAACTAACTCCTAACAAAGATCTGAGAACAGATGAGAGATAGAGAGAGTGTTTGCGTTCACACATGCACAGAATGGTCTGAAGACAAAAGATCCTGACGATGCACCTGCGGCTCATCTATTTATAGCCTCATGTTGCGGGTGCGCGCCGATGACGTCATCGACCGAGGCTATATTACCTCCGGGTCAATTCTATCGACGTGTTACACACAATATTCACAGCTGGTCACGATTAAAGACGTTCCCAATGCGCTGAGCAGCGCAGCATCGATTGTAGCTTTCGAAAGGGAACCGCAGTTATGGGGGCATATACATAAAGAGTGTCTTTGTGCCTCATAACAGACACAAAATGAAATTAAAATGTCTGTCCAACATGAACAGGCCCCTTACATGTGAACAAGATGCGTTTAGCAACTTAGCCATTGTATTCACCTAAATAGTGTTTTAGACGGCTAGCTGTAGTCTCGCGCTGAAGTCCCGTGGGAACTCAGTTGTAGCCGGAAAAAGGTAAATACCAGTGTGCAGGTGGGAGTATATTATATATATATATATAAATATAATTGAAGACATAGAAGCTAGTGAAATAATTAAAGTTTTGCAAATAAGACTACAAAAACATATTACTGAGTGGGAGCTCTGGGCATTTGCGGGAACAGCTCCGTGTTGCAAGCACCAATCCGGTTCATTTTTTTTTCTATAGACATTACTCACAAATGTTCTGTTAGGTTGTTAGGTCAAGATCAAGATCAACCTAACAGAAAGACAAGCATTTTTAACAAACATTAAAGTCTTAGTCATGTTTATTATCAATGATTTATTATGTACATATGTAGTTAGTAGTTTGTGATACTTGGAGAGACTACATGGAATATTTGTCCTTAAAATATTTATTTGACACGCCGCAGGGCAATTGAAATGAAGTACTGTGGGGAGGTGAATACAAATATTTAAAAACTGAAAGTGAACAATTTTATTATGAATTACTCAATTACAATACAAGTTTAAATTGCAAATATATTGTTTACATAATGTAAATAAGCCCATGCATTATTGTTATGTCTCATTCACAACTTATTTTTTTTCCATGGTCCTGGTCCTCGTGATCTTGACTTAATTTGCTCAACAGAAAAAAGAAAACTGTACATCATTCACTATTTCTCTTGCCAGCCACAAGGCATTTAATGAGCATCTCTCAAACATCATTCTATAACCACGCAGAACTCCCTGGAGCTGGTTGACAATGAAACTGACCACTTGTTCAGAGTCACTATATTGTCTATGGTGATAAAGTTGTACCCTCTTTCTAAAATGATGTGGAAGTGGCCTATCCCTGACAGACACATTTAAGCTTGAGTTAGCCAATGGTCAAAGTAAATACTAGTTTACTAGTGTATGCCTATATATTTTAATTGAAGAGTTGGAAAGAGTAATGCAATAGTAATAATAAGAGTGTTAGGAATCTACAGACATACTCTACATTTTTTTTTATCACTCTACAAATGGCTTTGCATATTTTTTTGAGAAATCTGTTTCTATGGCAACAACAGTATTAGATACCACAATGGAACTTTTTTTTCTTCTCTTTATTACTGTGTTAAGACAACAGATCTGCCTCAATGGTATAAAACCTCATTCTCATACAACTAGAAAAGCAAGGGGACCCTCCAGTCCAGAACCTCCCAGCATGCTCTGCCAGAATGAATTATTTCAAAATATCTGGAAAAACGTCTTGGGTTATGACTATAACCCTTGTTCCCTGAGAAGGGAACGAGACACTGCGTCGAGAATCGACTCTTTGGGGACGCTCCCTTAGCGTGCGCCTCTGAAGTAAGAATGAAACTAATCCAATCCTGATTGGTGTTGCGTCGTGACGTAACATGTGACGGCATAACCGGATGCATAAAAGTGACGCCGACACACACACACATCAGCTCCGCGATGCAGCAAGACGCTCTAAGGCCTCGAGGGGCGTGGCAGGACGACACAGTGTCTCGTTCCCTTCTCAGGGAACAAGGGTTATAGTCATAACCCGAGACGTTCCCTTTCGAGGGAACTCAACACTGCGTCGAGAATCGACTCTTTGGGGAACGAATGCCCACTAGGCCACGCACCGAAACAGGCCTGCCCAGGAGTGAAACTGATTTAGGCACTCAGCAGGACGAGAGCACACGTGAGCCAGGCGTACTGGGGAGGTGCAGACTATAGAACCGTACAAAAGTGTGTGGGGTAGCCCACCGGCTGCATCACAGATCTCCTTGATGGGAACTCCCGAAAGGAGGGCCCTAGAGGACGCCATGCCTCTAGTAGAATGAGCCCTAACGGCCAAAGGTGAAGGGAAATTCCGCACCTTGTAGGCCTACTTATGGTTTGTATAGCCGGGAGCCCCTAATAGGTGATCCAAACACACTACAGTAGGTCCGACCTCCTCCAAGAAGAGGACCTCTCAAGGTAATACTCGGAACTCTGACTGGCAGAGCAAGGTTCCTCTCCTTTTGCCGACACATGAGGTGGAGGATGAAATACTTGCAGGACCATGGACCTAGCCATGATAAATTGCACTTAAGGCACATAGCTGGGTCTCGGATGCAGGATGGCCTTAACTCCGCCGGGGGCACACCCCAAGCAAGCTGGCGATAATGCCAGGGCTTGGAGATCTCCCAGTCTCTTTAAAGAAATAGCTAAGAGAAAGGCTATCTTGAACGTGAGGTCCTAGGCGAAGCCAACTGGAGGTATTCGAAGGGAGCCAGGGATAGCCCTTCGAGAACCACCGCCAGGTCCCAGGGTGGAACCCTGGACCTGACTGTCGGTCTCATCCTCCAATACCATGGAGAAATAGTATGACCAGTTGGTGCCTCCCCAAAAGCCCAACATTTAGTGGTGCATGGAACGCCGCAATGGCAGCCACGTACACCCTACGTGTGGATGGGGAGAGAATCGCAGAGAAACGATCTTGAAGAAACTCCAGAACTGAAGCCATTGGGCAGTTAACTGGGTCTAACTCAAGTCCTCTACACCAAGTAGAAAAATATTCCACTTGAGGCCATATAATCTCCTAGTAGACGGAGCCCTAGAGATAAGTATGGTTTCGACCACCCCAGATGATAGACCAGCATCTAGGTACTGAGCCCCCTCAGAGGCCAGACCCACAATTTCCACAGCTCTGGATGAGGATGGAATATAGTGCCCTCCGCCTGAGACAACAGACCCCTCCTCTGAGGAATCTGCCATGGCGGAGCTATCAGGAGTGAAATTAAGTCTGAAAACCATACTCGGGCTGGCCAAAACAGGGCTATCAGAAGAAGACTGATGCCCTCCTGACGGACCCTCTCCAGGACTCCCGGGAGCAGAGCGATCGGGGGAAAAAGCGTACAGGCGAAGCCTCGGCCAGGCCTGTACCATGGCATCCAACCCCAGCGGGGCTGGAGGAGTGAGGGAGAACCAAAGTGGACAGTGGGATGGAAGTCCCTCGAGACGCAAACAGATCCACTTCCACTGGTCCAAACCTCTGCCATATAAACTCCACCACCTCTGGATGGAGTCTAAATTCCCCGGGCCTCAGCCCCTGCCTCGACAGGATGTCTGCTCCCTGATTCAGAACCCACGGGACATATATTGCTCTTATAGATAATATTTTCCCTTGGGGCCATAAAATGATCTGATGTGCCAATCTGGATAGAGGGCGCGATCTGAGTGTCCTTTGTTGGTTTAGATAAGCTACCACTGAGACGTGGTAACCTTTGATGTCTGTGAGGAAGCTCCTCAGAGCCCTGAACACAGCCAACATCTCTAGGCAATTTATATGCCAAGAATGATGATGGTCCTGCCACAGACCCCTGGCAAAGCGGCCGTCCGAGACCGCGCCCCAGCCAGCGAGGGAAGCGTCTGTCGAAACAGTTTCCCGGCGACATGACGCCCCTACCACTAGCCCTTGGGACAAGAACCAAGGTTTCTTCCATATTAATAGGGAACGAAGGCATCTGCACGTAACCTTTATTATACGGAACGGATTCCCCTTGGGGAAAAAAAAAAAAAAAACCCTTGGCTTTGAGCCACCACTGAAGGGGCCTCATGTGAAACAGACCCAAAGGAATTATGTTGGATGCCGCTGTTATGAGGCCCAGCAGTCCTTCAAATTGCTTTACAGTGATGGCCTGGCCTATATTTATCCCGGACACCGTGGCCAGGATGGATTCGATATGAGCGGGAGACATACGTGCCCGCATCGTAACCGAATTCTATACCACGCCCAGAAGAGTAGTCTTCTGAGCTGGGTCCAACACATTTTTCTTAGTGTTGAGCCTCAACCCCCGGTTCTGAATGTGGCCAAGGACGACATCTCGATGGCGAACTGCCATTTCTCGAGACTGGGCCAATATGAGCCAGTCGTCGATGTAATTCAGTATACGGATGCCCTGAAGCCTCAGTGGAACCAGAGCCGCATCCATACACTTTGTGAACGTGCGGGGAGAGAGTGCTAGGCCGAACGGAAGAACCCGATATTGGTATGCTTCTCCCCCGAGAGCAACCTCAGGAACCTCCTGTGACATGGAAGGATGGAGACATGAAATAAGCGTCTTTTAGATCCATCGTGTCAAACCAGTCCTCGGATCTGATATGGCTCACGATAATGGGAATAGTAAGCATTTTGAACCTGAATCTCCTCAAAGAACGATTCAAAAGCCCTACATCTAAAATTGGCCTCAGTCCGCCATCCTTCTTTGGAACTATAAAGTACCGGCTGTAAAACCCAGACTCCCTGTCTGGTAGGGGAACACATTGTATGGCCCCTTAATTCCAGTAGAGTCTGTACCTCTTGTTCCATAACCCGAGCCTGTTCTGGAATCACTGCAGTCGGTACCACCCCAGCAAACTAGGGAGGTCGGTGACCGAACTGCAATCTGTACCCATATTTTTATAATATACAGGACCCATATAGATATATTCGGAAGGCGTTGCCATTTTTCTACAAAATATACTAAGGGAACCAGCCCCTCGAGACTGGCCTCGGGTGTTTTCCGAGCACTATTCTCGACTTCCTGAAGCGGAGGACCGGCAGGAAAAAAGTCGATACAGATTTTGTGACCATAGTCAGTGCCCTGTTGCAAGCTTTTGGGGCTATATTTGCTCCTCACTTAGATCTTTAAGAAGATCGGCCTGGTACGCCTGCAAAATCGTATAGAGTGCAGGCACGCACCAGCCTGACCTTTTCTTTTCTAAATATTTTACCAAAGGAACCAGGCTCTCGAGCCTGGCTTCGGGTATTAATCGGGATCCGTTCTCGACCCCCTGAAGCGGGTTTCCGGCAGGGCTGGACCGAAAATGATTCTCGATTGGCGAACGCGAATGCTGCCTGGCCGCAAAAATGTGGGGCGGACAGTGCAGTCTGCGTTCGCTGGAAACCGAAACGTTTTTAAACGGCGGAAGAGCAACATCGATTTCCTGCACCATATAAGCCCAGCCAACCAGTGCAGAGGTGTTCCCGCACGGTTTGTTGGGCAGCAGCGGGGCTTAAAGTGAAGATGCCGGATCAGGAGACAGATAGCTTGTCTTCTCTAAAGTTCCCTCCATCTGCGGCATCTTGCCATAACCCGACTCTCTCGCACCCACCACATTCGAATAAACATATAATGAATGTGGTGAGATACATAAAGAGTGGGGTTTTTCCCAGGATCTACACATATATATTTATATTTTTATAAAGATCTGGGAAAAACAGTAAGCCCTGGCTCTGAGGTTGTGAACGGTGCTGCAGGAATCTCTCGTCTAGTTCATTTTGACGGGGATCATCCTGCTTATTTTGTGGCCAGCTCATATATTTTATATATATATATATATATATATATATGTTTATTTATATATTTATTTAGTCTGGCCACAGCACGCATCACAACCTCCACGAGCTCTACATAAGCAGAAACATAAGCCGGCGAGTGTGACTCATGTTGCTCGTTCCCTATGCTGAGCACATCTACTTCCTTATAAAAGATAGCTCGAGCACTGGGCACTCGTCACGGGCAGAAGAAGCCGCATCGCGGGCTTCTGCGTCGTGAACGAGTGTCATAGAATCTGCGGATGATGAGAGAAAAGGTGCCTCAACAGTCTCGTTCTCATCCGCGAGATCCTTCTGCGATCTCCACGATCTAAGCCGTCGCGCCGCCTCAATGGACGCGGGACCCGAACCGCGGGGATCGCGAGCCTGGCCATCATCAGGAAATAATATATCCAAGCGGGAGCGCAGCACTCTAATAGGAAGTGCTTCACAGTGTGCACAGGCAGCCCTCTCGAGAGCTGACAGTGCGTGCTGCGCCCCTGAACAATACACAGACACACAGCTGATGCGTGTCCCCACCTGTGGCATATATATTATCTTGGGCAGGGGTGCACACACTTAGTGTATTGTTCACTCGCCATAATTCAGAGCTTTGCACAGACAAACAACACCAAATAAGACAGACAGTTTCACAGAGAGCGCTTGCTGAAGAGCTAAAGCTGATGTGTGTGTGTGTCGGCGTCACTTTTATGCATCCGGTTATGCCGTCACATGTTACGTCACGACGCAACACCAATCAGGATTGGATTAGTTTCATTCTTACTTCAGAGGCGCACGCTAAGGGAGCGTCCCCAAAGAGTCGATTCTCGACGCAGTGTTGAGTTCCCTCGAAAGGGAACATCTGATGTGTGACATTATTTTAGATTTGTGAGGTACAGTAGGTCTTAGGCTGTCTGTTTCATTAATGTTAATCAAACAATTGTGGTGTCATGGAAAAAAATTTGAATATATATATATATATATTTTTTTTTTTTTTTTTTCCCAAAGATATATAGGAAATATTTGGTTTTGACTTGGTTTGTGCCAAATTTGGTGTTATTACCAGTTACTACCATTTTAAGGTATCGTTGCTAGGTGATTTTGTTTTGGAACCTTCAGAAAACTTTAACTCGATTTTTTGTCAAAATGGACGTTGCTGACTCTATCGACTTCAAACAGGTGCAGCTCAGTATTTTTTTTTTTTTTTTTTGTCTGATTAAAACAAATCATACATCATTTTGAAGTTGTTTTAAAAATGTTATAGAGAATATGAAAATAACACATTTTTGAAAATTTGCTCATCACGACTCATTTTGCCAGAACGGGTCACATGTGTATATATATAGCATATAATATATATGTCATGAAACTCTAGATGGCACAGTCTAATAGGTTATTTAACTCAACCTGATTGTAATCACATAGTTATCTATAGGGCACAGCTGATTGGTTCCTGCTGTATCAGTAGCCAATGAGCTCGCATGCCCAACCTTCAAATGCTTGGGTAGCATTTGCCTTAGCAGTGCAGCCCGCCTCCAAAAACCCTCCACCTTCCCCAGCTCCACCTGTGTAATCTGTTACGGGTAATCTATGTACACTATATCTTACAGCAGCAGCAGCATGTCGTGTATGTATTGGCAGTAGCAAGTCCCGTACTTGCTCTGCAGCAGCATCAATAACCTATATAGAGAGATGACCTTTTGCTATCGATTAAGACTTTAACAATCCAATCCATTCAACAACATCAAATCCCACCCTGCATTGTTTCTCATTGTGTACCTTGTTTCACTTCGAAATACAACAGATTATGGAAGTAAAATAGCTTGTGAATGGCAGTTCACATTGTCGTTAATAATAAATGCTCTGGCATATGACACATTTACATTTGACTTTATATAATCTGCTGTGCTGCTCTCAAGAGATGAGCAAAATGCAACTCTCCCTAATGTGTCCCATTCAAAACTTTCTTTGACATTGGGAAGGAACAGATAAAGTATCGCTTGTTTCTACTTTAAAAAGGCTATTGATTCCTGCAGTTCAAACCCAACCATTTTTTATTGGAGTGGTTTTCCTTTTCATTTAAGTAAAGCTGAGGAAGAGAAAAAAGATTTGTATGTATAGTGTCACTAGGATAGGCAGAGAGAGATACAGAATAAATGAGGTTGTAGATCAAGTGAGGTCAGAGAAAAGGAGCGAAAAGAGCATTCCTTTTCTCGTTCCCTTTGACGAAGGCTTTTCCAGGGCTCTGACAGGCGTAGCATAACAATAGGACAGAAATAGCAACTATCTTTCCCAGAGGATCACCTCACAAGGAGCCACTCCAGCAAACAACATGTTCATGAGCCCATGTGTTTATCTGCATTTGATTAAAGTGCTCTTCGGAGGTGTTCAGACACAATCAATCAATAGTACTGAAGGCCCAAACACAAAGGCTACAGTTCTAAATTGACCAGGAGACAATTCAGACATTTATGTGATAGTCATCAAGCAATACCCAGAATACCACAGTAATTAATATCCATGAAAATGACTAAAAACGATGTATTATGCTGCCAGGCCAGTAGTTGGCGATGTCACTTTGTAAAGAAATACCACGCACCTATAGACTGAACATGTAAAGACGTAGTACGTATGCACATGACATCAACACTTCCACAAATTCGGGTTTTTGTAGTTTACACAGAGACAATTACGGTATTGTTTTCAAAAACTTTGAACCCCCATTTTCAAAAGTTTGCGTTTTCAGGCCCCCAAAATGCTATTGTCTTGTAAATGAACTGCTGAAATGCTTACAAAGTTTTTAATTTTTATTTGAAAACGGTGTCGAGTAAACGTACCCTTAACTTTGTTTTAGTTGTGTACTTGTTTGGTTCACCACTGTTTCCAGTTCAGTTTCCTGTGTTTGTTCCTGTTTCCTTTGTCTATATGTAGCCAAGTCAATAGGGGGCGCTGCTGTGGGTATCCGCAGTAGGTGCGATATGCCTTTAAATACGCCACTTCCTATGAGTGGAATGGTTGCAATGCCTGAATTGTTTGGCATGCAGGTGGTTGTTGGTCGCTGGAAGAACAAGTTCTGGTAGATCTCTTTTAATAGGTGTTATGGCTTTACGAGCAGAGAGTTTTTAGTAGTGGGCAGATCGAGACCAGATGCAATTATCTAATCATCTAATTAGATTAGCAAGTGTCTATATTATTTTATCAATTGTCAGGGTTTGTTTTGTTTGTTCTATGAATGGCTCAGCTAAACAGGCCAATAAGAGACTATTAACTACCATTATACATTTTAATTATACTAATGTCTACAAATCTTACATCTACAAATTTATAAAACTGATCAGAGACACTTGTTCATTGGTTCTCAGTGACTCCTCATGATTCATGGGTTGACAGAGATCATTGTCAATGATTGTGATCATTGAAATTTCGAAGTGTTTCGAAACAGTTATGACATAATGAAGTCTTGTTTACAGAAATCACGTGACTCAGGCAGTTTGATACACGGTCCGAACCACTGATTCAGAACAAAAGATTTGTAAAGGTTTCGAAGCTTCATGAAGCAGTGTTTTGAAATTGCCATCACTAGTTTTTAGTGCTCACATTCATAATGTTTTGTGATCATTTTGATGTGTTGGCCTGAAGCCAGCGACCTTATAGTGACAATGACTTTGGCACAAACAGTCTGGGATAATGCCAGCAGTGTGTAATCATTTGGTTGCCTTTTCCTGTTTAGTTGATTTTTAGAAGTGTGGTTTAAATGCCCTCATGCTGATTATGTTGAGCTGGATGAGCAGTGGATGCTGAATGGCGTATTCGAACAACTTTGATGTAGTCATTTTATATTTCCTGCTTTAAATGCATATTGCCCGCAGAGCACAGTTTACCTAAAGCCACCGAGTTGGCTTGGCGTTTGTTCAAAAACTCTTGCGACTGTGATGCGGCTGTGTTGTATTCTGCAGTTAGGAACAGTTGCTCTCCACCCACAGCGCTGATCAAAAGCATGATGGGAAATGACTTGCTGACAACACAGCTTAATGCTCATTGGTTTAAACAACCGTGATGTATTGATCTCTTTTAAAATGTTTGATCTTAAAACTCTGATAACATGTCTTTATGTGTATAAATTACATGTGCATATTCCCAAACTCTCTGAGCAGTGATATCTCTATATGGGTTATGTGATTGTTTTCATATTAAAAAATAAATAAATAAATAATAATAAAAAATTATATATATATATATATATATATATATATATAAACATGTCTGTATTAAAGTAAAAATGTATGATAAACACGTCTTTTGAATGGAATTAAATAACAAGTGCTTTGTTTCTCTTGTTCATTATATTTATTTTCATATAAAAGCAACAGAACTTTAATTAAATACAGTTTATTAGCAACACAGTGTATGAATGTGAATCCTGCAATGTCCACCTATGATCTCATAGGTGTCTGATCCACTACGAGAAGAGAGAACTGTCTGTCTTGCCTACACTTTTTTCACTCCTCTCCTCACTGCAGCCACCTTCTCTTGCCTACCTTTCAGGCGAGGCATATCTTAAAGAGCCTTAGACCTTGATTAGCTTGCTCAGGTGTGTTTGATTAGGGTCGGAGCTAAACTATGCAGGGCACTGGCCCTCCAGGGCAAGATTTAAGGAACCCTCTCCTATACCCTGAAACAAACCGATAGTGTTAACAAAAGCAAATGTGTATTCTGAAGCATCCATTCCAATACATAAACGTTTTTGGTGTTTTACTATCTCTAGTGGTAATTTCAGCTTGAAACTGCAGTGAATTGTATGTATAGGTATGTTAGGGAAATTTAAAATTTTCAATGATTCTGTGTTGAAATTGGAACCCTTGTGTTGTATGCATTCATCTATTGATGTTTCTGGATACATCTTGAGTGATATTTCTTGAATCCTTAGGTGTTTCGGGTCTTTCAACACCATACACCATCCTCAAGGTTACCCAGCCAGGACTAATTAGATCTCAGCTTGTGTGCAGATGGCTAGCTACCTCTGACTCCATAGCTCTCCTCTTTTCAGCCACAGCCATCTTAATACCATCTCTCTCCCTCAGTCCCCAAATTTGATGAACTTGGAAGCACATTATACACTGCCTGAATAAGAAATTATATGCACTGTGGCTCCGCTTTCCACAGCTCGGTACAGGTCAGTTTCTTTTCAACTGCATTATATCACCTTAACCAAGCTACATGTAGCTTAATTCCCACCAACTTGCAGGTTCCTCCACTGTTGTTCTTACCTCGTCCTGAACTTGGCAGCACCCTTCCTCTCCACTGCTGATTTGTGGTGTAAAGGATCCTAGCCCCGCATGCCTTTGTGTGACCACTTCCACCAACCTCTTGTGCTGAAGCCTTGCTTCTGCCTCCTTAACAGCCTTCTCAGCCACCCACTTCCTGCCAGTCTTCACTTAGATCTCTTCTTTAGCCACATTCGGATCACTTGAGTCCAGGTACTGTACCAATTATCTGGCTTTTGTTACCCTAAATTCCTCCAAGAATTTGAAAGGTAGTTCTTGGGAGAATGCCATGCTGATACAACCAGGCTTTAAGCTTCCTGGGTAGGCCAGACTTATCCACAGATTTCAACCAGCCCACCAACTCCAAGCAGGTTTTCTGGATGGATTTTGTCTCTTTTAGGGCGCAGTTGAAAACCTTGCCTAAAATCTTAACTATCTTCTCTGTAATAGTTGCGGTGGCTGTACCTGCAATGCTAAACCGGAATTGTCCTCCACCTTCCCTTTCCTCAGAACCATCGATCTTGATTTGGCTGGTTTAAGATGCTTCCGGCCCACTCCACCAGCTTTTTGAGCCCCTAGCTGTAGAATCATTTGGCAGCCTGGGACTGATTCTGTGATGACTGTAAGATCATCCATGAATGCTACAGCAACAGCATTTCAATGGGGTTTAAGTTCAGACTTTTATTAGGACAGATGTCTTAACATTCTCCAGGAGATTTATCTGATGCTAAGCAGAATTCATAGTTCCTTCAGACTTCCAGGTTCTATTGCAGCAAAACATGCCCAAAACTTCACCACCATGCTTGACCTTGATGTCAACCAAAAATGCCCACTTTTTTAATCATCTGTCCATAAGACATTGTACGATCATCCCAGTACTACAAATGTGAGCCTCTGTTTTTCCAAGTAAAGCATTCCACCTTGCTACTCTATTATATGCACTGTATGTATAAAGTGTGTATGTTTGTAAGTATGTTCATGTAAGTATGTTTATTGTAACATTTATTGCCTGATTTAGATTTTTAAAAAAGGCTTTTACTTTTTGACGGGTTACTGACTGAGTGTTCTGATGTTTGCAGTGCAGGTGGGCTAATCACAACATTTATGACTGTAAAACCCCATGAGCCCGTCCGTGAACTCTGTACAGAACAAATCATTTAAACAACAGAACAACATCAGCTGCACTGCTGAGCCAATTATTTTTCTCTCTCTCCTTTCTGTCTATGACAGATCCTTGGAAGATATTTTCCTCAGCAAACAGGGTTCACATGGGGTTGTGTGCCACTGCGCACCCTCAAATAATGTATCAACATTCACCCAAGCCATAGCAAATCCCTAAAGAGACAATTACCGAGCCATTTCACCCGAAAGATGACCCACAAACAGACATGCGCACACACACACACACACACACACACACACACACACACACACACACACACACACACACACACACACACACACACACACACAAAATGCTACTACTCTCAGTTGTCTTCATTGTCATGTCAGATAGGGGCTGCTCGTTCTTAAGCATGACCAGTCGTTGTTGGGACTGGGGCAGCATAGACTGTCTAAAACAGTGATGGGTTGAAGCTAAATATTTAGATAAAAATGCACTATATATGTAACTATTATTGTAGTAAATTATTGAATTGTTTTGTAGTCAATCTGTACTGTAATATGAAATACTGTACATCCAGTGACAGTAAGGAGAATATACTTTGCTTCTGACTCGGATAGTAAATGTTAAAATTAAGTGTTATTTTGCAGGTTTTGCAAGTGGTATACAGAGAAGCAAATGGACTGCTGCAATTCTCAGAAACAACTGGAATCCAGGCAGAGAAATGTGGATTTGTGTGATATTTACTATCTTATTTTCTGTATTTTACATTTATTAAAAAAAAAAACATCCATTTGATGAGCCTTGAGTTCTACAAAGATGGATGTTTGAATAATGTTAGACAAAACCAGTTTTCAGAGACCAGAACAAGTTCATATAGATAAATAGTTACTGTAGTAGCACAAAGGAGTTCTTAAATAAATTCAACTTACAGCACAGAACTCAGTATTGTCTGCAATATCTGCATGACGGTAACAGCTGACAGTTATCCAGATAACTTCAAAATATATTGAAACAACCAGAATATCAATTGATGTCCTCTTCATTTTATCCCATCTTGAAGTACGACGAAGCGTCAATTTTTGTTTTTAGAGCATCGTTTCCAAGCAGCTTTACAGAAAGTCATAATGTTATGTCTATAATGCCTTAGTATTTTAACAGTTTTAGGGCTAGGCTATATATACCAATGTTATAAGTAATCATGCAAATTTAGTTCACAGGCTTTGCTTTATATATTTCCCAGACGAGACCTTCCAATGTCCATGGACCACTGGTTCTTTGGTAGCCTAAGTTGTAAGGATCACTGTCGAGTCCAACTGCCTTTAATTTAAGAAGATAATGATTTTAGTTTTCACAGTTTCCCCTCTTAAATCCAGTCATGTTGAGGTATGCTTTGCCACCCAGTCCGGCATATTCTGGTGGGAAAGTAACATCAATGTATACCCTCTATAGGCTGAGTTTGGTGTGTCACTTCTGTGGCAGGCAGGCTGAGCCAGAGGGTGTGGTTACAGCAGTTTGTCTTTCGAGTACACAAAATCCGCGATGGGACTGAGCTCGAATAGCTTCCGCGTCAGCAACTTTTTATTGTACAAAATCGCTGTCAATCAAAGGGAGATGCAGTCTTTCGACAGACCCTCCAATCATCACGTTGAAGCCCAGTGTCCAGCCCCGCCCACTCCTCCATTCTCCCCAGAGAAGGCGGGACATAATAGCAGATTTATCCAATGACTGTCAAGTTTCGAAGCACTGAAAAAAACTGTTCAAAGCAGCCCTATTGAAATCAATGGAAGCTCGGCTTCAACAGGGAAATGCACTGTGACGCTCCGGGAATGAATGAGAAGGAAATCGAGTCAGCCGACCTGCTATATGAAGCTGATTTTGAACCTACTCGTCTTCGAGATGAACGTGTTCTAACACATTTTTAGTCAATAAAATGTTAACACAATAGTACACATTTGACCATACATTTTTTGACATTATAGGGGAAGCCGAGCTTCCCTTGCAGACTTAAAAAAATTGCCACTACTATACATGTATATAAACATAGAAAGCTCAGCCTCTGAAAAAAAAAAAATGTATAATGAAAGGTGTTGCTCTAAATCCCCTGAATTAGAACACAACTTATTCTCAAATAAAGTAGCTTAATTTCACTGAAAAATCTTTAGTATAGACTTTATCAGCGACAGCCTTGACAGTCTGGGGAGATTATTTTTCATGACATTCAAAAGAGTTTGTGTAGTTTTATTTTAAAGAGCTCCTGCATTCACTGACAAAATTTCTAAAATCAGCATGACGGATTCAAAAATCTACCTCCAAAGCTTTTGTTGTTGTGTCAGAACTATTCAGGAATATTTGCTGAGCGAACTAAGAGATCTCAAAATATACATCTCCTTGAAAAAAAAGTGCTCTGTAAGTGTTAAAAAAAGATGAGGTTTGATGCTGATGAATGTTTCCTCGTCATGGATCTCACCAATATAAATAGGATCTCACCAATATAAATAGAGGCTGACTGAAATGTGTTTTTCAACATCCAATGCTAATGTGTAGAGAGCAGACGATATATATTTATGGTTTAAACTAATATATTTTAATATTCTGAAATACACATACTATACTGTATAATGAGGGCAGAAGAACATTTGATTGCACAATATATATTCACAGAAAATATTTGAAAACATTTGATACAATTTGGAAATGACTCAAGGAGGATCTAACGCATCTGTTAACACGCCAACTGTACATGGTTATTAATACCAGATATTTGTACATTTTGCGATCACCTACTCCCGTTTGAGTTGCGGACTTTAGAAACTGCCAATATGAAATAAACTATCAATACTTGAACATAAAAGTGCCTCTTTCTGTATCTCTAAACCAATGTCAAGGCACTTTTGCTCTCTCTGTACCTCTGTCTCTTTCTATGTTCTGTTTGACGTACATTCTTGCTCTTCTGTCTGAAAAAAGTGCCTTGCACACACTTTTCAGGTCTTCATAATAATCATATGTTCAAAGGCTGCATGGAAACAAAAAAAAGGGGGGGGGGGGGGGGGGGTTCAAAATGGGTTGCCATAGAAACAGTGTTACAGCCACCAGAACACTGGAGAATCTTGGGATCCTGTACTTTCACTGTTCATCAGTTATTAACGTTGTCGTTTGCTCATGCCACATGAGTCCCCTACAGAAGACATGCTTGTCAAGTGATTTCTGAGATGTTGGGAATTGGACTCAATGACTTCTGCAGTGATTGAATTGATATCAAAGATATGTGAAAGATATAAAATGCACTGCACGGTTAATTTAGAATCTTTCTTCAGGACCAGTATATTATATAAATATCTCACATTTATGTTGACTCAATTTAAAATGTATATATTTCAAAAGTAGATCTGAAGATTGATTTTTTTTTCAGAACATGGCTATAAAATGCATCAATTACTCAAGTGTTACATAGTCACTCTGCAGGAACTACTGGTGATTTGCAGACACACACACACACACACACACACACACACACACACACACACACACACACACACACACACACACACACACACACACACACACACACACACACACACACGCACACACACACACACACACATATATATACATACATATATATATATATATATATATATATATATATATATATATATATATATATATATATATATATATAAAGCCAGTTATTTACATCTCCAAGATGCTCGAAGAAACCTAACTTCCAATGCTACCTGGAAAATTATGTGCAAGTGTACGGCAAAAGATGTTTTAAACACAAAGGGTGGTCACACTAACTATTGATTTGTATTTAGAAGTTAAAATCTATTCATGACATTATTTTTGAAAGCATCCTCCCTTTACAGCATTAAACTTTAAACATACAGTGCCTGAAACTTTTCACAGTACTGTAGCTGTGCAGGCAGGTTTCTTCAAGGGTCTTGGAGATGTTGCTGCAGTTCTTCTGGATTTAGTCTCTCATGTAATCCCAGAAGGACTCGATGATGGTGAGATCAGATCAGATACTAACGTGCCTAAGACTTTTACACAGTACATATATATTAGAGCTGCACGCTTAATCATTAAAAGATCGCAATCTCGATTCAAACACCCACGCAATCTCATTCCTAAATGACAACGATTCGCCTGTGTCTATTAAACCTTTGTCAAAATCATACCGGAACATTCAAATCTGTGTTCGCGCTACCGCTGAGCCAGAGAGAGCGGTTGGTTTAGCCTAGGTATGAAACAACTTCACAAACTTTAAAAAAAAAAAAAAAAAGTTTGAAAATCTTTTTAACCACACAGTATTGTTATTTATGTTATAAATATTCATATTATCACAGAAGAATTGGGATAAAAGTGTATAGTTCGGATATAAACACTGATGTCTACGTAAGCTATCAAAATAGAGTAAATCACCTTGAGAAAGTAACATGACACTTCAAATAACAATTGTATCAATTACATCATCACGCCACCATTGCCGACAAGGGACAATAAAAAAAAACAAAGATTTTTCATTGAATCATTAATTTAAAGGCAGGAACACACCAAGCCGACGGTCGGCCGTTGGGCAGTTTTTGTGCGTCGGCCGACTAAGTTTTCTCAGTGTGTTCCTCACCGTTGGCAGAAAATTGGTCCTCGTCGGCTTTGTAACAACCGATTCGACATGTTGAATCGGCGTCGGGCCGTCGGTGAGAGAGAGAACTCTGATAGGCTGTTCAGCTTAGTGAACGAGTCAGTGCACGAGAATAATATCAAAACGGCGAGCAAAGAAGTCAAAACGGTACAGATAGAAGGCTGTTCTTATGTTATGTCATCTTACATGAGTGTTCCTTGGCAAATATTTAAATATTAACATAAGTGGAGTGGAATAAAGAAAGTGTTTAACAGGATTGATATTCAAAACGGTAAGCACGCACTGCTTTGTTTATGGTTTGTGTAACGTTTTCTGCTGCCTGCAGCGTCGGTTTCTCTTTTTGAATGTCGAATATAGATGAATATATCTGCAGAAATAGACAGTTGTCTCATTTACACGCAGGCGCAGAACGCGCATTCTAGCTAACAGTCGGCAGTAGTTCCCTTTCAAGGGAACTCGAGCTGCGTTGAGACGCGGTGGGAACGCTCTGCGTGATTGCGTCGTGAAGCACGTGTATAATCAGTCCAATGGAAGAGCTAGACGTCATAGGCGGGTGACGTCATAGACCAGGAAGCTATAAAGCACCCCTGAAAACAGACCGCGACAGCTTCTGCGCCTTCAGCAAGCGATCTGTGTATTCTGTCCTTGTCATATTTATTGTTGTCTGTCAAGTTGAAATATATATATATATTATGGCAAAAGAGAGCAAGCAGCTTTGTGTTGTTCCCTGCCCACGTTATATCACGGGTGGGGACACACACATCAGCTTTTTGTTACTATTTGGGAGTGGAGCATGCCACAGTCAGTTCTCGAGGGGGCTGACTGTGAGCATTGCGAGAAGCTGTCCGTGAGGACGCTCCGCTCCCGCCGGGCGTTCTTCGAGGAGGACGTTTCGGTTCGCGCTCCCCGTGCGGGTCCCGCTGTGGCCGATGCACGGCGGCGACTCGCATTTTGGGGTTCGCAAACGGATCTGACAGCGAGAGTTGGGACGGGCCCCGCCCTATCTCAGCTTTCACCTGCCAGATCCAGTGCTGGCGATTTCCAGTTCCGAGGAATTGGTATCGTTAGTGTTTTGTTTAGAAAAAGAGAACAAAACAAATAAAGATATTAGAAAAAGGCAGATGTTTGAGTTTTCAATAAATGAATAAATAAGTCAGCTCATAACTCTGTTGAATAAAGAGGAGCTTTAAAAGGAGGTTTATCTAGTGCTGTTGCTAGTTAAATATTTTCTGGCCAGCTGAACATTATGAGAGTAAAAGAGTTTATTAGATGAAATATATCTAAAAACAGAAAAACTCTGTATCTCAGCCTCCTCGTCGGGGACTGCCGTTTTTTCCCTATCTCCACACCACACTGAGGTGTCGAGATCGTGGAATAAGCCGGTTTCTATTTTATGTGTTTAATGCCCAAACGTCTAACTATAGTAAGGCTATGGGTATTAAGTATCATGGTATGACAGTGCCTCGGGTTAAAGAGACGCTTACTAGCTTTCTCTCTCCCGAGTCGGCGTCATTATTTTTAACCCCGACGTTACCCAGCGCTGGTGGGTAAATTATAAAGACATGGATGAATGTGAGGTTGTCAGCACTGACGCTATTCGAGAATTGCGTCGTGCAAAAACAAAGAAAGAGATAAACTATACTGGGAGGGACGGTTTCGAGAAATCGTTTCTCCTCTGCGTCCTCTGGGGGGCGACTCTCTGAGGAGGGTCGCAGCACGGCCAGTTCGGTTGTTTTCCTGCTGGTGGCCACGGAGTGATATATTTATATATTTATATATATATACATACGTATTTCTGATTTAAAAATAAAGAAAAAACAAAGAAATAAACCATTCAGCGGCGTTCCAGAGGTTTCTTCCTCACCAATCTAATGTTCCTGAGACTGCTGGGCGGAGCAGTCTCGGTCTACTAAGCTCCTTGCAGCACTGAGTGCAAACGAGCATCGCCATTTGGGCTCCTCCACAATCGGGGGACTTGGGTGGCGGTAGCAGTCTAGCCAGTTAGAGATATGCAAGATCTGAGGACGTTTTTATCTCTAAAAAAAAAAAAAAGCTTGGACAAATAGGAAGCCCTGACAAAGCCGAGGCTATCAGGCTTCTAAAGGGTGGTCCCCTCCGGGGGTAGGGATGGTTTTGAGAAATCGTTTCTCCTCGGCGCCCTCTGGGGTGCGACTCTCTGAGGAGGGTCGCAGCGCTGCCAGTTCGGTTTTCCTGCCGGTTCGCCGTTCAGGGCACCAAGGTGTCAGTGTCCCCAAACGATCCTCCGAGGGGGGTCGTAGAGCAGTCAGTTCGGTTTCCCTGCCGGTTCGCCGTTTCAGGGTGCCGAGGTGCCTGCTTTTTCCAATGATCCTCCGAGGAGGGTCGTAGGAACTAAGTTATTTAGAGGTAGGCAAGATCTGAGGACTGTCGTCATCTCTAATAAAGTTTAGACAGGAAGTCCTGTCGTAAAAAAAAAAAAAAAAAAAAAAAACGAGGCTATCAGGCTTCTGAGGGCTCCTCCGGGGCAGGGACCGTTTTGAGAAACCGTTTCTCCTCGGCGCCCTCTGGGGTGCGACTCTCTGAGGAGGGTCGCAGCGCTGCCAGTTCGGTTGTTCCCTGCCGGTTCGCCGTTCAGGGCACCGAGTTGTCAGCGTCCCCATACGATCCTCCGAGGAGGGTCGTAGAACGGTCAGTTCGGTTGTTCCCTGCCGGTTCGCCGCTTCAGGGCACCGTAGTGACTGTTCAACCAAATCCAGAGGCCAGTCTTGAGAGACTGGTTCCCCTAGTAGAATTTCTGGCAGCGTGGAAACTACTGCCACATATTTCTCGGTGGGTCCTGCACACTATAGAAAAGTAGTTCAGAATTCAGTTCTTGTCCGCACAGATTTCTAGGGGTCCTCCCCACTGTGGTGGACCCCGAGCAGGCTTTGGTTATGGAGCAGGAAGTACTGACACTTCTGCAAAAGGAGCTGTAGAAGGGGTTCCTCCTCCCGGCAGACAGTCAGGGTTTTACTGCCATTACTTCATTGTTCCGAAAGAGGATGAGGGGTTGCGTCCTACTCTAGACCTGCGTCAATTAAACAGCAGGTCTCAGAATCTTAAGTTCAAAGTATGCTTACGCTAAATATGATTGTGTCACAGACTCAGTCCGAGGACTGGTTTGTCACAATAGACTTAAAGGACGCTTACTTATCTATCCATCCTCATCACAGGAGGTTCCTGAGGTTTGCTTTCAGGGGCGAAGCATACCAGTATCGGGTTCTTCCATTCGGCCTAGGTTATCACCCCGCACCTTTTACAATATGCGTGGATGCAGCTCTGGCTCCTCTGAGATTCCAGGGCATTCGTGTATTAAATTATATCGACGATTGGTTGATTTTAGCTCAGTCCGAGCTTTTGGCAGTTCAACATCGAGATGTCGTTCTGTCCCACATAAGGAGGTTGGGGTTGCGGCTCAACACCAAAAGAGTGTACTCCTCCCAGCTCAGAGGACCACTTTTCTAGGTGTATTATGGGATTCGACAACAATGCAAGCACGTCTGTCTCCTGCACGTATTTCTGCGATTCTCACAGCCGTAAAGGAATTTAAAACTAGGTCAGTCACTCACTGCAAACAGTCTCTGAGACTGTTGGGGCTCATGGTAGTTGCGTCCAACGTAGTTACTTTTGGCCTTCTGTACATGAGACCCCTGCAGTGGTGGCTCGGGACCAAGGGGTTTTCTCCGAGGGGAAATCCGTTTTCGCATGGTCAAGGTCACGCGGCTATGCCTTCGTGCCTCGGTCATGTGGAAGAAACCTTGGTTCCTCGCCCAGGGCCCAGTGCTGGGGGCTTCTTGTCGACGCGTCACGCTATCGACGGATGCTTCCCTCACAGGATGGGGGGCGGTCATGAGTGGCCGTTCGGTGAAAGGCCTTTGGTTGGGGCTCATGGCAGTTGCGTCCAACGTAGTTACCTTTGGCCTTCTGTACATGAGACCCCTGCAGTGGTGCCTCAGGACCAAGGGGTTTTCTCCGAGGGGAAATCCGTTTTCGCATGATCAAGGTCACGCGGCTATGCCTTCGTGCCTCGGTCATGTGGAAGAACCTTGGTTCCTCGCCCAGGCCCAGTGTTGGGGGCTTCTTGTCGACGCATAATGCTATCGACGGATGCTTCCCTTACAAGTCGGGGGCAATCATGAGTGGTTGCTCGGTGAAGGGTCCGGACAACACACTGATGGTCTCGTATATCAGAGCAGATATCCTGTTGAGGCAGGGGCTGTGGCCCGGGGAATGGAAACTTCACCCCGAGGTGGTGGAGCTTCTTAGGGAGAACTTAGGTCAAACTCAAGTCGACCTTTCGTATCGCTTGTACAATGCATTGCCCTTTGTGGTTCTCCCTCATGCATCCAGCTCCGTTTGGACTGGATGTGATGTATTAGGTGTGGTTCACGCTACAACTGTACGCATTTCCCGATATCTTTGCTCCTGGGAGCTCTGGATACTGTGGGCTCGGCCTCTGAGGGGGCCCAGCTCATAGACTCAGGTCTCTCGACCGAGGTCTTGGAGACCATACTCCAGTCTAGTGCTCCCTCCACGAGAAGACTAAATATGCATTGATATGGAAACCGTTCTCTGACTGGTGCAGAGAACGCCTTCTGAATCTTGTTTCTGCCCTGTTGGGACAGTACTTGATTTTCTGTAATGAATGTTTCTTTGCTGGGTTATCTCTGAGGAGAGATCCTTAATTTCGTCTTCTCCGTGGTACATGAGGCTGAGGCCTGCACGTACTTGGATTTGCACCTGGTATGGTGATAGTATTTCTTCACCCCAGGTCAGGTTGTATCTCTAGGTCCCTACTGAATGTGCGGGTCATTTGTGCTGCAGGCCTTCTGTCCTCCACCATTAATACCCCAGATCAGGAAAAACTTAATCTGTTATGCCCTGTCCGGGCTTTGGATGCATATGTCCACAGAGCTGCTCAGTGGCTTATATCAGAACAATTATTTGTCTGCTTCGGGTCACCTAAGATAGGTTGCCCTGCATCTAAACAGATGATGAGCAAGTGGGTAGTTGAGGCTATCTCACTTGCTTATGAAGCGGCCGGACAGCCTTCACCCTATGGCTGTTCAGGCCCATTCTACAGAAGTATGGCTGCCTCTAGGCTTTAATTTCGGGAGTTTCCCTTCAGGATATTTGTAATGCGGCAGGCTGGTCCTCACCACATACATTTGTCAGATTTTATGACTTAGACCTCTCCACTCCTGGGGCTAGGTTGCTTGCTTCTTAGTGTGCGCAAGACTTCACACAGAACGGGCATTTGTCTTTATGGCGTAGTGGGTATGGGGTTCCCACCGCGTCTCAACGCAGCTCGAGTTCCCTTGAAAGGGAACGTCTCAGGTTACGTATGTAACCCTGGTTCCCTGAGAGGGAACGAGACGCTGCGTTCTCCTGCCATACTTCCTGCATGCCCTGATCGACTTGCTTCAGGCTTATCAGAAGCTGTCGCGGTCTGTTTTCAGGGGTGCTTTATAGCTTCCTGGTCTATGACGTCACCCGCCTATGACGTCTAGCTCTTCCATTGGACTGATTATACACGTGCTTCACGACGCAATCACGCAGAGCGTTCCCACCGCGTCTCAACGCAGCGTCTCGTTCCCTCTCAGGGAACCAGGGTTACATACGTAACCTGAGACGTTCTCTTGGTGTGTTCAAGTACAGCTTTTTACCCCGACGCGAGGCGACAACACAGTCGGCTTTCATCAGCGCTAGTTCGTCGGCGTCGGCTTGGTGTGTTCCTGCCTTAAGAGTTTCGTTAAAAATAGGTTGCTTCATTTTTTTTTTACTTTAAAATAATGGTCCAGGGGCCTGATGTATAAATGTTGGGCTCGCACATTTCAATGCCTTTTTTGTGCGTACCCAACGTTTATACATCAATTTTCCACACACATATCGGTATTAATAAAAAAAATAAACTAGGCGTAAATGTGAAATGCTGTGTTTTAATGTTTTAACTACAGCGAGGATTGCTTGGCTCATGATAATTCTGCTTTGAATTGTGCTCTAAATAGCAGAACTAACAAAATATTTTCACATGAATAATGATGCACAGTAAATCCGTAATATATAGACAATTTACAGCATAGACAGTAGGCCTATAATGACAGACACTGAGGCCCTGTTTTACATGTACATGGTTATTTTGAAAAACTGAAACATTTCCCTTCGTTTGTGCCCTTCGTTTACACGCAAACGGAGAATTCGCCTCTGATTCTTTCTAAAAACCAGAGTGGAGATTTTGGAAAACTTTGTTTGCATGTTTGCATGTAAACTGAGAAAAACGATACTCGGTTACTAACGTAACCTCGGTTCTCTCTAGAGGAGGGAACGAGTATTGCGTAAGTTTAGCTTACGCTACGGGAAAGATTCATCTTCTCGAGATACTGAAGCCAAAAAATTATCCTTAATTTTTGTATACCTTGTCAACGCAGTGCAGCAGCTAGCAGACCTAGAGCAGGCTATCTTGCGTGCTCATTGGCTGCTCTGCAGGCAACTGCTGCAGCCTACCAGTGAGCAGGGCGTGACATCAAGCCCAATGAAGGGCGCCCGCGCCTTCATGGCGTCACAGCCCGCCAGAATGGGCGTGGCTTCAGCCTATAAAGGAATGGGCTGTAGGCTGCTTCCCTGGTTTTTGTCGACTGAAGCGAAGTCGCTCGTGGCGCGAGCACGGCCGGTTACGCAATACTCGTTCCCTCTTCAAGAGAGAACCGAGGTTACGTTAGTAACCGAGTATCGTTCTCTTACGAGAGGTTCTCTCGTATTGCGTAAGTTTAGCTTACGCTACGGGAACAATTTGTCAACGCCGTGCGCGCCAAGCATCCACATGAGACCCCGAACTTAGGGGGGAACCCCATAAGTGGAAAAATAAGGTGGCCGGCCGTTTCGCGGGCCATCACTTGTACATAAGCACACATAGGGAATACAGAGCAGCGCGGGCGCGGGTCTGTATAGGCACATGGCATAACCCCTTTAGTGCAGCTCAACCAGGAGAGCTAAGTCATGTGAGAGTGATCTGAGCAGGGGGTCTGGGCAGAATACATCTCTCGTTTAGACTGACAGTAGTTTAGCCTGCAAGGCGGGAACTTCTAGGTTATAGAACCTGACAAAGGTAGACGGTATGCGAGCCGCTAGGGGGCGAATGGCCTCCGTGTTCAGACCGCCATTTGCTGGCTTGTGAAACTGAACCGGAGCCGAGAGCGTGGCGCGCGCGCTCTCGATTCTGGGCAATGGCGGCTCGCTGACAGCCGAAACCGGCTGATTTATGTGAGATGTCCCGATCATAGGGGATGGGGAACACACTTTTACCACATTTTGATGCGCGAGCTGTGCTCTGGGTGACAGAGCTCTCTGTAAGTGTGAGCGCGTGGGCGCGGGCACGAGACTTACAACTGTATCTAACGCCCCGGTCATAATAGACGGGGAGCGTTTTATTAACGCTCTGCGTTTCGTGATAATGCTTAAGCGCACGGGCGGGGCCCGGGGAAAGGTTTGTGTTAGTAAGCGTGAGCGCTCTCCGGCGGGCACGAGACTTACGTTTATAACCTGTTTGTTTGACCGTGTAACAGAGCGGGCAGATAGTGGGCACAGACTTGTGGACACATTTCTTACATGCAACACTCGAGCGGCTTTTCTGCGCTTTATGAGAGTGTGCTCTGTGAGTGACACAGGATTTTGAGTGCTTATGTGTAGGGGTAAGCACTGGGACGTGGGCACTTTCACTACACTTAAAACATTGACGGCATGAGCCGGACCAGACATTACACTCTTTTTGAGATTTCTCTGGGTCGCCGTGAAAACGGCGTTTGTGTGCAGGCGAGAGGGTGAATAAACCGGCTCGTTGGCTGCTAAATGGACCGCTGCAGTAGCCTGTTTGAAGGGGACTGACAGGGAAATGAATTTTAACGGCGGTCTGAGCGCGACCTAGGGCGGCCGCCCTGACGTCGCTGCGAAGGCTGAGGCTGGGGCTGTGCTGGACGCTGGGTGCTGGTTCGCACAGGAGGTTGGCTTTGTCTCTCGCGAGAGCGGCCTGTGGCGGAACTCGAGCGTCGCGGCAGGAAGAGGTTCATGGCCTGCGTGGTCTTCTGTACCTCAGAAAAACGATCAACGATCCCGTTAACCGCTGGGCCGAAGAGACCAGAGGGGGTAAGCGGCGCGTTGAGAAATGTGGCTCGCTCAGACTCCCTCATATCCGCGAGTGTTAACCAAAGGTGCCTCTCCGTAACGGTTAACGCGGCCATAGCTCGTCCGATAGCCTGGGCTGCTGCTTTGGTAGCGCGGAGGGAAAGATCCGTTGCGCTTCTCAAATCTGTAACAGCAGCTGGATCCCGGCCCTTCTCGTCCCATTCACGGAGGAGGTCGGCTTGCAGGATCTGAAGCACAGCCATGAAATGTAAAGCAGACGCGGCCTGGCCGGAGGCAGCATAAGCGTGGCCGACCAAGGCGGACGTGGCTCTACAGGCTTTAGACGGCTCGTGGCTCGAGGGTCGCGGCAGGAAGAGGTTCATGGCCTGCGTGGTCTTCTTTACCTCAGAAAAACGATAAACGATCCCGTTAACCGCTGGGCCGAAGAGACCAGAGGGGGTAAGCGGCGCGTTGAGAAATGTGGCTCGCTCAGACTCCCTCATATCCGCGAGCGTTAACCAAAGGTGCCTCTCCGTAACGGTTAACGCGGCCATAGCTCGTCCGATAGCCTGGGCTGCTGCTTTGGTAGCGCGGAGGGAAAGATCCGTTGCGCTTCTCAAATCTGTAACAGCAGCTGGATCCCGGCCCTTCTCGTCCCATTCACGGAGGAGGTCGGCTTGCAGGATCTGAAGCACAGCCATGAAATGTAAAGCAGACGCGGCCTGGCCGAAGGCAGCATAAGCGCGGCCGACCAAGGCGGACGTGGCTCTACAGGCTTTAGACGGGAGCGCTGACCGTGACCGCCATCTCGCGGAGGGCGGGCAAAGGTGCGCTGCAGCCGTTTCTTCCACCGGTGGAATAACCGTGTACCCTTTCTCGGCGGCGCTGTCCACTCGGGAGAGCGACGCGGAGGCTGGTGACTGTAGTCGCGACGAAAAAGGAGAATTCCACGACTTAGTCAACTCCGCGTGAAGTTCCGGCAGGAATGGAGCGGGCCTCGTTGCTGAAGCTGGGCGGCGGCGGCTTTGAAGGAAGCAGCCGTCGAGCCTGTTCAGTGCGGGTTCCTCAGGCGGCGACCACTCGAGCCCGAGGCGGTCCACGGCCTGGGTTAGCAAACGCATTAGCTCAGCGTCGGGGAGGGGAGGCGGGGAAGGCGAGAGCGAGGCTCGAGGGAGGTTCTCCGGCGAGCGCGTCGCTGTGGCCACAGGTTCCGGCTGTCTCAGGGAACGGCGCTTCTTCTTGCGCGGTCCCACAGAGGGCGAGGTGACTGCTGTAGATCTGAGAGCTTCGAGGCGAGCCCGCAGGGTCGCCATCGGAAGTTCCTCACAGAGCTCGCAACCGGCGCTGAGCGGGGCTCTGCGCGAGCCGCAGGAAGTGCGAGGCATCTTTAAAAAGACGCTCGCTGCTCTTTTAGAGATGTGAAAATAAATCTAATGCAAGGCAAAAGGATACGTCGCCGGATAGCGTAGCTCGCACGGATGGCTGAAGGTGGCGAAGACGGCCGGCTTCCTCAGCGCTGTCCTAAGCTGGCTGTTCGCTGTTCAACGGCGGCGATGGCTTCTCTCAGATCCAGCGATGCGAAGAGCTCGCTGAAGAGACAAAAATCAGGGAAGCAGCCTACAGCCCATTCCTTTATAGGCTGAAGCCACGCCCATTCTGGCGGGCTGTGATGCCATGAAGGCGCGGGCGCCCTTCATTGGGCGTGATGTCACGACCTGCTCACTGGTAGGCTGCAGCAGTTGCCTGCAGAGCAGCCAATGAGCACGCAAGATAGCCTGCTCTAGGTCTGCTAGCTGCTGCACTGCGTTGACAAGGTATACAAAAATTAAGGATAAGTTTTTGGCTTCAGTATCTCGAGAAGATTAATCTTTCCCGTAGCGTAAGCTAAACTTACGCAATACGAGAGAACCTCTCGTAAGAGAACTGTTTAGGCAGCCGACGTCACAGTACGCGACAGAACTTGCACCTGCGTCAAAAGTGCGACCTCTTTGTTCAAAAGAGAAAGAGGAAGTGATTCGTTGCTGTTGTTGCTATTTTCGGGATTCTGATTGGCTAACGTGGGCTTGAGCTTCTCGTTACACTGCCACCTACAGGTTTGGCATGCTCTTGACACAGGTTCATGTAAACGAACACCTTTCTGAAAACTGACAGGTGTGCACGATGTAATTTTTGAAAACGGAGAGGGTGAAATGTCCGTTTATGAAAATAGCCGGCCACATGTAAACGTAGCCTCAAGGACTCACTCGGTGATCGAAAAGTCCATTGGCCGATTTGAATAAGTCCGATGACATTAGGTTGTAAAACCTGCTGCACGCAGGTTCTGTTGGTGTCGTGCACAGACAGTTAGTAGGCTAATGATAACCATTTCCAGGGTCTTCCCAGTATTTTGAAAAATACTATTCTATTTGAAGGATAGAATTTGAAGGAAACGGTAAGATATGCATGTTTTAGTTTTTAAAATGTTTTGTCAATGATGAGCAGAGTCAGACAATTATTTAAAATAAGGCCTATCTGTTTACATTAAAAATCTTAGATTGAGAATAACTCTTCTCTGAAAACTTTCACTGAAATGTATTCTATACAATATTGATGTATTTATTCTAAAACAAGGCAAGGATACTGAATGATTTTTAATGTAATGTAATGGCACATAGTCCTTGTCTCATATTTTCCTAATGTCTTGTGTTAAACATGGTATCAGGTGGATGGGAATATGCATGGAAATGATATGCAGATGATGTTATGCATAGTAAAACGAGGCGAAGTAAGGTCAATATATGGTTATTTCAGGGAGAAGACAGGGTGGAGATGCATGTACACACAATCTTCAGCTGACTGGGTTTTATAAAGGGAATTTTGCACAGGTTCTGGCGTACGCAGGGTTTTATAAATCGGAAAACTTTTGTGTTTACGCAAAATCTAGCTTTTGTGTCTATGCACACTTTTAGGTTGACATCTATGTACAATTTTATACATGAGGCCCCTGGAGGAAGAAAACAAGATATTGGAAAAGAGTACTGTATTTTGGGTTGTTGACAAAATGGCAAATCTGTTAACATGAAAACAGTATCAATAAGCTGGCATGCTATTAGTCACCAGTTTTTTTTTAACACTATTAGATCGAAAACTTGTAGTGCTGGCCAACCTCCAAACATCCTACAGTATTATTTTATGTTTGATAATATCTCAAAATAACAGTTATCCTAAATAAATAGAATATAATTATAAAACTGACAACCACCTGTTTAAAAATTAGCTTTAAATATATAGGATTTTCAAAAGCTAAGGCAAATAAAGTGTGTTCCAGAATGCAATAAGAGTGCTTTTCTTTTTTCCTCAAGAATATTTGCTATTAAGCTCTGAATTTTTTTATTATAACAAAAAATAAAGGTAAATTGTAGCACACTGAGAGCTAAATGGACAAAATAAACAACAATCAAATAGATGTGAAAATCAGATCTACTCTAGGACATACTGTCATTTTGATTTTAAGACATGTGCGTGAACTACTGAGCCCTGTTAAATGTTAAATTTTCATCCTAAGGGATACACACTGACACCACACTGGTTTTACCAACTTCCCCATCCAGCATGTCTACAATTACACTTCATTGCTGATCAATAGAAAAAAAAATCAATCATGTGCACTTCAAGGCCAGTGAGACCCAATGCCTCCTATTTTAGTAACTCGCTTTAACAGGATGTGGTAGTCTTTCTAAATGAATAAATACTGTGATGTCCCTTGTTCTTGTGCATGCAGCTTAAGGCTGGAATACTCTACACAAATTTTAAAATCAGAACAGATCTGGACAGAAGGTCAGATTATATACACTTGCTGACTTTGTAAATGGTTACAGAGATAAACTGAGCATCATACTCTAAATGACAGAGGATCACACACTACCAGTCATTATGAAAATAAAATTACGCAGAAACATGCACTTAGTTTCTAAGAGACGCATGGAAAACGTTTTCTAAAATCAGCTCAAAATATCAATATGTCTGATATCCTCTGATGGATGGAATGAAAATCTGAAGCTAAAAAAAGTCTACTGCCCAGAATCTGCATACTGACTACTGACAACTAGGTTTGACTCATCCAGACTGTAAATCATTGCAAAACCCAGGACAAAGGTTGTGTAGTGTATTCCATCATTTACATTTCAGAGGCCTTTTAAATTTAAAATCAAAATGCGAAAGACAATACAAGATTAAAGTAGCAGACAAAATAACTTACCGGTTGTTTCAACAATACCCTCCAAAATCACAACTATTTCAAACTGTTCCGTCTGCATGGATCGCTGTGAGAGCTCATAGAAGGGGCTCTTGGTGTCGATCACATGACAGATTGTGAGTGGTGACACGAGAAAGAGTTGGTCCGCTCCGGTGCTGAAGCCCACATCCAGCTCCAGCTGATCCAGGGGGAGGAACTCGCCCTCAGGAGTCTGTCGGGACTGCAGGAGCGAGAAGAGGGGAGATGGGGCGTAAACATCGCTTTACAAACTGTACGGTGAAGTGAGCTGTGAGTATAGACAGTCAGTCATCAAAGGAGAGACAGGTAGGAAATCAAATTAAAGTTATATTTTTAGTTTAGTTTTAGTTTTTGAATACAACAAAGATATCAGGGAGATACTATACAGCATGTCTCCTGGTTATTGTATGAGAATTTGGCCAGTTTACTTAAATATAGGCCTGCATATAAGGCAGCCCATCTGGGTCTAAAGGACTGAAAACACATTTTCTGACGAACATTTTTTAAGTTAATTTTTTTACACTGTTCTTTACTGACATCTTTAACATTTAAATTAAATAAAATATCTTTTTTTTTATTTAATGAGAGGATGTCAAGTATCACATTCAAGCATTAGCTGAGTCTCTAGATGGACAACAGAGGGCAGAGTAACACTTTCCATTAAATCAATGGAAATATCAGGTAAATATAGATACAGCGGTGATATCACTAATAAAGTGTAGCAGCTACAGTATAGAAAATAACCACCGCTCAAAAGTGTATAAATATTTTTTGTATGTTTTTGAAATAAGTCTTTTATGCTCACCAAGGCTGCAATTTTTTTGTTGGCAAATAAATACAATAAAAATACAATTAAAACAGTAAATTAATTGTGAAATATTATTACAATTTAAAATAACTGATTGTTTAATGAATATAAAGTTCAAAAGAACAGCATTTATTTGAAATAGAAATCTTTTGTGACGTTTTATTTGTCTTTACTGTCACTTTTGATCAATTTAATGTGTCCTTGCTGAATAAAAATATATTTTTTTTCATGTTTTATCTTATTTACCGAACTTTTGAATGGTAGTGTATCACAGTTTCCACAAAAATAACAATCAGCAAAAAATGTTTTTAACATTGATGCTAATGTTTCTTGAGCAGCAAATCTGTATATTAGAATGATTTCTGAAGGATCATGTGACACTGAAGCCTGGAGTAATGATGCTGAAAATTCTGATATGCCATCACAGGAATAAATAGCATTTTAAATAAGTTATTTTAAATTGTAATCATATTTCGCAATATTTTTTGTTTTTGTACTTTTTTTTGTATTTATGATCAAATAAATGCAGCCTTTGTGAACATAAAAGACTTATTTTATAACATTACAAAATTTGAATTATTCCAAACTGTTTACCAGTAGAGTACATGTTTTGAAATATAAGTCTACACAAATGATTAATACATTTTAAACATACTAATGTAAATAAGTATTGGATATAATCGTTTTCTCTACAGTGTCCATGTTAGACCTATTAGACAAAGATAGTTCCAAACACACAAACTATATATATTTACATGCAGCTTCACAACATTAGTAGGCACAAATTACTGTATTTACATGCTGTTAATGTATATTACTCAGTACATGCACGTCTAATTACAAGTTAACAATTTCTAAAATGTGACAAAAGGCAGGCTATTACCTTGAGTATTTTGCATCGGATCTGTGCTGAAACCATGTGACTATTGCGCAGATTTCCCACCCTGAACATCAGCGTGAGTTTGCCGTCACGCATGGAGATGACTGCGTTTTCACTAAACATCAGAGTCTCTGCCCTCTTCTTTGGTTGAGACATCTTAATAAACATACAGCCTATTAAAAAGGCATCCACTATGGAGCCCAGTATAGACTGAAATAGGAAGAGAATGATTCCTTCTGGACATTTATCGGTGATGTATCTGTGGCCATATCCTATAGTGGCCTCTGTCTCAATGAAGAAGAGGAAAGCAGAGGGAAAATTATAGACGTTGGCCACGCATGGCGTGTACTTCTCATCATGGACTCGGTACAGGTCCCCTCTGATGTATGCAATGATCCACCACATTGAAGCCATGAATAACCAGGCCACTGTGTATGTGAGGATGAAGATGAAGAGGTTCCATCGCCATTTGAGGTCTACTAAAGTTGTGAATAAGTCTGAAAGATATCTGCTGGTCTCTCCACCCAGGTTTCCATGCTGGACGTTACATCGTCCATTCTTGTCCACGAATCGCTGTCGTTTCCTCCTCTTGTCCTTCTGATGGCTGGAGGATTTGGTGGTCACTACCTGATAGTCGCTTCCAAATTTCTTACGAAGTGCAGACATTTTATCCTGCAGAGATAACAGTAAAACAATCTTGACTCTCTGATATTTTAGCAGTGTATTAGACTTGTCATGACCTTTTCAGTGGATTAAGATGTTATAAGTAAAAACAAGACCACAGAAATAGAAGAGACTGAAGCTAGTTGTCACATGAAGAAGTTATCACTTGGTCTTTATCTCTTACCTCTTATCTCTTAAGATCTGTCACACTGTAATTACACAAATAAGTTGGGTACAATGGGGCTAAAGGCTCCACGGGGTAAAATGCTCCTTTGATTTTATTTTCCTCTAAACCAGTAGATGGCACAAAAACTTGCCTCAGCATTTTCTAAAACATACGCTTTTCAAGATGCACGTGGAAATTTGGCTGATCCTTGACATGATCGTTGGCAACAAAGTTGATTCTGCGCTAATTTGATATATTAATATGATAATATTTAATGTTTTTTTTTTTTAGATGTTGTAGGCAAAATTTAAGCAGCAAATGAGAATCGTTAAAATTATTGAATATATTTTGAGACAAAGGTCTTCTTAATGATTTTCAGTTTTGTTCAAGTTAATTAAGGCAACAGATTTTCAATAAGGAAAAATATGTAATAGTATGGTATTTGGGGTAAAAGGCGCCCCAGTTGTTGGGGCTAAAGGCACAATAATTAACATAATAAATAGCTGGCTGACTTTTCCATTTGTTGACATTACATGGTTAGATTGAGATAGTAAGTATCATATATTAAGTTGGGTGTCCTCCTCAGAGATAATCACCATAGTTATAATCAAACAATCATATTTAAAAATATGATATTAGTCATATCATATAATAAAATATGATTTAATATTACTACTCTAAATCTATTTTATTATAGGATCTCATTCAATGCTTTCAGAATCTTTACTTTTAAAATAATTTTGTTTATGTATTTTTAAAATATATTTTTATATTAACATATTTTAACAACAGTGTATTTATTGAACAAAAAAATAATTATTTTATCATCAAAATAAATAGAAAATAGTGCAAACGGGGTGTGTGGTAAAAGGCCCCCCTCGGCACCTCTGATTTATTTTAGTAACTGATTTATTTTCACACAAAATCTGTTGCTCCATGAATGTTCAATACAAACATATATTTTTCTGCAATCATACACTATGGGGATAGTGAAAAGCACTTTTTTTTTTTCTTAAAGTGTGCCTTTAGCCCCATTGGAGCCTACTAAGTAATATTAAAATCAACATGTACTACTATACTACTATAGTTTTAGGGATGGTGTTTGTTTAGGATTACTTGCTTATAATTATGCATCATTTACTGTTGTTATATCTATAGCAAACTTGTACATTTCATACACCAAAATAAAGTTTTACCATTTAATGTTATTTTTTAAAAATGTTTATATATTTTTAGTTTTTTCCTCATTGGCTGTTTCATTAACTGTTTTTGCTCCATAATTCTTTAATTGTTTGCATTTTGTAAAACCATTAAATAGCCTGTAATATTTTAGAAACATGTTGTGGAAGATAGCTTTTGTACTTTAGATAGAAGAAAGTTAAAGTATGGACGGCAGATTCCATAATATTATATATATATAATATAATATAATATATATAATATTATGGAATCTGCCGTCCATACTTTAACATTCTTCTATCTAAAGTACAAAAGCTATCTTCCACAACATGTTTCTAAAATATTACAGGCTATTTAATGGTTTTACAAAATGCAAACAATTAAAGAATTATGGAGCAAAAACAGTTAATGAAACAGCCAATGAGGAAAAAACTAAAAATATATAAACATTTTTAAAAAATAACATTAAATGGTAAAACTTTATTTTGGTGTATGAAATGTACAAGTTTGCTATAGATATAACAACAGTAAATGATGCATAATTATAAGCAAGTAATCCTAAACAAACACCATCCCTAAAACTATAGTAGTATAGTAGTACATGTTGATTTTAATATTACTTAGTAGGCTCCAATGGGGCTAAAGGCACACTTTAAGAAAAAAAAAAGTGCTTTTCACTATCCCCATAGTGTATGATTGCAGAAAAATATATGTTTGTATTGAACATTCATGGAGCAACAGATTTTGTGTGAAAATAAATCAGTTACTAAAATAAATCAGAGGTGCCGAGGTATATATATATATATAGTGAATTATATACTATACTATTATATAGTATATATAGTGAATTAATCCCTTAGCGGTGGAAATGTTCAAACGCGTGTTTGTATTCATAAAACATAAACATTGAATTTCAAAACCTGAGAAATATTCAGAGGAAACTGTAACGATAGATCTGGTCTAATGAAATTTTGAAAAATAATAAGAAAAGACAATAGTCTTACCTATATTTCACCATACAGTGATTTCTCCTATCTTCTCATTACCTGCGTATCATCTCAGTTTAAAGCGTAGTTTAAAGGGAAGCAATCATTTGATCATTTACGGAAAAGGAGTAAAGAGACATGTTCCCTCGTTGGAAATGAAAGCAGGGAACTCTCCACAGGCGCTGTCCAGCGGCTCGAGTCCTGAAACACTCAGTCTGCCTTCACTCATCTGTTAATTTAAGTTTCACAAACCGAAGCTCAGAGTTGTGGATGATTTTCGTCAGTCCGACCACAGATTAGCGCATCCGTCTGTCCAGCGATTCGCCCAACAATTGATGGATACAAAAAACTAGTCTAGATGCGTTTCAACATCTGGCTGGATTTTCTCCACCTCTGTATGTTCACCAGTAAAACATTTGTAACTTAATCAGATTATGTTGCTCAGAGCCTGTGTGTTGAAACCAAACTGACGGGCGCGCTCGGACAGACAGATTTATACTACGTTTTGCTCACAAACCCAAAGCTCTGTTGTTCCTGTGTTATCTAGTTCGTTGCAAGAGAATTAAATAAAATAGCCGAAATGGTTGCAGGGACGGCCAGGGTGTCCTTCAGACCCTCAGCGGGAGTGTGTGAGGCTGCTCTTTGTCTCTTCAGTTCCCCAGTGCACTGAGCGTTTCTCTCGCAGCGTCTGAAGCTCCTCACAGGATACTGAGGTGTGTGTTATTCAGCAGGGGAGGGCGGAACTTCACAATGACAATTCGCGTTTATTGGCTAAGTTATACTTACAAGGAATTTGACTTTAGTTGTTCATGATAGTGCAAACAATTAATATACCATACACATACCAGTATTCAGTAGGCTACATGCACAGAAAATACAACGCAATACACTACAATAGGGATGTGTAATGGTGTAAAGCATTACACATCATCAACCTTTTTAAGCCAAAGATCCCTGACCTCGGCCTGATGAAAGGCGAGATCAATCTATGTAAGAGTTGAGCGAAAAAAAAAAAAAAAACAGCCCAGATTGTACTTATTTAGGCTAATTGTTTGAATTTCAGATTTATTTATTTTTTCAAATTGATGCAACCAAGAAAACACTTGCAGTGAGCAGATCATATGACGTGTCACTGTTCACTTTTATGCTTATCCAGTAAAGCTTCTGAAATTATTACATTTACCATTATCATTTTATAAACTAGAACTGAAATGTGTGCGAACAATATTCTCAATAAAGCTAAGTGCAGTTCTATGTCCCATCTTATGCAACATTATTTGTATAATTACTATAAATTATGAAAGTAATATAACTTAAACAATTGAGTAGCCTATTAAAAAAAATGTATATTGCACTATAAAAATAGAGAACTAATATTTATGCCTTCACTTCATAATTTTCAAACGTTAAACAATCAAGCTTTTATTTTTGGTGGTTTTCCGGCAAATACATAGGCCTCTGCTAACCTGACTCCGCCAGATGGATTTGCTCCGCATATCCATCTGGAAACCTTCCGTTGAAGTAGTTTTGGTAAGGGGCGAAAATAAAAGCTGATAAAAGCCAAAAGCTGATTGGCCTATGTTGGTGATAGACGGGCCAAATCAACCAATCAGATCAACGAAGCATATGACGTACTAACAGAGCGACGGCGAAAACACAACCACAAGCCAGGCTACTCTTGCTGCTGCAGGTAAAGGCTCGTTAGCTCAGCAAATAAGCAACATGTCGGCAAAGGATAATTGCCGTTTATGTAACTACAATTTGCGAATAAAAGGCACCATTTCAGGTGCCCGGTCCATATTTCACAAGAAATTTACGTTTACATCCTGCATTTACATCCAGGGCAATGTTAACTTAGTTAACGCTAGCTAGCTCATCACTCTGTATAGGTTGTTTGGCGTTCACATACAACATAAATATAGACGTGTATATAATACGTGTATATATGCAAAAAACATTTTAATCTTCATCCTTTATGACTGAGCCAACGTTGCTTATGAACAAATTGCTTGTGCTTGTTGTTAGCTATCGTTTGTTTAGCTTCAAGGACCTAATGACATTGTTTAACATACAATTAAGTTAGGTAACGTAACTAACGTTAACGTTTTTAAACTTACCATTTATATGTGACATGCACCTCATCAACGACAATCCCCACCAAGTCTTCACGGTATACTTCGGAGGAAAGCATATCCCTCCATTTCTCATTGAGTAACCAAGACTCAGGGCTACCAAACACCAACTGTATTCGGCCATGGAGGATGTCTGTATCGTTGATTCCTCCGAGCTGCATGGCAAAGACTCCTAGCTTCCCAGCCTCTCTGATCTGATCTTCCATCAGGGCAACCAACGGAGATACTACCACTATTATGGGATTTTTCACCTTTCCTATTTTCTTCACGACAAGAGGAGCCGATTGATAGATCAAACTCTTGCCGAAACCAGTCGGGAGAAGAGCAAAAACATCTTTTCCTCTGAGAAAAGCCTCCAGAGCAGTGTTTTGCTCTTCTTTCAGTGAAGAAATACTCTGTAATTCCGATAAAACTTGCTCGATAGCCACGCTGATGCTAGTTTCATCCGCTGAAGCCGCCATGTTCTTTAGACTGAACTGTCGCGCTTCTCGTTGCGTCACACCTCAACCCGCCTCAAAGCCAACGCTGATTGGACGTTCGTTTGGTGAACTGCTCCCAGATTTTCTTTAACGGAAAGTATCCAGACTGATCTGCGAGTGAAACCTTGACAGCTCGCGAGATCAGGATGGTCTCACGAGGCTAGGCCTCTGCTGCCGGTTTCAGAGTGAAGCAAGGAATTTATATGCTTGCAACTCATGATTTGGTGTTTCAGTGCTTTAGAGAGGCTCGATGCACAGTAAATTAAACAAATATAGTCAAGCATAATAAAATCTATTTGTGTACTTATTTTTCTATTATTTTCGGGAGCTACAGGGACAGTCTAGGCTACCAGTCGATCGCAATCGATGGTTGGTGACCAATGGTGTAAAACTATATAAACAGTAATTACTAACTTAGTTGACATTAATTAAAAATAAAACCCTTTCTTAATACAAGTTCCTGATCTTAACTTTATGTATACACCCTTTAAAGTAAAGGTTCTTTATTGGTATCTATGGATCCATCCTTTAACGTCCATGGCACGTTTTCATTGGACGAAAGGTACTTTATAGCGTAAAAAGATTCTTCAGATTATTAAAATGTTCTTTTATGTTGAGATAAGTTATCTAGTGAGTAAATGCAATACACCGCACATCATGATGCATTTGAGTCTTCACATCCATTGTACCAATACATGTCTCAATGGTGCAGCAATGGTACAGAATAAATGAAGGCAACACACACATACACATTCATGGACATTACTCCAAATGCAACTGAACATCAGGGACGTTTTTATCCTCTTTGCATTCAGCATGTTCACCTTAAGCAAATTATGGTTTCTGGTTACACAACAAATCAAACACACTAATGCTGAAAACCTTTGAGTCAAACAACAACAGAGATAAAGCATGATTTATGCTATAGTCTGTTGTCAGATTGCTATAATCTTTCTTTTATCAAGATCAAACATCTTGTTGTGTGTGTGTGTGTCTGTGTGTGTCTATTTATAGCTTGTGTGGATGCCAAATGTAATTTACCCATCAAAGGAGAGCGATGACCAGCCACCTGCCTGACATATCGCTGTAGTCTACCTGCCTAATTTGATTTGTGTTGACAGTCTGATTTACTGAGGCCTTTTGAGAATGTAGATTTAGACACGTTGAAGAATCTCAATACTTTCTGTAAACAGAAAAGCTCTTTGGATTATGTCTAAGTGAGGCAGTCAGATGAAATGATCTTTTCTATCAGTGAGTGGTTTACACATTTTTTCCTTCTGAAATGTATATATATAAAATTGTGTTTATGTTGTTTGTGTGTGTGTGTGTGTGTGTGTGTGTGTGTTCCAGGTAAACCCTAAGGTTATGAGGACAAAATGTCCCCACAAGGATTTTGGATATTGCCATCTTTGTGGGGACATTTTGTTGTCTCTATGATAGGTTTAGGGATAATATACAGTTTGTAGAGTATAAACATCATTATGTCTATGGAAAGTCACCATAAAACATGAAAACACAACGTACGTGCGTGTGTGTCTGTCTGTGTGTGTGTGTGTGTGTGTGTGTGTGTGTGTGTGTACCTTGTGCCACATATCAAGAGAAATTTTCCTTTCCACTACAACTGGAAAATTGAGCAGCAGCTCTTCCCATCATTCGAGGACAAATATATTATTGATCTATGCTTGTTATAGCTTATAGCAAGGCACAATAACCACTGAAACTGACTCAGAAGTTTAGCTACTGGAAGTATAGTAATATCAATATATAATATGAGTGCTGTCTTTACATCAAAGAGCTCACAAAGAAAAATACTGATTTATCTGCCTCTCTCTGTCTGTTTTTTTCTTTCAGACTTAGCTTCATTGACATGACGTATATTGTGCCACTGGGAAGTTGTCACAAGAGTTATATCTCAGTAACTGGAAGGTTTTGAGTCAAACGTCCAATTACAGAAATGCCAGTTGTCAAGAAGTGTTTTTTTTTCTATATTGGTTTCAAACAATTAAGTATTAAATTACAATATCTTTAGTGAATTTTGATCTGCAAACCATCAAAACCGCACTGGTGTTCAGACAAGAGATTATAATGAAGATAACTTTTAACTGAAATGTTCTGCTTGACTGTTTTCATGACATGGGATTATTTTTTATTTTTTTTACTTTTTTGTATGCTTTATCTTTTTATTACTGTTTATGTTTGACTGAAAAGTCTTTGGTTGAGTAGATTTAAATAGGCTTTAAAAGATTCCATTGTGACATCTTACACACTATAAAAGAAAAGAAACCAGATTATGTTTAGGTATTGTAACAATAGGAACTATTGTTGAATATGTTGTTGGAGTGGGGACCGAAAAAAGGGTCACACCAGAGAGTAATCACATGTGAAATGTGTGTAGTGGCCCACAAGTTTATTAAAGAAGAGTCAAGTTAGTTTTGGGTGTTTGTCTTTATTAAATTGAAAAGACACATAAAAACAGCGTGGGCACTTCTAGATTACTAGATTAAAAGAGAATTAGACAGTGGAGAGCTGCGTCTGAACAGAGCTGCACGATGGACGGACTAAAAACCCCCATCACCGTTATGTATGGACATCGAAAAACTTTCCAAGTTCTGGAAATCATAGAGGGACCAGTTTCATCTCTTCTTGGAGCTAACAATGTCGGACGTGGAGGAAAAGACGAAAGTCAAATTGTTTCACTACCTCATCGGCGAGAGTGGCAAAGAACTGCTGGAAACTTGATGTAGCCGCGGATGCAAGAACGGTAACTAACATTTTTCCAAAGTTTGATGAACACTGTAATTCCAGTATAAACGAGACGTAGAGCATTATAGATTCTTCACAAAAAGTCATGGAGCAGACCAATCGATTGATAATTATGTCACAGAGTTACGAATGCTTGCTAAAACATGCAACTTCAGAGAAATCAAAGAGTCGCTCATACGTGACAGGATAGTATGCGGAATTAACAACGCAGGACTGAGAGAGAGGCTGCTTTGCGAGAAAGATTTAACACTGCAGACGTGCGTACATATATGCAGAGCAGCGGAGCTGTCTCAGCAGAACAGCCATTGCGGGAGCAGCGGTAGAAGAGGTGCATGCTGTCAGACAAGGAGCAACGTCAAGATCGACATCAACGCAACAGGATGATCACATGCAAATTCTGTGGTAAAGAGCATGAAATTAATAAACAGAAATGCCCAGCTTTTGGAAAAAAATGCAAAAAGTGTGGAAAGGCAAATCACTTCGCAGTTAAATGTAGAGCCCAGATGAGACAAACATGTTTTTGGGAAAGGACCTTGTGAAATTTCAGATTGACTGTGGGGCAAGCTGTAATGTAATTCCCATTAATATACTGAGCCCAGATATAAAACTGGAGGATACAAAGACTGTGCTATAGTAATGTACAACCAAAGCAAAGTGGCACCGCTAGGTAAGTGCAAACTGAAAGTAAGAAACCCAAGAAACCACAAACTGTACAGGCTGGAGTTTCTGCTGGTGGATAACACATGTACTGGCACTTTAATAGGCAAAAGAGCAAGTGAAGCTATGAAACTAATCAAAGTGCATTACGAGAACATTCTTGCAATAGACAGCATAGTCACCACAGAAAAACCTACAACGAGCCAGTGGTCACTACAACAGATAAAGACAGATTATGCTGATGTTTTCGAGGGTGAATACAGAATTGAGATTGACGATACTGTAAAACCTGTACAACTCCCAAAAAGAAGGGTTCCAGTAGCCATGATGAAACCTTTAAAAGAAGAGCTGCAAGATCTTCAGAAAAGAGGAATCATTGCACCAGGAGAGAGGAGCACAAATTGGATCAGTAGTATGGTGGTCGTGCAGAAGCCCAGCGGCAGATTTAGAGTATGTATAGATCCAAAATCTTTAAACAAAGCTTTAAAGCACAGTCATTTCCCACTACCCACTATTGATGACATTCTCCCTGACCTATCCAAAGCCAAAGTGTTTACAGTGTGCGATGTGAAAAGTGGGTTTTGGCATGTCAAGCTGGAGGAAGAGTCCAGCTTTCTCACCACATTCTCTTCCCCGTTCGGAAGGTATCGTTGGCTGCGGATGCAGTCCGGCCTCTGAGATCTTTCAGAGGAAGTTCACACTTGCATTAGAGAATATACATTATAGCTGATGATGTGCTTATTACAGGATAAGGAGAGACTCAAGAAGAAGCTGAGATAGACCATGATGAAAAGCTGAAAGCGTTTCTTGCACGATGCAGAGAGAAATGTGTCAAGCTAAATGCTGACAAGCTCAAATTGAGACAAGATAAGTCTCTTACATCGGACACCTCCTGATGTCTGATGGATTGAAAATCGACCCAGACAAAGTTTGTGCAATAACACACATGCTGAAACCAACTGATGTAAAAGGAGTTCAAAGACTGCTTACTTTACTTACTTACTTGCTGCCCATTATGCCTCTGGCATGTAGGGCAGCAACGAAGGTCCTCCACTCTGATCGATTCTGGGCTATTTTCTGGACATCTCCCCATGTCAGGCTCATAGATTTCAGTTCTTCCTCTACTGTGCGACGCCAGGTGATCGTCCTCTCTTTCTTCTACCTTCGGGTGTCCAATGAAGGGCTACTCTTGGGATGCTGTCTTGTTCTCTTCTCAAAACATGCCCAATCCAGTTCCAGCGCCGCTTTGTTACGATGCTTTCCATGCTGTCTTGTTGACATCTTGTTTATAGATCCTCATTTGATATCTTGCTTGGCCAAAAAATCCGACAGATTCTTCTCAGACTCCTTGTGTGGGAGATTGACAGTTGGCATAATGCCACTTGCTGTCATTCTCCAGCATTCTGCGCCATACAGTAGGGTGGATAGGATGCAGCTCTGATATAATTTGAGTTTTGTCTTGGTTCTATACTGCTGAGACTTCCATATGTTGTTTAGCATTCTGAATGCATTTCTGGCTTTGTTGATTCTGTTTTTAATGTCAATGTGTGCACTCCCATCATGTCTTACAGTACTACCAAGATAGTGTAAGGAACTCAGCTTTTTGGAAATATTAATAATCAATAATATCTTGTTATTATTAATTATAAATATTTGGGTCAGTTAATTGGATTAACTTGATGTGGCTGAATTAATATTACAATCAATTAATCAGTTCGTCCAACGAACTCTTTTGATTATTAATTTATTCTAAGAAAAGGATATCTTCCATGGCCACAGAAGAATAATTATTTCTTCGCATATACCGCACGTTGAGCCAGTAGCAAAAAACGTGATCATAAAGTGACATTGTATTGCAAACAAAGCAGAACCAAATACATATTATGTACAAGTTTTATTAACTTAATATAGATATTTATATGAATATAAATAAACTAAACAACATACACACATGAATACATAAATAGGTTAGTGAAAGGATGAAATTGGAAACCGGAAGAGGGTCTATGAGAAGAACCATCAGAATTTCATTTTCACATTTCATTGAATTGAATACTTGCATTTGTAATGGGAACAATTCTTGAAGTTGTTGAAAATTGAAGTCGTTGATGGTTCCGGCAGTGTCAAGTGGAAGTTGGTTGAGCGTTCTCTTTCTCCAAGAACGCATGATTTGGTTTGGTCAAGGCCTGGGACTCTGTTGAGGCCACGCCGAGCACCCAGGAGAAGTGATTGGAGTCGTTGTTGGTTGGAGTCTTTGTTCCAAAACTCCTGAGATTGTCTTTGGTTCTTTGTGAGAGAGTGTCCTCTCTTTTCCATGAGGCCGGATCTGGTTGGGATCCAGGCCTGCTGGAAGGCCTCTTGGCCCCCATGGAGGGGGGAAGAGGGGGTTTCCCCGTATCACCCGAGACAGTGTTTGCGGCAGGATGGAAAACCAAGAGAGGGCTAAACTGGTATTCAGTCCTTTTGAAGACCTGACGTTTCCGCCTTCTTTTGGAAGCGGGTCCAATCAGGAGCTGTCCCTTTGGAGGGAGATTTTATGACCCTTTGTGTTATAACCAGGCATTTAGATCTCTAGTTTCATTGGGTGTTTAAGAGAAGAATCTTCACAATTCTTATAATACTAATGTGTCACAAAGTTTAGCTAAATGTAATGTCAATTAACAAATGGGGAATGAAAATCGGAGTTTATCGAGACCAAACTTGTCGAGAAACATGGACCAAACCACAAAAAGGCAACTCATGAAATAGGGAACTTAGATACATTGTTCATACAATTCTCAAGTGGATATATAATAGCATATATATATATATATATATATATATATATATATATATATATATATATATATATATATATATATATATGAATACAGGATTCATTTCTCCTCCTTGGTTAGAATTCAGAGAGAGCCACAGTTCTGTGAACATTCCTTTGGGTCGTAAATGCTGTTATCTAAGAACTCCAGTGATGTTAGTTTTGGTCTCTTTTCACTCCAAAGATGGAAAACATAGTAAACTACATTTTACTGGATATTACTGTACGTATTCTGATTGATCACACCGAAAGCATTCTGGAGGTGTCCAGAACTATGTGTACAAGTTATGGGAATAGACAGTTTTATTTAAAATGCATAATGAAGGTATTTATAATTCACTTTAAGCTACGATAAAATCATAATCATTCCAATGTGACGGGCAAATGGACACACATAAAAACACATTGAATATATCTGGTTAAATGTCTTTTAAAAAGAGAAGTTTCTTTCTCTTTAGAATCCTTCTTTGGGACATTCCAGTCAGTCATAAAAATGTCTCGTAACTGGACACCACGCTCTGTCCTGAGCGGGCTTCACTTGTGGGGGATGCGTGTGTGGTTGTGAGTGTGTGTGTGTGTGTGTGTGTATATGTTAATTTACATCCAGGCTTTTTGGGCCTGAAGGCTTTGGGATTTTAGCTAGAATGTATTTAGTTATTCAGATTCACCTCGCCCAGTCCTTACAATAGGTGAACTCATTTGTTCTTAGTAGATCTTCTCTGTTCACATGTATTGGTAATGGATATAAGATGTTTAGCGCCATCACTTCAGATTTTCTCTGGTTTATTTTCAGGCCAACTTGCTGTGCAAAGTAGCTGAGACGTGATGTTTTCTCTTGCATGTGTTGGTGAGTGTGTGAGACCAGAGCCAAATCATCAGCAAAATCAAGGTCTTCCAATGCTGAGAAGAGGGTCCATCGTATACCTCTTGTTTGGTCTTCTGTTGTGCGGCGCATCACCCAGTCGATAACGATGTTAAGGAGCAATGCTGACATCACACATCCTTGCCTGACTCCTGTATTTACCTGGAATGCCAAGCTACTGTTTCCCACCCGGCATTTGAAGTTGGCATAAAGACTGCTAGGGACGATAAATTACCTCTCAAAGTTTTGTGCACATCTTTCAGACCAGTGCGAGACCCTGAGACAGCTGATGCACAAAGACTGCGAATGGAAATGGACCATACAGCATGAAGAGGCATTCTGTAAAATAAAAGAAACAATTTCAAATGCTCCAGTGTTGAAGTATTACAACCCTGATGAAGAACTTACCATCCAATTTGATGCCTCTGACAGAGGTCTCGGTGCTGTACTAATGCAAGGAGGTAAGCCAGTAGCATTCACAAGCAGAGCACTGACATGAAAAGAACGTGGCTATGCACAAATAGAGAAAGAGTTATTGTGTATGTTCCAGGGCCAGAGATGTGGCTCATGACACTCTAAGCAAAGCATATCTACCAGAAAGTGCACCCACTGGTTCTGTGGAAACAGAGCTAGAGACATGGCGCAACACTTAGCAAACTCTTTGCTAACAGACTTAGTCTAATCCGTTCTGCAACAACAGAGGACAAAACTTTACAAACACTGATTAAAACCATACAACAGGGTTGGCCAAAGAACAAAGCAGAGACACCACAAGAAATAGGACATTATGACCTGTTTCAAGGGGAGCTGAGTTACCAGGATGGAATTGTTTTTAGAGGTGAACGAGCTGTTATCCCTTGGAAACTCTGAAGGGAAATAAAGTGTATACACTCCTCTCATTTAGGTGTGTAAAGATGCCTGAGGAGGGCCAGAGAATGTGTGTACTGGCAAGGAATGAACGAGCAGATCAAAATGCATGTACAGCAATGTGATACCTGCCGCTCAGTAGACTGGAACCAGCAAAAGGAGACACTGCGACCACACGACATGTTTACTTTTGACAACAAGGACTATCTAATCACAGTAGACTACTATTCCAACTTTTGGGAAATAGATTATCTACCAGACACCAAATCAGCGACTGTCATCAGAAAGCTAAAAGCGCACTTCGCCCGTCAGGGTGTTCCGGACATAGTTATCTCAGACAATGATATTTAATTCATAATTCACTCTAATTGACCCAACCAGAGTGCTGTCGATGGTCAACTTGGCCTGTGCAAAGCTGCGTGAGATTTATGAGTTTTTGTGGAAAAGGAAAGATTTGTAAGTGTTTAAGTGTTTACGGCCAATCTCATTTCTTTGTCTTACCCCTTCCCCTTCCCCTTCCCCTACCCCTTTGTCTGCGTCTTCCCCTTGCCCCTCGATACCAAGTGAAGGGGGATAGGGGTAAGAACGTTCCTCTAAGAAATGAAACACCACTCGATTACCGTTTGCATCATCTTCCCTTGCTGCTAGCTGGCTCCTACGTCAACAGAGGCGACAAGCGTTGCCATAAACAAACGAAGATGCCGTCGTCTCAGGTTGTGATATCGATTGCCTGGGCTCTCTTTATCTTTGCACGCTTGTGTGCCATCAGTCGAAGACATCATAAAAGAAGATTGTTTCTCAGACGCATACGACTGCTTACGGATCAAGTCATGGTACATATGTTTCATTGTATTTAACTGCGGCGACAGGTCAGGTCGGGTCGGGTTAGGTCGGGTTATACCTGCCACTGGTAACCATGTAACCCAGTGCCACCTGCCTCATGCAGAGAAGGACAACTCTGTCAAAAACCTCCGCTGCCTTGCGGCTATATCTCTTCCTGGGAAAAGGCTTCAGGAGTAAACCTTGAGGAAAAATCTGGAGCTGGAGTCCCATAGGCAGCGTGTGGTTGAACGCAATATCACTCTGGCAACTCCTGCGACGGCGCTGGTCCCAAACTGTATCGGTTCTGCCGCTCCGTTGGATCAATCAGTGCCGTGGAGAAGGGGGGACCCGCTACTTGGGCAACAGCTGGTCTTCCATATTACCTTGCCCTGGCTTGCGCCCTGGAGAGGACACTCCAGCTTCGCTTCACAGCGTCGAAACAACACAGGAAGCAGCAGTCTACCAGTTATAAGCTAAATGCTTGTTTGGCGTAGAGTGTGGCGCCAGGGGTTGCTTCCGACGGTGGGAGAGATCTTTGTATCTCATTGGACAGCTACCGCCCGCCTCAAGCTGGGCAGTCCCCAGCCAGTAAGGTGCTGTCCCGCCACGGTCTGCCTTCCTCATTGGGTGCATGGGGATAAGGAAACCCGACAAGCAGACCGAAATTTCTACACCAAGCAATTACAAAAGAAAAAACAAAAAGAAGAGACCAGTCCTTAATCTGGGATGTTGGAATGTTCGCACCATGACAACTGGACTTGATGACCTCTTGAACATCAGTGACATAAGAAAGACAGCGATCATTAACAACGAGCTACTGAGACTGAAGGTAGATATAGCTGCTCTGCAAGAAACACGCATGGCTGAATCAGGATCTTTGAAGGAAAAGGATTACACCTTCTTCTGGCAAGGAAAGAGCGCCAAGGAACGCAGAGAGCACGGAGTAGGGTTTGCAGTGAGGAACACCTTGCTGGAGATGGTTGAACCAAGTGACAAGGGGTCAGAACGCATGCTGACTATTCGCCTCCATACATCCGAGGGACTAGTTACACTTATCAGCGCCTATGCCCCAACCTTGACCTCCACACCTGAGGCAAAAGACGAGTTCTACACCAACCTGAATGACGCCATCAAAAACATCCACAGCAGCGAACACCTCGTCCTCCTTGGCGATTTCAACGCCAGAGTAGGTGTAGACCATAATTCTTGGCCTTCCTGCTTGGGTTCCTTTGGAGTTGGCAAGATTAACGAGAACGGGCAGCGCCTGTTGGAGCTTTGCTCTTATCATGGCCTCTGCGTGACCAACACCTATTTCCAGACGAAGCCACAACACAGAGTGTCATGGCGACACCCTCGATCCAAGCATTGGCACCAGCTCGACATGGTCATCACCAGACGTACAAGCCTTAAGTATGTGCTTCTCGCCTGCTCATTCCATAGTGCTGACTGTGACTCTGATCACTCACTGGTGTGCTGCAAGATCAAGCTGCTACCAAAGAAACTCCACCGCTCCAAACAAGTAGGGAAGCCACGCATTGACACAACTAAGATGCAACATTCAGAGAGGCTTGATGAATTCACAAAGTCTCTTGGGGATGCTCTGTCTGCAGGCTACCCATGCAACACCGCATCCGCATCATGGAACCTCCTGCGCGAGGCAATTCAGAAATCAGCTCTTGCTACCTATGGGAGAAAGACCTTCAAGAACTGTGACTGGTTTGATGCCAAGTCTGCGGAGTTGACCCCTGTTATTGAAGCGAAGCGTGCTGCCCTTGCTGAATATAAACGCTCACCAGGTGGGAAAAACCTTCAAGCACTTAGATCAGCCAGGAGCAAAGTACAGAAGACAGCAAGAAGATGCGCCAACGAGTACTGGCAGGAGCTCAGTCACGTCATTCAGAAGGCAGCAGCAACAGGTAACATCAGGGGCATGTACGAGGGCATCAAGAAAGCTCTCGGACCAACTCAGAGCAAAACTGCATCCCTGAAAACCAGCTGCGGAAAGGTGATCACCGACAAAACCAAGCAGATGGAGAGATGGGTGGAATACTATTCAGAGCTCTACTCCAGAGAGAACATTGTTGTCAACTCAGCACTGGACGCCATCGATCCTCTGCCCACCATGGAGGAGTTAGACGCTGAACCAACACTGGCAGAACTCAGCAAGGCCATCAACAGCTTAGCCTGCGGCAAAGCCCCTGGGAATGATGGCATCCCCCCAGACCTGATCAGGCACTGCAAGGCCACCCTTTTGCAGCCTCTATTTAACATCCTTTGTCAGTGTTGGAGTGAAGGCGGTTATCCGCAAGACATGAGAGACGCCAAAATCGTCACCCTTTACAAAAACAAAGGCGCTAGGAGTGACTGCAACAACTACAGAGGCATCTCCCTCTTGTGCATTGTGGGCAAACTGTATGCTAGAGTGCTGTTAGTGCGACTTCAACAGCTGGCAGAACGCGTCTACCCAATGTGGCTTTCGAGCAGATCGTTCTACAGTGGACATGATCTTCTCCCTTCGCCAACTACAGGAGAAGTGTAGGGAACAGCAGAAGCCCCTTTACGTCGCCTTCATAGACCTGACCAAGGCTTTCAACCTAGTTAGCCGGGATGGGCTCTTCAACATCCTCCTGAAGATTGGATGCCCCCCGAAGCTTCATAGCATGATCAGATCTTTTCACGACGGTATGAAGGCAACCATCCAGTACAAAGGCAGCATGTCTGAACCATTTGACATCAAAAGCGGCGTGAAGCAAGGTTGTGTCCTTGCCCCAACCCTCTTCGGAATCCTCTTCTCCCTTCTCCTAAAACATGCTTTTGGGAATTCAACCGAAGGGGTGTACATGCACACAAGATCAGACGGCAGACTCTACAACATCGCAAGTCTCAGAGCAAAAACCAAGGTGCGTGAGATCATCATTAGAGACATGCTCTTTGCCGATGACGCAGCAGTCAGCTCTCACACTGAACAAGATCTACAGTGTCTGATGGACAGATTCTCCAGGGCCTGTAAAGACTTCGGTTTAACTATCAACCTGAAGAAGACGAATGTGCTGGGCCAAGATGTGGACACACCACCTATCATTACCATCGACAATTACTAACTTGAAGTGGTCCACCAGTTCACCTACCTGGGTTCCACCATCAGCGACAACTTGTCCTTAGATGTCGAAATCAACAAACGCATCGGCAAGGCTACAACAACTCTTGGACGACTGACCACTCGCGTCTGGGAAAACCCCAAGCTGACCACCCAAACCAAGATGGCAGTGTACAAAGCCTGCATAGTCAGCACCCTCCTGTACGGGAGTGAATCCTGGACAACATATGCCAAGCAAGAGCAAAAGCTGAACAGCTACCACATGCAATGTCTTCGCCGCATCCTTGGTATCAGCTGGAACGACAAAGTGTCCAACGCCCAGGTGCTCGCCCGTGCCGGCCTCCCCACCATGTACACGCTGTTCAGACAACGCAGACTGCGCTGGCTTGGCCACATGCGGCGTATGGAAGATGGGCGGATCCCCAAGGACATCCTCTATGGTGAACTCGCATACAGCAGGATTGCTGATCCTGATCGATTGCTCCTGTCTGCCTAGCTGCCTGCTGTGTTTAGTTTGCTTCGAGGCTGTAAGCTCCGTCTAAGCCTCGTATTAGCTTTGTATTTCTTTCTGTTTTGAACCATAATTTACAACCATTTCTAGTTGTTTATACTACTAAATACAGCTTAGACAACATCTCAGACCTGACATCGCTAGCTTCCGTTATTGTTAGCACAACACGCTAGTAACTCGCTAGCCTGTTAACGCGCCACCCGTGCGCTCAGTTATTTATTTATTTTTCTCTCGCGCGCCCGCGCCTCTGAGTTCATAAAAAGCCCAGGTGAGTAAGAATCAGTCAACAAACACGGTGAGTAATGTCTTGTCCTGTTATTGTCACCTGCACTTCATGTTACATGTTTAGCATAGCCTTCCCCGTCGGCAATATAGGGTTTATATGTGATAAATGCAAGGAGACAGTCAGGCTGACGGAGAAGATTTCAGAATTAGAAACACGCATCCAAACTTTAATTGAGGATAGTCAGTGTGCTAGAGCTTTAGATACTATTTTGGATGTGCCTAGCATAGTGAACTCTTTACATGATTTGGTTCCGGCTGAATTATTGCCTGTGCTGCAAGGCAAATGGGTGACAGTGAGAGATCGCTCTAGTCGCGGATCAAAAAACCACTCTTCCGTTCCGATTGCCATAACAAATCGATTTGCCCCGCTCAGTGAAACACCCACTGAGAATTCTGTTGATTGTGCCCTGTTAATTGGTGATTCGATCACACGGAACGTGAAAATAGGGACACCAGCCAACATAGTCACATGTTTGCCGGGAGCCAGAGCGCCTGACATCAAAGCAAATTTAAAAGTGCTGGCTAATGCTAATCGTAAATTCTCTAAGATTGTTATTCACGTCGGCACTAATGATGTTCGACTCCGCCAGTCGGAGATCACCAAAATTAATATTAAAGAGGTGTTTGAACTCGCAAGTACGATGTCAGGCACTGTAATCTGCTCTGGCCCCCTTCCTGTTCGAAGGAGTGATGAGATAGTTAGCAGATTGTCATCACTCAATGGCTGGCTGTCTAAGTGGTGTCCGCAAAATAATATAGAATTCATAGAAAATTGGAAAAATTTTTGGGGCAAACCTGACCTGTTGAAAAGAGATGGTATTCATCCCTCCTGGGATGGTGCTGCTCTTCTCTCTAGTAATTTGGCTCATAGTCTTAGAGACAAAACATGACAATCTGGGGCTCAGGTCAGGAAGCAGACAAACTGGCTAAACCGACCGTCTGCTAGCGGCCTCGCGTCACCAAGGTCAGATAAATCCCATCACATAGAGCCTCTTTCACCTAGATATCATCATATAGAGACTGTGTCTGTTCCCCGAATTTGGAAATCCGAAAAACGTCCAAACCGATCTAAGGTTAAAAATGTAATTGATATTCAACAAATAAAAAATAGATATAATACAGATGAGCAAACGATAAAGCTTGGGTTGCTGAATATTCGATCCCTTACTTCAAAAGCGCTCATAGTTAATGATATGATTTCAGATTATAACCTAGATGTGCTGTGCATGACAGAAACCTGGCTAAAACCAGACCATTACATTACTTTAAATGAGTCCACCCCCCATGATTACTGTTATAAACATGAACCTCGCCTGAAAGGCAAAGGGGGAGGTGTTGCTGTAATTTATTGTAATATTTTCAAAACCACTAAAAAATCTAGTTTTAAATATACTTCTTTTGAAGTGTTGGTGCTTAATGTAAAAATATATAATGTAAACGATAAATCAAGTTTGAGAATTCTGCTGGCAACTGTATACAGGCCACCAGGGCATCATAAAGACTTTATCAAAGAATTTGCTGACTTTCTATCAGAATTAGTATTGACTGCAGATAAAGTTCTAATCGTTGGTGATTTTAATATACATGTAGATAATGAAAAAGATGCATTGGGATTGGCATTTAAAGACATTCTTAATTCTATTGGAGTTAGACAACACGTGTCAGGACCTACTCATTGTCGTAATCATACTCTAGATCTAATATTATCACATGGAATAGATGTTGATGCTGTTGAAATTCTGCAGCAGAGCGACGACATCTCAGATCATTATCTAGTCTCATGTAAATTACATTTAGCCAAGGCTGCAAAGCCGACTCCGTGTTACAAATATGTTAGACCTATCACTTCTGCCACTAAAGATTGCTTTATCAATAATCTTCCTAATCAGTTTCATCATCTCAGCATCCCAGATAGCTTAGCAGAACTAGATATTGCAATAGAAACTTTTAACTCTCTCCTTTCCAGCACTTTAGACACAGTTGCTCCGTTGCACTTAAAGAAGATTAAAGAAAATAGTCCAATGCCGTGGTACAACGAGCACACCCGGGCCCTTAAGAGAGCAGCCAGAAAAATGGAGCGCAACTGGAAGAAAACAAAACTAGAGGTATTTCGGATTGCATGGAAGGAGAGCTCGATTGCTTACAGAGAGGCTTTAAAAGCTGCTAGATCTGCTTATTTTTCAACCCTATTAGAAGAAAATAAACATAATCCTAGGTATTTATTTGAAAAAGTGGCTACACTAACGAAAAAGAAAGCTTCAAGCCCAGAAGTTTCAAAGAAACACAGCAGTAATGACTTAATGAACTACCTCACTTATAAGATTGATAATATTAGGGACAAAATTATAACTATGCAACCGTCTACTACAGTATCGCATCAGACAGTGCAGTGTAGTCTCCCTGAGGAAAAATTTGATTCATTTGTTGCTATAGGAGAGGAAGAATTTTGCAAACTCGTTAAATCATCTAAATCGACAACATGTATGTTAGACCCTATACCAACTAAACTATTGAAAGAGATGCTTCCAGAAGTCATAGATCCTCTTCTTAACATCATTAATTCGTCTTTGTCTCTAGGATACGTACCAAAAACCTTTAAGCTGGCTATGATTAAACCGCTTGTTAAAAAAACGCAACTTGATCCTACAGAATTAGTCAGTTACAGGCCGATCTCAAATCTACCTTTTCTATCAAAGATATTAGAAAAAGCAGTATCCTCACAGCTATGTTCCTTTCTTGAAAGAAATTATATCTGCGAGGATTTCCAGTCAGGATTTAGACCGCACCATAGCACTGAGACTGCTCTCATTAGAGTCACAAATGATTTGCTCTTATCATCCGATCGTGGTTGTATCTCTCTATTAGTGTTACTTGATCTTAGTGCTGCATTTGACACCATTGACCACAACATTCTCTTAGATAGACTAGAAAACTATGTTGGCATTAGTGGAATTGCATTAGCATGGTTTAAATCATATTTATCTGACCGCTATCAGTTTGTAGCACCAAATGAAGAGATGTCTTATCGATCACAAGTTCAGTATGGCGTACCACAAGGCTCAGTTCTCGGACCGCTGCTTTTTACTCTATATATGCAACCTTTAGGAGATATCATTAGGAAACATGGAATTAGCTTTCACTGTTATGCTGATGATACTCAGCTCTATATTTCTTCCAAACCTAATGAAACTCACCAATTCACAAAATTATCGGAATGCATTTGCATTTATTCATTTAGCTGACGCTTTTATCCAAAGCGACTTACAATTGCTATATGTCAGAGGTCGCACGCCTCTGGAGCAACTAGGGGTTAAGTGTCTTGCTCAGGGACACATTGGTGTCTCACAGTGGATTCGAACCCGGGTCTCTCACACCAAAGGCATGTGTCTTATCCACTGCGCTATCACCACCCATAGTTGAAATGATAAAAATTGGATGACTAGTAATTTCCTACTACTAAATTCTGAAAAAACAGAGATTCTAATTATTGGACAAAAAGCTTCCACACGTAATAGCCTAGAATACCGTCTAACACTTGATGGCTGCTCTGTTAAGTCCTCGTCGTCAGTTAGGAACCTGGGTGTGCTCTTTGATACCAATCTTTCATTTGAAAGTCACGTGTCTAGTGTCTGTAAAACCGCATTTTTCCATCTTAAAAATATATCTAAATTACGCCATTTGCTCTCATTGACAAATGCGGAACAATTAGTTCATGCGTTCATGACATCAAGGCTAGATTATTGTAATGCTCTGCTAGGTGGTTGCCCTGCATGCTTAATAAACAAACTACAGCTAGTTCAAAATGCAGCCGCTAGAGTTCTTACCAGAACCAGGAAGTATGACCATATTAGCCCGGTTCTGTCAACACTGCATTGGCTCCCTATTAAACATCGTATAAATTTTAAAATATTTAAAATATTACTTACAAAGCACTAAATGGTTTAGCTCCGCCGTACTTGAGCGAGCTCTTAACGCATTATACTCCTTCACGTCTATTGCGATCTCAAAATTCTGGCCAGTTGATAATACCTAGAATATCTAAATCGACTGCTGGCGGTAGATCCTTTTCCTATTTAGCAACAAAACTTTGGAACAATCTTCCTAACATTGTCCGGGAAGCAGACACAGTCTGTCAGTTCAAAGCTAGACTAAAAACACATCTCTTTGACCTAGCATTCACATAACACTCTATAGACTTTTATAATTCAATATTAGGCTGCTTAGATTAGGTCAGCCGGAACTGGGAACACTTCCCTTAAATCCTGATGTACTCGTTACATCATAAGAAGAATGGCATCTACGCTAATATTAGTGTCTTTGTTTATCCCGAGGTTTTGCCGCAGCCTGCCGGATCCAGGCCATTTCCAAATCTGACGAAGGACCTTCGCCTGGACCCGATGACAATGCAGTGCTGAAGTGCCAACTAGCCTCTCCCTATGGAGGACCCTATACCACTCTACAGGTAAAGCCAAGTGGAATTTTTCGGTTCGCGTACCTACCCGAAGTGATAAGATAAAATAAAATTCTGCATCAAAATGTATAGACAAGTAGTTTGTGTAGGCATGGTTTGTAAGGAATTACAAACCTGCGCACATATATTCAAACGTACATAACTATAGAATCAATTCTTAATGCGCATGTGAACGCCATCAGCGTCTATCACAGGTTCACGTTTAAAGTCTGTTTAGAGAGAACGGTGTCGTCTTAGCGGCCCTTAATTTAATAACAAATGATCATTTAGACGGAAGTGAATCAATCAAAACTAACTTTAGCTGGAAAAAACATTATTCAAGAACCACTATTAAACCAAACCAATCTCTGTTACCTTAAATTATATGTTTATCTCTGTACAGCTGCTTTGAAACAATCTGTGTTGTTAAAGGCGCTATATATAAATGAGGATGACAGCAAAAGACCCAAAGGTCGCCCCCAGTTGAGATACAAAGATGTCTGCAAGCGAGACATGAAAGCCTTGGACATCAATACAGATATCTGGGAGGACATTGCAGCTAACCGCAGCAGCTGCCACTGTATGCTCAAGAAACAGCTAAATACAGGCGAGGAGAAGATCTTGAAGCTAGCAGAGGAGAGAAGAACTAGTCGGAAGACACGCACACACGGACATCAAGCCACGACCAACTACATCTGCACTTTGTGCAGCAGAGACTGTCATTCCCGCATTGGACTCACCAGCCACCTACGATGCTGTTTTAGTCGCAACACTACGAACTCTTAGGGCGCAATACCCATGGTCGACAAACGACCGAAGGAGGCCTACTATTTAACGGCGGCGACACCATAGCTAAGCAAAACATTAGCAACCGGCTAACGTTAGCCTATTATTCGTATGTTGTTGTAGCTACGATCTGAGGAAAACACATGCATTTTTAGCCATGTATGCGTTAATTTTGTGATTAGTTTCAATATCATAGTCAATATCATGTACCCAATTGTTATGATATTGACTTTACTACATAGCTGAGGGTACAAGAGTAGTTATATGCGGTTTACTGAGGAGGGTAGATGTAACCTTTTTGACTCGGCCTATTAAAGGTTTGAACATGGGTTTTTTTTGTTCCTCCAGGCCGATCGTCCACCTATGTACTGCAGAGTGGATGCGACTGTGCCCATCTTGCGCTTATGGTTTGACGAAGAGGCTGAAATAAAGCAGGACCTACGCCTGACCAGGAGAGCCATGAACAGCCTGCAGAGGCTTCTAGACAGGAATCAAGATCATGGCTGGGGAAATCAACTAGAGGTCCTCATATATACCTATTAGTTGGCACACGGACTCTCCTACCGGGTGGTGGTAGAAGTTTTCAATGTCCCCAAGGCAACAGTATATCGAGTAATACACAAGGTACACAAATATTTGGAACAATTTAAACAAAGCTATCTCCTTCCCACAACGATTTGTGGCTCTATCAGGGACCCCTGCATTCCACAACGTTGTAGGGGCGATAGATGACACACACATTCGGATTAAACTACCAGAACTACATTGCCTAGACTACCTTAACTACAAAGGCTTTTACTCCATCAATATGCAGGCCATATGTGATGCAGATGGAAGGTTCCTGGACATCTTCGTGGGTTACCCAGGACCAGTCTATGACACACGCGTGATGAAAAACAGCTCCTTTTACACATCTGGACGTTACCCCCCACCGAGATACATTATTCTGGGTGATGGTGGGTACCCCTGCCTCCAGACCCCTATATGCCTGCTCACACCATACAAAGAGCCAGTACGTGGACGAGTGCAGCAACGCTTCAACCACCGCCATTCAAAGGCACGCAGCATAATTGAGCGGGCCTTTGGAGTAATGAAAACAAGGTGGAGGTCAACTCTCTTCCGGGCACTGGAAATCAAACCTACCTTTGCACCTTAGGTAATTGTTACCTGTGCATTCTTACACAATGTGTGTTTGGACAATGGGGACACTGGATACTGACGAGGATATTGCCAGGGACGATCTTGACCCCCATCCTCCACATGAACCAATGGCACTTAACGAAGCCTCAGGGAATGCTACACGAGACACACTGGCTGCCCAAGTTTCCGGGGATGTGCAGGCCACATGAAGAGACATGTTGCACTGTTGATTTTCCTTCATGAGAATTATATATATGTAATATATTTAAGAATTTCATAGTATTTTAATATTGTTCTTCTACTGTCTTGCCCCAATTTCTAAACCGTTGGCATTCATGTGTTTGTATTGTTGTATAAATGTTATTGTTACATATTTTCTTATTGCATTTTTTTAAAACAATAGCCTGAGAACTAAGAAAGGAAGTTTTTAATGATGAGTAGGCATGTTCTTACCTTGGTATTATTTTTTGTTCCAGGAGTGGAGTGGGGTGGGGTGTAGTGGGATTCTACAATTGTTTGCAATAAATATTTTAAAACACACTACATATGGTGACTATGCTTCGTATTACTGTAGAATTTATCCACATCTAGGAAAGCCTTTTTATAAGAACTTTTATAACAGCATTTATTGCTCAACAGCTGTAAATATTACAACATATGTAAATATAACAATAATACATATTAAAATATAAATTATATAAACTCTTAAAACATTAATATATTAAATTAATATGTAAACAGTTGTGCAATTGAACAGGTAATTTTTAGAACAATAATACATATTCAAATGTAAATTATATAAACTCTTAAAACATAAATGTATTTCATTAATATGTAAACAGTTGTGCAATTGAACAGGTATTTTTTGTAAATTATATAAATTCTTAAAATATATATATATATATTTCATTAATATGTAAACAGTTGTGCAATTGAACAGGTAATTATTTTCACATCTTTTCAATCATTCTATCAAAGAGGTCTAAAAACCTCTGTGACTTCACCTCACTCTCTGCATGGCGCCTCTGCTCCCGAAGGGCCTCCTCGATCAGGTACACCATAATAGGATTAGACCTCCTCCTAGATGTTGTGGCACTTGTTGCTGCTGGGGTACTGGTTGGCATTCTACTGGGTCCTGTGTCAGGGGTCCAGGATGCTGCTGTGGTGGAGGGCTCCACAATATCCTAAAGAAACAAGGCAAATCATGTTACTTTTTAGAAATTTTCTGCAAATATCTCCTCATGAAATCTAAAGAGAATGTTTGCGAATCTGATGTTAGTGGAATTCATGAAAGTACTGAATTACATGGTAAATGATTAGCCTCACCATGAGGATTGTCATGGGATCCTCTGCTCCTGGTTGAAATGATGCCACCATCACCACAGGGGGGTCCATCGCAGGCCGGGCACCCAAAACCTCGTGCATGTCTCCATAGTACTGCCATGTAGCAACAGTGACCTCACATTGGTCTGTCCCTGAGCCAGTATTTGGAGTCCTCAATTCCTGACGCACACACACACACACAGTGGTGTAGTCTACGTGATACGCAGGTATACCCCTATACCCACTAGAAAATGTCAAGGATTTCCGTATGCCCACTAGGAAATGTCAAATATCTCCGTATACCCACTTTAAAAAGAGTGAGGATTCGTAACAACATCGTTTTGTGAAATAACTTTCATTCATAAATTCACCCCGCCGTGACGTTTGTGTTTGCGCAGCGACACGGATCGAATCGCCGAATCCAGCAACAAATGTAACTTAGCCTACTGTAAAGCGGAACGTCACGCAATTTGGCCATTTTTGAATGAATAAATCAAAAGTAATGATACAATGAATCAAATCTCGATATGTACTAAGTGTCTATGAATATTAAAGCTCAAAAAGACTGCTATTGAAATAAACTCTGAATGTTCTGCATGTTTCAGTGAATGAGCGCTCAATGTGTGCTCTACTACACACTGACGCGCGCGTGACACTCGTGGTGTTTCAGCGTCTATGAGGTGGACATGTTCACATTTGAACTTCATTGCAGAGCTTTTATGAGAGTCACTTCACAAGAATTTTACCATTTCATTTGATAAAACTATCGCCATTCATTCGTATCATATACATACTCACAAACTTTAAAGTCTTCATGACAACCTGTCAAAATCAAAGTTTTGTATAACTTGAAGAAAATATAACAGAAATATATTACTATTGCACAGTAGAGTATACTTCAAGTAGGCCTAATAATAATAATAATAATAGTTTATTAAAACACACAGAAGCTCAAATGTCTTTAATTTACAACCCACCAAAATAAAAGTTTGTAGAGATAAATAAAGTAACTCGAGGGAATTATGAAAGAAATTGCATAGTAAGATGTACTTTTTAAAATAATAATAATCAAATCTATTAAAACATAATTTCAAAGGAATATCACACAAGTTTTTAAAAAGTAAATTTTTATTTGTGCTTATAATGTTTAAGCCTTTTAATTGTCAGCTGATAAAACCTGTGCTTCAGGGACCATATTCATATAACATCTAAGGCTAAATGTAGCTCTTTACTGGCTGAGTTAGATGGCGATTAACACTAAACAGTAGAAAATGGGTGGTGGTGGCGGTGGCGGTGGCGGCGGCGGCGGCAAGCCCTGTCCTCCAAGCCCTGCTGTACCACATCGGCCTTGGTGGGGAAAGCATGTACTAAAGAGACGGCCCTTGCCATCGGCCGCTCTTTGGCAGCATTAGTAGCTACGGAAAGACCTGTGGCTGAACCTGTCAGGCATTGGAGAGAAGGACAGGGCCTTCTCGCCTTTTTGACCTCAATACTGTCAATACTGTCATCGAAAGGTTTCAGGAGGCGAAGCGACAGTCAGCTGCATTTAAACAGCTAATCCCCCGCCATCGTTCCAGATCTCGTGGGTCTGCTGCCAGGGGGCAGTCCCACGAGGCAGCTACCAGCTGCAGAAGGAGAGTGTTGCCACTCCTGCTCCCCCACAAAAGACTGGAGCCAGAGACAACACTCTCAGCTTAAGTCCTCCAAACCGAAGGCAGATCTGAGGACTGTCATTTAGGCGAGGAAGGCTTCGGCGAAGAGGCCCTGACAAGATGTGCAGGCCTCTGAGGGCGGTCCCCCCGCGAGCGAGCATCAACATCTCGCTCCCTCACGGAGCCCTCAGGAAATCGATGTTTGCTTCCCGCTGCCACCAACGTTTCGGGACGCATCGGTTTCCAGCGAACGCAAATCGCAGTGTCCGCCCAAAAACGTTGTTGCCCTGTCGAGTTCGCTTCCTCTCTGGAGGCCTGCAGAAAATATAAATCGGTTAATTCATGCCAGTCAACTGCTTCAGGTCACCAAAATCGCTCAAAGCTCAACAGCCGAGGCCAGTCCCGAGAGACTGGTCCCCCTAGTAGTGTATTTAGACACGTGGAAAGGTCTTCAAAATATATCTCTTTGGGTCCTGCGCAGAGTGGAAAAAGGGTACAAAATTCAGTTCGAGTATTGTCCACCGAAATTCAGAGGGGTGGTTCACACGCTTGTCAGCCCCAAGCAGGGTCGGGTCATGGAACACATGGGAAGTTAAGTCCCTCTTAGCAAAGGAAGCCATAGAGCAGGTTCCTCTTCAAGAAAGGGAATCCGGGTCCAAAAATGATTGGGGTTTACGCCCTATAATAGATCTCAGGGTGTTGAATCGGTCTCTGAGGAGGTTCAGATTCAAAATGCTAACCATACCTATTATCGTGAGTCAGATCAGGTCCGAGGTTTGTCACGATAGATCTTAAAGACTATTTCCACATATTCATCCTTCCCCATCACAGGAAGTTTCTGAGGTTCGCTTTTGGGGGAAAAAACATATCAATACCGAGTGCAAGGGAAGGCTTGGTGGCGTCCCCGAGCCACACACTGCTGCCCACTGGTGATGGAAGAGGGGGGCTCACTGCAATCCGCGCCCTCTTGTGACCCAGAGATGGAAGAAATTGCTCTTTTATTGAAAATGTGGGTACCACTGGACGCCGGGGAGCCAGCGGCAGAACAGAAACAAAATAAAACAAAGGATTCTCCACCCGGTCCTCCTCAGGGGGAGGGAGAGGTGCATACACTATCTCCCGAAGAGCAACTTCCTCCATCGCCGGGTCGCCCGTCTCAGGCCCGCTTGCCCTTACGCTTGCCACCTGATTTAGCCTGGACGGGCTGGGCCTGGGTGGAGGCTGTTTCTTAGGCTGAGCAGGAGTGGAGGCGGCCGCAGGGGGGCACCCTCGGTGACGAGCAGGCGGAGGTGCCGCCGCCGACTGGGTGGAGGCAGCAGCTGGTCATCGGGGCAGGATGTGCTTAATCGCCTCCGTCTGCTTCTGTGCCGTTGAAAACTGCTGGGCAAAGTTTTCCACAGCGTCGCCGAAGAGGCCGGCCTGGCAGACAGGGGCGTTGAGGAACCGCACTTTGTCGGGCTCACGCATGGCAGGTTCAGCCACAGGTGTCGCTCCTGGCCGCGATGGTCATATTCCCGCAATGAGAACACAAGTCATTCATGAGCACCATTTCAGCGTACCTATAGCCCGGTGATCATGCCCGTCAGCCAGAGTCAAGTTTTCGGTACATATCCTAGTGACAAAGATGAATTAATGATATTAAGAAGAGGATCTATGACCTCTGGAAGCATTTATTTCAGTAGCTTAGTCGGTATAGCGTCTACCATGGTGTTGATATAGATGATTTAACGAGTTTAGACAATTCTTCCTCTCCTATTGCAACGACTTAATTTAATTTTTCCTCTGGGACACTACAATGCACTGCCTGATGCGATACTGTAGTAGACGGTTGCATAGTTATAATTTTCTCTATAATATTATCAATTTTGTAAGTAAAGAAGTTCATAAAGTCATTACTGCTTTGCTCTTTAGATACTTCAGAAGTAGAAGATATATTTGTGATTAATTTAGCCACTGTATCAAAAAAATACCTTAGGTTGTGTTTGTTTTGTCCTAAGAGAGTCGAAAAATAAGCAGATCTAGCAGTTCTTAAGGCCTTTCTGTACGCAATCGTGCTCTCTCTCCACAAAATTCGAAAAACGTCTAGTTTTGTTTTCTTCCAGTTGCGCTCCATTTATTTGGCTGCTCTCTTAAGGGCCAGAGTGTGCTCATTGTACCACGCGTTGGACTATTTTCGTTAATCTTCTATAAGCGCAAAAGAGCAACTGTATCTAAAGTGCTGGATAAGAGAGAGTCAAAAGTTTCTGTCGCAATATCGAGTTCTTCTAAGCTATCTGGGATGCTGAGATGGTGAAACTGATCAGGAATATTATTAATAAAGCAATCTTTAGCAGTGTTGTGCAAGTTACTTCCAAACTGTAATACATTATACATTACTTGTTACTGTAATTTAAAAGTAATTCAATACCTTACAATATTACTGTCTCAGAATTGTAATGCGTTACATTACTCCTGTATTACTTTTGAGTTACTTTCACCAAAATAGCTATACAGTAGTAGAACTTAATATTCTAAGGCTGTAACGTTATGCGATATGAAACACTCAGATCCACGAACCTGCAGAATCGACACCCCTTCCAACTCCAAGAGTTATCCTTCCCGTCCAGATCCAATGCTACCACATCTTTAAATTACTATTAGTATTATTTTAATTTTGAAGTTAACATTATAAAATACGTAGACCTACACCACAAAACTAGTTGAGGATAAATTATTTAAAATTGGGGAATTCCAGCGTTATGGACGTGACATTTGCAGTCAAAACTTGAAATATAAATTCTCAGAAAATGCATTTAATACCAATATATTGAAGCGTCTGTTTATCCATAGGATACCCCCTTAAAAGAGTCCAGACATTAGAAAAATATCAGTCTACACATTTTATATTTAATATGAGGGAAATACACGTATGCGTGACAAATTTTTTTTTTTTTACTTTTAGGAGGCAAAATATTTTTTTGTAAGTCTTTGAATTACAATGCGCAAATCAAAAGTAACACTACCCACCGGATGAAGAAGGGTTGGCTCTCCACAGAACATAAAATATTAATTTTATTTTCCGTGTTCACATTTATGAGGAAAAAACTATGTAGCCTACATGACAGTTCTCCTTTACGGACGCGACCGCTCTGAAGCTGCACTAATATGGAAGAATTAATTGGACTTTAATATTTGTAACCCACAGAAGACAATCTACAAATGTGTAAAATGATGCGCAAATATTTCACTATCTGCAAATGTGTATATTTACATTTGTGATACGTAAAATCATATCCACAAAAATACAGGGTGATGTGTAACACACAAAACTGTTTTTACACATTTGCAGATTACTTCCTGTGAATTTGTGGGTCATATTACATTTGTAAGTTCCTTTTTACACATTTGTGGAACTTTGTCCAATGTGTACTGCGGAGATCTGTAAATAAACATATACACAAATATCTCACGATTTGCAAATACACACAATTAAATCTGTACAAATATCTTTTTATTTCACATACAAATTGTGATTTACCCATTTGTGGATCCATTTCTACACACAAAACTGTTTTTACACATTTGCAAATTACTTCCTGTGAATTTGTGGGTCACGTTATATTTGTAAGTTCCTTTTTACACATTTGTGGAATTTTGTCCAATGTGTACTGCAGAGATCTGTAAAAAAAAACATATACACAAATATCTCACAACCTAAAACATGTATTTTTACATTTGTGTTGTGTAAAATCATATTCACAAAAATAATGTGTGATTTGTAAATACACACAATTTAATCTTTACAAATATCTTTTTATTTCACATACAAAGTGTGATTTACGCTTTTGTGGATCCATTTCTACACACAAAACTGTTTTTACGCATTTGTGGATTGCTTCCGGGCAATTTGCAGGTCACGTGACATTTGCAACTCCCTTTTTACACTTGTGGATTTTTGTCCACTCTGTCCCGCATATCTGCAAAAAGAGATTTGTAAGGCATATGTGTGAGAGCAGTTAATTAGCCACACCAGCAGGTGGCGGTAGCGACATTCTCTCCCATGAATTGAGAGGATATCGACTGCACAGTCTATGCCACTGCACTACGCAACGTTAGGAGATATCAAAACTCGACTAGTTAAGTAAATTTGGCAGGATCAATAACTCCTCAGCTAAACGTTCTTACTACACAAATTACACCTCTTTTTTAACCGTAGTAATGTAGACAAGCTGCTACAACCTAATTTTCCCCGAAAATATTCAATAACTTTACTGTAATTCACTGCATTGTTGTCAAATTCAGTTTACACATCACTGCTGTTTTGATGGTTATACTACAACACTTATTTTGAAAAAAAAATTCAAATACAATTATAAATGTATAATTTTTATGATTCTTATGAAAAATATTCAATAACTTCACTGTAATACACTGCATTGTTGCCAAATTCTGTTTACACGTCACTGCTGGCCTGATTGGTTATACTACAACACTTATTTTGGGAAAAATATATATTTTTTTATTGTATATACAATTGTAAATGTATAATTTATATGATTTTTATTATGAAAAATATTCAATAACTTAACTGTAATTCACTGTATTGTTGCCAAATTCAGTTTAAACATCAATTCTGTCCTGTTGGTTATACCACAACACTTATTTTGGAAAAAAATATTTTTGCATATTCTTTATGATTATTATTTATGAAAAATATTCAATCACTTCACAGATTACCAATTAAATTGACACTGCATTGTTGCCAAATTCAGTTCACACATCCTGTTGGTTACAACAGTTATTTTGGATAAATATATTTTTGCATAATTTGCATGATTATTATTAATAATTTTTATAAAAAATATTCAATAACTTCACTGTAAATCACTGTATTGTTGGTAAATTCTGTTTACCAATCACTGTACCTGATGGTACACTTTTTGGGATAAATTTTTATTTTTGTATTACCTTATGATTTTTTATTATTACAAAATATTCACTAACTTCACTGTTACGCACTGCATTAATGCCTTATTCAAATACATCACTGATGGACACGGCAGTAACTTGATCTTTGTTGGAGACAAAGTTCAAGTTATTGCTTTTGCAAGAAACAAATATATATATATATATATATATATATATATATATATATATATATATATATATATATATATATATACACTCACCTAAAATATTATTAGGAAGACCTGTTCAATTTCTCATTAATGCAATTATCTAATCAACCAATCACATGGAAGTTGCTTGATTCAACAAGGTGCTGAAAGCATTCTTTAGAAATGTTGGCCCATATTGATAGGATAGCATCTTGCATTTGATGGAGATTTGTGGGATGCACATCCAGGGCACGAAGCTCCCGTTCCACCACATCCCAAAGATGCTCTATTGGGTTGAGATCTGGTGACTGTGGGGGCCATTTTAGTACAGTGAACTCATTGTCATGTTCAAGAAACCAATTTGAAATGATTCGAGCTTTGTGACATGGTGCATTATCCTGCTGGAAGTAGCCATCAGAGGATGGGTACATGGTGGCCATAAAGGGATGGACATGGTCAGAAACAATGCTCAGGTAGGCCGTGGCATTTAAACGATGCCCAATTGGCACTAAGGGGCCTAAAGTGTGCCAAGAAAACATCCCCCACACCATTACACCACCACCACCAGCCTGCACAGTGGTAACAAGGCATGATGGATCCATGTTCTCATTCTGTTTACGCCAAATTCTGACTCTACCATCTGAAAGTCTCAACAGAAATCGAGACTCATCAGACCAGGCAACATTTTTCCAGTCTTCAACTGTCCAATTTTGGTGAGCTCTTGCAAATTGTAGGCTCTTTTTGCTATTTGTAGTGGAGATGAGTGGTACCCGGTGGGGTCTCCTGCTATTGTAGCCCATCCGCCTCAAGTTTGTGCGTGTTGTGGCTTCACAAATGCTTTGCTGCATACCTCGGTTGTAACGAGTGGTTATTTCAGTCAAAGTTGCTCTTCTATCAGCTTGAATCAGTCGGCCCATTCTCCTCTGACCTCTAGCATCAACAAGGCATTTTCGCCCACAGGACTGCCGCATACTGGATGTTTTTCCCTTTTCACACCATTCTTTGTAAACCCTAGAAATGGTTGTGCGTGAAAATCCCAGTAACTGAGCAGATTGTGAAATACTCAGACCGGCCCGTCTGGCACCAACAACCATGCCACGCTCAAAATTGCTTTAATCACCTTTCTTTCCCATTCTGACATTCAGTTTGGAGTTCAGGAGATTGTCTTGACCAGGACCACACCCCTAAATGCATTGAAGCAACTGCCATGTGATTGGTTGATTAGATAATTGCATTAATGAGAAATTGAACCAGGACCACACCCCTAAATGCATTGAAGATGCCACGTAGAATTAAGGCAGTTCTAAAGGCGAAAGGGGGTCAAACACAATATTAGTATGGTGTTCCTAATAATCCTTTAGGTGAGTGTATATAATTATATATATATATATATATATATATATATATATATATATATATATATATATATATATATGTATGTATATAATTTATTTCATTAATTTATTTTGTCAGTTCCAAACATTGACTTCTGTTCCTTCTGTGGGAATAAAGACCTGCCAAAAACTATGCTGTTTGGGTGAGATTTAAACTGTACAGTAGATAATGTAGTGGATAATATGTAAAACATCTGGAGTGAAATTCCATGGATTATTTAATAGTAATTAATTATTGTAAAACTTTTATGCATCATAGGATTCCTAAAGCGAACATTTCCTTCATATAATTGACATATTTATCCCCTTATAGATTCAGTGTGGAACTTGTGCGAGATGGTTTCACATACGATGTCTTGGAATGAAAGCAGCACAAATACCAAGAAAAGATATCCCTTGGTATTGTGCTATGTGCAAAAGCATGTAAAGAGGCCGTAGGAGAGTTTGACAATATCTCTTGTTATTGACTATGTTTGGCTCTGAAAATGTCCCAGGATTACCAGCAAGATTACATGTGTGGGGGGAAAAGTTGATGGTAATGCAAAGTAAGGTTTAAAGAGTAGTAAAGTTTATAACACATATGAAAAATAATAAATGAACAAAGATTTCACTTTGTTATTTTTCATAATAAAACAACAAGTTTAACCAACAGGGCAGCAGTGATGTGTGAACTTAATTTGGAAACAATACAGTGAATTACAGTGAAGTTATTGAATACTTTTAATAATAAAAATCATATAAATTGTGAATTTATAATTGTATATACAATAAAAATATATATATTTCCCAAGATAACTGTTGTAGTATAACCAACACTTATTCATAATTTTTCATAATAATCATAATAATTATACATTTATTATTGTATACAATATATATATATATATATATTTTTTTTTTTTCAAAATAAGTGTTGTAGTATAACCATCAGGACAGCAGTGATGTGTAAACTGAATTTGGCGACAATACAGTGAATTACAGTGAAGTTATTGAATATGTTTCATAATAAAAATCATCAAAATTACATATTTACAATTGTATATACAATTAAAAAAAAATGTTTTTCCAAAATAAGTGTTGTAGTATAACCATCAGGGCAGCAGTGATGTGTAAACTGAATTTGGCAACAATGCAGTGTATTACAGTGAAGTTATTGAATATTTTTTCATAATAATCATACAAATTATACATTTATAACTGTATATACAATATATATATATATTTCCCAAAATAATTGTTGTAGTATGACCATCAGGGCAGCAGTGATGTGTGAACTGAATTTGGCAACAATACAGTGATTTACAGTGGAGTTATTAAATATTTTTCATAAGAATCATAATAAGTATACATTTATAATTCTATATACAATAAAAAAAATATATTTTTCCCAAAATAAGTGTTGTAGTATAACCAATCAGGACAGCAGTGACGTGTAAACAGAATTTGGCAACAATGCAGTGTATTACAGTGAAGTTATTGAATTTTTTTCATAAGAATGATAAAAATTATACATTTATAATTGTATATACAATAAAAAAAAAATTCAAAATAAGTGTTGTAGTATAACCATCAAGACAGCAGTGATTTATAAACTGAATTTGACAACAATGCAGTGAATTACAGTGAAGTTATTGAATATTTTCCATAAATATAAATCATAAAAATTATGCAAAAAATATTTCCCCCCCCAAAATAAGTGTTGTATAACCAACAGGGCAGCAGGGTGTAAATTGAATTTGGTGACACTATAGTGTGTGACATTGAAGAAATTGATTGTTTTCGTAGTAACGCTTTTCGGGGTTTGCACTTTGCAGACGGTCCCTTCGGATCCACTGCGAAGGAAAGCTCGTTTCGGGGAAAATTAGGTTGTAGCAGCTTGTCTACATTACTACGGTTAAAAAAGAGGTGTCATTTGTGTAGTAAGAACGTTTAGCTGAGGAGTTATTGATCCGGGAAGTTCGAATCTCTGAATTTATTGCCAAATTTACTTAACTAGTCGAGTTTTGATATCTCCTAACGTTGCGTAGTGCAGTGGCATAGACTGTGCAGTCGATATCCTCTCAATTCATGGAAGAGAATGTCGCTACCGCCACCTGCTGGTGTGGCTAATTAACTACTCTCACACGTACGCCTTACAAATCTCTTTTTGCAGATCGCAGCGGGACAGAGTGGACAAAAATCCACAAATGTGTAAAAAGGGAGTTGCAAATGTCACGTGACCTGCAAATTGCTCGGAAGCAATCCACAAATGCGTAAAAACAGTTTTGTGTGTAGAAATGGATCCACAAAAGCGTAAATCACACTTTGTATGTGAAATAAAAAGATATTTGTACAGATTAAATTGTGTATATTTACAAATCACACATTATTTTTGTGAATATGATTTTACACAACACAAATGTAAAAATACATGTTTTAGGTTGTGAGATATTTGTGTATATGTTTTTTTAGAGATCTCTGAAAATTCCACAAATGTGTAAAAAGGAACTTACAAATGTAACGTGACCCACAAATTCACAGGAATTTGCAAATGTGTAAAAACAGTTTTGTGTGTAGAAATGGATCCACAAATGCGTAAATCACAATTTGTATGTGAAATAAAAAGATATTTGTACAGATTTAATAGTGTATTTGCAAATCGTGAGATATTTGTGTATATGTTTATTTACAGATCTCCGCAGTACACATTGGACAAAATTCCACAAATGTGTAAAAAGGAACTTACAAATGTAACATGACCCACAAATTCACAGGAAGTAACCTGCAAATGTGTAAAAACAGTTTTGTGTGTTACACATCACCCTGTATTTTTGTGGATATGATTTTACGTATCACAAATGTAAATATACACATTTGCAGATAGTGAAATATTTGCGCATCATTTTACACATTTGTAGATTGTCTTCTGTGGGTTACAAATATTAAAGTCCAATTAATTCTTCCATACACTAAAAGACTGTTTTAAAACTTTCACAGAGACCTCAAAAAGAAGACACATATTTCTTTAAAGTGAATTTCGATTTGTACTAATTGTATATTAATTTTAATCAATGTTTCATCAACCAATTGCCTGGATTTAATAAATAAGAAGTAAATATAGCAGACAATAGATCACGACACGGAGGCGCCTGCACGTGAACTGGAGCGCGTCTCATAAATTAACCGAAACTCAGCGTAGGCTATAAGGTAGCCTAGCCTACTTCACAGCAGAGGTGGTTTGCAAGTCACAAGTTAGTCTCGAGTCTTTGCATTCAAGTCCCAAGTCAAGACAGACAAGTCCCAAGTCAAGTCCCGAGTCAAGACAGGCAAGTCCAAGTCAAATTGCAAGTCCTCGAGTTTAAGCCTCAAGTCTTAAACAAGTCATTAGTGCTTTTTGCACAAATTAGTGTCTCAGTGTTAATTACTATAGAAAAATTAAATGCATATAATTTATATCAGGAAGGCTTTTAAAATATGTTCATGACTTGTTTAATTTCATATTTATTGCGATAAAATTTTCACTAAGGGCACCCATCTATCTCAGTTCAATTTAGGGATTTTTCTTACGTGTGACAAAAAAAGAAAAAGGCAGTGAAAAAAAATATTTTATTGGTAACCCAGTAACAAAGGCAAAATCATTTAATAGAAATAACTGCTACACATTTTGTATGTGTGTGAGAGAGAATGTGGCAATGCAGATTTAAAAATAAAAGTAACTGTTCATTGGGAAAATTAATCGTGATTTGCTACACAATAAGTTTAAAATATTGAGTCCCTGGTTAAATTATTTTGTTAACGAGACAGTAATTGTAGAACATTCCTATTTCCACGGCGACGTATCAAGCGTCACGTGACACTTTTTGGGGCTACGTGCCTGTCATTTAGCCTACAAAACATAAATCCATCCATTTCTCCCGAAAGACATGAAAGTGAGTGGCTGGTGAACAAGGACAAGACTTTATAGTTACCTACAGGCTAAAATGTGCGTTTGTTGTGGGGGAAAAAAACATGTCTCAAAATTATATTTGAAAGGTTTAGTAGCCTATTTATTTCCGCTAACTTAGACATCAGTTTGTTTACTTTTTCTCAAATTATAAATGATTCGCTAGTACTTGTGTATTTAAATGCCTGAAAAAGAAAAGAAAAAAACATTATTTGGTTGAAAACTGTCTGAACGTGTGATAAATGACAACTGACAAGCGCTGCTGAATGCACGCTCTCTGGCTCAGTGCCAAACGTGCGAAAGCAGCGCTAATCAGCGCTGTGATCATGCGTCAATGATACAGTGCTATACTACAGTGATTATTACAACTCTGATCTGTGGTTTTAGAAGGTAGGTCAAGTCTTTCCAAGTCACAGGGCTCAAGTCCGAGTCAAGTCGCGAGTCATTGTTGTCTAAGTCGAGTCGCAAGTCATCTTTGATTATGTCAAGTCGAGTCGCAAGTCATCAAATTTGGGACTCGAGTCCAAGTCAAGTCCAAGTCATGCGACTCGAGTCCACAACCCTGCTTCACAGACCTGAAAAAAAAAATATATATATTGAAATGTCTACTTGTAAACAGAACAATTCAAAACAAAAGAAAACGGACTGCTCTCTGCTTATCTGTATGAAATGTGCATTTCTCTCTGGCGCATTCACTACTGCGAAGATCGCGAGTCAGCAACGTCAACTTCATCTTTATTAATAAACAATTAAAATGTCTCCTTGCTATATTTGACATATTCATAATCATTGCTTTTGCCGGTTCTTTGTGACAGCTTTTAGTTGCTTTCCTTAGGCTACATCATGAACGCGTCACCACCGCATCAAAAATAATTGCGTGATGAAAACAAGAAAAATACCACCTAAACATAGCCTAACTGTTTAGAAAGAAAACACAGAACAAATAGAGTAGCCTAATGCGCATACGTCCATCTCGTGAATGTCTTCTTCATGCCATCTTCACCCATTAACCACTTTTCCACTGGCCAGCACGAGCACAGAGGCCGAAATCATGCCTCACGGCATTCCTGTAAAAAATAAATCGCTATAAAAAATATATCAGACGCTGCCATTTAGTCTTTATTTACAAACTTGGACACCACACGCGGCTATTGACTGACCACGAACAGGTAACAGCCTACTTGCATTTTTCATTCGTTAATGTCTCGCGGTCTTGGTGTTTTTTTGTTGTTGTTTTTTTACAATTAAAACTAAAAGTGTGTTGTAACACAAGCGTAACTGAACATGTAATATAGTAAAATATTACTGAAAATTGATTAGTAATGCCTTACACTACTGCGTTACAGCAAAAAGTAATATGTTACTGTAATGCATTACTTTTGTAACGCGTTACTCCCAACACTGATCTTTAGTGGCAGAAGTGATAGTTCTAACATATTTGTAACATGGAGTCAGCTTTGCAACCTTGGCTAAATGGAGTATACACAAGACTAGATAATGATCTGAGATGCCATCGCTCTGCTGCAGAATTGCAATGGCATTAACATTGATTCCATGTGACAATATTAGATCTAAAGTATGATTATGACAATGAGTGGATCCTGACATGTGTTGTCTAATTCCAATAGAGTTCAGAATGTCTCTAAATGCCAATCCCAATGTGTCTTTTCGTTATCTACATGTATATTAAAATCACCAACAATTAGGGCTTTATCTGCAGCCAGTACTAACTCTGATAAAAAATCAGCAAATTCTTTGATAAACTCTGTATGGTGCCCTGGTGGCCTGTATACAGTAAATAGCACAAATGTCAAGCGTGATTTATCATTTACACTAGATAGTGTTACATTAAGCACCAACAATTCAAAATAATTATATTTGAAACTAGACTTCTCAGTAATTTTAAAGATATTACTATAGATTACAGCAACACCACCCCCTTTTCCTTTCAGACCTGGCTCGTTTTTATAACAGTAATCTTGGGGTATGGACTCATTTAAAGTAATATAATTGTGTGGTTTTAGTGGGGTTTTTGTCAAACACCGCACATCTAGGTTATAATCTGTAATCATATCATTACCAATAAGTGCTTTTGAAGTAAGGGATTGAATATTCAGCAACCCGAGCTTTATTATTTGTTCATCTGTATTATATCTATTTTTTATTTGTTGAACGTCAATTACATTTTTACCCTTAAATGGGTTTGGGAGTTTTTTTGTATTTTCTAATTCGGGGAACAGACACAGTCTCTATATGATGATATCTAGGTTAAAGAGTCTCTATGTGATGGGATTTATCTGCCCTCAGTGACGTGAGACAGCTAGCAGATGGTCGGTTTAGCCAGTCTGTCTGTTTCCTGAACTGAGCCCCAAATCGTCATGTTTGAGCTCTAAGACTATGTGCCATATTACCAGAGAGAAAAGCAGCACCATCCCAGGAGGGATGAATACCATATACAGTATAATGTTATAGTACATATATAATATCAGTACAGAAGACAGTGGGAATAATTCTTCATAACATTCTAAATGAAATATACTGGTGTCTGTAATGAAAAAATGAAAAAATCTTCATATTTTTTAAAGTTTTAATATAATGAAAAAAAAAATACACATCGTTTGTCACTATAAGGTTCCACATACACTGCTATTAACTTTTACTCAGCCTAATGCATTATTTAATGGGAAAATTTCAAGGAATATTTTGATTTCAATAATATACAGATATATCCAATTAGTATTTAGTTTCTCTTGGCCTTTTCCTTTTCTTCAGAGATAATGAACTTTCCTGTGGCCAGTCTTCTAAGTCTTTAATAAGGTGAGATGTCAGATAAGAGGAGCAGTAGCCCCGGCTCACGGAAGCGTCAGTGATATTAATGAGTTCCGGGTGAGAGCGGGTCAGTGTAACGTCTGCTCGTACCTTCCTTAATGAACAGAAGGGGTTCTGTTTGTCTCTGCTAATGGTAGACTCTAAACAAAAGAATTCCACCCCATCTCGCGGAGCAGTTTACGATCAGAATGGATTCTGAAGCCAGCAAGAAGAGAGATAAAACTTTATCCTAATGCAGAAATGTTAAAAAAAGAGCAGTGTGACATATTGTACAGTAGGTAGCTATGTCTAATTGTAAACAAGCTTTGTTCCAAACCCTTGTGAACTACTAAAAAATACAGAATTTCACAGGCAATGTGAATGTGGATCTTTTAGATGGTCTTTTCTGGTCTTGCTATTGTCTTGGTCTCAACCCCTCATTTTATTGGTCTTGACTTGGTCTCAGTTTAGGTGGTCTTGACTACAACACTACCAGAAAGTGTCCTCCATATATGTTAGCTGACTAGGGTTAAAAACAGTTTTGTTTTAAATGACAAGCTGCATAAGAATGAATGAAAAGAAGCCCAGGCTTCTAGTTTCTGGCAATGCATAATACACAGCATAACATACTGTACACACACACACACATTCACTCAAGTAAAACAAACACATCAGATTTCCTGGTAAGACTTTATACGTTATCTTGAGCTTTGTAATGCTCAAAAACGTCTCGGTTACGTATGTAACCCTCGTTCCCTGAGTAAGTAACAGAGACGTTACGTCGGATGACGGAGAATGGGGGTTTCGCCTAGAAAGCCTATCGACTTCGAGTATTACAAAACGAGCCTATGGCAATGAAATGCCATGGGTCTGCGGAATTTGCATAGCGTATCTCCGCCCCACCGCGTGGGTATAAAAGGAGAGACGCCGGCAAAGGCAGATCATGTCTTCGCTGAGGAGCCGAGACTGAACTCAGGCGTCTGCCCAGCGGTACAGCTAAAGTGGCAGGGAGACGTAACGTCTCCATTCCCTACTCAGGGAACGAGGGTTACATACGTAACCGAGACGTTCCCTTTCGTAGTCACTCCGAGTTACGTCGGATGACGGAGAATGGGGGTTCCCGTATAATCACGCCACCTTCACAGCTTTCTTCCAGTGCCCTGCGAAAGTCTGATCCCCCTGTCGTGATACTGGCACGGACGAAGGAGTCCTACTTAGCACAGGAATACCAAGGTACACTGGGGAGCATATCTCAGAGGAAATATGCCGCAGCATGCCTACCCGTAGGGAGGACTTAGGAACACACATATGGCCGAAGGGCTGCATATGGAGGAACACTGGAGTGACCAGCCCGTGGGGTGGCAACTTTCAACTCCAGGGGAGGCAAGGTGGCTTGCCGAGGGAAAGACACATGCTCAAGGAGGCTTACAGTGGAAATACACATGTGGGGGTTACTCAGGGGAGGAACCATGCACACGGAGGCACCTAGCCGACGCACAGGCAATAGACACTGGGGCCAGCGTCAACAGTGCTGGAGGAACTCAGGGCTTCAGAGAGGAAGGCTCACCTGAGGAGAATATCGCACGTATCCAGTACGTGGAGTGGAATGGCGAGCAAGCGAAGACACCTGAGCGGGTCCGGTACTAGCTGGTTGAAGCGAGTACGTGAGAGGACACAGGCTCCACTCGGAGATTGTAGAATCTGGCGAATGTGTTTGGTGTCGCCCAGCCTGCAGCTCTGCATGTCTGCCAGCGAGGCGCCATGCGCTAGAGCCCAAGAGGAAGCCACACTCCAGCTGGAGTGGGCTGTCACACCAAGGGGGCACGGTTCGGCCTTGCTGTTGGTAAGCCAAAGCAATGGTGTCCACTATCCAGTGAGACAACCTCTGCTTTGAGAGAGCCTTTCCCTTCAGTCTCCCACCATAACAGACAAAGAGCTGGTCTGAGGTCCTGAAACACTGCGTCCTGTCTACGTAAGCGCGGAGAGCGCGTACTGGACAGAGCAGTGCCAAGGCTGGGTCTGCCTCCTCCAGGGGCAGCGCTTGCGGCTTCACCACCTGGTCCCGGAAGGGAGTGGTGGGAACCTTGGGCACATATCCAGGCCGGGGTCTCAGGATCACGTGAGAGTAAGGCGGCCCGAATTCCAGGCACGCTTCGTCGACGGAGAATGCGTGCAGGTCCCCTACCCTCTTGATGGAGGCCAGTGCAACCAGGAGCGCTGTCTTCATTGAGGAACTTAAGCTCCACTGATTGCAGAGGCTCAAAGGGAGCCCTCTGCAGGGCATTTAACACCACTGAGAGGTCCCAAGAGGGAACGAGAGGAGGGCGAGGAGGATTCAGTCTCCTCGCCCCTCTCAGGAACCTGACGATCAGGTCGTGCTTTCCCAGAGACTTACCTTCAACTGCTTCGTGATATGCGGCGATAGCGGCCACATACACCTTCAGTGTGGAGGGAGACAGCCTTCACTCCAGCCCATCTTGCAGGAAGGAAAGCACGACACTGATCGAGCATCTCCTGGGGTCTTCTCAGCGAGAAGAGCACCAGTTGACGAAGAGGTTCCACTTCAACGCATAGAGATGTCTCGTGGACGAAGCTCTAGCGGAAGTGATGGTAGCCGCCACCGCATGTGGAGCCTCCAAAGATCGGGACGAGGGTGCCAAAGGGTGCCCCGTCTCTGAGAGAGGAGGTCCTCTCTCAGAGGAATTGGCCAAGGAGGTGCTGTCGCAAGGAGTACTAGTTCGGAGAACCAGGTCCTGGTGGGCCAGTATGGCGCAACCAAAGTGACCTGCTCCTCGTCCTCCTTGATCTTGCACAGAATCCGTGCGAGAAGGCTCACTGGGGGAAACTGTGGAGACAACAACATGCCTGGAACTCGTTCTAGGGGAACTCCGGCCCGTAGAAGCTGAGGTTCCTCCACGGGGTGAAGAACTAACGGCAAGTCGGAGTCACTGGGACTCGGAGCGTGCCATGATGCCATGCCCACCTCGGGACTCGATCGCGAAGCCACAGCTGAAGCGGTCTCATATGAAGCAATCCGAGCGGCGTCGCCGTGGCTGCAGATGCCATATGCCCCAGGAGCCTCTGAAAAAATTTCAGTGGGACCGCACTCTTGCTATCGAACTATCGAAGACAAGTCAGCAGTGAGTGTGCACGCTCGCTCGTAAGCTGCGCGGACATGGCGACCGAGTCGATCTCCAAACCAAGAAAACTGATCCTCTGCACGGGGCTGAGTTTGCACTTCTCCCAGTTGACCCGATGGCCCAGACGGGCTAGGTGCCGGAGCACTAGGTCTCTGTGTTCGCAAACCTGAACTCGAGAGTGACCTAGTATTAGCCAGTCGTCGAGGTAATTCAGGATGCGAACCCCGTGGTCGCGTAGGGGAACAAGGGCTTCCTCGACGACCTTCGTAAAGACGCGAGGAAACAGAGCCAACCCGAATGGGAGAACCGCGTCCTGATATGCCTGCCCATCGACGCAAACCGGAGAAACGGTCTGTGTCGAGGTAAATGGAGACATGAAAGTCGGCGTCCTTCAGGTCTATCGCTGCAAACCAATCCTGTGGCTGCACGCATTCGAAAATGCGTTTGGCCGTGAGCATCTTGAACGGCAACCTGTGAAGGAAGCGGTTTGAGACGCGCAGATCCAGGATCGGCCATTACCCACCGGTCTTCTTGGGGACAATGAAGTACGGGCTGTAAAACCCCGACTTCATCTCGGCTGGAGGGACAGTCTCAATTACACCCTTCGCCAGCAGGGTAGCAACCTCCGCTCTCATGACGGGGGCATTGCCACCGACCATAGTGAAGCGGATTCCCCTGAAGCGGGGAGGAGACCGTGCGAACTGAATCGCATAGCCGCGCCTGATCGTTCGGGCGACCCAGCGGGACAGGCTGGGGAGCTCTAACCAAGCTGCCAGAAACTGAACCAGCGGGGTCATACGAACCACAGACGTCCCCCCAGGAGGGGCAGCGAAGCGAAGTGACCAGCCCAGGTGAGGGTGGCATAGGGGCCCGGTGCGGGGGCGTGGCCAAGCTCCGTGCCCTGACAGAGGAGACCAGGGAAGGACCAGCGTTCCACGGGGGTCTGCTCTGCCAGGGGTCTGGCGACAGAGGGGGACGAGAGTGGTGAGGTCCGGAGACAGCACACACTGTCATCCGCGCCCTCTGGGACAGAGGGGGACGGGAGTGGCGAGGCCCAGGGGCCCAGGGGCGGCGCACACTGCGGTCCGAGAACTCTGTGACAGAGAGGGATGAGAGCGGCGAGGCCCGGGGGCGTCGCGCACTGTCATCCGGCTCTGTGTGCTCAGTGATGGGAGTATCGGTTCTTACTAGGGAGAACAAAAGATTCTCCCCTGGCCCTCCACCGGGGAAAGGAGTGGTCCTGCTACCAACTCCTGGAAAGAACTGAGTCCCATCTCTGAGGAGCCCGTCTAAAGAGCGCCGCTTAACCTGGCATGTAGCGGGGGGCGGGGCTGGAGAGGGCTGTGGCGGGAGGGCGCCTTCGGCGGTCGGCTGACCGAGTGATCTGAGTGGACGGCGGGGCCGTCGGGACAGAATCAACGTCAGTCTGCACATGGGCGGTTGAGAGCTGTTGGGCAAAGTCCTCAACCGCACCGCCGAAGAGGCCGACCTGAGATATGGAAATGTCGGACAGACGGGGCCGCGCGACATCCAGCACATCAGACAGGTTCAGCCACAGAATGGTGAGCATCACCTAACCCAGGTAGCGTACGGCCACTTTCGTCACTCGGAGAGCGAGGTCAGTGGCGGCACGCAGCTCAGTGAAGAGCCCTGGGTCAGTCCCGCCCTCATGCAGGACCATGAGCATCTGGGTCCGGTATACCAGCAGAATGACCATGGCAGCAGAGAGGCAGCTGCCAGTGGCGCTATAGGATCTCGCCACAAGTGGAGACGAAAAACTAGAGGCCACGGACGGGTGCTTAGGATTGCGCCGAGAAGAAGCACTCTGAGGACACATAGCATCGCAACAGAGCGTTCAGCCGGGGGAACCCCAGTGTACCCATGGCAGCGGCCCCATCGAGGGGAGGAAAGGCGGATGAGATCAGCGAGCGGTCCCGAGAAGACAAGGGGGTCTTCTAGGACTTCGAGATCTCATCATGCACGTCCGGGAGGGAAGGTATTGGGGTTTGCCGTGGACGAGGGTCGGCGGCCTTACCCAAAACCCCTCGTCCCAGGAAAGCATGGCCGTCATCTCTGGATCGGACTCAGGCACAGCCGTATGCACACCAGAAGGTGGCAGCTGTGACGAGTGGTCATTTCCAGAGAATCAAACCCACCAAGTGAAGCTGCTACAAACATAGTATCATCCTCTGTAGCTTCAAATGAAACACACGGGCCACCAGAAGGTAGACCCGTGGGAATCACCCGTTCACTAGCGGGCACCGTCATTGAGGAGGGGGGGCTGGGGCGTGGACACGGAGTCGGTGCCTTGTTCCAGACCAACACCCTCAGGTCACCCTGGCCACCAGCCGAAGATCGGGGGGTGGATGAGGGGACTCTCACTCTTGCGAGTTCACAGAGTGTCGACCTTAATGACGCAATGGTCATGTTCCCACAGAGAGAACATAAGTCATCCACGAGCGCTGCTCTAGTATGATCAAGCCCAAACATACTAGACAACGCTCATGCCCATCAGAGTCCGATACCAAGCTGCCGCAACCATTCTTTTTTTTTTTTTTTTAAATGCACGGGTGAGCCGTCTTTGAAAAGACGTGCCGCGTGCGAGCTCTTTTTGTGAGAGGCGAGAAAACTCTGCGATGTTGAAGCGAGGAGGGAGAAACACACTCACTGGCAGATCACTGCACAGACCAGCAGGCAATGTGAATTCGCTGCAGATCGCCGTCACACCAACACCGGAGAGTGGCTTGTCTCGTAGAGCGAAGTCAGAAATAGCTGTGGAGTGAGGAGATACTCTTGGCTCCGAAGCGAAAACATGATCTGCCTTTGCCGGCGTCTCTCCTTTTATACCCACGCGGTGGGGCGGAGATACGCTATGCAAATTCCGCAGACCCATGGCATTTCATTGCCATAGGCTCGTTTTGTAATACTCAAAGTCGATAGGCTTTCTAGGCGAAACCCCCATTCTCCGTCATCCGACGTAACTCGGAGTGACTACGAAAGGGAACAGCCAGTTACAAATGTAATTTGACTGCTGTTATGTCTAAGATTTGCTCTTAAGTGGCACATAAGGACAGTCTGAACTGGAGCGGTCCCCTGTGAGCTCTACAGCATATGGTGAGGAGCATCTTGCTATTTATGGCCACAGCCTCTTGCAAGAGCTGTGACAGGGGACTCTTCCAACACAGCTCCAGCAGAACAATTATTTTAATTGTGCAGATTATCTCCCATCAGCGAGGAGCAATTAATGCATTTTAAACTTTCGCAGTTAACACAGCAGCCAAAAAATCTTCCAGAGATGAGGGGGTGCTGTGGGTGAAGAATCTTTTTGCGGTACAGACATGCTTTTGTAAATGATACAGATTCTGTCAGAAATATCCAATGAACCATTTGTCAGAAAAGAAAAAGAGCATGAAATAAAGACAGATTGATTTAGCTGAACAAGAAAGAGATACGATGTGCACCACAATGTTAGGGTTTTACGGTGGTCGTCAGGGTGTTGTTATGTTGCTGCTAATGTGTTCTTAAAGCTGCATTTACACTACAGGGGCAAAACTCTGCTCAATGCCTCTGACAATGCTAAAACGCCTCAGTGCACACCTAATACAATCGTCACATATACACGCAATTCCATTTTAAAATGCAAACTTTGTTTCCGAATGGCTAAAGTAAAGATATGTGTCAATTTAATAATATTTTGTAAAAACAGGCAATCTATTCACAATGAAAATGTCCAAACTGCAATATTTAACATACATATAACAACTTATGCATTCAATGTTTAAACACTGATTTATGCACTAAATCCAGCAGAAACTCCAGCACAATCTAAGTATTTTTAAATGCTCAAGACAGACGTCACTACCTTATCCTCACAGCTTCAGCTGCCACCAGCTGTTTTCTGCTCTTTATTTGCATAAAGTTGAGCATTTCTCAATTTTAGAGCTCTTGGCCACTCTTAACACTTTATCCTGTTTGCTGTGAATCCCACAGGTCACCTCGCAAATGAAACTCCGCTTTTATAGGAATGAAATGAAAATGCCGCTCTGCCACGCTCACTACGCTGCAGTGAAAATAAAGTCCAGTCACTTTAGCGAAAATTCGCTTGCAAAAACATGTCCAATGTCCGTTGTCAATAGCGTAGTGATGTTTAAGGCATAGCTCACACAGAAGTCACTTTCAAACCAAGCAGCTTTCTGTTGGTCAGTGTGGTGAATTAATGTGACGAAATTGAACATGAGCTAAATCAGTGTGGGTAACTTTTTTGCCCTCACGCAAAATCCCATAATCTTACAGATTCCTATGACTGAATTTTGCCGGCAAAATTACACCAAGCAATGGTAAATGTGACTGCAACTTTAGTGTTTGGAGCCCACCTCATGTCTTTTTGATATTCTCATCTCTATATATGCTTTGAATCCACCTTCATTGCATGTCTAATGGAATTTATGATTTTTAACCCATTGCATCATCCATGAGGAAAAGCAACTAAACATTCTACTTGTCAAGCCGTATGATTTGAGGGATCATTTATGTCAGTAGCACAAACACCACTAATTAGGTCTCTGCCATTCTGGGGCAGAAAACTCTGATTAGCAACCCCAATTCTATCTATTTCTGACTTCGATTTGCCGCCCCATTTCTATTTATTTCCGATCTTTGACAAATCCTGTGAGAGCAATGAACCCTTATATCTCCTCTCTAAAACTGATACTCTACTCTCCAGAGACCAGGGAAAGAGATTTGTGTAACCCATTTCATAAAAATAGTCGAGTTAAGGCCTGGTAGGGGATCTTGGATTTATCTTATTAATATAATCAGCCAGGAAAGGGGACACAAAATGACTGAGTTCAATTCTCTCGCAGCACTTCCATGCAGGGTCACTCAGCCAATCACTCCAGACAATCATTCTCTCGTTTCCCACTGCGTGCCTTAATCACTCTCATCAGAGTTATTGCATGAGGTTGCTTGCCTCCATTGTGAGCTCAGAAAAGGTCTATTAGAGTCTTCTTTAGTACCTCTCATAGACGGGTGGGGTAGTGTGGGATTAGCTATTTCACAGATATTGGAATCCGTTGTTCTGTTGTGAAGGTATTGATTACCAATAACAGCTTTCTGGGTCACAGTTTTTCATCTTCACAGAGGAAATGCTATACAAAACCTATTTTCAATCTTCTCTGAAATTTATTGGCTGTTTTGTTGATACTCTTATCTGTGTTCTGTAATGTTGAGGTCGTGGATCTGGGTGAATGATCAGACGATTATATGAGACACCTGCTGGAGAGTTTTTTTTACTCTGCTGGAGAGTAAAAAAAAAAGTTTGGACAATGCGTCCATAGAAAATTAGAAACATTTCAGTGAGTCCAAAGATCAGTAGAGGTGTAACATGGCTTACTTTTCTGTTTTTACAATGCATAGTATCCACTATAGCGCTCAGGGGCAATTCACAAAAAAATAAATTGTGCCCACTGTCATTTGTTGTATGTTTCAGTTCCAAATGTGTGAGGAATACAGCAGATTACCACCATCTGGCATACTTTATTGGGACTGTACAGCATCACTTGACCACTGTGATTCTAACCCGATCTTAGTATTTATAGGCATCAGTGTTGTTTCAGTATCACTATTATTATAGTTTTTATTACTATTCTGAAGTAGTTTTCATTTGTATATGTTTTATAAAAATTTATATATATTTAATATATATACAGTAGAGATCAAAATTAAAGAACAACATACAGTTTCCTAAATTTTACGGTCACTGCTTAGTCCTAGCTACAATTAACCTAACAGGAGCAGAAGGGCAGTTTGTTTTAGCATATTTTATAAGTTACATATATTTAACTGCAGTATATAAAACTTAAACAAGACAATTAAAAAATAACTCTGGTCAAAATTAGAGAACTCTTTCAGATACCTCCAAGTTATTGGTGATAATGTGGCACCTGGTGCTAATTTCCTTAATTATCTGGCACACCCTATTTAACTGGCAGCAAACTTTCCAATTTTAACTGACTTTGCAAGATGGCAAGCCACTCTAAGGTGACTGAAACCCTACAACACCAGTTTGTACAGATGAAGGCCAAAGGGATGACCCTTTCAGCTATTGCAACAGAAATTGGTCATTCCAAATCTGTGATTTCTAGAATATTGAAGCTTTAAAAAGACACTTATTCATTCAAGTCCCGCAAAAAGGCTGGTCATCCGCGTAAGACAATTGCACGATGAGGAGACTTTCAATGTGGAATCGGTTCAACACTGCAGCTGGAATTGCTCCCCAGTTCAGAGCTGAACACGGTAAGGATCTGTCTCAGCATACAGTGTCTCGTCGTTTAAGAGAATTCGGACTGAAAGCCCACTCTGCAGTGACCAAGCCTCTCATCAGCAGAAAGAATCAAAAGGCTAGGCTAACCTTTGCGGAGGAGCATGTTGTGTGGACAGAGGAGAACTGGTCAAAAGTTCACTTTAGGGATGAAAGTAAGTTTAATTGATTTGGGTCCGATGGGAAACATTATGTTCGGCGTCAAACTGGGGAAAGATTGAACTCAAAGTGCGTAAAGAAGTCAGTCAGAGATGGAGGAGGAAGTGCCATGGTTTGGGGGATGTTTTCTGCAGCAGGAGTTGGGCCTATTATACAGCTACATGGTAGGGTGAATGCAAATGTTTATTAGAACCTCCTTTGGCAACATGTGGTTCCTTCCCTGCAAGCATCTCCCAATCAGCCCTAAATTTTCATGCAAGACAATGCCCCCTGTCACACTGCAAAACGGGTAAAACAGTTCCTTGAAGCTCAGAAAAATGGAAATAATGAAATGGCCAGCCCAGAGTCCTGATCTAAACCCGATTGAAAATCTTTGGAAAATCCTTGGCGACAAAGTTATGGCTGAGAAATCCACTACAGTTACCGAACTGTGGAAGAAGAGTGGACCAAGATCACACCATCAGTGTGAAAATCTAGTGATGTCCTGTGGCCGCAGATGTGTTCAGGTCATTCAAAGCAAGGGCCTCTACACTTCCTACTAAATTTTGACTGCTGTAAGCCTCAAATTTTAGTTGTAATGCTTTCTTTTGTGCTGCAGTGGTTATTGTTCTCTAATTTTGATCGCTGAGTTTTCCACAAAATAAAGGTTTTTGTTGAAGTACCTTGGTTATTTTGTAAAAAATGCTAGAAGAACAATGGTATACCCACAGCTAATATTCCTTTAAATTTCAAGCAATGAAGATTAATAATATATTTCTGAAAATAATCAAGTGTTTCTTAATTGTTCTCTAATTTTGATCTCTACTGTATTTTATTTAAGTTTGTGTTATTTTAATACCTAAGTTAAACTAAAATGAGAAATTATGTCTTGGCAACTAGCTAAAATAAACAAAATAAATACTGTACTGTCATGGGTGCAGGAAGACAGAACAAGATGAAGGTATCTTTTCAACACAAAGGTTTAAGGAGCTTAAATGCAAGCACAGATGACAATAATTAACGGAACACAGGTGATACAGATGACAATGATTGACTAAACACAGGTGATACAGCTGAACTGATAATGACAGTAAAGATGACATGTGATGACAGGCAGACAAGTCCAAATGAAAACAAACTAAACCAAACACCACTGTGACAGAACACCCCTTCCCGCAAGGCGCATCCTCTCGCCATAACAGGAGAGATGAATGTAGGAAGGTGGGGGTTTGGGAGGAGGAAGAGGAGCAGGCGGAGGGCTGGCAGCAGGAGTTGGAGAAGGGCTGTAGAAGGCAGCTATAATATCAGGAAAAGGGCTTGGCAGAGGGGAGATAGGTCCAGAGGGAAACCACCCCGGTTGGGGCTGCCCTCACAGGTCTGACGTCAGGACCTTTTCTTTTGTGCCGAAGCCTTCTTAGCCTGAAGAACGGTCCTCAGATCCGGCTTAGACTTAGAAGACTTCCGCTGAGAGTGTTGTGTCTGCTTCCAGTGTTTCTGTGGAGGTGCACGAGACGCAACACTCTCTTTCTGCTGCACACGATATGAGGAGCTTGACGGCTGGGGCTGCTCACGCCCAGCAGGCCCAGGGGGTTGGACACGGCGAGGGAGAAATCTTTTGAATGCCTCTGATTGTTTTTTAGCCTCCTGGAATCTATCGACGACCGAATTAACGGCGTCGCCGAAGAGACCAGAAGGATCAACCGGGGCATCCAGGAGAAAAGCACGATCTTTATCTTTTATCTCCGCAAGATTTAACCAGAGGTGCCTCTCAGTGGCCGCCAAGGCTGTCATAGACCGCCCAATTGCTTTGGCGGTCTCCTTGGTAGCCCTGAGAGACAGATCTGTGGCCCGACGAAGTTCTCGAACCTCATCGGGTCCCACTCCCTCCCTCACCGGGTGACAGATAGCTCGCGAGCGTCTGTTCAGCCGGGGGCATCAACTCATAACCATACTCTTTCAACCCCTTTATTCCTGAATAAATATGAACTTGGGGGCTGAATACACGGGACGAGTATGGTTTATTCCACGATCTGGACAGCTCACTGTGCAGATCGGGGAAAAAAGGAAGGCCTCGTGGTGGAAGTGAAACATTAGATGGGAGGAAGCGCTCATCTAATTTGCTTTTGGGACGAGCACCTCTTTTCTCGGCTGGCCAATCAATATGTAATTTATCAACAGATCGAGTAATCACTTCCACCAGCTCCTCATAGGCTGGGGAAAGAGGTGGCGAATCTCTTTCCCCTGTGTGTGTGCTTTGACTTTCGATGCCCAGCACGTCTTACTCCTCGGAGCTAGAGCACTGAAGCATCGAGCTCTCTCCCCGGGCAGAAGGAACCGCAGAGCGGGCTTCTGACACCGGAGGGAGAGCACTGGATCCTCCAGATAAGGAAGGAGATAAGGCCCGGGGACCCGTCTCCAACCCCTCAGAAAGATCCTTTTGCGATCCCCAGGAATGCATTCTCCGTGTTGCCTCGGCAACAGCGGGCCCTGCACCCTGAGGATCGCGAGCCCGGCCACTTTCCTCGAAAAGCGCCAGGCGAGAGCGGAGCATAAGAAGCGGAAGCATCTCGCAATGCTGGCAATCAGCCCCCTCGAAGGCTGATACCGCATGCTCCACTCCCAAACAAACTACACAAAGCTCGTGTGTGTCCCCACCCGTTAAATAACATGGGCAGGGAGAAGCACAGAGTTTGTAAAGTTGTTTCGCCATCTTTCCAAATATATATATATCACAGACAACAGTAAATATAACAGACAGAAACACAGATCGCTTGCTGAGACAACAGAAGCTAATGCCGGTTTGCACCGGATGCGCTTTTATTATATCCTGGTCATGACGTAACCCACCCGTGACGATCATTCTTTCCATTGGAATAGTTGACATAGATGCTTCAGACACATTCACGCTGGGGGCATTCCCAAACGCTGGGGGCGTTGACGCATCGCGAGTTCCCTCGAAAGGGAACCACATTTCACTTACCCTTCTACAGTCAGACAATAAAAAAATAAGCTAATTAATATATCCTGCTAAAAAAAAAACTACTCTTCAAAATATACAGAATAATATCAAAATATCAAACACATATTAATTTTTACACCAAAAATTTCCGGAAGTATATATATTTTTCCATTACTTTTTTCCCACAAGGATTTTAAAATAGTCTTTGTTAAAGGTTTATACGTTATCTTTCAAATCCAATTTCCTTATGATTTCCGTAACCTTAACCAAAATACCACTTTATTTTCTTGTAGTGCTATATTCTATATTTTTGATGACTGTGGCTCATACCAACTTACTTACTTTTATTAACAAAATCTAGTGGGACTGGAATTTAATAGCCTTACTTTATATGGTTTATTCATCAGTGTTAGTGATATTCTTACAATTTATGTGTATGTTAAGTGGAATGGTATGTGTTTCTACAATTTTTGAGAAAAAAATGTCTTGGTTCAAATTCCTAAAAATGTGGGTCGTGGCTTAATGACCATGGGAAAATTTGGGTCCCATGGCCAAACCATGTGAAAACCACTGCTCTAGAACATTAAATGCTCCCTGAAATAAATTAGAAGGATTTTAGAAGAGCACTGCAATTTTTCTCTCATCTGATGCTGCTCAACATGCCTCCGGTACCACACAACATAGGCCCTCCTTTTAACCATGGGAACACAGCCTTATCCTTCTTACCATTCTGGGCCAGCTTTAAGGGTTTGGAATAATAATGGACATTTCTGACTGCTGTCCACCACTGAAACTCTGCAACCAAAGCTAATTCTAAATCATCTGTCCTCATCCTTCTAGACTTGTCTGCTACTTTCGACACACCACATCTTCCTTGTTACCCTCTTTGAACGGGGCTTCTTCAGTAAAATCCTTTAAGGTTTTCTGAAAGGTAAGTGTCTGAGTCACATTTGCGAACCATTGGAGTGTCTCAAGGTTCAGTGCTGGGCTCCCTCTTCATCTCTATATATACACAACCTTTTATCACAGGGTGAGCACCCACCTACCAGCACAGCCTTCCATCATTCATCCATCATCTGCTAAAACCATATTGCAATTTTGAAAGAAGAATCACGGAAATCTTTGTTACTCGTTTTCCCTCTTTTCTTTGCTTTCCTGCATTTTCACTATTGTTAAGATGCTGTTGTTCTGTGAATTTTCATCCAGCCATTTTAATTGGAATTCACATGATCAGGAATTTGACTTCGTTATCACATTTTTTTTTAAATGGTTGTCTACATTACAATAAATTGTTTGTTCTTTTCCTACTTTAAATTGTTAAATTTATTATGAAATGTGTATGTAAATTAATTAAATGAATCTAAATAAAAGATTCAGTAGACCAAAGCAGTAATTAATTATTTTTCAAGTTAAAGACCGTCCTGGTTGTGTATGCAACCCACCGTTCCCTGAAGGAGGGAACGGAGGACGTAGTCGACGTCGACTGAATGGGGATCACGCCAGGGAGCCTATCATCTTCGAGTACTATTGAACGAGCCAATGGAATTGGCGTGCGTGATTCGCATCACACACTCCACCCCCGCGGCGCGGGTATAAATACGGAAGTGGATCCACGCACTAGTTGCTTTTTCGCTGAGGAGCCAAGCGTAACCCGGAGTCAACGGTGGTCCAGCGGTAGTGGCAAGGGGACTACGTCCTCCGTTCCCTCCTTCAGGGAACAGTAGGTTGCATACGCAACCAGTACGTTCCCTTTCAGTCGATAACGTCAGACGTAGTCGACGTTGACTGAATGGGGATAACCTTTGAAAACGCCACTAAAGCTGCCACCTTCCAGTGCCTAGACAAAAGCCTCCTGATGCCCCCGCAATTTTAAGGCGGGGAAGGACAGGGCTTAGGCCAGGGAAGTCACTGCTGTTCCTACAGGACCACTGGGAAGTGTTCCCCATACATTGGAAGGAAGGGACGCTGCGGAAGCCACATGCTACCCAGAGGGAGGTAACGTGGAAAATACACATATGAACTGGGCGGAAGTACCGGGCAGTATAACATATGGAATGTCACTGGGGTGGCTCCAGCCTGAGACGGGGGGAGACTAACCGGACAGTGATGGCAGAGAGACTCTGCTGAGGGAAGACACGGGCTTGTCGTAGGGAGCCGTATCGTGGAAGAATACACATACGGGATCACCGTAGGGACCGCAACATATGGACCCAGCCTAACACAGGTTCCACACTGCTTTCGAGTGGTAGGCCTGACACCAGATGTTCCGCACGTCCGGCGTCGGAGGGGTATGGAGGAACTCAACAGGGTTCGACTTAAGCGAACTCAACTGGAGTAGAAAGCGCACGTATCCAGTCCATAGGAGGGGAATGGCGCAGCAAGCCGACACTTGAACCGGGCTCACGGTGAACTGGATTCATGAGAAGGGAGCCCACGGGAAGCAGCGGTTCAATAGGTGTCGCCCAGCCCCTAAGTCCAATCTGTCAGCAAAGAACTCTGTCGATGCCTAGGCGGAGCAAAAACACTCATCATAGAGGAGCGCAACACCTAAGTGGGCATGAGCATCTCGGAATCTTTCACTGAAAATAAGGCAACCATATCCGTGGGGCACTTTGCTTGGAAACAGCCTTCCCTCTCTGCTGAATCCTGACAGATAAGAGCTGGTCTGAGGTCTAAGGCTGCGTTCTGTACATGTCTAACCGCTATGAAGCAGACGGACAGAGAAGCCAGGGCTGGGTCTGCCTCCTCCGGGCAGCGCTTGCAGGCTCACCACCTGATCCTATTACGGGAGAGGTAGGAACCTTGGGCACAATCCAGGCCGGGGTCTCAGTTCGTGAGAGTTAGCCTGCCCGAACTCCAGGCACAATACGTTGACCGAAAGTGAGCAAGTCCCTACCCTCTAGTAGAGACCATGCGAGCAGGAGAACTGATTTAACAGAATTTTTAATTCACTGCCTACAGTGGCTAAGGGGCGGTCTCTGCAGTGCAGTTGCACCAGAGATAAGGCCCAAGAGGATAAAGAGGGGCGCAAGGGTTTATATTACCTTGCTCCCTCAGGAACCTGACGATCAGGACGTGCTTCCCATGCTTCTACATCATGACGTGCGTCAAGAACACAGAGGCAACATCACTTAGAGGGTGGAGGAAAACAGCCTACTCCAACCCATCTTGCAGGAAAGAGAGCACTGAAATGATCGAAAAGCTTTCAGGGTCTCCTCCGGAGAGAAGACTACTCAACGACTAGGTTCCACTTCTAATGCGTAAGCACACTCCTCTTTCTTAGGGGGTGCTCGCAGAAGTGATGGTAACTACCACATGTTCCTGTGACAGCCACCTGAATCTCTGCATTCAGTGTAAGACCGCCCGGAATCTCCAGGGGTAGAACGCGGGTGCCATCGTGTCCCGTCCCTGAAAAAGTGTTCAGGGGAAGTCAGGAAGGCTGTTCGATGGGAACCAGGTCTGTTTGGGCCAATAAGGGGCAACTATGAAGACCTGTTTCCTCCTGACTTGGCACCGTAGATGCAAGCGACGGGCGCAAAAGACAGGAGCACTGCTCAACACGACATGTGAAGATCACTGCGCTTCAGGAGCATTTCTGCTCAGCACTTGATTGTGATAAGTTCACTGAGCTTCAGGAGCATTTCTGCTCAACACCTGAGTGTGATAAACTCACTGAGCTAGAGGAGCATTTCTGCTCAACACTGAGTGCGAAAAGGATTCACTGAGCTTCAGGAGCACTACTGCTCAACACCAGAGTGTGATGAATTAACTGAGCTACAGGAGCATTGCTGCTCAACACCTGAGTGCGATGAACTTCACCGAGTTTCAGGAGCATTTCTGCTCAACATGAAGTGTGATGAATTCACTGACTTGAGCAGGCGCCAGGCGACCATGAGTCGCAGTCGCTTTTAGGAGGCTCACTGGGGAAACGCATTTCTGCGGGTAGTCCGCTCGGACAGAAACACTGGCAGGAAGACGAAACCGAAGAGGCAACTTGAGCGGCCCCGGAATGGTCATGACCCAGCTGGACCTCGGGGATGGAGTCTCCACTTGCCCTGGCTATAACTGTTGTAAGGCTCGTTGGCGGCACGATTGAGTAGAGCGGGAAGAGTGGAACAAAGCGTCCTCAGAAGCTTCTGACTCCAAGGAGGAGGTGACAGGTGAGTTGTGACATGCAAGGGAAGCTTGCGCAACCCTCACACGTAACACACAGGATGGCCTGCGGTGCGGAAGGTAGAGATCTGAAGCACATGTCTTTCAGGTCGGAGCTGCAGACCAATCTTGGGCCAAGATGGTCACGACCCACCTCCTAGTAGCATGAAGAACGAGTTTACAACTGGCCTTCATACCAGCTGGATGAGCGGCTATATCAAATCCTTCGCTAGCAGGAAAAGATAAGCACGCACAAATCAGGAGCCCTGCTCAACACTAGGTGTGATGAATATACCTGGATTTTCAAGAGCACGTCTGCTCAACACCTAATGTGATGATTATCACTGACTGAGCGGTATAGCCTAGCCTGAGGTGGGGCAGCAAAGTGGAGAGTGTGGTGTTAGTGTGCTGTGCAACACTTACCTGTCTCCACTAGCAGCAGGGGGCGCGTGAGAAGGCGGATGTCCGGGTCCTCGAACGCACCAAGCTGCCTGCTGGCGATCAAGTGGGGGCTGAGGGGTGTAAGGCTATACAGGGTCACACCAGCCAGACTGGCCCTCTTGGGACCCAGGGACAGATGAAATTGCTCTTTCTCTGAAGTGTGGGTACCGCTTGCTCCGCTTTTTTTTTTTTTTAGGGAGCCAGCGGCGGAACAGACACACACACAACAAAGACTCCACCCGGCCCTCACCCGGGGGGAGGGAGTGATCGTTTTTGCCAACTCCAAAAGCATCCTCATCCATCCCTGGGCGGCCCGCTCCGGAATGCTTTCGCTGTCACTTGCCACCTGGCTTGGGAGCGCCTGGAGCGGGCTGGGTGTCTCTCCTACGGCCGGCTCCCTGCTGAGGCCTGGGTGGAGGCTGCTGCGGAGGCCCAGCGGGAGCGGCGGCCGGGGAACACCCTCGGCGCCGAGCAGGCGGAGGAACTGTCACCGGCGGCGGGGTGGAGGCAGCAGCGGGCCGCCGGGGCAGGATGTGTCGGATTACCTCCGTCTGTGCTTGGGCGGCAAAAAGCTGTTGGAATCAGTTCTCCGCCTCGTCGCCGACCAGCCCAACCTGGGAAATTGGGGAGACCAGGAACCGAACCTTGTCCGCATCCGCCATATCAACCAGGCTGAGCCAACAATGGCGCTACCGGACCACTAAGGTGGACATCGCCAGACCGATCGCACACGCCATGACACTCGTGCCCCGGAGGGCGAGGTCGGGAGCGGTGCTCACCTATGAGCGCACGGTCTGAGCTACCCTTGTGCATGTCATTGGGTACCCTGGCCTGACAGACCAGTAGCAGCACCATGGCACGCAAAAGGAAGCGGCTTGCCCAGAGGTTTTGTAAACTCTGCCAGTCGGAACGGACGAGAATTCACAGGCCTTAGGGGGGGACGAAGATCCCCCCAAAAGGCAGCGGCCGCCAGACACAGGTGCACCTGTGTCATGACAGACCGCTCCAATGAAGGGACACCTCGCAACCCTTCACCGTTCCTCCATCAAGGGTAGTGAGGGGGAAAAGCTATTCAGTCAGTTTCTGGCAGAGAAAGATGCCATTCACCACCTGATAAGCTCTCCATGCATTTCGGAAAAGAAAAGCACTGGGGCGGCGAGCTGAGAACCAGCGCGGCCCGCCCCGAGATACTAATCCTCCAACCGAGACTGAACGGGACACAGTGGAGTTTCCACTCGAGCCCGGCAGCCTCGGCGGCCCGTTTCAGCATAGCTGAAATTTCTGGATCTGGCTTGGGCAATGTTACACTCCCAGAGGGAGATAACACAGCCGAGTCGTCATCTCCAGAGGCCAGCTCACCCTCCGATGCTGCTATCGACATCTTATCCTCTGGGGGAACCCCCATTGAAACAGCTGATCGGTCCATTACAGAGGGACCAGCATGCTCAACAGGAATCCCATCGGCTGCGGTGTGATGGAGGAGTGAGGAGCCCACAGGGAATGGTTACCGGGCGAGACATCCATCACTATCCTCCGATCACCCATCCCACACGGCACCCGGGGGTGGGGCATGGTAATGAGGACTCGCGCTTCGCGGACGAAGGCGAGTCTCGATCTCAATACCGCGACAGTCATATTCCCGCAATGAGAACATGAGCCGTCCACAAAAGCTGCCTCAGCATGCTGAACATATAAGCACACATGCATACATATTTATATACATATAAACATACAGCTCAAACACGTGATGCAACAATTGTGACCGTCAGAGAGGAAAAGGGAACGATCGCATCCAGAAACGCACAGGTGGATGACATCTTGAAAAAGACGCAAACGCACCTGTGTTGCTCTTTCAGAAAATAGGACCGTCACCAGTGCCGGAGCAACACTGAACAGAGAACTGAAACAGTGAAGCACTCACTTTTCCGCCCTCTAACCAGCCGTCAACACACACAAACATTTAGAATTTGTTGCTGTTAAAACAGCAGTTGAGAGCTCAAAGCTCGCGATCACTGCTGCACTCACGCTGTAGAACACCAGCACTGGGAGAGTCTTCCTGAAGAATACCGACACACTCGCTCGTTGTAAACAACAGCACTCTCAGAGACATCAAACGATCGGCTCCGAAGCGAAAGGCAACTAGTGCTTGCATCCACTTCCGTATTTATACCCGCGCTGTGGGGGCGGAGTGTGTTATGCGAAGCACGCACGCCAATTCCATTGGCTCGTTCAATAGTACTCGAAGATGATAGGCTCCCTGGCGTGATCCCCATTCAGTCGACGTCGACTACGTCTGACGTTATCGACTGAAAGGGAACTACAATTAGGAAAAGCCTTGACGTATATCAACCTGATATGACTATATTAGGTATGTTTTGGAGCTATTAAACGTTTTAATTTGTTCATGATATCATCTCAATGGATAGACAATATTACTGGTGTCAGATGTGACCTGATGTTACATTTAAACTGTATTAAGAAGGCGAGATCAGCAGATGAACTGACAGACATCCTCTCTAAAACAGGCTGGTTAATAAGACCCTCTGTTTCACGTTTAGACTTGTTTTGTGTTTCTTTAAATAACACTACAAAATAACTGCTGGAGATTATTTCTCCAGGGAGAAAGACAGTGAGGCAGAGGGAGACATGATTATAAATACAGTGTCTGGACATTTTGTGATTTGTGTGTGCATTTTGTGTGTGCATCTCCATGGGTAATGTGGTTTCATAAATTTGAGATGTTTTAAAAATGTAAAAAAACAAAAAAAACAACAACAAACTCCCGTCCTCAAAAAACAGGCAGGTTACTGTCTCATCTCTCTCTCCCACTGATCTCAGAAATAGTGCTGCTCTTAATTGGGGTGGGGGCGCTTGGTTCGGTTGCTCCAGAGAACAAAAGCGGTTTTAATTAGTGGGTGTTACAAGTGTGAGTCTCAAGGGAAGGGTCGATCCTGAGCTGCAGTGAAGCTGGACACAATCTCTAAATCCTCAGTGTGGCAAAAGCATACCCTTGTTCCCATATAGAAATGAGACTCATTCTTAAAATGAACCCTAACATTTCTGTGAGATTTTACTTAATACTGTCAAACAGTATGTATTAGTTCACAGTATACCAGAAAGTACTAAGTGGTTCTCTGGGCACTGTGATAAACATACACTGCTCCCTAAGAACAGTATAAATGGGACCATAACCTACCTTCATACGAATTAGCCACCTAGTACTCACTGGTACGAATTCATACAAATTGGTCGTGAGATGGCGTTGGTAGACAGGAATCATGGTGAGGCTGTTAGCCCGAGTGTAGCCCACTGTGAATCTCATTAAGACTGCAGAGCCAGTTCCATAATGCAATGCAAAAATATATTTATATTATTAACCCTCTGGGGTGTGAGGTGTTTTCTGGGCCCTGGATGTGTTCTGACATGCTCTGACATTTGTGCTTATTTCTGTTACTTGTGACATTTTCATGGCTAAAGACTGATTACACTGTATTCAGCACACACTCTGCTACAATAATATTTCAACAGCATGTATGTACAGGTTTGTAGTTTTGAGATAATGACGTTTATGCGTGGTTTGAGAAAAAAACAAAAACAAATTGTCACTGAAATAAGGTCATGAAACCCATACTGATTATTTCTTCACAAGACTTGAAAATGGTATCACGTAAACTATAATATTTGCTTCAAAACTATGTGAAAATCATCCTGCATACTCATTCAGATAAAACAATATATTGATTTAAAATTTGTAAGACATGTTTTCTGTAAGAACGCTTTATGCGAGGAGGCGTGAATCTCTCATGAATATTGATGTGTTTCACACCTGAGAAAGGCAAAGACCCTCCCATAATGGTCCTATCAGGTGCTATCAGGCCCTATCATTATGAGGAACCTTGCACAAAGAATGAGGAGAGATTTAAAAAAGAATGGCTTTTTGATTGTTTGGATTTATTTACAACACAAATTAATACAAAGATACACAACAAAGGACAAAAAAGCACATTATTGAACACACCGATCTAAAGACAGAGACTTGAACAGTCACACACCTTTGTGCCATTCCTGAAACATAGTACATACCTGTCATTTCCAAAGTGTTTTATTTTTCATTTTACCATGTTCATGTACAGAGTCTTACATGCCTTGGACAGAGTCATGTGAATGTTGAAGTCAGCAGGACTCATCAGTGGCATCTGGTCCCTGTAAACAACAACAACAAAAAAACTGAACATGCTGATATCAAGAGAAACTATAGGGCTACATGATTTTGGGAATACATTTTAGATTTTTCTGGTTAAAATTGTGATTTAAAAATTACAAAACATATATAATGAACAACAGGTTTGTTGTGCCTTGTAGGCATATACCTGTAGGGCTGCCTAAAATAATAATAACTATAGCCTATAGCAGGCGGCATATAAATGGTTAAAAAGGAACGATTCAGTAGGCTACACTACACTAGATAAATATATATGGATTATCATATATGTTACTTCAAATGTTTCCATTCCTTATAACGTTATGAAATGAGATTGGAGTAAAAACATGAAGCCTAATGTTTGGCGTGTTTTGCTTTTCAAACTCACAGCGCGAGTGACTCAAACTCACAGCGTGTGCAGAGAACATTTACTGAAGCGATCAAGCCGCTCCAAACTATGAAACATTATTTTTACCACATTATAGCCTACATATCTACGTTTGAACAGATATCCACAAACACAGTATTTAACAGTAAACACTGGTCTAAACATTCTAATATTCACCATATTAGAGTAAACACTCACATGAGCCCATTTTTATATAATGCTGTGTTTTATTATCGAACATAAAGACATCATCGTGTCATAGATGTATATAAATTTAGCATTAAAAGGTTGCCTACCTGTCTATAGTTCATATTGCAACATGTTTCTGTCTATATACACAGTCTGGCAACAGTTTAACTAGTAGCTACAATATGACGTTTATGCAACAATAACATGCTTACTATTATGAGTGATCTTCAAATCACGTTCTTCTAATTCTTCGGAGGTAAATCCAAGGTAAACAGCACACAAAGCGTCTTCCAAACTCGATGAAAAGCAGAGGAGTACTGAAGTCTCTGATTCTTTGTTTTGAGGTAATGAGGGCGTTTACAGCTCTGCGTTCCTTCATGTGGACGATTTGCATGTGAACAGCTTTTGCGCGCGTGGGTGTGGTCACATTAGAGCTAATGAGGAAGCGTTTGAGAAACTGTACATCTCATTGCTTTCATACGGATTACTTAAACAGAGAATATTTGTTTTTGATATGATTTACGCTGAGTTACAGGTCATTTTCTGTCGAGTCTCAGAATGAATTTCACATTGAGAAAGACGGCAGAACATGCATCATGTTTATTTTCTTTATTTTACGAAAAAACACAATATTTTGTTTTCATTATGAGTGTACACAACTAAAAGAAGATATTTAACAGTTTTGAATGATGTATAAAGGGGGTCGCACGTCGGACAAGAAGCGCAGCGCCGCGCCGTGTCGCGTCTAGGACAACTCGAGGTATCGCACACCGGACGCGCACTTTCTCAGTTTATGGCCAGCAATATTGTTATGTTTAAGGAAATTATGGAATTAAGATAATGTCTGTACTACGTAATGATTGTACTGTACAATTAAATACAATCATTGCTAAGTCTGCAGTCTGAACACACTTTACCTCAGAGCGTCCGTTAATTGAATGAATTGAGAATCTCGTCTGAAAATCCGATAACATCAGCAATTTTCATTCAAGCAGCTGATTTCTGTAAATTAATATAAAACTAAATGTATATTGCAGCACAGGGTGAAGTCAGTATATACATTAACAACAATTTGAGGCAAATAAATGTAAATTTAATATAAAACTATGTAAATGACGCTCTGTGGCGCGGCAGGGTTTTGAACAAGGTCCTGAGCCGTAGCTGGGCGCCGTGGACAGACGCCGAATGGCGCCGCCGGTGTGTGTACACTCATAGAGAATAATGTGTTTGAATTTTAAAGACATGGCGCTGCTCGACGCGACATTGCGCTTCTCGTCCAGTGTGCGACCCCCTTAACACTTGCCTGTATGACAAGAATCGGCAGAGTTATTTGAGTCGCGACCCACAGAGTTAACATGTTATAGAGGTTTATTATTGATTGGTACTTTTTAAAGCTGTACAAATACATTAGAGTATGTTATAATAATTATCAGGATTATTATCTTTAAATTAAAACTAAAACCAATGACAAATGTTACGTGAAATTAAATAAAGTTTAACTGAAATGAAATATTAAAATATAATTGTATTTGTCACAGTGGTGTTTGGTTTAGTTTGTTTACATTTGGACTTGTCTGGCTGTCATCACATGTCACGTGTCATCTTCACTGTCATTATCAGTTCAGCTGTATCACCTGTGTTTAGTCAATCTTCGTCATCTGTATCACCTGTGTTCCGTTAATTATTGTCATCTATGTTTGCATTTAAGTTCTGTCTGTTCAGTCAGTCTTGGTCCAATCTCTGTTTTAAACAGTGTGTGTTGCTGCCTGTTCTGCTGTCCTGTATTTTTGATCATCATTCAACCTTCGTGTTGAAAAGATACCTTCATCTTGTTCTGTCTTCCTGCAACCACTCGTGACAGCAGATCGGAACAAAACCAAAAGGAGTGGAAGTGGAGAACATGTGCGTTCTCCGCACCCTCATCAATTCCGACTGGTGACCTGTTTCCAGGACGGCCGCCAGATCGAAGAATATATTGATAAGTTCCTGGAAATTTCTCATGGGGTAAACTGGGCAGATGACGTCCTTAAGACTGTGTTCTGGTATGGACTGGACGATCATCTGCTCCAGCAGCGGCTATCCCAGGCACATTCGCTCAATACCTGGATCATGTGCTGTGGTTGAGTGGCTCAACCTTCACCGTCACGCACCCACCCCGCAGCGCGGGTATAAACAGGAAGCAGACGTGGGTATAAACAGGAAGCGGGCACACGCATTCATTGTCTTTCGCTTCGGAGCAGAGCTTTCGTTTTGACTCTGAGTTCTGCAGACTGCTGCAACGTTGAAGACTCAACTAAGAAGAAGAGAAACTCTGTTCCAGTGCTGGTGTGACGGCGCGATCAGTGCGTTTCTGGGTGCGGTCGTTCCCTGATGCCAGCAGCAGCCACAATAGTTGCCTCTCATGTTTGGGCATTCAGCACGCTGAGGCAGCTTTTGTGAATAGTTCATGTTCCCATTGCGGGAATATGACTATGGCAGCGCTGAGATCGAGACTCGCTTACCACAAGGGAGGTGCAGTCCCCTCGCCTATGCCCCAATCTAGCGTCTATTCTAGACCTTAGAATAGACCTACTTCTGTGCATGGTCAGGGTGATCTGAGGATTACCGTGAGGGCTTCCCCACCGAGGCAATCTCCGTGGGTCCCTCACGCCTCACAAGCGCTGCCGCCATTGGAGCCTTCAAAGGAACGCGCTGGTCCTTCTCATGGACGACCAGCCGTGTCCTTTGGGGCCCCACCAGACGACCAGATGTCTATCGCAGAATCAGAGGGGGAGCTTTAGTCCTCTGGAGATGAGGATTCGGCTGCGTTACCCCCTTCGGGGAGTGTGACGTTACCCGAGTCTGATCCAGAATGGGCGGCTATGCTTTCCCGGGCCGCCGAGAAGGTCGGGCTTGCGTGGAACCCTCCACCACGTTCCCGGTTGGACGATTGGTTTTTCGAGGCAGGCCGTGCTGGTTCTCAGCGCTCCGCCCTGGTACCATTCTTTGCGGAAGTGCATGAGGAGCTAACTAACTCCCTCCTCACCACCCTCGACGGCGGAGCGGCTAAGGGGTATGTGGATGTCCCGCCGGTGGAGCGTGCCGTTGCGATGCAATTGTGTCCAGCGTCCGCTTCCTCCTGGCGGGGCAACCCACGCCTCCTGTCCAAGGCATGTAAGTTTTCGTCCAGTCTCATGGCGAAGGCTTACAGAGCCTGTGGACAGGCTGCTTCTGCCCTCCATGCCATGGTGCTTCTGCAGGTCCACCAGGCCCAGGCGCTCAAGGACATGAACGAGGGTGGTTCAGACCCAGAGCTCCTCCGGGAGCTCCTTGTGGCAACTGACCTTGCTCTCCGACCTATGAAAGAAACCGCACATTCAGTCAGTCAGGCGATGTCCACCTTTGACAGGTGATGTCCACCTTGGTGGTCCAGGAGCGGCACCTTTGGCTCAACCTGGCGGACATGAGGGACACCGATAAATATCAGTTCCTGGATGTCCCTCTCTCCAGGTTGGGTTATTCGGCAACACGGTCGAGAGCTTCGCCCAACAGTTCTCGGCCTCCCAGAAGCAGACGGAGGCCAGCCGACACATCCTGCCCCGGCAAACCACTGCTGCTCCGACCCATCCGCCGGCCGCAGACCCTCCGTCCGCTCGTCGCCGAGGTCGACCTCCTGCGGCGTCCTCCGCTCCCGTGTAGCCTCAGCAGCAGCCACCATCCAGGCCTCAGCGTGGAGCAGCCCGCAGGAAGTCGACTACGCCCGTCCAGGCCGCTGCCAAACCAGGAGGCAAGCGGAGGTGCAAACGACCCTGAGACGGGCGACCCAGAGATGGATCAAGTTGCTCTTCAGGAGATGGTGAACGCGCCGCTTCGTCCCCCGGTGGAGGGCCGGGCGGAGAGTCTTTTGTTTCCTTTTCTTTCTTTTCTGCCACTGACCCACGGGCCAGTGGCACCCACAATTTTGACAAAAGAGCAATTTCTGAAACATCTGAGTCCCAAAGGGCGGCTTGGCATTCGACGGCGCTATGCTTTGTCACCCTCAAGCCCCTCTTTCATCGCCAGCGAGCAGCAGTAGCTGTGTTCCGGATGCACTGACGCCTCCGCACACTCACTCTGCCCTTCGACGGAAGCAGGTACGTGTTGCACCACACACTCAGACCCCACTCCAGGCCGCTATGCCGTCCGAGTCGGGCCCTTGCATTCCGCCACGCTGCCCCACCCCGGGTACATCTGTGGTGCCGTTGGTCCTGCTTGCGCGGTGTCTGGGAGCCTGGCTAGCACTTCTCCCTGTGTTCAAGGGCATTCTGTTCACCCGTGTTCTGCCAGACAGTGCCCCTGTGCTCAGGGCAGCGATCGCGGTCCTACTGGCGAAGGACGCAATCGAACCGGTCCCTCCAGCTGATATGAAGACCAGCTTCTACAGCCCGTACTTCATTGTACCCAAGAAAGGCGGTGGGTTACGACCAATCTTGGAGCTGCGCGTTCGGAACCGGTCCCTTCACAGGCTGCCATTCAAGATGCTTACGCAGAAACGCATTTTCAAATGCATCCGTCCCCAAGATTCTATGATTTGAAATTGCTTTACAGTAATGGCCTGGCCTAGCTTTATCCCGGACACCATGGCCAGGATGGATTCGATATGCACGGGAGATATATGTGCCCGCATCGTAACCGAATTCCATACCACGCCCAGAAAAGTAGTCTTCTGAGCTGGGTCTAACACATTTCTCTTAGTGTTGAGTCTCAACCCCCGGTTCTGAATGTGGTCAAGGACGACATCTCGATGCCGAACTGCCATTTCTCGAGACTACAGGTCCTTCTAAAAAAATTAGCATATTGTGATAAAGTTAATTATTTTCCATAATGTAATGATAAAAATTAAACTTTCATATATTTTAGATTCATTGCACACCAACTGAAATATTTCAGGTCTTTTATTGTTTTAATACTGATGATTTTGGCATACAGCTCATGAAAACCCAAAATTCCTATCTCAAAAAATTAGCATATCATGAAAAGGTTCTCTAAACGAGCTATTAACCTAATCATCTGAATCAACTAATTAACTCTAAACACCTGCAAAAGACTCCTGAGGCTTTTAAAAACTCCCAGCCTGTTTCATTACTCAAAACCGCAATCATGCACTGCAAGACTGCCGACCTGACTGCTGACCAGGTTGTGCTGAAAAATGAAATCTTCATCTCTATAAAGCTTTTCAGCAGATGGAAGCATGAAGTGCTCCAAAATCTCCTGATAGCTAGCTGCATTGACCCTCCCCTTGATAAAACACAGTGGACCAACACCAGCAGCTGACATGGCACCCCAGACCATCACTGACTGTGGGTACTCCAGTGCTGCTTCTCTGTAGCCCAGGTCAGGCGCTTCTGCCGCTGTTTCTGGTTCAAAAGTGGCTTGACCTGGGGAATGTGGCACCTGTAGCCCATTTCCTGCACACGCCTGTGCACGGTGGCTCTGGATGTTTCTACTCCAGACTCAGTCCACTGCTTCCGCAGGTCCCCCAAGGTCTGGAATCGGTTCTTCTCCACAATCTTCCTCAGGGTCCGGTCACTTCTTCTCATTGTGCAGCGTTTTTTGCCACACTTTTTCCTTCCCACAGACTTCCCACTGAGGTGCCTTGATACAGCACTCTGGGAACAGCCTATTTGTTCAGAAATTTCTTTCTGTGTCTTACCCTCTTGCTTGAGGGTGTCAATGATGGCCTTCTGGACAGCAGTCTTACCCATGATTGCGGTTTTGAGTAATGAAACAGGCTGTGAGTTTTTAAAAGCCTCAGGAATCTTTTGCAGGTGTTTAGAGTTAATTAGTTGATTCAGATGATTAGGTTAATAGCTTGTTTAGAGAACCTTTTCATGATATGCTAATTTTTTGAGACTTTTGGGTTTTCATGAGCTGTATGCCAAAATCATCAGTATTAAAACAATAAACGACCTGAAATATTTCAGTTGGTGTGCAATGAATCTAAAATATATGAAAGTTTAATTTTTATCATTACATTATGGAAAATAATGAACTTTATCACAATATGCTAATTTTTTGAGAAGGACCTGTAGGCCAATATGAGCCAGTCGTCGATGTAATTCAGTATATGGATGCCCTGAAGCCTCAGTGAAGCCAGAGCCGCATCCATACACTTAGTGAACGTGCGGGGAGAGAGTGCTAGGCCGAACGGAAGAACCCGATATTGGTATGCTTCGCCCCCGAAAGCGAACCTCAGGAACCTCCTGTGACATGGAAGGATGGAGACATGAAAATAAGCGCCTTTTAGATCTATCGTACAAACATACAATTTTATTAATCTCAAAACTAAAACATCAAAATCTAACAGGTTTATAAATGGCATCCACATAAATTATTAGATGTTCTGCGTACAGTAAATGCCCAACATTAATTGAAGAACTCAGTAAAGTCCAATGTGCAATCATGCGTCTTGACTGATGTGTTTGCTCAGAGCGCTCATCATCAGTCTTTGCTTGTCTTGGTTCTTGCAGAAGAATAATACAGTCATCTGTATTAATATGTGTTCTACTGTTCTCTCTTCTAGTTGTCCAACTGCTCTCCCAGTTAGCAGCAGTGGACTCTATTCTCTGTGTGCATGGTACAGTTTTTCCTCATAGCCTATAAAAGAAGATTATGCAACGGTGTACACAGAAAGAATACAAATACATACATATTAAGATCACAAGCAATACTGACATTGAAAACTTTCAAAATTAGCCAGCCTAATTAGTAATCAGAAATTATGTAAAGACTAATTTATTGAAAGTATAAATATGATACCTTATGAGTATCTTTTTTGTTTCTGTAATTTAAAACATATACACTCACCTAAAGGAATATTAGGAACACCATACAAATACTGTGTTTGACCCCCTTTCGCCTTCAGAACTGCCTTAATTCTACGTGACATTGATTCAACAAGGTGCTGAAAGCATTCTTTAGAAATGTTGGCCCATATTGATAGGATAGCATCTTGCAGTTGATGGAGATTTGTGGGATGCACATCCAGGGCACGAAGCTCCCGTTCCACCACATCCCAAAGATGCTCTATTGGGTTGAGATCTGGTGACTGTGGGGGCCATTTTAGTACAGTGAACTCATTGTCATGTTCAAGAAACCAATTTGAAATGATTCGAGCTTTGTGACATGGTGCATTATCCTGCTGGAAGTAGCCATCAGAGGATGGGTACATGGTGGCCATAAAGGGATGGACATGGTCAGAAACAATGCTCAGGTAGGCCGTGGCATTTAAACGATGCCCAATTGGCTCTAAGGGGCCTAAAGTGTGCCAAGAAAACATCCCCCACACCATTACACCACGACCACCAGCCTGCACAGTGGTAACAAGGCATGATGGATTCATGTTCTCATTCTGTTTATGCCAAATTCTGACTCTACCATCTGAATGTCTCAACAGAAATCGAGACTCATCAGACCAGGCAACATTTTTCCAGTCTTCAACTGTCCAATTTTGGTGAGCTCTTGCAAATTGTAGCCTCTTTTTCATATTTGTAGTGGAGATGAGTGGTACCCGGTGGGGTCTTCTTCTGTTGTAGCCCATCCGCCTCAAGGTTGTGCGTGTTGTGGCTTCACAAATGCTTTGCTGCATACCTCGGTTGTAACAAGTGGTTATTTCAGTCAAAGTTGCTCTTCTATCAGCTTGAATCAGTCAGCCCATTCTCCTCTGACCTCTAGCATCAACAAGGCATTTTCGCCCACAGGACTGCCGCATACTGGATGTTTTTCCCTTTTCACACCATTCTTTGTAAACCATAGAAATGGTTGTGCGTGAAAATCCCAGTAACTGAGCAGATGGCAAATGGCAAAGATGTAAATTCACTCCATATAGCACAAACGGGGCTACCGTAATATGTGAGCAACATGTATGTACATGTTTGTATTTTTAAGATAATAATGTTTATGCGTGGTTTGTGAAAAAACAAAAAACAAATGTCACTGAAATAAGGTCATAAAACCCATAGTGATTATTTCTTCACAAGACTTTTGAAAATTGTATCACGTAGCCTAGAATATTTGCTCCAAAACTGTGTGAAAATCATCCTGCATACTCATTTAGATAAGACAATATATTGATTTAAAATTTGTATGACGTGTTTTGTGTGAGAAAGCTTTATGCAAAGAGGCGTGGATCTCTCATTAATATGAATGCATTTTACACCTGAGAAAGACAAAGACCCTCCCCTAATGGCCCTATTAGGGGCTATCAGGCCCTATCATCATGAGAAGCCTTGCACAAAGAATGAGGAGAAATTAAAAAAAGATTGGCTTTTAGATTGTCTGGATTTATTTACAACACAACATAATCCAAAGATACACAACAAAGGACAAAAAGCACATTAGTAAACACACTGATGTAAAGACAAAGACTTAAACAGTCACACACCTTTGTGCCATTCCTGAAACAAAGTAGCCTACATACCTGTCATGTCCAAGGTGTTTGACTTTTCATTTTACCATGTTCATGTACAGAGACTCATGTGAATGTTGAAGTCAGCAGGACTCATCCAGTGGCATCCAGTCCCTTTCTAAAAAATAAATAAATAAACACCTGTAAACATGTTGATATCAAGACAAACTATAGGGCTGCACGATTCTGGGAATACATTTTAGATTTTTCACTCACACACACACATATACATATATATATATACACACACAATATATATATATATATATATATATATATATATATCCTTTGATATTCCCCCGCCCTTTCCGGTTCCTCCCCTTCCTGTCCCGCCCCTTCCGGTTCCTCCCCTTCCTGTTACCTTTGACCTAGTTCCGCCCCTTCCTGTTACCTTTGACCTAGTTCCGCCCCTTCCTGTTACCTTTAACCTAGTTTCCGCCCCTTCCTGTTACCTTTAACCTAGTTCCGCCCCATCCGGTTACAGCTTCTGTCAAAATGATGGATGATGACCTTTGATCTAGTTCCGCCCCTTGCGGTTACAGCTTCTGTCAAAATGATGGATGTGTAACAGTTAGTTTGAAGTTCATTTGATAAAGAAAAGGGGAGGTATTGGCCTTTGATGTTAACATAAGCTTTGATGTTACAATTACAAAGTGATGTGACAGTTAGTTTGAGATGTATTGGCTTTGAAGCTGGTGTTTTGTCACCGCATCCCTGAGCTTTATCAAGGGGCAGCTGTGAAAGTGATAAGAAAAAATGGTAAAAGTTTATCTGTTCTTTAAAAGAATATAAAATAAAATCTCACACAAAAAAGTTAAAATAAATGTAGAACTATTCACTGAACCAAGCATTTCAGTTTAAATCAAATGGTGAAAGTTTATCTGTTCTTTAAAAGAATATAAAATAAAATCTCACACAAAAAGTTTGAATAAAATGGAGCTACAAAAAAAATAATATTGCAAACAATACAATGAATGAATGACCTTGCACTGTTTTAAAAACATAGAGAGCGAGCGTCTATGTATGTGTGTGTGCGTCTTTGTCAAAGCAGGAATTCCCCTCCCTCCGCATTGCTGAGGACCTTGGAAGTTTATCTCACACAGAAGTTGAAAAAGTATTATGTTCATTTAAATGAAATGGTTATAAAATTTACATTTAGTCATTCACAAATATTTGACACTGACTCAAGTTGAAAAAACCATGCTGTTCAATTAAAAGTATATAAATTAAACAAAAATAAAATCATCTTACTGTTTCACCATGGTTGAAAAAAAAAAACCCACAAGTGTTTCCCCTGAAGTCTTTTCTCTCTGTCACACCAGCGTGTGGCTGGCCTGGTATCTGTTTTTGTGACACGTTCCTGAGCTCATTGAAAAGCATTGTGTTCCTTTAAAAGTGTAAAAAATAAAAAAATATATCATATATAAAATAAATAGTTTACTAATTGTTGTTCATTTAAAATTTTACTAATTTAACTAAAGTTGAAAAGCATGTTGTTCATTTAAAATCGTACTAAATTACTGAAGTTGAAAAGCATTCTGTTCATTTAAAATAAATATTTTACAAATTTACTGTACCAATTATGTTAGATTTAGATAAAAATAAAATCATCTTACATTTTCACCAGGGTTGAAGTAGCTCCTATCACATAGATGTCCATATTGACCATTTAAAGTTGAAAAGAACCCCAGAGTATTTCTCTCTCACACCAGCGTTTGACAGTCAGGGTGTGTTCAGTGATCAGAATGAGACTGTGAATGTTTTGCTAAATTTATTTCATAGTGTATAAGCATTAAAAGTTTGAAATAGATCTTTTTAAAAATATGATTTTAATTAAATTCAATGAATTAATAAAAAACAAATATGCTATATCGATGCTCTCTGGGGAAAACTTGACTATATATTTTTTTATTTATCAGGGTGCATGTAAAGAACTTTGAAATGTGCAGCTCTCACAATTTATCTCACACATTGTGTGAAATGTTTAATAATTCCTCAAGTAGTATCTGTGAGAAAATCCCCACATAGGCCTATCTGTAGTGAGAGAGCAACAATGAAGACTTTTAGAATCTGTGATGCCTCAGGGCGAGCCCCATTGATAGTCTGCTTATAAGCTCCTTCCGATCACCAGCACATCTTCAGAGAAATACGTTACTTTACAATAATGTTAGCTTCAGGATATAGGGTGACAGAGCAGATGAGCCTCTGTGCATCATGTAATGTTAGTCTGCTAACGCCTTTCCAGAGCCAAAGTTTTGTACGTACTAAATTTATTTCAAAGCATAATCGTAAAAGTTTAAATATGATCTTTGAAAAATGAAAAGATTGTTTAAATGAAATCTTTACAGTTTTAATACATTCATATATTTTAGAAGATTACTGTAATGATTTTTGTTTAACGGTGACCTAAAGTATAATTGTTATTAATATAGCCATAGTGATTTTTGTACTGTAACAGCATATTCTACCCCGTACACCTAAACATGACCATCACAGAAAACGTCTACGGTTACGTATTGTAGGATTACAAATTTTATTTAAATGTTTAATTTAGATTTCTAATACAATAGTATTTTATATTGAGAAAGTTTATAAATGATGAGACCAGGAAATCTCTACAAACGGTAGGGGTTCCCAGCGGGATATTCCTGACTGTCCCGTCTCAATACGAGAAGGCTAGGCCTTTCCTGTTCTCATGTCTCACCGGGTGAAACGCATGCTGAGCAAGTTTGAACACCTGCTATTTTATTACTGAGACCGTTTGTCTTGGAGTTCTCGTCTCAGTGCGAGAAGTCCTGCACCGTTCTGTTCTCATGTTTCAGCTCATTTACATGCTTTGTTCATCACAATGTAATCCCTCCCCCTTGAAAGGTATATAAACTACAATGCAAAGTTCCCTAGTTAGACTTGACTAGACTTGACTAGACTAGACTAGACTTGGTGACTACAGCTACCGACAGCTCGTGTTCTCAATAAAGAATCCTGCTGAAGAACCTATCAAGTCTCCTGGTTTTTCGCTTCTGAGTTTTTCTACACTGAAAAAGGAAGAGGTTTACAACAGTATGTAACCCTCGTTCCCTGAGTAGGGAACGGAGACGTTACGTCGGATGACGACGAATGGGGTTTCGCTTAGAAAGCCTATCAACTTCGAGTATTACAAAACGAGCCAATGGCAAAGAAATGCCATGGGTCTGCGGAATTTTCATGACGTAACTCCGCCCCACCTCGTGGGTATAAAAGGAAGAAGTCTGCAACAGCAGTTTATGTTTCTTCGCTGAGGAGCCAAGACTGAGCTCAGGCGATCCCCGTGGTACAGCGGAAAGTGGCAGGCAGACGTAAAGTCTCCGTTCCCTACTCAGGGAACGAGGGTTACATACGTAACCGTAGACGTTCCCTTTCGTTGTCACTCCGAGTTACGTCGGATGACGACGAATGGGGTTACCAGTCTAATCACGCCACCTTCTCAGCTGTCTTCCAGTGCCCTGCGTAAAAGAGATCCCTGTCATAGACGGACGAAGGACTCCATTTAACACAGGAATACCAAGGTACACTGGGAAGCATATCCCAAGCTAGGGGAAGTATGCAATTAATGCCGACCAAGAGGGGGGGGACTTAGAGAATACACATATGACCCGAAGGAAACATATGGAGAACACTGGGGTGTCCAGCCGCAGGTGGAATATTTCAACCCCAGGGGTGGCAAGGTGGCTTGCCAAGGGAAAGACACATGCTCAGAGAGGCTTACAGTGGAAATACACATGTGGGGGTCGCTCAGGGGAGGGACCATGCACACGGGAGGCACCTAGCCGACGCGCAGGCAAGAGACACTGGCGCCGACGTCAGGAGTGCTGGAGGAGCTCAGGGCTTTCGGGGAAGCTCACCTGAGGAGAATATCGCACGTATCCAGTCCGTGGAGTGGAATGGCGAGCAAGCGAAAACACCTGAGCGGGTCCGGTACTAGCTAGTTGAAGCGAGTACATGAGAGGACACTGGCTCCACTCGGAGATTATAGAATCTGGCGAATGTGTTAGGTGTCGCCCAGCCTGCAGCTCTGCAGATGTCTGTTAGCGAGGCGCCATGCGCTAGAGCCCAAGAGGATGCCACACTCCGGGTGGAGTGGGCCGTCACACCAAGGGGGCACGGTCGACCTTGCTGCTGGTATGCCAAGGCAATGGCGTCCACTATCCAGTGAGACAACCTTTGCTTGGAGAGAGCCTTTCCCTTCAGCTTCCCACCATAACAGACAAAGAGCTGGTCTGAGGTCCTGAAACACTGCGTCCTGTCTACATAGGCGCGAAGAGCGCGTACTGGACAGAGCAGTGCCAAGGCTGGGTCTGCCTCCTCCGGGGGCAGCGCTTGCAGGTTCACCACCTGGTCCCGAAAGGGAGTGGTAGGAACCTTGGGCACATATCCGGGCCGGGGTCTCAGGATCACGTGAGAGAAAGCCACTTCCACTTCAACGCATAGACGTGTCTCGTGGACGGCGCTCTAGCGGAAGTGATGGTAGCCGCCACCGCTGGTGGAAGGGTACTCAAACCTACCTTGAGCGTTCCAGGAGCCACACGTGGAGGCTCCAGAGATCGGGGCGAGGGTGCCACAGGGTGCCCCGTCCCTGAGAAAGAAGGTCCTTCCTCAGAGGAATGGGCCAGGGAGGTGCTGTCGCGAGGAGTACGAGTTCGGGGAACCAGGTCCGGTTGGGCCATTACGGCGCGACCAGAATGACCTGCTCCTCGTCCTCCCTGACCTTGCGCAAGGTCTGCGCAAGAAGGCTCACTGGGGGAAACGCATATTTGCGGCCCGGCGGCCAGCTGTGTTATGACATACGGCGGGAGTGTAGACCACCTTGATGGTTGATGTACGCAACAGTGGCGGTATTGTCTGAACGGACTAGCATGTGTTGACCCCGGAGCAACGCCCGGAAGCGGTGCAGGGCAAGACGTACTGCCAACAACTCGAGGCAATTGACATGCCATAGCCGCTGGGGTCCTGTCCAGGAGCCCGCAGCAGCATGTCCATTGCACATGGCGCCCCAGCCCGTGGTGGAGGCATCTGTTGAGACCACAACATGCCGGGAAGCTCATTCCAGGGGGACACCCGCCCTGAGAAAACTGAGGTTCGACCACGGGGTGAGGAACTGACGGCAGGTCGGAGTAACTGGTACTCGGAGCGTGCCTTGTTGCCATGCCCACCTCGGGACTCGGTGGCGAAGCCAAAGCTGAAGCGGTCTCATATGAAGCAATCCGAGCGGCGTGACCGCGGCTGCAGATGCCATATGCCCCAGGAGTCTCTGAAAATGTTTCAGTGGAACCGCACTCTTGCTCTTGAGATGTCTCAGGCAAGTCAGCAGTGACTGCGCGCGCTCGCTCGTAAGCTGCGCGGACATGGCGACCGAGTCGATGTCCATACCGAGAAAAGAGATCCTCTGCACGGGGCAAAGTTTGCTCTTCTCCCAGTTGACCCGAAGGCCCAGACGAGCTAGGTGCCGGAGCACTAGGTCCCTGTGTTCGCAAACCTGATCTCGAGAGTGAGCTAGGATCAGCCAGTCGTCGATATAACTCAGGATGCGAACCCCGTGCTCCCGAAGGGGAACAAGGGCAGCCTCGACGACCTTCGTGAAGATGCGAGGAGACAGGGCCAGCCCGAAAGGGAGGACCGCGTACTGGTATGCCTGCCCCTCGAAAGCAAACTGTAGGAACGGTCTGTGGCGAGGAAGAATGGAGACATGGAAGTAGGCGTCCTTCAGGTCTATCGCTGCAAACCAATCCCGGGGCCGCACGCATTCGAAAACGCGTTTGGCGGTGAGCATCTTGAACGGCAGCCTGTCAAGGGAGCGGTTCAGCACGCGCAAGTCCAGGATTGGCCGTAACCCACCGGTTTTCTTGGGGACAATGAAGTAAGGGCTGTAGAAGCCGGACCTCATCTCGGCTGGAGGGACAGTCTCGATTGCACCCTTCGCCAGCAGGGTGGCAATCTCTGCTCTCATGATGGGGGCATTGCCACCGACCAAAGTGGAGCGGACTCCCCTGAAGCGGGGAGGAGACCGTGCGAACTGAATCGCATAGCCGAGCCTGATGGTGCGCGCGATCCAGCGGGACAGACGGGGAAGATCTAACCAGGCTCCCAGGAACTGAACTAGCGGGATCATGCGGACGACAGGCGTCCCCCCGGAGGGGCAAGCGAGGCGGAGTAACTGGGCCAGACGTGGATGGCATAGCGGCCCGGTGTGGGGGCACAGTTAGCAACCCCGCCCTGGTAGAGGGGGCCAGGGGAGGACCAGGCTGATCGTCCCGCGGGGGTCTGCTCTGCCAGGGGTCTGGCGACAGAGGGGGACAGGGGCGAAGCGGTCCGTGGACGGCACGCCGTGTCAACCGCCTCTGGAACAGAGGGGGGCGAGGAGAGCACGGCTTGTGGGCGGCGCTCTGTGTCGCCCGAGAACTCTGTGGGCTCAGAGAAGAGTGGGTCGTTTCTGTCTTTAACCACTTTAGGGTGCTGCCCACCTGTGGGTGAGCAGCGGGGAGCGGAGAACAAAAGATTCTCCCCCGGCCCTCCACCGGGGGAAGGAGTGGTCCTGCTACCACCTCCTGAAAAACGACCATCTTCCCTGAGCAGCCCGTCTCAGGAGCGCCGCTTGGCCCGGCGTTTAGCGAGGGTCGGGGCGGGAGAGGGCTGTCTCTCCTGGACCACGGCTGTGGACATCACCAGACCCAGGGAGCGCGCGGTAACCTTCGTCGCCCATAGAGCGAGGTCGGTAGCGGCGCGCAGCTCATCAAAGAGCCCTGGGTCTGTCCTACCCTCGTGCATGTCTCTGAGCATCTGGGCCTGGTAGACCTGCAGAGTGGCCATAGCATGCAGTGACGCAGCCGCCTGTCCCGCCGCTCTGTAAGACTTCGCCACCAGGGTAGACGAAAATCTACAGGCCTTGGATGGGTGCTTAGGCTCGCCACGAGAAAAAGCACTCTGAGGACATAGTTGCATGGCAACAGAGCGTTCAACCGGGGGGAGCCCAGTGTACCCACGGGCGGCTGCATCATCGAGGGGAGGAAAGGCGGATGAGATCAACCAGCGGTCCCGAGAAGACAACGGGGTCTTCCAGGACTTCGAGATCTCATCATGCACGTCCGGGAAGAAAGGTATTGGGGTTTGCCGAGGACGAGGGTCGGCGGCCTTACCCAAAAACTAATCGTCCAGTCGCGAGCGCTCAGGACAGGGTGGAGGCCTCCACTCAAGCCCGATGCTCGCGGCTGCCCGGGAAAGCATGGCCGTCATCTCCGGATCAGACTCGAGCACAGCCGTATGCACACCGGAAGGTGGCAGCTGTGACGAGCCCTCACTTCCAGAAGAATCAAACCCACCTTGTGATGCTGCAACAGACATGGCATCATCCTCTGTAGCTTCAACCGAAACACGCGGGCCACCAGAGGGTAGACCCGCGGGAATCGGCCGCTCGCTAGCGGGCACTGTCATTGAAGAGGGGGGCTGGGGTCGCGGACACATAGTCGGCGCCTCGTTCCAGGCCGTCACCCTCAGGTCACCCTGGCCACCAGCCGCAGGACGGGGGGTGGATGAGGGGACTCTCACTCTTGCGAGTTCACCGAGTCTCGACCGTAATGACGCGATGGTCATGTTCCCACAGAGAGAACATGAGTCATCCACGAGCGCTGCTCTAGCATGATCAATGCCCAAACATACTATGCAACGCTCGTGCCCATCAGAGTCCGATACCAATCTGCCGCAACCAGAAGTACACGGGCGAGGCATCTTTAAAAAGACGTGCCGCGTGTAAGCTCTTTTAGTGAGAAAACTCAAGTGTTGAAGCACCCGGGGAGAAACGCGCCGACTGGCAGATCACTGCAGCAGATCAGCAGGAAGCACGCTCTCGCCGTAGATCGCCGTCACACCAACACTCGAGGCACTCGTTCGTGAAGCTGACAATTCAGAGATGGCTTGTGGAGAGAAGAATAAACTTGGCTCCGAAGCGAAAACATAAACTGCTGTTGCAGACTTCCTCCTTTTATACCCACGAGGTGGGGCGGAGTTACGTCATGCAAATTCCGCAGACCCATGGCATTTCTTTGCCATTGGCTCGTTTTGTAATACTCGAAGTTGATAGGCTTTCTAAGCAAAACCCCATTCGTCATCATCCGACGTAACTCGGAGTGACAACGAAAGGGAACTGCATTTTTACATTGTTTTTTACATACTGTTTTGCACTCTCACACACTAAGTTGGTTCCATAAAATCAAATAAAGTATATAACTCAATGTATAATGACAAAATGTATTCAAACAATTTAACCTTAGTTTTAGCTAAATTAATATATATATAAAATTACATATATAAATATAAAATATAAAAACTCCTTACATTTTCATAGAACTGAAGAAGTAGTAGAAACTAACAATAAAATAACAAATAGTTTAAGATGTCATAAACAAAAACCCTCCCAGATCCTTCAGGGATAAACTACAGGGTGAGATGAAGCTTCACACCCTCACAGAGACGAGAGGAGTGACAAGCCAGTTGAGCCTCTGGGGTCACAATGCCTCAGCATATGCAAAGTTAGTCTGCTTTCCACTGTTTTATTCATAGTAAACTCATTTAAAAGCATAATCTTAAAATTTGAAATGAGATCTTTTCAAATTGAAAGACCGTTTAAATCAAATCTGTAAAGTTTTATTAAAATCGTATCTTCTATTTATCTTCTACTTCTCTATGATATAAATGATTTTCATAAATTTAACCTAAGGTATTATTTTTACTAAACATCGTTTGTTCAAAAAATAAAATATTTTTTTTTATAAATCAAGAACTGTGCTTTGGCGTCTTAGATCTTATTTCAAACAGTATTTTTGTCCATGCGACATGAAACATGTTGTCACAATGTTTTTTGTTGTTTTAAAAGAAATCCCAGGACTCTACATTGCTCTTATTTAGATTAAGTTGTATCATTTAGAAAATCACCACACATGTTCAGAGACGCGATGTGCCTCTGTGGTCCATGATGCTGCATAAGTAAAGTTTGTCTTGAGCGAATATTTAATTTTACTCGTCTTAATTCAAAGCATGATCTTACTTTTTCTACGGTAGCTATGATCTATTGTATGTATAAGATCATTTTTACTTTTCTTGTATCTCCCAAACTATCCTTATTCATTGTGGAAACACACAGGGTGAACCCCTTTACTGAGAGCATACTATCGGTTATCTACTCAAAATATATGTAGAATTTTAAAATGTTAGCCTTTGTTGATGCGACAGGCCACATGAACAGACTTTGGAGAGAGCTGATGATACTATAGCGGGAAGCATGCCCTTTGACCTCCTCGATTTTCTAGGCTTTTTGTCAAATACCCTACAACTTAGTCCTTAAGCAGGTATAGTAATTTATTGCCATGTGTAACCTGAAAAAAACAAGAGGTGATAAAAAATGTCAACGATGACCTACCGTGGACCTCATGGCTACGGCTGTGAGAGGACTCCATACTGAAAGAACGTTGTGGACACTCTGACGTTTTCCAAGAGTATTTTACCCAGCCTCTTCTGTATAAATAGCCAAGACAAATCATTTCTGGACCAAAAACTTTTGCACCCCTCACTCCTCTTACCACCTCATCAAAAGACATGTCTAAAAGTGAGTATTGTCTCTATAATTCATTTATGCTACGGTGTTTTATTTAAAAAGATTGTTTATACATAAGGAAAAGATGGTATAATTCATTCGTGTTTTAAACGTGCTATTGCTGTTTAGCTTACAATCTAGCATGCTTTGTTGCTCTTACACATTGTTATATGTTCTATATCAAATGTTTTTGGCATCATATATGTTTCAGAAAAAAACATATACATATATATATATATATATATATATATATATTTCCCCCCATCCAATTAGTTTACTGTAGTTGGCCGCTGCGGGATTTCCATAAAGGACTTTAAAATAAATGTTTTGGTTTTTATTCAGTTTTAAATCTTATTTAGATTATTTTAGTCAGACATGGTTATATGTGCATAGGCCTGTTTAATTATTTAATCTGTATTTAATTTCGGTAGGCTACTTTTTAATTCTTCTTTTACGGTCTTTGATTTTAACTTTTAGCACTTTGCATGATAAAATTGTTTAAAATGTGAGCTATAAATATGAATGGCACAATGTGATAACCAAAATATATAAAAGTTAAGTCAAAGCTATTTATATAGCCTAGCGTTTTTTCACAATACACATTCTCATAATTTAGTTATACATTCTGACGCTGTGCATCATCAAGCGTCTTCTTTCAGATGGTTCAATGTTTATGATATTATGCTCCCCTGAATGGAAAAGAACTGTAAACTTCATCAATGTACTGTAATGCACTGCGTTACTGCCTATAGGATGATTGCATGATTTTTTCCATTTAAAATAACATGGTCTTTCCTTTTCTCTCTCTCTCTCTCTCTCTCTCTCTCTCTCTCTCTCTCTCTCTCTAGAGACAGCAAACACTGCAGGACAATCAGGCATCCAAGTAACATGTTAGTGTGGTTTATATTTATTTTTAATGAGAAACATTATAGAGTGCAACAGGCGTTTTCTGGAAGTAAAAACACTTCCGGTAACCAGCGACTGTGAAAGAGGGGGCAGGTGTATAATGAACAATTGACAGATGAACTGACAGATATTTTATGTAAACAGGCTAAATCTCTGCATCTGATGGTGGCCATGTGTTTTCGCCTATCATAACTGGTTTAACTCATGGCTCCTCCATTGAGATCAACATGACTTCTGCCAAATCAAATGTACCGGCAAATTGTAAGTGTAATAAAACAGTTTCGCCTATGTAATGTATTAAATTAATCTTAATTAAGCAGTCCGAGTTAACTATTTGGGACCAATTGGAAATTTACATTCTGATCTAACAGCGTCATGTACAAATTTGTTATGCTCCTGGATTATTTTACTATACTACATTACAGGCAAAATCTCTACATCTGATGGTGGCCATGTGTTTTCGCCGATCATAACTGGTTCAAGCTCCTTCGAGATCAGCACGACTTCTGCCGCATCAAATGTACCGCCAAATTGTAAGTGTGATACATGAGAAACTATTAAAACAGTTTTTCGCCTATGTAATGTATAAAATTAATCTTAATTAAGCAGTCGGAGTTAACTATTTGGGACCAATTTTAAGGAAAGTTACATTCTGATCTAACAGCGTCATGTACAAATTTGAAATATTTTTGGTACTATTGAATCAGGTTTTGTAGAATAAGTCATGATGAATTTATCTTATCTGGTGTCATGCTCCTGGATTATTCAGAATTGTAACTGTAGCCTTTTATTTTACGGGCACTTATTTATTTTACTACAGATTTGATCAAAGCCAAATATTGTCCAAAAGGGGCGACTGGGAAAGAAGAGAAACAGGTCAATACAAAGTTAGATTCAATCTTTATATTCTTTCCCATTTTCCTTTTCCTGTTTTAATTTTTCAATTTTTATATTCTCAGATCATCAAGGGTTTCTGAAAGCAAACACCAGTCAGTTGGTTGAAAAAATGAAGAACAGTGATCCAATCATTGACGATCTTGACTTGCACAATGAATCAGTTGCAAATGTGCGAGCGAATCCAGCACACCAGATGAAGACGAGGGAACCGCTGGACTATGTGAATTGTGAAAGCATTGCCAACGACCTGGTCAACGCTTTGTTCAAGCATGAAGAATCTCTCATAAAGAAACTACAATAACAACTGTTGTAGCCTATTGTTTGGCATTATGTACTTAAACAGTTTTTTAAAAAATAAAATGTTTTTTAATAATTGATTGGTGATGGAGTTTTAATTTTGTATTTAGAACCAAGTATATTGTACAAGTAAGAAGAAACCAAACAGGCCATATAATGATATATTGCACATAATAAACAATGGCAAAGTTTGTATTCCTTAAAAAACAGGCAATGTTTGAGAACCCTAATATTGGTGTAATCTCTGTGAGGTCTCAACCACAAACGCAAAACTTTGTGGTGGGTGATACGGGCATAGCTTTACTAAAGGAAAATATTATGGAAGTAATTTTCAAACTATATTTTATTTATTTATATTATAGTTTTCATGTTGATTTAAAGTTTTTGTTATTAACTAATACCTTTATTTTTTACATCCAGCACAAAATTTTGTTCAAAAATCGTTCTCTGACCCCAAATAATCAGATAATGGTGTGTTCACAATCTACAATTAGATATTATCCTGCTTAGTATGTGTGTAAATAGTTGTGCTTAAATGTTTGGATGTATTTTTACACGCCAACATATTTTGTCACACCGTAGTGATGCAAAGTTCCACACTCTTCTAAAGACTATGGTCTAACTTTAAAACATAATCTTTATACATGAATTCAAAAGACCAAATCACTAAGAAAACAGGGTGGAAAAGCACCGTTTATAATAAATACACAAAGTATTAACGCAAAAAGTAAGTGTATGCTGTTTCACACTTAAACTATTACAACAGAATCACATCTGACTATGCAGATAAAATTGCACAAAAGTAAATTCTAGTGATCAACTTGCTAAAGAGTAAATACAACATGAGCAAATACGAAAAGCCACTTGTGATCAGTTTTGTAATTTTATATAGTCAATTAGGCCGTTTACATCTTGCTTCTTTTTGTTTTTGTACAGTTTGCAAAAACTATAGTCTCCGAGCGTGGTCAAACATATAGGAATTTATGAAAAAACATGAACAGATATTTCTACATGAGATATTTATTTTAGAACATCTTTCAGCTATGTCTACGAAACATCGACATGAAAGATGAGTATTGCTGTTTTTCTGTTACCTATAAAACTATTATACTTCAAACTGTGTTTTGTTGTATATCCCCAGATTTTGAGGGTCGCTGGTAGAAAGATGTCTTTGTATTTTTAAAAAACATAGACAGATCTACATAGATGTTTTACACGAAAAAAATATTTCAGAGATCCTTGTGCGGTAGGCCTATTCTATATTTGCATAAAGGGTTAAAATATAAAATATACATTTAAGCGCTATTTAAAAATGGTATAATAAAATAATGTGGTTTAAACCATCATTTTATTAAATCAAGCCAATTCATGTGCATACTGTCGTATATGAACAAAGAGAAGACCTAGAGTTCACTACAGCTAACTGTAGGAAACCGATATCCATGGGGTGAAAGTGTAAAGAAGACACCATACAAAACATTACAACACATCAACACATTACATCACAACCGGCAATACGATAAGAGTTGCGATAGTGTTGTTAAAAATGAAACCGTGGTAAACAATTTAAGAACACCAGCACTGTTAAACATGCGGTTCAATAACAATGTACGATATAAACAAGAATCCAACTCTAATGTGACTGAGCTTGTTTCACATATAACTGTTGATAGTTAGGTATATTCGTTAGATAATTTATCAAACAATTGAAACTTGCGCTATGTTAAAACATTTTGATGATGAGGCCAAAACTGCTTATCACATGTTTTCATAACTTACTGCTTACCGTCTTGTTTTCTGGATCAGACCTAAAACTCTTGTGTCAAAGTATCGGTGTAGACGGATTAAAAAATGAATCATCCCGCCATTCACGTAAAAAATATAGCCGGTAATTCATTAGCTTAACCGTTGTTTAGCCACATACATAAAATAACTGTGTATCTATGACTGTGCTGTGAAATGGGCAATAGCTAGATGAGTTTGAAGTATAATAGTTTTATAGGTAACAGAAAAACAGCAATACTCATCTTTCATGTCGATGTTTCGCAGACATAGCTGAAAGATGTTCTAAAAGAAATATCTCATGTAGAAATATCTGTTCATGTTTTTTCATAAATTCCTATATGTTTGACCACGCTCGGAGACTATAGTTTTTGCAAACTGTACAAAAACAAAAAGAAGCAAGATGTAAACGGCCTAATTGACTATATAAAATTACTAACTGATCACAAGTGGCTTTTCGTATTTGCTCATGTTGTATTTACTCTTTAGCAAGTTGATCACTAGAATTTACTTTTGTGCAATTTTATCTGCATAGTCAGATGTGATTCTGTTTTAATAGTTTAAGTGTGAAACAGCATACACTTACTTTTTGCGTTAATACTTTGTGTATTTATTATAAACGGTGCTTTTCCACCCTGTTTTCTTAGTGATTTGGTCTTTTGAATTCATGTATAAAGATTATGTTTTAAAGTTAGACCATAGTCTTTAGAAGAGTGTGGAACTTTGCATCACTACGGTGTGACAAAATATGTTGGCGTGTAAAAATACATCCAAACATTTAAGCACAACTATTTACACACATACTAAGCAGGATAATATCTAATTGTAGATTGTGAACACACCATTATCTGATTATTTGGGGTCAGAGAACGATTTTTGAACAAAATTTTGTGCTGGATGTAAAAAATAAAGGTATTAGTTAATAACAAAAACTTTAAATCAACATGAAAACTATAATATAAATAAATAAAATATAGTTTGAAAATTACTTCCATAATATTTTCCTTTAGTAAATCTATGCCCGTATCACCCACCACAAAGTTTTGCGTTTGTGGTTGAGACCTCGCAGAGATTACACCAATATTAGGGTTCTCAAACATTGCCTGTTTTTTAAGGAATACAAACTTTGCCATTGTTTATTATGTGCAATATATCATTATATGGCCTGTTTGGTTTCTTCTTGCTTGTACAATATACTTGGTTCTAAATACAAAAATTAAAACTCCATCACCAATCAATTATTAAAAAACATTTTATTTTTTAAAAAACTGTTTAAGTACATAATGCCAAACAATAGGCTACAACAGTTGTTATTGTAGTTTCTTTATGAGAGATTCTTCATGCTTGAACAAAAGCGTTGACCAGGTCGTTGGCAATGCTTTCACAATTCACATAGTCCAGCGGTTCCCTCGTCTTCATCTGGTGTGCTGGATTCGCTCGCACATTTGCAACTGATTCATTGTGCAAGTCAAGATCGTCAATGATTGGATCAATGTTCTTCATTTTTTCAACCAACTGACTGGTGTTTGCTTTCAGAAACCCTTGATGATCTGAGAATATAAAAATTAAAAAATTAAAACAGGAAAAGGAAAATGGGAAAGAATATAAAGATTGAATCTAACCTTGTATTGACCTGTTTCTCTTCTTTCCCAGTCGCCCCTTTTGGACAATATTTGGCTTTGATCAAATCTGTAGTAAAATAAATAAGTGCCCGTAAAATAAAAGGCTACAGTTACAATTCTGAATAATCCAGGAGCATGACACCAGATAAGATAAATTCATCATGACTTATTCTACAAAACTTGATTCAATAGTACCAAAAATATTTCAAATTTGTACATGACGCTGTTAGATCAGAATGTAACTTTCCTTAAAATTGGTCCCAAATAGTTAACTCCGACTGCTTAATTAAGATTAATTTTATATATTACATAGGCGAAAAACTGTTTTAATAGTTTCTCATGTATCACACTTACAATTTGGCGGTACATTTGATGCGGCAGAAGTCGTGCTGATCTCGAAGGAGCTTGAACCAGTTATGATCGGCGAAAACACATGGCCACCATCAGATGTAGAGATTTTGCCTGTTTACATAAAATATCTGTCAGTTCATCTGTCAATTGTTCATTTATTTTATTATTACAACCATGAATTGAGTTAATTCGTGGCTTTGATAAAATCAGCAGTAAATAAAAGGCCAAGTAATGTAGTATAGTAAAATAATCCAGGAGCATAACAAATTTGTACATGACGCTGTTAGATCAGAATGTAAATTTCCAATTGGTCCCAAATAGTTAACTCGGACTGCTTAATTAAGATTAATTTAATACATTACATAGGCAAAACTGTTTTATTACACTTACAATTTGCCGGTACATTTGATTTGGCAGAAGTCATGTTGATCTCAATGGAGGAGCCATGAGTTAAACCAGTTATGATGGGCGAAAACACATGGCCACCATCAGATGCAGAGATTTTGCCTGTTTACATAAAATACCTGTCAGTTCATCTGTCAATTGTTCATTATACACCCAATAGAGTACCTGCCCCCTCTTTCACAGTCGCTGGTTACCGGAAGTGTTTTTACTTCCAGAAAACGCCTGTTGCACTCTATAATGTTTCTCATTAAAAATAAATATAAACCACACTAACATGTTACTTGGATGCCTGATTGTCCTGCAGTGTTTGCTGTCTCTAGAGAGAGAGAGAGAAAAGGAAAGACCATGTTATTTTAAATGGAAAAAATCATGCAATCATCCTATAGGCAGTAACGCAGTGCATTACAGTACATTGATGAAGTTTACAGTTCTTTTCCATTCAGGGGAGCATAATATCATTAACATTGAACCATCTGAAAGAAGACGCTTGATGGTGCACAGCGTCAGAATGTATAACTAAATTATGAGAATGTGTATTGTGAAAAAACGCTAGGCTATATAAATAGCTTTGACTTAACTTTTATATATTTTGGTTATCACATTGTGTCATTCATATTTATAGCTCACATTTTAAACAATTTCATCATGCAAAGTGCTAAAAGTTAAAATCAAAGACCGTAAAAGAAGATTTAAAAAGTAGCCTACCGAAATTAAATACAGATTAAATAATTAAATAGGCCTATGCACATATAACCATGTCTGACTAAAATAATCTAACTAAGATTTAAAACTGAATAAAAACCAAAACATTTATTTTGAAGTCCTTTATGGAAATCCCGCAGCAGCCAACTACAGTAAACTGTAATTGGATGGGGGGAATATATATATATATATATATATATATATATATATATATATATGTTTTTTTCTGAAACATATATGATGCTGTAGCGACAATGAGTCTTACATTTAATTAGCTCAAATTATATATAGGGAATTTTAATAATTAATCATGAATATGATTAATATACTGCATATTACAGTTAAATTATCGAAGTTGAAAATAGATCGATTGTATATATGAATGATCAATCACAACGAATTATAATTCTTCATTCATATATCAATGGTCCCTTTCCAGATCGATTATATGAGATAACCTTTAATGGAATTAATTTAGCTATCAAACTGTTTGTCCAGCAAACGGCCGTAAGATTAACTTATCAACTTCTCAACAAGGTTATCCCTTCCTTATAATTCCAAAAAGCTATTTTCTGGCCATGAAAATTCACCTTCTTGTTATTATAAAATTTAGGTTACTGAAATAGTAACAAATTGTAAAGCTTTGTAGCTAGATCAAACACTTCATTGACTTTGTAAAAATGAGCAAGATTGGACAATTAGCAATCAAGAATATAATGGTTTTAATAAAATGAAACTACGGATACAGAATTCTACATTTAAACACGGGATACATGTATGTACAGTAAACAGTAAAACTAATGAGACAGACGAATAACGAACGAGAGAGAGAGAGAGAGAGAGAGAGAGAGAGAGAGAGAGAGAGAGAGAGTAAGAGGATGAGAAAGTGAAACTAACGGTCAGGATGAGAGAGATCACCGGGGTGATCGCAGCATGGCAAAAATCACAGACATCATAACCCTTAGAGAGACAACAAGGAATCACAAAGATCAAATCCCCTGAATGGGGTAAACAGATCTTAAAGCATTTAGATCGATAGGAATTACGATACTTGCATGATTCTTCGTGTGGCTGAGAACCAAAGCGTGTGTGTGTGTGTCTCTGTCCTCGTGTCACACGTTCACGTGGTCTTTCAGAGCGAGGGAGCGCGTTAGTTTGAATGTCCTTTGAGGTGCAGTTGCTGGTTGGTTCAAAGAGTCTCTTTAAAGTCGACGTTGCCGATTACGTTCATTTCGCTGAAAGTGAACGTAGGAAAGTCCGAAGACGAAAATTAAGAAAGATTAAAGAAAAAGGAGAAACACGGCGTAAAGCTCCCTAAGGAGCCATGGCACCGGAAACCTCTCACAGGGAAAAAGCTCTCCCAGAAACTTCTGTGTCAGTCTTTTATGGAGAGGAGGGGTTCACGCCTGCTTCGCGTACGTGAACCAATCATCTTAGAGTATCTCGAGTGGGAAAAGTTTCTCTTTGTCCTGTCAGGATAATTTGTGAGGGTATGAAATTTTGTCATTTCTACCCAGAAAGATTGTACACACAGAACAATACATTTTACTGTAATATCCTATGTATGACTTGTTTAGTCAAAACAAGACGGTCAAACAGGTACCAAGAATGGCCGGAAGGAGTAGAAGAAACATAAAGTTACATTCATATGCAGAATTACACACATTTAATGTTCACTCACACGACTATAAAGTCATAATACCGGCTACCATGACCTAGGAAAGATCAAATTCAAGTTTATACATTTCTTAAGTGGTTATACTTATAGAAAATATAAGATTGCAGAGTCTATTCCTCTTTCTTTATCAGAATTCAAGTGGGAGCTATGATTCCCTTGGAATTCCTTTTGGGGGTAATAAAGTTTTATGACCTAGCAAGAGGGAGAGGCACAGAATTTGATCATGTTAGGTATTCTTTCTTTAGAAATACACTTAAGATTCAAAGTTACAGAACAGTCTCAAATTTAATCTATAGAATAAGACAAAACTAATTAGATATGCATGCATACAGGAAGGTTAGATACAATTCTGTGTTATATACATTAAGGATATTTCTCCCCTAAGTTGCACACAAAGGACGTTTGTGTGCGGATCTGTATGGCGTGTGTGTATAAGTTCATCCCGTGGTTGGCGCGGGCTGTTGATTCCCCCTTCTTGGGGAATCACGTGGGGAATCCTGTGGTCAGCATCTGTCCATCCGTGGTGTGTACCACGTGAGGGTTTCAAGAACAACAGGGTTCTGTTTCTTAATTGTGCAATGCGTCATAAATGGAGTTAATCAATGACCTGCTGGCAGACATTGGGGCACCATTTCACATGATTCAAGGTTTTGTGAATTAAACATATATGTGTTCATATTTGTTCAGTAGTGAAAGGAAAACAGGATCCGGTCAGTTGCTACAGATTCCCCCTTTTCGTCGGATGAAGTCCCTGTGTGAACATCATTGGACGACAATCATCACAATGGCCGAATGGCAGGTGAATCCTGATGGTCATGTAGCAGGTGGACCATGGTAGTAGGGTAGCAGGTGGAACCTGATGGTAGGATGGCAGGTGGAACCTGACGGTAGGATGGCAGGTGGATCTTAAAGCTGAGGATTCAGCTCGATGAGGTTTGGCGTGGTCTCTGACTTGGCACCCCCTTTCCGGGGATTCCGTCTGAGACCTTCAGGCACGGCTTTCGTGAGCTCGGCTGTGTCGCATCTGGTTGAGTCTTCTGTACAGAATGAATGCCACGCATAGTGTCAGAGTGTGGCTGATTACCTGTAGAGATGCACAGCACAATGTCAGCTGAGGTCCAGGCTAGGACCGCAGATGAAGTGTAGTTCTTGAAGGACGGGAGTTCCAGTGCTGTCTGATATGCTTTGCTCGGAAGATGGTAAAATGCCAGATCATTCAGGTGGAATATGGCACCTTTCGGAGCTTGAATCCACATACTCTGGTTGAGCATGTTGACACGGCTGGTTGTGTCATGCTGGTCGTAAGTGAGAGTAGCTGTACGCACAGGTGTGTTTAACGAGCCACCTGTCACCTACAATCTCTGCTTGCATCTCTGTGACTTTTGCTCGAGGCTTAGCTTGGGCAGGGCAGCGTGTGTCGCTGACCAGGGGTTGCAACCCGCAGGTTCCTTCAGTGTTGTCTCTGAGGAAGGGTTTGCTAGGGCAGAGATAGTGAATGTCTTTGGTGAGGTATACATGTGCAGGTTTGAGGCCAGGTGCAGCTGTGTGTCGCTGTTGTGGGTGTTGCTTTTCAAAAACCTGACATTGGCAATGTCTTTAAGTCTGTTGACTTGGTTTGACTCGCTGATGGATTGGTTCAAGAGCACATCCACTCCCCTCTGCTCGTGATCGACGTAGAGTGGGATGGCGTTACCCAGAGAGTAGGCCAGGTGTATTTGTGGCGGAAACCAGCATAGTTAGCACAAGGCTTAAGGGTTTCAAGTACGGTGGGATTCTACCCGTGGCTGGGCTGTCATTTGAGGAGTTAACCTCCCACAGCATGTCTGTTATCAGGGCTGTAACCAGCTGAGTTTGGGCAAAGTCATTCTGGAAGACAGTAAACAGCGGTTCCATGCAGTTCCTGGTCTGATTCAGCAGGACGCTGTGAATGTTGAGAATGACCATGTTCTTCTCAATGTCTTGCCGATGGTTTGGAAAGATGCACTCTGCGTGATGAGTTGCTCTTTTAGCTGTGAAAGTTCAGTCTGGATTTCAACCACATGCCGTTTCGCAGTGGCTATGTTTGCTGTGTGGACACTTGGCATACCAGTGTCGAACAGAGTTCTGGCGGCAGCTACGGCTCCGAGCAACGCTCCCAGGAACCGTTTGGAGTGTTAGTTGGTGCTTAGGAGTCCTGATTGTGTAACAGTCACTTTCCCAAGTTGGTTGGACACGTGTTTGACCTTGGCCTTGGCGTGAGAGAGGGAGTCCTCTGTCCATCGGGCACTTGCCCAGCCGTATTGGGCTACGGTGCTGGGGTAGTGTGCTCTGTAGGCCTTGTGGCTGGATGAGTCGAACATGCGCTTAATGGGTGTAGGTCCTGCAGTTGGTGATCAGGAGTCTCAGTTGTTCTCTCGGTGGCAGCTGTCCTCTGGATGGCTGACAGCACGGCATAGTGAACCACAGCAGCAACCTGGTACAGACAACAGGGAGAGAAAGAAAGGGGAGGAAAAAGCCAACAAGGGTTGTCTTTGGTTGGACAGGGCAGTCTTTTTTATTTCATGGGTGGCAACTAGGTTTAGCTTGCCTTGGCCCATGTTTTGCCACATCTTGCTGCTGGCATGTCGCTTGCTTCAGTGTATTGTCAGTGGCTCTGGTGCTGTGGTTTGCAGCGGATGATGCGTCATGGACGTACATTGGCCTTATCCCCCCTTTGCGCCGTTGCATTACACATGTTTGCAATGTGGTGTCAGACGGTGCACACATAGAATGTAGCTCTGTGCACGCAGCATGTGCTTGGTGTCATGCAGTGTTCTTAGTAACTGGTTGTCAGTGAGTGTAGACGGCATTCAAGGGTTGGTTGGAGGGGTCTGAGAGGTGGTGAAGCAAAGTCTTTATTGTTTCAGAAGCCCGCATGTTCGTTATGTTTGTCTTTGTAAACAGCGGAGCTAGCGTAAACTGCTCTGAGGTGGACAGTTTAGTTTGTAAAGTTCTTATGCTGTGTGTAATCACTTCAAACTTCAGGGTGGGTGGGTGGGCGGGTTTGAAGTGACCACAGCTAGTCGTTTGGTGCGCCAGGCTTGGCGAGGGTATGGGTTTGGTCATTCAAGTCTTTGTCAAGGCCCGGTTGCCTTGAGTGTCCTTTCACCTTTTTCCAGTAGACAATCATGTTGTTTGTTCTTGTGATGTCATCACATGCCTGGAACCGGTGTTGGTGTGTGACAGGCATGTGTTTTGAAGTATTACAGCCATTTTGTTTCCAGCCTGGAAGTTGGTATGGGAAACTGAGTGTGGCATAGTTAGGGTCTGTGCACATAAGGAGTTATTTGATGTTATGTGTCAACGCGATTTGCAGCGTTATGAGAATGGCTGCTCCCCTCAGCATATTGTGATGACTGTGGGCCCAACTTGAAGTGTTGTGGTGGGCATGGCAGGTCATTTACCCACGGCACGCCCGCACCTGCTTGGCGAGTGCCCTCATGGTTGTAGGAACATCCATCGATGTAGGCTGTGGGCATACCTTGGCACGAATTCTCTTCAAAGTACCTGTGACAGGTCAGTTGTTGCTGTTGGGGTTCTTCTACATCCACCGTTGCAGCTGGTGTGTTATCAGAGCAGTTTTGGCAGGCTGCCAGGCCGTTGCCTAGCGCAGACTTGTGATTTTGAGCATGACGTGCCTCAACATTGCGCGTCTGGAGGGCCATTAACCATGTGGCTATGCGTGAATTGGTGACCACGCCATCTTGGATGCGCTGGCTGTTGAGGAACGTTACAGCCCATACAGTGCAGAGCAGAGATTTTTCACAGTCTGAGAATGTAGTCTCTGGTGGGAGAAGAGTCTTACTGGCATATGTAACGACTCTTTTGTCTTGATCATGCTTTTGGTACAGGCCAGCACTGAGACAGTGGTTGGAGAACCCAGCTTCTGGATAGAACTCTTTTTGTGGGTCAGGGTAAGCCAGACATGGAGCTGTGCCTAGGTGTCGTTTAGCTCATTCATGGCATTTTCTTGAACTTCTGTCCATACAAATGGGCAGTCTCTTTTTTAGAAGGGCAGTTAGAGGTTTCGCAATGTCTGAGTAGCTTTTGCTGAACTGCCGTGAGTAATTGCACACCCATAGAAAGCTTCGCAGCTCTGAGATGTTGGTGGGTGGCTTGATGTTTTGAACAGCTTGACTATGGCTGGAGTGCGGTTCGATGCCCCGTGATCCGATGAGTAGACCTGCATAGTTGACTTTGGTTCGACGCCACTGTCCTTTGTGGAGGGCGTTCTTGGTGCCGGCAGTGGATAATTGGTTCAAAACATAGTCTATCTCTTTCAGGTGGTCAGCCACTGTTGTGCTTTTCATGAGAACATCATCAACGTAGATAAGGTTACCTCTCATTCTGGCATCTGGGCATGCTTTGTTCAGGGAGGTGTTAAACTCAGCAGGTGAGTTGGCATAGCCGAACGGCACCTGGTGCAAGTGAATTGTCTGTTGCCGAACATAAAGGCTAGCTTGTGCTGATCTTCTGGATGCACAGGTATGGTCCCGAATCCAAAGGCCACATCAAGTGTAGACAAGATTGTGTCTCCTCTGATTCTGGGTGTCTCTTGCTCCAGCTGGGTCATGGGCCATCGGGACGGTGGCACCTGTTGATGCAGTTTCCTGTAGTCAATGGTGGGGTGCCACTTGCCGTTTGGTTTGAGGACGGGCCAGATGGGGGCAGAATGGGTGCTGTTGCATGGACGGATGACACCTTTTCCAAGCCTGGATTCGATGATCTCTCACACCGGTTCGTGTGAAGCAATGGGGATCTTGTACTGCCAGACAAAAGTGGGAGGAGCATTAGGGTGCATTGGGATGCGCACAGTGTGGAGTTCGGTGAGACAGCAATCTAAAGAGTCTTTGGCAAAGGATGCTTTGAACTTGTAAAGGACTTTGTAGATCTGCATCCTTTTTAATTGCGTCAGCGTCTTTTAGAATTTGCTGAACTTGAGACTCAAATCCTGGGTACGGCTCCTCTGTTGGTGTGTCATCTGTCGTGTTGGCAGGCAGAGGTGCAGCAGTGTCGTCAGTCTCGCAGGCAGGCTGTCTGGAGACTTTGTATGCTGCAAGGTGTTGGTCCTCTGTCAGTGCTGTTCTGCATACCTGGTCTTTGTCCATCGGCATGACCGAAGTAATGGAGATGAGTTTGAAGGGTGCTGTGAACACTGTGTGGTCTGTGTTCCCTTCGGGCATCATTGAATATGGGATGGGCCCAATGATTGGTAGTGTGAGTTCAAAAGTCATGGAAGTCGTGGCTCAATAGCCATCCCACTCGGTAGGCTTTGGGAATTGTGATGTCCCTTGCCATGCCGTTGTTGACTACACAAGATGACACTTCAGTAAGGGGTGTGGCTTGCAGCGTGAGTCCAAGTTCAACACATTCAGGTGAGGGTTGAAAGAAGCCCAGCGTGTGGTTTAGGGTTCGACCACAACGCATGTTAAGCCGGTCGGCGACCCCTTTGGTGTAAAATGGTATCACAGTTTCCTGTTCGTTGATTAGGGTGCAAACCTCAGGAATGGTCTGACCTGACAGGAGGTTCTCAGTGTTGGTTGGAACAACAGGGGGCTGTAAAGTCAATGGGGCCCACACTACCTCATTAATGATGTCCACATGAGCCTTGTGGCGAGTCAGGATGTCTGCTCCGATGTAGACATCATGGGGAGGGTCCGGAAGGACCAGGAAGTAATGGGTCAGACAGTCGGTGGTTCCAGTTCAGGTTCAAAGCGCAGACACCTTTGGCCGTCATCATGGTTGATGGGCACGTGTTTAAAGGAAAATGGGTGTGCTTGCTGGCAGAAGGAAGGTCCGGTGTGTCTTCAATGAGAGCATTGAATAGTGAGACACTGATGGCTGAGTTGTCTGCCCATGGTGCAAGTACAATGTCAGTGGTGGTTACGTCATTCAACTGCAGGTCAGTTGTGACCTTGGGGCAGAAGGAATCAGAGTCTTTGGTGAGCTGAAATCTGCAGAGTGGTGAACTTGAATCTTAGTCTGGTGCTGGAACTGTGTCCCCGTGGCTGGCTGTGAGAGTTCCCGTGAACTCTGTGACCTGACAGTCTGGCTCTGCGGGAATTCTCGTGACCTCTGTGACCCAACAGTCTGGCTCGGGTGGCCTGTGTGACTGGAGGGGGAGGGGTTCCCGCACTTGAGCCCAAACTTACAGTTATTTGAAGTCCAGTAAAGGTTCAAAGCGATCTAGCAGGTCTTTGCCCATTAGAAGTGGGTAAGTGTTCATTTTTGAGATGTACACTGGGTGGATCAGATTCATAGAACCAATTGTCAGGTGGATGGGAGCTACCTGTTTGAGCCGGATGTCGTTCTGGCTGTGGGATTGCACATTCAGCTCACATGTTTGAGATTTAAGAGTTTGATCTTGGCTCTTAGTTTTAGCACTGAGTCTTTCAAATAGTTGGGCTGACCTTAACGTGATGTCTGAGCCGGTGTCTAGCAGGGTGTCAAGGCTCAAATCATTGTCCACAGTGGTTGTTAGGTAGAGTTTTTCGGCCCACCCCCTATTTGATCAGGTTTCCCAGAAGTCTTGGCGTCGGGGCTGTTCTGTGTGGGTCACTGCGGAGGCAGGTAGCCAAAACAGCATTTCTTGGTCTTTTGGGACTTTGGTCCCAGTTGTGGGACGCTGTGCTGTCCTGCTCAGGCTGTGCAGCTGTCAGCTGTGGTGGCTGGGTGTTGCTATCACTTTGTGATGTGGCAGGCAGCTCTGTGGTCTGATGCTGACGCGCAGTGTTCTGGGTACCTGTTTCAAGTCTTACGCTTAGACATAGGACATCTGGCTCGTCCCTCTTGTTTCTCTTGTGAGATCTCATGTGCAGAAGCTCTTTCAGCACCTTCAGGATCTCTGCCGTCTCTGACGTGGTTGCACTGTTTTTATCTGATGTGTGCTCAGACTTGTGCTTACCAGTGGCATGTTGAGAGGGGTACCGCTCCGGGCTGTCTGGGTTTGAGTCTCTTGGTGATGGGGGTAAGCTATTTCTGGGTCGCCGGCAGGCTTCCCAGAATCTTTCAGAGCGCTTGCTCTGGTGCCTTGGACGAGCACCATTGCGGCTGTGCTGCCCTCTGCTGGCTTGGAACTTTCTTGACTCTCTGTACAAAGGTCTGTGGTGTTGTGGGGCGCCCTCTAGAGTCAGCTCTGAATAGTGTTCGGAGACAGGGAAGATGGTGTTGTTTTTCACAGTCTTTCTGGACACAGTCTTTTGCTTGACATAAGCTTTGTGAGCCAAGTCTCGTAGCTGTTGGGCAGACATGGTCCGTGAACAGGCCAGGATGCCCATGTGATGACTCACTGTGGGGTGCAGGTTTTGGAGAAACAAGAGTTCTGAAGTTTGAAATCCTCTTCCATACCTGGCTCTTTCCGTGCTCCGAAGTAGGCTTGTCGGAATCGGCCGTAGTAGGTCTGTGGGGTTTCAAGTCTTGTCTGCTTGAGGTCCATGGCGATGAGGACCCCTTGGTCTGATTCTGGATCAGAGAATTCTTTAATCAAAGATTGTTGCAGCTGCTGGTAGTCAGTTTTGACAGTCTCTGGTTGACGATATAGGAAGCTGCGCATGTCACGGCTAGACGTAATCCTTAGCAGGTGAAATCTGTCACAAGTAGTTACATTGGCTACAGTCTGTGAATGAAAGTCAATGTCTTGCAGGGTTCGGAGTGAACGTAGGGATGTTTCTGGCCAGCTTGACGAGTTCTTTGGGGGCCATGCCATGGTTAGCGGCAGGGGTTCTCTGGAAGCTGGCTGGTGACATTTTGAGCAATGGGCTTTTAACCCCCCCTTTCAGCTCTGAGTTTGTGGCTGAAAGGTACGGACCGGCTGGTTAGGGGAAACTTTGTGGTGTGCGTTTCCCCTTCCCGGTCATTCTGCAGTCTATAAGAGTGTTTCAACTCTTCGTGAACAATGTCAAGTTCGTTTTTGAGATCGTGTCTCTGCTGAGTAAGCTCGTGGGTTTCAGCTCGGGCTGCGTGCAAGTGGTTTTTGCATGCCTTGGCTTTAGCGTCTCTTTCTTTTAGTTCAGCCTCTGCTCTTGCAAGGAGAGCTTCACCTTGTCGGAGTTTGTTGAGTTCCTCTCTGGCGTTTCTCTCCGCTTGCTTTCTTTGGTCGGTGTCGAGACAAAGATCACACAGGGCCTTTTGAAGTCTTTCCGCTTCTTTCTGTAGCGCTGGGTCTGTTGCATCCTCTGTCCCGCGCTGGCCGTGGGTCTCGCGGAGTAGTTGACCTAGATGGCTCTGCGCGTGGGTCTGGTTCCTCCGCTTGAAGCTTTAGCGTTGTGGCTTCCTGCTCCAGGCTGATGCTGCTCCTTTCGCTGAGCCGTGACTGGGCGACGGGGTTGTGTACGATGCCTCCGACGATTCTGGCCCAGTCTTTGTAGTTGTAGCTCTGGGTCGGATCGTGGGCCATCAGCTTGTCCACGTCGGCGTCCTTAGGCAGGAAGGAGGTCGTCATGGCTCTCGACCATGACTGTAGGACCGGAACATACTGGCTCACTGTGGGCGAGAGGACCACAACACACAAAACAAAGAAACCAGTGCAAGTTCGTTCTAAGGTTAACGAGCTATACTCATACGGGCTATGCCGTTTATGAGAATTTTGGGGCTAACTGATGTAAACAGTTAGCGGAGCCAATTGATTTGGGTCAACGAAGGACCCGAACTAGAGATTTGACAGGCAGTAGCCTAGCGGGTCACGTGATGACACCGGCTGCTTGGTTTGTCGCTCTATTATTATTTAGCTTCCTTGGTGGCTCTCACAGGTTACTGTCTCTAAGTGAAATGAAAGAAACACATCACAACAGAACACAAAGATAGAAGAGATCAGAGTGAAAGGAAACAATGGAAATGAATAGGTCTGAAATGAACTGGAATAAATACTAACACTGGAAGTGTTAGGGAGAATAAGGAGGCCTAAGCCTACTACCGCTGATAGGGTTTAAGATAGGGCCTATGGGTGAGTGGGGTTGTCGGGATAGCAACCTAAGAAGGTGTGGCTTGGAGAAGAGATGGGCACAACACTTAAAATATCCGGGAGATATCTAGTATTTTGTGGCTTATAGTAAGTGGGATGGTTTTTTTCTTTTATTAAATTTAGTTTACCTGCGGTGAATTGAGTCCACTCCGGTGAGAACCAGTGGCATGGTCAAGCTCCCTGGCGCTTCCCAAACACTCAACCGCGGTGTCCTCGGCCCTCCGTTACTCTGTCGCGTTGCGCCCTCCCAAACAGTCTTTTTGACTTTAAACACAACTCGGCAACGCCAAGATGTCAACCGCCAGACAACACTACAAAATTGGGCTGTTCCCCAGAACCCTACAGAAGGAGTGGCCTCTTTTTAGGCCCCGGTTTAGGTACTGGTCCCAGAAATTGCCTTTTTGTGTCGGCTGGACTGGTTGACTACCTTTGGAGTGCCGAATTGCTGATGTCAGCACTGCGGGCCGCAACGACGGACAGAGATAAAAGAAACCGAGACTCACGCACAGCCAGTGTTGTTGGTAACGCTGGTCGGACAACCCTGCTGGCCGGAACACCACCAGAGATGGCTTCAAATCACCAAGGGAGTACTACAATAGATACACAAAAGGATGAACAAGGGAAGCATAAAGTGAATTAAGGCTTGTTCGTTTAAACCAAATTGAGTAATTATTTATGTAGCAATAAGAGTCGAAGGTTTTACTAAATAATAATAAAAAAGAGGGAATTATGATAATGTTGGTCTTTATCAAAATAACCTAACCCAAAAGAGAGGAAAAATAATAAAAATCAAAATATAAAGAGACAGGATTGAAACACGGTAGAAGAAGCAGGCCGCAGTAGTAGGTTTTCACCACAAGGGGCGTACTCCTTCTCCGTGCTTTGCCTGGGGAACAGAACACTTGATTCAAATTCAAAATTCAAAACTTGTTTCAATTTAAAATTTAAAACAAGCAGGAAAGAACTAAAAGGGAAATCAGAATGATATCCTATAGTAGCTAATAAGGTAAAGCATCATTAATAACTATAAAATAATCAAAAGGGGAAGATGAGATAGATGCACAATTCAAAACAGAGTGAAAGGAGGAAAAGTGTGGTGCCGACTTAGTGAGGAAGGCCACAGGGTGGCGCTGTTTCCTCCACATGGATATCAGTGGCTGACAGGCAAACACGACATAAATTTACACTGGATTAAAACCAAATTAAAATAAGCGTGAAAGGAGATTGAGAAATCAGGATAATATTTTATAATAATTAACGATAACAGTAAAGTGTCATCAATAACTATAAAATAATCAAAAGAGAAAAGTAGAAATAGGTAATTCAGAACAGAATTGAAAAGAGAGACAAGGAGAGTTGAGTGAGCGGACTTAGAAGGCGGCCACTAGGGGACTTCCAAGTGGGCTCTCTCTGGCTGTGCTGGGATTTAGTTTAAGTTTTAATTCAAATCTTGTTTGACCAAACTTAAAGTAAATGTACCAGTCAAAAGCAGAAAAATTTGTCTACCACAAAATAATATTCGCACAAGCAAAGCTATAAATGCAAATAATTATTGAGAATTTAGACAGGCTAATTCACAGGGAAATGAATTCAGCAGTAAAGAGAGCATTACCTTAAACGGCCACGAGATGGCGTAATTGTGCTCATGCATGCTGAAGTCAGAAGGCAGGGCGTAATTTGAGACTTCTAAATACCTAAAGGAACGCCCTCTGGTGTTTAGCAAGCGGAATTACAACCGACTTTAATGTGATTTAAACTTAGAGCTTTCAGCTCGCGTCGTGCGCTGATTTCCTGCAATAAATCACAAATGAACAAACAGATCTCTGTGGATCTTTTCGGTGCTATAGTGCACAAGAGCGTGAAACAGGATTTCTTCGCTGTGAAAACACGCGGATGTGAAACAACAGGAATTTTCGTCTGTTGTTACTCACATAAACATTTTTATGTATTAGATTTACATTTAAATGTATCAGATCTTTAATTGGGTAGCTAAACCAATTTTGACCAGGAGTTTACCGTTTTTGTTGAATATCACTGGGTTAACCACGAATTCAATAACGACATTATGTAAGTAAGTAAGTAAGTAAGGCCTTTTACCACTGAACAGAGGAAACTCGCTCTCGATCAGATTTACGTCTTGCTCTGATAAAGAGATTCTCGTCTTAATCAGGCGTTTAAATAATATTAACATGTACCAGCTGCAAAGAGTTTGCTTCGTCTTTACAGGGACAGGTATAATATTATGAACTGCAGTTTAATTTAGCAATTAACAGTGTTCACATGTTAAACATATTTACCAGGGTCAATTTGCTCAACTGAGTTTGGCTTCGTGCCGATCAGTTCTTCAGTGGGTTGCGTTCCGCGACTTTCACTGGAGCGCGCATAAAAAAAAATTAATACACAATATACTCATAGATTGAAACTGAATTTGCTCATAAAACAAAGTTTGAAATGCGTCGCGGTCTCCACCAAAAATGTAGCGACAATTAGTCTTACTTTGAATTAGCTCAAATTATATATAGGGAATTTTAATAATTAATCATGAATATGATTAATATACTGCATATTACAGTTAAATTATCGAAGTTGAAAATAGATCGATTGTATATATGAATGATCAATCACAACGAATTATAATTCTTCATTCATATATCAATGGTCCCTTTCCAGATCGATTATATGGGATAACCTTTGATGGAATTAATTTAGCTATCAAACTGTTTGTCCAGCAAACAGCCGTACGACTAACTTATCAACTTCTCAACAAGGTTATCCCTTCCTTATAATTCCAAAAAGCTATTTTCTGGCCATGAAAATTCACCTTCTTGTTATTATAAAATTTAGGTTACTGAAATAGTAACAAATTGTAAAGCTTTGTAGCTAGATCAAACACTTCATTGACTTTGTAAAAATGTGCAAGATTGGACAATTAGCAATCAAGAATATAATGGTTTTAATAAAATGAAACTACGGATACAGAATTCTACATTTAAACACGGGATACATGTATGTACAGTAAACAGTAAAACTAATGAGACAGACAAATAACGAACGAGAGAGAGAGAGAGAGAGAGAGAGAGAGAGAGAGAGAGAGAGAGAGAGAGAGAGAGAGAGAGAGAGAGAGAGAGAGAGAGAGTAAGAGGATGAGAAAGTGAAACTAACGGTCAGGATGAGAGAGATCACCGGGGTGATCGCAGCATGGCAAAAATCACAGACATCATAACCCTTAGAGAGACAACAAGGAATCACAAAGATCAAATCCCCTGAATGGGGTAAACAGATCTTAAAGCATTTAGATCGATAGGAATTACGATACTTGCATGATTCTTCGTGTGGCTGAGAACCAAAGCGTGTGTGTGTGTGTCTCTGTCCTCGTGTCACACGTTCACGTGGTCTTTCAGAGCGAGGGAGCGCGTTAGTTTGAATGTCCTTTGAGGTGCAGTTGCTGGTTGGTTCAAAGAGTCTCTTTAAAGTCGAAGTTGCCGATTACGTTCATTTCGCTGAAAGTGAACGTAGAAAAGTCCGAAGACGAAAATAAAGAAAGATTAAAGAAAAAGGAGAAACACGGCGTAAAGCTCCCTAAGGAGCCATGGCACCGGAAACCTCTCACAGGGAAAAAGCTCTCCCAGAAACTTCTGTGTCAGTCTTTTATGGAGAGGAGGGGTTCACGCCTGCTTCGCGTACGTGAACCAATCATCTTAGAGTATCTCGAGCGGGAAAAGTTTCTCTTTGTCCTGTCAGGATAATTTGTGAGGGTATGAAATTTTGTCATTTCTACCCAGAAAGATTGTACACACAGAACAATACATTTTACTGTAATATCCTATGTATGACTTGTTTAGTCAAAACAAGACGGTCAAACAGGTACCAAGAATGGCCGGAAGGAGTAGAAGAAACATAAAGTTACATTCATATGCAGAATTACACACATTTAATGTTCACTCACACGACTATAAAGTCATAATACCGGCTACCATGACCTAGGAAAGATCAAATTCAAGTTTATACATTTCTTAAGTGGTTATACTTATAGAAAATATAAGATTGCAGAGTCTATTCCTCTTTCTTTATCAGAATTCAAGTGGGAGCTATGATTCCCTTGGAATTCCTTTTGGGGGTAATAAAGTTTTATGACCTAGCAAGAGGGAGAGGCACAGAATTTGATCATGTTAGGTATTCCTTCTTTAGAAATACACTTAAGATTCAAAGTTACAGAACAGTCTCAAATTTAATCTATAGAATAAGACAAAACTAATTAGATATGCATGCATACAGGAAGGTTAGATACAATTCTGTGTTATATACATTAAGGATATTTCTCCCCTAAGTTGCACACAAAGGACGTTTGTGTGCGGATCTGTATGGCGTGTGTGTATAAGTTCATCCCGTGGTTGGCGCGGGCTGTTGATTCCCCCTTCTTGGGGAATCCTGTGGTCAGCATCTGTCCATCCGTGGTGTGTACCACGTGAGGGTTTCAAGAACAACAGGGTTCTGTTTCTTAATTGTGCAATGCGTCATAAATGGAGTTAATCAATGACCTGCTGGCAGAAATTGGGGCACCATTTCACATGATTCAAGGTTTTGTGAATTAAACATATATGTGTTCATATTTGTTCAGTAGTGAAAGGAAAACAGGATCCGGTCAGTCGCTAGAATGCCAAAAACATTTGATATAGAACATATAACAATGTGTAAGAGCAACAAAGCATGCTAGAGTGTAAGCTAAACAGCAATAGCACGTTTAAAACACGAATGAATTATACCGTCTTTTCCTTATGTATAAACAATCTTTTTAAATAAAACACCGTAGCATAAATGAATTATAGAGACAATACTCACTTTTAGACATGTCTTTTGATGAGGTGGTAAGAGGAGTGAGGGGTGCAAAAGTTTTTGGTCCAGAAATGATTTGTCTTGGCTATTTATACAGAAGAGGCTGGGTAAAATACTCTTGGAAAACGCCAGAGTGTCCACAACGTTCTTTCAGTATGGAGTCCTCTCACAGCCGTAGCCATGAGGTCCACGGTAGGTCATCGTTGACATTTTTTATCACCTCTTGTTTTTTTCAGGTTACACATGGCAATAAATTACTATACCTGCTTAAGGACTAACTTGTAGGGTATTTGACAAAAAGCCTAGAAAATCGAGGAGGTCAAAGGGCATGCTTCCCGCTATAGTATCATCAGCTCTCTCCAAAGTCTGTTCATGTGGCCTGTCGCATCAACAAAGGCTAACATTTAAAATTCTACATATATTTTGAGTAGATAACCGATAGTATGCTCTCAGTAAAGGGGTTCACCCTGTGTGTTTCCACAATGAATAAGGATAGTTTGGGAGATACAAGAAAAGTAAAAATGATCTTATACATACAATAGATCATAGCTACCGTAAAAAAAGTAAGATCATGCTTTGAATTAAGACGAGTAAAATTAAATATTCGCTCAAGACAAACTTTACTTATGCAGCATCATGGACCCCAGAGGCACATCGCGTCTCTGAACATGTGTGGTGATTTTCTAAATGATACAACTTAATCTAAATAAGAGCAATGTAGAGTCCTGGGATTTCTTTTAAAACAACAAAAAACATTGTGACAACATGTTTCATGTCGCATGGACAAAAATACTGTTTGAAATAAGATCTAAGACGCCAAAGCACAGTTCTTGATTTATAAAAAAAATTATTTTATTTTTTGAACAAACGATGTTTAGTAAAAATAATACCTTAGGTTAAATTTATGAAAATCATTTATATCATAGAGAAGTAGAAGATAAATAGAAGATACGATTTTAATAAAACTTTACAGATTTGATTTAAACGGTCTTTTAATTTGAAAAGATCTCATTTAAAATTTTAAGATTATGCTTTTAAATGAGTTTAATATGAATAAAACAGTGGAAAGCAGACTAACTTTGCATATGCTGAGGCATTGTGACCCCAGAGGCTCAACTGGCTTGTCACTCCTCTCGTCTCTGTGAGGGTGTGAAGCTTCATCTCACCCTGTAGTTTATCCCTGAAGGATCTGGGAGGGTTTTTGTAAATGACATTTTAAACTATATGTTATTTTATTGTTAGTTTCTACTACTTCTTCAGTTCTATGAAAATGTAAGGAGTTTTTATATTTTATATTTATATATATATAATTATATATATATATTAATTTAGCTAAAACTAAGGTTAAATTGTTTGAATACATTTTGTCATTATACATTGAGTAATATACTTTATTTGATTTTATGGAACCAACTTAGTGTGTGAGAGTGCAAAACAGTATGTAAAAAACAATTTTGTAAAAATGCAGTTTTCTGTGATGGTCGTGTTTAGGTGTACGGGGTAGAATATGCTGTTACAGTACAAAAATCACTATGGCTATATAAATAACAATTATACTTTAGGTCACCGTTAAACAAAAATCATTACAGTAATCTTCTAAAATATATAAATGTATTAAAACTGTAAAGATTTCATTTAAACAATCTTTTCATTTTTCAAAGATCATATTTAAACTTTTACGATTATGCTTTGAAATAAATTTAGTACGTACAAAACTTTGGCTCTGGAAAGGCGTTAGCAGACTAACATTACATGATGCACAGAGGCTCATCTGCTCTGTCACCCTATATCCTGAAGCTAACATTATTGTAAAGTAACGTATTTCTCTGAAGATGTGCTGGTGATCGGAAGGAGCTTATAAGCAGACTATCAATGGGGCTCGCCCTGAGGCATCACAGATTCTAAAAGTCTTCATTGTTGCTCTCTCACTACAGATAGGCCTATGTGGGGATTTTCTCACAGATACTACTTGAGGAATTATTAAACATTTCACACAATGTGTGAGATAAATTGTGAGAGCTGCAAATTTCAAAGTTCTTTACATGCACCCTGATAAATAAAAAAATATATAGTCAAGTTTTCCCCAGAGACCATCGATATAGCATATTTGTTTTTTATTAATTCATTGAATTTAATTAAAATCATATTTTTAAAAAGATCTATTTCAAACTTTTAATGCTTATACACTATGAAATAAATTTAGCAAAACATTCACAGTCTCATTCTGATCACTGAACACACCCTGACTGTCAAACGCTGGTGTGAGAGAGAAATACTCTGGGGTTCTTTTCAACTTTAAATGGTCAATATGGACATCTATGTGATATGAGCTACTTCAACCCTGGTGAAAATGTAAGATGATTTTATTTTTATCTAAATCTAACATAATTGGTACAGTAAATTTGTAAAATATTTATTTTAAATGAACAGAATGCTTTTCAACTTCAGTAATTTAGTACGATTTTAAATGAACAACATGCATTTCAACTTTAGTTAAATTAGTCAAATTTTAAATGAACAACAATTAGTAAACTATTTATTTTATATATGATATATTTTAATTTATACACTTTTAAAGGAACACAATGCTTTTCAATGAGCTCAGGAACGTGTCACAAAAACAGATACCAGGCCAGCCACACGCTGGTGTGACAGAGAGAAAAGACTTCAGGGGAAACACTTGTGGGTTTTTTTTTTCAACCATGGTGAAACAGTAAGATGATTTTATTTTTGTTTAATTTATATACTTTTAATTGAACAGCATGTTTTTTTCAACTTGAGTCAGTGTCAAATATTTGTGAATGACTAAATGTAAATTTTATAACCATTTCATTTAAATGAACATAATACTTTTTCAACTTCTGTGTGAGATAAACTTCCAAGGTCCTCAGCAATGCGGAGGGAGGGGAATTCCTGCTTTGACAAAGACGCACACACACATACATAGACGCTCGCTCTCTATGTTTTTAAAACAGTGCAAGGTCATTCATTCATTGTATTGTTTGCAATATTATTTTTTTTGTAGCTCCATTTTATTCAAACTTTTTGTGTGAGATTTTATTTTATATTCTTTTAAAGAACAGATAAACTTTCACCATTTGATTTAAACTGAAATGCTTGGTTCAGTGAATAGTTCTACATTTATTTTAACTTTTTTGTGTGAGATTTTATTTTATATTCTTTTAAAGAACAGATAAACTTTTACCATTTTTTCTTATCACTTTCACAGCTGCCCCTTGATAAAGCTCAGGGATGCGGTGACAAAACACCAGCTTCAAAGCCAATACATCTCAAACTAACTGTCACATCACTTTGTAATTGTAACATCAAAGCTTATGTTAACATCAAAGGCCAATACCTCCCCTTTTCTTTATCAAATGAACTTCAAACTAACTGTTACACATCCATCATTTTGACAGAAGCTGTAACCGCAAGGGGCGGAACTAGATCAAAGGTCATCATCCATCATTTTGACAGAAGCTGTAACCGGATGGGGCGGAACTAGGTTAAAGGTAACAGGAAGGGGCAGAAACTAGGTTAAAGGTAACAGGAAGGGGCGGAACTAGGTCAAAGGTAACAGGAAGGGGCGGAACTAGGTCAAAGGTAGCATGAAGGGGAGGAACCGGAAGGGGCGGGACAGGAAGATCAAAGGATAGACACGCCCACCTGTCAATCAATCAATCATTTTGACAGATGGCGTATTTTATTTACTACTGCTCACAAAAGGCTGCATTTATTTGAGTAAAAATACAAAACAAACCCAGTAATATTGTGAAATAATATTTCAATGTTAATCAGCTGTTTTCTATGCAAATATATAGTAAAGTGTAATTTATTCCTGTGATCATTACTCCAGTCTCCTAGATAGCAGGCAGCCTATAAATTGTTAAAAATGAACACTTTTCAGTAACACTACACTAGACAAACATATATTGTTTATCATATGTTACTTCAAATATTTCTATTCGTTATGAAATGAGATGAGTTTGTCGTGAAGCCTAATGTGTGGCGTGTTTTGCTTTTCAAACACACAGCGTGACTCAGACCCAAACTCTGTCATCATATACAAAATACGAGAAGCAAATGCAAGTCAACAGTAGGTTTATTGATAAAGATGATGATGATGATGATGATGCAGTACAGGCAGATGTAGAACGGGTGACACAGGGACTTCGGTGGTCAGGATCCGGTGGTGAAGAGACGATGGTGCGGTGACGGTGAAACAGCAGACGAAACCCAGTGACGAAGACGGAGAACAGGAACTGGAACACAAGGCAGGAACTGGACACTGGAACACCAACACGAACGACATCAAACAACGATCTGACAAGGATGATAGAACAGCGGTAAGTATAAGTAGAGTGGTGAGATTGACTGCAGCTGGTGAAGTGAATGAGGATCAGCTGAAGTGGATCAGGTGATGTCATACATTCACGCCCACTGCACACGTGCATTCAAACCACAACATAAACACGAGACGAGAAGGAACAGAGAGTGTGTCTACCGTGACAGTACCCCTCCTCCTAAGAACGCCTCCTGGCGTTCCCAGACTCCTTACCCTGTCGATTGTAATCATCGATGAGGGAGTGATCCAGTATGTCTCTAGCAGGCACCCAACTTCTCTCCTCCGGACCGTAACCCTCCCAGTCCACCAAGTACTGGAATCCGCGTCCTCTCCGCCTGGAGTTCAGTATACGATTAACCGAATACGTGGTCTCCCCATCTACGAGTCGCGGTGGGGGAGGAACCGGGACAGGCGGATTAATATGAGAATGAAACACGGGTTTAATCTTAGATACATGGAAGGCGGGATGGATCCTCCTGTACGCGGGAGGCAATTTGAGGCGGACTGCCACCGGGCTAATGATCTTGGTGACAGCAAACGGGCCAATAAATTTGGGAGCAAGTTTGTTAGATACGGAGCGAAGAGGAATGTTCTTGGTTGAAAGCCACACCTTTTGACCAACGACGTATACGGGAGGCTTCGACCTGTGGCGATCGGCCTTAGCCTTAGTGCGCGCCCCCACCTGGAGTAGAGTCTCACGGGCTCTAGTCCAGGTACGGTGACACCTCTGAACAAAGGCGTGAGCGGAGGGGACCGCGACCTCGGATTCCAGACTGGGAAAAATTGGTGGCTGGTAACCTACACTACACTCAAACGGAGATAGGCCCGTAGCCGACACTGGCAACGTGTTGTGGGCGTACTCCACCATGGAGAGTTGTTGACTCCAAGAGGAAGGATTCTTGGAAACCAAACATCGCAATACTCTCTCCAAATCCTGGTTGGCTCTCTCGGTTTGACCATTGCTCTGGGGATGGAACCCTGAGGACAAACTAACAGTCGCCCCCAGTAATCTGCAAAACTCTTGCCAAAATTTGGACACGAACTGGGGGTCCCCTGTCGGACACCACGTCAATCGGAAGGCCATGTAAACGAAAAACGTGATCTACGACTGTAACCGCTGTCTCCTTAGCTGAGGGTAATTTGGGTAAGGGGACAAAATGGGCTGCCTTCGAGAATCGGTCCACTACAGTCAAAACGACTGTGTTCCCCTGAGAGGGCGGGAGGGCGGTAATAAAATCTAGTGCGATGTGGGACCAGGGTCTCGAAGGAACCGACAGCGGTTGGAGTAACCCATCTGGAGGTCGATTGGAAGTCTTACCAGTGGCACATACCGAGCAAGCCAAAACAAAATCGTGAATGTCGCGAGCCATAAGTGGCCACCAGAACCGTTGCTTGACCAAAAAGCTAGTACGATTAACTCCTGGATGGCAAGCCACGTTGGAGTTATGACCCCACTGAATAACGTCGGACCGTAATCCCTCCGGCACAAACAATCGGTTCGGTGGGCAACCGGGCGGAGGCGTTACCCCTTCTAAGGCCTTCTTGACCTTCGATTCGACCTCCCATGTGAGTGTGGAAACGAATAGAGTTTCGGGCAAAATACACTCGGGAGTAGACGGGCGTTCGGAAAAATCAAATATACGGGATAGTGAATCGGGTTTGACGTTCTTGGAACCCGGGCGGTATGAAAGAGTAAAATCGAAGCGACCGAAAAATAATGCCCATCGAGCCTGCCTGGAGTTCAGTCTTTTGGCGGTTCTGATGTACTCTAGGTTCTTGTGATCAGTCCAGACAATAAAAGGTACCCCCGACCCTTCTAACCAGTGGCGCCATTCCTCCAACGCTAACTTAACTGCCAACAACTCTCTGTTACCAATGTCGTAATTGCGTTCGGCTGGAGATAAACGATGAGACAAAAACGCGCAGGGATGCATCTTGTCGTCTGTGGAAGAGCGTTGGGACAACACTGCGCCTACTCCCACCTCTGATGCGTCGACCTCCACCACGAACTGACGTGAGGAATCAGGGGCGACAAGGATGGGGGCTGAAACAAAGCGGCCCTTCAGTTTAGAGAACACAGCTTCGGCTGTGTCTGACCACCTGAACGTAGTTCTGGGGGAGGTCAAGGCAGTCAGAGGTGCGACCAGTTGGCTGAAATTGCGAATAAAACGCCGGTAGAAATTGGCGAATCCCAGAAACCTCTGCAGGGCCTTGCGGGAATCTGGACTTGGCCAATCTACCACAGCCTTGATCTTCTCAGGGTCCATCCGCACTCCCTCAGGCGAGACGATGTACCCTAGAAACGGGACCGACTGTGCATGGAAATCGCATTTCTCCGCCTTGACAAAAAGCCCATTCTCTAGCAACCTCTGAAGCACTCGTCTGACGTGTTGCACGTGTTCCTGGAGAGAAGAAGAGAAAATCAATATGTCATCCAGGTAGACATATATGAACTGATCGACCATATCTCGCAACACGTCGTTGACCAGTGCCTGGAAAACCGCTGGGGAGTTGGACAGCCCGAAAGGCATGACCAAATATTCAAAGTGCCCCCTGGGGGTGTTAAACGCAGTTTTCCATTCATCCCCCTCCCTGATGCGAACCAAATGATAAGCGTTACGTAAATCCAGTTTTGTGAAGATGGACGCTCCCTGCAACCTCTCGAAGGCTGAAGACATCAACGGCAAAGGATAAGTATTCTTTACCGTGATGTTATTCAGCCCTCGGTAATCAATACAAGGTCGCAGAGAACCGTCCTTCTTCCCCACAAAAAAGAACCCCGCCCCCGCTGGAGAAGAGGAAGGGCGAATGAACTTGGTTGCTAGAGAATCAGAAATATATTTCTCCATAGCCTCCCTTTCTGGAATAGAAAGTGAATATAACTTGCCTTTAGGCGGAGACTTACCTGGCAGTAAATCTATAGCACAGTCATAGGGACGATGCGGAGGGAGAGAAGCAGCACGAGACTAACTGAACACCTCCTTCAGGTCCAGGTACTCCGCGGGCACGTTAGACAGATCCCCTGCTTCCTCCTGAAACACAGAAACAGGCACAGACGAACAGGCAGACACGAGACAAGACTTATGACATTCCTTGCTCCACTCCAGTACTGATCTATGGTGCCAGTCCACTCGGGGGTTGTGACGGATGAGCCAGGGGTGTCCGAGGACGACGGGTGCAAGGGGTGAGTCCATGATGAAGAATGAAATAGTCTCAGAATGGTTGCCGGAAGTGGTGAGGGTGATGTCTTCAGTGCAAAGGGAAATGGTGGGGAGTTCTTGTCCATTGAGTGCGTGAACGGCAATTCTGTGAGTGAGGGGTCTGAGGGGAATCTGAATTTTCTGTGCAAAAGTGTGGTCCATAAAATTACCTTCAGCCCCAGAGTCCAGAAGTGCATGGCAGTCGTGCTGTTGGACTGACCACCTTAGTCTTACCGGAAGGAGTGTGGAGGTAGATGTAATCGATGATGAGGTCTTCCTAGCGGAGATCCCACCCGATAGTAGCCTCAGTTTTACTATCGGGCTTGGCCTTTTACCGGACAGTTGTATGCGTAATGTCCCGCTCCTCCACAATACAGGTAAAGGCCCTGGGATCTCCGCCTCTCCCTCTCCTCCCGGGAAAGCCGAGCTCGACCCACCTGCATGGGCTCGGGATCGTAGACGGGGCTGACCACGTCCCTGCCGCTGGATCGTGGAGGGTCGGTCCCTGCGAAGGTACGGGTGGACGGGACTCGGCGCTCGACCCTAGACAGCCGAGCGTCCACCCGCAGAGCCAAGTCGACCAACCCGTTAAGAGTGGTGGGTAGATCCAGGGCGTAGATCTCCCTCTGGACGTGGTCAGCCAACCCATGCAGGAACATATCCCACTGCGCCTCCTCGTTCCAGCCGCACTCCGCCGCCAGGGTCCGAAATTCAATTGAATAGTCCGAAACCGACCTTTCCCCCTGCTGTAGTTCCGCCAGTCTTCGGGCTGCCTCTCTCCCAGAGACAGCTCTGTCGAAAACCTTCTTCATTTCGGCGGCGAGGGTCTGGAACGAGGCGCAGCATGGGTGTTGGTTCTCCCACACCGCCGTTCCCCAAAGCGCAGCCTTCCCCGTCAGCAGGGTGAGTACGAACGCCACCTTCGCTTGTTCCGTGTTGAACGTGCGGGGCTGTAAAGCGAAATGCATAGTACAGCGGGTCAAAAATGCTCTGCAAAAAGTGGCCTCACCGGCATAATGCTCTGGCACTGGAAGACGGGGCTCTGGCTGGGAGGGTCCTTCTGGTGGTATGGAAGGAACGGTCGGTGTGGGCGGCGCAGTGGGACCCTGTAGGCGTTGGATCTGCTGGGTGAGCTCGGACACCTGTGTCACCAAGGCCTGTACTGCGCGTCCCGTGTCGCCGATCTCTCGCTGCTGCGAATCCATCCTCCTGATGCTATGGTGAATGAATTCCTCCATCGATCTCTGCGACGCACTCGCTGCTTCTCTTTCCTGGTCAGATCGTTCTGTCATCATATACAAAATACGAGAAGCAAATGCAAGTCAACAGTAGGTTTATTGATAAAGATGATGATGATGATGATGATGCAGTACAGGCAGATGTAGAACGGGTGACACAGGGACTTCGGTGGTCAGGATCCGGTGGTGAAGAGACGATGGTGCGGTGACGGTGAAACAGCAGACGAAACCCAGTGACGAAGACGGAGAACAGGAACTGGAACACAAGGCAGGAACTGGACACTGGAACACCAACACGAACGACATCAAACAACGATCTGACAAGGATGATAGAACAGCGGTAAGTATAAGTAGAGTGGTGAGATTGACTGCAGCTGGTGAAGTGAATGAGGATCAGCTGAAGTGGATCAGGTGATGTCATACATTCACGCCCACTGCACACGTGCATTCAAACCACAACATAAACACGAGACGAGAAGGAACAGAGAGTGTGTCTACCGTGACAAACTCAGCGCGTGCAGCGATCGAGCCGCTCCAAACTATGAAATATTGTTGTTACATTATACATCTACGTTTGAGCAGATATCCACAAACACAGTATTTAACAGTAAACACAGGTCTAAACATTAAAATATTCACCATATTAGAATAAACACTCATACTAGCATAGGCCTACTTGTATCTCATTTCATAACATTTTCGGCTGGCACCAGTTTGAGTTTAGTAGCTACAATGTAAAGTTTATGCAACAATAAAACACTTACTATTATGTAGGGCTGCAACAACTAATCGATATAATCGATTATGAAAATATTTGTCAACGAATGTCATTATCGATTAGTTGCTCTGCTTATGTCACGGGGAGCATTTACTGGTGATTGGTACCCTGTGCCGCTCTGTCGTGCGCGCGCTACACAGTTTGGACTTTGGAGCACTCTCTTCTGTCTCGCATGCGCTCTCTTGCTTGCACGCTCTAGATTCCAGGAGTTTGAACTAATTTGCGGGCATCAGGGAGCCGCTATCAATATGCGGGAGACTCCCGGAACTTCCGGGAGACTTGGGATGTCTGTATTTTGTCTCGGGCATCAGGTTGTGCAATCATTTCGCTCGCAACATAAGTGATGGATTAAAATAGCGCTACGCAGAAATAGGCTAAATTAAAACGGTGTTTAGAAAGTGAAGCACTAAATATAAAGGCAGTTATTAACAGCAGCAGTAAAAGATTGTTTTTTAGTCACTGTAGTCAGTGGTTTTCAGCGAATGCTTGTGCACTAATGCATCATTTTTCAAGCCTGTTTGCTGCGTCTCCATTCCGTTCTCTTTTTATAGCATTTGTCTTCTATTAAGTTTTAATTGTTTTACAAACGATATCTACTACGTTCACACGCTTTTTTTTCAGTCTTTCTATATTTATTTTAGCAATTTATCCTTATAATTAATTGAATCTTAAATAAAAATTAAATGAATTATGTACTTTACATGTTTTTGGTTTCTATCTTCACATCTGAACATGTCTGTGTAAATTAGTTTTTAACAAAAATTATGTTAAAACAATGTTGTATATAATTTAGATTTTTTTGTTTTTCATGGTTGTCAACTTGCCATCAGCAACTATCATTAAAAACAATGCAAATATTGATATTAGTAAAACTCAATGTGTGGCTTTTGTACACTTTTACACATAAATACCATGATTAAGGGTTTTATTTAGTTGTAATAAACAAAAAAATCAAATTGAAATTTTATCCGATTAATCGATTAATCGAAAAAATAATCGTCCGATTAATCGATTATGAAAATAATCGTTAGTTGCAGCCCTACTATTATGTCTCTTACCTTAAAAATTGTTCTCATAATAAAAATGTGTCCTTCTTAGGTAAATCCAAGGTAAATCCACAGCACAAACAGTCTTCCAAACTGATGAAAAGTAGAGAAATACTGGAGTCACTGATTCTTTGTTTAGAGCTGATGAGGGCGTTAACAGCTCTGCGTTCCTTCACGTGGATCATTTGAATGAGAACAGCTGCGCGCGTGGGAGTGTGGTCAAATTAAAGTTAATGAGCTTGGGCTGGAGAAACTGTACATGTCGTTTCTTTCATACGGATTTCTTAAACCGAGAATATTTGTTTTTGATATGATTTACTTCATTTAAAAAAGGAGACTTCGAACTTTGTAAAGACATTACTTTCATGTGTGGGTGGCAAGTATTAGCTGAGTTACAGATCATTTTCTGTCGCGTTTCAGAATGAACTTCACATTGAGAGAGAAGACAGAACGTGCATCATGTTTTTTTTCTTTATTTTACGAAAAACACAACTTTTTGTTTTTATTATTAGTGTACACAAAAAAAAGAAGACAAGGTTTTTAAAAATGTATAACACTTGCCTGTATGACAAAAATCGACGGAGTTATTTGAGTTTCTTTTGCACTGATAAGAAAAAAAGCAAGACTATCGCGCCGGCGCGATAGCCGACCCCAGGGGGTTAAATCACCTTTCTTTCCCATTCTGACATTCAGTTTGGAGTTCAGGAGATTGTCTTGACCAGGACCACACCCCTAAATGCATTGAAGCAACTGCCATGTGATTGGTTGATTAGATAATTGCATTAATGAGAAATTGAACAGGTGTTCCTAATAATCCTTTAGGTGAGTGTACTTAATCCATTATATACATGTTAATAACACAACTAGAGGCTAAATTATGTGAACAAACTTTGATGTTGGCTTGAGAAGCCTGAACCTAGAACCAGGACTGGAACTCAGGTCGCCATGAGCACAGCTCCAGCATGTCACAGCGCTGCCCACAGGGCTATTGCTCTGACTTAACAGCGTTTATATTGTCTATGGATCATTACATTTCTTACAGATTTCTGCTTGTTTTAAATCAGATACAGATAAAGTAGCACTGCATTTGAATGCATTGGCAATAGAACAATTTCTAGAGTGAATTAATCATACCTGTAAGTGCAGGTATGCACTCTTTGCTATTAGTGAAGCTGTAAGTTTTAGTTACTTCAAAAGCAGAAAGAAATATATGCTAAGCTAGTTATTTTAAAGCTAGTTATTTTAGTCAATAAAGTTTTAAATATGGATATATTTTCTTACACAAACGCATCGCTTCGCTTCAAAAGGCCTTTATAACCCCGCCAGAGCCGTGTGGATTACTTTTATCATGGATGGATGCACTTTTATAGACTTAAAACAGAAACGGCCATTCACTGCCATTATAAAGCTTGAAAGAGCCAGGACATTTTTTAATATAACTCTGATTGTATTCGTCTGACTTGAGGGTGAGTAAATCATGGTAATTCTCATTTTTGGATGAGATACTTTATGGTCTGTGTTAGGTGCTTTTAGCACTAAAGCTTTAGGAGTTAAGATTTGAACATTTTTGTCTCAGAAATCAGAATAATAATAATAATATTTAGTTTAAATAGGTTAACAATATGTTGGCTTTCTTAAACCAACATAATTATTTCCTAACATTTGAACAAGATTACTATAATCTGTACTATAATGTAAAGGTAATTCTATGAAGATTTACAACAAAAGTTACAAAATCACCTACCAGTTACAAGGCTCTTTAGCTCCCATATCCATTCACCTCTGCAGGTTTATGTTTGCCAGATTGTGTCCTTTACATTGACCATCAGCACCAGAGTAGTTACCTGAAATATTTTAAAACATGGTCTGTCAGCATACAACGATATTACAAGTATACCATATTTGCTAGAAACACAAAAGACTGAAAACGTTTTAGACTGAATGCTCTTTTCAATTTTCCCATTACCTCTTTATGAATTACTGAAATATTATTAACTTTTACTTTCAAAAGACATTAAGATTAACACTTTTAAGTAGCAAAAATAGAGTATTCGTATGCATAGAACACAATATTATAGTAGGCTACCTTTATTGTAAATGGAGACTTTATTGCGTCATCGGTGTTATATTAATCTTCAAACAGGCAGTTTGGAGTCTGGATTAAAACAAATCTAGCTGTTATTCAAAAGTAACATATACTCAGCTTTAATGCGACTGTCATACAATTCTAAAAAAGTAAAATCTAACACTGAAAGACATTGATATATCAAGGATAAGAGAAAGCTATATGTAAACTGAAAAATACACACAAAAATAACTTACAGTTGTTAAAAAGAGCTCTGTTCCGTTGACCATGAGTTCTGTTGTTTGGGCCAATGTGTCAAATAGCCAATTTAGACAACGGACATTTTGCGCCGATTTCTTCAACAAAAACGTTACTTTGCGCTGTTTGTCGATTTCAAATGTTCTTACGTCATGGGATAATCACGCTGTGATTGGTGGTTTTAAACGTCGATCCACAGTGGCCCCCAATAATGTTCCTCTTTAACTATGGAACATTATGCCAATATTTTATAGGTTAAAATAATTCTACAATCTGTTACCTAAACAGCTTCCCTAAAATATCCTTAAAATGTTACGAGCTTTTGTTAACACATCATATTATGAGATTTTGTCATCTCAGGCCAATAATGTCCTCAGAACATTTGATGAATGTTGCTTTGATAATGTTCCTCCTTTGTTATTGTGCCAATGATTTATAAAAGATAACAACATCCCTAAAAAATCCTCAAAATGTTTCATGCAAAATGTTCTACTTTTGTTAAAACGTCAATTGAAAGGAATGTTTTATTAAAAACATTTTATCATCTCAGGACTAAATAATATCCTCAAAACATTTTACAAACGTTGATTTGATAATGTTCCTCCTCTGTTATTATGGAACATTGTACCAATGTTTTATAGAGAACATTGTATAATCTGTTATCTCAACAACATTCCCAAAACATCCTCAAAATGCTACATTTAAAATGTTCTTGCTTTGTTAACACGTCACATTACAAGAACGTTTTATAAAAAATATTCGTCATCTCAGGCCTCAATGATATCCTCAAAACATTTTACGAACGTTGATATGATAATGTTCCTCCTCTGTTATTATGGGACATTGTACCAATGTTTTATTGAAAACATTGTATAATCTGTTATCTCAACCACATTCCCAAAACATCCTCAAAATGTTACAGTTATAATGTTTTAGTTTTGTTAACACGTCACATTACTAGAACGTTTTTTAAAAAACACTCCGTCATCTCAGGCCTCAATGATATCCTCCAACGTTTTACGAACGTTAAATTGATAATGTTCCTCCTCTGTTTTATGGAACATTGTGCCAATGGTTTATTGAGAACATTGTATTATCGGTTATCTCAACAACATTCCCAAAACATCCTCATAATGTTACAGTTAAAACGTTATATTTTAGTTTACATTTAACCTTATAGGAACATTATTTGAAATGAGAAAACATCCTTAAAACATTCTTTGAACATTACATTCAAATGTTTTCTTTAAAACATTAACCAAACTTGTAGGGAATGTTAACCAAAGTTCTGAGAACGTACCCTGCTAGCTGGGTAGTTTCATTCATTCTTCAGAGAGGCGCACGCTAAGGGAGTGTCCCCAAAGAGTCGTTTTCAACGACGCAGTGCGAGTTCCCTCGAAAGGGAACACATAAAAACAAAAGAAAAAATATTAAATTAAAAATGAAAAGAAAAAAAGTAAAGAAAAAAATGGGGTAGATGATGACATGGGGAATGAGGGACGGATGTCCAGTTTCATTCTCTGCTCTGAATACTCCTTTGAGCTAAAACGTAAATTCTCGAATTGGGTGAGTTTGGGTTCAGGTAGGACTCTAAATATTCTCTTAAGAGTAAAAGTAGCCACTCCTGCAACAAATTGGAGCAGGGTGGTTTTTGAAATTTGTAATCGAAGAAAAAGCTGATGTTCCATTAGAGAAAGCAAATTATTGAAAAAATTTAAAACATTGTTTGGGTTAGTTCAGTTATGGGAAAGACTATATTCTCTTTGGAGAGTAAAAAAAAGAACTCTGAAATTGATTAAGATTTATCAATGTCACTCATACTATTAGAGCATGGCGGTTTTCAAAATTCGTAAATGCCTGGGGGGTGTGGGGTTAGTTTTTTTAACCAAATTTAGGAGTTCTCTGGGCTTGAGATGCCTAGTGCAACCGAGGAATTGTTGCACCTGGTGGTTATCCCTAGTAAGGAGGATGACTGTTCAGTTCTTGCAAGAACTTTTAGAGGGAAGGGCTGGTAGAAGCTTGGTGTGCAGCAAGGTGCACCCGCCAGTCTTTAGGATTACAGTTGTTATTTCTTTGACTACACGCACACCCACTTAAAACCCACTTTGGGTCGCGATCCACCAGTTCTACACTGTCCTGGAGTTTAAGACTGAATTCTATGAGGATTCTACATTGAAAACCTTAATCTACTCTATATCAAATCTTCTTTTAATATGAAGGCCCCATAAAAATGTGAAGAAAACAATTTTCAAAATTCTTGTCCCTTTTTTATAAGTAGCATCAGTTTATATCACAGGCATACTTGCACATTGTACAAATGTAACACTTTCAACACAAAGTGTTCCAGTCACAAAGACACTGATGAACCATGATTTGAACAAAAAAAGAAGATATTTTAGATAAAACCAATTCCCTATATGTTAAACGCAAGAACATACCCTAATGCTGTTTACTCTTTGATACCAATCTTTCATTTGAAAGCCACATTTCCAGCATTTGAAAAAAACTAATTATTCCATCTTAAAAATATATCTAAATTATGACACATGCTGCTAATGACAAATGCAGAAAAGCTAGTTCATGCATTCATGAGCTCAAGGCTAGATTATTAATGTTCAACTAGGTGGTTGCCCTGCACACTTAATAAGCTCTAGCTAATCCAAAACACAGCAGGTAGAATTCTTACTAGAACCAGGAAGTATGACCAAATTAGCCCGGTTGTGTCAACACTGCATTGGCTCCCTATTGAACATTGTATCCACCTTATTCCTAAAGAGCTTAGTGCGTTTTGAATTATGGGTGGCACTTCCGGTTTGGGGAACTTCCATTCAAAAAGACTGAAACGAATCATTTCAAATCATAAGGTTGCCCTACAAATAAAGCTGATCCGTCAGTTTGACTCAATGAGCTATCAGTTTTCTTTCATGTTTTATCTATTACTAAGAATAACATGAGAATAACGTAACACTTGCTATTTTAACGTGACATGTTATAACAAGAATATATAAGAGCTCTGCATTCTTTTCCTCATGATTATTTTCTTTTTTCCTTTTGAATTCCGCTGTAATAGTATGATAAATGTCAACATATACTGCACATTTGTGGTCTGTTCTCCCGATTTAATTTACGATGTAATAATACACTGGAATCGTCCCCAAATCCTCACGTCTCTTTCCAGGTTTGGTTTCACAGGTAAATACAATTTATTATCTGTCAAAATGACTGAAATCACTTTAAAATAGTATCACGCAATGCTGAAGTAAAACATTTTTTTTATAATTATGCTTTTGAGATTATTCATGGTCTGTTGAAAGTACCTTATTGTTGATGCTTTTACACTTTTAAATGTCCTTTTAATGTTCAATGGTTGAAGGGTGAGTAGAATAATGTAATGTCATCGTACACGGTTTAAAAATATATATATTGCGTCCATAGAGCTAGTCTTTCACTGATTGTTTACAGCTTAACGGAAGTTCTACCAGAAAGACTCGGGAGATAAATTGAAAAGCTGTATACATTTATTGACAGCTCAGCAAGCATAAATTTATGAGTCTTTGGCGTAGGCCCCGTCCTTAGCGAGCAAAGCGAGGTTAGCCGAATCTGCATGTCCCGCCTGAGATGAAGGCGGGGGCGCAGCCGACCCCCTGGAGGTAAGGAATGGACCATCCTGGTGGTGGTGATGGGGAGGATGGAGGGGAAGGTACCATCTTGGTGGTGGTTGGGGAGGAAGGAGGTGAATGGCAGCGTCAGCATCTGCGAACTCAGACAAGTGTAAGTACCAATCTTTTATACTGTGACTGTTAACACCTGATTGGATAGGGATGAGGTAATACATGACGCGCTGATTGAGTCTTCCTGACAGAACTTAAGCTAAAGCTTCTATTTACACCCATAATTCGCACAAAGCATCATGGGGTGTAGGATACATTTTAAAATCTTGCTAATAACTTAAAAAGCACTAAATGGTTTAGCTCCTCAGTATTTGAGCGAGCTCTTGGCACATTATAGTCCTTCTCGTCTTTTGCGATCTCAAAATTCTGACAACTGAACTGAGCTGGATGATGACATCTTTTTTTGCAGAACTGCTTTATAGATGAAATGAACTAATTTAATAATTGATGATCTTTACAACGGAACTGAAACAGCACTGAACTGACTTCAGCTAAACAACAATTTTCCTGTTATCACTGTAAAGCTGCTTTGAAACAATCTGTATTGTAGGCCTATAAAGCGCTGCATAAATAAAGGTGACTTGACTTGACTGAATTAGAATTATACAAATTATAGTTCCGTTTTGGTGATGTATGTATTTCTCTTAATTTCAGAATCCACTTGGATAACTTACAAAACCACAATGGATAACCTAGTCCAGATACTTCCTACAAATATGTATAAATAATACATATAATTTAAATAATACATCTGGATTATAAAAAAAAGAAACCCACAGACATAGTAGTTTTGCTGTGCTAATCTTATTATTAAGAAGATGATACATTTATCAACAATGTTTTATTACAGTTAGCAGTTACATTAATCTATTAAACATGAGGTCAGTTGAGAGAAAAAGCTGTGACAAAAAAGTCAAGGGAGTCACACATTTTCCGGTTTTATGAAGATAAAAAAAAAAATACAGAAATATACAGACTACCATGCATGCGATAGCTCATATTAATCATTGATATATAGTTTTATGACACCCCTCTCAATTGAGAGCATGTTTAATAACTAAATACACAAAACCATTAAACCCCAATTCAAGAATCAATATTATTATGGTGGATGCATTAGATTTGTACATATAGGAGCAGTGGAATAAAGCTGTACAGTATTTTCCAAACATTTTATATACACCAAGCAGTATTACAGCAGTATAGATTTTTCCACTGGAGTTTTTAGATTTCATCTTAAAAAAATATTTGCTTTAATATGTACATCAATGCTCAAAAGGCCTAGTTCATAATTTGTACAGTTGTGTGTCCAGGACCATCCATCAGTCATACCTGTGTTTATGGAGATGATAAAGGTGGGACTTCAAATTATTTGTTTTAGTTTTGCCTGTGAGATGCTGCTGCCTACAATTCTCCCATGATTTTTGTACATTATTTTTTTTAATAGTAGCACATTACCAAATGTAGACACACAAACACTACATTTGAAATGTTTGATAAACATAAACTGATAAGTACTTGATAAGTATCCTGAAAACAGAAAAGTCCAGGTCATTTGATTTGGGGTTAAATATGAAGCCCCTTTTTTGTTTTGTACATGATAACCTGATGAAATGTGAAGAAATAATGAAATGTTTCTTTTCAAACAAAGTGTTTGAATTTGAACACACACAATGGTTCAATTTATTATGAAAATGTGCAATTTACAATATCCTATTATCTAACTAAATTCAGATGAACTAGATTAAGATAAGATAAATCATACACCCATACATCACATGAACTGTACTATGCATTAAGATGAAATGCAACTTCAAAATGAGCTGCTGTTTTAAAAAAAAGATCTTCCCTTGAATATCTGGAAGTTTGGTTTTACAGGTTCAGGTTTTTTTTTTTTTTTTTTTTTTTGCGGTCTACATGATTTTCTGATCAAGTTTCCTTAAGGTAGGTCAAGTTTATATTGCAGCCTCGCTGAAATAGATCAAGATAGTTTTGAGAAACAGCAGCAAGTAATATGTATAATCAACTGACAAACACACAATCCCTTCAGGTGCTTTAAAGAAAGTGGAGCAGAGGATTCTGCCCAGTGCTAAATGCACTTCAGCACAGAGGAGGCTGACACAATCACTCCATCTCTAAAGAAACATATAAGCTACTGTAAAAGATATGACGTGTAGGATATTAAGAGGCACCATAACTCCCACACATGATGAGCAGCATAGATAGCCAGTGACACAGATCAGAGACAGCATGCGTTTAAACCTCACCAAGCTGGTCAATGGCTGTGATTTGACCCTAGACCAGTGAATCTGAGAGTAAAAGGATGCAGTCCAGACAGGAACAGAGACACAAGCCTGGCCACAATTGGGTCAGTAAATGGGCTGTGTGTGGTTCTTCTGATCAAAGCCTGGCTGGACTTGATCATGAACCAGCAAATGACAGTTCACAGAGCTGTGAAGAAGGCCATAAACCTGACTCCAGGACTCGTGTTGTGTGGTGAGTGCTGAGATTCAGGTCTGAATTAGATGTTGCCGGCTCTGTCAGACACTTAGCGTCATATTCCTTAGGATCCACTGCTGTGAGCGCCTGCCACTACAGTCTCTGAGAGTGGGAACCATCTTATCCTCTTCAGAAGGCATGTCGAGACACTGGTTACTGTTCACATGGAGCAGAGTCAGCCGCTGTGGGGGAACACAGATTTATAGAAAATGAAAAACAAACTAGTGTGGATGAATCTCACAAAGTCTGTCAACCTGACTCATATTTCACCATAAAATATTATTAATAATAATAAGAATAATAAGCTTCATTAAATATTTAAATAATGCTTAAATTAAATTGAAACACTTTCACAATACGGTTTCATGTTAACATTAGTTTATTAATCTATTAATACAACATTTATTAATCTTAATGTTAATTCCAACATTTACTACATATTTTAAATCAAATAAAAAATAAACAATTGTATTTGTATTAACTTACATTAACTAATGTCAACAAATGAGACTTATTGTAAAATGATACCAATAAAATAAACCTAGTTTAGGACCAGCAGGCTTGATTGCATTTGACAGTATTTTGATGACATATAAGCAGATTTTAACCCCAGATTTTGTATTGAAGTTGTAGAAACTATCCAGCAGAGTCCAATGAATTAACAGTAATATATTTTGTAATAAATGAAAAGTTAGCAAGTAAAAATATGACTTGGCAAAATATAATATATATAATCAGTGCTGAAAGTCAGTGGGGCTCTTCTGGCCCAACTGTGAAAGTATAGAAAGATAACCTCGTATTCAGTCAGGAGCAGCCAGTGCTATAGCAATGTTTTTTTTTTATAGCAATGTCTTTTTGGCCAAATACACACACTTATTTGTCAAAAAAGGTGGGAGAAAACGTCTCAGGATACGTATGTTACCATGGTTCCCTGAGAGGGAACGAGACGCTGCGTCAAGCGCTGCGGGAACGCCCCTGCGTGAACGCGTCATGAAGTTTTCGTGAAATCAGTCCAATGGCGTGACGAGACGTCATAGGCGGGTGACGTCATTGACCAGGAAGGTATAAAGCACCCCTGAACCAAACAATGTCAGCTTCTGATAGGTCGAACAAGTTGGTCACAGGCATGCCGGGAGTATGGCAAAGAGACGCAGCGTCTCGTTCCCTCTCAGGGAACCATGGTTACATACGTAACCTGAGACGTTCCCTTTCAAGGGAACTCGCGCTGCGTCAAGCGCTGCGGGAACGGAATACCCACGTCGCCATAATCCTCAAGTGCCTGTATATGTGAAATCGTAACGCACATTATACAGAAAACACCCGAGAACCTGGAGTAGAAGCTACATCCAGGTTATAAAATCTTAAAAAGGTGTGCGGAGAGGACCACCCTGCCGCATCACATACCTCTTGAAGTGAAACTCCTGACAACAGGGCCATAGAAGCAGCCATACTCCTAGTCGAGTGGCCTCGGACCTTTTGTGGTGAAGGATGACCGGCCGCCTCGAATGCAAGAGAAATAGCCTCGACTATCCACTTACTTAAAGTCTGCTTAGATGCGGGTTTCCCCTTACTCGGGGACCCAAAACACACAAACAGTTGATCAGACTTGCGCCACAGGGCAGCTCTGTGGACATAAGCATCCAAAGCCCTAACTGGGCAGAGTAAATTTAATTTCTCCTGGTCCGGATTCTGGAATGGAGGCGGAGAAAAGGCCTGCAGCATTACAGGACCCGAGATTTGAGATTTTTCTTGAAGAAAATCTAGTACTGAACCAACTGGGCAGTCAACCGGATTCACAGACTGGCTTATACACCAAGCAACGAAAATTCTCCATTTTAGGGCATAAAGCCTCCTCGTAGAAGGAGCTCTGGAGTGCAACATGGTCTCCACTACCTCAGTAGAGAGACCTGAATCTATGAGCTGAACCCCCTCAGAGGCCAGGCCCACAGTTTCCATAGCTCCGGACGCGGGTGAAATACTGACCCCACCGCCTGGGAGAGAAGGTCCCTCCTGACCGGAAGTTCCCACGGAGGACCCTCGAGGAGACACACAATGTCTGACAGCCATACTCGACCCGGCCAGAACGGGGCTATCAACAAGAGCCGAACCTCGTCCGGCGTACTCTCTCCAGAACTCCTGTGCCAACGATGTGCCAACCTCCACAGTCGGCGAGATCGTAAACCCCCCTGGCGATTTATGTAGGAGACCACCGCTGTGTTGTCCGTACGAACCAACACATGGTGGCCCCTGAGGTCTGGGAGAAAATGTCTGAGTGCCAGAAACACGGCCATCATCTCCAGCTGGTTTATGTGCCAGGAAAGCTGATGGTCGCTCCACAGACCCCGAGCCGAGCGACCACTCATGGTCGCCCCCCAACCGGTGAGGGAAGCATCCGTCATTAGCGTTAAGCGACGACAAGGAGCTCCCAGCACCGGACCCTGGGATAAGAACCAAGGATCTTTCCACACTACCAAAGCACGTAGGCACCGCCGCGTGACTTTGATCATGCGAAACGGATTTCCCCTCGGGGAGAAACGCTTGGTTTTGAGCCACCACTGCAAGGGTCTCATGTACAGCAGGCCAAAAGGAATCACGTTGGACGCAGCTGCCATCAAACCCAGAAGTCTCTGAAACTGTATTACAGTGAGTGACTGGCCTAGTCTTACCCTGCGCACGGCCTCCAGGATCGATCTTATCCTGGCAGGCGCCAAACGGGCTCTCATGGTGTTTGTGTCCCAAACCACGCCGAGAAAAGTGGTATTCTGTTGTGGAATTAGCACGCTTTTCTTTATGTTTAGCCTCAGCCCCAGCGTTTTCATATGAGCTAGCACAGCATCTCGACACTGAGCCACCTGATGTTCCGACTTTGCCAGAATGAGCCAGTCGTCTATATAATTTAGCACGCGAATGCCCTGCAGTCTCGAGGGAGCCAGAGCTGCATCCATGCACTTTGTGAACGTGTGGGGTGACAGTGCTAGGCCGAACGGAAGAACCCGGTACTGATATGCTTCGCCTCAGCCTCTCGAGGCTGGTCTCTGGTGTTATTTGAGCGGCCAGCTCGTTGACCTGAAACGGCGCACCTGCAGGAAGCAACCGAACTGACCCACTTCGAACCCTCCTCGGAGGGTGGGAGCGTCCCCATGCCGCTACGTTTCCGGGCGGACATGAAGACATGTGCTCGTTGAGGACCGTTGCGCCCTGAAACACCGGAAGTGGCAGAGTTGGCAACATGGCCCCCTGATGGCACCGAGAGGAAACGGGTGCCTCGACACACCGAATCCCCTTGGAGGGGACTGCCACCAAAATCCTGACACCCTTCGCGTCAGGACCTCTTCGCTGAGGACTTCCTGGAAACAATTACAGTCCTCAGATCTGCTCTTCCTCGGGAAGACCTCGGCTGAGCGCGCTGTCCCGGTCCCCAGTCTCTCTGTGGGGGAGCACGGGCAGCCACGCTCTCCTTTTGCTGGACTCTATAAGAGGATGGTGTACTCGTTTGGGGCCGCTCCCGCCCAGCAGCCCCAGAGACATAGGTTTTACGGGGGAGAAACTTTTGAAACGCAGCCGCCTGCTTTTTTGCTTCTTGGAACCTCTCAACGACCGTGTTTACTGAGCCGCCAAAAAGACCAGTAGGGGAGAAAGGAGCATCTAACAAAAACTTTTTGTCCCGCTCTTTGATATCAGACAAATTCAACCAAAGATGTCTCTCTGTAGCCACCAGTGCTGCCATAGAGCGGCCGATAGATTTTGCCGCTTCCCTGGTGGCTCGAAGAGACAAATCAGCTGCTCTCCTGATCTCCGCTATAGTTTCTCTCCCCACATCTTCACACTCATCATCTATATCCCCTAACAAGTCGGCTTGATATGCCTGAAGGACCGCCATAGTGTGTAAACTGGCGGCCGCTTGACCTGCTGCCGAGTACGCCCTACCCACTAAAACTGATGTTGTTCTTACTGGCTTAGTGGGCAGCTGCGGGGCTTTCAGCGATGATGCAGACTCAGGGGAGAGATAGCTCGCAAGCGTCTCTTCCACCTGAGGCATCGCCGCATAACCATGTTCCTTTAACCCTACTATATTAGAATACTCAGATGTTGCTGGGTTAAATACTCTAAATGAAGAAGGTTTATTCCATGACTTCGACACCTCAGTGTGAAGGTCAGGAAAGAACGGTAAGCCCCGCTTTGGAAGTTGAGACCTGGGTGGCAAAAATTGCTCGTCTAACTTGCTCTTTGACTGATGCGGTATCTGCTGGTATCTGCTCACAGGTTGGGCAATCTAGATTTAATCTAGCAACAGCGCGAGTGATAACCTCCAAAAACTCCTCTTGTGTGTGTGTGGTTGTGTGAGATAATGCAAAATCTTCATCTGCATCTAGGCCCACAACATCCAATTCCTCAGAACTGGAATGCTGCAACACCTGCGCTTCAGCGCGAGCAGAAGAAACCGCAGCGCGTGCTTCTGACTCGCAAACTGAAGCGTCAGATCCAACGGGTAAAGGCAGAGATAGGGGATCACCCGTCTCAAGCCCCGCCGCCAGATCCATCTGCGAGCCCCAGGACGAGCTTCTCCGCTGTGCCTCGGCAGCAGCGGGACCCGAACCCCGAGGCACGCGAGCCGAAGCACCCTCCTCAAAGAGTGCTCAGCGGGACCGGAGAGTTTTCATTGCCAGCTTCTCACAGTGCTCACAGCCTGCCCCCTCGAGGGCTGACTGGGCATGCTCTAGCCCCAAACACCTCACACATAACTTGTGTGTATCCCCACCCGTGATAAAACGAGGGCAGGGAGTAACACACTGCTTAAACTGCTGCTTATCCATATAGAAAAGATAATACACACCAAAAATGCCAGACGATTTCACATGGAGCACTTGTGAAGCTGACACAGAAGCTGACATTGTTTGGTTCAGGGGTGCTTTATACCTTCCTGGTCAATGACGTCACCCGCCTATGACGTCTCGTCACGCCATTGGACTGATTTCACGAGTACTTCATGACGCGTTCACGCAGGGGCGTTCACGCAGGGGCGTTCCCGCAGCGCTTGACGCAGCGCGAGTTCCCTTGAAAGGGAACTGGATGCTTGTCAGTAAGTATATTGGATCCATGCAATTAGTCTAAAATACCTGCTGCTGTCTGTATCATTGATGTTAATCGAACAATAAAAGAAAAATAGAAACTCACTTACCGCTCTTGACTAATTAAGCAAATTTATTTCATACTATACCTGCGTTTACATGGACCCTATTATTCCGTTTAGCACAATCGGCATAAAAAAAGTCACATGTAACCATTTTAATCTCAATGAATTGGCCAAAAACAATTTATTATCTATTCGATTAAGATATGTAAACACGTGATCTGATTGAAAACCGAACCTGGAAAGTTCTGCACATAGAAATGGCATAATGACATATGCAGAGGTGGACAGAGTACACAGCTTCGTTACTTGAGTAAAAGTACAGATACCCCTTGCTAAATTTTACTCAAGTACAAGTAAAAGTACTACAGTCAGATGTCTACTTAAGTAAAAGTACTGAAGTACTTGTTTTTAAAAGTACTTGAGTATCAAAAGTACAAGAGTAAATTTTCTAAATATTGCATTACTACTGCCACAGTGTCAAGTCAACTCATCTTCATTTATATAGCGCTTTTAACAATGTAGATTGTTTCAAAGCGGCTTTACAGCGATAAACTTAATATAATTTAAGGTAACAGAGATTGGTTTGGCTTTATAGCGGTTCTTGAATAATGTTATTTTCCAGCTAAAGTTAGTTTTGATTGATTCACTTCCGGCGAAATGATCATTTGTTATTAAATTAGGGGCCACTAAGATGACACCGTTCTCTCTAAACAGACTTTAAACTGAACCTGTGATTAACGCTGATGGCGTTCACATGCGCATTAAGATTTGATTCTATAGTTATGTGTGTTCGAATATATGTGTGCAGGTTTGTAATTCCCTACAAACCATGCCTAAACAAACTACTTGTCTTTGCCTATAGATTTGATACAGAATTTTATTTTATCACTTCGGGGTAGGTACGCGAACCGTGCTTACATTTATGTACAGAAACGTCCTACATGGAGTTATGAAAAATGTTAATACCTTTGATAATCTAATGGCGCTTTTACACTACACAGTACCAGCTCGCCTCGGCTCGGCTCGACTCGACTCGACTCGCCTTTGTTTGGTTTTCCACTGTGTAAAAGTTGTACCTGTACCTGCTTTCGGGTACTTTTTTTCTTACCACCTCCGGCAAGGTTCTAAGCGAGCTGAGGCGAGCTAAGGCGATACTAAAATGTGACGTGAAAACAATGCCGACTGCTGATTGGTCAGAGAGAATCGTCACTATTCACTGCGTCATCATTGCACGCGCCAGATGGAGTATCCAGAAAAACCCCGCCATTTTAAAATAGTTTAGCCAGAGATAGTTACTAAACTTACTACTATTATTATGGCAACTCGGAAGAATACGCCGTGGTCAAACGAGGAGGTGCAGACATTCCTTTGTTTGGTTGCCGAAGAGAGGATCCAGCGAGAGCTTCATGGGGCAACGAGGAACGAAAGGCGTCGCTATGACGACCGGTGTAGCAGTCGATTCTGTTCCCTACAGGAATTTGTGTTCCCCCTCAAAGAAGCATGTCTGCGCATGCGTAGCAGATGCATCAAAGTACAACTGGAGGTACGGAAAGCGCAGATATATAAGCTAGATTGAAATGACAGAGCAAGAAAAACTCGCTTATGATAATAACTTTTTTTTATTTAAAAAATAATACTTTTTTAACCTTTTGGTTCGCGTTCATCCAGTTGTGCTTCTTGTCGTATTCAATTCTGATGGTACGTATGGTAAGCTGATGGTAAAGTGGCAACTACGCACGATTTGTAGTATGATTGCGTAAAGGGAACAGGAATTCAGGAAGGGAACAGAATCGACTGCTACACCGGGTACTATTTGTGGCAATACTTTCTGCAATGGAAAACGGAACGAAAAGCGAGCCGAGCCAAGGCGAGTCGAGTCGAGTCGAGCTGGTACTGGTAATGGAAAAGCGCCATAAAAGGAATTGAAAGTTAATTCAAGTCATTTTCATCTTTTTACCATGTTGCTTTATTTAACATTTCTCACTTGCCCACAAGGCAATGCACAATGGCAACGCTCAGACTTAACATTTCTCACTTGCCCACAAGGCAATGCACAATGGCAACGCTCAGACAAACCTCTGCTAGAGTTTTAATGGATTTTTTGCACCCAATGGATTTTTTTTTTTTTTTTTTGGAAGTAACGGGTACTCACGGTTATGGATAGAAATGTAGTGGAGTAAAGAGTACAATATTTGCCTCTCAAATTTACTTGACTAAAGTCATGAGTAATCCCCAAAAATGATACTCGAGTAAAGTACAGATCCCTCAAAATTGTACTCAAGTACTGTACTCAAGTAAATGTACTCCGTTACTGTCCGGCTCTGGACATATGACACAAAGAACAAGCTGTTGTTGTTGATTATAGTGTAATAAATGACTACCCTGTCATTCTAAAATTCTCATTGCACTTATCACTGCTGGAAGGGGTGTTTTTCTTTTTACTGCTTGCTAAGTATAAGCAGCACAAAGCTTCAAGTGTTTTGGGCAATACAGGTTAAGCTGTCTAACAAGATACTCACATCAATAACAATCACACAGTTGTGTCCTTTGCACTAGAGTTTAACAGCCTTGTAGCCAAAGGAACAAAGGTTTATATCTAAACCTTGGGATACGAAACCGTCGACCCGAAGGAAGTGGTTTGAATTCAGGATAAAGCACATGAGAAGGGTCCAGAGTCATTTTACTCACCTGTTTAAAAATAATTTTGTTAAAAATAGACTGAAGATGGCGGTAAAGCCCTAGACCAACCACATGCATTGTCGTATGCACCAAACGGTTCAACTGAGATCTAGTAGTAACTGTCAAATTACTGAACTAGGCCGCAATACCATACAATAAGATGGATTCAATACAGGCATGATAAAACAGCAACATGAACCAACATGAGCAACTGCAACAAGTCTGAGCCTCCGTAAAAAGTAATTTTTTTGTTGCAACTTTTGACACAGGTTTGCTTATTGATGATAAACTTTCATGGGAGGTTCATGTGGATAATTTAAGTATTTGTATGAAGTAACCTGTCTAATGGTTTCATTGTTAATCATGATAGATGAGTGGTTGCCTACTTGGGATCAAAAAACATTTCCTCTGTTTTTCTAACGTTAATTACAAGACTGTGTTATTTACTCCAAGTAACATAGTTAGCAATCTTTGTAATATAATGTTGAATGTCCTTATCTTTATACAGAAGACCAAGAGTGGCAGTATGATCTAAGACATTTTGCGACAATATACTATAAGATAAGATTGGCTTTATTGTCCCGAAGGAAATTTGTCTAGGACACATACAATACAATACTGCTGTTTAAATACAAATGACATATGACATACATACAACATCCTATCAACATATCACAAAAAAAAAAGAAAAGAAAAAAAAAAAAAAGAATATTATATATATACATAAATAGATTCCCAGGATGGTGACTCCTATATTCATTGGTGTAGAGTGTAAATAAGAAATAAGAGTGGTGAACATACACACCCCTGGGGGACACCAATACTAATGCACCTACACTCAGAAACAGTGCTTGACTCTAACTTGCTGAGTCCTACCAGTAAGAAATGCATGGAACCATATAATGCTATATGGATTAACAGCCATACTATTTGGTTTGGAGAGCATAAGGTGTGGCTACACGGTATTAAAAGCAGAGATCAGATCAAGAAAGAACAACCTGGCATAAGCCTTAGGATCCTCTAGATGTTTTAAAACATGATGTACTATACCATCATTAAGTACATTTAAATATACCATCATTAGTGCTCCTATTTGATTTGATAAGCAAACTGATAAGGATCAAGATGGTCCCTAACCTCTTCCTTAAAGCTCTTGACAATAACAAGGCAACTGGGCCGGATGGACTTTCTGCTTTTATTTTGAAAACCTTTGCAATGGAATTATCCCCTGCATGGGTGGACATTTTTCAGAGGTCTATTGATTTACATATTATTCCAGATATTTGGAAAAAAACAATAATTATACCAGTTCCAAAAAGTCCTAGTCCTCAAGAGTATAACGACCATCGCCTAGTCGCTTTAACCTGCATTGTGATGAAGTGTTTGGAGAGGATCATTGTGTGGAAGCTTAAGGAAGCTTAAGTTACGACATCGTGGACGTTGAAGACTTTTTCTTTGATCTTTTCTTTTTATTTTAGGATTAGATTGAAATGGTTTAGTAAGTTCCTTTTTGATTGTTATTTTCTTTTATTTGGCACAATCCAGTTCTCTTACGAGAGTATCTCTCGTACTGCGTAATATCTTACGCTATGGGGAAAACCTCTTTTCCACGAGATATTGAAGCAAAAAATTATCCTTAATTTTGAATTAATGTAAAACGCTGTGCAGCAGCATGCAGACATAGGCAGGACGGCTCGCGCACCTATTGGCTACCCTGCGGCAACAGCAGCAGCCTATCGAGAGAGGCGCTGCGTGACACCATATCCAATGGGGGCATTTCACGCCCATTTTGTTACGTCCCGCCAGAAAGGGCGTGATCTCGCCCTATAAATATAGTTCGATAAGGCTGGTACACTGATTTTCATCTCTTCAGCAAAGCATCACGCATCGCTGGATCCGGAGTGAGAAGCCACGCCGTCTGAGGAAAAGCACACAGCGGGACGAGCCATTGAGTCTGAAGTCGCTGGCATTGCCGCCTTTAGCCGCCGTACCTGCTACGCTTTCCGGCGTTATATCCTTTTCAAACTGTGTGTGTGTGTTCGCCGCTGCAACACACATTTTTTCACTGTCTCTCTCTCTGCTAAAAGAGCTGCGTCTTTTTCAAGATGCAAAGATCCTGCGGCTCGTGCCGAGCCACACTCAGCGACGGGGACCGTCATGTCATCTGCCTGATGACAGGCAGCCTGTGCGCAACCGACTGGACGGATGCTTCCTCAAAAAAGGACCACGCGCCGTCACAATCCAGGCCCGCGCCTTTTCTTCCTGAGCTTCACGAAGAAGTCGCGAGGTCCTGGGGCACCCCCCTCTCGGCCAGGGTGCGTACCTCTGTCTCGGCTGCATTCTCTACTGTGGACGGTGCGAAAGACAGAGGATACCTTTCTCTTCCCCCAGTGGAAGCAGCGGTAGCTTCCCATCTCTGCCCGCCCTCTTCTGGATGGTGAACGCAGACGACGCTACCATCTAAAGCCTGCCGAGTGACGTCAACCATGCACGGTCGCGCTTACACCGCCGCCAGGCAAGCCGCGTCAGCTTTACACACGATGGCCATCTTGCAGATCTTCCAGGCCGACCTTCCCCGAAAAATGGACGAGGAAGGCGCTGAGTCGATCAGCGTTGCAGATTTGCGGAGCGCTACAGACCTGGCTCTACGCGCCACAAAATCAGCTGCACAGGCCATTGGGCGGAACATGGCCTCTCTCACCATGGCTGAGAGACATCTGTGGTTGACGCTGTCTGAAATGACTGAAGCGGAGCGCTCAGTATTCCTTGACGCGGCCATTTCATCAGCTGGCCTCTTCGAATCTCCCGTCAAAGATTTCGCGGACAGATTCCAAGAGGTTCAAAAGACATCGCAGGCGATGAAGCACTTCCTCCCGAAGCGCTCTAGTTCCGCAGCAGGTCGCTCTAAACCGCCGCCTGCCCGGAGCTCCCAGCCGCAACCTGCACCACCCGCCGCCGCTGCTTCTCAACGCCGCCAGGCCCGAGAACAGAGACCGTGCTCTCGCTCTGCTGGACGCCGCCCCCCTCAGCGCGGGCCCCGGCCGAGGATTGAAATCAAGCCCGAGGTCTCAAAGCCTTCCTAGCCTCTCTAGGAAAGCGACGGTGTTCAGATCCCGCTGCGGCCGGATTTTCACCGAAACATTTCGCTCGTCCAGTTCCATGCAATGTGACTGTTCCAGCATATTTAGCAGTCAACAAGCCGGTCCATTTACCCGCTTGCCTGCACACAAAAGCCGTTTTTACGGCTGCCCAGATAAATCCAATAAAGAGTGTATTTTCTGGTGTTCCGGCCACGGCCGATGGTGTTATGAGTGTTGTAAGAATGCCCACGTCTCAGTGCCTATTCCCACACGCAGACACAGCCCGCCACAATACAGCGCTAGCACAAATAAAATCGACCCATGTCGATTGTGCAATAAATGTAGTGTACGTGCCCACAACACAGTGCCCACAAACACTACACAAAGCATGTCCCATGGTTTCTGTAAAAACGAAACCAACACATTTTCAGTCGGCACGAGCCGACAGTGTTCTCAGTGCAGTGAGTGTGCCCGCTATCCCGCGCCCACATTCCCTCACAGACATGCCGAACCCCACGGGGCTCGTCCCGCTCGCCTTCTCTGCACAACCCGTCAGAGAGAAGCTGAGCGCGGTCGGGCTGCCCGCTGTGATCAGCGCACCCCTCGCCTCGCACACTACAAACACAGTGTCTATATCTCAGCACACCGGAGCTCTCCGGCCGCTGCTTTGCCGCGGCCAGAGCCCAGATTTCATTCTACCTCTAGCTATTCATGCAGATGCATGGGCAAAGCTTCCCGGGGTATCAGAATGGGTGCTGAACACTATAAAAAGAGGCTATTCGCTGCAGTTTTCTGGTACCGAAAAAAGATGGGGGTCTCAGACCCATTCTAGATCTGCGACGGCTGAACAAAACGCTCACGAAGCGCCAGTTCAGAATGATTACAACCAGGAAAATCCTCACGCAAGTTCGCCAGGGAGACTGGTTCATGTCAATAGATCTGAAAGACGCCTATTTTCAAATACAAATTGCATCACGTCACAGGCAATTCTTGAGATTCGCCTTCGAGGGCCAGACATACCAATACAAAGTCCTGCCGTTCGGCCTGTCCCTGCACCCCGTACATTTACGAAGTGCATGGACGTGGCTCTCGCACCCCTGAGACTTCAGGGCATGCGAATTTTGAACTACTTGGACGATTGGCTGATTCTAGCTCGATTACAATCAGAGCTCATAGAAAACAGGGCCACATTACTCGAACATCTCGAGAATCTGGGTCTCACAGTCAATTGGGCGAAGAGCTCGCTGTCTCCCAGCCAGAAAATTTCTTTTCTGTGAACAGTGCTGGACTCGCTATCCATCACAGCGCATCTGTCGCCAGAGCGCGGAGTGTACGTGTAAGTTGTAAGTTCATTCGACTTTTCGTCTTGTGTCTCTCGTTATTCTAAACCCATTCAGTGATTATTGGTGACAGGGGTCCAAACTGGTTTAATGTTCCCCTTCTCAGTCCCTAGATTGTTAAGAGTTAAAGAAGGGTCATAACACCTGATCAAAAAAAGATTGTGAAATATGCACAAGTCTATAACCAGGCCAGGAAGGAAAGGATAGTTGAGAAAAACCTTCCCTTTCTCCTTCACTAGGGAGGCCACCGCTGCAACTGCATCTGCCAACACCTTGAATAGAAGAGGGCAGCATATATTGCAACACCTTTAACTTCACTGCTATTCCCACTCTCACTTTTGGCTCACAATGCTGAATGGGGCAACAGAAAAAGTGGAACTCTGTCAACTAGGGACCCCGCAACTACAGTTGCATTCACCATCAACTTCCAAATGGAAGTGGGCAGGTTACTGTGCTTCTATATTAGGTGTACCCCATCTCGTAGACTCTTAAAGCAACCCAACCTTGGGGAGTAAATATAAACATGGAATCCCATGAACAGGAGAGAGCAAAGGCCTTCAACTCTGTCAACTGCCTGCTCAACCCTTAGTCCTCCTAAGAGGAAAAGTAAGAGCACTTCAGAGGATCTAGACCGGAACGGCTGCCAATGAAGAATAGCTGACCTCTTTCTGACTTCTGACCATTGTCAACTCAACACTCTTCTGTTCCGCTATCCCTTTCCTAGCAGACCATTAGGGAAGCATGCCGACTTATAACATCTACACACTCAACTCCAAGCTAGCCCAGCCAGAGCAGACAAAAGGGACAGTACACAACAACTCTCATCCACTGGCTCCAGCCATGGACAAATAGTGGAAGGTTCCGAGGTGGTTGTCACATTCAGTGTTAGATGGGCAATCAGCAGGATGCACAAGGCATCTACAGTCTAGCCAACTACAGTCACCATCCTATCTCTACACTGGTACTCCAAGATAGCTTAAAGGGACAGAGGTCAGGATGCCTGAACACATACAGTACAACCACCAAATCCGTCCAAAATCAACACTGCCTTTAGGGAAGTAAGCTAACATCAATTGTATAAGCTACTACCTCCAAATGAAGACTAGAGGGGCATCTGAGAAATGTTGCCGCCAACATGTTCGCCCTGATCAGCTAAAGGATTCTATACATGGAGAGTTCTAGCAAGGTGACACCACACAGCGACCCCAGCAAATTCTGGGGGAGGATGACAGATAGCTGGATTGTATACCTATCTGTTCATTCAGTACCTTGTGATGTAAGGGTATATAGATAGATGCATCTACATTTATACTTTCACCTGCTTCAATGCTGAAGGGGGCAATAAAGAAAGTGGGAACTTAGTCAACAAGGGAGGCTGTGACTACAAACATATTCACCAACAACTGAAATGGAAGAGGGCAGGTTACTATAGAGGTACCATCCCAGGTCAAACAGAGTACAACACCTCAGCCGCCATCCTATTTACAGGAAAGCATACAAATTCACCTTCACTTCACAGTGCTGAACGGCACAGCCAGAGGAAGCAATAAAGATTGGTCCATTAAAGGAGCCACAGCTACAGTTGGATCTGACGACAACTTCTGTCTAGAAGAAGGTGGGCTACTGTACTGCTACCACCCCCAGGCTCAGCAAACTGTACATACTAAGCTATGACCACTTCTGACTTCATCACCATACCGGTTACATAAAAGAATGTTGTACATACTCTCACCTTTAGCTAAAATGCTGAAAGAGGAGGCAATAAAGGAGTTAAACGACTAGCAGAGTCAGCCAGGGAGGCTGCAGCTACAGCAGTCGCCGGCAACTCTCAATTGAAAGAGGTCACGTTACTGCACAGCTAATATCTCTAGGTTTCGGCTTTAGAGAAATATGATTATCTCAACTCTGTTTACACTCCTACAGGGAGTGTACCACATGGAAGCATCTACATCTACACTCTCACCTCCAGCACAGTACTGGGTATTCCTCAGACCACTTTGCTGGACTGAATCTGCCTCTTTCTCCTTCACTGAAGAATTGTCCAAGCTCTATCCAAGTCCACATTACCCCCCCCCAGTTAAAGTGCTGAAAGGGGGGCATGAGATGAGTGGAATCTATCACGCCAGACATAGAATCAACTGACCACATTGTTGTACGAAAAAACAGGGGAATATTATATCGGAGTAAACAACGAGAGAGTGTGAACTACACTCAGTCTCTGTCTAACATTCCTCATCCCCTTGCAGATTTCTCAGAGATGCATGCTAATAAAACATGCATGACCACCAGGCTAATGGAGAAGCACAAACAGACGTCATCCGACAGGAGGAGGCAGGAACCGGCGAACGATCAACATATTTTAATCATAAAATAAACAAAACGTAAATTTCAGGCCTGGTCCACTCTTGTCCTGTCGTTACTCCTTTTATCCTCCCAGAGCATGCTCTAAATGTGTAGGCCAAAAATGTCAAAGACAGCCCACAGAATTATTTGATTACATTATTTAAATATTATATATATAAAAACATTTAAAAATTGCTAAGTATTCAAATATACATTAATGTCTGATCACACTGTTAAATTCTAGTTTTAAAATGATGAAAAAATGTATATTTCTAAATTTTATCTAATATTTGCCTTGGGGGATGGAGCGGGGGATCAGTTACATGGGCAGATTTAGTTAAAACCAAACCCCATTTTTACACCGTTTAGCTATATGAGTCTTTAGAGTGGGCTTTCAATACAGTCTCCAATGCCTCATGCCATCCAACAGAACTCCAGAAGCGGATAATGAAAACTGCTGCCCTGCTGAGTCCAGACACCCTTCCAAAAAGCCTGGAGCCTGCGGGTGAATGCTCTTCAACAGCTCTGAATGAAGGTAATCAGTCACTGTCTCACACTGAGAGATAGGTGAGAATATGCACTGTTCTGCCTCTCAACTGTAGACTGCTCAGACACTGACATTATTTTACAGTTCATGCAGAAGACAGCAAGACAAATGAGTTGACTGCATGCGGCCTCAGGTTTAGTATGAATCACTGAGCATTTTGAGTTAATCATGAACAGCAGATAGTTAATATCCAAACATAAGAAGCATGTGTTGTGTTTTAGAGCTCTTACAGCTCACCGATGCTTGCCCTTATTTTACTGTTTAACACAGAACACACATGAGTGAAGAGAATATCATTGACGACTTGGAATACAGCAAGAACAAAAAGGTGTTGAAACAATTTTCACTCATAAATGGCTACTACATTTCAAAAATAGTTACAAAGAAATGGCAAGTAACATTGAATCAAACATAAAACTTTGAAGTAAAAAGACTGAAATGGTATTTTCTTGTAAAAAGCTCTCCAATAATCTATTTACAACTCTGAAAAAGCATTTTTTACATTGTGTTTTTATGATACTTTTATGGTGCTTTTTGGAGTTTGACAGACCCTTGTTACAGTCTGCTTTAATTGTACAATCCACAAGTGTGTGTGTGTGTGTGTGTGTGTGTGTGTGTGTGTGTGTGTGTGTGGATTGGTTGACGAACGTTCTGAGGTGTGCAATTATTTTCAGGGAAACGCACGGCAGTAGTTCCAGGCAGGTCTTTACCACGTTACAGTTCCATATCACTTCGCCAAATGATTTCAGCTATTCCAAACAGCAAAAGAACCAAAACCCACAATGACACTGACCAAATAAAAATAGTAAACAATGGGATAAAAACGACAAATTTACACATTTTTGCCACAACATTACCTTTTATTATGTACGGAAAGCACATACTCTCTTTCTCCCACTCTCTCTCCCATCCACACATACAGGTCCTTCTCAAAAAATTAGCATATTGTGATAAAGTTAATTATTTTCCATAATGTAATGATACAAATTAAACTTTCATATATTTTAGATTCATTGCACACCAACTGAAATATTTCAGGTCTTTTATTGTTTTAATACTGATGATTTTGGCATACAGCTCATGAAAACCCAAAATTCCTGTCTCAAAAAATGAGCATATCATGAAAAGGTTCTCTAAACAAGCTATTAACCTAATCATCTGAATCAACTAATTAACTCTAAACACCTGCAAAAGATTCCTGAGGCTTTTAAAAACTCCCAGCCTGTTTCATTACTCAAAACCGGAATCATGGGTAAGACTGCTGTCCAGAAGGCCATCATTGACACCCTCAAGCAAGAGGGTAAGACACAGAAAGAAATTTCTGAACAAATAGGCTGTTCCCAGAGTGCTGTATCAAGGCACCTCAGTGGGAAGTCTGTGGGAAGGAAAAAGTGTGGCAAAAAACGCTGCACAACGAGAAGAGGTGACCGGACCCTGAGGAAGATTGTGGAGAAGGACCGATTCCAGACTTTGGGGGACCTGCGGAAGCAGTGGACTGAGTCTGGAGTAGAAACATCCAGAGCCACCGTGCACAGGCGTGTGCAGGAAATGGGCTACAGGTGCCGCATTGCCCAGGTCAAGCCACTTTTGAACTAGAAACAGCGGCAGAAGCACCTGACCTGGGCTACAGATAAGCAGCACTGGAGTATCCACAGTCAGTGATGGTCTGGGGTGCCATGTCAGCTGCTGGTGTTGGTCCATTGTGTTTTATCAAGGGCAGGGTCAATGCAGCTAGCTATCAGGAGATTTTGGAGCACTTCATGCTTCCATCTGCTGAAAAGCTTTATGGAGATGAAGATTTCATTTTTCAGCACGACCTGGCACCTGCTCACAGTGCCAAAACCACTGGTAAATGGTTTACTGACCATGGTATTACTGTGCTCAATTGGCCTGCCAACTCTCCTGACCTGAACCCCATAGAGAATCTGCGGGATATTGTGAAGAGAAAGTTGAGAGACGCAAGACCCAACACTCTGGATGAGCTTAAGGCCGCTATCGAAGCATCCTGGGCCTCCATAACACCTCAGCAGTGCCACAGACTGATTGCCTCCATGCCATGCCGCAATTTCTTTCTGTGTCTTACCCTCTTGCTTGAGGGTGTCAATGATGGCCTTCTGGACAGCAGTCAGGTCGGCAGTCTTTCCCATGATTGCGGTTTTGAGTAATGAAACAGGCTGGGAGTTTTTAAAAGCCTCAGGAATCTTTTGCAGGTGTTTAGAGTTAATTAGTTGATTCAGATGATTAGGTTAATAGCTCGTTTAGAGAACCTTTTCATGATATGCTAATTTTTTGAGATAGGAATTTTGGGTTTTCATGAGCCGTATGCCAAAATCATCAGTATTAAAACAATAAAAGACCTGAAATATTTCAGTTGGTGTGCAATGAATCTAAAATATATGAAAGTTAATTTTTTATCATTACATTATGGAAAATAATGAACTTTATCACAATATGCAAATTTTTTGAGAAGGACCTGTATATACTTACACACTCACACAGAAACGTGTTGCCGCTTCGCGTCATGGCTGCATTACCACCTCAGGTGTGTATAGTAGCCTACTTTTCTATTAATTCATTGGCCAGTCATCAATTATTCCTCACATAATGTGGGCTATATATATATATATGTTTGACTTATATTTCTTAAATGTTGTTATGGTTTGTTGTAATGCTGTATGGTATGTTTATTTGGTTGTTATGGTATCTTTTTAAAAAGCCAAGTAAAACTGCAATAAAAAGTAAAAATCTTATTCTTTACTCAGAACAGTAGTACAAGAACCAGCTTGTCACGCGTAGTCCGATGATGAAGAAGAATGGTGTTGATTAACAAAGTAAAAGAGTCCTTTATTTAAACAAAGTAAATACAGGTATCTGGGGAAAAATCCAAATCTGGGGAAACACAAACAAAACAGTGTGCATAGCACAAACAATACCAGACAATGACTGAAAGGAAATAAGGAACTTAAATAGACATGGTGATGAACGTCTCGGTTACCTATGTAACCCTCATTCCCTGAAGGTGGGAACGGAGACGTAGTCGACGTGTCGACTGATTGGGGTCACGCTAAGGGAGCCTGTCATCTTCGAGTACTGTTAAAACGAGCCAATGCATATTGGCGTGCGTGAAATGCATCTCACACTCCGCCCCGCGGCGCGGGTATAAATACGGAAGTGGATGCACACACCAGTTGTTTTTTGCTGGAGCCGAGCGGAGCCCGGAGTCAGCGGTGCTCCAGCAATAGTGGCGACAGGACTACGTCTCAGTTGCCTCCTTCGGGGAACGAGTGTTACATACGTAACCGAGACGTTCCCTTTCAGTCGCTCACGTTCAACGTAGTCAGAGGGAGGTAACGCAGCCGAGTCATCATCTCCAGAGGCCAGCTCACCCTCCGATGCTGTAATCGGCATCCTGTCCTCTGGAGGGGCCCCGAATGAAACGGCTGGTCGGTCTATTACAGAGGGACCAGCACGCTCAACGGGGGACTCCACCAGTGAGGAGCCCAATGGGAATGGTTACCGGGCGAGACATCCATCACTATCCTCCACAACTAATGACTGGCGGGAAACTAGAACAAAGGAAACAGCTAACTAGAGAAAGACAAACTCAGGGCACGTTTACACCACACCGATATGCTTAAAACGGAGACATTTTTTCTTTGAGCTCCTGCTTACAGGCGACATCATCGTCAAAACGATCCCCATTCACATGTATCCGCGAAAACGACTAAAAACACATGGCGATGAAACACTATAGATTGAACATGTTGTTTACAAGGAGACTGTTTTCAAAAACGTGCACTTTGAAACCCATTGCCTTTTCAGGAACCCAAAATGCCATTGTCGTGTAAACGCACGGCCAAAACACATAAAAAGTTTTATGTTCTTAGTTGAAAATGGTCTCGGGTAAACAGTCCCTATGTCCATAAAAATCAAACTAAGCAGAGCATAACCATGACAGAACAACCCCTTCAGGAAGGCGCCGTAAAAAGACTGAGGAGGTAGTGAAGGAGGTAGCTCAAGCTAAATGGTGGAAGGAATAAGGATGGCGATGATGATGGGATTTGAAAAAAAATCCAACCATGAACTTTTTTTCTTTTTACCATTTTATAAGTGTATGTTGTAGCTGTTATCAGTGACAGAAATCTGCACACAGATCCAATCTATTGTTGTTGTTTTTTTTTCACTGCTGCAATGGCTTGCTAAGCATTCAAATGAAAGGACAAAACAAAATTCAAACAAATGTTCCACTTTTGATATACATACAGTAATGTAGGTCTAAAAATTTGGTTGATTAAAATATATGAGATGGATTAGAACAACTGGTACTAATTTTGGTTTTTGATTAATGCATTTCAATCATTACAGCTCTCAAAATAGTTTTAGCATGTAATTGAATTGTCAATATTAATGTATTTGGACTTTCTATTGCTAATAGATACACAGACACACTGCTGGGAACATGTAAGTTATGCTGCTGCTGCATAAATAGGCATACTGCATATGCATCCTGTAAAAGATCTAGGCAGGTGGAGATGAAGGATTTCAGACGAACTCTGATAGCCTGTTGCAGAACCATGTGGAAAAAATGAATGGCAACTTATAGATGTAAAAAAAAAAACATATGATAAACAAGAAATCACACAGGGATTTACTATATCCGGATACTTCCAGAATCAACTCTTCGCATCATAATTTTTTGACCACATATAGCAACAAATTAGACAGCACTACATGGTTTCATTCTGGCTAAAATCATAATAATCACTATTTTACAGAAAAAAATACTGTTATTGGCAGAAAGCACAAGTATGCAGACTAGAAATAGTGTAGCGTGGAGCAACAATATATGCAAGTTAAGTCTGTTGGACATTTTTGCACCAAACTTCAACCATGTTATTTTCAATGCAACCAGGCCTGAAATAATGTATCATTGGTTAGGGTTTAGGCTTGTAATGATACATAACCATTACAAGACTCCATGCACATACTTAGGATTGAGTGAAACAGTTTAATAATCAACCCCTAAAAACACCATTTATTTACCACTATAATCTGACACATCTCCCTATATGAGAGTCGCCAATGTCTATTGAGATTAAGGACCCAGAAAAATATAATAATAATAATAAACAATGAAAAAATGAAAATTTCAAGCACAATTTACTGAGAATTAACCATATAGACTGTATAGTAACAAAAGGACATGTTTGGAAATGTGTTAATGATGTCTGACAGCAACCTTTGTCACAGAGGTGTGGATAAATAAGCAGTATTATAAGGAGCCATTACATTATATATATATATATATATATATATATATATATATTTTTTTTTTTTTTTTTTTTTGCTACAATGGCACCCATTGCTTGTGTGGTTCTCAATGGCAGATATAGTTTCGGTGTGTGGGGGGTTACAGAGATCTCTAGGTGAGATGCTTTTATCTGTGTGCATCTGAGCAGCGACGGACACAGACAGCATCGCTGACTGACGGTATCAGCTGTGAGCTCAAACTAATGCTCCGTCCTCACTAAAATCAATAACACTCGTTCAAATTGATGCCTATTTTACATAGAACATACAATATGCAGCATTCCTCTATAATATAGGTGTGTTTGAAGAAGAGTTCAATTATAACCTTGAGATCAGGACAGCACAAATGATTACACATTGCACAGACAACAAATAAGGATGTCTAAAATATATATATTTAAAATTCATCTGCCAAGTTCTTTGAAATGTGTTCTTTATATTCATGTAGGTTTTCAATAAAAACAAAACACTTCCATGCCTTTTTCAACAGCAGTGGCATCTTAAGAGATTTTTTCAAAGCTCTAATCATTATTTTTTTTTTTAATTAAAGAATGTTTTCATGGGCTTATACTAATGCAACATGTGAGACTACATTGCCATGACATATCAAATATAATAAAATGATAAGACATGACAACAAAATGTCTTTCTGCATGTTGGTAACTGACAACACATGTGGGAAAGTTTCGTCTTCAGGCAGGAAATGCAGTTCTACCAGAAAGACTCGGGAGATATAATGATGTAACCAAGCATTAATTTATTGACAGCCCAGCAAGCAATTATTTATAAAGTTCTTTGGCATAGGCCCCGTCCGTAGTTCATAATCCGAGGGTAGCGGATCTGCATTTCCTGCCTGAAGATGAAGGCAGGGGCGCAGCCGACCCCCCTGGAAGGTATGGACAGGACCATCCTGGTGGTGGTGGGGAGGATGGAGGTAGTTGTCGCGACAGTATCTGCAAACTCAAACGTGTGTAAGTACCAATCTTTTATACAGCGAGTATAAGGACGTGATTGGAGAGATGTGAAGGTAATAAGTGACGTAATAATTAAGTCTTCCTGGCAGAACTTTATGCTAAAGCTTTCATATCTGCTACCCTCGGATTATGAACTATGGACAAAGAACTTTACAAGCAATTGCTTGCTGGGCTGTCAATAAATTAATGCTTTGTTACATCATTCTATCTCCTAGTCTTTCTGGTAGAACTGAATCAACACTGAATTGACTTCAGATGAAATGCATAATTTTTCTGTTATCACTGTAAAGCTGCTTTGAAACAATCTGTATCATATAAAGCGCTATATATGACTTGACTTGAGCACATAAAAACTAAAATATTTCAAATGTTCTTGCCTACAAAATTAAATTCAAAGTAAAACAAAAGCTTTTTCTTTTAAGAAATGTTTTTGTCATCCTTTGAACGACACGTTTTTTAAAATCTTAAAATTTATATTATTATAATTATTATACATAAAAATATATAAACGATATAAATTAAAATCTAAAATACTATTGCAGAAATATGACAACATGTTCATCATAAAAGATTAGTGTAGATTCCAGGTCATTATCTTGTATGAATTACATTTTTTAAAATACATTTATTTGTAGACAAAAGACCACAAATGGTAGTATAATATATTTATATATGTGCATGAATGTGTGATATATTTTGGTGTCCACTCTGTAAATTGAATATGCATTAAGAAATTCAAAAGAATAAAAGTTAAATGCTGTATCCTTTGGAAAACATTCAGCTTTGGAAGTCTTTGCAGTGTGTAAAATCATACTGTACTGCTGTCATTCGTATGCACCATAAGAAGACAAATGAATGATGAAAAGAAAAACCTATGAGTGAAAAAGGCATTCACAAAGACACGAGCATTGATGAAGCGTTGGTGGCCGAACATATGCTGAAAAATGCAGATTAAAAAATGCTGAGTGGCCATTCAATTTCAGGGTTTAGACAATAAATAAAATAATAATAAAAAAACTAATTTTTTTTTGTGCTGAGCGCAGCTGCCGTGTGACCGTGAGAGCGTTTTAATGCAAGCCCGGGCCATGAAAGAAACCTTTCACAATGAGATCACTTCAAAAGAGCTTGTAAACAAAGACAGGCCCATTTCTGTCCACCACGAACAGATAATCAAGCTTAAATAAAACCGCCTTCTCTGATCTTCTACTTAATAATAGCTGGAATAGGTGGCCATGCTGGCTGCCAGGACATTTCCATTTCAACATAAAATATTTGTGTAATAAAATCAAATTACAAATAAAATGACATAGAGGTGCTCTGAAGGTCGTTGAAATAGTGGTATATATCAAGATGCTCCTGTGATGTCTGTTATTTCATTTGTCTTTGAGTTGCTGTCCCCTCACATTTCACTCAAAAGGTCAGCAGTAATTGCTCCTAAACGCGTGGAAACCTGCCTTCAATGTAGACTCACAGCACAGCCTGAGCTCCGTAAACCAATTTAAGATCAAAAAAGGCCTCACATTCAATAAATACTCACTAAAACCAAATAATGTTTCACAAATTAAAATGAACAATTGTGATTTGTGTTCTATGCACCTTCCCATGACTTATTACTGATTAACAAAAAAACTATATTTTTATTCATTATTATTTATTAATTTGTGTGTAGTAAATGGGGTCTAGGGGATGCGGATGCGCACGTGCTGTTACAATCACATCATTTTTGCAGACGCGTGGAGTATAAACAATGCTTTACGCTTTAACCAGCTCAGCCACAGCCCTACAGCATAACAGCTCATATTAGCCAGCTAAACTTTTACTACCGTTAGAAAAAATATGTAGTTGGATAGTTTCATGTGGTTCTTCTCCCTCGCTGTATTATGGGTTTGTTATGTGGGGAGAAATGTGCTGGTTACGTTCGTGAGACAATCAGCTGATTACTATTATTATATTACTGTATATATAACTATGATATGGACCCTTGATCCTCACCTGACTATGGCTTTGTAAACTTTATCCATGTGGTTTATAATGGACTGTGGTACAGAAACAGTGACAATGTTACACACTCTTGGCTTACTCTGGCTATTCTCTGCTGTCTCAGACGACGATATGTTTGTCCCGTCTTAGCAACCGTAGCTTCTTTGAAAGGGAGGGGTGAGCAGTGGGCTGAGCCATTAGTGCAACTCGCAACCGAACCGCTAGATGCCCCTAAAATCTACACACTGGACCTTTAAACAGTACCATATCTTGAGAATATACAATGCATAGTCCATGCATGGCATCATTACATATCCAAAGCTCAAAAATACTAGACAGACCAAATAAAATAACACTCAAACTAAATCCAGAATCATGTGCAAGACAGATATGCCTAATATTTCAACAACTATGTGCATGTGGTCAAAATGACACCATACACCACGACAGCTCTAATAACTATGGGTTGCCTACCTAAATCCTCATAACCTCAAAGGAACTGTTCTAAGGTCTGGTTTTGGATTGGGTTGCTGACACGTTCAGTACTGACCTGCTATCAACAGGACGTTCTGGTAATTACACAAAGTAATCAGTTGGACTGTAGTAGAGCTTCTTAAAGACCTCCTGTCTGGTGAAGTTGCGCAGGGTCCAGGCCTGAAGGGCACTATCATCACAGTACTCCACCGTTGGGCCGTACGTTCCATCCTCCAGCCGACTGATGGTTAGACACGACTGGGTGATGATGTGGAGGAAGGTGCGTTTCTAAAGGTTCCCATAGAACATGACAAAAACCAGGTATGGGTACTGGTGAAAAAGAGCTCAAAATATGGCCCAGTCTCTTACAATTTAAATGACTGTTAATATTAAATAAAAAGATGCAAATAAAAAGAGACTGAGACCACAAATGATATTCTACTATCGCTATAATAATAAAAAAAAAAACATTACAAATTAATTGAAAATGTGAATGAATTTCAGAATGTATTTGCTTTAATGACAGCAGTAATTGAACTGACATGGACAAAACCTGATGATCAAGGTTATTCATGACTTTAGAATGTTTCAAAGAGCAAAATCTGGCATATTGTAGAGCATTCACATGATTAATGGCACTAATTTGCTTATTTGATTAGTGATCTATAAATAGTACAGTGTCTGAATTAATTTGTATTCATTTTACAACTACGCAACTTAAAAAAAAAAACAAAAAAAAAAACTTTATTTCCAATGTGGTCCCAAACCCTACTGTATACAGTATATATATATATATATATATATTACACACAGACGTTCTAAACAAGGGTACAAACTAATAGGAGTCATGGGAAAAGGTCAGATGTTGAAATGCAAATGTAGGCCTGGAAAGTCAGGAAATAAGTGTGGGTGTGTAGTTTGTATTTTCTGTTGTCTCGTAATGACAGAAATCAACTGTAATGGGGCTGACTTAGCAATGCTGAGTTAATGGCTCTTTTCCTTCTAAAACAGCTTTTTTTAATAGCTAATTGGAAACAGTGCAAGAAACTGAGCACATGACATCTCGGTAAATCAAAATCATCAATTTCCACAGCAGAGAGAAAAAACTTGAGAGCTATTTTTAAAGAAAATGTCTGTCTCTCTGGTTGCCAAGTATCGAGTAGTCTATGGATAAATTGGAAACTGAATCACACTGTAATGGTGGCAAATTCTAGGATGTAAAAAGATGTCAATATCATCTTTATTCATAATTTTATCATTTATATGACTAAAGTCCTGCAGCACAAGTCTCCAGGAGATGGAATAAATACAATGCCCTGCATTAGAGGCAATTTAGAGCTGAAAACTAAACACTGGATTCATGTTTGTGTCCAACATTAAAACCAAAGCCACCGAGGGGATGGAGGTCTATTTTTAGATGCTTCTGATTTCTTGCGCCCCTTTGTGATTCAGCACCAACGTCCCTTACGGCTCAAGTGTGATGTCTTCTTTTTTAATCAAATGACTAATTTATTTTGATATATAAGCTCCAGAATCGACCCAGCTGACAAAGAAGTTATATTAACAGAAGTATCGATGAAATCAAAGATCCAACTTTTTATTTATTCAGCTGTGGCGTATGTGATGTGTTTCTTGATATCTTGAGAATGCTGTAATGAATCTCAGATATTGATTATGTAATATTCACTGAAAATCAATGCCCACGGAGGCTATTATAGGGCTGTATAGTAAACACATATATTCCTCCATGTCATCACTCTAAAAAGGCTAACAAAGATGTCTGTATATGAATCTATGCAAGTGTGTCTCTAAACCATTCACAATGTGACTCAAATACAGTGGGAGTCTAGTTCACAAACATCACCACCAGGATACTGAAACAACACGCAGAAAAACGCAATTCAGATTATCTTACCTTAAAGTCATACTCCCATTTGCCAACATACTAAGACATGCACACAAAGAATAGTTTCAATAAGCTTTCAATCGTTTTCAGGGCCAGCAAGTGCACAGCATCTCAAATACACAGTTCTGCTCCAGACAAGGAACAAATATGACACACTACAAAAATAAAGGAGCACACAAGGTGGATAATAATAACACAGAATTAGAATCAATACAACATTTATTCTTTGAATGTGTATTTACCCAATTGTTTTGGATTGATGTTGAATATCTGATATTTAAATTCACAAAATTAAAGATTCGTCTATCTGGTAAAGATATTTTTTTGTTATACAAAAATAAAAGTTTGGAGCAAAATTTGGTAATTAACTTAATAATTATGTATGGAAAATACCATATTCACAAACAGAAATGGACAAATAATAAACCTAACATTATACTATTAAAAATTGAGCTTAAACATTATATTGAAGCCCTAAAAGATGCAAGAAATAAAAAAGCGAAACGGATGTATAGAATTTTTGAATCCCTTTCTTTTTGGAATTTTTTGTAATGTTTCCCCTGTATAGTTTCTTTTTTTAATTTATTTTTCTTTCTGTCTATTGTTTCTTTGATGCTATTATGAAGGTAATATATAATACTACTCTGTGATCCTCTGTATGTGTATGTTGTATATTGTTCTTGTTATGCAAATAAAAAAAAAAATAAAAAAAAATAAAAAAAAGGTGGATAATAATAAGATATGCAGCACCATCTGGTGGTTAAAATCAGAGATTTTCAACTAGTTGAAGGTCTGATGTGATATGGTTGTGGACAGCAGGACAATAACAATGTTAAATCTGGAAAAATGAGAAAACATTTTAATTTATATATAATTTTTTCTTTCCATAAATATGTGGGCATGTGAACGACAAATGTGTCATATGACAAATTAATACATTGCAAGCTTGAATATGCAGAAGCGAGAATGAGATTTTTGAGCTATAGCAGAAGGGAAGAAGAAAAGTTATGCTTTAATTTAATTAAAGACAAAAATTTTCATTTCTGGATGAGCATTCCTTAGGGTCTCAGCCCATTCTGTATGGTCTTTGTGAGGCTCAAACTTACAACTTATTTTCATAACTAGTCCTGGGACTTTTCCACTGCATCACACCAATAGATTTATCATTTATGCCACGTAGCATTTTTCACTTGATTGCACTGCAAGTATCAGAAGATTATTATGGAGGCAGCTGCAGCTTTACTAACAAACTACATTTCCTGTTCGTCAATAAAGGTGAGAACCAGACCTGTTATAAACCTAAATATGCTGTGATTAAATTAATTGAAAAGTGTACTGTCCAAGTAGTAATAGAATATGTTTGCTGTCGTAATGATGACAGCAGAGCACACAAGAGCAGCAAATGTTCAGTGCCTCGGCGCGGTTGGCAATCACACTATAGTACATGCGTACTGCATCGGAGCCCAATTGAACCGTGCTCTGGCCCACCTCTTCCAAGTGGGACAGGGACGGTGAACTGCGCCCCGGCACTGTATGGAGCGATCACACTAGTCAAACGAACCAGACTTTGGGGGTCAAACGTGCTCAGGGACGGTTTAGTTTGCCTAGTGTGAGTACACCCTTAGAATAAATTCAACTTTTCCTAAGCTTATCTCGATCAAAAGATTAAGTACAATTATAGGGCAAGTATCATTAAAATTTAATGTATACTTGTCAGTATAAACCAAATGTGGTTTACTATATATATATATATATATACTATAACTTATATACTACTATACTCTATTTTTAGGTGTTCAAGCACGAAGTGCTGAAAACCTATTGTATTTGTACTGATTTTTAGGTGTTCAAGCACGAAGTGCTGAAAACCTATTGTATTTGTACTGATTTTTATTATTATTATTCTCCGCTAAAACGCATCGTGCAGACCAAACCGTAAGTGCTAGAGACTTGAAACTTTGTCAGATGGTAGTACAAAAATCGAGGAGAGGTTATCAAATTATGAGCCCGATTGGCCCATAGGTGGCGCTATAGCAACCAATTGCGCAAAACTGCTCATAACTCCTAGACCGTATGTCGTAGACTCAAGTGTCTTATATCTCTGGAAAGCTGGAAACCTGAAGTAAAAAACGTATATCTCCGATTTCATTTCCGCCATGACAGAATTTCCGCCATTTTGAATTTTGTCGAAAAACTACTTTTGCGAACTAGTCCCTGGTTTTTCGCCCGATCGGAACCAAACCAGTGCCAAAATGTTCTCTGGAGTCTGAATATCAATAATTATCGAAAAAAAGTTGAAATTTTGATTCAAGGTCGCTAGGGGGCGCAAAATGAACGTTGTGGGCGGAGCCTATTTTACTAAAATGGCTATAACTCAAGAAGTAAATGAGATAGCTTCACCAAACTCGGTACACATGTGAATAAGTTCATTCTGAGGTCACAGTAAAAAAATCGCGACGATTGGGCACTAGGTGGCGCTATAACATTAAAAAAACATAAATAGGGCTATGACCACCTGACCGTTGGTCCGATTGACTTGAAAATTGGTATGCAGTGTCTTGGTCCAAGGCCCCATGTATGTATAAAAGGACATTGGCGTATCTCAAAAAACATGGCCGCCATCGGCCAATGAAGTTTGAGCACCTGTGAGACGAGGTTAACGGAGGCCGATCGGAACGAAACTCGATGGGCATGTTCGACTCATGGCCCAAGAGGTCTGTAAGAGTTTTGAAAGAAATCGGCCACTAGTTGGCGCTAACGAGTTTTACGGCTCTGTAATCACGTGGTGTGGCACACATCCCCACAAAATGCATATCATTTGATAGATCTCCTCATGCTGAACAACTTTGCCTCTAGAACCATTGCTGTCAATCAAATCGTTCATTAAATATTCACAAATATGTTTAAAACCTACTTTTGCGAACTAGTCCTAGGATTTTCGCCCGATCGGAACCAGACCAGTCTAGGACAATTCTCTGGACTCTCTAGATCAATAATTATCAAAAAAAAGTTGAAATTTGGCATTTGGTTGGCTATAACAGGGTCATTTATAAAATGGGCGTGGCAAAATATAGTCAAAAGCCTATAAATCCTATACGAAAACTCAGAACTTCACAAAAATTGGTGAGCATATGTGACATAACATCCTTAAAAAGCATGCCAAATTTTATGGAGATCGGACCATAGGTGGTGCTATAACTGTTAAAAAGCTTTGAAACAATGTATTTCCTATGGTAAATTGCCTGTATTTGCTGTAAATGGTGTTTTCCATTTATTATCATGTAATGTTCATATCATAATGTTCAAAACAAGTGCAGTACAATTCTCTGGACTCTCTAGATCAATAATTATCAGAAAAAGTTGAACAACTTCATTTGGATGGCTGTAATAGGGTCACTTCACAATGTAGCCTTGACCTAGTGTCCCCAAAAGCCTATATCTCTTCAATGAATGCTCAGATCTTCTTAAAAACAAGTCAGAACATGTGCCATATGACTCCAAACAATCATGAAAAATTTCAAACAGATCGGAAAAAATTTGCCTCTATAACAGTTAAAAATGAGAAAATTAAATGAATATAATGGCATATTAAGCCAATAAGTAGTATTTTACTGCCCCCTGCTGTTTAAAATATGAATTATACTTGAGTAGTGTGACAAAATTACTATTTAGACTTTATAAAGTCCCTATTTTAACATTTACAATCACATTAAGTCAAATTTCATCTATTGAAGTATCACTATTGACAATTCTGTCACATTGACAAATGTGAATCCTGAATTAGACATAGTTCAAATCTCTGTATCTACAACAGAATGTGTGTGTAGTCCTATGTTTCTGAATAAATTCTGAATAATCTGATTAATAGTTTGCAAAGACATGTATGAAATACCATTCAAATACATTTTCATAATGATTTTGTGTGTGTGTGTGTGTGTGTGTGTGTGTGTGTGTGTGTGTGTGTGTGTGTGTGTGTGTGTGTGTGTGTGTGTGTGTAAGCTTGCATAAAGGAGTTAAAATGGAAAAAACTGGTTTGCAGAATACTGGTGAAAATCAAGCCTGTCAAAATGAAAGTGGCCAGCAGAGGGCAGTAGAAGACCACTTATTGGCTCATTCTACTTATTAATGAAGTCTTTTAACAGGTGCATTCATATTTAGACACTATAAAATCACTTGTATAACAATTACTATTATAACAATCATATTTTGTCAGAGTTTATCACTTCATTTGTACTGACACTTCACATCAATGCTAGCAATGTGGTAAATCATGCTAGAATCACGGTACTCTATGGCAGTGTTGGGAACACTAATCAAACAAAAGCCAGGCTTAATAATGAGAAACACTATTTAGCTGTCTAACCCAGTCACAAAAGGGTTAACTTATTTTCGTATCTTTGATGGACTTGTAAGTGAGCAAATGGGTGAGCTCTGTGCGACAGTGAGCTGACCAATCAGCTGCCAGCTCGGCTCCGTTACAGTTACGCCTCTAGTTTTGCGTCACTGCACGTTCTTTTGGCGCCTGCACTTGAGAATAGGAGGCTGTGTTATCTACTTGGTAAGACGATAAAAACTACATAGAGAGAATTAAACAAGTTCTGTAAAAATTATTGCTTATGCTGACTATACCTTGTTGTAATATAGAGTGTTAAAGCGAGCTGTACCTGAATCCACTGTTGTCACGGAGCTAAAGGCAGTGAATTCCGCTGAAATGGTGAGTTGTTTATCTAGCGCTAGGCCTCTGAGATCGCTAGCATTTAGGTTAATCTAAATTTAGGTATTTAGCCACAATAGGATAGCGAAATACTGGTTAATGCCTGTGAAACCAACTACTTATTTTGTTTGTGGGTTATAAAAATAAATGTTACCTTTCCATACTGTTGCTAAATAGTTAGTTTGTTAAATAATGATGTTAAAAATTGTGGATTCAATTGTGTTTACTGGAGGTTAGAGAGGTACATTTTTAGTGCATTCTTTCCACTGTTACCGATGCAGAGGGGGATAAATAAGCACGCTAATGCCTTAATGCAGTGTTTCTCAACCTCTCCTGCAGGGACCCCCTGACAGGACATGTTTTTGTTTTAACCCTGAAATGGCACACCTGATTCAATTAATTAAAGGCTTAATATGCAGCTGACTAATTGAATCAGGTGTGCCATTTCAGGGTTAAAACAAAAACATGTCCTGTCAGGGGGTCCCTGCAGGAGAGGTTGAGAAACACTGCCTTAATGCATCTAATTTCAAGTAATACAAGTTGATCAATGTTTACATGCAATTCATGCAGTTTTATTCTTCATACTGCTAATGTTACTAAGGTTTCATAAAACTTGAATTAGAAATGTGTTTTTATGAAGGATGTAATTTCTGATGTAAATGTACTTTTGATACTGGAGATAAATTCATATAGTTTTGATACCTGAGAAGAAACATAAGAGCTGTTGTACAACGAGAGAGAGATTTTGAAATTGTGTTATCGGTGTACTGAAATATTATCTCATTTTATTTTATAGTAGCCTGTAGCAGTCCATTTATTCACTGAATGGTAATTGAGAGAAATGATTTGGCCTTATTTATAGGTCAGGTTTTGGTAAAGAGTTGGAAACATCGTGCAGAGATCCTTTCCACGGAGTGATACAGATCCAGACGTTCCAGGCGTTCTCCCAGAGATTCAAAGATTCCCAGTCCGGGTGGCTGGGTGCCGAGCCAGACGTGTTTGTGACTTTGACTTTAGACAGATTACCAGGATCATCTTCATCTTCGTGGTGGTAGGACAAACACTAACACAACTGGAAAAAAAGGGCCCCAACGGTGAAAACTGAACTCTTGTCAATAAAGGCAAGTGGAACCGAGGACAAACTGAGCTCAAAGAAACTGAAAAAAAGGTTTTTGTTTTTGTGCGCACTTTATTATTTTAGTTTGTTATTTTTCATAAATGTGTTCTTATATGTATGTGCCAGCCCTGTATAATTAATACAGGTTTTGTAAACTGTCATTCTGGTGTGGTATTCCTTTTATTCGCATTCAATTCTCAGGCTCTTAACAATTTAGCGTTTTCTGATTCTGGTCCAAATTCATATTAAACATAACCTCTAGGACTACTTTAGACTACTACACCTATGTACATTATTACTACCCCGTAATAAGGGTTACATGTATGAAATACCATTCAAATATATTTTCATAATGATTTTGTGTGTGTGTGTGTGTGTGTGTGTGTGTGTGTGTAAGCTTGCATAAGGGAGTTAAAATGGAAAAACTGGTTTGCAGAATACTGGTGAAAATCAAGCCTGTCAAAATGAAAGTGGCCAGCAGAGGGCAGTAGAAGACCACTTATTGGCTCATTCTACTTATTAATGAAGTCTTTTAACAGGTGCATATTTAGACACTATAAAATCACTTGTATAACAATTACTGTTATAACACAATCATATTTTGACAGAGTTTATCACTTCATTTGTACTGACACTTCACATCAATGCTAGCAATGTGGTAAATCATGATAAACTATGGTAAATCATGCTAGAATCACGGTACTCTATGACAGTGTTGGGAACCCTAATCAAACACACCTGATTCAACTCATCAGCTCATAATCACATAGGTTAATGAGCTGATGAGTTGAATCAGGTGTGATTGATTAGAGAGACAGAGAAAACGGGTCCTTCAGGACAGGTTTGGGAACCACTGCTCTATGGTAAATCATCCTAGGACGTAGTAAATCATACTGGAACATGGTAAATCATGAAAAATCACACTAAAATGTGGTATATCATGCTAAAACATGGTCTATTCCATCTATGATGTCAGTGGTTAAATGCTTGCTACATAAAACTTAATGTCTTTTGATGCTTGTGTGGTTAAAAATCTTAAATGCCTTAACTGCTTGAACACCGCTAAATGCTGCTTGCAGCTTTAATTATTATTATTATTCTCCGCTAAAACGCATCGTGCAGACCAAACCGTAAGTGCTAGAGACTTGAAACTTTGTCAGATGGTAGTACAAAAATCGAGGAGAGGTTATCAAATTATGAGCCCGATTGGCCCATAGGTGGCGCTATAGCAACCAATTGCGCAAAACTGCTCATAACTCCTAGACCGTATGTCGTAGACTCAAGTGTCTTATATCTCTGGAAAGCTGGAAACCTGAAGTAAAAAACGTATATCTCCGATTTCATTTCCGCCATGATAGATTTTCCGCCATTTTGAATTTTGTCGAAAAACTACTTTTGCGAACTAGTCCCTGGTTTTTCGCCCGATCGGAACCAAACCAGTGCCAAAATGTTCTCTGGAGTCTGAATATCAATAATTATCGAAAAAAAGTTGAAATTTTGATTCACGGTCGCTAGGGGGCGCAAAATGAACGTTGTGGGCGGAGCCTATTTTACTAAAATGGCTATAACTCAAGAAGTAAATGAGATAGCTTCACCAAACTCGGTACACATGTGAATAAGTTCATTCTGAGGTCACAGTAAAAAAATCGCGACGATTGGGCACTAGGTGGCGCTATAACATTAAAAAAACATAAATAGGGCTATGACCACCTGACCGTTGGTCCGATTGACTTGAAAATTGGTATGCAGTGTCTTGGTCCAAGGCCCCATGTATGTATAAAAGGACATTGGCGTATCTCAAAAAACATGGCCGCCATCGGCCAATGAAGTTTGAGCACCTGTGAGACGAGGTTAACGGAGGCCGATCGGAACGAAACTCGATGGGCATGTTCGACTCATGGCCCAAGAGGTCTGTAAGAGTTTTGAAAGAAATCGGCCACTAGTTGGCGCTAACAAGTTTTACGGCTCTGTAATCACGTGGTGTGGCACACATCCCCACAAAATGCATATCATTTGATAGATCTCCTCATGCTGAACAACTTTGCCTCTTGAACCATTGCTGTCAATCACATCGTTCATTAAATATTCACGAATATGTTAAAAACCTACTTTTGCGAACTAGTCCTAGGTTTTTCGCCCGATCGGAACCAGACCAGTCTAGGACAATTCTCTGGACTCTCTAGATCAATAATTATCAAAAAAAAGTTGAACTTTTGCATTTGGGTGGCTGTAACAGGGTCATTTATAAAATGGGCTTGTCAAAATACACTCAAAAGCCTATAAATCATAAATAAAAAATCAGAACTTCACAAAAATTCATGAGCATATGTGTCATAACAATGTGAAGAAGCATGCAAAGTTTCATGGAGATCGGACCATAGGTGGCGCTATAACTGTTAAAAAGCTTTAAAACCATATATTTCCTATGGTAAATTGCCTGTATTGGCTGTAAATGGTATTTTCCATCTATGATCATATAATTTTCAAATCATAATGTTTAAAACCAGTGCAGTACAATTCTCTGGACTCTCTAGATCAATAATTATCAAAAGAGGTATAACTTCTTCATTTGGATGGCTATAATAGGGTGTATAACAGCCAATAAGTGGTATTTTACTGCCTCCTGCTGTCATTTCATCATACTACTCCCTAATATTGTTATATATAATTCATATTTAGACTTTATAAAATCATTATTTTAACATTTACAATCACATTTTGTTCAAATTCATTGTATTATTCACAATTGTGTCACAGGAAGGCTGAAAACGAAAGTATAACGTTAGGCCACGCCCTCCCAGTACAAATTCAATCATAACTCGAAAACGGAAGCTCCCTGCACGCTCAAATTTGGATGGTAAAGTCCTCTATTGGGCCTTGATCGAAATCTATCGTCGCGGGCCTCGGGAGCGCCCCCCCGCGGATCGCTAATCCGAGAGACCCCCGACTTTGAACGGCTGTAACTCCCGACCCAGACCACCTAGATTCTTGTGTGATAGCTCGTTGGAAAGAGCCCGTCCTCGTCTAGCTTCGAGTTTGGTGCGATTTGGCCCGGGCATTCCCGAGATATAAGCCCCAAAAGATATGCCTTTCAACTGGCATAACTCACGGCCCCGATCGGCCACCAACACCGGGATGGTCTCGTTCAACAGAGCTCCTCGGACACTATCTAAGTTCTGAGTTTCAGATTTTTTCACTTTCTCGTTCCGGAGATATAAGTGAAAAACCAAATTTCCATTCATTCATTTCAACTCTATATAGGCTGTAATACCACTGTTGTCCACTAGAGGGAGCAGCAGTATTAGACATGTTTAATCTTTTTATCAGCTTTCAGCATTGGCTTACAAACAAATGCTTAAAGCTATTTTTTAAAATTAGTTTTATATTATTACATCACAAAGAAATATGTGAAATGCTTATAGACCATTAAAAGAGAGTTTCACAATGACATATCCCAAATGTGTGTGTGTGTGTGTGTGTGTGTGTGTGTGTGTGTGTGTGTGTGTGTGTGTGTGTGTGTGTGTAAGCATGCATTATGGAGTTAACATGAAAAAACTACTTTGCTTTAGTGTAGAATACTAATGAAACCAAGTAGTTCAAAATGAAAGTGAGCCAATAAGTGGTCTTCTACTGCCCTCTGCTGGCCATTTTACTTCTTAAAGCTATTTTTTTATTATTATGATGGACTGGTAATATAGTTTAATATTATTAAACTATATTACCTAAATATTCAACTAAACTAAATTAGATTTTATCAACTATATTAAACTAAATTAGATTTTCACAATAACATCCCAAAAGTGTGTGTGTGTGTGCAAATGTCTACATATGAGTGCAAAAGCATCTCTGAAAACACTTTATTAATAAGCAGAATGACCAGCAGATGGCAGTAGAAGACCACTTATTGGCTCACTCTCATTTTGACAGACTTTAATTTCACCAGTATTCTGAAGCAAACCAGTTTTTCCATGTTAACTATTATAAGACAATAATTTTTTGTCAGAGTTTATCACTTTTTTATTGACACTTCAAATCAATGCAGCAATGTGGTAAATCATGATAGAAACATGGTAAATCATAGTAAAAAATACTATTACATGGTGTATCATGGCAAATCATGCTAGCAATGTGATGAATCATGGTAAATCATGCTACAATCCTGGTAAATCATTCTAGAATGTGGTATATCATGGTAAATTATACTATAACATGGCAAATCATACTAGAATGTGTTCAATTGTGGTAAACCATGCTACAACAGGGTAAATCATGGTGAATCATACTAGAACTTGGTATATCATGGTAAACTATGGTAAATCATGCTAGATTCATGGTAAATCATACTAGAACATGGTAAATCATGGTAAAACTATGGCAAATCATGCTAGAATCATGGTAAATGGTTTTCCATCTATTATGTCAGTGGTTACATGCTTGCTAAATGTCTTTAATGCTTATGTGCTAAAATGGCTTAAATGCTTGAACACCGCTAAATGCTGCTAGCAGCTTTAATTTTAAGTATATCTCTACATAAAAGGTAGACTAAACATAGGCCTATACTCTCTTATTTTTCATTTATAATTATACTAACAACTTGAATAAACGTCTCAGGTTACGTATGTAACCCTGGTTCCCTGATAGGGAACGAGACGCTGCGTTTGAGACGCGATGGGAACGCTCTGCGTGATTACGTCGTGAAGCACGTGTAAAATCTGTCCAATGGAAGCCCACTACGACATAGGTGACGTCATAGACCAGGAAACTATAAAGCAGCCCTGAAATCAGACCGCGACAGCTTCTGAAAAACCTGAAGCAAGTCGATCAGGGCATGCAGGAAGTATGGCAGGCAAACGCAGCGTCTCGTTCCCTATCAGGGAACCAGGGTTACATACGTAACCTGAGACGTTCCCTTTCAAGGGAACTCGAGCTGCGTTTGAGACGCGATGGGAACCCCATACCCACTACGCCATAGTGTCCTGCGCACACTAAGAAGCAAGCAACCTCGCCCCAGGAGTGGAGAGGTCAAGGTCATAAAACCTGACAAATGTATGCGGAGAGGACCATCCTGCCGCATTACACACGTCAAGAAGGGAAACTCCCGAAATTAAGGCCATAGAGGCCGCCATACTCCGAGTAGAATGGGCCCGCACAGCCATAGGTGAAGGCTGTCCGGCTGCTTCATAAGCCAATGAAATAGCCTCGACTATCCATTTACTCATCACCTGTTTAGATGCAGGGCATCCTCTCTTGAGTGACCCAAAACAAACAAATAATTGCTCAGATTTACGCCACAGAGCAGCTCTGTGAACGTAGGCATCTAAAGCCCGGACTGGACATAACAGGTTAAGCTGTTCCTGATCTGGGGTATTAAAGGGTGGAGGATAAAAGGCCTACCGCACTATTGGGCCCCCAACATTTAGTGGGACCTTAGGAATATAACCCGGTCTAAGGTAGAGGAATGCTGTCACCATACCAGGTGCAAATTCCAGACATGAAGGAGCAACCGACAGAGCATGTAAATCACCAATTCTCTTGATAGACGAAATAGCAAGGAGAAATATAGTCTTTAGAGTGAGGAATTTTTCTGAAACCTCCTCGATGGGCTCGAAGGGAGCCAAGGCCAGACCCTCAAGTATAATGGCCATACCCAAGCCGGTGCTCTAGATTGCAGTACAGGCCTGAGCCTCAATGTACCACAGAGAAAACAAATAATAAGAGGATCTCTCCCAAGAGAAGAACCCGAGAGGGGTGATAAGCAGATATAGCCGCTACGTACACCTTTAAGGTGGACGGAGATAATCCAGCAGAGAAACGGTCTTGTAGGAATCGAGAACTGTACCAACCGGGCAGTTAACAAGATTTAAAAAACGTTCTCCACGCCATGTAGAGAACAGTTTCCATTTCAATGTACATAGTTTTCTCGTGGAAGGAGCTCTGGATTGAAGGACGGTCTCAACGACCTCAGTCGAGAGACCGGATTCTATGAGCTGGGCCCCCTCAGAGGCCAGCCCACTGTTTCCACAACTCCGTTTAACCCTTTTCTATTAGAGGACTATTAGGACCCATAGAGAAATATTTGGCAGAAGTTTCCACGCTGCCAGAAATTCCGATAAGGGAACCAGTCTCTCGAGACTGGCCTCTGGATTTGATTGAACAATCATTTCGGTGCCCTGAAGCGGCGAACTGGCAGGGAACAACCGAACTGACCGTTCTACAACCCTCCTCAGAGGATTGCACGGGGGCGCTGACACCTCGGCGCCCTGAAGCGGCGAACCGGCAGGGAACAACCGAACTGGCAGCGCTGCGACCCTCCTCAGAGAGTCGCACCCCAGCAGAACTCCCGGGAGCATTGATATCGGGGGGAATGTGTACAGGTGCAGCTTCGGCCACATCTGCCCCATAGCGTCCAGTCCGAGAGGAGCTGGATATGTGAGGGAAAACCATAGTGGACAATAATGGGTTGTATCGTATGATGCGAAAAGATCGACCTGAGCTTGACCAAAGATCTCCCATAGGAGCTCCACCACCTCGGGGTGAAGTCTCCATTCCCCGGGCCTCAGCCCCTGCCTCAACAGGATATCTGCTCTGATATACGAGATCGTCAGTGTGTTGTCCGGACCCTTCGCCGAGCAACCACTCATGATCACTCCCGACTTGTGAGGGAAGCATCCGTCGATAGCATTATGCGTCGACAAGAAACCCCCAACACTGGGCCTGGGCGAGGAACCAAGGTTCTTCCACATGACCGAGGCACGTAGGCATAGCCGAGTGACCTTGATCATGCGAAAACGGATTTCCCCTCGGAGAAAACCCCTTGGTCCTGAGCCACCACTGTAGGGGTCTCATGTACAGAAGGCCAAAAGTAATTACGTTGGACGCAGCTGCCATTAGACCCACAGTCTGAAACTGTTTCACAGTGAGTGACTGGCCTAGATAAATCCATATTACACCTAGAAAAGTGGTCCTCTGAGCTGGGAAGATCACACTCTTCTTGGCGTTGAGTGGCAACCCAAACATCTTTAAATGAGACAGAACGACATCTCGATGCCGAACTGCCATATGCTCAAATTGAGCTAGGATCAACCAATCGTCGGTATAATATAATACGCGAATGCCCTGGAGTCTCAAAGGAGCCAGAGCTGCATCCACGCATTTTGTAAAGGTGCGGGGTGATAAACCTAGGCCAAATGGAAGAACCCGATACTGGTATGCTTCGCCCCCGTTTTTAAAGCAAACCTCAGGAACTTCCTGTGATGAGGATGGATAGATACTTGGAAGTACGCGTCCTTCAAGTCTATTGTGACAAACCAGTCCTCGGACTGAATCTGTGATACAATCTGTTTGAGTGTAAGCATTCTGAACTTGAGTTTCTGAACTCTGCTGTTTAAATGGCGCAGATCTAGAATAGGACGCAACCCTTCATCCTTCTTTGGAACAATGAAGTAACGGCTGTAAAACCCTGACTCTCTGCTGGGAGGAGAAACCCTTTCTATAGCTCCTTTTTGAAGAAGTGTCAGTACTTCCTGCTCCATAACCAGAGCCTGCTGTGAGTCCACTACCGTAGGGAGGACCCCCTGAAATCTGGGCAGACGAGAACCGAGCTGAATTCTGTGACCCTTTTCTATTATGTGCAGGACCCATAGAGAAATATTTGGCAGAAGTTTCCAAGCTGCCAGAAATTCCGATAAGGGAACCAGTCTCTCGAGACTGGCCTCTGGATTTGATTGAACAATCATTTCGGTGCCCTGAAGCGGCGAAGCGGCAGGGAACAACCGAACTGACCGTTCTACAACCCTCCTCAGAGGATTGCACGGGGACGCTGACACCTCGGCGCCCTGAAGCGGCGAACCGGTAGGGAACAACCGAACTGGCAGCGCTGCGACCCTCCTCAGAGAGTCGCACCCCAGAGGGCGCCGATGAGGAACGATTTCTCAAAACCGTCCCTCTTTTTTTTTTTTTTATTCGACAGGACTTCTTGTCTAAGCTTTATTAGAGATGACGACAGTCCTCAGATCTTGACTACCTCTAACTAGCTTAGTTCCTACGACCCTCCTCGGAGGATCGTAGGAAAAAGCAGGCACCTCGGCACCCTGAAACGGCGAACCGGCAGGGAGACCGAACTGACTGCTCTACGACCCTCCTCGGAGGATCGTATGGGGACGCTGACACCTCGGTGCCCTGAACGGCGAAACGGCAGGGAACAACCGAACTGGCAGCGCTGCGACCCTCCTCAGAGAGTCACACCCCAGAGGGCGCAGAGGAGAAACGATTTCTCAAAACCGTCCCTACCCCGGAGGGGACCACCCTTAGAAGCCTGATAGCCTCGGCATCAGGTCTTCTTCTTTGCACTCTATGCCAGTTTCAGGAACATAGATTGGTGAGGAAGAAACCTCTGGAACTCCGCTGAAAGGTTTAGTTTTCTTGAAAGCGGAGCGTCCAGAAGAACAGACATTTTTATCTTTCTTTTTCTTTATTTTTATATCAGAAAAACTTATACATATAAACATATATATATATATATATATATATATATATATATATATATATATTCTCGAATATATTCTCGAATAGAGTCAATGCTGACATCCTCACATTCATCTATGTCCTTAAATACTTTACCCACCAGTACTGCCTAATAAAATTTATTTATTATTAAAGATGGCTGGTGGGTAACGTCGGGGTTAAAAATGATGACACCGACTCGGGAGAGAGAAAGCTCGCAAGCGTCTCTATAATCCAAGGCACTGTCATACCATGATACTTAATACCCATAACATTACTCTAGTTAGACGTTTGGGTATTAAACACATAAAATAGAAACCGGTTTATTCCACGATCTCGACACCTCAGTGTGGAGATAGGGAAAAAACAGTAGTCCCCGACGAGGAGGCTGAGATACAGAGTTTTCCTGTTTTTGTTAGATATATTTCATCTAATAAACTCTTTTTATTTTCACTCTCATAATGTTCAGCTGTCCAGTAAATATTTAACTAGCAACAGCATTAGAAAAAACTCCTTTTAAAAGCTCCTCTTTATTCAACAGAGTTATGAGCTGCCTATTTATTGAAAAATCAAACATCTGCCTTTTTCTTAATATTTTTATTTGTCTTGTTCACTTTTTCTTAACAAAACACTAACGATACCAATTCCTCGGAACTGGAAATCGCAGCACACTGGATCTGCAGGTGAAAGCTGAGATAGGGCGGGGCCCGTCCCAACCCACGCTGTCAGATCCGTTTGCGAACCCCAAAATGTGAGTCGCCGCCGTGTCTAGGCAACAGCGGGACCCGCGCGGGGAGCGCGAACCGAACCGTCCTCCTCAAAGAACGATCGGCGAGAGCGGAGCGTCTTCATAGATAGACTCATACAATGCTCACAATCAGCCCCCTCGAGGACTGACTGGGCATGCTCCACTCCCAAACAAGCAACACAAAGCTGATGTGTGTCCCCACCCGTAATATAACGAGGGCAGGGAACAACACACCGTCTATAATCTTGCTTGCTCGCCATAATAATGATAGATATATTGGGCTTGACAGACAACAATAAATAGACAAGGACAGATATACAGAGAGCGCTTGCTGAAGGTACAGAAGCTGTCGCGGTCTGATTTCAGGGCTGCTTTATAGTTTCCTGGTCTATGACGTCACCTATGTCGTAGTGGGCTTCCATTGGACTGATTTTACACGTGCTTCACGACGTAATCACGCAGAGCGTTCCCATCGCGTCTCAAACGCAGCTCGAGTTCCCTTGAAAGGGAACTACTTTTTTTATGAGGGAATCATTTGCATAATTTGATTTCTATGTTCCATTGACTTCGATTCAGTGTGTGCAAGAGTGATGTGGTTGTTGTGTGAGGTATATTCAGTGTAATATGTACCTCTGCATCGTATTCAAACATCTGGTTTCCTTTCATGTGGTGGCACTTCAGCATAACAACAGGTCCATTAAGACGCGATGCATCCAGACACAGGTCATCAGTACGGATCTCTTTATCAGCAGTATATGAGAACACCTGCAAACAGATTGATCAACTGGGAATTAATTGTGTTAATAAAAATAAAATTCCTTACTTTTTATTGCATTTATTACTTTTTATGCATTTATTCCTTTATGATTTTACTTATGATTTCACTAACACCTGTATTAGCCAATCTTTCAATTCAGGAATAAAGATTATAAAAAAATTTGCGGCCAAACAGTGGGCTTTCAAGTTAAAAAATATGCAAAAGTTCCATCAAATTATCATAATTTAAGTTGTTATTCAAAAAAATCTCAGCATCTTGCCTAGCTGTCCATTCAATGTTCATGAGACAGAGACAGACTTATGTCTTTGATTAGCTGCATTTTCAGAATCCGACTCAGGCTCGAACTGTTACGGTAAAACCGATAACATCGTTAACCGTTTGCTTTAGAAAGCTTTGGAAGCTGAAAGTCGCGATTATGGTAAGAGGAGTTACATTTCCGACACGCTTGAGGTGTTTGGCCAGAGCACTCTGGGCTTTTCGGAAAAAGGGGCTTAGTAGAAACCAGAAATCACATTATTTTCTCACATACTGTACATTATTCCATTCTTTCTGAAATGCTCTAATTGTTTTTTGAACATTAAAGCATGTTAACTATTCTAGTACACCCAATAAACAAATGAATGACCTTTTAAAATAGCATCGAATGGCCTCTTTAAATGTCAGTCTGTTTGTCTTACAAAACTATTCTCTTACTTCAGAAGATTGACTTTAATGATACTTTCATTATGCATTCTTTGATGGCCTCAGTCCCTATGCGTTGTAATTGCATAAAAAAAGAGCTACCAGCAGATTATTCAAAGTGTTTCCTTATTGTTTAGTGTCCAAATCCAGTATGTTCAAGTTTGAGGCGATATGGTTAATGTTGGCAAAATGATAATTTTGGGGTGAACTATTCCTTTTTGTAGATTTTTAATTTATTTTAGATTATATTTATTTACAAATAAGTAAGCCTTTAATATTACAGCTATTATAACACCCGATGTACTCATTACATCATAAGAAGAATGGCATCTACGTTAATGTTAGTATGTTGTTTATGCCAGATCCGGGCCATATCCAGATCAGATGGTGGACCTGCGCTTAGACACGACCACAACACATGATGTAGTGGCCCAGTAGTGCGCAACACAACGAAATTTAAAAAGCAAACATAAGTTCACAACACAATGAAATTAAGCCACAACACAAATAAATAAAGCCACAACACAACGGAAATGCTCCCGACCACTAGAGGGCTCTCGGAGCGCTGTAAAGTTAGTTTTCCATGCAACTGTTCTATAGAATCAGCAGTCTAAAAAATATATCAACACCACAATTAGTTTTAACAGTATGTAGCTATTGTATATCGACATTTATTAATTCAAAATCACCTACGTGCATTATAGCTCCATTGTTATACTCGTAGAATGATTTGATGCGCTACCACAGCGCATGATCCCTAAGGGAACGTCTGCCAATTCTTCCAAGTTGTTAAAATGTATAATTTGTATTAATTAAAATGACTTTTAACATTCAAAAACAGACATGTTCAAAATCCAAAGCTTGATTGTATTGGTAAGACTGACTTATTACAGGTGACTTTTTTCCAATACCTCCCTTCATGTATTTACAGTAAACAATTATTTTTTGGAAATTTAGGACATTTCTGTAATATAATAACCAGACTGACTTACTACAGGTGAAATTGTGCCAATAGTTCCCTGCATGCACAGTACACTATTTTTTATTTTTTATAAAAAATTAGGCCTACTGAAATTCACCTAAAGGTTTTTTTCTCATGTTCCAAAGCTTGTGGTAGGTTCCTAGTGACCAGACTGACTTATTACAGGTGAAATTGTGCCAATACCTTCCTGTAAGTCTGCAATTCACAAAATGGTTTTTATTTTTATTTATCAAATTATATTATAATACAATATATGTTTTAACCACTTGGTGGAATTGCCAGACGTTCCCTTAGGGATCATGCACTGTGGAAGCGAGCCAAAGCATTCTCGAGTATAAATACACAACTTTAATTCAAGTAGGTAATTTGGAAGTAATAATTTATGTTGATATACAATGGTTACATACTGTTAAAACTAATCATGGTATTGATATATTAACACTGCCGACTCTATAGAACAATGGCAAGGAAAACGTCTTGGTTACGTATGTAACCCTCGTTCCTTGAAGGAGGGAACGGAGACGTAGCCGACATGTCGACTGATTGGGATCACGTTTAGGGAGCCTGTCATCTTCAAGTACTGTTAAAACGAGCCAATGAACAATGTCGTGCGAGATCTGCATCTCATACTCCGCCCCGCGGCGCGGGTATAAATATGGAAGTGGATGCACGCACCAGTTGTTTTTTGCTGAGGAGCCAAGCGAAGCCCCGAGTCAGCGGTGGCGTTTTAATTGGGAATGCGGGGGGATCAGGAGGCTTCTGTCTAGACACTGGAAGGTGGCAGCACTAGTGGCATTTTAATTAAAATGCCACTAGTGCTGCCACCTTCCAGTGACTAGACAGAAGCCTCCTGATCCCCAGCATTCTTTTGGGTTCGGAGATGGGACATGGCTTAGGCCAGGGAAGTCACTGCTGTTCCACAGTACCACTGGGAAGCGTGCCCTATCAATGGAAGGAAGGGACGCTGCGGAAGCCACATCCTGCCTGAAGGGAGGTAACACAATACACATATTAACTGGGCGGATGACCGGGCAGTACAACATATGGAATGTCACTGGAGTGGCTCCAGCCTATAACACTGGGGAGACTCAACCAGCCAGCGACGGCAGAGCGGGCTCTGCCAAGGGAAGACACCGGCTCGCCGCAGGGAGCAGTACCGTGGAAGAATACACATATGGGATCGCCATAGGAATCACAACATATGGGCCCAGCCTAACACAGGTTCCACCAGTGCATACGAGTGAAAGGCCTGGCTTCGGACGCTCCGCCATGACTAGGCCAGGGGACCACAGATGTGCCCGAGGTGGGGCAGCGAGGTGGAGGACAAGGACCCGGCTCGGAAGGCCCTAAGACGGCCCGAAGCAGGGTTGAGTGTGGTGCACAACACATACCTGCCGAGGCGGCCAGGGATGCGTGAGAAGGCAGATGATCGGGTCCTCGAACCACACCCAGCTGCCGTGCTGGCAAATAAAAGGGGGCTGAGGGGTGCAAGGCTTTACAGGGTCGCACACCGCCAGACTTGCCCTCTTGGGACCCAGTAATTTGCTCTTCCCAGGAATTTGCTCTTCCTTTGAAGTGTGGGTACCGATTGCTCCGCTTTTTTTGGGAGCCAGCAGTGGAACAGACATACACACAAACGAAGACTCCACCTGGCCCTAACCCGGGGGAAGGGAGTGGATCGGTGATCAACTCCAAGAGCATCCTCCTCCATCCCTGAGCGGTATGCTCAGGAATGCTTTCGCTGTCGCTTGCCACCTGGCTTGACAGCGCCTGGTGCGGGCTGGCTCCATGCTGAGGCCTGGGTGGAGGCTGCTGTGGAATTCCAGCGGGAGCGGCGGCAGGCAAATGCCCTCGGCGATGAGCAGCAGCGGGCCACTATGGGGCAGGATGTACCGGATGGCCTCCGTCTGTGTTTGGGCGGCAGAGAACAGAGAACGGCGTCGCCGACCAGCCCAACCTGGGAAATTGGGGAGACCAGTAACCAAACCTTGTCCGCATTCGTCATTTCAACCAGGCTGAGCCAACGATGGCGGTTTTGAACCAGTAAGGTGGACATCGCCAGACCGATGCCCCGGAGGGTGAGGTCGGATGTAGTGCGGTGCTCACCTATGAGCGCAGGGTCTGGGCTACCCTCGTGCATGTCCATGAGTGCTCACAGGCTTTGTAAGCTCTGTCCGTCAAAATGGACGAGAACTCACAGGCCTTAGGGGGGAGACGAGGATCCTCCATCCAAAAGGCAGCGGCCGTCGGACACAGGTGCACCTGTGTCGCGACAGACCGCTCCACTGGATGGATAGCCTCGCCCCGAGATACCAATCCTCCAACCGAGACTGAGCGGGACACGGTGGAGGACTCCACTCGAGCCCGGCAGCCTCTGCGGCCCGTTTCAGCATGAAAATTAGCTGACAATTCTGGATCTGGCTTGGGCAACGTTACACTCCCAGAGGGAGATCAGATGGAGGACCTGCGCCTAGACACGATCACAATGCATCCCTGAAGTGTCAGCAGAGATTGTGTCAACAAGACTCTCTGCTGTGAAGGCCTCATCGACACGACAGCCATCGGCACTGATCCTCAACAAACTCGTCTCCATACCCGTGTGACTCTGATCTTCTTTTTTTTATAAATAGAGATTTATAAAACTCTAAATCAGAGTTTATTCAAGACTCTGATTGAGTTTACATTCAACAATAATATTGATCTGTCTGTATTGACACCATTATATGAGAACAGGCACGTGCACACATAGACATCAAAAGGGGCTTGAGCACCTGCCCTTTTTATACCTGAAGAGAAAGTGCCCTTTTTTCTGGGGTGCTTTTTTTAATTTTTGAAATATAATATATATTCCTGTTTGCGCATAGCTTCCCTGTCAAACAAATATATTTATTTAATAGTGTATCTAAATATCAGGTCAGGAGTTCTGAAGTTCTGTCAGTCTGAGGTGTCGTTGCCTTGACGCGTTGCATCACTTGCGTGTGACTGTCTTGCTTCGGACTTGACTGAAGAGGTCAGTCTCCCTTCGGGGGTCGAAAACTCCGGAGTAGTGTGTGTGGACAGCCGGTGCAACCGTAGTGAAGGTTATGCGTTTTAAAATGAAAATGCACTGTGTAAAACGTATTCCACAGACTGCTCGTGAAGCGATGCTTTCGAGCTAAATATGGTTCTTTCAGTGAGTAGGCCTATATGGCACAACGGCAATTTTTAAACTTTTTTTTTTAAATAATAAAAGGTAGTGTGTCAATTCAATTAAAAATCAACATATCACATATTTTAAAATATTACATAATTCATTGTTTGTCATGTATTATACACCGAACAATCGCCATCTGGCACATGCAGGGCACAAGAAGTTCAAATTTCATTGGATAATGTGAAGTGGAGCGGTAATTTTCTGGTCATTCATATATCGTTTGAAAATTACATTTATAAAGCAATCTGAATCTGCGTAGTTGAAACAGTGGATGCTAATTGACTACAAAGCACTGCACAAAAAAAAAAAAAAAAAAGTAGGATTAATGGTAAGTAGTAAAAATTACTTCAATTCAAAAAAATATTACAATTTAAAATAATAGTTTTCTATTTTAATATACTTTAAAAAAATATATAATTTATTTCTGTGATGCAAAGCTGGATTTTCAACAGCCATAACTCCAGTCTTTAGTGTCACATGATTCTTCAGAAATCATTCTAATATGCTGATTCAATGTTGGAAACTTTTTTATTTTTAAACTTTTAAAAAAATTTTATTGAACCTGTGATACTTTCAAGATCAGTATTCATTGATGAATAAAAAGTTAAATAGAATAACATTAAATTAAAATATAAATTATTTTATAAGTCTTAATTGTCACCTTTTTATATAAATTTAGCACATCCTTGCTGAATAAAAGTATAAATTTGTTTTATAAAAAAAAGAAGGAAAATGACTGACCCCAAACTTTTGAACGGTAGTGTATATTGGTACAAAATATTTCTATTTTAAGATGCTTTTCTTTTTTAACTAAGAATCCTGAAAAAAGTATCAAAGGTTAGTATATTATAATAGTATAAAGTATATTATAATAGAAAACAATTATTTCAAATTGTAGTGATATTTCACAATATTTCTGTTTTTTCCTGTATTTTAGATCAAATAAATGCAGCATTGGTGAACATTAAAGGCTTCTTTAAAAAACATTAAAAATAGTAGTATATACTTATAATATATATATATATATATATATATATATATATATATATATATATATATATATATGCCCCCTTTTTACATTTAAGCCCCTGCCCCTGAGGAACTCTCTGCACGTCCCTGTATGAGAACTGAACTAAGCTGGATGATGAGATCATGGTTTTCTCCAGCGGCTATATATATATATATATATATATATTAATGAACTAAATTAATAACTTTTTTACAACAAAAATGAAACATCACTGAACTTACTTAAGCTGGACTGTGATGCTATTTTCTTCTGGAAACAAGCTTTGTTGCATTATATTCCTGTTATCTCTGTAAAGCTGCTTTGAAACAATCTGTATTGTAAAAAGCGCTATATAAATAAATGTGACTTGACATGACTTGACAGCTTTCTTACCTGGTTGCCGCCCATCCCATGACAGTTGAAGAAGCCAACCTTTTCATTCTCTTTACGGCCCATATTATCCACACACTGATTTGTCTCAACATTTCTGATCTATTAACAAGAGGACAATGTCTGAGGATTTCGTACAATGCAATATTCTTTTAAGTTAATTTAATTAATTATTAATTTTTATATTGCAGAGATTTCAGCATAACCACACATGTAAACCTGCACATTGAGGGCTAGATTTACTAACAGCTTGCGCCAGCGCAAACCCTCTTTTGGTGTTAAAAAACTTATGTCAGGATTTATTGAAGACACGCAATGAAAAATTTGCACTGAAAAGGCGTGGACACAGTTAATTTTGCGGCTGACCTTATTGCATATGCACTTGTAGGAGTTTCCCTTTCAGACGCAAAATTTATGGGAGGAGAGTATTTAAAATAATCATGAAAGGTGATTTACTAAGGTTTGTGCCAGTCAATTTACTGATATTTGCTCCATTATTAACTGCCCAAAAAAAGCATGTTGCTAATTTGCGTTGCTCTTGGTAAATTGCGTTGGTCATTATGGAAATTATCCGACTGCGTCCATGTGCTTTAATTTGCACGTCGTCAGTAGATCATGCTCAGAACTTTCCATTTCCATCTGCGTTTTTATGGGATTGTGTTCTCATGATAATTTGACCTGTTTAGTAAATCTGGCCCTTAGATGTGTGCAAAATGACAAAACGAAAGCTGAAAATGAAACATTTATTAAAAATTCTAATTCTTTTAATGGACATATTGACCTAGAAAGCAATGAAATTCTCGTACCTCCCCGAGTGAGTAAAATCTGCGTGGAATCTGAGAGTCAGGGTAGATGTTCTCCAGGTACCATGAGAAGGGTTTACACTTCAGAGTTTCCCTCAAGGCCTTCCGAGAAGAAACATCCCCATAATCCACCCGAACCACACCTGAGGAAACACAAATAATTAACATCCATCAAATTCATCATATTTTGGCCTTTGAAATCAATGAAATGTGAGGGCATGACCCTCAATTAGAAGTCACTTAAGATAAAATTGTTTGCTAAATGAACACATGTAAATGACCCAGTTACAAACATGACACAGGGTAAATGAGGAATACATATACAGTCTATAGCACCTGGAAAAACTTGGTCCATATGCATATTAGCGAACATGTTTACGTTTATTCAAGTAATTTCTGTCAGGACGAATATTGTCAAAGATGATTAACAATTAGCATACAGTTTGGATTGGCGATATGGTTCCATTCTGGGCAAGAACTCCCTGCCCATCCATGCAGCCTAGCATGGATAAGAACAGGGAGCAACGATAACCCCTCAAAGCAAAACCATATGCCAACATCCCCAAACCACAAACTGACAGTGAAAATCTGATGCAATTACTTTTTCTCCCCTAGCTAATACCAGATATGGATATAATTCAGACCCTGATACAGGGGGAGAGTAGCAGCAAAGGGGTGCTCTTCTGTTACAAACTGTGGAGAAGAGAAGCATGCCCAAAGTTACCCGAATGAGCTTAAGACAACAAGCATGTTGCCAATACCCGAAATGTTAGAAATGCTCTATTATATTTGTGTTTTCAAAATAGACATGGTAAAATTTATTTTTAATTAATTTGAAACTTTATAATAGCGGACAATTTCATTAACAACTATCATAAAATCATAAAAAAAACTATCATTATTTATTTATATATATATATATATATATAAATAAATAATGATAGTTTTTTATGATTTTATGATAGTATATATATAGTGTATATATATATATATAGATGCTCAAACACAAATAACAGCAGAGTTTTTCACCACTAAAGACATTTAGGAATCAGCCTTTTTGAATATGGTTCTGAATAGAATGTTTAGATATGAAAACAAGATATAACAAATACTAGGAATAATTTATTTATTTACTTGTATTTATTTAGTTATTTATTGCAGTGATGTGAACAACTGGTGCTGAAATAAGGAGGGTTTCATGAACTGTTAATGCAAATATCCAACCCCCCAATAATAAAAAAAATATATAAAAAAAAATAAAACACAGATACAGATTCCCAGATAACCATTATATGCCTAAAATAAAAAGCAGTGGCACAATTGAAAAACCTCAGATGTCTCGATTTGAAACAGCAGACACTAGAGGGAGCATCAGCATCACTTTTCTCCAGTAAAAGTTATATATGCTCACTCAAAAATATCATCCATCCATTCACCAAACCGCTTATCTTCTTTATCTTATCTTCTAGATGGGTGGTCTCTTATATGTGTGGCTTTGCAGAGGGGGGTACAATACATCTGCAGGACACACATACAGAGCAGCTAACGTCCCAGAAGCTTTAGCGATCAAAGCACACACTGACAGCTGAAGTGTCAGGCATTTGTGCCTTTCTGCTGAGTGTTAACTTTCTGCATTTCATCCATAGTCTAACGTTCTCTTACTAGAGGTTCTCTCGTATTGCGTAAGTTAGCTTACGCTACGGGTAAAGTCAACTTTGCTCGAGATATTGAAGCCAAAAATTATCCTTAATTTTGTATTTATTGTCAACGCAGTGCAGCAGCTAACAGACCTAGAGCAGGCCATATCGCGTGCTCATTGGTTGCCCTGCGGCAACTGCTGCAACCTACCACTGAGCCTCGCGCGTGACGTTACGTCCAATGAGCGTCATAGCCCGCCAAAATGGGGGTGGCTTAGCGTATAAAAGCCAGGCTTGTAGGTTGCCTCACTGATTTCATCATCTTCAGCGAAGCACTCCGCATCGCTGGACTCTGAGAGAAGCTGCCGCCGTTGAATCCAGCGACTAGCAAGCAGAGGAAAGTTCCTGAAGAAGCCGGCCGTCTTCGCCACCTTCAGCCATCCGTGCCTGCTACGCCATCCGGCGTGTATCCTTTATCACTTCTACTGTGTGTGTTCGCCGCTGCGACACTCACTCTCTCTCTCACAAAAAGAGCGCGAGCGTTTGTTTTAAAATGCCTCGCCTTTCCAGCGGCTCGTGTAGAGCCCAGCTCAGTGGACAGCTGTTCCATCGTGGCGTCGGACAGTGAGGAGTGGTCGAGTCCAGGAATCCAGTAGGACTCGGGCAGGCGTGGACGCCGAGTTAATGCGCCTCCTCTCTAAAGGCCGTCGACCAACTCGGGCTCGATTGGTCACCGCTGAAGGAGCCCGCACCCAACAGGCTCGACGGCTGTTTCCTGCACAGCCCGTTTCCAGATCTGCACCCTTTCTGCCAGAGCTGCATGCTGAGCTGTCAAAATCGTGGAACGCACCATTCTCCGCGAGGCTCCACGCTAATGTCTCCTCGACGCTCTCCCGAGTGGACGGCGCCGCCGAGAAAGGATACACCTCTATCCCCACAGTGGAAGCGGCGGTCGCAGCGCACCTTTGCCCGCCCTCCGCGAGATGGCGCTCAAAGTCTGCCCTCCCGCCCAAAGCCTGCAGAACTACCTCAGCCCTGGTCGGCCGCGCCTTCGCCGCCGCCGGACAAGCTGCTTTCGCCCTGCATTCAATGAGCACGGCCAAATCCTTCAGGCTTATCTCCTCCGTGAGCGGGACGAGAAAAGCAAGGACCCGGCCGCCATTACGGATTTGAGGAGCGCAACGGATCTCTCTCTTTGCGCCACTAAATCTGCAGCACAGGCGATGGGCAGATGTATGGCCTCGCTTACCGTCACAGAGAGGCACCTCTGGTTGATGCTGGCGGATATGGGGGAAGCTGAACGGTCCGTGTTCCTCGACGCGCCGCTCTCCCCTTCCGGTCTCTTTGGCCCAGCGGTAAACGGGATTGTCGACCGCTTCTCCGAGGTGCAGAAGACCACACAGGCCATGAGCCTTTTCCTGCCGCGACACACTAGCTCTTCCGCAAGCCGCCCACGTGAGCCGCCTGCACGTCAAGCTAGCCAGCGCCCAGCCCAGCCCCAGCCTCCGCAGCGTCGACAGGGCAGCCGCCCTAGATCACGCTCCTCTGGTCGCAGGCCGCCTCCCCCCCGGGGACCCCGGCCTAGGGTTGTGCTGAAGCCCGAGCAGGGAAAGCCCTCCTAGCAACGCTAGGGAGGAAAAGACGCGCTGGTCGCGCCGCGGCCGGACCACCGTCGAAGCATCTCGTCCTGTCAGTCCCCTCGGTGAAGGCTACTGCAGACATACATATAGCAGCCAACTAGTCGGCAACACAGCCCGCTCGCCTCTACACATAGAAATCTCAAAAGTATAAATCCGGGTTATTCGGTGTAGAAAAAGTGCCCACAAGTCAGTGCTCACCCCTACATGTAAACACTATGCCCCATGTATCTCACATGCTCACAGAGCCCACTCTCATAAAGCTGGCAAACGCCGCTCGAGTGCTAGATGTAGACAATGTGCCCACAAATCTGCGCTCACACCTACTCACTGCACGCTCTGTTACACAGCAACAGCCTCACAGCGGCAATGTTATGAATGTAAGTCACGTGACCGGCCACGAGCACTCACGCTTACGGACAAACACTTCGCCCCAGGCTCCGCTCGCAATAAATATCGCCACGAAATGTTCCCCATTCCCAGTAATCGGGTCATATCAAGTGGCTCAGGCAGTTGCAGCTGCCGGCGAGCCGCCATTACTGAGATCAGAGAGCGCGCGCACCCCGCTCGCGCCTCCGGTACAGTTTCCCGAGCCCGCACTACGCGGCCAACAGAACCCGGAGTCCATTCTGCCCCTAGCTATACATGTAGAAGCATGGAAGCCTATTCCAGGTGTGACAGATTGGGTGCTAAGCACGACAAGTCAGGGCTATTCACTTCAGTTCGCTCGCCGTCCCCCTCGCTTTCGAGCTCGGTCCGATTGGCTGATTTTAGCCCAGTCAGAGATGGAACTGATATCTCACAGAGCTGCGCTTCTCAGCCATCTGGAAAGCTTGGGTCTCACTGTCAACTGGACCAAGAGCTCATTACTGCCCAGTCAGTCAGTTTCCTTCCTAGGAATAGAACTGGACTCGGTGGCTATGACGGCCCGCTTATCGACACAGCGCGCGCCGTGTTCGACAGCTAGCCGCGTCTTTCCAGAAAGGCAGCATTATACCTCTGAAGACATTCCAGAGGATGCTAGGCTGTATGGCATCAGCTGCGGCTGTGCTTCAGCTGGGGCTGCTGCGTATGTGCCCGCTACAACGCTGGCTGAACTCCCAAGTGCCTCACCGGGCTTGGGTTTCAGTGTACAGTGGCTGGCCCAGCCTCCCACTTTATGCTTTCCCTCCGGTCTCTCTGTTACCACAGGTAATCAAGAGAATCAGGGAAACGCGCCACTCGGTGCTCCTTATAGCCCCGCGCTGGGAGAATCAAACTTGGTTCCCGGAGCTGATGCGGCTGTCCCACACAGCCCCTTGTCCGATTCCGGTGAGGACAGACCTCCTCTCTCAAGCCCGCGGCTCAATCTGGCATCCCCATCCAGAGCGCTGGTCTCTACATGCATGGTTGATCACCGGATACCCGTTGTACTGCCAGAGGGAGTGATGAACACGATCACGCAATCCAGAGCCCCCTCTACGAGGCGGCTTTACGCGTCTAAATGGTCGGTGTTCTCCAAATGGTGCGCCGATAGAGATCTAGAACCACGAATGTGCGGGGTCCCGGGGTTGCTTAGCTTCCTTCAGGAGCTGTTGGATAAGGGCAGGTCCCCATCCACGCTTAAAGTCTATATGGCGGCCGTTGCAGCGTTCGCTGAGTCGTCACGCGGCCAGTCAATAGGAAGGAACGAGCTCGTCATTCGCTTCCTTAGAGGAGCTAGATGGATGAACCCCCCGCGACCCCCCTCGGTTCCCATCTGGGATCTTTCACTGGTCCTAGAGGCCCTGAAAGCTTTCCCCTTTGAACCGTTAGACTCCGTGGACCTAAAGTACCTCTGGCTCAAAACCGTTTTTCTGACAGCTCTGTCATCAGTCAAACGTGTGGGGGATTTACACGCTCTATCTGTTAGTGCTGCGTGTCTTGAGTTCAGGCCAAATGACTCTAAAGTCATCCTCAAGCCAAGACATGGTTATGTCCCTAAAATATTGGGCACCCCATTCAGAGCGCAGGTCATTTCTCTCTCGGCTCTGACTGCATCCGACAGTGAGGGTGATGTGAATCTCCTCTGGCCCGTCAGGGCGCTCAGGATTTACATTACGCGCTCCGCCTCTTTCAGGCGTTCGGAACAGCTCTTTGTCTCGTTTGGTGGGCGCACCAAGGGTCTCGCCGCCGTGAAACAGAGCCTGTCCAGATGGATAGTGGAAGCTATCACATCTGCTTATATGTCTAAAGGTCTGCAATGCCCTTTAGGCGTTTGGGCGCATTCCACCAGAGGTGTGGCCTCGTCGTGGGCTTGGTCCAGCGTAATTTCTATTCATGACATTTGTGAAGGGGCAGGCTGGGCCTCTCCGTCCACATTTGTTAGGTTTTATAACCTGGAAGGTCCCGTCTTGCAGGCTAGACTTCTGTCAGTGTGAGCATTGTGTTGTCCTGCCCAGATTATCATGCGCGGACTTCCCTCAAGCGACGTTAGCTCTCCTGGTTGAGCTGCACTATAGGTTGAACAGTTATGGACCGGCGACGCCGCTCTGTATACCCTGTATGTGCTTATAACATGTGCTGGCCCGCATTGCTGGCCACCTGTTTCCCACTTATCTATGTTCCCTGGGAATCCCTGGGACTCATGAAGTGGAGGCTGGGCACGCACGGCGTTGACAATGGGTTCCCGTAGCGTAAGCTAGCTTACGCAATACGAGAGAACCTCTCATAAGAGAACGATACTCGGTTACTAACGTAACCTCGGTTCTCTCTAGAAGAGGGAATGAGTATTGCGTAACCTGACCGTGCAGGCGCCACGAGCGTCTTATCGCTTCAGCTGATGAAACCAGTGAGGCAACCTAGGAGCCTGGCTTTTATACGCTAAGCCACCCCCATTTTGGCGGGCTATGATGCGTAAGGGCGCGAACTGCCCTCATTGGACGTGACGTCACGCGCAAGGCTCAGTGGTAGGTTGCAGCAGTTGCCGCAGGGCAACCAATGAGCACGCGATATGGCCTGCTCTAGGTCTGCTAGCTGCAGGACTGCGTTGACAATAAATACAAAATTAAGGATAATTTTTGGCTTCAATATCTCGAGCAAAGATGACTTTACCCGTAGCGTAAGCTAGCTTACGCAATACTCGTTCCCTCTTCTAGGGAGAACCGAGGTTACGTTAGTAACCGAGTATCGTTTTCTCTCTTTACGTCTGTTTTGATTTTTTTTCTGCTGCGTTTTGTGACCTCTCCTCTCTCTGTCTCTCTCTCACTTTGTCTGTGGTGCAGATGAAAAATGATCTTGTGTTTCAGTAGATGCCGTGGGGCAGTGCTACTCTCAGTTGTGATGACTGGGTCGAAGTTATGTGCTCTTGTGTCCCCTGTTATATCTCTCCCCTCTGAGCTCAGGCTTCAATTAAAATAACTTACTCTTATTGTTCCAGGAAAAACAAAATGTACAGTCTGCTGTTTTCCATAAGATGAAAAGAGATAGTGACAGATGTTCGAAAGGACAAAAATAAACCACAATATATATATAAATGTATTATAAATGTAATCCACATAACTTGTGTGCTAGGTCGACATTTAACAAACCAAAATTCATGCCATTATTCACAGAAAATCTTTGTTGTAGCTCTCAAATCTCATGAACATTTTCAATTCCACAAATCCAAACTTGTTGTGGAGAGAGAGCACGATAGTGTACAGAAAAGCCTTACAAACTGCTAGATCTGCTTATGTTTCGACTCTCTTGAAGAAAACAAACACAACCCTAGGTTTTTATTTGACGCAGTGGCTCAATTAACAAAAAATAAATCTTCTACTTCTGAAGTTTCGAAAGAGCATAGCAGTAATGACGTTATTAACTTCTTTATTTACAAGATTGATAATATTAGAGAGAAAATTATCCCTGAGGAAAAATGCCATTAATTCGTTGCAATAGAAGAGGAAGACTTGTCTAAACTCGTTAAATCATCTAAATCAACTAAATGTACAGTGGTGGTAAGAATTAATGGCAATTCTGGTAAATATGATCAAAAATGCCTGTAAAAATAAATCAGCATTGTTAATCTTTCATTCAAAAAAATTTCAAAAATCTAACCTTTAATTGAAGTAAAATAATTGAAAGTCGGGGGGAAATCACTTTTTTCTCCAAAACACGCTGGCCATAATTATTGGCAGAATTTTTTACGAGTAAAATATTAAAATATTCCCATTAATATTTAACTTTTTTTTTTAGCACACTAGGGTGACTAGGAATATGAAATTGTCTAGCTATGACTTCTTGTTTCACAGGAGTTTAAATATGAGGAAACACAAAGGCCAAACTCCCTTAATCATCAATGAGTAAAACCAAAGAATATAGTTCTGATATGCATCAAAAGATTGTTGAGCATTACAAAATAGAAAGTGGTTGTAAGAAAATAGCTAAAGAATTGAAAATCCCCATTTTGTCCATCAGGGCAATAATTAAGAAGTTCCAATAAACTAAAGATGTTACGTATCTGCCAGAAAGAGGACGTGTGTCTATATTGTCTTAATGCACGGTAAGGAGGAAAGTTTGAGTGGTCAAAGACTCTTCAAGGATCACAGATGGAGAATTGCAGAGATTACTTGAGTCTTGGGGGTCAGAAAGCCTAGAAAAGTACTTCAAACAACCCCTATAACACCACATGTTGTTTGGGAGGAAAATTCCTCCTCCAAAAACAAACTCCAGCATATTCAGTTGTCAGACATGACTGGAACTTCAAAAGGGACTGGATTCTATGGTCAGATGAAACAAAAAAAGGATTTTTGGCAGCAAACCCACCAGATGTGTTTGGTGCAAACAGGGATAAAAAGTACCCCATGCCTACGGTTAAATATACTGCTGGATCTTTAATGTTGTGGGCCTATTTTTTTTGCTGGAGGTCCTGGACATCTTTTTCAGATACATGGTATTATGGATTCTAGCAAATACCAACAGATAAGAAATCAAAACCTGACTGCCTCTGCTAGAAATCTTATAATGGGCCGTGGTCGGATCTTCCATCAGGACAACGGTCCAAAACAAACATCAAAATCAATACAAAAATGGGTAACTCAGCACAAAATTAAGCTTCTGCCATGACCGTCCCAGTCCCCTAAACTGAACCCTACAGAAAATGAGTGGGGTGAACTGAAGAGAAGAAGCACCAACAGGAACTTGTGCATCTGAAGATTTGGAGAGATTCTGTATGGAGGAATGGTCTCTGATGTCTTGTCAGTTGTTCTCCAAACTCATCAGGCATTATAGAAGAAAACTCAGAGCATTATCTTGGCAAAAGGAGGTTGCAAAAAGTATTTAATAACAGGGAGCCAATAATTATGGCCAGCGTGTTTTGGAGAAAAGCATTTATTTCATAATGTGATTTACCCCCCACTTTCAATTATTTTACAATTCGTTTGAATTTTGCAATTTTTTTGAATAAAAGATCAAAAGGATAAACAATGCAGATTTATTTTTTACAGGCATTTTTGATCATATTTACCAGGGGTGCCATTAATTCTGACCACCACTGTCTGTTAGACTCTATACCGACTAAGCTACTGAAAGAAATGCTTCCAGAGGTCATAGATCCTCTTCTTAATATCATTAATTCATCTTTGTCACTAGGATATGTATTATTAAAAAAATATTCAAATATTTTTATTAAAAAAATGCAACTTGATCCTAGAGAATTAGTCAATTACAGACCGATCTCAAATCTACCCTTTTTGTCAAAGATACTAGAAAAAGCAGTATCCTCACAACTATGTTCCTTTTTAGAAAGAAATGGTATCTGCGAGGATTTCCAGTCAAGATTTAGACCGTACCATAGTACTGAGACTGCTCTCATTAGAGATACAAATGATTTGCTCTTATCATCTGATCGTGGTTGTATCTCTCTATTAGTGTTACATGATCTTAGTGTTGCATTTGATACCATTGACCACAACATTCTTTTAAATAGACTCGAAAATTATGTTGGCATTAGTGGAATTGCATCAGCATGGTTTAAATCACACGTATCTGACCGTTATCAGTTTGTAGCAGTAAATTAAGAAATGTCTTATCGATCACAAGTTCAGTATGGAGTACCACAAGGCTTAGTTCTAGGACCATTGCTGTTCACGCTGTACATGCTACCTTTGGGAGATATCATTAGGAAGCATGAATTAGTTTTCACTGTTATGCCAATGATACTCAGCTCTATATCTCTTCAGCTCTATATCCCTGACGAAACTTGCCAATTCAAGAAATTTCTAGCATCTGTAAAACCACATTTTTCCATCTTAAAAATATATCTAAATTACAACATATGCTTTCAATGAAAAATGCGGAACAGTAAGTTCATGCGTTCATGACCTCAAGGCTAGATTATTGTAATGCTCTTATGGGTGGTTGCCCTGCAAGCATAATAAACAAACTACAGCTGGTTCAAAACGTAGCAGCTAGAGTTCTTACTAGAACAAGGAAGTATGACCATATTAGCCCGGTTCTGTCAACACTGCATTGACTCCCCAAACATTGTATACATTTTAAAATATTGCTGATTACTTACAAAGTACTATATGGTTTAGCTCCCCAGTACTTGAGCAAGCTCTTAACGCATTATAGTCCTTCACGTCTATTGCGATCTTAAAACTCTGGCCAGTTGATAATACATAGAATATCAAAATCGACTGCTGGCGGTAGATCCTTTTTCCTATTTAGCACCTAAACCAGGGGTGTCAAACTCAGTTCCTGGAGGGCCACAGCCCTGCGGAGTTTAGCTTCAACCCTAATTAAACACACCTGATCAGTTAATCAAGTCCTAAAGGCATATTTGAAAACGGCAGGTGTGTGTGTGTTGAAGCAGGGTTGGAACAAAACTGTGTAGGGCTCTGGCCCTCCAGGAACTGAGTTTGACACCTGTGACCTAAACTCTAGAACAGTCTTCCTGACATTGTCCGGGAAGCAGGCACACTCTGTCAGTTTAAATCTAGACTAAAAACACATCTCTTTAACCTCGCATACACATAGAAAATTATAGATTCCTTTTATTCAAATCAGTTAAATGATTATGAGGCTGCATAAATTAGGTCAGCTGGAACCGGGGACACTTCCTATAACACCCGATGTACTCGTTACATCATACGAAGAATGGCATCTATGCTAATGTTAGTCTTTCTGCTTTTTCCGAGGTTTACTGTAATCAACTAGATCCAGGCCGTATCCAGACAAGATGGAGGACCTGTGCCTAGACACGACCACAACGCATGATGTAGTCAGCCGGATCTAGGCCGTATCCAAACCAGATGGAGGACCTGCACCTAGACACGACCACAACACATCCCGGAAGTGTCATCACAGATTCTGTCAACAAGACTCTCATCGAAGGCGACAGCCATCAGCACTGATCCTCAACAAACCCGTCTTCATCCCAGTGTGATGACTCTGATCATAAACCAGATGGAACTGTATAATATTCTGATTATTTCAAACCAATCTGACTTCTGACCAATAATGCTGCCTGAATCATAATCATACACTGTTCGTTCATTGGCCAGAATAGATCAGGCCCCCTGACTGAGCCTCGGTTCTCCCAAGGTTTTTTTCTCCATTCTGCTACCTGATGGAGTTTTTTGTTCCTTGCCACTGTCGCCTTTTTCCACCTATGTTGCCATTGGCTTGGCTTGCTTAGTTGGGGACATTAAATTTAATATTTAATTTAATATTCAACAATAATATTGATCTCCCTGCATTGACACTATTATACAAGAACTGAACTGAGCTTGACGCTCTTATGTCTGTAAAGCTGCTTTTGAAACAATCTGTATTGTAAAAAGCGCTATATAAGTAAATGTGACTTGACTTGACATCACGTGTTTTGAAACACACATAAACCTTGTGACCCAGCAAATTTGTTGAATGAGATATAGCAGAGTAGAAGATTTTCAGTGAATAATGTCTAAAATTTCACTCTGTTCTCTACCCTATTGTTTGGATTCATAATATAATAATATAGCAATATAGTCCATGAATCATATAGACTACTTGAATAGAAGTTTTATAGTTCAGTTTTGTCCTTTTTCAAGACTGACTGTATGAATAACCATTTTCATTGTATGAAAAAAAGTATTGAGAACCTTGAGTGTTTCGAGACCTGAGCAGACTTTGATAAGTGCCTCAGACACGGTTTGGGTCTGATATTAGTAGCCTTGGGTATTGAGTAATTTTAAATAAATATGCGGTTACAGCATCTTAAGGTGGCGTAGTTACATTGTACTTACTCAAAAAGTACAGAGTAATATTAATTAACTACATGTACTTACTATAGTGTTACAGTTAGGGTTTGGCTTAGTTACTTGTAAATGTGCTTAATTTAATGAAATTACTATAGTACATGTAGCAACGTGTAACTACGTCACCTTAAAATAAAGTGTTACCAAATGTGCTTTTACCGAATAGATCACAGGAAGACGTAAATACTCTTAAAGCATACAAACTTTCCATTATTTTAGGCGTTTTACAATATATATATATATATTTTTTTTTTAAAGCAAAACATATCAATAATTCTATAACATTATTATCTCCCTTCTTCTTTATCAAGCCGTGGTTCTATGTAAATCACCGTAACCTACAGGACACTGTGGTGCGTTAACCAGCAGCATGTGGTCCATATAAATTGGGCTCTGCAATATCTGAGACATTGAGTGCAGGGATTTGCTTATTAATATTAACATAAATATAAATATAAAATATAGTAATTTGAGTTGCAACATAAAACTTATGTGGTTTATCTACTTGGAAGTGCTTGTCCAAGCAGAAACATTATGTAGCCTACTGTTGACAGATATTAATTACAGAAAACCATCTAAGTGGTTTATTGTCCAACTAATCAATTAAATAAAATTAACAGAAATGTAACCGTAAGTGTATATTTTCATGTTTTCCTCAAACAAAACTATTTAAAAAAAACAAACAAAGCAAGCATATTCCCTCCATTTTTGACATACACAAAGGTTACATTGTCTGGCAACATGGGTTAAAAACATAGCTAACATAAACGTTACAAAGAAGGATCAGAGAATGAATTTCATCTACAACTAAGATAGGAAGGTGGGCAATGGGCATACTTTTACATATTTGTGTACAATTTCTTATTTATCAGCTCTGATTTTGGCTGAAACCTGGTTGAAAAAGTCTCCACTCCTGAGCAGGGCTGTTCAGACTTTTTGATGTTCTTTACATTCAGGTATAGGTGAGTTCAGAAAAAAACTGCCATTAGGTCAGACAAATTTTCGAATTGTGATAGGCCCGTCTCAAACCAGGGTTTTCTTCTTTTTTTCTTCTTTAAAAAAAAAGAAAAAAGAAAATGTATGCATGTCGGGTTAGGGGCAGAAGTGTAGCATTTCTGTATCTCAAAAAGTAGAGCATGGCACTAGCAACACCAAGGTCATAATAGGTTTGATTCCTAGGGAATGATGAATTGGGTACATTGAATGCAATGTAAGTTGCTTTGGATAAAAGCGTCTGCCAAATATAAATGTAAGTGATTGGGGTCAGGTACAGATCTTAGAACTAGAATACCTCTATTGTGAATACTGCGATAAACATCTGACTGTATTCCATGCACTGAACACAAAAAAAGCCATAAGCATTTTGAATAGTATTAGGGTATCCTTGTCACGAATTGCGTGGAAGCAAAGGCGGTAGTCGGATCTAAATGCAGCAGTAGACTTTAATAATACAGACTTGGGTAAACTCAGAACAGGCAAGACACAAGACACTCATGGTACGTAAACACATTCAATAACTGACAAAGACAGGGCAGAAACACAGGGCTTAAATAATCAGAGACAAACGAGCAGACAGGATAACAAGGGGGCGTGGATAACAAGAAACACCTGGGAGAACTAGTGACAAGACAGGGAACCACTAAACATGACAGGACACAAAACCACATCGTAACATAGCCCCCTCCCTATGGGCGGCTCCTGACGGCCATAAAAACAACAAAAAGTTCAGGAGGGTGGTGAAGCAGAGGTGGTCTTGGGGGAGGGATGGAGGGCCAGGCCCGTGCAGGGGAACGGGACCAGGAGGTAGCCAAGGCAGGCCTGGGCCGCAGAGCGTGGGCGGACCAGACTGGGCCGGTGACCAGGGCGGAGCAGGACGAGGCGAAGGCCAGGGCGGAGCAGGATGAGGCGAAGGCCAGGGCGGGTCACGCTTGGCAGGGGACCAGGGCGGAGCACACTTGGCAGGAGACGAGGGCATAGGAGGCTCAGGAGGAGATAGCGCCGACAAGGTCCATGTCAGCACTGCCTCCATGCCCCTCTCGTGGGACCTCCTACTGCCCCCCCCCCCGCAGAGGCGGGACCGGTAGGGCGAGGCGCAGAGGCGGGGCCGGCAGGGCGAGGCGCAGAGGCGGGGCCGGCAGGGCGAGGCGCAGAGGCAGGGCCGGTAGGGCGAGGCGCAGAGGTGGGACCGGCAGGGCGAGGCGCAGAGGCGGGACCGGCAGGGCGAGGAGTCTGGGAACGCCCACCGGAGCCTGGCGAACCAAACGAGTCCTCCTTCTCCTCCTGCGACGGCGAGTCACTGGGCCTGACACTCTCACTTGGCTAGATTCACTCACTTGGTTAGATTCGGCACTTGACTCACTTGTCTCGGCATTTGACTCACTTGACTCGGGTCTTGACTCACTTGACTTGGCACTTGACTCACTCGATTCACTTGATTCACTTGACACGGCACTTGATTCACTTGACTTGGCACTTGACTCACTTGACTTGGCACTTGACTCACTTGATTCACTTGACTCGGCACTTGATTCACTTGACTTGGCACTTGACTCACTTGACTTGGCACTTGACTCACTTGACTCGGCACTTGACTCGGCTCTTGACTCACTTGACTCACTCGATTCACTTGATTCACTTGACTTGGCACTTGACTCACTTGATTCACTTGACTCGGCTCTTGACTCACTTGACTCGGGTTCGTCGAGGCTGAAGGGACGTGCGGGTTCGGAAGACAGAAGCTCAGGCATGTCGATCTCGGCAGGAAGAAGCTCAGGCATGTCGGTCTCGGCAGGAAGAAGCTCAGGCATGTCGGTCTCAGCAGGAAGAAGCTCAAGCATGTCGGTCTCGGCAGGAAGAAGCTCAGGCATGTCGTGGAAAGCGGGCTCGACTCGGTTCATGTGAGGCGCGGGCTTGTGGAGCGCGGTGTCAGCAGTGCGGATGCGGCGAACGGGCTTTCTCAGAGCTCGGTTGGAAACTCTCTTACATGAACTGTGCTTGGAATTACCTGGAACGGTCTTGACGGAATGCCCTGGTTTGGGAACACAGCTGATTTCCTCAGCGAGTCCTACAGTGAGTGACGAACCGCACACCCACAATGCTCGGTCCAGGAACTGCACAAAAGAGAGGTGTTCCGCATATAACAGAAGCATTGCGCCGAGTGTGTCGTCCATCCCACTCCAGAAATTATACTTGAGTGTTTCCTCACTCAAATTTGTCTCATGATAAAACTCTACGTAAGCCCCCACGTACTCTTCAAGCGACCGTCCATTCTGGTAGAATCCGTCCACCATCATCATACCTCTTGTTTTACGGTCGGTGGTTCCCGGGTACTAACTGCTAGATCCTAGTGGTCAGTTATTCTGTCACGAATTGCGTGGAAGCAAAGGCGGTAGTCGGATCTAAATGCAGCAGTAGACTTTAATAATACAGACTTGGGTAAACTCAGAACAGGCAAGACACAAGACACTCGTGGTACGTAAACACATTCAATAACTGACAAAGACAGGGCAGAAACACAGGGCTTAAATAATCAGAGACAAACGAGCAGACAGGATAACAAGGGGGCGTGGATAACAAGAAACACCTGGGAGAACTAATGACAAGACAGGGAACCACTAAACATGACAGGACACAAAACCACATCGAAACAATCCTGTAAGTACATGGTGACAGAACCCTCTTTTTTTGGGGTGAACTATTCCTTTAAATGTGCAAAGATTTGACACTTCATTCTGTGAAAGCCCCAAACCTCCTTATCCCAAATAACCTCAGTATCTCTAAGAACAGCCACTGCCCTAGAAATACCAGACCACACTAGTTATTCATCACACACACACACACACACACACACACACACACACACACACACACACACACACACACACACACACACACACACACACACACACACACACACACACTCCACTCGGCACACCACAGCACAGCACCACTGGGATGCTTTTCCAGGAACAATCTCCCTCCTGTGCTCCACATTACCACAGAGTTCCTCCTGAATGTTTCCCTCTCAAGTGAACTGACAGAGGTTTCAGTAAAGGCTAATCTCATTATTGTCCTTGTACAGGATACTGAGGCTTTCTAACCCCACTATAGCACTACATTTACCAGGTCTCTATAGGGGTGAGATGCAGGTAAGAATAACAAGACTGTCATGAATACGTGAGCAGCAGATTAGAACTCAGACACTTAGCCCAATGCCAGGCATGAATAAAATATGGAAAGTCTCTCATCAGAGTGAAATATCTGTCCGGCTGATCTGCGATGGCAGAACGGCTTGCGGACTGTCATGAAAAAGTCCATATCAGCAAATACGAGCAAGACAGATGGATGTCAAAACTTTTAGGGGGATGTGGCACAGTTAACATTGAATGGGGATCAAATATTTATGTTTCATGGTAGGAAAAAAGAGGCACTGTATATTTTGTAGAAAAAAACAAACACTCAATGGTAAGTTTGTGAAACAGAACTTGTGAGTGGTAGCGCAATGAGTGTAACAGGGTGCCAATATTTATTTGTAGATCAGAGTGTTACAATAGATCCAATTGCCATATTAACTGTTGTATTTAAACAAGTGTAAAATAAAATACTGTTGTTTTATAGCAAGGCTTGTGAAAAAGAAGTGTGCTTAATTGTCTTAATTGGGTGTGCTCTTTGATACCAATCTTTCATTTGAAAGTCATGTTTCTAGTATCTGTAAAACCGCATTTTTCCATCTTAAAAAGATATCTAAATTACGTCATATTCCCTCAATGACAAATGCGGAACAATTAGTTCATGCGTTCATGACATCAAGGCTAGATTATTGTAATGCTCTTATGGGTGGTTGCCTTGCACACTTAATAAACAAACTACAGCTGGTTTAAAATGCAGCAGCTAGAGTTCTTACCAGAACCAAGAAGTATGACCATATTAGCCCGGTTCTGTCAACACTACCTTGGCTTAAACATTGTATACATTTTTAAATATTGCTGATTACTTACAAAGCACTAAATGGTTTCTCTCCCCAGTATTGAGCGAGCTCTTAACGCATTATAGTCCCTCACGTCTATTGCAATTAAAAAACCCGGCCAGTTGATAATACCTAGAATATCAAAATCGACTGCTGGCGGTAGATCCTTTTCCCTTTTTAGCACCAAAACAGGTAACATTTTCCGGGAACCAGACACACTCTGTCAGGTCAAATCTAGACTAAAAACACATCTCTTTGACCAAGCATACACATAACACGTTATAAACTTCTATAATTTAATGTTAGGCTGCATAGATTATGTCAGCCGGAACCGGGAACACTGGGTGGGCAGGAAGCCCTTAAAATATCCTAACTACTTCATTATTTGACCTAGCCAAGTAATCTTGGTGTCTAACCCCATGTTTTCTGGGTCTATGAATCCATTGTACTTGTATAAATTGCACTGACATGATTACATACTTATGGAATACATGATTTTGTGAGATTACTGTAAGGTTTTATCTTTGTTTGGGGTGAACCAGAGATGTAAACGATTTACCCTATGTCATGTAACTCCAACTAAGTACGTGTTTTTGGACACATACCCTTTTTTTGTTGTTGCTAAAAGACAGACTTCACATTCAATATAAAAGTTATTGCACCCAAAAGTAACTTAAATTGGAGTTGTATAACTTTGATCATAAACAACTCTGAATTAGCCCGAACAGAGGCCTGTGTGTGAACCCTCTAAAATGGTTACTCATTTCAATTTGAATAAGGTGGACAATGTCTACACCCATCACATCTGAATATAACAACACCATGCAGGAATTCAATGACCTCACCTACACAACCAGCGAGCAGCACCGAGAATCCTCAGAAGCAAGGATGAAAAGAGATCACTCTGATCTAGAAAAGATCAAGGAAAAGCTTAGTATTTGCACACCTTTCTCTCCAGACCCATCTCTGAGAAACATTGTAACTGGTGTTGTTGCCAAAGAGGAGGTTTCAAATGAACAGTTTTCACTGGAAGATGTAATGAGCTATGAGCTCTGCTAATTTCCAGCAGCCCTGTTCAAAAGGCAAGGAAAACTTCAGTAAAGCCAACAAGCCCCAACTAGCGCAGGCAGTCACTGAGTTCTCAAGCAAGAAATCTAACAAAACTGTCCTGGATTCCATCCCACCAACTGTGCATTATGTCCTTGACGGTGGCTCTCTGGTTCACCGTTTGGCATGGAAAAGGGGTGACAGTTACGGTGCCATTGCATAGTCATATGTAGACTTTACCATACGCCATTATGGTAAAGCAACAGTCGTTTTTGATGGTTATAGTGAAGTTCCTTTCATCAATGTCAATACGCATCAGAAACATGGTGAAAACACTCACCCCATTGTTAACTTCAATGCAGAGACTGAGTTTGTGGGAAGAAAGGATGATTTCCTTTCCAGATCTTGCAACAAACAAGGACTCATCAATCTTATGACTGAGGAGCTGGAGAAGAAGGGCTGCACTGTTATCAATGCATCAGGTGATGCAGACGTGGACATTGTCAAAGCTGCAGTCAAGGCCTCAGAACATCAGCCCACAAACTTGATAGTGGAGGATACAGACTTACTCATTCTTCTTTTCTACCTTGCTGGGACGAACAATAGAGGCCTCTATTTTCGTTCAGACAAGTCCAAAGCAACTAAAGTGTACAACATCAGTGAGATGAAACAAGTCCTGGGTAGTGACTTGTGTTCCCAGTTGCTGTTTATTTACGCCTTAACAGGATGTGATACAATTTCACACATTTTTAGTGTTGGCAAACAGACAGCATTCCAGAAACTTGTGAATGGTGAATCAACCATCCGGTCCTGTACAAATGTGTTTCTGTTCCCACATCAAGCAAGGAATGTCATAGAGTACCATGGGACCAAGGCAATGGCAGTGTTGTTTGGCGGAAAGAGTACCGTTTCACTTGCCTTTTTGCGCTACAACCTTTTTAGCAAGAAAATCGTTACCACCAAATCATTTATTAGCCCAGAACGTCTGCCTCCAAATGAGTCCTCAACCAAATACCACTGCCAAAGAGTTTACTTCCAGATCATTGGGGATGAAAATTGGTGGACAACAAGTTCCTGCCAGTTATGACCAGTAAGATTGCTGCCCCAGAAAGCCTCCTGCAGATGATCCACTGTAATTGCACAACTGCCTGCCGAACGCAACGGTGCAGTTGCAGGGCATATGGACTACCATGCTTACCTGCTTGAGGACCATGTCAAGTTGGGAATTGTGAGAATCACTATAATCAACCTCTATGGGAGGAAGAGTGTGACGATTAATGGTAAATTTAGTGAAGGTCACAGTGCAAAAAAGTATAAAAAATAAACCAGAATAAGAGGAAACAACTGAAGAAAACAGAAAAAGATATGTATAAATTAGAAAAGTGTTAAAAATATATAAAAACAAAAGGCAAAAAAAGAAGCATTATAAAAAATATATAAAAAAATATATAAAAATAAAACACAAAAAAATAAAAGGGCTTAGCGGTACTGAGCCTTCACGTGGCAGCCCAGTTTTGACTAATTTTACAGTACCACACAATTCTTTTTTTTTTGAACACTGTGTTTATTGGATTTTTTCTTAAAAAAAAAAAAAAAAAAAAAAAAACGGAAAAAACAATACAAAATACAATAATAATTTATCCATATCACAACCCTATATCACACCCCAAACCTCCCTCCCCAGTGCCACTAATAAACCATACACAGATTAAACAAGAAAAAGGCATTTAAAGTCATATTAAATTTAGGTATTTTGTCCTGTTGTTTTTATATCCATATATTAAAGGAAACTGCCCCAGTGTTTTACAAACAGATCTTGACATTTCTTCAAACAAAATGCAATTTTCTCAAGAGGTACATATGATGATACATCTGTAGTCCACATAGAAGTAGTAGGTGGTTTAGAATCCTTCCACCTCAGAGTTATGCATTTTATTGCTGCTAAGAAAGCTATTCTAACAAACCTCAGATTAATCCCCCTCTGTTCATCTAATAATTACCCCTTTTCCACCAAAGCATTTTGAGAGCCGGTTCGGAGCCGGTGCCTGCGCGCGAACCAGTTCTTTGTGTTTCGACAGCCAAAGAACCGGTTCTCGGCCAGGAAAACTGGTTCCAAAGCGGCACCAACTCTTTGCTGGACTAGAACCGTTCTTTTACCACGTCATGCTTACGTCGGGGGCTGGGGGCGGGTTTAGATGTGTTCTAAACATCTTTTCTGACCATAAAATAGGATCGCAAAGCCCGGAACATTTGCAGAAACACGATGTAGTCCGCCTTTGTAATTGTTATGCTTGAATTTGGCGCAAGCGTTTCTATTTTTTTTATTTTTTTGAAAACATTATAACTAAGCAAAGAAGAAAACAGTCACAATATAGAACAAATAAATGGAAAGGGAAAAAAAGACACAAAACAGGGGTACATAACTAATCAGAAAAGATTACATATCAAAGGAAAAGATTAAAAGACTTACATATTTCAATTGTTTTTGAAGCCTTCTTGGTACACGAGTTAGAGATAATCCCAAAGTAATGTTGTACTTGCAAGCGTTCTAGCTAAGACGTATGGCGACGTACACAGTGACGTAACGACGTCGTTCGCTGGCCGCTCTAGTCAGTGGAAAAACAAACAGGTTCTGAAAAGGTTCGCAAGTTGAACCAACTCCGAACCAACTTTGAACCAGCACCAGTTCCGAACCAGTTCTTTTTTGGTGGAAAAGGGGTAAATGAAGTGTCCCCCAACAAGATAAGTCTGGGCTCCTTGAGTATATTAGTACCGACAACTGTGCCAATGATCTCTAAGACCCCTTCCCAGTATACCTCAAGATTAGGACAAGACCACAACATGTGTAAAAGTGTCCCTCTCTGCACTTTACATCTTGGACATAGCTCTGAATCGTTACTTTTAAAGGTGTATAGTCTTACTGGGGTATAATAGACTCTGTGTATAAAATTAAATTGAATGAGTTTGTTATTGACCGACAGAGTCTGAGCTTTCTCACATATAGTTTCCCATTCATCATCACTTAATGAGCACTCCAGGTCTTTTTCCCATTTAGATTTAACATTGTGAAGATTGCCAGCCATCAACTGGGACAGCTTACCATAAATAAATGATATAAGACTTTTTGGGTTCTTTTTATCAGATAAGAGTTCCTCCATGGGGGAAGGGGAAAGGTTAGATAGGCGACCACCTTGCTGAGTCTGAATGTAGTGTCTAACTTGCAGGTATTTGAAGAAAAATTTAGAAGGGAGGCAAAATGTCTGTTGTAGCTGCTCGAAAGACATGAGTGTGTCCCCATTGTAAAGTTCTTCGAAAGTTTGAATACCACAATCATACCATTGTTTGGTTATGCCATCTTTAAGAGCTGAGGGTAGGAAAAGATTATAATAAAAGGCAGTGGATCTGAACAAAGTTTGTTTGCATTTCATCTTTTTCCTGAGGTCTGTACAAATTTTAACTTTAAGCAATTCAGAGGGGCAAAAGGTGTTGCTGCAAGAGCTATACCCTGTACTTGTGCTTCTTCTCATTGTCGCCACGCCGGCGGAGAGATGCATTTTGATCGCCAAATCCAAATTGAGCGCAGCTGAGCTGCACAGTAATACAAATAAAAATTGGTCAACTTTAATCCACCGTTCCGGAATGTCATACATAGTGAATTTAGCTTGACCCGTGGCACTTTTCCTTTCCATAGAAACCTCGAAATAATACTATTAATCTGAGTGTTTACACCAATTTTTGGAGACTAATGACAAGGGGGATGTTTCAGACTCTTGTTTGTGGGAAACATGTAAAGTAGTGTTAAGAGGTCATATTATTGCATATGAATCCTCGTTGAGGAAGGAGAAGCGTAAGCGCCTGGCTGAGATAGAATCCACACTTCCATCGTTAGAACAAACATTTCGTTCATCTAAAGCTCAGAGTGACCTTAACGCTATTCTTAAGTTGAAATATGAATACAACTCTATTTTGAGCGATCATGTCTCTAATTTGTTAATTAAACTTAAACAGAATCAGTTTGAATTGGGAGATAAAGCAGATAAGCTTCTTGCCAGGCAACTAAGAGGTTTGCAGGCTAGTAGGGCAATTCATCAAATAAAATCGCAGAATGGTACTTTAGTAACACATCCTAAAGAAATTAATAATCGTTTTGTTGAATTTTATAAGCAACTTTACTCTTCCAGCTGTTCTGAGCTGAACACTACAGGGCGCCAATTTCTTGATGCGGTGGATTTTCCAAAACTTAATGAATGTGCCAGAGAGGAATTAGAGGAACCGTTTACTCTTCGGGAAATTTTGGAAGCAATTAATTCTTTTTATGAGGCACATATATGCCTTTTGAAGAAAAAAGACAGAGATGTTACGGAGCCTTCTAGTTACAGGCCAATAAGTCTTCTCAATTGCGATTAAAAAATAATTGCTAAGATTGTGGCCACTCGTCTGAATAAGCATGTGGCCTCGTTAATTCACCCAGATCAAACTGGCTTTATCCCAGGAAGATTTTCATTTTTTAATTTGCGTCGCCTGCTAAATATTTTGTACAGTAATCAGGGTAAGAGATCTAAGGCAGCTGTTCTTTCTATAGATGCTGAAAAGGCCTTCGATCGAATAGAATGGAGCTATATGTTTTCTGTGCTGGATCGGTTTGGCTTTGGTGAGAATTACAAACGAATCATAAAAATGCTTTATCTTTCCCCTAAATCTGCAATACTTACTAATTCGGATAGGTCTGTTTTTTTTTCCTCTTTAACGTGGTACACGTCAGGGCTGTTGTCTAAGCCCATTGTTATTTGATCTAGCTTTAGAACCCCTGGCCATCCATCTTCGTAATCATTCTGAGATCAGGGGTATATCATGTGGTCATTCTGAGGTTAAACTGTCCTTATATGCAGACGACTTGCTTCTATATTTGAGTGATCCCTCTTCTGCATTGCCATTTTTAATGGAATCACTTGAGGTGTTTGGCTCCTTTTCTGGTTATTCTGTTAATTGGGAGAAGAGTGTATTCATGCCCTTGGGTGAAGGGTTGGATGCTAAGTTTCAGAGGTCATTACCTTTTAGAATAACAGAGGATCATTTCACTTACTTAGGGTTAACTATTCCTAAAAAATGTAAACAAATTTTCAGTCTAAATTTTATAGAAGCCATGAATAAGTTAAAAATATATATTGATAAATGGAGGGTACTCCAGTCATCTTTAATTGGTCGGGTCAATGCTATTAAAATGGTCTCTCTGCCTCGCTTTGTTTATCTTTTTCAGAACCTGCCTATATATTTGCCACATTCTTTTTTTAAACAATTAGATTCTATCATTTTTCCATTTATTTGGGGTTATAAGGCGCATAGAATTTCTAAGGCCCATTTGCAGAAGCCGAAAGAGTTGGGTGGTCTAGCGCTACCTGTTTTCCGTCATTATTATTGGGCTGCTAATGCCAGTGCTATGATGTTCTGGCGGAGTAGTGATCAAGCTGGCGAGAACTTGATGGACACCCAACTCAAGTGGCTGAACATGGAGGCTCGGTCAGTTGCTGGTAGCTCTCTTGCCGCTATTCTTTTTTCGAATCCTATATCTTTAAAGAAGTTACAATGTAAAAATTCTGTTGTGCTCAATTCCATTAGAATTTTAAATCAATTGAAGACTGTTTTGAATATTATACGTCCTTCAGTGCTCCAGTCCATTTGTGATAATCATAATTTTATGCCTGGCCAGTCAGATAGGGTATTTTCACTATGGAGACGCAAAGGACTGACTATGATTAAGGACTTCTATATAGATGGAAAATTTGCCACTTTCGAGCACTTGTATAAAACATTTGATCTTTCCCAATCACAATTTTTCCGATATCTACAGGTGCGCCATTTCATTAAACATTATTTTAATGAGTTTCAGTTGTTGCCTCAGGATCATAATATGTATTGTCTTTTGGGTCAACCCCCTAATGCCAAACAGTTGGTGACATGGTTTGTTTCCTTGTTTGTCATTCTCCAGTCTCTTCAGATCACATCAAAGTAGCATGGGAAAATGACGTGGGAATTAATATCTCAAATGAGATTTGGGAAGAAGGACTGAAGCGAATTCATAACTGCTCTATTAATGCAAGATTGCAACTTATTCAGTTTAAAGTGTTGCATAGATTACACTATACCAAATCATTATGTGACAGATGCCAGAGCTCTGATGGGACACATGCTCATACTTTTTGGTTTTGCCCCGAGATTTCTGAGTTTTGGAAGAATATTTTTTTGTGGTACTCAAACGTTTTTGGAGAAGAAATCAGTCCAGATTTTGAGTTGGCTTTGTTTGGGTGTTCTGACCTTATATTAGCATTGACACATTCTCAACAACTGTCTCTTATGTTTGGTATGGTGGTGGCCAAAAGGGTGATCTTGATGGACTGGAAGTCCATTGTACCACCCAGCTTTCATAAATGGCTGGCTGAAATGGTTGCTGCCCTCAAGCTCGAAAGGATTCGTTTTTCTAAAGCTGATGCTTCTAAAAAATTTGATAAAGTCTGGGGCCCCTTCCTTAAGTATCTTTCTAAGGGTTGAAATATGTTTGGGCATATATGTAATATGGATGACTTATCTCTTTTATTTCTTCACTCCATTGTCAAAGTATTATTATTATTTTTTTTTTTTTAAGTTTGATTAAGTGATTTAAAGTGTAATTTCCTTCTCTCTGTCTGGTGCGGGTGGGGGCGGGGGATGGGGGTGATTTTTATTTTATTTTATTTTATGTATAACATTCTTTTTGTAAACATTTTGTGAGACTTGGATATGGTTTGTGTTTGTATAAAAAACTGCTATAAATAAAATGTAAAAAAAAATAAATAATACTATTAAGTTCCCTAAAAAAAAAAACTTTGGCAAAACAGGGGGAAGCGCCTGAAACAAATACAAAAACTTTGGTAGTATTGTTACGTGTGGGTTTGTGTTGTGTCTTGTGTATCACGTGATTCCTTGTTTGTCATGTGACCCTGTCATGTGTCTTGTCTTTTGTTTGTTGTTGCTCAGTGTCCATAGGTGTTCCTCGTCCATGTTTATTAGTCTCCCCAGGTGTTTCTTATTAACCACGCCCCCTTGTTATCTTGTTTAGCTTGTTTGTCTGTGTATTTAAACCCCTGTGTTTCAGTTGTTGGCTGTCGGTTGTTGTTTAATGTTACTTCTGTCCTGTTTTGAGTTCCTTGGATTACCTGTGTGTTTGTTTTTGTTTATTAAATGTGTTTGCGATTGGATTCGCTCTCCGTCTCGTTCCTGACTGGCTGTAACAAGTATAGTCATTTTGATAGAGTTTACCTGGCCAATTAACGAAATAGGGAGGGATTTCCACCTGTCTAAATCCCCTTCTACTTTTAAGTAAAGGGATATAATTTAGGTTATATAACTGAGACAAGTCTCTGGATATTTGTAGTCCTAGATAAGTGAATTTATCCATATTCCAGGTGAAGGGAAAATTTCTAAGAGGTAGTCGAGTAACTACTATATTAAGGGGCATAGAGACACTCTTGTTTATATTAATTTTATAGCCAGATATGACTCCATAATCTTGTAGTAGAGTCATCAATGCTGGTATAGTAGAGTTTACATTAATCAAATACAACATGATATCGTCTGCGTATAATGAGATTATATGCAAAGATTGAAGGGTTGTAAAACCACTAATGACGTCATGCATTAGTGGTTAAAATAAAAGGGGAGAGGGTGGGCAACCCTGTCTCGTGCCCCGCTCCAAGGAGAATGGAGTCAAGATTTCACCATTGGTCTGAATGACTGCTGTTGGATGGTTATAAAGCATCTTAACCATATTAATAAATTTAGGGCCAAAATTCATCTTTTGGAGGACCGAAAGCAGATATAGCCACTCAACTCGATCAAAGGCCTTTTCGGCGTCTAAAGAAACGGCAATAACAGGGTAGTCCACCTGAGAGGCAGAAAAAAATTACATTTAGTAGCCTACGAAAGTTGTCAAAAAGGCATCGATTTTGAATAAATCCTGTCTGATCCATTTGTACTAACTGTGAGATTACTTTTTCCAATTTTAAGGCAATCATTTTGGCAAACACCTTGTAATCTGAGTTGAGTAATGAGATTGGCCTATATGAGCCACACAAACAAGGGTCTTTACCAGGCTTAAGTAGAAGAGTTATCATAGCCTGTTCGAGAGAGTCTGGTAAACGTTGAGACTCTATAGCTTGCATATACATATCCTGCATTGGCTTAATTAATTTGGGTATAAAAGCTTTAAAAAAAATCCATAGAAAAACCATCCAAACCAGGTGATTTGCCAGCAGTTAGGCATGATATGGCCTCTTGTATTTCGACCCTAGTAATGTCCCCCTCCAAATTGTCCCTGGAAACTTTAGTAAGAGATGGTATGTCCAATTTATCCAGAAAGGTATGTGTTTTCATCATATCAGTACCTTGGGAGGTATATAACAATTCATAGAATCATAAAATATGTTCGCAATGGATACAGGCCTATTTATGAAGTTGACTTTATTTGGTATCAGAACTAATATGGTGGTAATTAGCCTAGGCTATTTCATAATGTCATTAAAGCGTTTAAATTGGCAATCACTTTTGATAATTAAAATCTGGCAAACAATTTGGCTCTAAATGGCTAAGATCTATAAATGGGTAAGCATGGTGGTGTCCAGTAAGCGACCAACTATGGCAGCGATCCAACGGGTCCTTGTATTGAATCAAAGACGGCGCCGGCCGTGGAGCCGAATTTTTTTTCTCGGCAAAACTTAAGCCCTTTTGACATTTTACCTTACCAGTAATATAAAAGTGTGTCGTTAAACCCATGTCAAGAAGCGGCACAAGTGGCACAACGGGAAAAGGAGGGTGGATGATTAGCGAGGCATACCCGGTTCGTCTACCCGTCATGACATATCGTGTGAACATATTACTGACAATTTGATAATTTAATTAATAGTCTATATTTTACTGATAACTTAAACTATGTTAAAATAAATGTTACTGGAATAATTTGAGGAATGTTTCATTTGCATAGAACGTGTTGTCTTTCTTAACGCCGTAATGCACCTTCGCGTGAAGAGGAAAATCGATTCCTGAGCAATCGATGCCAACTAATTCAGCACCTTCACTTGGGACAGCGCCTTTGTAACGTCGAACGTAAGAGGCAGCGTGCTAAGAAGCTTCCTAAGGGACACTTCGGGGAACACACTTAGGAACCTAAACAACTTTGGTAATATATATCTTTCGAGTCTTCTTAGCGCGCTAAGAGTGAGCGTTATCAGGGAACCGGGCCCATTTTAATAACAGTAGGATCTCTGATAACAGTATTGTCAGCTCGACGTATTGCGTATTGCGTAAATGGACCTCACTGCATCTTCTTTTCGTATTTGCCAGGCCAACATTTTGCCAATTTTGTTCCCATGCTCGTAATATCGCTGTTTAGATCTAAGGAGGACACACTCTGCTTCTTTGGTGGACAGCATATTATACTCAAGCCACAGTGAACTTAGGGGGCTTTCACACTGGCAGTTTAGTTCGGAACGGGGCACGGTTCGCATGAAAAATCGCTAATGTGAACGCTGTCATGGGACCCGGGTGCGCACCGGGGTACGGAACCCGAGACTACCTGGAGGAGGTGGTCTGCGTTCGGTTGCTCCCGCACTGTGCTGCGGTTCGCGTATATGTGAAAGCAACACGGACTCGGGTGCGCACTTGTTCAGGAAGAAAAGTATCCTGCGCATGCGTTTTAGACGATTATGATGTATTTAGTTAAATAAAACACACGTAAGGGATGAAGATTTACATTGGATACAAGCAAGAATGAGTCTGCAGTGTATTCGCGCATAGTGATTGCAATCAGGGCAACAAATTAATGGAAATCCACTGTCTCCTCAAAAGAGTCCATTTGCAAGCAGCGGAAAGACAGCTTATGTGACACATACATACACACACACACACACACACACACACACATACTAAACCTGTGTTGTTTACTCAGCTATGAATAATAGCACCAAATTAATAAAAAATACAATATATTGACCCGCGTCGTGTTTTCTATCACGTTTGCAATGACGTAAGATGCACGCAAATGCACCAGAGTTCGATAGAATCAAGTTGAGTGTGAAACCAGACCAACGTTGCAGGGGGCGCCGGGAACAATCGCGCTCGGCTTCGGACCGCAGCAAACGAACCCAGTGTAAAAGCCCCCTTAATTTCTGAAACATATTTTCATCTCCACGGATAGAACAGTCCTGTTCCAATTTTTTTATGTCTTTAGAAAGTAGGTTCAGATGACTCTGATATTTTTTCTTTTTACCAGATGAGTATGATAAAATTATTCCCCTTAGATAAGCCTTTAATGACTCCCAAACCACCCCTGGAGGTGCAGATCCCACATTAAAGTTCAAAAAACATTCTATATTGTCGTTTAAAAAAGCTATAAAGTCAAGGTCATTGAGGAGATAGTTACTAAATCGCCATCTTCTAAGATGTGTTCCAGTAGTAGGAGTATTAACCGTACGGACTAGTGGGGAGTGATCCGATAAAGTCCGTGGAAGGAATTCACATGAGTCAACTAAATATTCCTGTGTTTTGTGCAAAAGAAAAAAAATCAATTCTGGAAAAAATTTTATGTGGCCGGGAATAAAAAGAGAAATCTTGTTGAGTCTTATGTAAAGCCTTCCAAATATCTATCAGCTCTAATTCAGACATCATGTGTTTCACAGCTCTTGCTGATGGTGTCAAGGCAGAACATTTAGCAGGTGATCTGTCTGATGGGTCTAGGACCAAATTAAAGTCACCTCCAATGATTGTACAAGGCAAAAAAAAAAAAAAAAAGTAAATTATGGAAAAAATGAGGTTCATCTTGATTGGGGGCATACACATTTGCTATTGTGATACTTTTAGATGCAATATATCCTTTAAGGACAATATATCTTCCACAGTTGTCTTTGACCACATGTTCCAAAACAAAAGGCACTCTGCGGTTTATCAGAATAGCAACCCCTCTTGAGTGAGAACTATATGAAGCAAAAAAGACGTGATAGCTTACAATGATCCTCCTCAATCAGATGGGTCTCTTGCAAAAGAGCAATGTCTATCTTATTTTTCTTTAAAAACAACAGTATTTTCTTTCTCTTTAAATTGTTATTAATCCCATTAACATTTCAGGACAAATATTTATATTTATCTCGTTCAGTTATAGGTCAAAGTAAAATAAAAGCAACACAAAAAGATCGAGAGCAAAGTAAAAAAGAACAAGTGGCACCCCCAACCTTCCCCCTCCCCCCTCCCCCGAAAAAAAAAACAAAAAAACATGTGTAACGTTGCATATTGAACATGCGCAACTTCAAGCTAAAGCTACCCACATACATCCACAGAGTAAACGCAGACTACGCCATCTACTGGGCAACGAAAGTTAGTAAACTGGGAAGAACTATTTCAGAGAACAGCTTATAGATAAAGTGGTAGGATAGACAATTGAACAGGTTCCTTATTGTCCCTTCTTACAGCTATTCGGAGCTCACAGATCCATAGATCCAATTACTATTTACAACGTACCTACAGTCTTACCCCAAACTCGTTGCCGACAGAAGTGTTGGGTGATGAGTTTTCAAATAAGCCTCTGCAGTGTCTTTCGAGTTGAAAGATCGCGCACCCTCTGGCAGATCCACTCTCAACGTAGCCGGGTATTGCATGCTGTATGAGATACTATGATCCCGGAGCCATCTTCTGAGAGGAGCAAACGCCTGTTTCTTCTTGCAGAGGGTCGTTGACATGTCCCGGAAGATCATGATTTTTGAATTGCCATATGTAAGCTCTTTTTTCTCCCGTGCAGCATTCAATATTGAGACCGTATCTCTGAAGCAAAGCAATTTAATCACGATGGCCCGTGGTCTTTCGTATTCTGCCAGCTGGCAATGAAGCGTACGGTGAGCTCGTTCAATTTTAAAGGGGCGCTCCTGATCAACACCGATGATTTTTGGAAGCCATTACTCCACGAACGACACTGCGTCTCTCCCTTCTACCCCTTCAGGAAAGCCAACGAGGCGTAAATTGTTACGCCTAGAGCGATTTTCAAGATCGTCGACCTTATCTTTCAGAGTAAGTATTTCATACTCTGCGTGCTTTTTACCATCCACAATGTCCTCACGCAGACTCACAATGGCTTCTTCAAATCCATCTTGGTGTGATTCGAGTTCGCACAGTTTTTGCCTCGTTTCTTGAAGCTCGCCGTGTACTTTGTCTACTGAGTCCCGTATTTCGCACAGACGCCCGTCTAGCATGACTTGAATTTTTGCGAAACCTTTCTCCAGTTCTGACTGGAACTATTCAGGAGGTGACGCCAAATTAACCGTCAATGCTGAAAGGCTGTCTTCGGTGGCGTTAGTTGTTTCCTTCTTGTTCTCGATGGGTTTTTTAGGAGGCATCCTCAAACGTTGCCAAAAGAGGTGTATCCAGTTTAAATGAAAGAAAATACAAGCTTAGCCGCGTTTTGCTCAAGTTAATGCCATATAAGCAGGATTTTCTGTGGGAGCGATGCTTTCCGCGTCTTACTCTATGGCGGCCATAACCGGAAGCCGTACCACACAATTCTAATGAATTTCTTATTTATTGGAATCAAAAGAATGGTTATGAACCAAAGAAACCACCAACACTAGGCAAAACGAAAGGAGAAATATGCAATTACTTAATGCTTGTAACCAATTGCTTTAATATATAATTGTACTTGTAATCACTTATCTATTATGCAAATATGCTAATTAGAATATTACATGGCCAAAACATGTATCAGGCACCAGTATTCTTGGTCTAGGAGCAATACAAAGGAGTAAGGGTCATTTTAAGGACCTGATTTTCTTGGAGTCAAACTTTGGTAAACTTTTAGTATGTTTTTAAGTACATCTGATCAGTGTTGCCAACTTAGCGCCTTTGTCGCTATTTTTAGCGACTTTTCAGACCCCTTTAGCGACATTTTTTTTTAAAAGCGACTAGCGACAAATCTAGCGACTTTTTAGACAAACCTCAGTAACCTCCAGATGTTGCCAGTACTGTTCTGCGAGCGCGAGCTCTTGCTTTCTCCCTGCCGTCACTCTCTCTAACTGCTTCTCCCCTGTTCAGTGAATGGCTGAGACGAGCAGCAGCACATTCATGTGTTGAGCGAGCGACAATTTTTTTTTTGTTTTTCCATGGACTTGTCACTTATCTGCTTCTCTTTTGTTTTAATTTTTAAAGAGTTTTGTTTGACCATTTTAATTTCCTTTCTTTTCTTGTGCTTATTTTGTAATACTATCACAGGGCTTTCATCCAGTTCCCGAACTCTCTCAATTCAGATAATTTTACACATATAAACAAATGTAGTCATTCACTATATCATAGCTACTTGTTCTATTGTCTGACAAAAATAATATAGGTAATGAGAACAGCTTTATTGGACATTTGGCTATATTATATTATATTAAAATACAGAATGTGAGCATGAATTTAGAGAGAAAACACATTAGGCAGGCACGCGATGACGGCTTAACGTACGACGCGATGATGTCATGAATATGCTAATTAGCGTATGACGTCATCTAGTGACATTTAGCGACTTTTAGGGAAGGTGTTAGCTACTTTCCTTTGAAAATAGCTGGCAACAGTGCATCTGATACTACTGTAAACCACTGAGAAACCTTTTGTAAGATTTTTTTGGGGGGTCAAGCCATATTTGCAGCTGCATAATAAGAAGGATGCCGTCTACGCTAATATTAGTCTCTCTGTTTATACCTAGGTTTACCGCAGTCTGCTGGATCCAGGCCGTATGCAAATCTGATGAAGGACCTGCACCTGGACACGATGTCAACGCAGTCCTGAAGTGTCAACTCTCCCCTGTGAAAGCCTCTTTCCCTTCCCTTTACCTCTGTACAGATAAAACGTTGTCAAGATAGTTCCGGTTCACATGGCTACGTGGAAGCGATAAGTAATTCTGTATTATAAATTTTTAAGACCAGACAGGTAATTTGTTAAGGTAAATTTGTAAATAAAGATACGCGCCTGTGCACATTTGTATTCAAACGCTTATACCTATGGACTGGGCACGTGGTACGAGTGTGCACGGCATCAGCGTTTTCGCAGGTTTGCGTTTTTTAAGTTTGCACAGAGATAGAAAAAATTCCAAGCATTTTCAAGCCTTGCACCTTGGAACCTATTTCAAGGTTTGCGTTCTCGAGCCACCAGACACTGTTTTGTGTAAATGAGTTGACCAGAGCGTGTTAAGGGTTTTCTGTTGGACCAGTGTCATGTTAGCGGCCCCTAAGTTAATAACTGATTGTCTTTGCATCGGAAGTGAATCAATCAAAACTAACTTTAGCTGGACAATAACTTTATTCTAGAGCTGCTGTAAAGCCAAACAATCTCTGTTACTTTAATTTCCTATTATCACTGTAAAGCTGCTTTGAAACAATCTATATTGTTAAAAGCGCTATATCAATGAAGGTGACTTGACTTTTGAATGTGCACTTGTAGTGTACTTCCAATCTTAAAAGCATATATATATATATATATATATATATATATGTACCTGTACTTTAGATAAAATCTAAAACTTAAGAGGTTAAGTTTGTTACAAAATTGGTTTATAGATTTCAGCCTATGCAGCCAGTGAGTACTACAACCATATGGCCATTGATATCTCAATGTAATTGCTATTTTTATCCCAACATATGTCACCAGATATAACCAAAGTATGCAACATTTGTAGGTTTTGGCTGTTTCAACTAACTGGAATGAATATTTTTACTGAAGTAAAAAAATAAATAAGCATGACATAAAATAAGCATATTTTACATGAAACATTTGGTAATTTTAGAGGTTAATGAATTCAAAAATACCAACAACAAAAAAATCACTAAAGAAATGCATAAATTGAGTGTTTCTATTTTATTGAAGATAGTGTTATACGACATTTATAAAAAAAAATAAAAAAAATTGGGATCACACCTCTGACGTTCATGGCCAAATTTGTTAATTTGTCATAGACTCATTAAGGGCTGCTCGAGTTAAACTGGTGTGTAGTTACAAATATGTGGCAACTTTGTAAACCTAAGTTGTGTTGCCATGTTCTTTTTAGAGAGAAGAGGCTTTCTCCTGGCAACCCTTCCAAACAAGCCATACTTGTTCAGTCTTTTTCTAATTGTAATGTCATGAACTTTAGCATTTAACATGCTACATGAGGCTACGATCTGAGATGTAGCTCTTGGGTTTTTTGCAGTTTCTCTGAGCATTGCACAATCTGACCTTGGGGTGAATTTGCTGGGATGTCCACTCCTGGGAAGATTGGCAACTGTCTTTAACGTTTTCCACTTGTGAATAATCATCCTCACTGCAGATTAGAATGATGGACTTCAAATTGTTTGGAAATGGCCTTGTAACCCTTCTCAGATTGATGGGCAGCAACAATTGCTTCTCTATGCTGATGTCTTTCCTCCTTGGCACTGTGTTAACACACACCTGAATACTCCAGGGGTGCGTTTCCCAAAAGCATCGTTGGCCAACTATGATCGCAATTTCCATTGAACTCTATTGGTAACGACGGAACTTGTGACCATAGTTGGCTTTGGGAAACGCACCCCAGACCAGTAAACCGCCAAAGCTTCTGATTTTATAGAGTTGGTCACGCTTGCTGATGATCAATTAATCAAAGTCATTTGATAAGCAGTGCCTGATTAATACGTACCCTCTTAATTCCTTTGGAAGCAGTAAGAGTGTACTTAGTTTGTCACACATTGCGTTTCCATTTGGGCCAAGTTTTTGTTAAATAAACCATGGCGCGGTGTAATATGTCATGTGTTGAAGAGGATGTATTTACCTAATTGTAAGACCTGCCAAGGACCAGATGATTTTTTATGTTGTCTTGATACGTAAAACCATAGAATTGTATAAGTAATTATGAAATTAAATATAAATATGTGGTTAAATCCTACTTAAGTGGGTCAAAAAGCACTTTTAAGTAAATCTAATTGCATTTAATATATATATAAACTATAATCTTTTTTTTATTATTAATTGTAAATAACATTCAATTAAGAGTCCGGAATTAATGAATTAGTTATATCTTATCAAATATATTACATCCGTAATAAGTACTCTTTTTAAAACTATGTTACTAAGTGTACTTATTTTTCACAAGGGTCTTTAAGAAGTAAACTTGTGCTAGTGGGCAAGAGGAAGAAAAAGGTACAAGAAAATGGAAAGAGGAAGATAAGAGGAAGTGTGGTGAAGGAATTGTATTTGAAGAAATTTAGTCTGCTACAATTCCCTACTGTCTGTGTAAGCTTGAGGAGAGCTGTGTTTGTGCCAGGATATAGAAAGCAAATAAAAGACCACAACAATGGCCCAGGAGGGTGAACGATAAGATAATTGCAGTCTTTTACAACAACCATGACCAAATGTGCAAATCGCTTCTTATAGAAACCATCTCTGTAAAGACAGCCATAGCTTATGGTGACACTAATAAAGACCTGTGAGAACACGATTACTGCTTCATAAAAAAATTGGCTAAGTAGAATTGTGGCATCATCTTACTTTCACTTTTAATTTAATTGTATTAGAAAGTAGTAGAAACAGCAACCATTATCAAAGACTACCAAAGATAATGCGATGGTCCATCTCAGGTGAAGTGTATTTAAAGATTTCCTGAAGAGTATTACCTGGTGAGATGATGTAGAAAAAATCTTTGAACTCGTCCATCCAGACTTCAGCCAGTCGTCTGTTGTTCTTGTTGATCACCTGACCAGTTCCACCAGGGAAGCTGTATGGTGTGGCCTTCCGGAATACATGCCCTACATGAGAACATGTAACTATCTCTAGAGATCCTCCACACTGCCAGATCTATTTTCACACATACAAAAGGAATGAAATCAGAATGGTTTAAAAAATTGGTTACATACAATTACAGTAAAAAGAGCATTACGAAGTGTATTTATGAACACGGATATGGCATACCAGGACATTATGATTATGTGAGACATTTATGACCCTTGCTGGTGTTCTTTTTAATATATTAAACTTACCCTAAAAGACAATTCAAGATTTTCCCCTCCCCATATGTCCATTCCTGAGTCATAAGTGCCGATCTCTTCAAAATAAGTTCGGTCAATTGAGAACAGACCTCCTGCCATCGTGGGAGTTCTGTGGAAAAGATTTAAACCAAAAAGCATAAAAAAAAAATCTGACAGTGTTTATATGTACAATGACAATAGCTAGGTTAAGTGATGTGAAGCCTTGTATACTGTGTAAACAATATAGAGCCCAGCGCATGGTCTAAAAGGGTTGTCCCTATTCTCTCAATGAGAATCTGGATCTGCTCGTGCGCAAGGTAAAAGCGCAAGCAGACCATCTACGGGAAAAGACGGATTCTACCATATATTTAGGTACACAATATAAATCTTTTACATTGTAATCCTTTTATTTTTAATATGTGGCTAGTTTGTGTGCTGCTATGCGTCCCTGTGTGTGTAATAAGCAGAGTGAATGCACGTAGTGGACCCGCCTATAGGCGCACATTAAACACTTTAAATAACAAAAAAAAATACTGGGCCATTCATTGACCAGGTTTCAGTTGGAGTCGGAAAGACGCAGACGCAGTCTATTTCAGTTGCCTCAAAATAGCAACGCGCCAACAATGCTCCTGAACACACCTTGTTTTCAGACCAGCAGGCCATGGGCGCACAAATGGGCGTAAATGCATTTGCTGTTTAAACAACGTGGTGCAGGGCGTGAAAATGATAACTGCGTCAGGCTGAAACAAGCACTGTCACGCCTGGCGCCTGGTGTATGATAGGGCCCTATATGTTGTTATATTTTGGTTGCGTTTGTGAGTTAATAAAAATGTAGCTGGTTGTGTAAAATATGCACATAGTATCAATATATTTATTGATATTCTGAATCTAATCATTTCACGGTATGGTTTGAGGTATCGGCAAATGCTCTATCGTTGACTAAGAGAATCAATGTCGGACTGTATGCGATGAAACATTTAATAAAATTTTTTCACTGACAACTGTTCGTTTTGCATAACAGATTTGATAGACCAATGAAATTTAAAGATAATGCAGTTTAAAACCTTTCTTAAGGCGAGACACGGAGGCAAAAACATCGGGTTTTTGTTCACTGGTCAATTTTGAGATTTTGGGATATTTGTCTTCAATAACATGTCTTCTTTCAGACTTGTGGTAAAAAAAAAGCCCGAAATACACATTTAGAACTTTATTTTACTACACTTTGTCCGTTTGCATCTGTAGATTTCGCCTAAATTCATCAAAAGTTGGCGTTCTAGATCATCCCGCTGCTCAGCGAGCACTGTCATACACCATTAGAAAGCTTTTTCTCTCCTGTACAATGCTGTCGGATCCAAATATGGTAATTTCCTTTTTATCCGCAACCAATCGTTAAAGTGAAAGGGGGGATTTAACTCTAAATGCGCAATCTCATTTTACAATATAAATCGTACTCGGTTATTAACGTAACCTCGGTTCTCTCTAGAGAGGGAACGAGTACTGCATAATATCTTACGCTACGGGGAAAACCTCTTTTCCACGAGATATTGAAGCCAAAAATGATCCTTAATTTTGAATTAATGTAAAACGCTGTGCAGCAGCATGCAGACATAGGTAGGACAGCTCGCGCGCCTATTGGCTGCCCTGCGGCAACAGCAGCAGCCTATCGAGAGAGGCGCTGCGTGACATATCCAATGGGGGCATTTCGCGCCCATTTCGTCACGTCCCGCCAGAAAAGGGCGTGGTCTCGCCCTGTAAATATAGCTCGATAAGGCTGGTACACTGGTTTTCATCGCCGAAGCGAACCAGAGCTGTGTATGCACGGCAAGATACGCAGTACTCGTTCCCTCTCTAGAGAGAACCGAGGTTACGTTAGTAACCGAGTACGTTCTCTTACGAGAGTATCTCTCGTACTGTGTAATATCTTACACTATGGGGAACACAATGCAAAACGCTGTGCGTACTGGGATCCGACACCAAAGTCCCAAGGGCAGTAGCCCGGGGCTCATGTAGTGCATAATCACCATAGACTCACAGAGAGTCGGAGAAGAGAGGCTGCAAGCATCATTCCCCATTAAATAGCATCCTATAGGAGCTAGTTATGTTAATAGTGTTTCACACAGACAGGGTGAATGTGTTCAGCCTGAACTGGGTAATAGTACAGGTTAGTCAACACCCATGGAGCCGTGTTATCGCTCAGTGAGCGATGCACAAGCAAAACTCAGCATCTGGGCCAGCACAGCGGGGCAGATAGTACTGAATTCTATACTAACAGAAGCTTGGCTTGTAAGGCGGGAAACTCTAGGTTATAAAACCTTATAAATGTAGACGGCGAGGCCCAGCCCGCGGCCGTACAGATATCTTGCAAGGTAACCCCACTATACCACGCCCACGAGGAGGCCACGCCTCTCGTGGAGTGCGCTCTGATACCCAAAGGACACTGCAGGCCCTTAGAAGTGTAAGCCAGTGCTATGGCGTCGACTATCCATCTGGATAGGCTCTGTTTTGATGCGGCCAGTCCCTTGGATCGTCCGCCAAACAAAACGAAGAGCTGCTCGGTCTGTTTGAAGGCAGACGAGCGGGACACATAAGCTCTCAGTGCCCTGACAGGGCAAAGGAGACTCGCATCCTCCTCCTCATTATGAACCGAGAGAGCGCACAGGGAAATAACCTGGGCCCTGAACGGTGTGTTGAGGGATTTGGGCACGTACCCGTGCCTTGGTTTGAGTATGACTTTTGAGTCATTAGGCCCAAACTCCATGCCTGACGCGCTTACCGAATGGGCTTGCAAGTCCCCTACGCGCTTCACTGAAGCGAGAGCCATAAGGAATACCGTTTTGAGAGACAGATGTTTCATGTCTGACAAATGGATTGGCTCGAATGGGGCACCTTTCATGGCTTCCAAAACCGTAGAAAGGTCCCACACAGGGACTGAGGGGGGTCTGGGAGGATTCAGCCTCCGAGCTCCCCTGAGGAATCGCACGACCAGGTCGTTTTCCCCAGTGACTGGCCAGATGTCGGTTTTGCAAATGCCGCTATGGCCGCCACGTATACTTTGAGCGTGGATGGGGTTCTGCCCTTATCCAGCAGCTCCTGAAGGAAGGAGAGCACTTCCGTAACCCCGCAGTCTGCGGGTGAAAAGCCCTGAGCTTGACACCAGGCAGAGAACACTGACCACTTTGAGGAATAGAGCCGTCTAGTAGACGGGGCTCTAGCCTGCTTGATTGTATTTAACACTCCCTCTGGGAGGTTAGCGGGTACCCGTTGATGGCCCATGCATGTAGGGACCATAGTTGCGGGCGAGGATGCCAAATCGAGCCCTTGGCCTGAGAGAGGAGGTCTTTCCTCAACGGTATTGGCCACGGGGCAGTGCTGGTCAGCCGCATCAGGACTGGGAACCAAGTCTGGTTCGGCCAGAGCGGAGCCACAAGCAGCACTGGGCATCTGTTTTCCCTGATTCGTTCCAGCACTTGAGGCAGGAGCGAGATGGGGGGAAAAGCATAGAGGGGACAGCGGGGCCAGACGTGCGCCAGCGCGTCCTTGCTCTCGGAGAAATATTTTGGACAGTGAGTGTTCTCGTGGGACGCGAACAGGTCCACCTGCGTTTTGCCGAATGTCTCCCACAGCAGTTGGATCGTCTGCGGGTGCAGCGACCATTCCCCTGCTGGGACATTGTTTCTGGACAGTCTGTCTGGTCCCAGATTCAGGTGACCAGGCACATGCGCTGCTCTCAGTGAAAGCAGGTTGTGCTGAGCCCAGACCAGGAGGCGTTCCGTTAGCCTGTAAAGGTTACGGGACCTGATGCCGCCCTGGCGATTTATGTATGCCACCACTGACATGTTGTCCGAACGGACGAAGACATGGTGACTTTTTATCTGGGGACAGAAGCGCCGTAGCGCGTTGTCAACAGCCATCATTTCCAGACAGTTTATATGTAGGAGCTTTCCCGTTCTGACCACTGACCAAAGAACGGTCTGCCCTCTAGCAGCGCTCCCCATCCCGAGGTGGAGGCGTCCGTGGACACCACCTTCACATTCGAGGGAGTCCCCAGACTCACACCTGACTGATACCAGTCGGTTACTTTCCAAGGTTCCAGAGCTGAAACGCATTCTAGATCGACCCGGAGGCGAAACCGGCCAGCGGTCCATGCCCGGGGCGGAACTCGCGCTTTCAGCTACAGCTGCAGTTGGCGCATGCGAAGCAGACCCAGCTGGAGTACTGAAGCTGCTGAGGCCATGAGGCCCAGCATTTTCTGAAACCTTTTGAGCTGGACTATCGAGCCGCGGCGGAAGGATTTCACGGCGCGCTGAATGTCCAGCTCGCGCTCTGATGACAGACGCGCTGTCATGGATAGCGAGTCCAGCACTGTTCCCAGAAAAAAAAAATTCTGGCTGGGAGACAGCGAACTTTTCGCCCAATTGACTGTGAGACCCAGGTTCTCGAGATGCTCGAGTAATGTGGTCCTGTGTTCTATGAGCTCTGATCGTATCGAGCTAGAATCAGCCAATCGTCCAAGTAGTTCAAAATTCGCATGCCCTGGAGACTCAGGGGTGCGAGAGCCGTGTCCATGCACTTTGTAAATGTACGGGGGTGCCAGAGACAGGCCAAATGGCAGGACTTTGTATTGGTATGCCTGGCCCTTGAAGGCGAATCTCAAGAATCGCCTGTGATGCAACGCTATTTGTATTTGAAAATAGGCGTCTTTCAGATCTATTGACATAAACCAGTCCTTCTGGCGAACTTGCGCGAGGATTTTCCTGGTTGTAATCATTCTGAACTGGCGCTTCGTGAGCGCTCTGTTCAGCTGTCGCAGATCTAGAATGGATCTGAGACCCCCGTCTTTTTTCGGTACCAGAAAATACCTGCTGTAAAGACCCCCTTTGCTCTGAGCCTGAGATAAAGGTTCTATAGCCCCTTTGCTCAGTAGTTTCGCTATCTCGGCTCGAAGTAGATGAGATACTCCGTTTTTTACCGTCGTTTTGACTCGCGCCACGCAACGGCGGGGGCGTCGAGCGAACTGCAGCGAATAGCCTCTTTTTATAGTCTTCAGCACCCATTCTGATACCCCAGGAAGCTTCGCCCACGCATCTGCGTGAATAGGTAGAGGTAGAATGAAAATCTGGGCTCTGGCCGCGGCATAACGGCGGCCGGAGAGCTCCGGTGTGCTGGGAAATAAACACTGACAGGTTGTGGAGAGAATGCGAGCGGGACGAGCCCCGTAGGGTTCGGCATGTCTGTGAGGGAATGTGGGCGCGGCATAGCGGGCACACTCACTGCACTGGGAACACTGTCGGCTCGCGCCGACTGAGAATGGGTTGGTTTTGTTTTTACAGAAACCGTGGGACATGCTTCGTGTAGTGTTTGTGGGCACTGTGTTGTGGGCACGTACACTACATTTATTGCACAATCGACATGAGTCGATTTTATTTGTGCTAGCCCTGTATTGTGGCGGGCTGTATCTGTGTGTGGGAATGGGCAATGAGACGTGGGCATTCTTACAACACTTATAACACCATCGGCTGTGGCCGGAATTCCAGAAAATACACTCTTTTTGGGATTTATCTGGGTCGCCGTAAAACTGGCGTTTGTGTGCAGGCAAGCGGGCTGTAGTACCAGCTTGTTTACTGCAAAATACACTGGAACAGTCACATTGTTTGGAACTGAACGAGCGAGAAGTTTCGGTAGAGTCTGGCCGCGGCGAGACTTAAACACCGTGGGCCTTAGCTGACTGTATGTGTGTTGGTTTCTTTTACAGAAAACGTGGCACATGCAGTGTGTAGTGTTTGTGGGCACTGGGTTGTGGGCACATTCACTATAATTAATGCACAATTGACATGAGTCGAACTCATTTGTGCGAGCCCTGCACTTTGGCGGGCTGTGTTTGTGTGTAGAAATGAACACTGGGCTGTGGCATTTTTAATACACTCATAACACCATCGGCTGTGGCCGGAATACCAGAAAATACACTGCTTACATGATTTTTCTGGGTCGCCGTGGAAACGGCATTTGTGTGCAGGCAAGCGGGCCATGGTACCGGCTTGTTTACTGCAAAATACACTGGAACAGTCGCATTTTCTCGGAAGTGAACGAGTGAAAAGTTTGGGTGTAAGTCTGGCTGCGGCGAGACTAAATTTTTATCCGCTGCGAGAGCTGGGCTCGAACATGGGTCTCCCGTGCTAAGGCTTTGGGTTTGCCACTGAGCCACAGGGGGAAACGACATAAGCTTAAAATAGCCCGAGCGGATAAAGAGCGTCATCACAGTTCTTTGTGTGTCGGCGTTTGCTTGCAGGCGTGCGTGTTAAACAACAGGCTCACCGCTGCAATATTGACATTTTCAGCCGCTCAAACAAAGAGGAGCTGAGGAATGTTTGAGAAATGGAGATTGGTCCGGCCTCGGTGGGACTAAAAACACACTCTTTCCTCATTTCGCCGGTGACGTATGCCCACGGGGGGCGGGCGCGGGGTAGCTTTCTTATAACAAAGAAAGCTAGCCATGGTTTTGAAGCTGGCCTTCTCTACAGATGCAGCTATCTCGTCGTCATTAATGGCGGAAGCGGCAGCGCGCGGCGGCCGTTGTCCGTCAGCGAGCGACTCGAGTGAAGCTGGTGAAGCTGGCGGGCGAACCGGCGAGCTATCACGGGCTGGAGAAGGCTCGGGGCTGTTTCGTTGACCTCAATGGCGGAAGCGGCGGCAGATGGCGGTCGCTGTCCGTCGGTGAGGGACTTGAGCGATGCCGGCGAAGCTGGTGGGCGAACCGGCGAGCTTTGGCGGGCAGGAGAAGGCTCGGGGCCGCACTGGGCACGGCGCTTTTACGGCGCGGCGCTACAGCGGGCTGAAGTGCAGGCTCTGAGAAAGATGCCAGGCGAGTCCCCAGACTGTTGAGCTGGACTATCGAGCGCTGAATGTCCAGCTCGCGCTCTGGCGACAGACGCGCTGTCATGGATAGCGGGTCCAGCACTCTTCCCAGAAAATACATTTTCTGGCTGGGAGACAGCGAACTTTTCGCCCAATTGACTGTGAGACCCAGGTTCTTGAGATGCTCGAGTAATGTGGTCTTGTGTTCTATGAGCTCTGATCGTATCGAGCTAGAATCAGCCAATCGTCCAAGTAGTTCAAAATTCGCATGCCCTGGAGACTCAGGGCTGGAGAAGGCTCGGGGCTGTTTCGTCGACCTCAATGGCAGAAGCGGCGGCAGACGGCGGCCGCTGTCCGTCGGTGAGGGACTCGAGCGATGCCGGCGAAGCTGGTGGGCGAACCGGCGAGCTTTGGCGGGCAGGAGAAGGCTCTGGGCCGCGCTGGGCATGGCGCTTTTACGGCGCGGCGCTACAGCGGGCTTAAGTGCAGGCTCTGAGAAAGATGCCAGGCGAGTCCTCAGAGTCACCATAGGCAGTAGCTCACAGTGAGGGCATCCGCCGTCGACGAGAGTGAGAGCCGCATGATCCTCACCCAGGCAGGAAACGCAGATGACATGACGGTCCCCGTCGCTGAGTGTGGCTCGGCACGAGCCGCAGGATCTTTGCATCTTGAAAAAGACGCAGCTCTTTTAGCAGAGAGAGAGACAGTGAAAAAATGTGTGTCGCAGAGGCGAACACACACAGTTTGAAAGGATATAACGCCGGAAAGCGTAGCAGGTACGGCGGCTAAAGGCGGCGATGCCAGCGACTTCAGACTCAATGGCTCGTCCCGCTGTGTGCTTTTCCTCAGACGGCGTGGCTTCTCACTCCGGATCCAGCGATGCGTGATGCTTCGCTGAAGAGATGAAAATCAGTGTACCAGCCTTATCGAGCTATATTTACAGGGCGAGACCACGCCCTTTTCAGGCGGGACGTGACGAAATGGGCGCGAAATGCCCCCATTGGATATGTCACGTAGCGCCTCTCTCGATAGGGCCGCAGGGCAGCCAATAGGCGCGCGAGCTGTCCTGCCTATGTCTGCATGCTGCTGCACAGCGTTTTACATTAATTCAAAATTAAGGATAATTTTTGGCTTCAATATCTCGTGGAAAAGAGGTTTTCCCCGTAGCGTAAGATATTACGCAGTACGAAAGATACTCTCGTAAGAGAACTTTAAAGCCCGTTTTCTCAAAATGACTTTTCTCTCATACTCCAAGTCCGAAATCTCCAGTTCAGTAGCACCTATATACACCAAACTTTCCAGTCTTGTACCTAGTTATATTATGAAGATATTTACCTTGGGATTTTTAAATATATTATTCCTAGCCTGATTTATATAACATTTTATTCCAAAAAACATGGCGAAAATCATTTTTTTAAGGCTATTGACAGTATATTCTGATTTACAGGATAACAAAAGTCGATATCCATAAATCCCTCTGTATTTTTTTCCCATCTAATATGTGAACACAATGAAAAAATAATTTTGAACCTGGCTTTGTTCAATACTCAGATTTCGTTTTTTACAATATATGCAAATTAGCACATATTTTATTAGATAATGCCTAATTTGCATATTTAAACATTAAATTACAGAAAACTTTTTTTCTCATCTTAATGTAGGTAATTAACTGGGAAAGTTTCATGGTGATATCTGCTAGTTAAAAGTTTGTTTCTTCTGCTAGTTTCTTCGCTGATTTTCACTTTTGTTGTTGCATGTTTTCTCAACGAGTTCGCCCTACAGCTGTGAGGCGTATATTTCACAACAATGTCGTAAAAAAACTCACTTGCGGCACCCTCCTCCCCCACTCTACCGCTGCTCATGTGCATTTGTTATTATCGGAGCCGGCCAACTTTATCGTGTGGAGCTATGTCTACCGAGGTGGGTAATACATCATACACATTGAGGTGTGTGTTATTGCCGTAAAGCAGTTTGTGTTTCTCGCTCGTTCCTCGCTTCTCACGAGACTTCCTATTTCCAACTTACCGGGACGTTAGTCTCCATGTTGCAAGGTTGGTTTTCCGCCTGGGAACGCCGGGGGGAGCGGGGAAAGTCACCATTCTCACCAGAACAGGTTATTTAACCATCCAAATGATTTCTAAACGGTTTTATTAAGTTGAAATAGTTGCCGAATGCCCCTTTAAAGCCAACTGCTTTGACCAATAGATCTGTTTGTTCTATCTACATATCCTATTTATTTCGGCTCAACTCAGTGCAGTACACCATGGGAATTTCCCTAGCCCTCCACCTTCCCCAGCACCACCTGCCTAGATTTGCTAGAGTTCTCCCTATTTTCCTTGCAGCAGCTCGCTTTCAATTAAAGTCCCCCTGTGGAGAAAATCAAGCTTTTAATGTTTTTTATATGTCTATGTGGTGTTTTTAATATGCTTTAAGACAAACCATGTGCAAATTCATAAGTCAACACCATTGCTGAGTATTTTTTTCTTAAAACTGCAGTGAACCAAAGACAGTCTCAAAAAACGTGATTTGAAATCGCCAATGTTTCTTACGTCAAAAACTACCTTGTAACCAATCAGGTGAACATATGACCGTCAACGAATGGATCTCTGAGCTGGTGTGAGTGAGTGGGGGCGGGGCTAATTTGCATATTCATCAAACCACATATACTAAATGAGGCAAGGGTAGAGTTACATTCAAGCTATTTTAAGGCATGACAGATTTTTTTTTTAAGGAAAAAATGTTTAAAAATTTAATTTTGGTTTTCAAAGGTGAGTTTTAGGGATTAAATGATTGACTTTAACCGCATTTACACTGAAGAAAATTACAAACGCAACACTTTTGTTTTTGCCCCCATTTTTCATGAGCTGAACTCAAAGATCTAAGACTTTTTCTATGTACACAAAAGGCCTATTTCTCTCAAATATTGTCCACAAATCTGTCTAAATCTGTGTTAGTGAGCACTTCTCCTTTGCCAAGATAATCCATCCACCTCACAGGTATGGCATATCAAGATGCTGATTAGACAGCATGAGTATTGCATAGGTGTGCCTTAGGCTGGCCACAATAAAAGGCCACTCTAAAATGTGCAGTTTTAACTGTATTAGGGGGTCTGGGGGGGTCCAAAAACCAGTCAGTATCTGGTGTAACCACCATTTGCCTCACGCAGTGCAACACATCTCCTTTGCATAGAGTTGATCAGGTTGTTGATTGTGGCCTGTGGAATGTTGGTCCACTCCTCTTAAATGGCTGTGCGAAGTTGCTGGATATTGGCAGGACCTGGAACAAGCTGTCGCATACGCCGATCCAGAGCATCCCAAACATGCTCAATGGGTGACATGTCCGGTGAGTATGCTGGCCATGCAAGAACTGGGATGTTTTCAGCTTCCAGGAATTGTGTACAGATCCTTGCATCATGGGGCCGTGCATTTTCATGCTGCAACATGAGGTGATGGTCGTGGATGAATGGCAGAACAATGGGCCACAGTGTCTCGTTACGGTAATTCTGTGCATTCAAAATGCAATCAACAATAATTGTTGGAGATTTTAACATACACGTAGATAACACAAATGATGCGTTAGGGGCTGCGTTTACAGATTTATTAAACTCATTTGGGGTCAAGCAAAACGTCAGTGGTCCCACTCATCGTCTAAATCATACACTAGATTTAATTATATCATATGGAACCAATCCAACTGATATAGATATTGTACCGCAAAGTGATGATGTCACTGATCATTACATGGTAACTTGCATAATACATACTGCTGAAATTTGTCATGTTGCGCCATGTTATCGACCAGGCAGAACAAACCTTCCAACCACTATAGATAGATTCTCAAATAGCTTACCTGATCTATCTCAGCTGCTCAGTGAACCCAAACAAACAGATGAACTAGAGGAAAGGACTAGCAGCTTGAGCACCATTTTCTCTAGTACATTAGAAATTGTTGCACCAATTAGATTAAAAAAGGTTAGAGAGAAAACTAAAGCACCATGGTACAACAGTGCTACGCATGTTATCAAGAGAGAAACTCGTAACTTAGAGACTAAATGGAAACAAACTAATTAAGAGGTCTTTAGAATCGCGTGGAAAGACAGTATGTCACGTTATAAAAAGGCTCTAAAAGCAGCCAGGGCTGAGCATCTCCGCAAACTAATAGAAAATATCCAAAATAATCCAAGGTTCTTATTTAACACCGTGGCTAGACTAACAAATAAACAGACATCACCAGAGCAAACTATTCCGTTACAGTTTAGTAGTAATGATTTTATGAATTTCTTCACTGAGAAAATAGAAAGCATCAGAAACACAATTGTAAATGTACAATCTCTTATGGTGTCTTATGATTCAGCCTCAATTATCGCCCCTCAAGAACAACTACACCGCTTTACAACTATAGGGCAGGAAGAGCTAAATAAACTTATCATTGCATCTAAACCAACAACATGTTTATTAGATCCAATAACCACTAAACTACTGAAAGAAGTGTTACCTGTAGTGGAAGAGCCTCTTCTCAATATTATTAACTCGTCTTCATCTTTAGGTCATGTTCCAAAAATATTCAAGCTGGCAGTAATAAAACCTCTCATTAAGAAACCGCAATTAGATCCATATAACCTAGCAAATTACAGACCCATTTCAAATCTTCCATTTATATCTAAAATACTAGAAAAAATTTAGTACGCTCAATTGTGATCTTTCTTGCAAGAAAATGATATCTATGAAAAATTTCAGTCAGAATTCAGACCGCATCATAGCACAGAAACTGCGCTAGTTAAAATTACAAATGATTTACTTTTAGCTTCTGACCAAGGCTGTATCTCAATACTAGTTCTACTCGATCTTAGCGCTGCGTTCGACACTATAGATCATAAAATACGCTTGGATCGACTACAAAACTACACTGGTGTTCAGGGACAGGCATTAAGCTGGTTTAGATCGTACTTATCAGACCGTTACCATTTTGTCTGTTTAAATGGTGAAAAATCGAAGATAACTTCAGTAGACTATGGAGTGCCGTAAGGATCGGTATTAGGCCCTCTGCTATTCTCAATATATATGCTGCCACTTGGTAATATTATAAGAAAACATGGAATTAATTTCCACTGTTATGCTGATGACACTCAATTATATATTTCATCACGACCAGATGGAAACACTAACTTATCTAAATTGACAGAGTGTCTTAAAGATATAAAATGCTGGATGACGTGTAATTTCCTGCTATTAAATTCAGATAAAACGGAGGTATTACTTATTGGTCCAAAAAACTACCCACAAAACCTTGTACAATACAACTTTAATTTAGAAGGATGTCCAGTTACTTTATCCACTACAGTAAAAGACCTGGGTGTTATACTAGACCGCAACTTGTCTTTCGAAAATCATATATCATATGTTACAAGAACAGCCTTTTTCCACCTTAGAAATATTGCTAAGCTACGTAACATGCTATCTGTTTCTGATGCAGAAAAGTTAGTTCATGCATTCATGACCAGATTACTAGATTACTGTAATGCTTTATTAGCTGGTCGTCCTGCATCCTCAATAAACAAGCTACAGTTAGTGCAAAATGCAGCTGCTAGAGTTCTTACTAGGTCAAGAAAATATGATCATATAACCCCAATTTTATCATCTCTGCACTGGTTACCTATTAAGTTCCGTATCAATTACAAAGTACTACTACTGACCTATAAAGCCCTAAATGGTCTAGCTCCTGTATATTTAATGGACCTTCTATCGCCCCCTACAATCCATCGAGTTCTTTAAGATCACTAAATTCGAGGCTTCTGGTCATTCCTAGGATATCTAAGTCCACTAAAGGAGGGAGGGCGTTCTCGCATTTAGCTCCTAAACTCTGGAATAGCCTTCCTGATATTGTTCGAGGTTCAGACTCGCTGTCCCAGTTTAAAACTAGATTAAAGACGCATCTCTTTAGCCAAGCATTCACATAATGCTTACCTTTTATACCACTGTTGAATCAGATCGAATGCATTAATTTTATGAACAGCAGCTATGCTAATTATTTTTTTTTATCTTTATTTTAATTATTATCTTTTCTGCTGTTATCTCGGGATGCTAGTCCCGAGGTAAATGGCGTTCGTCAGCTCCAGTTTGTATCCAGCCTCTCACGGAGACTTCAGATGCCCCAACACCTGCGATGAGATGACTAAACGCCTGTGAAGAGACGACTCGACGCCTGTGAAGAGACGACTCAACGCCGGCGATATGTTATGCCCTAAATTAATACATGACTAACTGTATTTTTTCTATGTACATTTCTGAAATGCACTTTCTGTAAAGCTACTTTGAAACAATATGTATTGTGAAAAGCGCTTTACAAATAAATTTGAATTGAATTTAATTGAATAAAATGCACCTGTCTTCGTTGTCCATAACAACGTTGACATCAGCAAACTGCTCACCCACCATGACGCCATACACGCTGTCTACCATCTGCCCTGTACAGTGAAAACCGGGATTCATCCGTGAAGAGAAGACCTCTCCAAAGTGCCAGACACCATCGAATGTGAGCATTTGCCCACTCAAGTCGGTTACGACGACGAACTGAAGTCAGGTCGAGACCCCGATGAGGACAATGAGCATGAAGATGAGCTTCCCTGAGACGGTTTCTGACAGTTTGTGCAGAAATTCTTTGGTTATGCAAACCGATTGTTGCAGCAGCTGTCCGGGTGGCTGGTCTCAGACGATCTTGGAGGTGAAGATGCTGGATGTGGAGGGCTGGTGTGGTTACACATGGTCTGCGGTTGTGAGGCCGGTTGGATGTACTGCCAAATTCTCTGAAACACCTTTGGAGACGGCTTATGGAAGAGAAATGAACATTCGATTCACGGGCAACAGCTCTGGTGGACATTCCTGCAGTCAGCATGCCAATTGCATGCTCCCTCAAAACTTGCGACATCTGTGGCATTGTGCTGTGTGATAAAACTGCACATTTTAGAGTGGCCTTTTATTGTGGACAGCCTAAGGCACACATGTGCAATAATCATGCTGTCTAATCAGCATCTTGATATACCACACCTGTGAGGTGGATGGATTATCTTGGCAAAGGAGAAGTGCTCACTAACACATATTTAGACAGATTTGTGAAAAATATTTGAGAGAAATAGGCCTTTTGTGTACATAGAAAAAGTCTTAGATCTTTGAGTTCAACTCGTGAAAAATGGGGGCAAAAACAAAAGTGTTGCATTTATAATTTTGTTAAGTGTATGTACATGTTACTGCAGTAGCCTTCAATCATGCAGAAGCAGCACCGTAGCAGATCTAGTTCTCCAAGACTAAGCCAATGTACATTAAATTCTTATCAATAAATGCTGTTTAAATCTATTCCGTGGGTTGTCATTATTGACCTGGTAAAAAGAGTTGACAATATCAGATTTGAGTTTTATATCTTACTTGGCTAATTAAAAATCGGCAGTCCTGCAGTGACAGCAACTAAACCATTGTGCCACCCACATTACATGCTGTCAGCTCAATTAACCAAGAAGTATCAGCTATTATGTGAGGGTTTCGAAATATGTGGAATGAAGGCTGGGTGTCTTTATGAACCTGTTGTCATACATTCTGTTTGTTTGAAAGAAACAATATAGCACAGAACATTTGTATGTGTATATATATATATATATATATATATATATATATATATATATCAGTGCCATTTGTGTACAATTAACAACATACCGAACTTACATCATTTTATAAATTTAGCGTATAATTCAATGGAAATTGTATTACCTAACAGGAAGGGTCCGGTCCCCCTTGCGTCGGTCCATCTCTCTCTGAGGAACTGGATACCATCTGAAGTTGAGTTTCCAGTTGAATCCCCCGTAGGTCATATCTGAGCCGGCCATATACTCAAATGTCTCATCACTGATGACATCAATGATAGGGCAGACCACAGCCCTCCTAGAATGTCAAACACAAATAACCCATTCACCTTCAACAGGGTGTCAACAAATTTCTATTTTTTAATATAGAAAAATTCAGTCATATACCAATTACTGATGGTGATAAACAAGACATTTAAAAGCTAAAAAACATAAGTCAAATTCATGGACACACCCCTAATCATGGTCATATTTTTAACAGTTCCTTTTCACTAAGTTCTATGAACTTAAAATTAAATCGTTTGATATTGTTATTATGTCAGCCCAGCAGTAAGTTAACTTCTGTAGGTGACAAGAGACTCTATAATATTATGACTTTTGCAGCATGGAAGAACATTCTTTTGTAGTGGAACACCGTGAAAGGCTAGCAAAAACGTCTCGGTTACGTATGGTACTGTAACCCTCGTTCCCCAAGTAGGGAATGGAGACATACGTCTAGACTGACGAATGGGGATCGCTTGCGAGAGCCTATATACTTCGAGTGTAACTAAACGAGCCAATGCACATTGGCATGCGATAATTGTGCCTCGCATCCTTGTTTTTCTGCTGAGGAGCAAGACCTGTGACTCGGCCGTATAGGTGAAGCTCAGCAACTGTGGCGAGGGGACTTATGTCTCCGCTCCCTCCTCAGGGAACAAGGGTAACCATACATAACCGAGACGTTCCCCTTCGTCAGTCACTACGAGTAAGTCTAGACTGATGAATGGGGATATCTACCAAAACGCCACAGCTGCTGGCCCTTCCAGCTTGAGCCTCCTGGCCTGACTGCAGTGTTGGGCAGAAGTAGGAGCTCTAAGCAGAGAAGGTCAGTCACTGCTGTTCCGCAAAACCCACTCAATGTGACTTATTGGATAACGCTGGGAAAGCGTGCCCTTGGGGAAGGGAACTCTGCGGAAGCCACATCCTACCCCGGAGGGAGGCACTGTGTCGGATACACATATGGACTAGCCAAGCAGGGCAGTACAACATAAGGCAGTCTCTGGGGTGGTTCCAGCCAAGTTATAGGGGGAAAGAACACCAGTAGAGACGACAGCGGTAAAGACACGGGCTCGTCCGCAGAGGAGCTGATCGTAGAGGAATACATATATGGGGTAGCCGCAGGGACCGCTACATATGGACACCCAACACAGTTTCCACAATGCATACGAGTGTAGGCCTGGTGTCAGACGCTCCGCAACATCTGACTGCTGCAGGGGTGACGAAGGAACTCAATGGGTTAGCCATTTCTGGAGAACACTACTGGAGCAAATAGCCACACATATCCGGCCCATTGGGGCGGGAGTGGCGTTGCATGCTGACACTAAGAACGGGTCCCTCACACTACTGGCCACTGGGGGCGAGTATATGGGAAGATACCGGCTCTACACAGAGGCTATAGAATCTAGCGAACGTGTTGGGTGTCGCCCAGCCCGCAGCTCTATATATATCTGTCAGCGAGGCGCCTTGAGCCAGCGCCCAGGAGGAAGCAACACTTCTAGTTGAGTGTGCTCGCAACCCGAACGGGCAAGGCGTGCCTTGGGCTTTGTATTTAGTTATTTAAAATATCGATAGTTAGACTTATAAAATATTTTTTTTTAATAAGGAATTGTCAAAGCTCAGGCTTGTCATGTATTTGGCTTTTTATTCTTGGATAAGAATTGTGAAGACCCCCATACTGAGATATAATTTAATTTTCACATTAAATGAAATTGTGGAAAAAGCATTTTCTGTCTTTGATTCCGATTTTAGCTTTTCTTGTGCTTAGAATTGACCACCATTGAGAAAATGAAACAAATCGGCAAATACAAATCACACCGGCAGGCTGCTCTCTGTATTTTTATATCACTAAAATGAACAGATTGATACTCCAAATATACAATGACAAAGACAACTGATGGATCCTTTATGGTAATACATATGATATGGCACAACTACAGTGCAATGCAAATAGAAAATATAAGATAAAGTGAGAAGTAATAGTAAACAGTTTAGTGTATAGTCAGTAAAATAAACAAACAGTATACAGCAAATAAAATAGTAATGAATAGTATAATTATATAATATCATAAGTGCAATAATATAATAATACTATACTGATAATAGCATAAAGTTTATGTATAAGTACTATAATAATAGCAATAGAATATGAAATATCAATTACAGAATATAAACAATAAAATATAATAAATTAAATAGTGACTAGTGAATAGTACAATAATTTAACAGCATAACTATAATAGATTGATAATAAGTGGTATAATAATAATAATAATAATAATAATAATAATAATAATAATAATAATAATAATAATAATAATAATAGCAAATACAATGTAATATCAATTGCAGAATAATATAGACAATAAAATTAAAATAGTAACTTAAATAGTGACTAGTCCCTACCCGAAACGAGTAAGTTACTTGTCATAAAAGTCGGTTTTAAGAAAATATAGATGAATATTTAGCTTTCAGGAAATTTACTTTATAATATAAAATATAATATAAGCTAAAACTATAATATAAATCATGTCAACTCATGTCTCAACTTTCACAGCCAAGTTAACTAGCAACATCGTTAGCTATTTTAGTCTGACTGACTCCGGTGGCCAACTAACGTTACTATTACTAATTATATAATGACCAAATACAGCCAGAAACAAATGTTCAGTCTTGCTTGTGAAAGGTAATTCCCCGAGATCTGTTTTCAATTGTGCTGTGATTTGTACAGCCCCAAGCAGCACACGAAGCAGGCATTTTTATCAATTCCCGTTATGAGAGTTATGGGAATGTTGCCCTCCGCAATATGGCGGCTCCGTTGACGTACGTTGGCGGCCAATAGGGCGTCTATGTATTTATTATGGCTATGGCTATATTATAGCATTTGCCATTGACAGGTTCAGATGTCCTTTCTCTCGCTCTTCTAACGAGCATGCTGGTAAGGACATTTTGAAGTGTATAAAACTACGTCATCGATTTATTTCATGAGATAAACATATTTAAGTGTTATGTAAGGCTGTGATGTCATGACATTTAACGTGATTGATTGCATTTTGAGTGTTTTATCAATGCTTACTAACTTTCTCCGTTCTAAATGGGCAGACTGAAGGGGAGAGACGTGTATCCCAAATAATTCACTTCGATCTGTGTATTTCTGCAGGTATGTTTGATTGTTTGTGTTATACATTGAGAAATGTTTGAAATGTGTTTAATATCAAGTTTATATGAGTTTGATACAAAACAAGTGAGGTCTGTATGCATCGTCATTTTGAATGTTTTTTTTTCTTTCATTTTATTTGTGTATAATCTAACTTTTGACATTTTTCACAATCTAATTAATTCACTGATATGAGTAAACGGTGAGGAAATTATATTTTTCCTTGTATATTATTTAATATGCCATATTACGGTGACATGTATATTGTGGCTTACTAAATTTTGTGATTTTATTTAATTTATTTTATTATTGTCTTTGTTTTGTAACTATTAATTGAGTAAATTAAGATCTTGAGAAGCACATTTGCCATTGATGGGTTCGGATGTGCTTTCTCTCGCTCTTCTAACGAGCATGCTGACAGAAGGGGAAAGACATGTATCCCAAATAATTCACTGTGCTCTGTATATTTCTGCAGCGAATAAAGTATTCTGAGACCTCTTCCATCGACATTATCTTTATTGATGAAAACAAACACAACCAGAGTAAAACTGTTACATGTACACATAAAAAACATAGTACCAGAAATATGATAACCTACATTGGGGGCTGGGAAAATTGTCTTTACTTCAAGTTAATTTTATTAGTATACTTAAGTAAAGTTCAAGTTTATTTTAAGTATATTTTATGTAGTAAGAAATACTAATATCAATGTACTAGTAGTATACTTGAAACTACTTGGGACTAAACTGGCCCACTTTTTAGTTTATAAAAGTATAACAGTTGACATGTAGTTACAAATTAATGAGAGTTAGTTGACATGTAGTTGCAAAGTTGCTTATAGTAAGTATAATGTCTAAAGTGGACTATCGAGATAAAGTGTAACCGGTAAAATAATGCGATTAACACCGGAAGCCTCACACATTCAAGTTACACATGGCAGTGCCCACTCTTACGATAAAAATAAGGTGGAAAGAATTCAAAGTTCTAGACTCAGGAATACAGTGTTGTCTGCAGAGTACACTCACCTGTCCTCTTTGATTCGGGCCAGCAGTGGCTCTAGCCACCCTATAGTGCACTCACAGTGGGCGTCCAGGAAGGTGATGACCTGCCCTTGCGTGGCAGCTGCACCCCTCAGCCGTGCTCGAATCAAACCGGATCGCTGTTCCATCCTCAAAATTCGGACTGGAACCTCCAGAGTTGCAACATAGTCCTCCAATTTCTTCTTTAGAAAATCTGAAAAAAAAAAAAAAAAAAAGTTGATGTCATCTACATAGATTAGTTATGGTGGACAACACATCTTAATGTTGCCCTACTGAGGTATCTAAGAAGCTGAATGACATTTATGAACTAAATGGACTGTATAGAAAGTACAAATCCAGAAAAACATTCAAGAATCTGTGATTTGTTAATTATCTTTAATCTTTATTTAACTGACTAAAAAGTTTTCAACAACCAACTTAAGTGTATTTTGTAAATATAAACAATCTAGATTTTTATGGCAGCAACACACTCTAAAAAAAGTTGGGACAGAGTCATGTTTACCTCTGTGTCACATGACCTTTCCTTTAAATTACACTTTTTAAATATTTGGGAATTGAGGATACTAATTGTTTTACAAGTAGAAAAAGTTTTACAAGTAGAATTTTTGTCCAGTCTCACCTGATACAAGACAGCTCCATGGGGGCTATTGTGTGATTCTCCTTTTCATGAATGTGCAAGTTCCCTTGCGTTGTCACTCCGAGTAACATCGGATGACGACGAATGGGGTTTCGCTTAGAAAGCCTATCAACTTCGAGTATTACAAAACGAGCCAATGGCAAAGAAATGCCATGGGTCTGCGGAATTTGCATAGCGTATCTCTGCCCTACCTCGTGGGTATAAAAGGAAGACGCTGGCAACATGCAGATATGTTTTCGCTTCGGAGCCAAGTTAATTCTTCACTCCACAAGCCTTCTCTGAACTGTCAGCTTCTTACAGACGAGCGAGATTCTCTGGTGTTGGTGTGACGGCGATCTCCCGGCGAGTGCGCACTTCCTGCTTATCTGTGCAGTGGTTTGCCAGTGAGTGTGTTTCTCCCGGGCGCTTCAACACTCTCAGAGTTTCTTTTCTCTCACAAAAGAGCTTGCACGCGGCACGTCTTTTTAAAGATGCATCGCCCGTGCACTTCTGGTTGCAGTAGACTCGTTGCCGACTCTGATAGGCACGAGCGTTTCATAGTGTGTTTGGGCATTCATCACGCTAGAGCAGCGCTCTTGGATGACTCATGTTCTCACTGCGGGAACATGACCATCGCGACACTAAGATCGAGACTCAGTGATCTCACAAGAGTGAGAGTCCCCTCATCCACACCCCGATCTAGCATCTCCTCGAGAGGCTCTACTTCGGCTGGTGGCCAGGGTGATCTGAGGATGACGGTTTGGAATAAAGCGCCGACTATCCATCCGTGCCCAGCCGCACCCTCTCCAGTGTTGCAACCCGTGAGTGTTCAGGGGATTTCCGCGGGACCATCTCCGGATGCCCTGCAGATTTCCTTTGGCACTCCAGAGGAGGACGCGATGTCTATTGCAGCATCACAAGGTGGGTCTGATTCTTCTGGAAGTGATGACTCGTCACAGCTGCCACCTTCCGGTGTGCATACGGCTGTGCCCGAGTCTGATCCGGAGATGACGGCCATGCTTTCCCGGGCCGCCGCGAGCATCGGTTTAGAGTGGACCCCTCCACCCTGTCCCGAGCGCTCGCGGTTGGATGATTGGTACTTGGGTAAGGCCGCGGACCCCCGTCCGAGTCAAACCCCAATACCTTTCTTCCCGGACGTGCATGATGAGATCTCGAAGTCCTGGAAGACCCACATGTCATGTCTTTATTCCAAACAGGGCAGGTCATCCCCTTCCTGGACGCCCACTGTGAGTGCACTATAGGGTGGCTAGAGCCACTGCTGGCCCGAATCAAAGAGGACAGGTGAGTGTACTCTGCAGACAACACTGTATTCCTGAGTCTAGAACTTTGAATTCTTTCCACCTTATTTTTATCATAAGAGTGGGCACTGCCATGTGTAACTTGAATGTGTAAAACTGCTCGTTGATCTCATCCGCCTTTCCTCCCCTCGATGAGGCGGCTGCCCGTGGGTACACTGGGCTCCCCCCGGTTGAACGCTCTGTTGCGATGCAACTGTGTCCTCAGAGCGCTTCTTCTCGTGGTAAGCCTAAGCACCCATCCAAAGCCTGTAGATATTTGTCTACGCTAGTGGCGAAGTCTTACAGAGCGGCGGGACAGGCAGCCGCCTCTTTGCATGCCATGGCCATTCTGCAGGTCTACCAGGCCCAGATGCTCAGGGACATGCACGAGGGCAGGACAGACCCAGGGCTCTTTCAATGAGCTGCGCGCCGCCACCGACCTTGCTCTCCGAGCGACGAAGGTGACCGCACACTCCCTGGGTTTGGTGATGTCCACAGCCGTGGTCCAGGAGAGACATCTCTGGCTGAACCTCGCTGATATGGCTGCCCGACACCCCCATATCACAGGCCGGCCTTTTCGGCGGTGCAGTCGAGGACTTTGCCCAAAGATCTCGACTGCCCAGAAACAGACTGAGGCTATTAAGCATATTCTCCCCCGACAGCCTGCTGCTGCCTCGACCCAGCCGACCGGGCAGAGTCTGTTCGCCGCCGAGGGCGCCCTCCTACGGCTCCCGCCCCTCCCGCCCGGCCCAAGCAGCAGCCTCCACCCGGGCCCGGTCGCGGAGAAAGCCGTAAGAAGGCGCCCCAGCCCTCTCCGTGCCGCTCTCATCCTCCTCTGTCGCCAGACCCCTGGCAGAGCAGACCCCAGTGGAACGTTCGTCCTTCCCTGGTCTCATCTGTCAGGACGCAGTCTATGACTGTGCCCCCACACCGGGCCGCTATGCCGTCCACGTCCGGGCCAGTCATACCGCTCGCTGCCCCACCGACGGGAAGTCTGTGGTTCGCATGACCCCGCTGGCACAGTTCTTGGGAGCCTGGCTAGAGCTTCCCAACCTGTCCCGCTGGGTCGCACGAACGATCAGGCTCGGCCACGCGATTCAGTTTGCGCGGTCTCCTCCCTGCTTCAGTCCTAGCTCACTCTCGAGATCAGGTTTGCGAACACAGGGACCTAGTGCTCCGGCACCTAGCCCGTCTGGGCCTTTGGGTCAACTGAGAGAAGAGCAAACTTTGCCCCATGCTGAGGATCTCTTTTCTCGGTATGGAAATCGACTCGGTCGCCATGTCCGCGCAGCTTACGAGCGAGCGCGCCCAGTCACTGCTGACTTGTCTGAGACAGTTCGAGGGCAAGAGTGCGGTTCCACTGAAACTTTTTCAGAGGCTCCTGGGGCATATGGCATCTGCAGCCGCGGCAACGCTGCTCGGATTGCTTCATATGAGACCGCTTCAGCTTTGGCTTCGCGACCAAGTCCCGAGGTGGGCATGGCAACACGGCACCTTCCGAGTATCAGTTACTCCGACTTGCCGTCAGTCCTTCACCCCGTGGTCGAACCTCAGTTTTCTACGGGCAGGAGTGCCCCTGGAACGAGCTTCCCGGCATGTTGTTGTAACAACAGATGCCTCCACCACTGGCTGGGGTGCCATGTGCAATGGACGTGCTGCCGCGGGCTCCTGGACAGGACCCCTGCGCCTATGGCACATCAATTGCCTCGAGTTGCTGGCTGTATGTTTTGCTCTGCGCCGCTTCCGGGCCGTGCTCAAGGGTCAACACGTACTAGTCCGATCAGACAATACCGCCACTGTAGCGTACATCAACCGTCAAGGTGGTCTGTGCTCCTGCCATATGTCGCAACTCGCTCGCCACCTCCTCATATGGAGTCAGAAGCATCTGAGGTCGCTTCGTGCCATTTATATCCCAGGAGCCCTGATCTGTGCAGCCGACGAGCTCTCACGGCTTCAGCTCCTCCCGGGAGAATGGCGACTCCATCCCCAGTCGGTTCAGCTGATTTGGGACCAGTTCGGGGACGCACAGACGGATCTGTTTGCCTCTCACGACTCGATCCATTGCGCCCATATTATTCCCTGACCGAGGGCACGCTCGGCACGGATGCTCTGGCGCACAGCTGGCCGCAGGGCCCCAAATATGCGTTTCCCCCAGTGAGCCTTCTTGCGCAGACTTTGCGCAAGGTCAGGGAGGACGAGGAGCAGGTCATTCTGGTTGCGCCATACTGGCCCACCCGGACCTGGTTCTCCGAACTAGTACTCCTCGCGACAGCACCTCCCTGGCCGATCCCTCTGAGGAAGGACCTCCTTTCTCAGGGACGGGGCACCCTATGGCACCCTCGTCCCGATCTTTGGAACCTCCACGTGTGGCTCCTGGACTGGTCGAGGCAGGTTTGAGTACCCTACCACCACTGGTGGTGGCTACCATCACTTCGGCTAGAGCATCGTCCACGAGACATGTCTACGCGTTGAAGTGGAACCTCTTCGTCAACTGGTGATGTTCGATCAGTGTCGTGCTTTCCTTCCTACAAGATGGGTTGGAGCGAAGGCTGTCTCCCTCCACCCTAAAAGTCTATGTCACCGCCATTGCCGCACAGCATGACTTTGTTGAAGGTAAGCCCTTGGGAAGGCACGACCTGATCGTCAGGTTCCTGAGAGGAGCGAGGAGACTGAATCCTCCTCGCCCTCCTCTCGTTCCCTCTTGGGACCTCTCAGTGGTGTTAACTGCCCTGCAGAGTGCTCCCTTTGAGCCTCTGCAATCAGTGGAGCTTAAGTTCCTGTCAATGAAGACAGTGCTCCTGGTTGCACTGGCGGTGGCATCAAGAGGGTAGGGGACCTGCACGCATTCTCCATTGACGAAGTGTGCCTTGAATTCGGGCCGGCTTACTCTCACGTGATCCTGAGACCCCGGCCTGGATATGTCCCCAAGGTTCCTACCACTCCCTTCCGGGACCAGGTGGTGAACCTGCAAGTGCTGCCCCTGGAGGAGGCAGACCCAGCCTTGTCACTGCTCTGCCCAGTACGCACTCTCCGCGCCTATGTAGACAGAACGCAGTGTGTCAGGACCTCAGACCAGCTCTTTGTCTGTTATGGTGGGAAGGTGAAGGGAAAGGCTCTCTCCAAGCAAAGGCTGTCTCACTGGATAGTGGACGCCATTGCTTGGCATACCAGCAGCAAGGTCGACCGTGCCCCCTTGGTGTGACTGCCCACTCCACCCGGAGTGTGGCGTCCTCTTGGGCTCTAGCGCATGGCGCCTCACTAACAGACATCTGCAGAGCTGCAGGCTGGGCGACACTGAACACATTCGCCAGATTCTATAATCTCCGAGTGGAGCCTGTGTCCTCTCATGTACTCGCTTCAACCAGCTAGTACTGGAACCGCTTAGGTGTCTTCGCTTGCTCGCCATTCCACTCCACGGACTGGATACGTGCGATATTCCCCTCAGGTGAGCTTCCCCGAAAGCCCTGAGTTCCTCCAGCACTCCTGACGTCGGCGCCAGTGTCTATTGCCTGCGCGTCGGCTAGGTGCCTCCCGTGTACATGGTCCCTCCTCTGAGCGACCCCCACATGTGTATTTCCACTGTAAGCCTCTCTGAGCATGCGTCTTTCTCTTGGCAGCCACCTTGCCACCCCTGGGGTTGAAATATTCCACCTGCGGCTGGACACCCCAGTGTTCTCCATATGCATCCCTCCGGGTCATATGTGTATTTTCTAAGTCCCCCCTCTCTGGGTTGGCAATAATTGCATATTTCCTCTGAGCTATGGGATATGCTCCCCAGTGTACCTTGGTATTCCTGTGCTAAATAGCAGTCCTTCGTCCGTGCCAGTCTCACGACAGGGATCTCAGATTTACGCAGGGCACTGGAAGACAGCCGAGAAGGTGGCGTGATTAGACTGGTAACCCCATTCGCTGTCATCTGACGTAACGTCTCCGTTCCCTACTCAGGGAACGAGGGTTACATCCATAACCGAGACGTTTTCAGTAGAAGACAGATCTTGACTGAATACAGGCAGTCAAGCACATCCACGCTATGTTGTAGTGTCTTCAAAACCACTCTGTTGTAGAACATGCTGAATGAGGCCTGGCATTGTCTTGCTTCCCAGGAAAGATGTCATCTTGATGGCTGTATATGTCTCTGTACAATCTTAATATATGCATCCACGTCAGTGGTGCCTTCACACTCATGCTGTTTGCACTGATGCACCCCCATACATTGACAGAAGTTTGCTTTGTACCTGTCACTGATGAAAGTCTGGATAGTCCTTTTCGTCTTTGGGACTGAAAACTCACCCAAAACAAGCTGAAACATGGATTAATCTGACCACAGAACACATTTCCACAGTGTTTTGATCATCTGAGGAGCTCGGGTCCAGAAAACGCTGCATTGAACAGATGTATAGCTTTCTACTTGCGTAACAGAGATTCAAGTTGGATTTCTTGATGCAGTAGCAGACTGTGTTAAGTATCAACGGTTTTCCAAAGTACTCCTGAGCACATGTGGCTGTATTTAACAGAGTAGCATGACGGTTTCTCATGCAATGCCGTCAGAGGGCGTCAAAGGTCACGCACGTTCAACAGAGGTCTCATGCCTTGCCCTACACGGTCTGAGATTTCTTTGGATTCCCTGTATCTTTTCACAACATTTATATATGGTAGTAGGTGAAAAGCCTAAATTCTTTGCAATCTTGCTTGACAATTCTCTCATGAAATTTGGCACAAAGCCATTACTTGCTTGCAAAGACCGGGTCTTTGGTGGATGCTCCTTAAATACCTAAACACGATACCCTCACCTATTACCGGTTCACCTGTAAATTGTGGACTGTTTCAACAGTTTAACTTAGATATTCTATAGTCTTTTTAAACTTTTGTTTTGCCTCTGCCCCAACTTGTCCCAACTCCCAACGTGGAGTGTTGTTGCAGCCATCAAAATCAAAATTGGTTTATATTTACAAAATACACTTAAGTTGGTCTGTGAAAACATTGGACATTTTTTTCTTTGTACTTTTGTCAGTTAAATAAAGGTTAAAGAAAATTAACAAATCACAGATTCTTGATTTTATTACATTTTAAAAAAATATCCCAACTTTTCTGGATTCGGGGTTATTGCAAGTTATTCTGCCATTGACTGCTAGTGTGATACCAAAGGAACAACTCAACATGGAAGCATAATTAATATAATCAGTAAATTAAGAGATGGGATTAGGACCTCTCTCGCTGGCATCATCTACCAGTAGTATCTCAAGCAGCAGGTGTCTGGGCGAGCGGTTTATGGCGCTGTGTACGGTTCTTAGGAGTGTACTCCATGCCTCATTATGAAACACGATCACAATACTGGTGTTTGGAAGGTCATCGGGGTATGTCTTCGTCTTACAGCTGAGGAACAGACAAGAACAGAAACATGTTTAGACGGAGTCAATTCAGTCAGTTTTATTTGACCTTTCACAATACACATTGTTTCAAAGCAGCTTAACAGACAATTATGATGTTAATGTTAATGAAATGTTAATATCTTTATTCCTTACATTTAGCACATTAGAGCTGTGTGATAAAATATAGATTACATTTTGTGGTGATACAAACAATCAAGCAGCCAAGATTTGCTATATAGTATATATTGCTTTGCGCGAATGTACTGAATGTATGCAGGTAAACATAAGGGTGGCCAATAATATAGTTTACATTTTGTGACAATATAAACAAGCAGATGAGATTTGCTATTTAGTGTATATGGGTTATGTTGTGTGTTACTAATTAGTTATGTGATGACAGGACAAGACTGTTTAATAGCATAAGGTTAAAATTGCAATAGAAATTTAAAACATTGTTATGGTCTTAGAGTATATTGTGCATAGTTCTATCATTTTGTGTATAGCTTTCAAGGCACATTTGTCCCAGGTTGCATTAATACAACTTTGAATCATTGATCTCTGACAATGATAGCGAACACTGATTACATACAAACACAAAACCAACTCCTCTTCAGCAGACTGGGAAATATATGTTGCTTGCAAACTTTGAATTAGAATATATGACTACTGAATGGCTCTCAATGAAGAAAGATGATTTTTTCAAGAAACATGGTAATTATGGTATCTAATTATCTATCAAGCAAGATATTGACCCTCAGCATCAAATACCTATATTGAAAGCATGATAGCATGAAATGGTTCCCTTCATATAGTAAAAGCCAAAATCACTTCAGTAACAGAATCTGGTCATTCTCTTTCATAAAGTGAATAAAGAGGACTATATCAAGCACTTCAAACTGGACTGACAGTGCATAGACAGGATGGGGGCAAAAGGGTACAAACTGGAGACAGATTACAGATGATGGCATGCAGCATCTATCTATGAATACCACAGCGACCCGCAGGAGATTTCTGCGGTAGGCAGTGAGTGAATTGCACAAACAATAGAGCTGCTGAGTTATTTTACTGCAATATTATACCATTGTTGTTGCTCTGGGAGACAAATTGATTTAATATCACCCCAAGGTTTTCTTACATGTTTTTCTAACGTATTCATGAATAGTGCTATGGCAAGCCTCACTATTTCTATTGCTCATAGATGTGATTTAAACAAACCCATAACCACAAAGTATTAAACTTAAGCATGTAACTTGTTCCACACTGTGGTAATGGCATAAATGATTCCTCAAATCAAGCAGCTTGTTGGCTATTAGTTTTTTAAGTGATCTGACATTTTCATCAATTTCGTTGTCCAGCTGACAATTTTCACCCGGTAGATGATAAAATAGCAAAACTATTCCACAGACTTAAATTTAAGGAGAGACCCGAGCAATATATCTTTTGACACCAGAATTTCTAGACTAATAGGGCTCTATTAACTTGGGCTGGTAAGCAACCACCTACCAATGATCTTTATTAGCTAAGAAACACATAGTAGCAAGCTTAAAACCACTCAGAATAACACCATAGCAAACTTAAAGCATCACTGGGGAATAACCTAATATCGTGGTTGTGAGTTTTGTGGGCAAGCACCACTGACATTTTCTTCAGGAAGTGTAAAAATCTAGTTGTTCTCCTCCCTCTTTCTTTCTCAGTGCAATGAAAAAGGTCTTTGTTTACAGAATCCAAAGAGCCATTCGAGTTACATAATGAAATCCCAGAGAGCTGTTAAAGCAAAACATGCCACATTCATCTGGTGCATTTGAGTTATGCCACTGTTCAGCATACTGAAGGATGTCATCCCTCCCTGCATTCATTGATGTATGATTCTCTTGGAAGAAGCATTTGCTCTGCAGTTTTGAAAGATATGGCATTTGTGTTCCCCATTTCTTCCCATTTGTTTGACTTTAATGCTTCATTTTAAAATCTTAAGGGAATGTGTAGTGACAGTTAAATGCTTCAGGAAACTACTGTACAATTAAAACTCTGGAGCTTTTACAATTATAAATAATAATAATAATGATAACAAACAGTAACTAAACAATATGTTTTAATCCCTACCACCTATTCTTGTTGAAAATTAATTAAAAAATATCTCATGTCATGACAAAATAGATGTTTAAATCATTTCAATCTAAATTTCCTAACAGACGGACAGATGTTTTCAGTACATATTAAACATATGTATTGACCTTAAAAAAATCCAAACTTCCATGTTTTGCATTATTTTGTCATCTAATTGGGCTTGTGTATTTTTGGTTGATATTTGCGTACAATATATCAGCTCAACTAACTAACACGAATACAACTATCTAATCAATTCATAATCTTACCATATTCTCCCAGAAAAATTGCTAGATTTAGAATATATGTGTACAAAACCACAAAACTTATACCACAGCGATGACAAATACCCTATTGCATCCAGAGCACACCAACCTATTATGAAATCATAAATGGACCAATAGAAGTTTGAAGGTGTTTGACAGGCAACGGCGCGCAAAGTTTTCTAGAAAGTATGCACTGGTCAGCTGTTTGGAACCTGTTTTAAACTGAAACTGTTTCATTGTGGAAAGTCCTTAAGGGTAATTTGTTTCCATGAAGACAGGGACTCTCATGTGAAATTTTAAGAGTCTAACTCAAACAGGCTAGCGGGGCTGATGGCAAATGTAACCATGAATTTTGAGGTAACCACACATGCCATTCATCTAATAAATGCACAAAATGCAACTAGCCACAGAAACTCAGTGTCTGTAGTTTTCACTATAAAAATGACAAATTATTGCTGTTTATATCATTAAAAAACAAACATAAAAAGTCTATTTTTGTTTGAGTTTCTTGTCATTGTCTTTCTTGAAATCTTTCTTCATAACACAAAGGACAACAAATAAAAGCTGATTTGTGTTTTTTGAAATTTGGCAGCAGATTGGATCCTGTGATTACTGTCATTAATATGATCATGAAGCGTTTGTCTGTACAAAAACACACGTGCTCACCCGTCCAGCCGAACATCTGGCAGACTCCTGTTGAGTGTGATCATGTCACTGGCCATCAGGTTGAACTGATTGATTTTAAAGAGCTCTTTCATTTTGTCCTGCTCATCTTTGGGAATAATCACAGCCTTCCCCATTTCACCTGGAGCCTCGTAGGTGCGCGACATCACCGCTGGAACAGAGAAAGCAGGGTGACAGTCAGTGTGGATTATTAATATGAAAATTGCATGGTACTCTGTCTAAACCTTGTGCCCGCCCATATATTTATTGCACACACATTTTGTCTCTGGTTGGACTGTTAAAAGGGTCAGCCATGACATCAAAAAAGGTGCAAATTGCATTTAAATTAAAGGTAATTATTTAGAATTTCCCCAATCAATTCCCATTGAAAAAAAAAAAAAAGTCCTGCCCTTCAGTATTTCTTGTTGAGCATCCCTTTTCACTTAGACGTTAATATTTGCAATTTACTTCACATATGGAAATAAAATGGCTCAAGCTCAGATATCACAACCACATATTGCACATGACTTGTGGTATATGAACACAAAGAAGACTTTCAGAGCCTTCACTGCAGCTAAAATCCATCTAAACTGGCAACCGTGTTCTGAACCATTGATCCATGTTATAGGATCTGTCAACACAGACACTTTCTGTCCTTGAAATTTGACTTAACACCGTGAATCAAACAGAGATGGCAGAGATGGCAAATCAAATTTTTTTTAACTATTTTTAAAAAAAAATTTAAATTGAAATTTTTTTTAACCTTTAGAGAAAAAAAAAATTCACAGGCCTGATCTGAGCAAAATATGCAATTTGGTGCAGAGCTCTGAGCTCCCTCGGCTCCACTGTGGTCCGTCATCCTTCGAGCTCCCTCTCCCTCCAGCTCCACACCTTGGTTCATCGTCACCCTGGTTCTGCCATGGGCCTCCGGCTACACCTCAGCCTTCCACTTGACTCCTCCTTCCCTCTGGCTCTGCCTTGGTCCTCACTTCCTCCGGACCTTAGATGATGCCCTGAACCAAGCGTGCCGCACAAGTGCTGAAAAGTGAAGCCAAAGCGTCTTGATCGGCCCCCGGTGGCTGGTCCCAGCATAGGTCATATAGCCCACCTCCCCATGGGGTCTAATGAACGCTATGGAAACTAAACAATCAAATTACACTTCAAATAAGTTTTTTCCAAAGATGTTTTCTGACATTTAACGTAGTTTTATCACGCTGATTTAAGTTTAAGTGTTCATATTTTTAAAGAAGTTTGATTTTAGTTTGTTATTTGATGCTATAAAAACAGGAATGTGACGTCATGATTGGCAGCTGTGATTGACAGCTTCACTAGACGACACTAGGTGTCACCGGGGCACCATATTACTTTTTTGGGGATTTTTTGGAAGGAGATTAGATCTTTAACTTTAAATTCTACATGTCCATAACTGTTTATTTCTCACAGTAAACTTTGTAGTAACCATTTCTGACGGAGTGAGGGCGGGGCCTTGATATCGCAGCTTTACTTCCGGCTCACTATTGCGCAGACTCGGGTCCCGCGATAACTACTGCGCATCGTCCAAGATGGCGTCGTCCATCTTTTTTTACAGTCTATGCCCTGAACCATCAGCCTCTCGGCTTTGCCTGGTTCTCCACCTCTTCTGGCCCAGATTTCACCCAAACAGTCCACCAGGGCTCCACCATGTCTCCTCCCTCTATTGGCTCTGCAGTGGAGTCACCCTCCTTCGTCCACCTACAAAAGCTCCATCCTTCCTCCACTGTTGGACTTTTGGTTATAGCATGGGAACAAGCCTTCCGGCAGGGGGGGTGTTGTGCCAGGTTTACGTTCTGATGTGTGGACTCTTATTTTGAAATTCTGTACTTTAGTCCTTTAGTTCCTGTCCACTCTGTTTAGTTTCCGTTTCTTTGGTTACTGATAATGTCCTTGTTTTCAGTTGTTTGTCGGTTGTCATTTGCCGCGTTTCCATTACAGATGTGCGCAATATTTTTGCGATATTTCCTAAATGTCAATAAAAAACTATTCCGAAATGACGCCGTATTTGACGCGAAATGACACCATATTTGTCCTGTGGTAACTGAAGATGTTCCTTCAAAAACATTAAAGTAGCACACGTTTGCAAGGGAATCATTTCCAGGATTTTCACCCTCCTACAGACTCCCCTGCATCTGAGGACACAAATTTTGCCCTTGGAAAACTCACTGCCACAATGCTAGGATGCATTCAAAGTGATTACTAGGGTTTTGCAATGTGGCTGTTAAGATGTTTAGTTGTTGCTAGGTTTAGTTGTTTTATGAGTGGTTTGAACATCACTGTGATTTGTATTCTACAATATTATGTGAGGGTTTTTATCACTGCCTTCTATAAACCTACAGTCTGAGCTTTCCCACAGCGATACATCCAGAAGACCAGGTTAAGAGGGTTCAATCCAAACCTCTCTCAGCCAATCACATTCCTCAGTAATGGATTGTCTGATCTGTTGGGTTTCTCAGTTAAGAGGTCAGGGTGAACCTGGTGGTCTGCAGGGGCAGGTTTAGACAGGATTACTCTGAAGAGCATATGCATGACATGTTGGCTTTATGAATACTGACAGAAAACCGCATATGATGCAGCAAGCAGCAAAATATGGCAATATAAGGAGTGCTGTGACTGCAGTATGACGAAGAGCAACTTATCAAGGTCTTTGACAATAACTGCAAGAATGAAACTCTGCAGCATCGCTTCTTAATGTCTGTCTTCAACCTTCACAGTATTTCAAAGCAGAACACCGGGAGATTTGATATACCCTTACACACTGCTCTCTTACTTAGCTGCCTAATCCAAAAATAGCATCCATTTGGGCACAAGGACAGCCCATAATATCATGTCATTGAAATAAATCTGGAAGCGTTGTCCCATACTCTCTGTTCCAAAACCTAGTGAGTTGCCTTCGTAAGCAGTATTTTAAGCTTTTTGAAAAGGAAAGGCACCACATTCTGGATAAATTGCAAAGCAGAAATACTTGTAGACTTTGTGCAGGAGACAATGTACTGTGTCAAAATGTACTGCTTTAATAATAATAAAAGATTATAAATCCAAGATATCAGACAAAGTGAAAAAAAGTTAATAAGGTATGAGGTTTTGGAACCGAGCCGATCTGACCCTTTTAAAGAGATTCTCTAGAGTTATTCATAAAGATGTATAAAAGACGTTAAATAATTAATACTCACTAAATATCTCTCTTTTGTTTTATTAGAATGTAAAGCTCTGTTGCATTCTCAGTCTGGGAAGAGGGTGATGTATACTTAATGATGTAGCAGTTTAGATGTGGAAGCAACAATACCCCACTGCATTACTATATTGATCCCAGTACACTATTTATTAAGCAATAAGATCCATATTTGTGGCAACCTCTGTCCTCTTTAAGGTGGCTGTTTTTTTGATACATCTACTGCAGCGAGAACAACTTAATAATTGGCTGCACAGTAAAGCTAAAAATAAACCAACTTGTTTTATCTTTTGAACAGACTAAAAGTAAAATCTTCCTTGGATAGGATATTTGAAAACTTATCTACAGTAGATATAATTTTACAGAGACAAGAAATAGAAGGAAACTCTAAAGACATTACACATTAGTTACACATCACATTAGTTAGTGGTGTTTCCATTACTATTACTACACTTAGGGCCAGATTAACTAAAATCTTGCGCCAGCGCAAACCCTCTTTTGGCGTAAAATAAATACTGTCAGGATTTACTAACAACACACTGTGAAAAAAAGTGTGCTGAAAAGGCGTGGACAGGGTTATTTTTGCAGCTGCCCTTGTTGGATATGCATTTGTAGAAAATTCTCTTTCAGATGCAAAAGTTATGGGAGAGTATTTAAATTAATCATGCAAGGTGATTTACTCGTCAATTTACTGTATATGCGCCATTATTTAATGCCCCAAAAAAGCATGTCTTAAAGGGGACCTATTATGCAAAATTCCCTTTTATAAGATGTTTGAACACCAATGTGTGAGAACAACCAGCCCATAATAGTAAAAAAAAATGTTTTTAATTCCCATAAATCAAAAGCAGTCTCTTCAAATGAGCTGATTCTGATTCCAACCTACAATGACGTCATTGTAGTAGGGAGAAGCCCCGCCCACAGCCGGTGAGGATCTGCCCCATTAGCACAAACACAGCCCTGAGTGAGAAGCACAGAGTCCGCCATTTCTGTATCCTCGCTGTAGCAGCTGGAGATGTACAGTGTCTGCACCAAATAGGCATTACAAGTGTTGTGGTTTGGGATGCACCAATGAACATAAGAGTCTCCATAGACTTACCATAGAGTCACTGAGGACATGGTGGTTAAATGTAATTTTTGAAGGAAATATCCCGAAGAAAATTGCTAAAGTCTTATACTTTTGCGCCAATCATTTTGCGTCTGTCTGTTTTTCAACGCTGGATTTTAAAAAAGGTTGATTCTGAAAGATGGATCAATACCAAGGATTTGGATCCAGACAAAGTAAGCATAAGTCATTTGCTGTGAGTCATTCCAAAATACCTTTCTGAAAGAGAACTTGTTGGCACTTTCCAAGAGGAGGCGCTGTCCACCACGGCCATGGTGGTCGTCCTTCTGTGCCAACCTGTATTTAGATACATCTCTCCTTGATTTCTGAGTCTGTTTGCACATTACAAGAAGATTACATTCATCTGTTTTGGATAAAACGGAAAAAGCTTTAGCTCCACTCACTAGACATTCCATTTTAAAAGTGTCGATTGAAGCACCATAATGTAATTTTGCAGAAATGTTGCTACAGGCACATTTTCCCAATGAGCCTGGGTTGCTGTTTTTGTCTTGGGCCAGTTAGTATGCAATCACTATAGAAATTCCATGCAACAATTTAAAAACACTCAGGACACCTTAGCAACCTCATAGTAATGCCATAGCAAACACTGACAACACACTAGCATTGTGGCAATGAGCTGTCAACGGAAAACATCAATAGCCATTCACCTTTTTTTTTCAGAAAATGCTAAAACATAGTTCTGCATTATGAAATAATATGAAATATTTATTATATGCCAAAGGAAGTGGAATTCTCCGCATTTCTAAGACTAGGCATAATAAGGATAGATTCCTATCAGAAGATCAGTGACGAACTGTGCCAACTGCCAATTAACTTTTATATAAGATATTTACTAGCCAATGAAGTCAAACTCTATAAATAACAAAGTAATTAAGAGAATCAGTAGGTAATAAGAACTCAGGCTAAAATATAAAGGTAATAATTAACAAGCAATTATGAATCTAAAATCATTATAGTGCACGTTGGTATATGCACTGTACATGTATAAGTGGCTTGCTGAAATGTATAAAATTCCATGCTTGAAACAGAACTTTCAAGTTTTGTGCTGAATTCATAACCTTTAGATAAGTAAGTAAGTAAAGTTTATTTATAGAGCTCTTTTCACAGATAAAATCACAAAGTGCTTTACAAAGTGCAACCAAAATAATAAAACAGTATACAATCAATAAAATTTTTAAAAATTAAAAAGCCCAAAATAAAACCCAGTCAACTAAAAGCTTGATTAAATAATAGTGTCTTGATTTGCCTTTTAAAAGAATCGACAGAGTCGGCCACACAGAGGGACAGGGGCAGGGCGTTCCACAGTCTGGGGGCTACAGCCTGAAAGGACAGGTCTCCCCGGGTTTTATAACGAGCCTTTGGGACCATTAAAAGACTCTGGCCTGAGGATCGAAGGCCACGGCCTGGGAAGTATGTGCATAACAAATCAGCAATGTATTGTGTGGCCTGACCATTTAAAGCTCTAAAAGTTACAACTAATATTTTAAAATAAATACGAAATTTGATGGGTAGCCAGTGTAGGGAAGACAAAATGGGTGTGATGCGTGTCCTTCTGCCAGGTCAAACCAGACCAGACGCCAAGATTTATGAGGCTCGACTGGACAGAGGAGCCCAGAGAACCAAGATGTTGAAGGATGCATGGGATTTTGTTGTCCGGGGTAACAATTAGGGTTTCATTCTTTTTCTAATTTAATTGGAGACAGTTACTAGCAAGCCATGAGCTAACCACATCTTGCCATCAGGGCTAGCTAATCACTGGCGATGACCTCAATAAGAGAAGATCTTTAAGCTGGTCCAACCTTATAAAAAAAGCAATCTATCGCAAATAGCCGACAGACTGCAGTGCTTCTAAGCCCTGCTCTTTCAGCATTGTGGCTGCTTAGACCTCATCTGACTGTTTAATACCCTAATTGCTTTTCTGCCATTATTAAATCCTGAATGCATGGATACAGATTGTATTTCAGACCGACACAAGCTTCCTGTTTGTCCACTTCATTAGAAGCAACAAGCAGACCACAGAATCTGAATGCATAAGACATTTGATGAGGCTCAGAAAAAGACTGTGATTATGGTTGTTGGTGGGCCACGTCTAAACCTGAAAGCAGCTTACGGTACGAGTTAAACCTGTTTACCAGGCAGAGCATTGAAGTGAGGACAAGGACCTGATGATGCTGGGATTAAACAGTAAGAAATGAGCAGCTGGTGAGCACACTTCAAGAGATTCCAAGGCCAGAAAACAATGACAATTCCCTTCATATTGAAAGATCTGCTTGAACCAGAATTGGCTTGATTATAACATCCATTAAAGTTGCAGTAGGGAGTTTTGAGAAAATGTTGACTTAGCCTGAAAATTTGAACAAGCACAACTTCCAGGTCCAACCCCCTTGCTCTCTGCTGCGCTACAGCCCTCCCTCCACAGCTCCTCCCCCACAGCGGAGCCTGCCGTGAACGCGCAGGCTAGTAAACAGGACCACCGATGACGGCAGATTATAAACAGTTATGGAACATTCACTAATAGGGACGAAACATCAACGATATGCTTTACATTGACTATGGCCTGCTCATACTTTGACTACAAACTTGGTCCTCAAATCATTATGTATTTTGCAATACATGTAACTTTATAACGTCGCACTCTTTCTATAAGTTATAAATAGATAGTAAGATAACGTTAAAGGATTAGTTCACTTTTAAAAAAAACTTTTGCTGATAATTTACTCACCCCCATGTCATCCAAGATGTCCATGTCTTTCTTTCTTCAGTCGAAAAGAAATTAAGGTTTTTGATGAAAACATTCCAGGCTTTTTCTCCATATAATGGACTTCAATAGGACACAAACGTTTCAAGGACCAAATGACAGTTTCAGTGCAGCTTCAAAGGGCTTTAAACGATACCAGACGATGAATAAGGGTCTTATCTAGCGAAACGATCGGTCATTTCAAAAATAAATAAAAAACTTTAAGTTTTATAAGCACAAATGCTCGCCTTGCTCTGTTCTGTGATGCACGTTCGTGACTCTCCTGTTTGAACTCGTTCATCAAAATGAACAAATCTTTTTCGAATCATTTCGTTCGTTGAATGAACGAAATGACTCCGAAAAAGACTCGTTCGAAATGAACGAATCTTTTTGCGAGTCATTTAGTTCGTTGAATGAACGAAATGACTCGGAAAAAAGATTCGTTCATTTGGATGAACGAGTTCGAACAGGAGAGTCATGAACGACGGTACGCGCTCGCGCTGTGCAAGAGAGGGGTGATCAGCGCGTACACGAGCGTGATTGACACTGCTAAGACATTCCTCCTGGCTCTGATTGGTTGTTTCTGACCGGGAGCGGTGTATTTTTGCAAATGGCAATAGGACCACAGGGAGGAGCCAGAGGAGCTCGATTTTTTCCACAGATTATCTGTCTCATATTCTACTGTGAGGACATAATGACAGTTTTAACAAATATTTGTTTACAAAAGCTACCTACTGGAGCTTTAAAACATTATTTTTTTTTTTAAATGAAATTATTGTTGTTTTGTTTTGTTATGCCCATTTAAAGGAATGATCACCCTCATGCTGTATAAAACTTCAGACTACTGGAAATAAAACATCCAAAATACATATTTAACTGTTTATTTTATTACACTTTATCTTTTTGTGTCAGAAGATTTTTATTACAATACAAATCTTTTAAGGCAGTTTTTTTTTTTCTCCTGCACTGAGATCCACTGAAATCTGCTGCTTCCACTGAAATCTCCACTTTAGTTGCACTTGCATACACCACCCTAGTGAAAACACCTATTCCACTATGTATTTAAAATACATTTATTTCACACTAGGTATACTACAAAATCCATTAACATATTTACTGACATATCACTTGAGACTTACTGATATAAATATTATAATTACATTTCATTTGGAGAACTTTATTGAACAATGCACGTTTTTTTTAAATTAAGCCTAAATGTGTTTCAATATCACTATTAGAAAGGATAATACGATCACTGTATAATATCAGGCAAGATATTTAAAGTGTACCTAAAGTATACTTGCAATAGTTCTATTTTAGCACAATCAAATATACTTAAGTTTATCTTCAGTTGAACCTCAGCACTACTTCTGAATAACTAAAGTACATCAAAATTAGTTATTCCAATTTAGCAGACTAATTACATCAATTTAGTATACCAAAAGTACAATTGCAGGGTAATTATATTAAGTACATAAAGATGTAAATGTATTTGTAGTATACTTAGCATACAATAAATTTATGTCAATGTTATTAAAATGTTATTTTCACTAGGGAAAACTTCACAGTTTTATTCATATCTATACTCTAAAGGTTTTTTACACAAGAGTTTGTTCATATATCAATCATCTGATTTATATAACTTTTTTTTCTCTAAAAACAGTGATTTTTTTCTACTGACTATTTAATGTATTTTTTTATTTTATGGAGTGAGAAAAAGAGATATTCAAAATCCCCTCAGAAAAAAAAAAAACTATAACTCTAATGAAAATTAAATAAGATTTTTTATTATGACTTCTTCTAGATTTATATGTTTTGGAATAATTTATGTAAATGAGTGCATTTTCAATTAGATAAGGCCCTTTTTGCATTTTTAAACATTACTGACGAAGTATGGTGGTATTTATTAGTTAAAATTTGTATCGTTCTCCTGCAGTGTCTTGCCTTCCTTATTTACTGAAAATGTTCTGCTCAAATGTTATATGTGCTTTGGCAAACATTCAAACTGATGTGTTGCAAGGTCTGCATTTGCCCTCAGAGGTATTGGTTGTATAAAATAAATGTTGTGTTTCACAGAAGAAAGAAAGTCACACAGGTCTGGAAGGACAGTAAATGTTGACAATTTTCATCGTGGGTTTAACTTTTCCTTTCAAATACAGGCTGTATGCTTATCATTATATTTACAAAGTGAGTGTATAAGTGACTACACAAACACATCTGCACGGGTGCACAACGAGCCATCTTAAGAGGCAGTAAATATGAAGAGTGGACACCTGGACTCTTGGAGGTAATGAATAGCCCTTACCATTCTTTTAAACGGTCTGACTCACCTCTGAGCGCAGGCAGGAGTGAGTGTTCCTTCTTGCTATCGCATTTGTTGCACTCACTAAAGTACAGCAGCAGGAAGACGTCCACAAGCACCCAGACCAGAGAGGTGGTCAGCACCACCTTACAGTACACAAAGCGTCTCATGAGCCCCTGCTGCTTCAGGAGTCAGGACCCCACAGATGGGCAGATGAGAGGGACACAGGAGATGGGACAGGGGGAGTTGTGACAGGACACACACTGAGACGTCATCCCACTGGAAGAAGACAAAAGAAATGCATAAATATTATAGGATTGAAATCCTTCTTTGCAAAACTCAGATAACATAGAGCAGACACATTATTAGTTTAGCCTTCAGAAATGATACATAACAAGACTAGCAAGAGTTAAAGACTAAATTACAGACATAATTGCAGATATGCTGAGTATAACAGGTTGATCTGAGATAAACCCTGAGGGCCCTATTTTAACGATCTAAGCGCATGGTCTAAAGCGCAAGGGTAGTTAGGGCGTGTCTGAATCCACTTTTGCTAGTATAACGATGGGAAAAATGGTCAGCACGCCTGGCGCATGGTCTAAAAGGGTTGTTCCTAATGAGTAATGGGTGTGTTTTGAGCATAACATGCAATAAACCAATCAGAGTAAACCCCATTCCCTTTAAAAGCCAGTTCCCTTTCAGTCGATAACGTCAGACGTAGTAGACGGTCGACTGAATGGGAATGGGGATCGCGTCAGAGAGCCTATCATCTTCGAGTACTATTGAACGAGCCAATGGAATTGGCGTGTGTGATTTGCATCACACACTCCGCCCCCGCAGCGCGGGTATAAATACGGAAGTGGATGCAGGCACTAGTTTCCTTTCGCTTCGGAGCCGATCGTCTTTGATTTCTCTGAAGAGTGCTGTTGTATTCAACGAGCGAGTATGTCGGTGTTCTTGCGGGAAGACCTCCCAGTGTTGGTGTTCTACAGCGTGGTGCAGCGGTGATCGCGAGCTTCTCAGCTCTCAACTGCTGTTTTAACAGCATCAAATTTCTACTGTTTTGTTGTGTGTTGATGGTTGGTTAGAGGGCGAGAAGTGAGTGCTTCACTGTTTTGGTTGAAAGACTAATTCAGTATTTGCCGCGGTCATTCCCTGTGTGCTCCGGCACTGGTGACGGTCCCATTCCTAAAAGAGCAATGCGGGTGTGAGTGTGTCTTTTTCAAGATGCCATTCCATTCGTGCGTTTCTGGGTGCGGTATGGCGCTGTTTCCATCTGACGGTCACGAAAGCTGTGTCACATGTTTGGGCTTACAGCATGCTGAGGCAGCTTTGGTGGATGACTCATGTTCCCATTGCGGGAACATGGCCATCTCGGTGTTGAGATCAGCCGGTGGAGCTCCCCAGTGAACCTGCTGGTCCCTCTGTAATGGACTGACCGGTCGTTTCATTTGGGGCCCCTCCAGGAGACAGTATGTCTATCGCAACGTCGGAGGGGGAGCTGGACTCTGGAGATGACGACTCGGCTGCGCTGCCTCCTCCTGGGAGACCAGTGTTGTCCGAGCCAGATCCAGAAATGTCAGCTATGCTGAAAAAGGCCGCCGAGGCGGTAGGGCTCGTGTGGAACCCTCCACCTTGTCCCGAGCCGTCTCGGTTGGATGATTGGTTTATCGGGGTGGGCCGTGCTGGTTCTCAGCCCGCCGCCCCGGTACCTTTCTTTCCTGAAGTGCATGAGGAGCTCACGAGGGCATGGATGGCACCTTTCTCTGCCAGAAACCGCCTAAGTAGCTCCTCCCCCTCACTACCCTTGACAGGGGAGCGGTGAAGGGTTACGAGGCTATCCCGACAGTGGAGCACTCTGTCGCGATGCAACTGTGTCCGGCGGCCACTGCTTTCTGGAGAGGTGATCCTCGTCACCCCTCTAAAGCCTGTAAGTTCTCGTCCGCACTTACGGGCAAGGCTTACAAAGCTTGTGGGCAAGCCGCTTCCTCTCTGCATGCCATGGCGTTGCTCTAGGTGCACCAGGCCCAGGCACTCATGAACATGCACGGGGGTAGCCCGGACCGTGAGCTCATGGGTGAGCTCCGCACTGCAACTGACCTCGCCCTCCGGGCCACGAATGTTGCAGCTCGCGCAGTCGGTTCAGCGATGTCCATGCTTGTGGTCCAGGAGCGCCATCTCTGGCTCAACCTGGCCGATATGAGAGAAGCGGACAAGGTTCGATTCCTGGACTCTCCCATTTCCCAGGTTGGGTTATTTGGCGACGCTGTAAGGTTGTTGGGTTATTTCGCCCAGCAGTTCTCTACAGCCCAGAGGCAGACGGAGGCTATCCGACACATCCTGCCCCGGCGGGACGCTGCTGCCTTCACCCACCCGCCGAGGTCAGATCCTCCGCCTGCTCGTCGCCGAGGGCGTCTGCCCGCGGCCGCCTCAGCTCCCGCTGGACCATCGCAGCAGCCTACACCCAGGTCCCGGCGTGGAGCTGGCCGCAGGAGGGGCGCCAAGCCAGGTGGTAAGCGACAGCGAAAATGCTGAACTTGGACGGGCCCCCCAGGGATGGAGAACTTGCTCTTGGAGTGGTAACCGATCCACTCCCTCTGGCCGGTTGGAGGGCTGGCTGGAGTTTTTTGTTGTGTGTGTGTCTGTTCCGCCGCTGACTCCTGTAAAACGGGGTCAGCGGTATCCACATTTTCAGAAAAAGAGCAAATTTCTCTGTTCCTGGGTCCCAAGAGGACCAGTTGGCGAGTGTGACCCTGTATAGCCTTACACCCCTCAGCTCTCCCTTGGTCGCCAGCAGGCAGCATGGTGCGTTCGAGGACCCGGTCTCCGCCTTATCACGTGCCCCCTGCCGCTAGTGGAGACAGGTAAGTGTTGCACAGCACACTAACACCACACTCTCCACTTTGCTGCCCCACTTCAGGCTCGGCTTCGTTCTCAAGTCAGTGATAAATATCACACTTGGTGTTGAGCAGAAGTGCTCCTGGACTCCAGTGATATCCATCACACCTTGTGCTGAGCAGTGCTCCTGACTTGTGCACGTATATCTTGTCTTCTGGCGAAGGACTTGATTAGCCGCCTCCAGCCGATATGAAGACTAGTTGTAAACTCATTCTTCATGCTATTAAGTGGTGGGTTGTGACCATCCTGGCCCAGGTTTGATCTGCAGCTTAGACCTGAATGACATGTGCTTCAGATCTCTACCTTCCGCGCCGCAGGCCATCCTCTGTTGCGCGTGAGGGTTGAAGTATCAGTACAGAGTCCTTCCCTTCGAGTGCTCCTGAGTCCGTTGGGTCTTCAGGTCAACTGGGAAAGAGTAATCTCGCCCACGGGTTGAGTATCTCTTTTTCAGTTTTGGAGTGGACTCGGTCCAACACGTCTCTCCAGTGAGAGTGTGTTCAGCTGGTGCTTATTGAAGTGAGAAAGGGTCTCTCTGAAAGGAACTTTCAGAGGCTCCTGGGGCATATGGTAGATGCAGCCACTTGGCTTCCTCCATATGAAGACCGCTTCAGCGCTAGCTTCACGATCGAGTCCCGAGGTGACCGTGGCAGAGCAGCTCTCCCTGTGTGACTACGTCATCACGGTCTGCTGCCAAACCCTCAGCAACTGAGGGGCCATGTACAAAGGGCGTGTTTTAACGGGGGCCTGGGCGACCCTCGACTACACGGGCATTCGTGCCTTGAGTTATTAGACATTGCGACCATTGCTCAAGCTTCCCTTCTCAAACTTCTGAGGACGCTTTGTTTCACTTTCCCCGCTCTACTCAATCGTGCCGCCGCCGAGCTTCACGACAGTTACAGCCGGGTGAGTGGAGACTCCACCCCCTGGGTACAGCTGGGTCATGACCACTCCGGGGCCGCTCAGTTGCCTCTCCGGGTTCGTCTCCCTGCCAGTTGTTTCTGTCCGAGCGGACAACCCTTGGACAGACACTGGCTCCCAGCTGCCCCAGGGGCCCGCAGAAATGCGTTTCCCCAGTGAGCCTCCTAAAAGCGACTGCGACTCGGGGTCGCCTTGCGCCTGCTCAAGTCAGTGAATTTAATCACACTTCATGTTGAGCAGAAATGTTCCTGAAACTCAGTGAAGTTCATCACACTTAGGTGTTGAGCAGCAATGCTCCTGTGGCTCAGTGAATTCATCATACTCAGGTGTTGAGCAGAAATGCTCCTGAAGCCCAGTGAATTCTTTCACACTCGTGTTGAGCAGAAATGCTCCTGTGCTCAGTGAACTTATCACACTCAAGTGCTGAGCAGAAATGCTCCTGTAGCGCAGTGATCTTCACATGTCTTGTTGAGCAGTGCTCCTGTCTTTTGCGCCCGTCGCTTGCACCTCGTGCCAAGTCAGGAGGGAACAGGTCTTCGTAGTTGCCCCTTCTGGCCCAACCTGACCTGGTTCCCGTTGACAGCCTTTCTGACTTCCCCTGATTCAGGGACGGGCAGGATGGCACCCGCGTCCTACCCCTGGAGATATCCGGGCGGTTCTACATCTGAACGTGGAGGTTCAGGCGGCTATCACAGAAATGTGATAGTTACCATCACTTCTGCTAGCACCCCCTAAGAGGTGGCGTGCTTATGCATTAGAAGTGGAACCTAGTCGTTGAGTGCGTCTTCTCTCCTGAGGAGGTCCTGAAAGCTTTCGATCATTTCAGTGCTCTCTTTCCTGCAAAATGGGTTGGAGTAGGCTGTTTTCCTCTAATGTTGCCACTATATATATTGACGCATCATGATGCAGAAGCATAGGAAGCACGTCCTGAATGTCAGGTTCCTGAGGAAGCAGAGTATTGTAAATCCTTGTGTCCCTCTTTATCCTCTTGGGCCTTATCTCTGGTGCAACTGCACTACAGAGACCGCCCCTGAGACACTGCTGGCAGTGAGTTAAAAATTCTGTTAAATCAGTTCTCCTGCTCGCTTGGTCTCTACTAGAGGGTAGGGACTTGCTCGCTTTCGGTCAACGTATTGTGCCTGGAGTTCGGGCCGGATAACTCTCATGAAACGAGACCCCGGCCTGGATTGTGCCCAAGGTTCCTACCTCTCCTGTAATGGGTCAGGTGGTGAGCCTGCAAGCGCTGCCTGGAGGAGGCAGAACCAGCCCTGGCTTCTCTGTCCGTCTGCTTCATAGCGGTAATAGACGTGTACAGAACGCAGCCTTAGACCTCAGACCAGCTCTTATCTGTTAGGAATCAGCAGAGAGGGAAGGCTGTTCCAAGCAAAGTGGCCCACTGATATGGTTGCCTTATTTTCGGTGGAAAATTCCGAGATGCTCTTGTCCTCTTAGGTGTCGAGCTCCTCTATGATGAGTGTTTTTGCTCCGCCTGGGCGTTGACAGAGTGCTTTGCTGACAGATTTAGAGTTGGGGGCTGGACGACACCTATTGAACCGCTGCTTCCCGTGGGCTCCCTTCTTATGAAGCCAGTTCACCGTGAACCCGGTTCAAGTGTCGGCTTGCTGCGCCATTCCCCTCCTATGGACTGGATACGTGCGCTTTCTACTCCAGTTGAGTTCTCTTAAGCCGAACCCTGTTGAGTTCCTCCATACCCCTCTGACGCCGGACGTGCGGAACGTCTGGGGTCAGGCCTACCACTCGTAAGCAGTGTGGAACCTGTGTCAGGCTGGGTCCATATGTTGCGGTCCCTACGGTGATCCCATATGTGTATTCTTCCACGATATGACTCCCTACGGCGAGCCCGTGTCTTCCCTCGGCAGAGTCTCTCTGCCGTCACTGTCCGGTGTGTCTCCCCCCGTCTTAGGCTGGAGCCACCCCAGTGACATTCCATATGTTATACTGCCCGGTTCCCGCCCAGTTCATATGTGTATTCTCCACGTTACCTCCCTCTGGGTTGGATGTGACTTCCGCAGCGTCCCTTCCTTCTAATGTACAGGGAACGCTTTCCCAGTGATCCTGTAGGAACAGCAGTGACTTCCCTGGCCTAAGCCCTGTCCTTCCCCGCCTTAAATTTGCGGGGGCAACAGGAGGCAGCTTTAGTGGTGCTTTCAAAGGTTATCCCCATTCAGTCGACCGTCGACTACGTCTGGCGTTATCGACTGAAAGGGAACGTCCTGGTTGCGTATGCAACCCCCGTTCCCTGAAGGAGGGAACAGAGGACGTAGTCCCCTTGCCACTACCGCTGGACCACCGCTGACCCGGGTTACGCTCGGCTCCTCAGCAAAAAGCAACTAGTGCGTGCATCCACTTCCGTATTCATACCCGCGCTGCGGGGGCGGAGTGTGTGATGCTCGTTCAATAGTACTCGAAGATGATAGGCTCTCTGACACGATCCCCATTCCCATTCAGTCGACCGTCGACTACGTCCTCCGTTCCCTCCTTCAGGGGACGTTGTGCTCGCGCCATGGCAGATTGCTATCTACAGTACATGACAGAATTTGCAAGCGGAAAGACTGAACGTTTATTCAGAGCGCAAATGGATCTGCTTGTGCGTGAGGTTAAAGCGCGCAAGCAGACCATCTACGGGACAAGCCAGATTCCACCATATATTTATGTACACAATAATAATCTTTTACATTGTAATCCTTTTATTTTTTAAATTTGCCATGTTTGTGTGCTGCTGCGCATTGCTGCCCCTGTGTGTGTAATAAGCAGAGTGTGCGCGCATTGTGGACCCACCTATAGGCGCATATTACTAATGCGCTCTTTAAATAACAAAAAAAAATATTGCGCCATTGACTTTAGACCAGGTTTTTGTTGGTCAATGGCGCAGACTATTTCAGTTGCCTCAAAATAGCAATGAGCCAACAATGCACCTGAACACACCTCATTTTCAGACCAGCAGCCCATGGGTCCACAAATGGGATCAAATATGTAATTTATATGTATGTAATTTATTTACTCATTGTGAAAGTAGTGTTTCACTCTCAAACTTCCCTCCTGGCTCTCAACGAAGGCAGTCGCATTTTCTCTCCCTCCCCTTACCTCTCCTGCTTTGCTTCTCTCGTCACGTCTACTGTCTTGTACTTTGAGAGACTCTCGCTACACTGCTGTCCAAAACCAAGAAATTATGGATTTGATCAACTGGTCTCTCAACTCAAATGACACCATCTTCTCGACGAGAAGCTTGGGTTCGGGGGAGCCTGACTGCCCTGCCGAAACGTTCGCAGCTGGCTACACGATGGACGCGTGGGAGAGGTGGCGGGTCGTGTGTCTGGTGGATATTTTCGTGGAGGACATTGAAGATATCTACCTATTCGGCACCATGATAACAGGTCTTCTGCTGATTGGATTAGGCATTGCCCTGGTTTATCGAGGAACTAAGCAGACGGTGACAGCTGTCAAAAGCCCCGCAAGGCTGCCTGTGATGATTGAAGCAGTGGGCAGAGCTGTCAGCACTCAGACTGGGTCTATGAACCACAATATGGATAACATCATGGAGAAGCTCACAGCTTTTCAAAGGCAAATGGATCTTTTCAGAGACCAAAATGGACCAGGAGAATAGCCTGTATAAATTGAATGCGGCTACTCGCCCCAAGACCAAACAATCCCAATCTTATCTGTTTCGGCACCCCACTACCAGCACTGGCCTTGGCCAAGGCCGCTGCTGGAACAACAACTCTCCCGGAAGAGCACTGCAGTGAGCCGCTCTTGCATTCCTTCCCCGGCTCCTCAGACACCTGGTGATTGTTGACTCTGCCTGGGATATGATCAAGGTTGTCTCCATGGCAACTTGCTGTGTATCGCTATGACAATCCTGCGGACTGAGGCTCCTAGATTATGGTGCTGGCTTAGAGACTCTCTCCAGGCCTACACACACATGAACTTACACATACACATATATGCACCTGCCCCACACCCCATCCCACGCCTTCGCCGCTTCGTACCCCCAGTCTGACAGGCAGGTCTGTGACCAGCGCCATAATGGCTGCAGGACCGGATGCTGCTTGCCTGGGCTGGACTACCTCCATCCCCCACTCCCAACCGTGTTGCAATGTCTTGTTTGTAGAGTGTACTGTTTATGTGCTAATGTTACTGAGGTGTTTTTTCCTGTTCCCAGACTGTTCTCCTTACAGGAGCATAGTCTGGGGGTTGCCTTTTTTTTTCTCCTCACCTCTCCTCATGTCATGCTGTATTTTTCTCAAGTTGGCGCTGATTATAGCAGCCTCGGTAACACCTTATTACCAAAGCAAATTCCTTGAATGTGCACAACACTATTTGGCAATAAAATTGATTCTGATTCTGAACTAGTAATTTTATACAGTATGCAAGTACATTAATGCAAATGCTTGTAGCAATGGACGTTTGACTTCACAGATTGTTGTTATCAGAATTCAAAACTGCAAGTATGTTTTGCATTTTCAGTTTTGTCTTTCTGGTCAACTATTCAAAGGCTCACTTTGAGTAAATAAACGTGTTTTGTTATATTATAGTTGTAGGGCCCTTAATTAATATTAAATCTGGTTACCTAAATAATATTGCAATAATAATTCCATAACCCCATTGTACTTAAGTTTGTTACCATACAGTAACTCAAGAACATACAACCTAGGCTTATTATACATGCCTCTACCTACATTTTTGCAAAGCTCCAAAAACCAATTATTAATATTCACTGCAGTTTCCAGCTGAAATGAATACTAAAAGGATTGAAAGGGATTGCTCCTGTCTTAGGATTGCTCCTGTCTGCCTTGCTGCTGATCGATTGCTCCTTTCTTCCTTGCTGCTGGTTTGGTCTGTAAGCTCCGTATAGCTTTCTGTTTTGAATCTCTATTTACTATCTCGCGCGCTCACGCTTTTTAAGAGTCTATCAACCAACTGTGGTAAGTAGGATCAGTCAACAAACACGGTGAGTAATGTCTTCTCCTGGTATTGTCACTTGCACTTCGTGTCACATGTATAGCATAGCCTTCTCTGTCAGTACTGAGGGCTTTACATGTGATAAATGCAGGGAGATAGTCATGCTGACGGAGAAGATTTCGGAACTAGAGACACACATCACACACACCAACTCATCGTCTTAATCATACACTCGATTTATTTATATCATATGGAACCGATGCAACCGATATAGACATCATTCCACAAAGTGATGATGTCACTGACCACTACTTGGTAACTTGCATATTACGCACTGCTGCAATATGTCATGCTGCACCACGTTATCGACCAGGTAGAACAATTCGTCCATCCACCATAGATCATTTCTCAAATAGCTTATCTGATCTGTCTCAGCTGCTGCCTGAACCCAAACAAACAGATGAATTAGACGAACTAACTAGCACTATGAGCACCATTCTCTCTAGAACATTGGATATTGTTGCACCCATTAGATTAAAAAAGGTCAGAGAAAAAAGTATAGCACCATGGTACAATAATACTACGTATGTTTTAAAGAGAGAAACCCGTAATTTAGAGCGTAAATGGAAAAAAACTAATTTAGAGGTCTTTAGAATCGCGTGGAAAGACAGTATGTCACTTTATAAAAAGGCACTTAAAACGGCCAGGGCTGAGCACCTCAGCAAATTAATAGAAAACAACCGAAATAATCCAAGGTTTTTATTTAATACCGTGGCTAGACTAACAAATAAACAGACGTCGTCTGAACAAAATACCTCGTTACAGTTTAGTAGTAATGATTTCATGAACTTCTTCACCGAGAAAATTGAAAGCATTAGAATCAAAATCGTAAACGTTCGATTTTTGCTCGCGCCTTATAATTCGGCCGCAATTATCACCCCGCAAGAACAATTACAATGCTTTACAACCATAGAACAAAAAGAGTTAAATAAACTTATCACTTCATCTAAAACAACAACATGTTGTTACGGAATGACAGAAACAGGATGCAATTGCAAAGGCGCTATTTATTATCTCAAATGCTCAGACAGGTATAACATAAAACACACAGCACAACACAGATGAACGGTCGAGCGGACACCAGCGCTGGATGTAAGGTAACGCAGGGACCTCGGTGGGCAAACGGTGGTGGTGCTCTGTGATCCAAACGTGGTGCTCAGTGATCCAGTAGTGGTGCTCTATGGTCCCGTGGTAATCCCAACTCGGTGCTCTGTGATCCAGTGAAGGTGACGAAATCCAACCAACACGACGAGAGACACGGGGAAATCCACGATCCAGGAAGACAGACACGGGAACAGGACAGGAACACGCCAGGGAAACCATACAACGATCTGACAACATGAGACAGCAGTTACTGACATATAAAGGGACAAACAAGTGGAACCAGCTGGCGCCGCTAATCAATGGTAATCAGCGGCCACACCTACACACACGCAACAGCACGCAGGACGAGAGAGAGACAGTGAATGATCAACCGTGACAGTACCCCCTCCCCTAGGAACGCCTCCTGGCGTTCCTAGACGGACTTACCTGTCGATTGTAATCATCGATCAGAGAGTGATCCAGAATGTCCCTAGCAGGAACCCAACTTCTCTCCTCCGGACCGTAACCTTCCCAGTCCACCAGGTACTGAAATCCTCGTCCCCTCCTTCTCGAGTCCAGAATGCGATTAACCGAATACGATGGTTCCCCATCTATGAGTCGCGGCGGGGGGGGAACCGGGACTGGCGGGTTAATGGGTGCATGAAACACAGGTTTAATTTTGGACACATGGAAGGCGGGATGAATTCTCCTGTACGCAGGAGGAAGTTTGAGTCGGACTGTCACCGGACTAATGATCTTGATGACAGGAAATGGGCCAATAAATTTGGGAGCAAGCTTGTTAGATACGGATCGGAGAGGAATGTTCTTAGTAGAAAGCCACACTTTTTGACCAACGACGTATATCGGAGGCTTTGACCGGTGGCGATCAGCCTTAGCCTTGGTGCGCGCCCGCACTTGGAGAAGAGTCTCACGGGCTCTAGTCCAAGTGTGGCGGCACCTCTGGACGAAGGCGTGAGCGGAGGGGACCGCGATTTCGGATTCCGTACTAGCAAAAACTGGTGGCTGGTACCCTAAACTACCCTCAAACGGTGTAAGGCCCGTGGATGACACTGGTAACGAGTTGTGTGCGTACTCCACCATAGAAAGTTGTTGGCTCCAGGAGGAAGGATTCTTGGAAACCAAACATCGCAACACTCTCTCCAAATCTTGGTTGGCTCTCTCGGTTTGACCATTGCTTTGGGGATGGAACCCCGAAGAAAGACTGACAGTCGCCCCCAGTAATTTACAAAACTCTTGCCAAAATTTGGACACAAATTGGGGACCTCTGTCAGAAACCACGTACATCGGAAGGCCATGTAAGCGAAACACGTGATCAATGACAGTAACCGCTGTCTCCTTGGCGGAGGGTAATTTAGGCAAGGGAATAAAGTGAGCCGCCTTCGAGAACCGGTCCACGACGGTCAAAACGACCGTCTTGCCCTGGGAGGGCGGGAGGGCGGTGATAAAATCTAGCGCAATGTGGGACCAGGGTCTCGAAGGGACAGACATCGGTTGGAGTAACCCATCTGGGGGTCGATTGGAGGATTTACCAGTGGCACAAACCGAGCAAGCCAAGACAAAACTGCGGATGTCACGAGCCATAAGTGGCCACCAGAATCGTTGCTTTACCAAAAAATTGGTGCGATTGGCCCCTGGATGACAGGCCACGCTGGAACAATGCCCCCACTGAATAACGTCGGACCGACACCCCTCTGGCACAAATAAACGATTCGGTGGGCAATCGGGCGGAGGCGTTACCCCTTCTAAGGCCTTCATGACCTTCGATTCGACCTCCCACCTGAGAGTGGAGACGACTAAAGTCTCGGGTAAAATACACTCGGGAGTAGACGGGCGTTCGGATTGGTCAAAAATACGAGATAAAGAATCGGGTTTGATGTTTTTAGAACCCGGGCGGTACGAAAGAGAAAAGTCAAAACGTCCGAAAAAAAGTGCCCACCGAGCCTGCCTAGAGTTGAGTCTTTTGGCGGTTCTAATATACTCTAAGTTCTTGTGATCGGTCCATACGATAAAAGGTACCCCTGACCCTTCTAAGCAGTGACGCCATTCTTCCAGTGCTAACTTGACTGCCAACAACTCCCTGTTACCAATGTCATAGTTACGCTCAGCAGGTGATAAACGATGGGACAAAAACGCGCAAGGGTGCACCTTGTCGTCTGTGAGAGAACGTTGGGAAAGAACTGCTCCTACCCCCACCTCTGACGCGTCGACCTCCACCACGAACTGACGTGATGGATCAGGGGCAACAAGGATGGGTGCCGAAACAAAGCGGCTCTTAAGTTTGGCAAATACAGCCTCGGCTGTATCTGACCACCTGAACGTCGTTCTGGGGGAGGTCAAGGCAGTCAGAGGCGCGGCTAGTTGGCTGAAGTTGCGAATAAAACGCCGATAAAAATTGGCGAACCCCAGAAACCTCTGTAGGGCCTTACGGGAATCTGGACTTGGCCAATCAATCACAGCCTTAACCTTGTCAGGATCCATACGCATTCCCTCAGACGAGACGATGTACCCTAAAAAAGGAACAGACTGTGCATGAAAAACGCATTTCTCCGCCTTGACAAAAAGCCCATTCTCTAACAACCTCTGAAGCACTCGTCTGACGTGTTGAACGTGATCCTGGAGAGAAGAAGAAAAAATCAATATGTCATCCAGGTAGACATATATGAATTGATCGACCATATCTCTCAACACGTCATTGACGAGTGCCTGGAAGACCGCCGGGGAGTTGGACAGCCCGAACGGCATGACCAAGTGTTCAAAGTGCCCCCTGGGGGTATTGAACGCGGTCTTCCATTCATCGCCCTTCCTTATGCAAACCAAATGATAAGCGTTACGTAAATCCAGTTTTGTGAAGACGGATGCCCCCTGCAACCGCTCGAAGGCTGAAGACATCAACGGCAAAGGATAAGTATTCTTTACCGTGATGTTATTCAACCCTCGGTAATCAATACACGGTCGCAGAGATCCATCCTTCTTCCCCACAAAAAAGAATCCCGCCCCCGCAGGAGATGAGGAAGGACGAATGAACCTGGATGCCAGAGAATCAGAAATATATTTCTCCATAGCCTCCCTCTCTGGAACAGAAAGTGAATATAACTTGCCTTTAGGCGGAGACTTACCTGGCACTAATTCTATCGCACAGTCATAGGGACGATGCGGAGGAAAAGAAGCAGCACGAGACTTACTGAACACTTCTCTCAGGTCCTGGTACTCCTCGGGCACGTTTGACAAATTCACCGCCTCCTCCTGGAACACAGAGACTGGTACAGACGAACACGCAGACACAAGACATGACTCATGACACATATTACTCCACATAGACACAGAATTGTGACCCCAATCGACTCTGGGATTGTGTAATGTGAGCCACGGATGACCAAGTACAATGGGTGTGAGTGGGGAGTCCATAAGGAGGAATGTTATTGTCTCAGTGTGATTACCAGATGTAGTGAGAGTGATGGGTTCAGTAGCATGTGAAATGTTAGGAATTTGTTGTCCATTGAGAGCATTGACGGCGATCTGGTGCATGAGTGTGGAAACAGGAATGTGAAGACGATGTGCCAGTCCAGAGTCCATAAAATTACCTTCTGCACCCGAATCCAGTAAAGCCTTAGTGTCGTGCGTATGGGTTGCCCACCTAAGTCTTACCGGAAGGAGAGTAGATGATGATGGTGATGAGGTCTTCTGGGCGGAGATCCCACCCGATAGTAGCCTCATTGTTACTACCGGGCTTGATCTTTTACTGGGCACGAGTGGATAAAGTGACCCGGCTTCCCGCAGTACAAGCACAGTCCTTGGGATCTCCGCCGTTCTCTCTCCTCCCGGGAAAGCCGAGCTCTACCCACCTGCATGGGTTCGGGATCGGAGCTGGGGCTGACCGTGTCCATGAAGTCGGTGCGCGAGCCCTCCGCGCCGCGAAAGGGTTGGTTCTGTTGAAAGCGACCCATTCTGTTCAAGCGAGCATCCACTCTCAAAGCCAGTTCAATGAGCCCATTCAGTCGAGGAGGTAAGTCCAGCATATAAATCTCCCGTTGGACACGGTCAGCCAACCCATGCAGGAATCTATCCCACTGCGCCTCCTCGTTCCAACGGCACTCTGCAGCCAGGGTGCGGAACTGGATGGAATATTCCGACACCGAGCCGTTTCCTTGGCGGAGATCGGCGAGTAGTCTGGCTGCCTCCCTACCCGCCACCGCGCGATCGAAAACTCTCTTCATCTCCTCGGAGAGTGCCCGGAACGAGGCGCAGCATGGGTCTTGATTCTCCCACACCGCCGTTCCCCAAAGAGCCGCTTTGCCGGAGAGCAGAGTAATCACAAACGCCACTTTAGATTGTTCATTTTTGAACGTCTGTGGCTGTAAGGCAAAATGCATGGAACAACGAGTCAGGAAAGCTCTGCAGTATTCAGGTTCACCTCTGTATCCCTCAGGTGTAGGCAGTCGCGGCTCTCGCTGGTGGTGTGGCTCTGGAGGAATGGGTTGAACGGGCGGTGTGGGTGGCGCAGTGGGAACTCTTAGTTGTTGAAGCTGTTGGGTGAGCTCGGACACCTGCGTCACAAGCGCTTGGACCGCTCGACCCGTGTTGGCGATCGACTCTTGCTGTTGATCCATTCTCGTGATGCTTCTGGCAGCGAAGTCGTCCCAGCTCGTAGCGCCTGCTGCATCCATGAGGGGTCAGATCGTTCTGTTACGGAATGACAGAAACAGGATGCAATTGCAAAGGCGCTATTTATTATCTCAAATGCTCAGACAGGTATAACATAAAACACACAGCACAACACAGATGAACGGTCGAGCGGACACCAGCGCTGGATGTAAGGTAACGCAGGGACCTCGGTGGGCAAACGGTGGTGGTGCTCTGTGATCCAAACGTGGTGCTCAGTGATCCAGTAGTGGTGCTCTGTGGTCCCGTGGTAATCCCAACTCGGTGCTCTGTGATCCAGTGAAGGTGACGAAATCCAACCAACACGACGAGAGACACGGGGAAATCCACGATCCAGGAAGACAGACACGGGAACAGGACAGGAACACGCCAGGGAAACCATACAACGATCTGACAACATGAGACAGCAGTTACTGACATATAAAGGGACAAACAAGTGGAACCAGCTGGCGCCGCTAATCAATGGTAATCAGCGGCCACACCTACACACACGCAACAGCACGCAGGACGAGAGAGAGACAGTGAATGATCAACCGTGACACATGTTTATTAGATCCTATACCAATTGAACTACTGAAAGAAGTGTTACCTATAGTGGAAGAGCCTATTCTCAATATTATTAACTCATCTTTATCTTTAGGTCATGTTCCAAGAACGTTCAAGCTGGCAGTTATAAAACCTCTTATTAAGAAACCACAATTAGATCCAAATAACCTAGCAAATTACAGACCCATTTCGAATCTTCCTTTTATGTCAAAAATATTAGAAAAAGTTGTGTCCGCTCAACTCGGCTCTTTCTTGCAAGAAAGCGACATCTATGAAGAGTTTCAGTCTGGATTCAGGCCACATCATAGCACTGAAACTGCGCTTGTTAGAATCACAAATGATTTACTTTTAGCTTCGGACCAAGGCTGTATCTCAGTACTAGTTTTACTTGATCTTAGTGGTGCGTTCGATACTATAGATCACACAATACTCTTAGATCGACTACAAAATTACACTGGTGTTCAAGGACAAGCATTAAGCTGGTTCAGGTCATACTTATCTGACCGCTACCATTTTGTCTACTTAAATGGAGAAAAATCGATTATAACTTCGGCAAACTATGGAGTGCCGCAGGGATCTGTGTTTGGCCCTTTATTATTCTCAATATATATGCTGCCACTTGGTAATATTCTAAGGAAACATGGAATTAGTTTCCATTGTTATGCTTATGACACTCAAATATATATTTCATCACGGCCAGATGAATATGCTAAATTATCCAAATTGACAGATTGTGTTAAAGATATAAAAGATTGGATGACGCGTAATTTTATTTTATTAAATCCAGACAAGACAGAGTTAATACTTATCGGTTCTAAAAACCGTCCACAAAACCTTTCACAGCACGACTTTAACATAGTAGGATGCCCTGTTACTTTATCCGCTACAGTAAAAGACCTGGGTGTTACCAAAGTCCTTTTAGGCAAGTCAGGCCACTCGGCCGCCATCTTGGCAACGCCTCCGGGCAGCTATTTCGGACTAACAAGACCAGGCTCCTATCTAAATGAATGGGCAGAGAGTAAGAACTGCACTTTCACTGGTCACCGGGACATAAAAACTGCATGTATAGAAACAGCAGTAAAATATGATAAAAATCGATGAAAAAGTTTGATGACTTTGCCCCTAAATAAGGTTTAAAATGCCTTTCCCCCACAGGTTATGCTTTTACTACACATGCGCAAGGGTTCTCTCCCTCTCTGACGTGCGCACGCTGCACGGTTTGAAGCACAGTATGTGTGAGCTCTCGCTCGCTCGCTCTAGATTCTGGGAGATTTTAACTAATTTGCGGGCATCAGGGAGCCGCTATAAATATGCGGTAGACACTTGGGATGTCTGATATTTACACAACGCACACATACACTGCATATCAAATCTGCCGCCTTTTCAAACAGTAACGTATTTTCCACTGTCGCAAACCTCAACTGTGCGCATGCGTCAGTGGAACCAGACGATAGGCTTAAATGTTTCCCGGCTTGACTGTTAAAGGCAGACGATTGGCTTTTCAGTGGGAGGGGCGGGACATGTGCATACAACCGCCATCTTTGGCGTTACGGGTTTTCCCTATATAGTTGTATTGAGGATTGAGTAAGTGGCATGTCTCTATATAAATAGTCTCTGGTGTTACATTAGACTGCAACCTGTCTTTTGAAAAGCATATTTCATATTTTACAAAAACTGCCTTTTTCCACCTTAGAAACATTGCTAAGCTACGTAATATGCTATCAGTCTCTGATGCAGAAAAGTTAGTTCATGCATTCATGACCTCGAGACTAGATTACTGTAATACTTTATTAGCTGGTTGTCCTGCATCTTCAATAAACAAGCTACAGTTAGTCCAAAATGCAGCCGCTAGAGTTCTTACTAGATCAAGAAAATATGATCATATAACACCAATTTTATCATCACTTGATTGGTTACCTATAAAGTTCCGTATTAAATACAAGGTATTGCTTTTGACTTATAAAGCTCTAAATGGTTTAGCTCCAATCTATTTAATGGATCTTCTATCGTCTTACAATCCATCGCGCTCTTTAAGATTACTAGATTCGAGGCTTCTGGTCATTCCTAGGATATCCAGATCCACCAAAGGAGGCAGAGCATTTTCACATTTAGCTCCGAAGCTCTGGAATAGCCTTCTTGATATTGTTCGTAGCTCAGACTCGCTCTCCCAGTTTAAAACTAGACTGAAGACGCATCTATTTAGCCAGGCATTCATATAAATTTTTTATCTTACAGTTACTGTAAATTCGGCCTCTAGTTCATAAACGCCAGAGGAGAACTGGCCCTCGACTGAGCCTGGGTTCTCCCAAGGTTTTTTTTTTCTCCATTGGGTCATCTGATGGGGTGTTAGGACACCATTAGGTCACTGGATGGAGTTTTTCGGTTCCTTGCCACTGTTGCCTTTGGCTTGCTCAGTTGGGGATATTCAAATTAATTAACCGATCATACCATTGATCAGCTCTACCAAACTTGGATGTCTTTTTTCCAGTAATAAACAAACATTGTTAAGTTGTTTTGATTGATACTGTGAAGCAGCTTTGATACAATCTGTATTGTGAAAAGAGCTATATAAATATATTTGACTTGACATCCAAACTTAAATTGAGTATAGTAAGAGTGCAAGGGCTTTAGATACTGTTTTGGATGCGACTAGATTTATGACCTCTGTACATTGTTCAGTTCCGGCTGTAGGGCCCGTGCAGCAGGGCAACTGGGTGACCGTGAGACGCTGAAGTCGCGGGACAAAAAACAGCTCTTCCACTCCAATTACCATAACAAATAGATTCTCCCCACTCAGTGAAACACTCACTGAGAATCCTGTTGAAAGTGCCCTATTTATTGGCAATTCAATTACAGGAACCTGAAAATAGAGACATCAGCCATCATTAGCCCCTGACATCAAAGCAAATTTAAAAGTTCTGGCTAATGCTAATCGTAAATTCTCTAAGATTATTATTCACGTTTGCTATAGTTATAATGTTAATCTATGCGTTAGTTTGTCTGTATGAGACAACATTAGAATAAAATACTGATCATATTTCATCATGTTGAGCTATATAGCATTGATTCGTTTTATGTACATTTGCTCCCCTTTCTAATAAAGTACATGCAAGAGTGGCGTCTCTGTCAAGTCGAAATTTGTCATGGACGTGGAGCTCTCGGCATCTCGAAAATGCCACGCTGATATTGATCCTCGTTTTAGTTCTCCTTTTGTCCCAAAGTCTGCTTGCCATGGTCCATAATGTTTGAACAAAACAAAAACAGCGTGAGCGTGCCGCTAGACGTAACGCAGTTGTCCACGTCTGTCACCATGGTTACTATGGCAGTATGAGCAGAAACCAGGGATAACGCGGATATTACATCATTGACAGGCGACAACTGAACATGGACGAGCCATTGTTTAAAATTGGAATTTCTTTGAAATTAAAAATCTTTGGGAACTTTTGGGATATTGTAAGTACACAACTACAGGAAATATATCACACTGTGCACGTGATTTTTGGATATTTAATTATAAAATCGTACATACTGTAGCTTTGAAGAGATGCTTTGAGAGGTCATAGATCCTCTTCTTAATATCATTAATTCATTTTTGTCATTAGGATATGTGCCAAAAACTTTGAAGCTGGTTATGATTAAACCGCTTGTTAAAAAAATGCAACTTGAACCTACAGAATTAGTCAATTACAGGCCGATCTCGTATCTACCTTTTCCGTCAAAGATACTAGAAAAGTCAGTATCCTCACAACTATGTTCCTTTTTAAAAAGAAATGGTATCTGCGAGGATTTCCAGTCAGGATTTAGACCATACCATTGTACTGAGACAGCTCTTATTAGAGTCACAAATGATTTGCTCTTATCATCTGATTGTGGTTGTATCTCTCTATTAGTGTTACTCTATCTTAGTGCTGCATTTGATACTATTGACCACAACATTCTTTTAAACAGACTTGAAAATGATGTTGGCATTAGTGGAATTACATAAATGGTTTAAATCATACTTATCTGACCGTTATCAGTTTGTAGCAGTAAATTAAGAGATGTCTTATCGATCACAAGTTCAGTATAGAGTACCACAAGGCTCAGTACTAGGACCGTTGCTGTTCACTCTGTACATGCTACCCTTGGGAGATATCATTAGGAAGCATGGCATTAGTTTTCACTGTTATGCTGATGATACTCAGCTCTATATTTCTTCACGCCCTGATGAAACTTACCAATTCACAAAATTACCAAAATGCATAGCTGATATAAAAACTTGATGACAAGTAATTTCCTACTACTTAACTCTGAAAAAATAGAGATTCTAATTATTGGGCAAAAAACTTCCTCATGTAATAACCTAGAATACTGTTTAACACTTGATGGCTGCTCTGTCAAACCTTCGTCTTCGGTTAGGAACCTGGGTGTGCTCTTTGATACCAATCTTTCATTTGAAAGTCACGTGTCTAGTATCTGTAAAGCCGCATTCTTCCATCTTAAAAATAAATCTAAATTACTTCATATGCTCTCAATGGCAAATGCGGAACAATTAGTTCATGCGTTCGTGACATCAAGGCTAGATTATTGTAATGCTCTTATGTGTGGTTGTCCAGCACGCTTAATAAATAAACTACAGCTGGTCCAAAACGCAGCAGCTAGAGTTCTTACTAGAAACAGGAAGTATGACCATATTAAGCCGGTTCTATTAACACTGCATTGGCTCCCTATTAAACATTGTATAAATTTTAAAATATTGCTGATTACTTAAAAAGCACTAAATGGTTTCGCTCCCCAGTACTTGAGTGAGCTCTTAACGCATTATAGTCCTTAACGTCTATTGCAATCTCAAAATTACGGCCAGTTGATAATACCTAGAATATCAAAATCAACTACTGGTGGTAGATCCTTTTCCTATTTAGCACCAAAACTCTGGAACAATCTTCCTAACATTGTCCAGGAAGAAGAAACACTCTGTCAGTTTAAATCTAGACTAAAAACACATCTCTTTGACCTAGCAGAGACATAACACATTATAATCTTCTATAATTCAATGTTAGGCTGCATAGATTAGGTCAACTGGAACCGGGAACACTCCCCATAAATCCTGATGTACTCGTTACATCATAAGAAGAATGGCGTCTACGCTAATATTAGTCTCTCTGTTTATCCCGAGGTTTACCGCAGTCCGCGGGATCCAGGCCGTATCCACATAGGAAGTAGGACCTGCACCTGGACACGACGACAACTCAGTCCTGAAGTGTCAACTAGTCTCTCCACTGTGAAGGCCGCCTTCTCCTTCCCTTTACCTCTGTACAAATAAAAACGCTGTCAAAATAGTTCCGGTTCACATGGCTACGCGGAAGCGATAAATAATTCTGTATTATAAATTTGTAAGGCCAGACAAGTAATTTGTTGAGGTCAATTTGGAAAGAAAGACAACACGCATGCGCACATATATATTCAAACACGCATACCTATAGACTACACACGTAATATGCATGTGCACACCGTCAGCGTTTTCACAGGTTTGCGTTTTTAAAGCTTGCTCAGACAAAACATTTTTTTTTTCAAGGCTTGCACCTAGGAACCTATTTTAAGGTTTGCGTTTTTGAGCCACCAGGCACTGCTGTTGTGCAAATGAGCGGGCCGGAGCGCGTTAAGGGTTTTCTGTTAGATCGGTGTCGTGTAAGCGGCCCATAAGTTAATAACTAATGATCTTTGCAACGGAAGTTAATCAATCGAAACTAACTTTAGCTGGACAATAACTTTATTCTAGAGCTGCTGTAAAGCCAAAACAATCTCTGTTACTTTAATTTCCTATTATCTGTCACAATCTCGGATTCCATAACCTTTCTCTCTGGCCATCACAGGGCGCCCTCGCCTGAATATTGATGCTCAAGTCACTACATTTTCCAACTAACCCCGTTCCTGACTCTAATTACCTTGGCCAGCTGAAGCCCGTTTGCCACCCTATTTAACCACGCTTCCCACAAGCTTCCAGTGCGAAGTCTTGTTTTGCTACTGTGAACATTTCTGAGCGTTTCTACCTGTTATTGCCTACGATTTAGCCTTGTCTACACTGCTGAGCCCTGCCGACGTTGACCTGTGCCTGTTTGACCATCCTTTCAATAAAGACATAAACTGCACATGGATCTCTCGGATTCCGTTGATTCACAACAGAAGACTTCGCCGCAACCAGATCCAGCAGCAATGTCTACCCTGACCGCTGCCTATTCAGCCCAAGCGGACCAGATCGCTGCCCACCACCATCAGTTGAGCCATCTTTCCTCGCTAATGGATGAGCTGGTCAAAGCTGTTCACGGTCTCCAGGCCTCCACAGCGGACCCAGCGACCACGCAAGCCGCACCCGCGGTCGTCAATCCCACGCCGGTCCAGCCCATGGCAACTCTGCGTCTCGCGATAGCCTTCGTTTGTTCGTTGCTGACGGGGAAGGCGCTGGAATGGATAACGGCCGTTTGGAGAGTAGACGGTTCGGCGTTTCCATCTTTTGCCGTGTTCCTCCAACGCTTTCGGGAGGTTTTCAAACATTCCAGGGAGGAGAAGAGGGAACACCTCCGAAAACTATATATATATATATATATATATATATATACATCGTTTATATATATATATCGCTTGCTAGAGCTCTCACAGGGGAAATCCACCGCCACTGAGTATGCTCTCACGCATCGCACTCTCGCCACATAGACTACTTGGAATGACGACACTCTCAAGTTACTCTTCCGGAGGGGCCTGAACCATGACCTGCAGTCAGAGCGGCAGGGGCCTCGATCAATTCATTAACCTCACAATTCAGACCGACAGATTTGTAACACCCAGAAGTCATCACGCCAGCTGCCTGCCGGGTTACTACAACCTCTTCCCATTCCGCAAGCCCTTGGTCACACATAGCCGTTGACTTCATCACCGATCTATCAGTTTCCGAAGGCAACACCACCATTCTCACTGTAGTCGAAGCTCCCCACAGCTCTGCAGACCGCAGAACACCTCTGTAACCAGGTCTTTCGGTTCTACGGTCTGCCTGAAGATATTATTTCCGATCGGGGGCCCCAATTCACATCGCAGGTGTGGTCAGCCTTCTTCAAGACACTCCAGGTCAATGTAAGCCTCACATCCGGGTATCATCCCCAGTCCAACGGGCAGGCCGAACGCATGAACCAGGAAGTCATCAGATTCCTGCGCTCCTATTGCCACCAACATCAACAAGACTGGAGTCGTTATCTAATCTGGGCCGAATATGCCCAGAATTCCATCCAGAAGCACTCTACTGGGTTAACGCCCTTCCAATGCATCCTGGGTTTTCAACCGCCCCTCTTCCCGTTTTCCGGAGAGCCCACCAATGTCCCAGCCGTAAACGATTGGGTAAGACGCAGCGAGGTGTAGCGACAATGAGTCTTACATTGAATTAGCTCAAATTATATATAGGGAATTTTAATAATTAATCATGAATATGATTAATATACTGCATATTACAGTTAAATTATCGAAGTTGAAAATAGATCGATTGTATATATGAATGATCAATCACAACGAATTATAATTCTTCATTCATATATCAATGGTCCCTTTCCAGATCGATTATATGAGATAACCTTTAATGGAATTAATTTAGTTATCGAACAATCTGTTTGTCCAGCAAACGGCCGTAAGATTAACTTATCAACTTCTCAACAAGGTTATCCCTTCCTTATAATTCCAAAAAGCTATTTTCTGGCCATGAAAATTCACCTTCTTGTTATTATAAAATTTAGGTTACTGAAATATTAACGAATTGTAAAGCTTTGTAGCTTGATCAAACACTTCATTGACTTTGTAAAAATTAGCATTTCAGACGAACAATCAAGAATATAATGGTTTTAATAATTGGACTAATAATGCATCAAACTACAATTCACACGGGATACATGTATGTACACTCGAAACAAACAAACGAAAAACATTACAAACACGAATTAAAATAGGATGAGAGAGGGAGAGAAAACGATATATATATATATATATATATATATATATATATATATATATATATATATATATACATCGTTATATATATATATATATATATATATATATATATATATAGAGAGAGAGAGAGAGAGAGAGAGAGGATGAGAAAGTGAAACTAACGGTCAGGATGAGAGAGATCACCGGGGTGATCGCAGCATGGCAAAAATCACAGACATCAAAACCCTTAGAGAGACAACAAGGAATCACAAAGATCAAATCCCCTGAATGGGGTAAACAGATCTTAAAGCATTTAGATCGATAGGAATTACGATACTTGCAAGATTCTTCGTGTGGCTGAGAACCAAAGCGTGTGTGTGTGTGTCTCTGTCCTCGTGTCACGCGTTCACGTGGTCTTTCAGAGCGAAGGAGCGCGGTAGTTTGAATGTCCTTTGAGGTGCAGTTGCTGGTTGGTTCAAAGAGTCTCTTTAAAGTTGAAGTTGCCGATTACGTTCATTTCGCTGAAAGTGAACGTAGGGAAGTCCGAGGACGAAAATAAAGAAAGATTAAAGAAAAAGGAGAAACACTGCGTAAAGCTCCCCAAGGAGCCATGGCACGGAAACCTCTCACAGGGAAAAAGCTCTCCCAGAAACTTCTGTGTCAGTCTTTTATGGAGAGGAGGGGTTTACGCCTGCTTCGCGTACGTGAACCAATCATCTTAGAGTATCTCGAGCGGGAAAGTTTTTCTTTGTCCTATCAGGATGATTTGTGACGGTATGAAATTTTGGTCATTTCTAACCAGAAAGATTGTACACACAGAACAATACATTTTACTGTAATATCCTATGTATGACTGGTTTGGTCAAAACAAGACGGTCAAACAGGTACCAAGAATGGCCGGAAAGAGTAGAAGAAACATAAAGTTACATTCATATGCAGAATTACACACATTTATTGTTCACTCACACGACTATAAAGTCATAATACCGGCTACCATGACCTAGGAAAGATCAAATTCATGTTTATACATTTCTTAAGTGGTTATACTTATAGAAAATATAAGATTGCAGAGTCTATTCATTTTTCTTTATCAGAATTCACGTGGGAGCTATGGTTCCCTTGGAATTCCTTTTGGGGGTCATAAAGTTTTATGACCTAGCAAGAGGGAGAGGCACAGAATTTGATCCTGTTAGGTATTCTTTCTTTAGAAATACACTTAAGATTCAAAGTTACAGAACAGTCTCAAATTTAATCTATAGAATAAGACAAAACTAATTAGATATGCATGCATACAGGAAGGTTAGATACAATTCTGTGTTTAAGGATATTTCTATCCTAAGTTGCACACAGAGGACGTTTGTGTGCGGGTATGAATGGCGTGTGTGTATAAGTTCATCCCGTGGTTGGCGCGGGCTGTTGCTCCCCCCTTCTTGGGGAATCACGTGGGGAATCCTGTGGTCAGCATCTGTCCATCCGTGGTGTGTACCACGTGAGGGTTTCAAGAACAACAGGATTCTGTTTCTTAATTGCGCAATGCGTCATAAATGGAGTTAATCAATGACCTGCTGGCAGACATTGGGGCACCATTTCACATGATTCAAGGTTTTGTGAATTAAACATATATGTGTTCATATTTGCTCAGTAGTGAATGGAAAACAGGATTCGGTCAGTCGCTACAGAGGAGACCTGGAATCAGGCCCATATTCACCTCCAACAAGCTGTTCGTCGTCAGGAGGAGATGTCCAAGGACCAGAGCCCCCAGCCCATCCTAGTGGAAGGTGAGGAGGCCTACCGAGTCCAGGAGCTCTTGGACTCCAGACGTCGGGGCAGCTCCTTACAATACCTGGTCCATTGGGAGGGATACGGACCTGAGGAACGATCATGGGTGAACACCGCGGACATCCTAGATCCCAGTCTGATCTCTGACTTTCACTGAACTCACCCCACCAAACCGGCCCCACGACCACGTGGCAGACCCCGACGTCGTCAGGCTCCTCGCGCCAGGAGTCGCTCGCAGGTAGGGGGCTCTGTCACAATCTCGGATTCCATAACCTCTCTCTCTCTGGCCATCACAGGGCGCCCTCGCCCGAATATTGATGCTCAAGTCACTACATTTTCCAACTAACCCCGTTCCTGACTCTAATTACCTTGGCCAGCTGAAGCCTGTTTGCCACCCTATTTAACCACGCTTCCCACAAGCTTCCAGTGCGAAGTCTTGTTTTGCTTCTGTGAACATTTCTGAGCGTTTCTACCTGTTATTGCCTGTTCGAATATCTCGACCCTGCCAGCCCCGTTTTTCTCCCTGTTCGCCGCCTGCCTGTTTCACCTCTGCCTGGATTTCAGATACTGCCTGTTCTCAGCCTGCTCTGATCTTTTGCCTGGTATTCTGACTACGATTTAGCCTTGTCTACACTGCTGAGCCCTGCTGACGTTGACCTTTGCCTGTTTGACCATCCTTTCAATAAAGGCATAAACATGCACATGGATCTCTCTGATTCCGTTGATTCACAACATTATCACCGTAAAACTGCTTTGAAACAGTCTATATTGTTAAAAGCGCTACATAAATGAAGGTGACTTGACTAGTGGCAGGAAAACAAACTTTTTTCCTTGTCCCACAAATTATGATTGGGGCAAACAATTATGGAAGCTTGTTTCCGCCACAGAATAATAAATAAAAAAGGTAATTGCAGCTTTTTATCTCAAAATTCTGACTCACAATTGCGAGTTATAAAGTCGTGATTGCGTGATATAAAGCCGTAATTGGGTATTTTAAAGTCAGAATTGTGAGATATTATCGAGTTTATATCTCGCAATTCTGACTTTATGACACGCAATTGTGAGTTTATATATCACAATTCTGACTTTATAACACGCAATTGCGACTTTAAATCACACAATTCTGACTTTATATCTCGCAATTCTGAGAAATAAAGTCAGAATTGCGAGATGTAAACTCGCAATTGTGAGATAAAAAGTCACAATTATCTTTTAAAATGTTTTATTCTGAGGCGGGAACAAGCTTCCATTGATAATTGATTAATAGAGGCTTAAAAGTTATTTCCTGTCGCTCAAACAGTTAAGCATGACACTTGCTTTGGTAAGTTGCTTTGGATAAATATGTTTGCCAAATGGAAAGATTTATGTTGTATCGTAAATGATGCACTATACACTATGCACTTAACCGTGTATACATTTTATAAAGTTATTTTGTCAATCAACATCAGAGTCTAATAGCCCCTCCCCCTCCGCTACCTAGTTAAAGCTGCGACAGTTGAGTGAATGAGGGGTCCAACATTCCACACTTAACACTTTTTCGAATAACTAACATTGTCTACACCAGACATATCAGTTGTCACATTGCGCCGCAACAGCTTTTGGCTGTCTACACTAGATGAAACAAAGCGACCATTGCAAATCCATTTGTTCTTCATGTCAGAAGTAGCACGAGCGCTTGAAGTACCTCAGAAAGAGAATGGGTTTAGTTTACTTAAACCTGTTTAATGTCCGGAATTTATCATGTTGCCCCAAGCTGCATCAGGAGTAGACAGCATTACTGATTATAATGAGTTCTATTTAATTTGTCGAATTGCATCGCGCCGCTCTCTTCCAGGTTACTCGCACTATTTATACTACAAAACGTCATAGAATAGTGCAAAAGTACACAAATTGGGACACACCTTAATTTTAGTCTGATTCTTTGCACAACGCTGTTATGACCTTAGAACACTTACCATAGTGCATGATTTGTAAACTAATATATTTTGATGGTTGCATTACATAACTAGCTCCATATGGTTTTATGACCATAATAAACTTGCTCGAAGCTCACCTGCTGACTTGTGATGCGGAGCGCTTGAATATGAGTATTGTCATACACGAGTCACAATAAAAGAGCTTGAAGACATGTAGAATAGAAGAATAGAATAAAATTAGGCATTTATATAGCGCTTTCATATGTACTACTATACACCCAAAGCGCTTTACAATCATGTTGGGATCTCTCCTCAACCACCACCAGTGTGCAGCATCCACTTGGATGATGCGACGGCTGCCACAGTACAACGGCGCCAGTGCGCTCACAACACACCAGCTATAGGTGGAGAGGAGAGAGAGTGATAGAGTCAATTCAATGGATGGGGATTATTAGGAAGCCATGATTGGCAAGGGCCAATTGAGGGAATTTGGCCAGGGCACCGGGGTTACACACCTACTCTTTACGAGAAATGCCATGGGATTTTTAATGACCAGAGAGTCAGGACCTCGGTTTTACATCTCATCCAAAGGACGGTGCTCTTTGACAGCATAGTGTCCCCGTCACTACACTGGGGTGTTAGGACCCACAGAGACCACAGGGTGAGCGCCCCCTGCTGGCCTCACTAACATATCTTCCAGCAGCAACCTGGTTTTCTCAGGAGGTCTCCCATCCAGGTACTAACCAGGCTCAGCCCAGCTTAGCTTCAGTGGGCAACCAGTCTTGGGCTACAGGGTCATATGGCTGCTGGCCATATGTAATTGCAAGCTAAAATGGCATAGTTGCTTCAGTTGCTTTTTCCTCACGGTTGCTTTTGTTAACACTTTTAGTTAGGTTTAAGATAGGATATAGTATGGTGGTACATCTTTTTTTTTTTTTAAACATGTTTATATAGCGCTTTTTACAATACAAATTGTTTCAAAGCAGCTTTACAGAGAGGAAATAATGATAATGAGGAAAATAATGCAAAAAAGTTTGTTTCCAGAAGAAAATAGCGTCACAGTCCAGCTTAAGCAAGTTCAGTGATGTTTAATTTTTATTTAAAAAAAGTTATTAATTTAGTTCATTTATATATAAAGCCGCTCTGCAGAAAACCGTGATGTCATCGTCCAGCTCAGTTCAGTTCTCAAATAGTGTCAATGCAATCAATATTATTGTTGAAAATTAAATTAAATGTTAAATTTAATGTCCACAACTAAGCAAGCCAAAAGCCAATGGCAACAAAGGTGAAAAAGGCGACAGTGGCAAGGAACCAAAACTCCATCAGCTGAGCTACTATAAAATAAGTAGTTATTAATGTTTTACATACTTTTTATTTTTCTTCTTTTTAATTAGTTTGTTACTTCCAAATTCTGTTGTCTACACTGCAAACAAGAGGTGTGACACAAGATCACTCCTGTTATAATGAACGAGGTGCTTCTCTTTTTTTTCTCTGTGCCCTCTCCACCTTCTCTCTTCCCTGCAGTCTGGAAACAGTACACTCACTCCAGACTGTATGTCCATTTCCTTCAGGGAATGCCTGGACAGCACACAGTGAATCCATATAGAATCCATTCTATATATACACTCAAAAGCACAAGCTGACAATGAAAGCTGCAAAAAGTAAAAGTGAAAGCTATCAGAAAACCAATGCATTTAGATAAAAAAATGAATAGCACCAAGACATGTTTATGAATTATGATTAAAGGTAGGCTTCATGTTTAAAATACAAAATGAACAGAATCGGTGATGTTCTTTTGAATTTTTGAACAATCATATCTGCAGTAATGCCCTTACGTTGAAGTCTATTAAACAAATAATTCCAGATGGTTTAAAAACTGAACTGTTTTCTGTCGGGACTCCAGTATGGACAGCTTCGTTGATTTTAAATAATGAGTTCTGTTTGCTTTTGATGAAATGCGATTCCCTCATCTGGTGTAGCCCTGGTAAAAGGCTAATCACATTTTTTTCAGGAAGTTTAAAAATGAATAAAAGAACAGAGATTTTAAATGTTTGCATTGTTTGATTTCTTCCAGTGTTTCAATTAACCAGCAGACTGGTGTAAAGTCTAAAAACTCAGCCCTTGAGACTGTGGTGTACAGTTACCTCAAAGCATTGATTGGGTCTTAATTAAGAGGCTTTCACTTCACATTGGGCCTTTGAAAGTCTGATAGTCACAGCTTTGTAGCAAATGAGACCTTGTTAATATGCAGCCATGATTTATTTGACACATTTGCTAAGCATTTACTAGTAACAAAGTGACTATTTTAGCTCTGCAGAATTTTTAGAGATTTGTTTCAATGTATTAAAATAACAACTATCACTGCATAAAGGCTAAGAAGCACAGAACTGTGCAACACAATAAAAGTGCACAGACATGATAAAATAGCAGAGTGAGATCATTTGCACATATTTTGCAGAATATTGCCTACATGTTTCCAAAGTCAACTGACATAACAGAGTATTGAATATGCTACAAGATATGAGAAAAAAAAGCAGTTTATGACATAGGCCTACCCTTGTTATCTACATAGGTCACCAAGTGAGCATGTCTCAGAGCTTAGTTAACTCACTAATCCTCTGATCCTTTAGCTTTTATTTCCTTTTACAAAACACTCATACTAAAATCAGTTCCAGTGGCAGAAAATGTGCTTGAGTTCTTGAGTCAGCAGCTTTCACTTAAAATATAAGACGAACACAATTGTATCCAATTTGATATGTATTCACATACATCTGTGCATCAGATGACTAACACACACACACTCACACACACACACACACACACACACACACACACACACACACACACACACACACACACACACACACACACACACACACACACACCTGTTTAGACTCACAGTAAGTGATGCTATCAGATGCCCAAGGCAACATTTGAGAATAATTATTCTCCCTTTCAGTAAATGACAGTTCGGGGATTCATCATAAAATTATATATCCAGGAATACGATATATATATATATATATATATATATATATATATATATATATATATATATATATATATATATATATATATATATATATATATAAAGCCTTTTAAATTGTATTTAATGTTAACTTACATTTACATTTACATTTATTCATTTAGCTGACGCTTTTATCCAAAGCGACTTACAATTGCTATATATGTCAGAGGTCGCACGCCTCTGGAGCAACTAGGGGTTAAGTGTCTTGCTCAGGGACACATTGGTGTTTCACAGTGGATTAACTACCTTCTGATACACATTATTCTTTGGTTGTTTGTCAAGTTGACTGGAGCAACTGCATTTATTCTGTCCACACCCACCAGTAATAACCCCTCACAACCTGAATATTATAAATTTTCAGTTAGTTATGCATTGCAAAACTCAAAACTGCTGTGACAAGAAATGTCATAACAATCACAAACTGACATAATGCTGATGACGTGATAATTTTAAAAATATGTTTGGGTCACAAGCTCCCAAAAAAGGTAAGTTTTAATTACATAAAATACTCAGGTTGTAGCTATTAAATAAATGAATAAATAAATGCTGTTGGTTGATTTCCACACGAAAACAAAACGATGATTGCTTTACAAGTTAAGAATGTTAACCCCCAAATATTTTTTTCGTATAGCCTGGCTTTGGTTTTGGATCAATTCGTGAATGCTGAAAGTTATTTAAATGCAAGGCAATGACACTTCTGTAGGCTACTTACTGAATAAAGGCTGAATGACACCTTGAGCTCCCGATGATCAGCCAACAACGTGTTGCGTCCGTTTCCTATAATTTATAATTCCAACACGATTTCATGTGTAGGCTATCTCTTGGTACGAGCAATGACATATTCCCAATAAAAATAATTGAGTAATTAAACGAATAACAGGCCGGATTTATTTTGCCAAATACACCTCGAGCTGTCCCTTACAGCACTGTCTGTGTGACAAATGATGCTGCGTGCATTCTGTCCACTGCATCACTGGCCAGATGGCATTCCTGGAATCAGATGAGGATGCTGGAGCTATTTGTCCTGCACCAGGTCTCAGGTTGCGTCTTCATCTAAAAACATTTGCTTGTCCTCAGAAATGCTTTCATATGATGTCGGAATCGTTCCGGTTTGGGTATTGGATTTTGGATGACTGGAGACTAGAGGCGTGTCCATCTTAAAACACCAATGCGCAAGTGCACCGAGGACATCTGGTACATGTAGGCTATTTCTAATGGCAGATCTCTCGCCGAAAAAAAAAAAAATACAATTCTACTTTTGATGCATGACACTATTACCAATCATTCAGAATCATAATAATTCATTGGTTAATATTAGGCTATTTTTTACTGCTGCAAACTCGTGCCTTCTTCCCACGATTAGCCTACACGTTACAAAAACATGGGTGCTGTTATTGTATTTAATTGAAACCTGCAGTAGGCTACTATTTAATCCATAATACCCATTCCCATTTATTATTCACAAAAAAAAAAAAATTAATAAGTATGATATATAGTAATTTATTACATTACCTTTTTTCACGGGACATGAGGACATGATCACATGTTTTAACAGCACATTTGACCAAGTATCGTATGTTTCATAGCCTACAAATGATTACAGCAATTTTATATGATTTTTAGCCTACATAATCGTTAAGACTTGCTATTTGCATTAATTTTCAATTCGCCATCGGCGCACTTGCATGCTTCACAAATTTGCTGCCCACAGTGAAATTTACAGACACAGCAGTGACACCTGCTGTAGAAACCAGACGCAGTGGATATTATTTTAAAAATGTCCAATTTAGGCTACCCTGTTCTGCCTATGCAATATTTCAACACAAAAAAAATATATATGTTTTCCATGTTTTGTGGTTGTGAACTGTCTGCTGTCTGATTGGAAAACTATGATAAAGTCATCGCAGATTTTTTTTTTTTTTTTTTCATGCTTCTGGTCAAAATTTGTAAAAAAAAAATGTTACAAAGATAAATTTGCAAATAAATTTCAGAACATCTGAATGATCTAGACTAGATTGATTTCCAACAGATATATAATATTTAAGACATATGATACAACAACTTAAATAGATGAGCCAACTGCCATTTCAGTTATTTGTTGCTGTGTTCTTCTCGATACCTGGTTAAGATTTAAAATTGGTTCATCCTCTGGCACTGACTGGCATAACATCGAAAAACATCAATGTCCTAATACATTTTTGAAAATTACACAGGTGTTATTCTGCGCCATGTGTTCTGCACGGCAGGATTTGGCTATATGTAATGACGAATAACACAAATTGATGAAGCTGAAACATGCATGAACTTAATGGGGCTTCAGTTGAGGAAAACTTTTTTGACTATGTGAAAAATTAAGCGTTAAACTTTGTTGGCTCTATGTTAAAAGTTTATGACATGTCCTGAAGTAAAGAATGGATAATGGCTTTGATTGGCCTTTGATAACTGGATGTTTGTACTGTATGTACCCGTCAGCGGTTGCTTGACCTGATAATCCAAACAGAGAGGTTTGACGCAGAAGAACGATGAATTCACATTTAATAAACATCAGGAACCATGAGAGACAAACACCAGCACAAGACAATGAACAGAAGACAACTGAGGGATTAAATACAGGATGACAATGGGCTATTGAGGGAAGGTGATTTGGTGTCATGGAGATTAACAAGGGTTGCAATGGAAACAAAAAGATGGCAATGGAAACAAGGAAACAGAACTGAAAATGAACTGAAAACAGGCACATCAAGAAAAAAGATTATCAAAATAAGGGTCCATGAACAAAGACAAACTGTAAATGGGCTAAACTCTTTCAACAGTGAAAGCAAACCCATCCAAGAGGGCTACACCGGGCACATTTTTTTTTCTTGACATGACACGTGTCGTGGAAATTCTTAATACGAATACAACCTACTAAATCTGACTTCTACACCATGGACAATTTAAACAACCTCCAGTTGTTAATAATAATAATTACAGTATCTCAAGGTAATTCCCTGAATTCTTACAATACAATACTTCCCTGAAGTAAGGTGACGGCGTCCTGTCAAGAAGCTAACACTACCTAAATCACACTTTGCACATTTTAGCTGTTTCTTTGGTTGTCTTTTGAGCGTGGAATCTTTAGTACTTCTATATACCTCAATCCCTCATAGATGTTCTGTTGTTGTCTTTTAAGCATAGAATCTATTTCTCAGCTACGCAGTATATACCTGACACGACTCCCAAGTTGCGGCCGGGGAATCACTGGCTACAACAACCAAGTGAGTCTCCTGAATAGAAAGATGCATGTACATTTAAATCATACAGTAACAGTTGAGTAAAAATCAATGTCACTCAAGTCTTCTTCACTGTGATTTGTTCTGGTGATTGGTTTGTAATAATCTAAGCTAATCATATGACTGTTAGTTCTACTATGTTAAGCACTTTTTGGGTAAGTATACTGTATATGGTCTTTGACCTGAGCATCCTTAGTCTGCATTTCTCTGTACATTTAATGTTGAAAATACCTATTACATAAAATATTTATATCACACACACCACAACTGTTTGAGGCTGTTCACATCAAAAACACATCAAAGTAAACATAGAAAGACAATATTTGTTGTTCTGTATGATGATGTTGTATTCAGACACTATAATATGCTCTGTTCCCCTCCCTGTTTACCCGTGGGTGATGAGATACTTAGTAGACTGTCCTCACTCAATGGCTGGCTGTCTATGTTGTGTCCACGGAATAATATAAGGTTAATATACAATTGTAAACGTATTTGGGGCAGACCTGACCTGTTGAAAAGAGATGGTATGCAGTCTTTATCATTCATGGATGGTGCCACTCTTAATATATACTCTTAGTAATATAACACATAGTCTTAGAGCTCAAACGTGAATTGGGGCTCAGGTCAGGAAGCAGACAGACTGGCTAAACTGACCTTCTGCCAGCTGTCTCACGTCACTGAGGTCAGATAAATCCCATCACGTAGAGACTCCTCAGATAGCAAGTTGACATTGATACAATGTTGAGTTTTGATCCAAACCATTATTTTGGTTGAGATTGACATTTCAATGTTTAAGGTGTGTTGGATCAGCATTGATATTTTGATTAAAGTCGACAGCACACATGGGTGGAAACACTGACACTGAACTGACAGTGATTTGTAGTTGATGTGACCACATCACATTTGTAGTTGATGTGGTCATCAATTTGTAGTTGATGACCACAAGATCTGCATCTCTGCAGAACACTAGTGTGTTTCCCAGTCAGTGGAGCGTTTTCAAACCTTGATAGGCATTTTCAACCGCTTTACCCGATTTGCTCTAGAGGGGGCTTGGTTTAAGGGTGGGCATTTATGATTTTATCAAGTTTGTTGAAAAACGGTTGAAAAACATTGTGGTTTGAAAATGGCCACTGAGTGGTAAATGGCCATGTTTGGTTTTGCATGTACACTTCTCAGTAGTTTAATTGATGATTTCTCATTTGAGAGAACGCACAGGTACATCATATATAAGTTCTCTTATGAGAGTATCTCTCGTATTGCGTAATATCTTACGCTATGGGGAAAACCTCTTTTCCACGAGATATTGAAGCCAAAAATTATCCTTAATTTTGAATTAATGTAAAACGCGTTGCGACAGCATGCAGACATAGGCAAGGCGGCTCGCGTGCCTATTGGCTGACCTGTGGCAACAGCAGCAGCCTATCGAGAGAGGTCCTGCGTAACGTGATACCCAATGGGGGCGCTTTGCGGCCATTTACATCACGTCCCGCCAGAATAGGCGTGGCCTTGGCCTATAAATATGGCTCGACAGGCTGATACAAACTGATTTTCATCTCTTCAGCGAAGCACCTCTGCATCGCTGGATCCGGAGTGAGAAGCCGCGCCATCTGAGAAAAGCCTTCGAGCCTGAAGCCGCTGGCCTTCACCTCGCCGCCTTCAGCCGCCGTACCTGCTATGCTTTCCGGCGTCAATATCCTTTTACTCTGCTGAGAGTGTGTGTTCGCCGTCACGACTCACACACTCTCTCTCTCTTTATCTAAAAGAGCAGAGTCTTTTTAAAGATGCTTCATTCCTGTGGCTCGTGCCGAGCCGCACTCAGCGACGGGGACCGCCATTTCATCTGCGTTTCCTGCCTGGGTAAGGATCATGCAGCTCTCGCGCTTGCTGACGGCGGCTGCCATCATTGCGAGCTATTGCCATGGTGACTCTAAGGACTCGCCTGACATTTTTTCTCCGAGTCTGCACTCCCGCCCGCTGTAGTGCCGCGCCGTAAAGCGGCGTACTCAGCGGGTCCCCGAGCCTTCTCCAGCCCGTGAAAGCTCGCTGGTTCGCCCGCCAGCTTCACCAGCTTCAAACGAGTCGCTCACTGACGGACAACGGCCGCCGCGCGCCGTCGCCTCCGCCATTATGACGACGAGATAGCTGCACCTGTAGAGAAGGCCAGCTGCTCTATCCTGGCGTCGGACAGTGAGGATTGGGCGAGCTCTGTGGAACTCCCCCCTTCTGCCCGCGAGTAGTCAGGGAAATGGGCCAGCAACAAAACCGCGGCTAGCTTTCTTTACGTTATTAGAAACCTACCCCGCCCCCGCCCCCCGTGGGCGTGCGTCACCGGCGAAATGAGGAAAGAGTGTGTTTTAGTCCCGCCGAGGCCGGACCAATCTCCATTTCTCAAACATTTCTCAGCTCCTCTTAGTTTGAGCGGCTGAAAATGTCAATATTGCAGCAATGAGCCTGTTGTATAACACGCACGCCTGCAAACAAACACCGAAACACACAAAACTGTGATGACGCTCTCTTATCTGCTCGACGCCCCCCGTGGGCGTGCGTCACCGGCGAAATGAGGAAAGGGTGTGTTTTAGTCCCGCCGAGGCCGGACCAATCTCCATTTCTCAGCTCCTCTTAGTTTGAGCGGCTGAAAATGTCAATATTACAGCAATGAGCCTGTTGTATAACACGCACGCCTGCAAACAAACGCCAACACACACAAAACTGTGATGACGCTCTTTTATCTGCTCGAGCTAATTTAAGTTTTTATCGTTTCCCCCTGTGGCTCAGTGGCGAAACCCAAAGCCTTCGCACAGGAGACCCGTGTTCGATCTCAGCTCTCGCAGCAGATAAAATTTAGTCTCGCCGCGGCCAGACTTACACCGAAACTTTTCGCTCGTTCAGTTCCAAGAAAATGCGACTGTTCCAGTGTATTTTGCAGTAAACAAGCCGGTACCATGGCCAGCTTGCCTGCACACACATGCCGTTTCCACGGCGACCCAGAAAAATCATATAAGCAGTGTATTTTCTGGTATTCCGGCCACAGCCGATGGTGTTATGAGTGTTGTAAGAATGCCCACGTCTCAGTGCCCATTCCCACACACAGACACAGCCCGCCACAGTTCAGGGCTAGCACAAATAAAATCGACTCATGTCGATTGTGCAAAAAATGTAGTGAATGTGCCCACAACACTACACGATGCGTGTCCCACGGTTTCTGTAAAAACGAAACCAACACACATTCAGTCAGCACAAGCCGACGGTGTTCTCAGTGCAGTGAGTGTGCCTGCTGTCCCACGCCCACATTCCCTCACAAACACGCTCAACCCCACGGGGTTTGTCCCGCTCGCTCTCTCTCCACAACTTGTCATAGAGAAATCGAGCACGACCAGGCTGCCCGCCGTGATCGGCGCGCCCCCCGCCTCGCACACTGTAAGCACAGTGTTTATGTCTCAGCACACCGAAGCTCTGTGGCCGCCGCTATGCCGCGGCCAGAGCCCGGATTTCATTCTACCTCTAGCTATTCACGCAGATGCGTGGGCAAAGTTTCCCGGGGTATCAGAATGGGTGTTGAACACTATAAAAAGAGGCTATTCGCTACAGTTCGCTCGACGTCCCCGCCGTCACACGGCACGAGTTGAAACCACGGTACACAACGAAGTATCTCATCTACTTTGAGCCGAAATAGCGAAACTACTGAGCAAAGGGGCCATAGAACCTTTATCTCAGGCTCAGAGCGAAGGGGGGCTATACAGTAGATATTTTCTGGTACCGAAAAAAGACGGGGTCTCAGACCCATTCTAGATCTGCGACAGCTGAACAGAGTGCTTGTGAAGCGCCAGTTCAGAATGCTGACAGCCAGGAAAATCCTCGCGCAAGTTCGCCAGGAAGACTGGTTAATGTCAATAGATCTGAAAGACGCCTATTTCCAGATACAAATAGCGTCAAGTCACAGGCGATTCCCTGTGCGCCCTCCCGGTTCATGATGAAGAGTAGGATGCGAGTCTCCTTTGCCCTGTCAGGGCACTGAGAGCTTATGTGTCCCGCTCGTCTGTCTTCAGACAGACCGAGCAGCTCTTCGTTTTGTTTGGCGGACGTTCCAAGGGACTGGCCGCATCAAAACAGAGCCTATCCAGATGGATAGTCGATGCCATAGCGCTGGCTTACACTTCTTAGGGCCTGAGGTGTCCTTTGGGTGTCAGAGCGCACTCCACGAGAGGCGTGGCCTCGTCGTGGGCATGGTCTAGCGGGATTTCCTTGCAAGATATCTGTATGGCGGCAGGCTGGGCCTCGCCGTCTACATTTATAAGGTTTTATAACCTAGAGGTTCCCGCCTTACAGGCCAAGCTGCTGTCAGTCTAGAATTCAGTACTATCTGCCCCGCTGCGCCGGCACAGAAGGCTGAGTTTTGCTTGAGCATCGCTCACTGATCGATTGAACAGCCCCATGGGTGTTGAATAACACGTACTGTTACCCAGTTCAGGCTGAACACGTTCACCCTGTCTATGTGAAACACTGTTAACATAACTAGCTCCTGTAGGATGCTATTTCATGGGGAATGATGCTTGCAGCCTCTCTTCTCCGACTCTCTGTAAGTCTATGGTGATTATGCACTATATGAGCCCCGGGCTACTGCCCTTGGGACTTTGGTGTCGGATCCCAGTACGCACGGCATGTTGCATTGTGTTCCCCATAGCGTAAGATATTACGCAGTACGAGAGATACTCTCGTAAGAGAATGTACTCGGTTACTAACGTAACCTCGGTTCTCTCTAGAGAGGGAACGAGTACTGCGTATCTTGCCGTGCATACAACAGCTCTGGCTCGCTTCAGCGAACCACCTGACATACTTTACATACTTGTTTGTTGAACCACCTAACATACTTTACCATACCCATTCTCTGTAACAATCTCAAACAATGCTGCATCTACCTTATTATTTCTCTGTTCCTTTGATTTGCATGCTTGTTATTTGTGTTTGATTGGTATTGTTAATGATTTAAATGAGAGACATTCATTTTAAGTTATTAAAGTGTTTGAATAAAGCATCCATTTTTCTACATTCTAAAAAAAAGGAACCCTGCTTTAGTAATGTTTATTAGGAATTTCCTGATTAAAGTTCTAACGACATTTAACAGATTTATTGAAGTGTAAGAGACATGAACGTGAGCAAGAATATCATACTTTACACAAACCCACATATTGCATCTATTACTCAATGCTTGCAGAGCACCTTGCCGAGAGAGGACTAGGTCTGGACTTTACGTTTGTTTTGTTTCTGTTTTACTATGTGGCAGCAGTCGTCCGTGAGGGGCTGCTGCCTTTACTTTCATTTTGTATTTGTTTATTTTATTATTAAAAGTCTTTAAATGTTTCCCGGTTCCCGCCTCCTCCTTTCCATAACAACAAACTGTGTTACACTTTCATATTTCTGAATCACTATTAAATTTGAGGAATGCAACTGATCTCCATTTATTTTAGCCTGTTCCCACTGAAACACAAATCACAAAAAAACTATATCTTGTGTTTCACAAGTTCACACTTACGAATGATCAGAGAGTAAATGGTTCCCTTTCGAACGGTCACTTCGTATTGCGTAGCTATGCGCAGTGGGGAAACTCCTTTTCCTCGATTTACTGAAGCCTTTATGTAAAGCGTATTTGCAGCTGCACAGCTAGTACATTGAGCGTCTCGCTCGCTCATAGGCTGCGCTGCGGCAACTGCACATCCAATGGCACGGGCGCCTCAGACGTGCGACCAATGAGACATCTTTGCGTCATATACGTCAGAGCCCGCCAAGGGGGCGTGACCTCAGTCTATAATAGTCCCCGAATTCGCCATTATAGCAGATTTTACCCCTTCAGCGACAAACTTCATGTCTCTGACCATTTATTGAGCCTTCGCTGTCGAACAAGCCTTCAGCCTGAGCGAGCTACAGTTCAGCAGACGACACATCTCAGCCGTGTTTCTCCTGACGCCGTCTCTCCTGTGGCTATCCGGCAATATCCTTTTCATTACCTTTTCTGTATTATAAATCTGTAAGAGCGTTGTTTCAAATGCCTCGTGTCAAGACCTGCGCCACGTGCGGATGCAAGCTGCACGAGGCGGACGAACACGCTAGCTGCATTTCATGCCTGGGACTCCTCCACGCAGAGAATGCACTGTCTGCCGGCAGATGTGCGGCCTGCGAGAGCATGCCTATCTCCGTGCTGCGAACTCGGCTAGCCCTCTCCCGAGACGGCGACGGCGCCTCACCCGCGCTTCCTTCTCCGGCCCTACTTCAGCCGAGGAAGAAGAAGCGCCACAGCCAACGGCAACCAGAGACCATGGATGTTAGTGAACACACGCCGGCCACGTCCCCGCGTGCCTCACTCTCTCCAGCTCGCTCATCTCCGGTCCTATTCGAGGGAGATCAGCAGCCCCCCACCCCACCCCCACGTGGCGGGCCTTGTCTCCTTCGGTGGGCCCAGCGAGCACGACGACAGCCTGTCTATCGCCGCGTCTGCGGAAGAATGGCCGGGCTCTTTCGACCCAGTCATGGCTTCCCAGCCGACGGTCAGCACCTCAGCTACCAGGACTAACTCCGACGCGGAAATGCTTCGGATCCTGACGCAGGCCGTAGCGGACCTCGAGCTCGAGTGGGCCGCGCCCGCTGAACCCCCTCGAAGTCGGCTGGATGGCTGGTTTCTGCCGGGGCACCAGCAGGCCCTTCGTCACAAGCCAGCGCCATTTTTTCCCGAAGTACACGAGGAGCTTACCAAGGCCTGGCGCACTCCTTATTCAACACGAGGCCCTGCAGTTTTCGCGACGCTCTCCTCAGTGGACGGCGCAGCGGAAAAGGGCTATGAGTCGTTGCCGCCCCTCGTAGAGGCGTTGGCCGCTCATCTCTGCCCAAACACAACTGCTAGCTGGCGAACTAGAGGTGTTCATCCCAATAAGCCACTTCAGCCCTCGCTGGACGCGTGTATTCCGCCTCCGGTCAGGCTGCATCGGCCCTGCACACGATGGCCATGTTGCAGGTTTACAAGGCCAAACTCCTCCAGTCTATGGACGTGGCTGGCCCGGACCCTGAGGCTTTTCGGGACCTTAGAAGCGCCACGGACCTGGCCTTGAGGTCTACCAGGGCCACGGTGCAGGCTATCGGGAGGAACATGGCGAGTTTGGTCGTGCTCGAGCGCCACCTCTGGCTTACCCTCACTGACATTAAGGACACGGAGAGAACGAGGTTCCTCGACGCCCCAGTATCCAGCTCCGGCCTCTTCGGCCCAGCGGTGAAGGGGTTCTCGGAGAGATACACCGAGGCACAGAAAGCGTCCCAGGCCATGCGTCACTTCCTGCCTAAGCGCTCGAGCTCGGCGTCGAGCACTCACAGGCCAGCCCCGTCGACGCCTCGACCAGTAAAGCCGGCGAAACAGGCCTCTCAGCCCCGCCCTGCGGCTGATGCCCAGCGCAAGCCAAGAGCAGCCAAGCGTTTCCCGCTACCCCGACGCCAAGGCCCGAGACCAAGCGCCGCGCCCAACACAGCGCCGCCAAAGTCGTCCTAGCATGCAGGGGAAAAAGAGAGGGCACGGGTCCCGCGCTCACCGGACCACCCTCAAAGAAGCCAACAAAACTTCCCACAGCCCCCTGTTCAGTTCAGGTGGCTGGGGATTTTATTACTGCAAACAGGCCCGCAACAGTAAGCGCGTCTTTGCAAACAAACGCAGTTTTTACGGTGACCCAAATAAAGCACAAAAAGAGCATGTTTCACAAACACAACACATGGGTTCACGGTCCCCCTTCACAAGGCGGCCCCTCCCCTGTTGTAACACTGACTTCCCCACACGCAAATCCTTGTACAGTCAGTCCAATACTCAATGTGTGCACAAATCACAATATAAGGGTATCAGGTCCCCCTACGTTAGGCGACCCGCCCCAATCAGTGTGTCAAGCCCTAGCCACACGGATTCCAGCCTGGCAAGCTATCCCCGATGTGTCGAGCTGGGTCATAAACACTATAAAGCGAGGTTACTCGCTCCAATTCGCTCGCAGATCCCCGAAATTTCAGGCGGTTCTCAAGACTGTGGTGAGAAGCAACGTGGGTCATGTGCTTCGCACCGAAGTACAGAATCTATTACCAAAAGGGGCGATAGAATTAGTCCCCCCTGCGCTAAAACATTCGGGTTTCTACAGCCGCTATTTTCTAATCCCGAAAAAAGTTGGCGGTCTCAGACCCATACTAGATTTAAGACATTTGAACAAAGCTCTCATGCGACGGCCGTTCAAAATGTTAACTATCAAACATATCCTTGTGCAAGTGCGCCCGGGGGATTGGTTTGTCACAATGGATCTGAAAGATGCTTACTTTCACATTCAAATAAATCCTCGTCACTGGCCATTCTTGAGATTCGCCTTCGAGGGCCAGGCTTATCAATTCACCGTTCTGCCGTGCGGTCTATCGTTGGCGCCCCGTACATTCACGAAGTGTGTGGATGCAGCGCTCTCTCCTCTGAGACATCAGGGAGTGCGCGTTAAATTATCTCGACAACTGGCTGGTGCTGGCACAGTTGAGAGTCGAGCTATTAGCTCACAGGGATTTGATTCTCGGCCATCTAAAATGCCTGGGTTTCACAATCAATGTTTCAAAAAGCAAACTAACCCCCAGCCAGAGTGTGATCTTTCTGGGCACAGTTTTAGACTCGAGAGCTATGACAGCGCGACTCACACCAGAGCGCGCGCTCTCGGTGCGAGCGCTTGCAGGCACTTTCAGAGCGTGCGAGCGCACGCCACTGAAGAAATTTCAGAAACTGCTTGGTCTTATGGTAGCAGCATCGCCAGTACTCCGCATGGGATTACTGCGCATGCGCCCGCTGCAGCATTGGCTGAAATGCCGTGTGCCAACCCACGCCTGGCAGTCAGGCAGCTTACGCATTATGGTTAATCACGGTTGTTTAAGAACCCTGATTCCCTGGCGGGCTCAGGACTGGTACCACGAGGGGGTGACAATGGACAATTTCCAGGAGGAAAGTGGTTCTTACAGACGCGTCCAAACTGGGTTGGGGAGCGCTGCACGAGGGCATGCCTGCATCCGGCCTCTGGTCGAGCAGGGAGTAGAGCTTACATATCAACTGTCTGGAGATGAAAGCAGTTGGGTTGGCCCTGAAGGCACGTCTTAGTCCGCACAGACAACATGTCAGTGGTGGCCTACATAAATCGCCAGGGGGGCATCAGGTCAGGAAACCTGTGTGCGATGGTGAGAGACCTCCTCTTATGAGCACAAACCAACCTGAGCTCTCTGAGAGCAGCGCATATCCCGGGCGTCCAGAATGTGGGCGCGGATATGCTCTCACGGGGCAACACTCCCCTCGGCGAGTGGTCCCTGAACCCACAGACGGTCAGTCTGATATGGGAGGTGTTTAGCGAGGCCGAAATCGACCTTTTCGCCTCGAGAATCAACACCCACAGCAAAGTGTTCTTCTCGAAGAACAGGGACGCGCTGGCCCATGTCTGGCCCAACCGTCCACTTTATGCCTTTCCCCCCATCTCGATGATTCCACAAGTCATCAAACGGGTCAGAGAGAGCGGGTTCCCAGTCCTTCTGGTGGCCCCTCTCTGGAAAACCAGACCATGGTTCCCGGAACTGGTTCAGTTATCGGACACAATCCCATGGCCTGGACCCGATTTATGGGCCCTCCATGTTTGGCCCCTCAACTGGTACCCAGGGACCTTCCTGAGAAGGTTTTAAGCACTATATCTGAAGCCAGGGCCCCGTCGACTCTGCGCCTGTATGCTTCAAAATGGTCAGGTTTTTCCAGCTGGTGCTCGAAAAATCAGGCTGACCCAGAGTCATGTGAGATATCTGTGGTTCTCTCATTCTTACAGGAGCTGCTGGACGCGGGTCGCTCCCCGTCCACGCTCAAAGTGTATGTGGCAGCCATAGCAGCACATCATGTTCTGACGGCCGGCCAGTCACTGGGAAAAAACGACCTGGTCGTAAGATTCCTGAAAGGTGCTAGGAGAATGAACCCCTCCAGACCTCCGTCTGTGCCGCCTTGGGACCTCTCCACGGTCATGGGGGCTCTGAAAGGTCCGCCTTTCGAACCGCTCCAATCGGTTGATCTTAAACCCCTCTCGCTGAAGACCACTCTCCTTATGGCTTTGGCATCTATCAAGCGAGTGGGAGATCTGCAGGCGCTCTCTGTGAGCCCTGTATGTTTGGAGTTGGGTCTAGATGACTCCAGAGTCATCCTCAAGCCCAGGTATGGTTACGTTCCTAAAGTGCTCTCAACACCGTTCAGAGCACAGGTGGTGACATTGTTAGCCCTCCCTCCTTCTGCAGAGGATGGAGAGGTTAATCTTCTCTGCCCTGTCAGAGCGCTGATAATCTATCTTGAGCGTTCTGCGTCTTTTAGACAATCAGAACAGCTTTTTGTCTGCTTTGGTGGTAGATCCAAGGGGGATCCAGTCACTAAGCAAAGACTGTCTAGATGGATAGTGGATGCTATTTCTATGGCTTATACCGCAGTGGGTCAAGTTTGCCCTATAGGTATCAAGGCCCATTCGACCAAAGGCATGGCCTCATCATGGGCTTGGTCATCTGGCATTCCCATTAGTGATATTTGTGATGCGGCCGGCTGGTCCTCGCCTTCCACATTTATGAGTTTCTATAATATGGAAGTGCCTTCCCTGCAGGCGAAGGTGCTTTCGGTATGATTAAGATCCATCGGTGGCCGGTCTTGTCATATATTACTGTGAACAATCACATTCACATATATATATAAAACCCGCTGTTGGCCGGTTGTATTTCATGTATAAAACCCGCTGTTGCCGGTTATATTTAGATATATATATATACAGGTCCTTCTCAAAAAATTTGCATATTGTGATCAAGTTCATTATTTTCCATAATGTAAGGATAAAAATTAAACTTTCATATATTTTAGATTCATTGCACACCAACTGAAATATTTCAGGTCTTTTATTGTTTTAATACGGATGATTTTGGCATACAGCTCATGAAAACCCAAAATTCCTGTCTCAAAAAATTAGCATATCATGAAAAGGTTCTCTAAACAAGCTATTAACCTAATCATCTGAATCAACTAATTAATTCTAAACACCTGCAAAAGATTCCTGAGGCTTTTAAAAACTCCCAGCCTGTTTCATTACTCAAAACCGCAATCATGGGTAAGACTGCCGACCTGACTGCTGTCCAGAAAGCCATCATTGACACCCTCAAGCAAGAGGGTAAGACAGAAAGAAATTTCTGAACAAATAGGCTGTTCCCAGAGTGCTGTATCAAGGCACCTCAGTGGGAAGTCTGTGGGAAGGAAAAAGTGTGGCAAAAAACGCTGCACAATGAGAAGAGGTGACCGGACCCTGAGGAAGATTGTGGAGAAGGACCGATTCCAGACCTTGGGGAACCTGCGGAAGCAGTGGACTGAGTCTGGAGTAGAAACATCCAGAGCCACCGTGCACAGGCATGTGCAGGAAATGGGCTACAGGTGCCGCATTCCCCAGGTCAAGCCACTTTTGAACCAGAAACAGCGGCAGAAGCGCATGACCTGGGCTACAGAGAAGCAGCACTGGACTGTTGCTCAGTTTTGCATGTCATTCGGAAATCAAGGTGCCATAGTCTGGAGGAAGACTGGGGAGAAGGAAATGCCAAAATGCTTGAAGTCCAGTGTCAAGTACCCACAGTCAGTGATGGTCTGGGGTGCCATGTCAGCTGCTGGTGTTGGTGCACTGTGTTTTATCAAGGGCAGGGTCAATGCAGCTAGCTATCAGGAGATTTTGGAGCACTTCATGCTTCCATCTGCTGAAAAGCTTTATGGAGATGAAGATTTCATTTTTCAGCACGACCTGGCACCTGCTCCCAGTGCCAAAACCACTGGTAAATGGTGTACTGACCATGGTATTACTGTGCTCAATTGGCCTGCCAACTCTCCTGACCTGAACCCCATAGAGAATCTGTGGGATATTGTGAAGAGAAAGTTGAGAGACGCAAGACCCAACACTCTGGATGAGCTTAAGGCCGCTATCGAAGCATCCTGGGCCTCCATAACACCTCAGCAGTGCCACAGGCTGATTGCCTCCATGCCACGCCGCATTGAAGCAGTCATTTCTGCAAAAGGATTCCCGACCAAGTATTGACTATTGAGTGCATAACTGAACATAATTATTTGAAGGTTGACTTTTTTTTTTTTTATTAAAAACACTTCTTTTATTGGTCGGATGAAATATGCTAATTTTTTTAGACAGGAATTTTGGGTTTTCATGAGCTGTATGCCAAAATCATCAGTATTAAAACAATAAAAGACCTGAAATATTTCAGTTGGTGTGCAATGAATCTAAAATATATGAAAGTTTCATTTTTATCATTACATTATGGAAAACAATTAACTTTATCACAATATGCAAATTTTTTGAGAAGGACCTGTATATATATATATATATATATATATATATATATATATATATATCCCGCTTTTTGCCGGTTATATGGCATATATAAAACCCGCTTTTACCGGTTATATTCCATACATATATAAAACCCACTTTGGCCGGTTCTAATTTCATATATAAACCCGCTTGACTGGTTATATGTTCATATACTAATAACCCCGACAGTGTCAGGGTTCATTGGTGTAGTATGTTGGTTTATTTCTGACTTATATGTACTATTCTAGACCTGATTGTGTCTGGTCTGTGTATACATAATTATGCGGTTATGGCTTGTTCTGTATGCTCAGGGGTCCTGAGTTGCAGTGGCAGCCAGTTACTCAGTGTGGCGTTTTGCATGGAGTCCCCACTGCATATAGCTACGCAATACGAAGTGACCGTTCGAAAGGGAACTACTCGGTTACTCACGTAACCTCAGTTCCCTGAGTTAGGGAACGAGTATTGCGTAGCCAGTCGCACTATAGTAACATGGCAAGTTGTCGCTTCAGTCGTTAAACCTGCTATAATGGCGAATTCGGGGACTATTATAGACTGAGGTCACGCCCCCTTGGCGGGCTCTGACGTGTATGAGGCAGAGTTGTCTCATTGGTTGCACGTCTGAGGCGCCCACGCCATTGGATGTGCAATTGCCGCAGCGCAGCCTATGAGCGAGCCAGACGCTCAATGTACTAGCTGTGCAGCTGCAAATGCGCTTTACATAAAGGCTTCAGTAAATCGAGGAAAAGGAGTTTCCCCACTGCGTATAGCTACGCAATACTCGTTACCTAACTCAGGGAACTGAGGTTACGTGAGTAACCGAGTAGTTATGCGTATTTGGCGTGCTGTCCGGGGGGAGGGCTCCGAGCTCGAAATTGGGCCCGAACCCAGAGTACTCCCCCGTATCTCTGTTTAGGAAGATAATCAGGCAAGTGTGAGGAGATGGGGTGGTGGAGGGATGCTGAAAACTGTCGAGGAATATGAGAGAGTCGACTGCGTATATTTATAGGCTTTACTCATGCTGATTGAGTGGACCTGTTGATTACTGATTGCTGACAGCTGGTTGGAATGACTTGATTGTTTGATTATTAGAACGTGATCCTCCCGAACCTTGTTAATAAAACATTAATTATGAAAAAGTGACTGACATAGCTATTTCGTGATATTTAAAGAGATTAATGTCTGAAGTGAATCCGCAGCTTTAAAGAATTTTTCATTTAAAAAACAAACAAAACATAAGCTCTTTTATTCTTCAAGATAAACTTGTAACTTGAATGCTATGTAGTTTCATGGAAAATATAGTTTAGAGTAGGCCTAATGGCCATAGCGGTGTTTATTCCTCTTCATGCAGAGTTCAGCTCTTACACACCTGCCTGGAAATATTCATTGATCCTAATGACCTTAATTAGCTGCTTCAGGCGTGTTTAATTGGCTTTATGCCCAGCTGCACTACTTCCTGAACTTCAGCCAGCTCCTTGTTTCCTGTCTGCCATTATTGGACAAATTGATTAATTCAGGTGTGCCTGACCTCAGTAGTCATGGCAACAATAATCAGACACACCTGAATTAATCAAGTTTGCCCAATAATGGCAGACAGGAAACAAGGAGCTGGCTGAAGTTCAGGAAGTAGTGCAGCTGGGCATAAAGCCAATTAGGGCTAGAGATAAACTCAGTTGGAAAGATTGGACACCCCTACTATAATGCTTTAATTTGATATTGAAGAATTAATGGATTTAAAAAATGTTTTTGATTAAATAAATAGAATTTAACAATATGATCATTGCATATTGTTACATAGAACATAGAATATTGTGTTTAGCATATTAACATTCTTGAATGTGACTGTAGGTCTATGTTTGACAACTGAATTCACTTGCCCAAAAATGAAAATTAGCCCATGATTTACTCACCCTGAAGCCATCCTAGGTGTATATGAAATTTTTCTTTCAGACGAATATAATCGGAGTTATATTAAAAAATGTCCTGGCTCTTCCAAGCTTTATAATAAACTCCATACAAGTGCATCTATACATCATAAAAGTGTCCTAAACGGCTCTGAGGGGCTTCTGAAGCAAAACGTAGCATTCTTGTAAAAAAAATGTCCATATTTAAAACTTTATCGTATAAAATAACTAGCTTCCGACAGACAGCCATGCGCAAGTCGACTTACGCCAAAAGAGTAATATTTGACGATGGACGTAGGATGTGTGAGTAGCATAAGCTTTGATGCCTCTCGCGGTTCAAACAAACAGGGCTGGTCAACCGTGTTCCTCATTACGTTGTGCATCAAGTTCTTCGCCATAAATCGATGCGTATGGCCATCTGCCGGAAGCTAGTTATTTTAGTCGATAAAGTTTTAGATGTGGATATTTTTCTTACACCAACGCATCGTTTCGCTTTAGAAGGCCTTTATTAACCCCTCGGAGCCGTTTGGGACACTTGATGGATGGATGCACTTGAATGGACTCCCATTATAAAGCTTGGAAGAGCCAGGACATTTTTTTATATAACTCCGATTGTATTCGTCTGAAAGAAGAATGTCATATACACCATGGCTTTAGGGTGAGTAAATCATGGGATCATTTTCATTTTTGTGTGAACTATCCCTTTAAGTAATATCATGCTTTCTTTTTCAGATTTCAGAGAACCCAAAGGAAAAGAGGCAGTAGTCTGATGCAAGCCGGATTTTTAAAACCTGAACCGTTGGACCGCTTGCAGTTATAATTACTATAGTTACTTCTGAAACAAATTTTAATTTTAAAGGTTGTAATGCTTTTGTCCTTTTTGTCCCACTTTTCTTTTTTCTTTTTTTTTTTTTTAAAGAATGATCATTTATATATTTTGTCATTGATTGTTATATAAAATAAATTGACTTGACTTGGAAAGGTGTCATTTATATTTGAAAAGTTTTTCCCCGGAATTTCAAATGGTCAGGAACTTGATAACCGCATTGAAGTGTAGTTGAAATAGTATTGTTGTTTCAACATTAACTTGGTACATCAAATGGCAACATTGTTTTATGTTGAAATTACATTTCAGTTGTATTTTCAGTGTTTAAAAAAGTTATCTAGAATCAACATCACATTGTAACACTGACCAAACAATATTACCTATGATACTTTTTGTTAATTTCAATGTTGATTCAACAGCAGTTATGAATAATCAACATCATAAAGTAACGTTGACTCACTGACATTACCATTGATTATTTTTGTTAATTTCAATATTGATTCAACATCGGCGATGTAGAATCAATCATAGTGTAATGTTGATTCAACAATATTACGATTGATTACTTTTGTTAATTTCATTATCGATTCGGGATCAGTCATTTAGAATCAATAATGTTGATTCAATGGCATTACCATTTTTTTTTTTTTTTTGTGGAAATCTCACCATTGTTTCAACATTAATTGCGGGTGCAAAAGTGATATTGAACCAACATCACTTCATAACGTTGATTCAATGACACATTTGTGGAAATCTCACCATCGTTTTATAGTAAGTAACGTGTCTGGTCAGACAGGTCAATTTAGCTCAAAAGGAATTATCAATTAATTTATAGGGAATCTTAAAAGAATCAGTTATTCGGCCGAGCAAATGACTCGTCCAGCGTTCATTCTAACGGGTCGTAACTATAACCTCTGCAGCGGATATAAATATCCAAACTATAGTGAAACACTATTTATTAGCAAGGTAACTTAGATCAGCAGTTTAAGACATTAAATCTGTAAGCACATAACACAAGACAATTATCTTTAAAATATAAACAAGACTTTATTGATTATTCTAAAACATAAAACTAATATCTAACACAAACCCACGCACACACACATTCATACGAGTTGCAGAAAGAAAAAGAGTGAGGAAAGAAAATGAGTTCAAGAGTGAGATATTGAAATCCCAAGTTTCTGTATGCACTTATAAGACATGACCTGAACGAACCATCAATCATTAATTTAACCCTTCTATCGTTTCTTAGGCGGGTTATTCAATTTTATCTCAATGCACCAATTCAGCTAAGAGTCTGGAGGTATACTTGCGTTTGTCTGTGCGTTTCTTTGGGATTCCTTTTGTTTACGTAAAGGGATTTTCCTGGGTCCTTTGTTTGGATAGATGTCTCTGGGCGGCCAATCACGTGGTGTGTTGGCGATGGATGAAAGTCTTAGATGTTGGAAAGCGGGCTTTGCAGTCGAATCGCTTAAACGAAACTTTGCAGCAAAACTTAACTTAGAATCGAGACTCTCAACGGAAAAGAAAAATGAAGCTAAGAAACAGAAAGAAAAGTGAGACGAGAGTAGTTATAGATGGCTTGAATGAAGCTGTTTAATATGGGAGGCCGTTTGAGACGAAACACATTGAAAACTTGTGATACACACTCATATGCGAGGCCGTTTGAGACGAAACACATTGAAAACTTGTGATACACACTGAAACACTTGCGATACACACTGAAACACTTGCGATACACACTGAAACACTTGCGATACACACTGAAACACTTGCGCATGTATGTGAAACACTTGCGCTTACATATGAAACACTATATATCTGTGCATATGAAAGACATGCGCGGTTACATAGAAACTTTGCATATACCCAGTAAAATTGCCCACATAGTACATACTGTTGATCTTGCACAAACTGCACGTTCAATCATTCTCGCGTGTGAAAGAGCAAAAACATTTTCAGTGTGCTCGGAAGTCGTTTCATTGTAACCGGAAGTTTAGTTCATTTGGAAACAGAAGCGCGGTTTATTTGGAATCTAGCGAGCAGCCATGTCAGATCGTGTGCCTGCTGCCGATGCTGTAAATCTGTTGAGAAATCTTCTTTGTTCTCCAGTTTTGATCAATACAATCGCAAATTCTGTAGATTCCAGTTCTCAGATTGATTCAGAAATTGGGGCATTGTTTCGACCCATGCAAAACAATGTGGAAGCTAGGAACACAAACTTCACACAGCATGTCACTTTACCGAGCACACCAGCATCAGAGAACCAAACGCCCCGTTTCATAGCGAGACGGTACAGCAGCTGGAGGCCCAACTCCAAAGGAAAGAGGTGTATAGGCCTACCGTATATTTATCACATTAGGTATGTTTTTTTATATTGTTGTTGTTTTCTTTGGCAGACTGGTGCAACTTGACGAAAATTAACCATGGCTTTATTAGTAGGCTAATGTGTAGTAGGCAAAAGTGAAGTCACCATTCTTTTTGGCAGATTGCCATTTACATTAACAGAGTTTTACTACAAATACCATGGTTAAACTATGATTACTGTAGCAAAGTCATGGTTAATTTGTGGTTACCAGGATTTAACTATATTAATCATGTTTATTTTTTCTATTAAAGTGTTTTTTGTACTGTTGACATGAACTGTAATATGGTGCAACCACAAAACTGTAATTTATCATGGGAATTAATAATAAGAGAATAATGGACAAGTACAAAAATGTTTTACATTTCATTTAAACAATGTAGGCCTAGGTTAAAAGTTAAAACGGTGCATTTTATTTTCCACATAAAGGGGTATTAAAATTGATTATATTTCCTAGCACTTTAATTGAGCTAGTTATCATTAATTAAGAGAAAAACACAAGTCGTGTGTGTGTATGATCTCTTAGTTACACAATTATCAACATTCACAGTGGCCATCCTCTTCTTTGTGTCTTGACATTTTCTGACAGACAAGAGGATGGATCACAGCAACTAATAGCACTTGTATGACATTTAACAATTTATTTGTCTTTTTTTTTTTTTTTAGGCCAAAACCACCGTATCATAGGATTTATAATAAAGATATAATTCTACTGACACATCCCAAAGAAAACAATGTGGTTAAGCAGAGGGCGAAACAGAAGTTGTATGAAAAGGGCCACATAATAAGTGCTTTTGTGTTTGATAAAACGTGGGACCACAGAACAGTCATGAATAAAATGCATGAGGCATTTAAAGGAAAATTTCCATGTGGTGTGGGGTAAGTTGGTTTGTAATCATGCATATGCAGGCGTGTACAACGATTTGAGATTTAGCCTCAAGTGTTTAGTCAAATTTTATAAAACATTATCAAAGTTTTACTCTTGTGTTATTTTTGGCTGTCAGTCTGGAAATGCTCTTGCCTTGTGGCAACAAACTTGTTGCTCCTACATTCAATGAAGGCCAGAAGCTCGACGGCAATCTGATTCAGAAGGTTTTCAAACGAGCTTCTCTTTATTTGAGACCATCTGAGCCTCTTGAAGTAAGTATAAGCCATTAAACTGAATTCCTTTAAATCATAAATTATTATTTACTTTATAATTAAGTGTTTTTCCAAAAGGTTTATAGTTAAATTTGTCCTACATTTTGGCATTAACTTCACACAAATGTAACCGTGCACAATAGCACTGATCAAAAGTTTGACTACTGCAAACTTGTTTTTGTAGTATTTGTATGGAGAAACCTCAGATTCTGAAGAAAACTGTGTGGAAGAGGAGGTAGATAGAGGTGGCGCAGATGATGAGTGGCCATTACATTCCTCAAAGTCATGCAAAGAACAGACAGGGAATCCCACCTTTGGTACAGCAAGTTTTAAAACCTCAACAGTGGAGCTACCCGCAACAGAGTCCCATGCCATGGCAATATCCATTTCAACACAACACGTTGAACAACCATCAACACAACACGTTGAACAACCATCAACAAATGCCCAAGCCTCTACCAGCAGCCAACAAGAAACATCTCAATCAAATAGCCCCACCTCAAGGCGCTGGCAAAATGATTATGGAACTTACATTAACCTCATAAATGACTCATTAGATGAAGATGAAGACGAAGAACTGTACACAGCTATTACTGCCAGTATTGAGGACCAGACGTAAGTGCAGTATGATAAATTAAAGCAATAATTTTACTGTGCTTTTGATATCATCTAGAGGAGTGAGTCTTTTTTAAATCAAAGTCGGTTAGTTAACATGAAGTAGGAGCTTTTTTAAGAAGGTGACTTTTTACAACAATTTTTTAAGATGGGATTTTGACAATGTAACCAATGTAAAGAGCCGAAAAATTTAGCTTATGTCTGTAGCATATATTTCTCATTGTTTAGAAGTTGTGATTTAAGCAAATGCATGTTGTATATACTGCAACTATTGAACATTAGTTTACAGTCTTAATAATAGTCGTCTAATCAGATGAGTAGCTGGATTATTGCTGTCCATCTAATCATGTTCTGAAGGATTTCTTTCCTTGTCATTTTAGACGCCCCAAAGAAGATGTCTCCATAAGTGAAATCTTAAAAGAACTTGGTGAAAAGATCAAAAGCACAGGCATTTGCAAGTTCAATATAAATCGTGCAGCAGTGCTTGATGGAGCTATTCGAGGCTTTCGAAGAATGTCATACAACCCAAACAACAAAATGTGCATTAAGTTCTCTGATGACAAGGGAACAACTGAGGAGGCTGTTGATCTTGGTGGCCCCCGACGAGAATTTCTACGGCTTCTTATGGAAGCACTATCTCACTCTGAAATGTTTGAGGGACATGAGGGACACTTAAACTTGGCCCTTGATTCCTTTGGTATATATAATTGTACTGAATCAGTTAAAATGATTGAAATAATACATTTGCTGAATTAATTGTATTTGTTTATTTGGGCCACAGAATTATAACAAAGTGGTAGTTGCCTGATTGGACTTTATTCTCCTTATTTTACAGCTGTGCGGGATGACAAATATTTTTTTGCTGGTCGATCCATTGCTGTTCATGGAGGCCCACCACCATGTTTCCTCTCTGAAACTCTTTTCAGCTGCTTAGTTAAAGGACCAGAGATGACCAGACCAGTCATTGAGGACATGGCAGACAACGAACTATATGAAAAACTGAAACGGGTTTGTGGGCACTTTTATTTTTTCTACTTGTGTAATGTATGATTTGTAAGGCATGCTATGATTTTTCTTTTCTATGTTTAAAAAATAAGTAATTATATATCATTTTTGTTTTGTTTGTTTTTGGAACCAGATTTCTGAATCCAGAACAGTGGAGGAGCTTCAGACATCTACTGAGCCTTTGACCGATTACTTGTGTCATGCTGGCTGCCTAAGACCGCTTACAAGTTTAATGGACAAGAATCCGTTACTGGAGAATGTTCTGATGTTTCAAGTTGTTCACCGTGTCCGTGGTCCCATTGAAAGGTACATCTTGTCTTAGTGAATATTGTGCTCTCTTAGTCTAGTGGACAAATAGGTTTACATGTGTTTACAATTATTTTAGCTACTCTTTTAGGGCTACCTCTGTAGTAGTGATTGTAATAAAAAAGCAATAATAGTTTAAGTGACTGTCATGAGAAGATGAAGACAAGGGTAGACGGGATCCAATACGAAGTGGTTTTAATAACAATAAACACAAGTACAGATGGGGTGTAACAGTGTGATTAATTGTTTAAACAAGGGGTAAACGGAAACACGCAAACATCAACCGACACTAAACAATAAAAACAGAGAAACTAAATACACCAACAAAACTAACTAATCCTCCACCACAGCTGATCATCATTTAGTGTCTATGGTGACTGATGTATAGGGAAAATCAAACAAAGGACACGTGTGACTGACAAGTTAAGTCACCTTCATTTATATAGCGCTTTTTACAACACAGATTGCTTCAAAGCAGCTTTACATTGATGATAGGAAATTAATTTTGCTTTAGAAGAAAAGCTTAAGTAAGTTTTTGATTGAATAGTTTCTGTTGTTAAAACTGATTCGTTATTTAATTTGGCGCCACTTAAACAACAACACCCTCAGCTTAAATAGAAACCCCCCAATTTCTCTAGATTTAAACTGCATAGTGCTTCCTGAACAATGCCAAACTAAAAGTCCATGAAGGTGACACTTTCTGGAGATAAATGTAACGGGAACTCTGTTTAATAATGGAGTGTTGGATTATATTCTCTGTCTCAATTTTGTATATTTAGGTTCCGAGATGGATTGAAAACCCTTGGAGTCCTACAAAAAATTCAGCAACATCCAGAGGCTTTTCATGCTGCCCTCTGCTACACTCCAAGGAACCTATCCGCAGACATCATGGATGGGCTGTTTGAAATAAGATGGTCGGAGACAGGAAGCAATAGGCGAGTGAATGAAAACCGAGTGGTCGCCTATTGGAGAGATTACCTCCAGGATGCTGAAGGTGGGTATATTTTGTGTTAAAAGCTTTAGAATACTGGGTAATACTTTATAATAAGTATACTGTGATATGGTACTTAATGTACAAATAATTAAACTATTAGTTTATAGTTAATTCATAGTTAATGTATTGTAGTCTCTACATTGTTAATATATTAGGCTGTTTACAAATAGTGAATTATTCATTCATTGTCTCTGTAATTAACACTATTATTATTGGTTAATTAGCTTGTACCAAAGGTACTGTTAATTCTTTATCAGGAATAAATAGTCTAACTTTAATATAAATAACTAACTTTAGATTAGTTAGATTGGTCATGGAAAATGGATTCATATGCAGAGTTCCTTAAAATGTTTAAAAACACATTACATACACACACTTAAGGGGGTCACACACCGGAGGAGACTCGCCGCGTCGCGTCTTGGACAACTCGAGGTATCGCACACCGGACGCGCCCTTTCTCAGTTTATGGCCAGCAATGTTGTTGTTTAAGGACATTATGGAATTTAGATAATGTCTGTACTATGTTATGATTGTACTTTACAATTAAATACAATCGTTGCTTAGTCTGAACACTTTACCTCAGAGCGTCTGTTAACTGAATGAATTGAGAATATCACCTGAAAATCCGATCCACACACACTCACACTCATTCACTCACTCACACACACACACTCTCACATACACTTACACTCAAACTCACACTAAATCTCACTCACACACTCTCACTCTTTCTCTCTCATACACGCACTCACTCACTCTCTCTCTCTTTCTCTCTCTCACACACACACACACACTCACTCACACACTCTCTCTCTCTCTCTCTAACTCACACACACACACACTCTCTCTCTCTCTCACTCACTGACACACTCTCTCTCTCTCTCACTCACTCACTCACTCACACTCACTTTCTCACAGACACACACTCACTCACTCACACTCTCTCTCACTCACTCACTCACTCACTCACTCACTCACTCACACTCTCTCTCACTCTCTCTCACTCTCTCTCACTCACTCACTCACTCACTCACTCTCTCTCTCTCACTCTCTCTCTCTCTCTCACTCACACTCACTCACTCACACTCAGTTTCTCTCTCACAAACACTCACTCACACACTCTCTCTCTCTCACTCACTCACTCACTCACACTCACTCACTTTCTCTCACACTCACACACTCTCTCTCTCTCTCACTCACTCACACACTCTCACTTACTCACTCACTCACTCACACTCACTTTCTCTCTCACACACACACACACCCTCACTCACACACACTCTCTCTCACTCACTCACTCACACTCACTTTCTCTCTCTCACTCACACACACACACACACACTCACTCACTCACACTCACTCATTCACTCACTGACTGACTCACACACACACACACACACACACTCTCACTCTCACTCACACAATCTCTCACACACACATACACTTTCACACTCACTAGAGACTACATTAACTATGAATAAAATATAAACTGTTAGTTTGAAAATGATTTGTAAGTACTTTATTACTCGATTTAGTGTAAGCCAATGTATACAGTACAAGTTATTAATCTTGTCAATATGTTTAATGTTTTCTATGCTATATTTCCATCAGAGGAGGAAGGGCCAACAAAACTGGAGGCCATTTTAACATTTGCAACAGGACCAAATGTGGTGCCACCCATTGGTTCTCTTACGAGAGTATCTCTCGTACTGCGTAATATCTTACGCTATGGGGAAAACCTCTTTTCCACGAGATATTGAAGCAAAAAATTATCCTTAATTTTGAATTAATGTAAAACGCTGTGCAGCAGCATGCAGATATAGGCAGGACGGCTCGCGCGCCTATTGGCTGCCCTGCGGCAAACAGCAGCAGCCTATCGAGAGAGGTGGGGAATCCTATGGGGGCATTTCGCGCCCATTTCGTCACGTCCAGCCAGAAAAGGGCGCAATTTCGCCCTATAAATATAGCTCGATAAGGCTGGTACACTGATTTTCATCTCTTCAGCGAAGCATCACGCATCGCTGGATCCGGAGTGAGAAGCCACGCCGTCTGAGAAAAAGCACACAGCGGGACGAGCCATTGAGTCTGAAGTCGCTGGCATCGCCGCCTTTAGCCGCCGTACCTGCTACGCTTTCCGGCGTTATATCCTTTTCAAACTGTGTGTGTGTGTGTTCGCCGCTGCGACACACATTTTTTCACTGTCTATCTCTCTCTGCTAAAAGAGCTGCGTCTTTTTCAAGATGCAAAGATCCTGCAGCTCATGCCGAGCCACACTCAGCGACGGGGACCGTCATGTTATCTGCGTTTCCTGCCTGGGTGAGGATCATGCGGCTCTCGCTCTCGTCGACGGCGGATGCCCTCACTGTGAGCTACTGCCTATGGTGACTCTGAGGACTCGCCTGGCATCCTTCTCAGAGCCTGCACTTCAGCCCGCTGTAGCGCCGCGCCGTAAAAAGCGCCGTGCTCAGCGCGCTCCCGAGCTTCTCCTGCCCGCCAAAGCTCGCCGGTTCGCCCGCCAGCTTCGCCGGCATCGCTCGAGTCCCTCACCGACGGACAGCGGCCACCGTCTGCCGCCGCTTCCTCCATTGAGGTCGACGAAATAGCCCCGAGCCTTCTCCAGCCCGTGATAGCTCGCCGGTTAGCCCGCCAGCTTCACCAGCTTCACTCGAGTCGCTCGCTGACGGACAACGGCCGCCGCGCGCCGCCGCTTCCGCCATTAATGACGAAGAGATAGCTGCATCTGTAGAGAAGGCCAGGTTCAAAACCGCGGCTAGCTTTCTTTACGTTATAAGAAAGCTACCCCGCCCCCCGTGGGCATGCGTCACCGGCGAAATGAGGAAAGAGTGTGTTTTTAGTCCCGCCGAGGCCGGGCCAATCTCCTTTTCTCAAACATTTCTCAGCTCCTCTTGGTTTGAGCGGCTGAAAATGTCAATATTGCAGCAATGAGCCTGTTGTATTACACGCACGCCTGCAAACAAACGCCGACGCACACAAAACTGTGATGACGCTCTTTATCCGCTTGGGCTATTTTAAGCTTTTGTCGTTTCCCCCTGTGGCTCAGTGGCGAAACCCAAAGCCTTCGCACGGGAGACCCGTGTTTCGAGCCCAGCTCTCGCAGCGAATAAAAATTTAGTCTCGCCGCAGCCAGACTTACACCCAAACTTTTTCACTCGTTCAGTTCCAAGAAAATGCGACTGTTCCAGTGTATTTTGCAGTAAACAAGCCGGTAACATGGCCCGCTTGTCTGCACACAAATGCCGTTTCCACGGCGACCCAGAAAAATCATGTAAGCAGTGTATTTTCTGGTATTCCGGCCACAGCCGATGGTGTTATGAGTGTATTAAAAATGCCACAGCCCAGTGTTCATTTCTACACACAAACACAGCCCGCCAAAGTGCAGGGCTTGCACAAATGAGTTCGACTCATGTCAATTGTGCATTAATTATAGTGAATGTGCCCACAACCCAGTGCCCACAAACACTACACACTGCATGTGCCACGTTTTCTGTAAAAGAAACCAACACACATACAGTCAGCTAAGGCCCACGGTGTTTAAGTCTCGCCGCGGCCAGACTCTACCGAAACTTCTCGCTCGTTCAGTTCCAAACAATGTGACTGTTCCAGTGTATTTTGCAGTAAACAAGCTAGTACCACAGCCCGCTTGCCTGCACACAAATGCCAGCTTTAAGGCGACCCAGATAAATCCCAAAAAGAGTGTATTTTCTGGAATTCCAGGCCACCGCCGATGGTGTTATGAGTGTTGTAAGAATGCCCACGTCTCAGTGCCCATTCCCACACGCAGACACAGCCCGCCACAATACAGGGCTAGCAAAAAAAAAAAAAAAAAAAAAAAAAAAAAAAATCGACTCATGTCGATTGTGCAATAAATGTAGTGTACGTGCCCACAACACAGTGCCCACAAACACTACATGAAGCATGTCCCACGGTTTCTGTAAAAACGAAACCAACACATTTTCAGTTGGCGCGAGCCGACAGTGTTCTCAGTGCAGCGAGTGTGCCCGCTATCCCGCGCCCACATTCCCTCACAGACATGCCGAACCCCACGGGGCTCGCCCCGCTCGCCTTCTCTCCACATCCCGTCAGAGAGAAGCCTAGCGTGGTCAGGCTGCCCGCTGTGATCAGCGCGCCCCCCGCCTCGCACACTATAAACACAGTGTCTATTTCTCAGCACACCGGAGCTCTCCGGCCGCCGCTATATCACGGCCAGAGCCCAGATTTCATTCTACCTCTAGCTTTTCATGCAGATGCGTGGGCAAAGCTTCCCGGGGTATCAGAATGGGTGCTGAACACTATAAAAAGAGGCTATTCGCTGCAGTTCGCTCGACACCCCCACCGTTGCGCGGCGTGAGTCGAAACGACGGTAAAAAATGAAGTATCTCACCTACTTCGAGCCGAGATAGCGAAACTACTGAGCAAAGGGGCTATAGAACCTTTATCTCAGGCTCAGAGCGAAGGGGGTCTATCCAGCAGGTATTTTCTGGTACCGAAAAAAGACGGGGGTCTCAGACCCATTCTAGATCTGCGACGGCTGAACAGAACGCTCACGAAGCGTCAGTTCAGAATGATTACAACCAGGAAAATCCTCGCGCAAGTGCGCCAAGGAGACTGGTTCATGTCGATAGATCTAAAGGACGCTTATTTTCAAATACAAATAGCGTTACGTCACAAGCAATTCTTGAGATTTGCCTTCGAAGGCCAGGCATACCAATACAAAGTCCTGCCGTTCGGCCTGTCCCTGGCACCCCGTACTTTTACGAAGTGCATGGACGCGGCTCTCGCAGCCCTGAGACTTCAGGGCATGCGAATTTTGAACTACTTGGACGATTGGCTGATTCTAGCTCGATCACAATCAGAGCTCATAGAACACAGGGCCACATTACTCGAACATCTCGAGAATCTGGGTCTCACAGTCAATTGGGCGAAGAGCTCGCTGTCTCCCAGCCAGAAAATATCTTTTCTGGGAACAGTGCTGAACTCGCTATCTATGACAGCGCATCTGTCGCCAGAGCGCGCACAGGACACTCAGCGCGCCGCGAAATCTTTTCGCCGCGGCTCAACTGTCCAGCTCAAAAGGTTTCAGAAAATGCTGGGTCTCATGGCCTCAGCAGCTTCAGTGCTCCAGTTGGGGCTGCTTCGCATGCGCCCACTGCAGCTATGGCTGAAAGCGCGGGTTCCGCCCAGGGCATGGACCGCTGGTCGTTTCGCCTCCGGGTCGGTCTGAAATGCGTCTCAGCTTTGGAGCCTTGGAAGAAAACCGACTGGTACCAGTCAGGTGTGAGTCTGGGGACTCCCTCGAGCGTGAAGGTGGTGTCCACGGACGCCTCCACCTCGGGATGGGGAGCACTGCTCGAGGGCAGACCGTTCTTTGGCCAGTGGTCAGAACGGGAAAAGCTCCTACATATAAACTGTCTGGAAATGATGGCAGTCGACAACGCGCTGCGGCGCTTCTGTCCCCAGATAAGGGGTCACCACGTCTTGGTCCGGTCGGACAACATGTCAGTGGTGGCGTACATAAATCATCAGGGCGGCATCAAGTCCCGAAACCTTTACAGGCTGACGGAGTGCCTCCTGGTCTGGGCTCAGCACAACCTGCTTTCACTGAGAGCAGCGCACGTGCCTGGTCACCTGAATCTGGGACCAGACAGGCTGTCCAGAGACAATGTCCCAGCAGGGGAATGGTCGCTGCACCCGCAGACGATCCAACTGCTGTGGGAGACATTCGGCAGAGCGCAGGTGGACCTGTTCGCGTCCAACGAGAACGCTCACTGTCCGAAATATTTCTCCAATAGCAAGGACGCGCTGGCCTACGTTTGGCCCCGCTGTCCCCTCTATGCTTTCCCCCCCATCTCGCTCCTGCCTCAAATGCTGGAACGGATCAGGGAAAATGGATGCCCAGTGCTGCTTGTGGCTCCGCTCTGGACAAACCAGGCTTGGTTTCCAGTCCTGATGCAGCTGACCAGCACTGCCCCGTGGCCAATACCATTGAGGAGAGACCTCCTCTCCCAGGCCAAGGGCTCGATTTGGCATCCTCGCCCCCAGCAATGGTCCCTGCACGCATGGGCCATCAACGGGTACCCGCTATCCTCCCGGAGGGAGTGCTAAACACGATCACGCAGGCAAGGGCCCCGTCTACAAGACGGCTCTACTCCTAGAAATGGTCTGTGTTCTCTGCCTGGTGTCAAGCTCAGGGCTTTTCACCCGTAGACTGCGGGGTCACGGAAGTGCTTTCCTTCCTTCAAGAGCTGCTGGATAAGGGCAGAACCCGATCCACGCTCAAAGTGTACGTGGCGGCTATAGCAGCGTTTACAGCGTTTTTGTCTGGCCAGTCACTGGGGAAGAACGACCTAGTCGTGCGATTCCTCAAGGGAGCTCGGAGGTTGAACCCTCCTAGACCTCCTTCAGTCCCGGTGTGGGACCTTTCTACGGTTTTGGAAGCCATGAAAGGTGCCCCGTTCGAGCCAATCCATTTGTCAGACATGAAGCATCTGTCTTTCAAAATGGTGTTTCTTTTGGCTCTCGCTTCAGTGAAGCGCATAGGGGACTTACAAGCGCTTTCAGTAAGCGCATCATGTATGGAGTTTGGGCCTAATGACTCAAAAGTCATACTCAAACCGAGGCACGGGTACGTGCCCAAATCCCTCAACACACCGTTCAGAGCCCAGGTGATTTCCCTGTGTGCTCTCTCGGTTCAAGATGAGGAGGAGGATGCGAGTCTCCTTTGCCCTGTCAGGGCACTGAGAGCTTATGTGTCCCGCTCGTCTGCCTTCAGGCAGACCGAGCAGCTCTTCGTTTTGTTTGGCGGACGTTCCAAGAGACTGGCCGCATCAAAACAGAGCCTATCCAGATGGATAGTCGATGCCATAGCACTGGCTTACACTTCTAAGGGCCTGCAGTGTCCTTTGGGTGTCAGAGCGCACTCCACGAGAGGCGTGGCCTCGTCGTGGGCATGGTATAGTGGCGTTACCTTGCAAGATATCTGTACGGCTGCGGGCTGGGCCTCGCCGTCTACATTTATAAGGTTTTATAACCTAGAGGTTCCCGACTTACAAGCCAAGCTTCTATCGGTATAGAATTCAGTCTATCTGCCCCGCTGTGCCGGCCCAGATGCTGAGTTTTGCTTGTGCATCGCTCACTGAGCGATAACACGGCTCGATGGGTGTTGAATAAGCCGTAATCTTAACCAGTTCAGGCTGAACACGTTCACCCTGTCTGTGTGAAACACTATTAACATAACTAGCCCCTATAGGATGCTATTTCATGGGGAATGATGCTTGCAGCCTCTCTTCTCCGACTCTCTGTGAGTCTATGGTGATTATGCACTACATGAGCCCCGGGCTACTGCCCTTGGGACTTTGGTGTCGGATCCCAGTACGCACGGCGTTTGGCATTGTGTTCCCCATAGCGTAAGATATTACGCAGTACGAGAGATACTCTCGTAAGAGAACGTACTCAGTTACTAACGTAACCTCAGTTCTCTCTAGAGAGGGAACGAGTACTGCGTATCTTGCCGTGCATACACAGCTCTGGTTCGCTTCGGCGATGAAAACCAGTGTACCAGCCTTATCGAGCTATATTTATAGGGCGAAATTGCGCCCTTTTCTGGCTGGACGTGACGAAATGGGCGCGAAATGCCCCCATAGGATTATGTCACGCAGCACCTCTCTCGATAGGCTGCTGCTGTTTGCCGCAGGGCAGCCAATAGGCGCGCGAGCCGTCCTGCCTATATCTGCATGCTGCTGCACAGCGTTTTACATTAATTCAAAATTAAGGATAATTTTTTGCTTCAATATCTCGTGGAAAAGAGGTTTTCCCCATAGCGTAAGATATTACGCAGTACTCGTTCCCTCTCTAGAGAGAACCGAGGTTACGTTAGTAACCGAGTACGTTTTTCTCCTCCGCCCTCTCTGGAATTCCTTCACAATGAAGGAAAATATCCAGTGGCCAACACCTGCATCAATTGCCTTCGACTTCCCATCCACAAAAGTTACCAGGATTTCAAAAACGACATGGACTTTGGAATCCAAAACACTCAAGGTTTTGGAATGGAGTAGAAGCTTGCCTTGAAACCATTTGTTTCTTTTGTTTGTTGTTTTGTTGAAAAGTGTACCGTTTACTGCAGGTAAAGGAATTTTGTGTTCAGTTATACCTTGTTATTGCACTTAAAGTGTTAAGTCAAATAATTGCAAAAAAAAAGCACAACTTAAATTTGCACTACTATGCACCTTAAACTTTGTAAGAGAAAATGCACATTTTTTATGTTTTGTCAAAATAAATGTTAAATGTTCTGTGGCTCTTGACATCTTTATTGTATGGTACAATAAGCAATTCAGTTAATGAACATGACATTTTCCTTGTGTATTTTTTATCAGTATTCAATACAGTACATACAGACACTCGACTTTGTTTAAGGTACTTGTAATTTTTTTTTACAATTACCGGCTCGTTTCAAGAAAATTTACAAGGGCCAAGAAAATGTCAATTCCATGATTACCATCATCTTGTAAAGGATCAAATGTCTGATTGATTTCATTGAGGGTAGTGTAGTTCACATGAAAAGTGGTCTCAGGAATTGCAACTTGGTTGCTGAGCGCATCTTCTGCCAAGGGTCCAGTGTCAACATTAATTGAAGAGTCATTCGTGTCAAATACACTGTTCACTGCCATGTTATTTTGTCCAACACGACAAATCACTCCTCTGTACCACAATTGCAAAGGTGTCATGTGTCTTTCTGTAGATAAAGCGTGGTTATTCCACTGGTTTGTGAATTCCCTCACAGCTCTTTGGATTCGTGGCAGGTAAACATAATGTAAGACAAACAGGTGCAATTCAGACAGTGAATCAAGAATAAATTGATTTTCCATGAAACTGAACAAGTCTGAGAAATAGTATGACACTACACGGTTCAGTTCACCCCAAAGCCTCTCTATTCTCTGATTGTGCACACTGCGTCCTGCTATGATACTCCTCCTGTTTAGTCCTCTTCTGCTCAGCATGAATCTAGCCACCTCAATGTTTTCCATTCCACGATCGCATCGGACTCTGGAAGGCAATCCAAAGTTGCGCACTCCTCCTTGAAACAGGTTCAAAACGCTGGAAGCCCTGTTGTTATTTAAGCAGTCAAGGTATATGATTGTACGGCTATACCCGTCTACGCATCCATGGAACACCATCCTCCATCTAACCAATTTATGGTTCCCTTTCGAAGGGAACTCAACAATACGTCAACGACGTTATGGGGAACGCCTCAGGCGTGACAGGTGTCTGAAATCACTATCAAATCACGTCAATCATATTGACCGGCGACAGCCCGTGAATCATTAGCGTGAATGATTAACGTGCGACCTGGAAGTATAAAGGGGCGCCTTGCACACATGACAAATCATCTCATCGTCTTCAGGGACTGTCTGTTTGAAAACGCTACTCAATGAAACGGTAAGAAAATTAAATGTACAGCACACGAGTGTGCTTTTCCTGCCTGGGAGAAGAGCGCGCACGGGAGATTCTCGAGGGAATCCTCTGTGTGAACTGTGAGCGTTTTTCTTTTAAAACGCTCGCTCTCGTCTGGCCCTCTTCTCGAGTGAAGGGGGTTCAACGTCTGGTTCTCGTGGTCCCGCTCGTGCCGAGGCAGAGCGGCGACTTGCATCATGGGCTTCCAGATAGAGCTCGTCGATCATCTTGAGAGTGCTGTAAACCTCTCAGATGATTCGACGGCTGACGAGGGCGAACTGCAGGTCGATGACGAGGATTTTTCACCGACGGTTTCCTGCAGTTGCTGCTCTTCAGGACGAGCAGGAGATGGCTGAGGAGGTTTATAATCAGGTAGATCCTGAACCCTCTCAGCCACCCTGCCCCGTGTATGCAGTTCTGGTGGATGTTGTGGAGCGCGCCGCCAACAGGCTGTAGCTGCCATGGCAACGCGCTAGAGGAGAGACCGCTCGCGGTAGGCTCGGCGATCGGTTTCTCCCCGGCCATACACCACCAGCTCAGGTGAGCCTTCCATTCCTTCCTGATCTTCACACGGAGATCGAGAGGGCATGGAAGAGCCCATACTCTGCCCGTATTCACTGACATCAGCGGGTTAATTTCGCTGATGTTGATGGGATCGCAGAGCATGGGTATGTGTCGAGGCCGCCCATTTGACGAGTCGTTTGCGAACTATCTCGTGTCTGGGCAGGCGTCGACACTGAGAGCTCCAACTCTGCCATCCAAACCGCTAAAGACAACAGCGCGTTTGAATGGCAGAGCATACACGGCAGCAGTTCAGGCTGGTGCTTCCCTGCACACCATGGCGGTGCTGCAGGCATACCGGGCCGACCTGCTGCAGGATCTCGACCAGGGGGCAGGGATGTCCCCTGAGGCGGTTACTGAGCCGCGCCGAACCACGTCTCTTGCGCTCCGGGCCACCAAACAAACTGCTGCCACGATCAGTCGGTCGATGGCGGCGATGGTGGCCACGGAGAGACAGCTTTGGTTAAACCTGCATACCGCTGAGATCCGGTTCCACGCCCAGGCAGGCGGGAGGGCCTGGCCCTTCACGGTCTGAGGACCGTAGACAGGGCCAGAGAGCCAGTGTCGCCTCTCGTGCGCCCCCTCTGTGGAGGAACAGGGCGCAGGAAAGGCGTGACTCCCGCTAGAAGAGGGATCTGAGGGAGGTTATCCAGCACAAGCGCATACAGCGTCGCTGATGGATAATCTCCCCGGAGGGCTTCATTAAAAAGAGAAATCCAGCCCTCTCCTCTCTTCTGACTCCCCAGACGTGCATTACATCAGGCCTGGCGCTGGGCCTATGATAAGAACGATGTTCCAATGGCCCGCCTAGGCTTAGTAGAAACGCCTCTTTCAGGCATGTAAAGTGGTGGACCCCAGGTTCATAAAGAACTATCTGGCGAGTCTTCACTCCGCACGCCGCAGGTGAGCTGTCTGGTCTTTTCAAGAGTCAATTTTTGTGAATTAAAATTCCGAAATGTATCTCTCTACAGACCTCGTTCCCTGTATAGAGCTATGGGGTCATGTCATTTGCTATGTCATCAGGTAATAAGGTAAGAGAAGTTTCCTGGATTATTAGGGCCCTGAAGTTCCCCATTAGGTTGCCAGAATGATAACTATGTTAGCCTTCGGGCTGTTAGCCACCTCAGGGTAGAGTAGTTGGTCTCTCTCTTAGAATTTTTTACTTAGAGTGTTGACTGACGCTAGAGCTTCAGATAGATCTTATGTCCGGCCCACGGGTCCGTTTGACTTCTTCCTGAGTATTTCGCCCCTTGAGCTCTGTTTGGGTTTTCATTAGGCTGAGCGATCATGCAGCCCTTTGTATGGAATAATACAGACTATATTCTTTAGTAAGGCTGTGGCTCCTCCGAGCCCTCAGATAGATCTATGCCTGCAGGCTGGCCCTCACCAGGGCTGCCTCTGTAGCTGGCCTAGGCTGTGCCAGGGATAATAGAGGTGCTCTGCTAAAATTTAGCATTGCTTCCTCTGAACCTTCACTTTGTGAATGTAGGTTTCTAGCATCCCTGTATAAACAGCCTCCTCCCATGGGAGTCGTTAGGCCAAGGCCCGCCCCCTTCTCTACATTCTGGGGTGACTAGAGTAATGCAGCATGGTGCAGAGGATGGTTTGTAAGGACATGGTAGGCCTCAAACAGGCCTCCGTGGTATATATGTCTTTATTGAGCAGGGTTAGGCCGTCTTTCGCTTCACGAAGAAGACTGGGTTTCCTGCCCGACCCTGCCATGCAGAACTGGCCTACGGATTTAGGCCGCCAGTTTAGGCTTCACTCACCTCGCTGAGCTACTGCTCGAGCGCTAGGTTGTAGGTGGATGGCTTTCATTCAAGCCCCACTCCCCTAGGTTGGGCACAGATAAATTTCTGTCACCCCTAGAGCCGCTGGCAGGCCCGGACCCTGGTAACCTCAGGGTGAGGTGTGAGTATCCCCCTGTGATACAGGGTAGGTCTGAGCACTTCACTCCCAGTTCTGTTTATCCTACCTCGCACCACTATGGCTCGGGTCGAGTATGAAGTAAGCTTCACTTCTTCTTTGGTCGAAGTACGCTCCCCTGAAGCCAGAGCATTGCCCTGAGCTGACGCCCATGCATAGATGGTAGGCCCCTGACTAATGGGGCCTCCGTTGAGGCAGAGTGGCGTATGTTGTACTCCCCTTGTTTTAAGGGTGCTAGCTTTTTTGCGGAGTACACTGCCATGGGCAATGTGATTAGGCACCAGGATGCTGTAGGCGCTGCGTAAACAGCTTTGCTGCCAACGAAGGCTGCGCCATTAGGTAGTAGGCCTCAGCAGGCCTCCTTGATTGGACAGCCCCCTAGAGGGCACTGTAGGCCAGCTCACTTTACGTGGTTGGCCTTGGTGGTTCGGGCAGTTGACTCACTGATGGGTAGTAGGCCTTAAACAGGCCTCCTCGGAGGTGAGTCCCAACATTGTGGGACATACCTTATAGCGCTACTGGAAGCCCATTAGTAAATTATGCTTGTGTAGTATGGTTCCCAACAGTGTACTTTATAGCAGAATATGACTTGCTATTAGCTAGTAGGCCCGACCAGGCCTCCCTGATAGGCGAGTCCCCAGCTGGCTGGCCTTAGCAGGCCACCTTATACTATCACCCGGACTCAGGGCTCAAAGCTAACAGTGGTTATCAGGTAGTAGGCCACTCAGGCCTCCCTGAAGGTGAATTCCCACTTAAGATGGTTATCAGGTAGTAGGCCTCAGCCGGCCGCCCTGAAGGCGAATTCCCACTTAAGTTGGCTATCAGGTAGTAGGCCTCTCTGGGCCTCCCTGAATGTGAGCTCCCAAATATTGTGGCTGTCAGGTAGTAGGCCGCTCTGGGCCTCCCTGAATGTGAGCGCCCAAATATTTTGGGTGTCAGGTAGTAGGCCTCACCAGGCCTCCCTGAAGGTGAGTTCCCACATGCTGTGATTATCAGGTAGTAGGCTCCTCCAGGCCTCCTTGAATGAGTACGGTCAGGTAGTAGGCCTCACCAGGCCTCCCTGAAGGTGAGCTCCCCACATACTGTGGTTGTAAGGTAGCAGGCCTCACCGGGCCTCCCTGAAGGTGAGTTCCCACGTACTGTGGTTATCAGGTAGTAGGCCTCTCTTGGCCTCTCTGAAGGTGAGCACCCCACATACTGTGGTTTTCAGGTAGTAGGCCTCTCTGGGCCTCCCTGAAGGTGAGCACCCCACTTACTGTGGTTATCAGGTAGTAGGCCTCACGGGCCTCTCTGAAGGTGAATTCCCACTTACGTTGGCTATCAGGTAGTAGGCCTCTCCGGGCCTCCCTGTAACATTCCCTAGTGGTGCTGGGTTTATGAAGCTAGTGGTCTCTTGCTATCAGTTTCAGCTAGCCTTAATAGGCAGCTGCTGAAGGCGAGCTTGCGCCCTGGCTCGCTAAAGTGTTCATTCTCTGCTATTGGTTCCCTCCAGGAACTTTTTCTGCCTACAGCCTGGTTTGCCTACCAGGCAGACCTGTGCTCCCCTCACCGAGGGTCTCTATGAGCATGCGGCTTCCTGAGTCTGGTCAGACGGTCGTAGGCCTCTCGTGAGGCCTCCCAGTTAGATCAGCCCTTAGGCCTTCACAGGCCTCCTCAGTGTTTTGAAACACAGACACTGGGTTGATCCGTGGATCGAGTAGAGAAACTCCCCTCGCTAGCAAGGGTTGGAAAGCACTATGCTGAGTCATACTCTCCGGGATATCCCGTCTCTGAGATCCGGGCCGAGTGGTTCACTGCCAGCTTCGCAGTCCCTCGGGTTGGATGCCTTTCTTAAGGCTTTGTTGTCCAGAGGCTCTGTCTTCAGACAGACAGGATTTGGCCAGACTAGTGTCTATGTACTGACGCCAGGTCAGGCCGTCCTGGTGGCATTTCGGGGTGAGTACGTTCCCCTGAATAGTGACTGGCTGGGGTTCCTTCGGGTTCCCTAGCCACATTCCCTAGAAGGGACCCCTTCTAATCGGAAGCTGTGGTTCCAGGCCCGGAGCCGGCCCAGGTAGACCTTTTTATTTAACCATGTTTATGAAGGTTTTTCTGTGAGGCTGTAGCTTGGGCTATGACCGTAGGGAATGCTGTCACTGACAGCCCAGTGTGACCTGAGGGTGAGTGGTTCTAGCGTTTCATTTGAAGTTGCTGGTTCTGACAGTTGTCACTGCCACTTGGCATGCACTCCCCTTAGCATGGCGGAGTTGGTATATCGTTCCCCATAACGTCGTTGACGTATTGTTGAGTTCCCTTCGAAAGGGAACGTCTCAGGTTACGACTGTAACCTATGTTCCCTGAGAACAGGGAACGAGACAATACGTCTCCCTGCCATGCCTCGGGGCTTGCCTACCGTACAGTCCCTTCAGACGATAAGGTGATTTGTCATGTGTGCAAGGCGCCCCTTTATACTTCCAGGTCGCACGTTAATCATTCACGCTAATGATTCACGGGCTGTCGCCGGTCAATATGATTGACGTGATTTGATAGTGATTTCAGACACCTGTCACGCCTGAGGCGTTCCCCATAACGTCGTTGACGTATTGTCTCGTTCCCTGTTCTCAGGGAACATAGGTTACAGTCGTAACCTGAGACGTTTCCATCTATGTGCCTGTCAAAAGAGAAAATGGCAATGGTGGATTATTGAGCTGGTCACCTTTTAAAATCCAATGAATTCCAATTATACTGTAAACCAGTAGTTTTAAGGAAAAGTTCAAATTAAAAAAAAAAATTAAAAATATTTTTTTGTCTCTTAAAGTCAGCTTCAATTAGGTACAACACCAGAATAATTCTTGTTCGCAAAACTACCGCCAGGTTGGGACAATGTGTTAAAGGCTAGAATAGTGGGTCAAACTGGTCAAAAGAAGTCTCTTCTGCTCACCAGAGCTTAATTTATTTGATCCAAAATACAGCAAAAACATTAGTATTGTGAAATATTATCACAATGTAAATCAGCTGTTTTCTATGTGAATATATAGTAAAGTGTAATTTATTCTTGTGATCAAAGCTGAATTTTCAGCATCATTACTCCAGTCTTCATCCTTCAGAAATCACTATAATCTGATGATCTGATGCTCAAGAAACATTTATGATTATTATCAATGTTGAGAATGGTTGTCTACAATTTTTTTAAGGATTATTTGAAGAATAGAAAGTTCAAAAGAACAGCATTTATCTGAAAGAGAAAGCTTTTGCTTTCGTTTATTGATTACATACCATAATTCATTAGGACCTCCGACACTGTAAATTCTGCGACGAATGGCTTGCCTACGTCGAAAGCATGGTCCAACAGGGTCAATTTCCTGCAGAATTTGACGGACCCTCCAGCGCTGAATGCGTAATGACCTTGAGCGAAGACTTCCCCGGACATATGTTTCACCAGCATTTGGAGTGTTCTCTAGAATTTGCCTAATAATTAAAGTAAGATTCTCATCTGACAATGAGCTGTATTCATTCGATGTAATAGAAAGACGTTGCCTGTGACGAAATAAAGTTCGCCGGTCTATTCCAAACAGTGAAGATATTCCCTGCCAGTTATAACCCAGATCCAAGCCGTGGTTAATCTGATCCGCTGTCAAATCATACCGTGGGCGACCAGCAGTGCCATTGTGAACTGTTGGCGGGACAAAACTATTTTCGGTGTCTTGTAGTATTTGGCTGTCAAACTGCTGTAGAATTAAATTGATATTATGATTTAATGATTCCAGAACAATAATGCATTCCTCAGACCCCTGCCCTCCCACACGAGTAACTACACTCGTAATTGAACGAACTGTCCGTGCATGGTGCTCTAGTTCAGTAAAGTACGGGATTGCAGGGTCAGTTTGTAAACATTCTATGCACCGAAGGACACGCGAAAGAAAATTTAAAATTTCGTCAGAGTTGGCAATAACACGCGAGTGATATATGAAAAAGCCTATTGTAAAGAAAAACAACAAATACCTCATTTTTTAAACAAATTTGGAAGGAGCCATATATGTGGAGAATATTTGAGCTCTAACTTCCGGTTGCAATGAAACGACTTCCGGGCACACTGAAAATGTTTTTGCTCTTTCACACGCGAGAAGGATTGAACGTGCAGTGTGTGCAAGATCAACAGTATGTGGGCAATTACAGGGTATATGCAAAGTTTCTATGTAACCGTGCATGTCTTTCATATGCACAGATATATAGTGTTTCATATGTAAGCGCAAGTGTTTCACATACATGCGCAAGTGTTTCAGTGTGTATCGCAAGTGTTTCAGTGTGTATTGCAAGTGTATCGCAAGTGTTTCAGTGTGTATCGCAAGTGTTTCAGTGTGTATTGCAAGTGATTCAGTGTTAATCGCAAGTGTTTCAGTGTGTATCGCAAGTGTTTCAGTGTGAATCGCAAGTTTTTCAGTGTGTATCACACGTGTTTCAGTGTGTATCACAAGTTTTCAATGCGTTTTGTCTCATACGGCCTCCCATAGTTTAACCCATGGATGTTCTTCTGATCTTGTTTGGGTTCGTTTGTTTGCTGGTCTACATGGTTACTCGTCTGTCCGGTTACCAGTCATGGCTTCTCCATGACTTCTGTAAACCTGCTCTAGCGAACAAATTCACAAACCAAACCTCAACCCAACTTAACAAAAAACTCTACTGGCTTTTTCGGTTCCTAAGATTTTAAACTCAGCTGTTTGTCCCGCCTCTTGGATGAGTTCTGACCAATTAGGCACTGTCTTTATTTTAGAGGTGGCATTCTCTTCACCTCTCACCGTAAATCATGCGTTATCTGTGATCTCTTTACTCTCTGGCTTTAGCAGAGTACAAAAGTATACAGTTTAGACATGATTCCTACAACCCCAAATCAGAAAAAAGTTGGGACATTTTGTAAAATGCATTTAAATCAAGAATCTGTGATTTGTTAATTCTATTTAAACTTTTTTTAACTGACAAAAGTACAAAGAAAAGTTTTCCAATGTTTTCACTGACCAACATAATTGTATTTTGTAAGTATGAACAAATTTTGATTTTGATGGCTGCAACACACCCCAAAAAAGTTGGGACAGAGACATGTTTACCACTGTGTCACATCACCTTTCCTTTTAATTACACTTTTTAATCATTTGGGAGTTGAGGATACTAATTGTTGGAGTTTTGCTGTTCGAATATTTGCCCAATCTTGTCTGATACAAGATAGCCGCTCAACAGTCTGTGGTCATCGTTGCCTGATTCTCCTTTTCATGATGGGTCATACATTTTCCACAAGAGACATATCTGGACTGCAGTAAGGCAGGCAAGCACATCCCTTCTATGGTGCAGAGTGTCTAGAAACCACTCAGTTTTAGCATGTGCAGAATGAGGCCGGGCATTGTCTTGCTTCCCAAGAAATTTTTTTATCTTGATGGCAGTTTATGTCTCTGTACAATCCAAATACATGCCTCCATGTCAATGGTACCTTCACAATAATGCAAGTTACCCATACCGTTTGCAGTGATGCACCTCAGTACCAGGACAGATGTTTGCTTTTGCACCTGTCGCTGGTGAAAGTCTGGTTGGTCCCTTTCGTCTTTGGGACTGAGAACTCTGTGTCCATTTTTTTCCAAAAACAAGCTGAAACATGGACTCATCTGACCACAGTACACATTTCCACTTTCTTCTAGACCACCTGAGATGAGCTCAGGCCCAGAGAACTCGCTGGCATCTCCACATAGAACTGATGTAAAGCTTTCTCCTTGCGTAACAGAGATTCAAGTGGCATTTCTTAATGCAGAGTCAGACTTTGTTCAGTGAAAATGGTTTTCCAAATTACTCCTGAGCACATGTGGCTGTATTTAACGGATTAGCATGATGGTATCTTGTGCAATGCCATCTGAGGGCTCAAAGGTCACACACATTCAACAGAGGTCTATTGCCTTGCCCTACACAGACTGAGATTTCTCTGGATTCCCTGAATCTTGTGACAATATTATGTATGGAAGATGATAAAATACATAAATTCTTTGCAATCTTGCATTGAGAAATGTGATTTTTTAATTGTTTGACAATTCTCTCATGATATTTGGCACAAAGTGATGAGCCATGACCCATCTTTGCTTAAAAAGACTGAGAAGCACTTTTACACCCAAACACGATACCCTCAACTATTACCAATTCACCTGCTCATTGTGGACTGTTTCAAAAGAGTTGGATAATCTAATTTGGATTATCTTTTCACTTTTATTTTGTCTCTGTCCCACCTTTTTTGGGGCGTGTTGCAGCCATCAAAATCAAAATTTGTTCATATTTACAAAATACAATTATGTTGGTCAGTGAAAACATTGGAAAACTTTTTGTACTTTTGTCAGTTAACCCTGGAGAACCCAAGAACCCTTTTCTTCTTTGGAAAATTATGAACTATGCATTAAATTACTGCTGAACACCAAAATATCCACTTTTTTCAATTTTAACCCTTTATTCCCTAATTTAGGATTAGGGCCAAATTTGACCCATTGGGCTTTAGGCATATAATTTCAAAGAATCACAATAACAAACACTGTCAATGCAAACTATTTTAAATTTAGGAAAATAATCAGTCAACCACACAGCTACATTTAACAATGTTTTTTTTTTGTTGTTGTTTTTAACTTTATTTGTTGCATGTTAGAACTGGATTTCAAATGTACAAACACTTTGGCCAATCAAGAAACAAGAACACAAGGCAACACCATGGGTCTTTGCTTATCCGGTTGAAACAATTCATCATAATCGCTATCGCTGTCCAATTCAGGGCCAAAGTCACTATCATCAGTTTCATGTTGCTCCAATACTTGTATGACAGTGATCTTTCTCTGTTGCTTTCCCTGTCCTGAAACGGGAGAGGCCATACTCCCTGAAATGATATTCTACTTTATTAGTCTCTGGCCCTGTACTACTGAGGTAACTTTGTAAAATATATTATACAAATGAAATTATTTCAAGGCTTTAGCCAAATACAGGACTGTCACCATTCTCCATCAAAGTCACTCAAAGAACCAAAGGGTCATTTCTGACCCGACATTTGTTTAACCCATACACCCAGAGGGTCATTTTTGGCCCATCGTTTTTTGAACTAGCTCAGAGTCTCTAATTTATCCCAAAAGAATATAAAACGTACTTTTAGGCATTCTGCAAGCTAAATAGATTAACAAAAAATATACAATTTTACCAACCTCTGGTTTGCTGAGCATACGATTTTGTTCGGATAGGTTTCCAGCTCAACAAAACAGCATGTGGTCAGCCATCTTGTTACTACCACTCTGGCACTTGTGAGTTCAATATTCATCCACTAGGTGTCTCTATGCAGGGTCCAGAAGTGGCACTGTGGGCTTTTGAAGTTAAATTTGACAATTTTTTCATTTTTTTCATTTTGGGTAGCAACAATTAACAGCGGCCAAATTTGACCCCGTCAAAAAGTTTAAATAGAATTAACAAATCACAGATTCTTGATTTTAATGCATTTTACAAAATGTCCCAACTTTTTCTGATTTGGGGTTGTATTACAAGAACACAAAACATTTTACACAGATTTCAATCAAGCCGTCTCCTGAATTAAGAACATATGATCGTACTGATAGTAAACAAGACACACTTTCATTCAAACATCTAATAGTTATAACAATTACATGACTTGTATGTGATCTAAGCATAATAGAAACATACAGAGGTGGTAGATACAATATAGGATTATGTAGTTGAACAATGTTTGATTAGAAGTCCGTCAATAATATTGTTGTGGGATGATTTTATGTTTTTTTATATGTAAAGTCTCAGTCTCTGTGGTTTTAAGAGTTTTCAACCATGGGGTCATTCAGAGGAGGAGGTCTGTTTTCAATCCTCTGTCTTGGGATCAAACAACCTCTGCCGTTATCTTGGTGGGTTCTGAGCCGTGTCATCTCTGAACCAATCAGTCTTTTCCAAACTATCTAACGTGACAACGTTCTTCCTTTAGTTGAGCACATCTCTTTGAAACTTTCATGGTCGTAAAGTTCTTTGCTGGGACTGGCTGGAGAATTTATGGCCCGAGATTAGACTGGTGTTTTGGTGGTCTGGAATGTTGAGTTTTGTGTGGAATAATATTTGAACGAATCACCTGGAAGATTCATATGTGTTTGGTTCGCCCTCAATTCCTACAGTTTTAACATTAATTGCGGGTGCAAAAGTAATATTTAACCAACATCAATTTGTAACAATAATTCAATGCAATTAGTTTGCATCAACATTGACAAGATTGTTTCAATGAATGCTTGCTATCTGGGTCTTGCACCTAGATTGTCAGGTGTGGGGGTGGTGAAAGGAGCGAGGACTGCAGAGTTGATGGGCTTTTTTAATAATAAAAATAAAACAAAATACAAACAAAAACTACCCCGAGGGGGGAAGAATTGACTGCCGGGAAACACAAGGACATGGCACATGTCCACAAGGACATGGCACAAGCACATGGCACAAGGAAACATATGACAAGCCATGTGCTCACACCAAACATGGCACACAGACAAGACAAAACAGGAGTGTCAGGGCTCTGTCACAAAACCAAGAAATAGACTAGACAGAAGTGACAGAACCCTGACATAGATATCAAATAGAGACTGTTCCTGTTCACCAAACTAATAAATACAAAAAAACTCCCAAACCAATTTAAGGGTAAACATTTAATTGATGTTCAACAAATAAAAACTCAGACATAATACAGATGAGCAAATGATAAAGCTTGGTTAGCTGAATATTAGCATGAATATTACACAGAAAAACCACATGAATTACACACGTGGAAAAGTGTCGTCACCTTTATTTATATAGCGCTTTTGACAATACAGATTGTTTCAAAGCAGCTTTACAGAGATAACAGAAAAATAATGTTGTAATAATATAAAATATAAAATTAAATGTCCCCAACTAAGCAAGCCAAAGGCGAAGAAAGGCAAAAAAGGCAAGTGGCAAGGAATCAAAACTCCATCAGGTGACAGAATGGAGGAAAAAACCCAGGCTCAATCAGGGGGCCAGTTCTCCTCTGACATGTGATTTTGCACATGTTAAAAGCACATGTGAAACATGTTTTGCACACGGGAACCATGTACTTTTGAAACATTTTTGTTTGAATCCCATGTAAATATCCATGTGAGACACATACATTCACCTGTGAAAAGCATATAAACCCATGAGATAACGTGAAAAGCATGTCAAATCCTATGTGAAACCTAAGATACATGTGAAACATGTATATTCCCATGGGAAACCTATCAACTAACATTTCTCATATAAATCAATAATTTATGTATGTTAAACCCATATGCACTCCATGTAACTTCATGTGGAAGCCATGTACAATCGTGTATACACATAAAATACAATTGCATGAAACTCAGAGGCCGTTTGGCCAACAAGGAATCATGGAGGTATTCCATGTTGTGTAAGAAGAACGTCTCGGTTACGTATGTAACCCTCGTTCCCTGAGTAGGGAACGGAGACGTTGCGTCGGATGACGACGAATGGGGTTTCGCTTAGAAAGCCTATCAGCTTCGAGTATTACAAAACGAGCCTATGGCAAAGAAATGCCATGGGTCTGCGGAATTTGCATGACGTAACTCCGCCCCACCTCGTGGGTATAAAAGGAGGAAGTCCGCAACAGCAGTTTATGTTTCTTCGCTGAGGGGCCAAGACTGAGCTCAGGCGATCCCCGCGGTACAGCGGAAAGTGGCAGGCAGACGTAACCTACTCAGGGAACGAGGGTTACATACGTAACCAAGACGTTCCCTTTCGTTGTCACTCCGAGTTACGTCGGATGACGACGAATGGGGTTACCAGTCTAATCACGCCACCTTCTCAGCTGTCTTCCAGTGCCCTGCGTAAATCGAGGTCCCTGACATAGAAGGACGAAGGACTCAATTTAACACAGGAATACCAAGGTACACTGGGAAGCATATCCCAAGCTAGGGGAAGTATGCAATTAATGCCAACCCAGAGAGGGGGGGACTTAGAGAATACACATATGACCCGAAGGAAACATATGGAGAACACTGGGGTGTCCAGCCGCAGGTGGAATATTTCAACCCCAGGGGTGGCAAGGTGGCTTGCCAAGGGAAAGACACATGCTCAGAGAGGCTTACAGTGGAAATACACATGTGGGGGTCGCTCAGGGGAGGGACCATGCACACGGGAGGCACCTAGCCGACGCGCAGGCAAGAGACACTGGCGCCGACGTCAGGAGTGCTGGAGGAGCTCAGGGCTTTCGGGGAAGCTCACCTGAGGAGAATATCGCACATATCCAGTCCGTGGAGTGGAATGGCGAGCAAGCGAAGACACCTGAGCGGGTCCGGTACTAGCTAGTTGAAGCGAGTACATGAGAGGACACTGGCTCCACTCGGAGATTATAGAATCTGGCGAATGTGTTAGGTGTCGCCCAGCCTGCAGCTCTGCATATGTCTGTTAGCGAGGCGCCATGCGCTAGAGCCCAAGAGGATGCCACACTCCGGGTGGAGTGGGCCGTCACACCAAGGGGGCACGGTCGGCCTTGCTGCTGGTATGCCAAAGCAATGGCGTCCACTATCCAGTGAGACAACCTTTGCTTGGAGAGAGCCTTTCCCTTCAGTTTCCCACCATAACAGACAAAGAGCTGGTCTGAGGTCCTGAAACACTGCGTCCTGTCTACATAGGCGCGAAGAGCGCGTACTGGACAGAGCAGTGCCAAGGCTGGGTCTGCCTCCTCCGGGGGCAGCACTTGCAGGTTCACCACCTGGTCCCGAAAGGGAGTGGTAGGAACCTTGGGCACGTATCCTGTCGTGCACGTCGACGAAGCGTGCCTGGAATTCGGGCCGGCCTTCTCTCACGTGATCCTGAGACCCCGGCCCGAATTCCAGGCACGCTTCGTCGACGGAGAATGCGTGCAGGTCCCCTACCCTCTTGATGGAGGCCAGTGCAACCAGGAGCGCTGTCTTCATTGACAGGAACTTAAGCTCAACTGATTGCAGGGGCTCAAAGGGAGCACTCTTCAGGGCAGTTAGAACCACTGAGAGGTCCCAAGAGGGAACGAGAGGAGGGCGAGGAGGATTTAGTCTCCTCGCTCCTCTCAGGAACCTGATGACCAGGTCGTGCTTCCCCAACGACTTACCTTCGACCAGGTCGTGGTGTGCAGCAATGGCGGCAACATAGACCTTAAGGGTGGAGGGAGACAGCCTTCGCTCCAACCCTTGCTGAAGGAAGGAAAGCACAACGCTGATCGAGCATCTCCGGGGGTCTTCTCGGTGAGAAGAGCACCAGTCAACGAAGAGGTTCCACTTCAACGCATAGACGTGTCTCGTGGACGACGCTCTAGCGGAAGTGATGGTAGCCGCCACCGCTGGTGGAAGGGTACTCAAACCTACCTCGAGCCGTCCAGGAGCCACACGTGGAGGCTCCAGAGATCGGGGCGAGGGTGCCACAGGGTGCCCCGTCCCTGAGAAAGAAGGTCCTTCCTCAGAGGAATGGGCCAGGGAGGTGCTGTCGCGAGGAGTGCAAGTTCGGGGAACCAGGTCCGGCCGGGCCAATACGGCGTGACCAAAATGACCTGCTCCTCGTCCTCCCTGACCTTGCGCAAGGTCTGCGCAAGAAGGCTCACTGGGGGAAACGCATATTTGCGGCCTGGCGGCCAGCTGTGCGCCAGTGCATCCGTGCCGAGCGTGCCCTCGGTCAGGGAAAAATACAGGGCGCAATGGGTCGAGTCGTGAGAGGCAAACAGATCTATCTGTGCGTCCCCGAACTGGTCCCAAATCAGCTGAACCGACTGGGGATGGAGTCGCCATTCTCCAGGGAGGGGCTGAAGCCGTGAGAGCTCGTCGGCTGCACAGTTCAGGGCCACGGGAATGAAAATGGCTCGAAGCGACCTCAGATGCTTCTGACTCCATAGGAGGAGGTGGCGGGCGAGTTGTGACATACGGCGGGAGCGTAGACCACCTTGATGGTTGATGTACGCTACAGTAGCGGTATTGTCTGAGCGGACTAGTACGTGTTGACCCCTGAGCAACGCCCGGAAGCGGTGCAGGGCAAGGCGTACTGCCAACAACTCGAGGCAATTGACATGCCATAGCCGCTGGGGTCCTGTCCAGGAGCCCGCAGCAGCATGTCCATTGCACATGGCGCCCCAGCCCGGGGTGGAGGCATCTGTGGAGACCACAACATGCCGGGAAGCTCGTTCCAGGGGGACACCTGAGAAAACTGAGGTTCGACCACGGGGTGAGGAACTGACGGCAGGTCGGAGTAACTGGTACTCGGAGCGTGCCTCGTTGCCATGCCCACCTCGGGACTCGGTCGCGAAGCCAAAGCTGAAGCGGTCTCATATGAAGAAATCCGAGCGGCGTGACCGCGGCTGCAGATGCCATATGCCCCAGGAGCCTCTGAAAATGTTTCAGTGGAACCGCACTCTTGCTCTTGAGATGTCTCAGGCAAGTCAGCAGTGACTGCGCGCGCTCGCTCGTAAGCTGCGCGGACATGGCGACCGAGTCGATGTCCATACCGAGAAAAGAGATCCTCTGCACGGGCAAAGTTTGCTCTTCTCCCAGTTGACCCGAAGGCCCAGACGAGCTAGGTGCCGGAGCACTAGGTCCCTGTGTTCGCAAACCTGATCTCGAGAGTGAGCTAGGATCAGCCAGTCGTCGATATAACTCAGGATGCGAACCCCGTGTTCCCGAAGGGGAACAAGGGCAGCCTCGACGACCTTCGTGAAGGTGCGAGGAGACAGGGCTAGCCCGAAAGGGAGAACCGCGTACTGGTATGCCTGCCCCTCGAAAGCAAACCGTAGGAACGGTCTGTGTCAAGGAAGAATGGAGACATGAAAGTAGGCGTCCTTCAGGTCGATCGCTGCAAACCAATCCTGGGGCCACACGCATTCGAGAACGCGTTTGGCGGTGAGCATCTTGAACGGCAGCCTGTGAAGGGAGCGGTTCAGTACGCGCAAGTCCAGGATTGGCCTAACCCACCGGTTTTCTTGGGGACAATGAAGTAGGGGCTGTAGAACCCGGACCTCATCTCGGCTGGAGGGACAGTCTCGATTGCACCCTTCGCCAGCAGGGTGGCAATCTCTGCCCTCATGATAGGGGCATTGCCACCGACCAAAGTGGAGCGGACTCCCCTGAAGCGGGGAGGAGACCGTGCGAACTGAATCGCATAGCCGAGCCTGATGGTGCGCGCGATCCAGCGGGACAGACGGGGAAGCTCTAACCAGGCACCCAGGAACTGAACCAGCAGGATCAAGCGGACGACAGGCGTCCCCCCGGAGGGGCAGCGAAGCGGAGTAACTGGCCCAGACGTGGACGGCATAGCGGCCCGGTGTGGGGGCACAGTTAGCAACCGCGCCCTGACAGAGGGGGCCAGGGGAGGACCAGGCTGGTCGTCCCGCGGGGGCCTGCTCTGCCAGGGGTCTGGCGACAGAGGGGGATAGGGGCGAATCGGTCCGTGGACGGCACGCCTTGTCAACCGCCTCTGGGACAGAGGGGGGCGAGGAGAGCACGGCTTGTGGGCGGCGCTCTGTGTCGCCCGAGAACTCTGTGAGCTCAGGGAAGAGAGGGTCGTTTCTGTCTTTAACCACTTTAGGGTGCTGCCCACCCGTGGGTGAGCAGCGGGGAGCGGAGAACAAAAGATTCTCCCCCGGCCCTCCACCGGGGGAAGGAGTGGTCCTGCTACCATCTCCTAAAAAACGACCATCTTCCCTGAGCAGCCCGTCTCAGGAGCGCCGCTTGGCCCGGCGTTTAGCGGGGGGCGGGGCGGGAGAGGGCTGTGGCGCCTTCTTACGGCTTCCTCCGAGACCGGCCCGGGACGGAGGCTGCTGCGTGGGCCGGGCGGGAGGGGCGGGAGCCGCAGGAGGGCGCCCTCGGCGGGAAACAGGACGAGGCGTCTGCCCGGCTGGCTGGGTGGAGGCAGCAGCTGGCCGGCGGGGCAGAATGTGTCTTATGGCCTCGGTCTGTTTCTGGGCGGTTGAAAACTGTTGGGCAAAGTCTTCAACCGCACCGCCGAAGAGGCCGGCCTGGGACAAGGGGGCGTTAAGCAGATGGGTCCGCTCCGCGTCCCGCATGTCAGTCAGGTTCAGCCAGAGATGTCTCTCCTGGACCACGGCTGTGGACATCACCAGACCCAGGGAGCGCACGGTAACCTTCGTCGCCCGGAGAGCAAGGTCGGTCGCGGCGCGCAGCTCGTTGAAGAGCCCTGGGTCTGTCCTACCCTCGTGCATGCTCTGAGCATCTGGGCCTGGTAGACCTGCAGAGTGGCCATAGCATGCAGTGACGCAGCCGCCTGTCCCGCCGCTTTGTAAGACTTCGCCACCAAGGTCGACGAAAATCTACAGGCTTTGGATGGGTGCTTAGGCTCGCCACGAGAAGAAGCACTCTGAGGACATAGTTGCATGGCAACAGAGCGTTCAACCGGGGGGAGCCCAGTGTACCCACGGGCGGCTGCATCATCGAGGGGAGGAAAGGCGGATGAGACCAACGAGCGGTCACGGGAAGACAACGGGGTCTTCCAGGACTTCGAGATCTCATCATACACATCCGGGAAGAAAGGTATTGGGGTTTGCCGAGGACGAGGGTCGGCGGCCTTACCCAAAAACCAATCGTCCAGCCGCGAGCGCTCAGGACAGGGTGGAGGCCTCCACTCAAGCCCGATGCTCGCGGCTGCCCGGGAAAGCATGGCCGTCATCTCCGGATCAGACTCGAGCTCAGCCGTATGCACACCGGAAGGTGGCAGCTGAGTCGAGTCTTCACTTCCGGAAGAATCAAACCCACCTAGTGATGCTGCAACAGACATGGCATCATCCTCTGTAACTTCGACCGAAGCACGCGGGCCACCAGAGGGTAGACCCGCGGGAATCGGCCGCTCACTAGCGGGCACCGTCATTGAAGAGGGGGGCTGGGGTCACGGACACATAGTCGGTGCCTTGTTCCAGACCGTTACCCTCAGGTCACCCTGGCCACCAGCCGCAGGGTGGGGGGTGGATGAGGGGACTCTCACTCTTGCGAGTTCACTGAGTCTCGACCGCAATGACGCGATGGTCATGTTCCCACAGAGAGAACATGAGTCATCCACGAACGCTGCTCTAGCATGATCAATGCCCAAACATACTATGCAACGCTCGTGCCCATCAGAGTCCGATACCAATCTGCCGCAACCAGAAGTACACGGGCGAGGCATCTTTAAAAAGACGTGCCGCGTGTAAGCTCTTTTAGTGAGAAAACTCAAGTGTTGAAGCACCCGGGGAGAAACGCGCCGACTGGCAGATCACTGCAGCAGATCAGCAGGAAGCACGCTCTCGCCGAAGATCGCCGTCACACCAACACTCGAGGCACTCGTTTGTAAAGCTGACAATTCAGAGATGGCTTGTGGAGAGAAGAATACACTTGGCTCCGAAGCGAAAACATAATCTGCTGTTGCGGACTTCCTCCTTTTATACCCACGAGGTGGGGCGGAGTTACGTCATGCAAATTCCGCAGACCCATGGCATTTCTTTGCCATAGGCTCGTTTTGTAATACTCGAAGCTGATAGGCTTTCTAAGCGAAACCCCATTCGTCGTCATCCGACGTAACTCGGAGTGACAACGAAAGGGAAAGAAATTTAAAGCAAATAAAGTAGGCTACATTTTATCAGACTCAAAACTCAACCTTTGACACCAAGGGGCAAGCCATGGACTTGTTGAGCTGTTGGTATGAAAAGTAAAGGCAATATGACTGAGGTACAAGGCACATCTAATAAGTCACATTAAGTATACAGCAATTTACCACAACAAATGGTAACATGTTCTTAGGGCCTATAACCGTTTCACAACATGAACACAAATAACTAATTCAAATTGAGCTTTTATTTCAAAACATGCAATGCAAATACAAGCAGTCCACACAAAGTAGAAAAAGCCCCATAAATAACTTAAACAAGTGATACAAATTAAAACATGCAAAGCATATTGTCACAGATAGTGAAGCAGACAGGTGAGTGAAATATAACAGAGGTTTATTTTGAACAGAAGCCAGCAGATGAAATGGGGAGTTGAACACAATGAGGATCAGGGGCCTCATTTATAACCGTTGCTTACGCACAAAACAGGCCCTGAAAGAGGCGTACGCCACTTCCGACGCATAAGTTGGGATTTATAAAAACAAACTTGACGGGAAATTTTGCACACCTGCAAGCAAACTCTGAACCATGCGTACGAACATTTTGGAGATGGAGCAGTTTGGCGACACCGATGGTGAGCTGGAGTCAAATGTCTTTTTGGTCACTTTTAGACAGAAAATCTAAAGAAAATTATACATATACAGAAAGATAATACAAATATAATTTTACTCAAGCCTATCACTTGAAGAAAATATCCATCTCTTCTTAAATGTCCGCGCCAGCGAGCGCGTTGTGCCGTTTAGTGAAAGTGGCGCATAGGCTAGCCTATCTAACGGCAGATGAAGTAAAACCGTCCTAAAAAAAAGTCCTAATCATAAATAAAATAAATAAAAAAAATCATAAAAAAACCAAGTCATAAAAAAGCATGTTCACAATAGCAGTTTAAATAAATAAAATAATGATTTAAACTGTTTTACTTCTTATATAAACATTTAGATTAAATATGCTATTCTCATTAATGAAGTTAAACACTTAAACTACATGAAATCATTACTGAGTTACAACATTTTTATATTCAATAAATAGAAATAATTGTTGTGGATGCAATGCTTTTGAACATGTTTCCTCTGGCATGCTGTGTTCTAATGTTTAACTACAGAGATAATCGCTTATCATGATAATAGCAGATTTTCTGAGAAAATATTTTTGTGCAAATAATGCACAACAAGGTCTATCTGTTTCCATTAAAAATATAAATCAATTAAAAATACTATTTGGCCAGTGGAAAAGATTGAGAAAAACTTTCTCTGATATGTATTTCACACTATTTGATTTATTTATTCAAAAACAAGGCAAGGATAGGCTAAATGATTTTTATTAATGTAATGTGACGGCATATCCGTATTTCATATTTTCCTAATGTCTTGTACCGTTAAACATGTTATCACGTGGATGAATAATCATATGCAAATCATATGCAAATGAGGATATGCATAGTAAAACTAGGCGTTGTAAGCTCCATACATGGTTATTTCAGGGAGGAGACGCATGTGCGGACAATCTTCCTCTGACTGGAATTTATAAAGTGAATTCTGCGCAGGTTCTGGCATACGCAGGGTTTTATAAGTCTGAATATTTTTTTGCGTACGCCATTTTTGGCTTTCTGGCGCACATACACTTTTAGTAAGGATCCTACGCACAGTTTTATAAATGAGGCCCCAGATGAACGGAACTTAGTTGATGAATAACGTCTCAGGTTACTATTGTAACCATAGTTCCCTGAGAACAGGGAACGAGACGATGCGTCGATCGACGCCATGGGAACGCCCCCAGCGTGACTGCGTCTGAAGCATCTATGTCAACTAGTCCAATGGAAAGAATGAGCGTCACGGGCGGGTGACGTCATGACCAGGAAATGATAAAAGCACATCCGGTGCATTAGCTTCGAAAATTGCCGAAGCAAGCCGATCACAGGGATGCAGGAAGTATGGCAGGGTGACGCATCGTCTCGTTCCCTGTTCTCAGGGAACTATGGTTACAATAGTAACCTGAGACGTTCCCTTACGAAGGGAACTCAACGATGCGTCGATCGACGCCATGGGAACGAGAATACCCAAAGCGCCAGAATTCCAAGTACCTGAGTGTTAGTCTGTTGTAACTAAGCACTAAGCACCTGAGAACCTGGGGCAGCATCCAGGTCCAGGCAGTAAAACCTAATGAATGTGAGCGGTGAGGACCAGCCTGCCGCATCACACACGTCTTGAAGAGAAACTCCAAGTAATAAGGCTTTAGAGGCCGCCATACACCTCGTAGAGTGAGCTCTGACCGCCAAAGGACACGGCTGGTCAGAGTACTCGTATGCAAGTGAAATAGCCTCAACTATCCACTTACTAACCGTCTGTTTAGAAGCAGGAAGACCCTTCTCAGGTGATCCAAGCAAATAAATAACTGGTCGGACTTCCTCATTGAAGATGTCCGATAAACATAAGTATCCAGTGCTCGCACTGGACACAAGAGGTTCAGCCTTTCCTGGTCCGCAGTGTGCCACGAAGGAAACGTGAAATCAGGGGGTCTCAACCCAACGATGTACCCCCCACAGGGCGTGGTAAGCCGCAATGGCCGCCACGTAGACCTAAAGCGTGGAAGGACATAGACCTGACGTAAAACGCTCCTGCAGGAACTCGAGTACTGTGTTCACAGAACAGTTAACCGGATCCCACTGATGTCGGTGACACCATACAGAAAAAACTTTCCATTTAAGCGCATATAGTTTCCTAGTAGCTGGAGCTCTGGAGCTTAGAATGGTCTCAACAACCTCAGTTGAGAGACCACTCTCTATGAGTTGGGCCCCCTCAGAGGCCAAACCCACAGGTTCCAAATCTCCAAATATTGTGCCGGCCTGAGACAGAAGGTCTCTCCTGATCGGGATTTCTCCAAGGGAGGACCGTCTAAGAGATGGATCAGGTCCGCAAACCAGATCCGACTCGGCCAGCGTGGTGCTACTAGCAGTAGGCTTATTCCGTACTGGCGAACTCGCTCCAGAACTCCTGGGTGCAGAGCAACAGGGGGAAATGCGTACAGACGTAGCCTCGGCCACGTCTGCACCATAGCATCCAGCCCAGGGGGCTGGGTGAGTAAGGGAGAACCAAAGTGGACAGTGCGTCGTATGCTGAGACGCAAACAGATCCACCTCTGCTTGGCCGTAAAACTCCCAAATAATCCCCTGGCCTCAGCTCCTGCCTCGACAGGATGTCTGCTCCAATATTTTGGTCCCCAAGAATATACACTGCCCTCAGGGAGAGTACCTTCCCCAGAGACCACAGGAGGATCCTCAGACCCCCCTTACGGTTCAGATAAGAGACCACCGATGTGTTGTCTGTACGGACGAGCACATGATGACCCCTCAGGTCTGGGAGGAATTGCTTCAACGCATTGAAGACAGCCATCATCTCCAGGCAATTTATGTGCCACGAGAGATGATGACTCTTCCACAGACCCTGAACCGAGCGGCCTTCCATTACCGCTCCCCAGCCGGTGAGGGAAGCATCTGTCGAGATAGTAACTCGATGGCAAAGAGCTCCAAACACCGGACCCTGGGTTAAGAACCAGTGCTTCCTCCATATAACTAAGGCACGAAAGCAACGCCGCGTGACCTTGATCATACGAAGTGGGTTTCCCCTCGGGGAGAACCCTCTGGTCCTGAGCCACCACTGTAAAGGCCTCATGTACAGCAGGCCAAAAGGTATCCCGTTGGACGCTGCTGCCAAAAGACCCAACAGTCTCCCGAACTGTTTTACAGTGTGTGACTGGCGTAGCTTCAGCTCTTTTGTGGCTGACAGGATAGCAGCTACACGAACGGGCGATAGGGTGGCCCGCATCGTCACTGAATCCCATACCACACCAAGGAAAGTGGTTCTCTGTACTGGAGAAAGCACACTCTTCTTGGTATTGAGCCTCAACCCCAACATCTGCATATGAGCGAGAACGACACCTCGGTGCCGAACCGCCAACTGCTCTGATTCCGCTAGAATCAGCCAGTCGTCGATGTAGTTCAGAATACGTATGCCCTGCAGCCTGAGCGGGGCTAGAGCTGCATCTACGCATTTCGTGAACGTGCGGGGTGATAGAGCTAGACCGAAAGGAAGTACCCAATACTGGTATTCTTTGCCCCCGAAAGAAAACCTTAGGAACCTCCTGTGCTGAGGGAAGATGGAGACATGGAAGTAAGCGTCCTTCAGATCTATCGTGACAAACCAGTCCTCGGATCTGATTTGAGTCACGATCTGTTTGAGTGTCAGCATCTAGAACTTGAGTTCCTGTACTGAACGATTTAACAGACGAAGATCTAAAATGGGACGCAACTCTCCATCCTTTTTTGGAACAATGAAATAACGGCTGTAAAAACCCGACCTCGGTCGGGTGAGTACACCTGTTCTATAGCTTCTTTCGCTAACAGGGCCTTTACCTCTTGCTCCATTACCAGAGCCTGCTCGGGATGCACCACTGTGGGCAACACCCCGCTGTAACGAGGAGGACGTGAACCAAACAGGATTCTGTATCCTTTCTCTACAATCTGCAGGACCCAACGAGAAATATTCGGCAGAAGCTTCCACGCTGCCAGAAAATTTACTAAGGGAACCAGCCTCTCGAGGCTGGTCTCTGGTGTTAACGAGACAGCCAGTCCCGGAGCCTGAAACATAATGGCAGGAACTACCTGAACTGGCTGCTCTAAAACCCCCCTCAGAGGGCGCGAAACCGATGCAGTCCCGCAGCATAGCATCAGCGACTCGCTGGAGACCGCTGCGCCCCGAAGCACCAAGGGTGACGGGGTTGGCAGAACGGTCCCGTGAGGACCCCGAAGTGGAACGGGCACCGTATTCTGAGGTGTACACCGCTCCACTTCGGTCGGGGCTGTCCTCACAGGTCTGACGCCAGTGACGTCAGGACCGCTTTTTTTTTTTTTTTTTTGAGCCGAAGTCTTCTTCGCCTGAAGAACGGTCCTCAGATCCGGCTTCGACTTAGAAGACTTCGACTGAGAGTGTTGCGCCTGTTTCCATTGTTTATGTGGAGGTGCACGAGACGAAACACTCTCTTTCTGTTGCACATGATATGATGAGCTCGACGGCTGGGGCTGCTCACGCCCAGCAGCCCCAGGGGGCTGGACACGGCGAGGGATAAACTTTTTAAAAGCGTCAGCTTGCTTCTTAGACTCCTGAAATCGCTCGACGACCGCGTGGACTGCGTCGCCAAAGAGACCAGAAGGTTCAAGCGGAGCATCTAATAAAAAAGCTCGATCTTTTTCTTTAATCTCTGACAGATTTAACCATAAGTGTCTCTCAGTAGCTACCAAGGCTGCCATAGACCGCCCAATTGTTCTGGCGGTCTCCTTAGTAGCCCTGAGAGAAAGATCGGTAGCACGACGAAGTTCTCGAATATCGTCATGAGTAATTCCCTCACTACTATCCAGATCCCCCAGCAGGTCAGCTTGATACGCCTGTAGCACTTTTTTTGCCATTGTATGCAGACATGCTCCAGCTTGACCTGCTGCCGTATAAGCTTTGCCCACTAAAACCGAGGTGGCTTTAAGTGGTCTAGTGGGCAAAGCCGAGGCTTTCAGGGACGATGCGGGACCAGGCGAAAGATAGCTGTTTTTTATGCTAAATTCTGTTCCGCCTGGGGCATCGCCTCATAACCATACTCTTTTAGCCCTCTTATTCTCGAATAAGTGTTAACTTGAGGGCTAAAAAGTCGTGAAGAGTAAGGTTTATTCCACGATTTCGATATTTCATTGTGAAGATCGGGAAAAAAGGGAAGCTCTCGTGGTGGAGATAATGTAGTGGATGATAAAAAGCGCTCATCTAATTTACTTTTAGGACGAGCGCCTTTATTCTCAGATGGCCATACAATATTTATTTTTTTACAGCCCGTGACATAACATCCACCAGCTCATCATATGCTGGGGAAATAAATTGTAAATCTTTTTCCCCCCTGTGTGTGCTTTCACTCTCCATACTCATAACATCGACCTCCTCGGAGGAAGAGCATTGAAGTAATGGAGGGCTCTCTCCCCGGGCGGAAGAAACCGCAGAGCGTGCTTCCGACACCGGGGGGAGAGCGCTGGATCTTGCGGGTAAGGAAGGAGAAAAGGCCAAGAGACCCGTCTCCAACCCCTCCGAAAGATCCTTCCGCGATCCCCAGGAATGCATTCTCCGCGCCGCATCGGCAGACGCGGGTCCTGATCCCTGAGGATCGCGAGCCTGCCCACTCTTTACATCAAAGAGTGACAGGCGAGAGCGGAGCATGCGGAGCGGTATTCACATTTCACAGTGTTGACACTCAGCCTCCTCGAAGGCTGAGACCGCATGCTCCACTCCCAAACAAATGACACAAAGCTCGTGTGTGTCCCCACCCGTTAAATAACGCGGGCAGGGAGGAACACACTGCTTGTACACTTGTTTCGCCATAACGTTTCCGAATAAATTGCAACAGACAACAATAAATAGACAGAGACAGTATAACACAGATCGCTTGCTGAGGCAACAGAAGCTAATGCCGGTTTGCACCGGATGTGCTTTTATCATTTCCTGGTCATGACGTCACCCGCCCGTGACGCTCATTCTTTCCATTGGACTAGTTGACATAGATGCTTCAGACGCAGTCACGCTGGGGGCGTTCCCATGGCGTCGATCGACGCATCGTTGAGTTCCCTTCGTAAGGGAACTGTAATGTCCATCACAGGTGGAGATCGGAACAAGCTGGATGGTCAACAATGATGACAGTCTTTTGAGATGGTGGATGGAACGGGAGCGGATGACGTGTAGAGCAGGTAAGTGGAGCAGGTAAGTATTTGAGGTAGAGCCTGTGTGTCCATGGAAAGACGAGATCAGACAAGCATGTGAGGTGCAAGTGAGTGTTATAAGGTGAACAGGTGACGAGGTGCAGGTGTGGTGAATCAGTACTCAGGGAAGAGTGAAGAGTCTGTAGATCTAGTAGAGCCGTGACAGATATATTAAAATTATCTATAAAAATGCCTCTAAAATGCAGATGTAGCGGACATGTGTGTGTATTGTGTGTTTATGCATGCATGTTGTCTCAAGTCCTCTGTGTTTCCTTAAGCAGACTTCCTGTTTGGGATTGAAAAACAAAATCAAAGATTAGAGCAGTACAAACACCAGTCTATCATGATAAAGTAAAGTTTAATTTCTTTTCTTTGGATTTCAGGATTAGATCTGTCATTTTCAAGTGATGACTTGGTTATGTACTGTATATTGAAAGTAATCAAATATATAAACAATCATATCCTGTGGAGACTCACAGCATGACCTCCAGAAGCCAGCCAAAACTGAATTCTAAGAATTACCAAAGTCCTTTTAAGGCAGCTATTTCAGTCATACAAGTACAGCTCCTATTTCTTTGAATTGGGAAACCAAAGCTGTTCACCAAGATAACGATTCAATTTCATATTTAAAATTACCAATGCAATCTGACAACTGTCTGATATATTTAGTTTCTTATGTTCAAATAGCGTTAAAAAATGTGTGCAGTCATAAGTGCATGTTTTAGAACCCTAGCTGTATTTACATGGACCCAAATAATCTGATTGTAATTGGACTTGTAGAATAAAAAAAAAAAAGGTCACAGTTAACCACGTCAATCTGAATGAATTGGCCAAATACGATTAATATTTAATTCGGATTGTAAGGGTGGTTTAAATCTTTTCTAATCCGATCGAGAGGACATGTAAACAAACACTTTAATGACATATGATGCACGGAACAAGCTGTTATTGTTGTTTCAGCAGCGGCTCCTGGCTGAAAATTTAGGTAGTGCAGAATGTGGGTCTTCTTAGCACTAGTTTATGATAAACATTTTGTAAGCTTTATATTCCAATCGCTGAACACATCAGATTCACTTTTGGGCGAAATTCTAATATGGCTCTCTAATGATGATTGACATACTTTAGTACACATGACAAATGCAGAGAATGCCATCTTAGAATTGCCTTAATGTAGTATTTATTGCTTCCAAATGTTGTTTTAGAATGTTGCAAGTTTTAAGACACGTTTAGAATGTTGTCATGAGCTTATGTTCACCACAGACCTTATTTCAGCCATTAAAACAAAAACCCCATTCAAAAAACCCAATGACTCTGGGATGATGGAACCGGAAGTGCTAAAATGCTAACTCGCTTCCACATTTTAGGCATACAAAGTGATGTCATACCTGTACCACTCACATTCACATTACCTCACGTAAACCTCACTCCAGACCAAGACGATATCAGTCCAGATATCATGTGTCTGCATCAGGTCATTAACTAGTTGGCATGTGCTTCCTATGTGGAGTAGCATATCATAGGCTATTAATGAAAGAAATAATCTTAAAGGCCCCCTGAAATCAAAATTATTTTCTTTAGCTCTTAGTATGAATATGTTAGCCTTAAGCTGGTGTGTTCCAAAATAATGACAAAATTCGCATTTACAAGATATAAGCATTCACTTAAATTCATCACTTCTGCTTAAATGGATCATGGATTTTTATGAAATCACCGCAGACTTCAGCTTCTCATCACATCTTCTGTCCAATCAAATGCTCTATAGAATCTAAAGGGCCCCGCCCCCTATGCTATAAATACCACCTGGCCAAAGCGACCGTGGCTGTACCATAGACTGTAAAAAAAAAGGGCTGTACCTGTATGTTCGGTAGTACACGCATGCTCATTATCAGCTGCTCGTGCTCATCAGTTCTCTCAACACAACATGTCTCAATTCAGTGAACTGTTCGAGTTACTGGAGTAACATATACTCCGGGATATTGGTTTATTTCGGTCAGGCACGTCCGAATGCAAAGCTGGTTAAGATTGAAATGGCTAGAATTTATTCACACCTCTACTATTGAATCCAACGTATTATCAGTGCTCGGATTTGCTTCCATGGTGCTCTCAAGTATGACTTGCAGTCTGTGAGGTAAACTAAATGCTATTGGCTATTTGAAAAGGGGGAGGGGACATTCAATATTTCCCGCCTTAGCTTTCTTTTTCAGTGGAAATTACGTCAATGCACGTTCCAAGGCACTTCATTGGGCCTTTAAATTACAGTAGGAATACATGTTAATAAAGCATTTATTAACACACAGAGTAACTATTACTATATGTCTAAATAATAAGATGTACAAATGCACTTTTAAATAGTTTATTAATCATTTACTTACACTTTCTAAATGATCTTATGAACGACTGTCAACTCCTAAATAACTGGTTTGTAAATAATGTAGCTAATACTTAATTTAGAAATGATAAATTGATCATTAAAAAAGTATGAAAATACAATTATTAAACACATTATAGACATGCTTATAAATAGAATAAAACATTTATAATAAAGCATTTATAGCTGTATTTATAATAAATAAATAATAAATAATCGTTCTGGGAGAGTAGCGTTGCCCGAGCCAGATCCAGGAATGTCAGCTATGCTGACTCAGGCCGCCGAGAAGGTTGGGCTCGCGTGGAACCCTCCACCGTGTCCTGAACTGTCTCGGTTGGATGATTGGTATCTCGGGGCGGGCCGCGCTTGTCCTCTGCATGCCACCCCAATGCCCTTCTTTCCTGAAGTGCATGAGAAGGTTACTAGGTCATGGACAGCACCATTTTCTGCCCACATTTTCAATAAAAGAGCAAATTCCTCTGTTCCTGGGTCCCAGACTGGCGGTGTCTTACCCTGTAAAGCCTTGCCACACTAAGCCCCCTCTTGTATAGCCAGCCGGCAGACTGGTGCGGTTCGAGGACCCGGATACACCTTCTCATGCACCCCCTGCCAACCCGTGGAGACAGGTAAGTGTTGCACCGCACTCTCAGACCCTACTTCGGGCCGCTTCCAAGCTTTCCGAGTCGGGTCCCTGTCTTCTGTGGTGTCTGTGGTGCCCCTGGTCCCTATGGCTCGGTCTGTGGAAGCCTGGAAAGCGCTTCCCAACCTGTCCAGCTGGTTCCTCCGTACCATCAGACTTGGCTTCATGATTCAGTTTGTCCGGCACCCTCTCAAGTTCAGGGGTGTTCACTACACTTCGGTGTAGAGCGAACGGGGCCCTGTCATGCATGCAGAGATCGCAGCCCTAATGGCGAAGGGTGCGATAGAGCCAATATGAAGACCAGCTTCTACAGCCCTTAATTCATTGAAAGGCGGTGGGTTATGGCCAATCTTGCAACCATATGGTGCTTTCCCAAAGGCCCAGCACCTATAGGGAAGTGGAAAGCCGCAATGGCTGCCACATACACCTTAAGTGTGGACGGGGTAAGACCGGCGGAGAAACGATCTTGGAGGAACTCCAGCACTGAAGCCACTGGGCAGTTAACTGGGTCCACCTCACGCTCTCTACACCAAGTGGAAAACACATTCCACTTTAGGCTGTACAGTCTCCTGGTGGAAGGAGCCCTGGAGCTGAGTAGGGTCTCGACAACATCTGCTGACAGGCCAGCCTTTAGGTACCGAGCCCCCTCAGGGGCCAGACCCAGAGGTTCCACAGCTCTAGCCGGGGGTGAAATATTGTGCCCCCTGCCTGAGACAGCAGATCCCTCCTCAGAGGGACCTGCCACGGGAGGCCGTCTAGCAGTGCTACAATGTCCGAGAACCATATCCGGGTCGGCCAGCGGGGTGCTACTAAAAGTAGGCTGATCCCTTCCCGGCGGACCCGCTCCAAGACTCCCGGGAGCAGAGCGATCGGGGGAAATGCGTACAGACGCAGCCTCGGCCACGTCTGCATCATGGCGTCCAGCCCCAGCGGAGCTGGATACCTGAGAGAGAACCACAGTGGACAGTGGGACGTCTCTTGAGACGCGAACAGATCCACTTCCAGTGGGCCGAATCTCACGCACATGGCCTCGACAACCTGGGGGTGGAGTCGCCACTCCCCGGGCCTCAGCCCCTGCCTCGACAGAACGTCTGCTCCCTGATTTTGGTCCCCGGGGACATACATCGCTCTGAGAGACGACAGTTTCCCCTGGGACCACAGAAGGATCTGGTGTGCCAGTCTGCATAGAGGGCGCGACCTCAGACCCCCCTGATGATTCAGATACACGACTACAGAAGTGTTGTCCGAGCATATCAGGAATGGTGGCCGTGGAGGTCCGGGAAAAAACTCCTCAGAGCTTTGTAGACCGCCAGTATTTCCAGGCAGTTGATGTGCCAGGAAGAATGCCGGGTCTTCCACAGACCTCTCCCAAAGCGGCCGTCCATGACCGCGCCCCAACCAGTGAGGGAGGCATCTGTTGAAACGATTTTCCGGCAACATGATGCTCCCAGCACCGGTCCCTGGGACAGGAACCAAGGTTTCCTCCATATGACATGGGAACGAAGGCATCTGCGCGTTACCCTGATCATATGGAACAGATTTCACCTCTGGGAAAACCCCTTGGCTCTCAACCACCACTGTAGGGGTCTCATGTGTAGCAGGCCAAGAGGTATAACGTTGGACGCTGCTGCCCTGAGACCCAGCAGTCTCTAAAACTGCTTCACAGTGAGGTTGTGGCCTAGCTTCACTCTGGAGACCATTGCCACTATGGACTTCACGTGCGCAGGAGACATCTGTGCCCGCATCGTCGTGGAGTCCCATACAACTCCCAGGAACGTAGTCCTCTGGGAGGGCGTCAACACACTCTTTTTTGTGTTGAGTCTCAACCCCAGGCTCTGGATGTGGGCGAGGACGACATCTCGATGCCGAATCGCCAGCTCTCGCGACTGGGCCAGTATCAGCCAGTCGTCGATGTAGTTGAGCACCCTGACGCCCTCGAGCCTCAGGGGTGCTAGAGCTGCATCCATGCATTTTGTAAAAGTGCGAGGGGAGAGAGCTAGGCTGAACGGAAGAACCCAATATTGGTACGCTTTGCCCCCGAAAGCGAACCTCAGGAACTTCCTGTGACATGGAAGGATGGAAATATGGAAGTATGGGTCCTTCAGATCTATCGTGACGAACCATTCCTCGAACTGGATCTGACTCACGATGGCTGGGATTGTGAGCATCTTGAACCTGAATCTCCTCAGGGACCGATTCAAGTGGGATTGAACTTCCTGTTCCATAACCCGAACCTGCTCTGGGCCGACCACAGTCCAGACCCCGTTGAACTTCGCGGGAGGGGAGCTGAACTGCAGCCTGTAACCCAGCTCTACAGTACGCAGGGCCCACACAGATATATTCAGAAGGCATGACCATGCGCCGAGATAATCTACTAAGGGAACCAGCCTCTCGAGGCTGGCCTCGGGTGTTACCCAAGACTCGTTCCCGACCCCCTGAAGCGGCTGGCCGGCAGGGAGCGGTCGACAACGAGCAAAGGAACCAGGCTCTCTAGCCTGGCTTCGGGTATCAATCGGGATTCGTTCTCGACCCCCTGAAGCGGATCTCCGGCAGGGTTCGACCGAAAACGATTCTCGATGGGCGGACGCGATTGCTGCCTGGCCGCAAGCCTGTGGGGCAGACAGAGCAGCGTGCGTTCACTGGAAACCGATGTGTCCCGTAGCGCACTTAACGGCGGGATACAGACATCGACTTCCTGAGGGCTTCCCTGAAGGGGGGCTCTTTCGGTTTCGTTCTCAACACCCTGAAGCGGAGGACCGGCAGGGAATAATCGAAAACCGTTCCCGATGGGCGAACACGAGCACTGCCTGGCCGCAAGCCCTTGTGGCGGACACTGCAGCGCGCATTTGCTGAAAACCGATGTGTCCCGAAGAGCACTTGACGCTGGATACAAGCATCGATTTCCTGAGGGCTCCGCGGAGGAGCGATTCTCGCTCGTCCCTCCACGGGGGGGATAGCCCTGCTATTTTTGTCTCGTTTTTGACCCTGAAGCGGAGGACCGGCAGGGAAAAATCGAAAAACGATTTTTGATGTGCAGAAGGAACACTGCATGTGAAACACGGTCTGAGTGGTAGGCTGAATTAAAATATCTAACTTCCTTAAAGTCAGATAATATTTCATCATTTTAATCTTTTAATTTTAATTCTTAAAATTAAATGCAGCCATAATTACCAGAGAATACTGTTTTGTGTTATACGATCTCGTAATCTACACTCTGCCTCGGCAAATGCGAGATTCGAGTCATTACAATATATTTGGCTTTCATTCCTCAAGAAGAAAGTCAATAAGTGTGAGGCTGAAACAGCCGACAGCGCACGGATATACGCGTCGAGATATTTCTCAATGAACAGCTGCCAGCACCCTCAGGGGCTGACTGTGAATGCCTCGCACCCAAACAGTATTATTTCACAGATCGCGTGTGTCCCCTGTCATAACCCGGCTCAAAGGCCATGACAAATTCAAAGAGGACGCGAAGGATTACCAAAAGTAAACATTTATTGTAATAACTTAAAATATAAAACTATATAGTAACAGCAAATAAAACTAATAAGTAACAGCAAGTATCGCGTGTTAGTCAGTGACATCAGTGGTGTAAATGTGGATGAGTGACTGTTGCAAAGTTTGAGTGTTGAAAAATAAAGGTAACAGAACATAATATAATCAACAACAAAACAAAGATGTGCTGCTGGCAGGAGTGAGACCAGATCAGAGAGAAAGCGAAAGATTCAAAGGGCCGGAGTATTTATCTTCCCACAGCATCTAGCACAGGTGCTCCCAATCTGGCGCTGATACCTTCAAAGACAAAAGGGAAACAGTGAACTGCCCAACACCACCCAGCAAAAGACTCAACTATGCATGGCCGTCACACCCCCGCCCTTAAAGTCGGTGTCCCCAAGGACCACCGACCTAGCAGTAACACCTAACAACACTACTCCACATATCTAAATAATCTAAACTACATCAATATGACACAAAGATGATATCTGACCTCCGTCCCAGCCACTTCACCTGCAAATTTCCCCATCAATGCTCATCAATCCCGGGACCTGAAAAACAGATTAAGGAAACATATACAGAAGAAACAGATATATAAATAAGAGGCACGAGTACAAGAGGCAACATCAACTTGGAGCTCATACTAATCCCCATCACTGCAGAGGATCATGAGACAGTGCATCTGCAATAATATTCTCTGACCCCTTTATATATTTAATGTCCAGGTTATAAGCCTGGAGAAACAATGAACAACGGGTCAATCTCTGGTTGGGACATCTGAGTGACCGCAAAAAAGTTAGCGGATTGTGGTCAGTATAAACCACAATCGGCCCTCCTGCTGCTACATAGACATCAAAATGCTGTAAAGCCCAAATAAGTGACAATGCCTCCTTCTCGATCACGGAGTAATTACTCTGATAACTGTTAAATTTTCTAGAGAAGAAACTAACTGGTCTCACCAAACCTTGATCATCCCCCTGGAGTAATACAGCACCTGCTCCCACCTGACTGGCATCCACTTGAAGCATAAAAGCTCGATCAAAACAAGGAGCTGCCAGAACAGGAGCAGAACACAACAGCAATTTCACATTATCAAAGGCTTGTTGACAACCAGCCGACCAATCAAACTTAATCTTGGTCTTGAGCAGTTCGGTAAGAGGAAACACCACAGTGGAGAAGTTTTTACAAAAACCTCTATAATAACCCACTAAACCCAAGAACCTCTGAAGTTCCTTTTTTGTGGTGGGTTGTGGATACTCTTCTATTGCCATGACTTTGGCCTGGACTGGAGCCACACGGCCCTGTCCTACCACCCGGCCAAGATATGTCACTGTGGCCATGGCAAAACTACACTTAGCCAAATTGATGGTGAGCTGCGCTTCCACCAAACGCTCAAACAAGGAACGAATGCGCTGAAGATGTGAATACCAGGTGTCACTATAAATGACCACATCATCAAGATAAACAGAACAACCTGCCAAACCAGACACTACCCGATTCATCAACCGCTGAAATGTTGCGGGGGCATTTTTTAACCCAAATGGCATCACATTATACGAATATAAACCCAAAGGTGTAGTAAACGCAGAAACTTCCTGTGCACGCTTGGACAAAGGCACTTGCCAGTAACCTTTAAGCAAATCAAATTTGCTAACAAATTTGGCAGATCCCACCTGATCTATGCAGTCATCCATGCGTGGAATCGGAAAAGAGTCTGATTTTGTGACCGCATTTACTTTCCTAAAATCTGAGCAAAATCTTGGTGTGCCATCATGTTTTGGCACCAAAATACAAGGGGAGGCCCAACTGGATGCAGCAGGAACAGCAATATCATTTTGGAGCATGTAATCCACCTCAGCATCCAAATAACTTCGTTTACCTGGTGCCACACGATAAAAATGCTGTTTAATTGGCTGAGCATCTCCAACATCTATATCATGCTCAATCCAACTAGTACGTAAAGGAATGTCACCAAACAGACAAGGAAACTTGTGTATCAACTCAGCCAATTCCCTACGTTTAGACTCAGACAAATGAGCCAACAACTTATCCAAATTAAAAAGAGACTCTGAATTTTTCAGTCTCCCACAGAGCAAGCTTTCGTCCGGCTCCGGCACCCCAACTGACTCCTGCGACAACACCTCTGAAATTACCAACAATGCTGGGCAGACAACCTTCTTCCCATCTTAACATGAATCAATCCCTACACGCTTATAATAAGGTTTAAGAAGATTAACATGATAAAGTCGTTGAGCCTTCTTATGTCCTGGTGTCTCCACAATATAGTTCAAATCTGAAATTTTCTCACTCACAGTGTAAGGACCCATAAACTTAGCTTGAAAAGGTGAGCCCACAATAGGCATCAGTGCAAGGACCTGGTCACCTGGACTAAACTCCTGTCTCTCGGTACGTCTGTCATACAACTTTTTCATTTTGCTTTGCGATACCCCCAATTTCTCTTGTGCCATACACCCAGCTTTAAACAAACGGTGCCTGAACCCATTCACAAAGTCAATCAGATTTTTCGGTGGCTCAGTATCAACACAGCCACTTTTCAAGACAGCCAAAGGACCCCGCACTGTATGCCCAAAAACCAAGTCATTTGGGCTAAAGCCTGTACTTTCCTGTACAGCTTCCCGCGCTGCCAACATGAGCCACGGGAGCCCGTGCTCCCAGTCTCCATCTAGCTCTGTACAATATGCGCGCAATAGAGACTTGAGCGTCTGATGGAACCTCTCCAAAGCACCCTGGCTTTGCGCATGATAGGCCGAAGACTGGTTTTGTTTAATATGTAAAAGTTTCAACACTTGACAAAACATGTGTGATGTAAAATTTGACCCTTGTTCGCTCTGGATCACCTCAGGGATGCCAAATATGGAAATGAACTGTGTTAAGGCCCTAACGACTGACTTAGTTGTAATGGACCTTAACGGGTATGCGGCTGGGTACCTGGTGCTCTGACACATAACCGTCAGTAAATATTTACAACCAGATTTAGCAGAAGGCAATGGACCAACACACTCAACAATAAGGTGTGTAAAAGGTTCCCTCACCGCTGGAATAGGCTGCAAAGGCGCAGGTTTAATACCCTGATTCGGTTTACCTGTAAGCTGGCATAAATGACAGGTCTTAATATACACAGACACATCCTTTTTCAGTCGAGGCCAAAAGAAATGTTTTAAGACATTGAGGTACGTTTTACAGACACCAAAGTGCCCACACTCGTCATGTGCCACCTTCAAAACAACGGGACGAAACTTCGCTGGCACGACTACCTGAAAAACATCACCTTTCACACCATCTTCACTTACTGGAACCCATTTTCTGAACAGCAATTCCTTATGCAAGAAATAACCCGATGCCACATTACCAATCTCCAAGGCAGGCAGCACACACCGGAACATTTCCTTTAAAGAAACGTCATTGCGCTGCTCTTGAATAACCTCACTAGGAGACAGTGACAAGGGCAACTCAGCCAGAGATGGGACCTGCAAAGGTACATCAACACAGTTAGATTCAGGTAACACAACAAGCTGCAATTTATGCATGGCACGTGTAACCACACAGGCCGGAGAAACTTCCTGCAATGCACCAGAATTCGAACCCGACACCAACTCAGATGGATATAATGTGCCTATTGGTGAGGTAGGAGTGCCAGCCCAAACTCTACTACCAGCCAAACCGTTCCCCAAAATAAGATGTATACCCTCAATAGGTAACGCTGAAAGTACACCCACAACTACCTCACCTTGAACCAGTTCACAGTCAAGAACCATCCTGTGCAAAGGTGCTGGAAACACACTCAATCCCATCCCACGACTGAGAACAAAGTCACCAGTATCTGTGTCCCCAGCGAAAGGCAACACAGAGCCAACAATGTAGGAGTTGTAGGCCCCCGTATCCCTCAAGATCCTTAATGGGATTTTTGCATTACTCCCCACCAGTGATACAGACCCATCTCGAATGAAAGGAGCATAAGCTGCCAAAACATCGGATTCACAAATGGGAGCTAAGCTTACCTCAGCAACACAGTCGGTATTCACGGTTGCAGCAAATGCCACAGGTCTAATATTGGCTTTCATTCCCTTTGTCTTAGCCTTTAATACAGCACAATCCACCTTCCAATGACCCTTTTCATGACAATAGTTACAGACATCATCAAATGTACGATTTATCCTAATGTCAGATTTCATATTACCGACCTTCCTCCAACTCACCATATCTGACGGCGCATCAACGCCACTACGTCGCGGACCAAAATCAGAAGCTACATGACGCTCCCAAAAACTGCTCTTATGGAGTAAAACATACTCATCAGCTGCAACAGCAGCGTTCCCAACGGTAACAACTTCTCGCTCCGAGATGTATGTGGAAACACGTTCTGGCAGAGTATTTTTAAACTGTTCCAATATTACCAAATCACACAAACCCTCAAAGGTGGAGACTTCAAGTGCAGTTAACCAACGCCTAAAGTGAGTCGAAAGATCTCTGGCAAACTCGGCATATGTCTGGCCTTTTTCCTTTTCCCATGACCTAAAACGTTGGCGATATGCCTCTGGCACAAGCTCATAAGCTCTAAGAACAGCTGCTTTTATTTGATCATAACTAGAGCTATGTTCAGGATTTAAAGATGCATACGCTTCTTGTGCTTTCCCAGAAAGCACACACTGTAGCATCAGCGCACAATCACAATCAGGCCAGTTCCTGGCCTTAGCCACACGATCAAACAATAAAAAAAATGTGTCTGGGTCTTTTTCATTAAATTGTGGCAATAAGCGCAAGTTACTTACATCAAAACGGTCAGATGATCTGGCCTGCTGCCCCCCAAAAGCCTCACTTGACAATAAGCCATTTCTGATCATTGACAATCGATCTCCCTCTAAATCTATTTTTGCCTGTTCGATGCCCTGGCGAATTCTCTCCACTTCCAGCTGCTTTTTAATGTCCAATTCATGTTTAATTTTTTTCATGGTCTAACTGCAACATCAACATTTCTTTCTGCTGCTCAAAAGTTAAACCATGTATCGCTGGACTCTGAGAAAAATCTGTTTTAGATACCGACATAACTCCAGCTACTACTAACTTAGATTTAATAGCTAATTTAATGGTTTCTTTGACACGTTTGTCTCCGACCACCTGCACTGAATAATGCTCAGCAATCTGAAGCAGCTGCTCTTTTGTGCACTTATCCAGGGATTCCTGAGATGGAGCAGTAATAAATGCTTCGACTTCAGACATTTAAAACTTTCCTATGCAGCAAACACGCAAAAACTAAATAAACAAATTTCACTCAGTGATCAGATAGACACCGACGTTCACCCGCGTGGCCAAAGAGAACTAAGCCCCAACATGGTTCGGAGTTTCCCCACTATCTAACCAGTACAACTAACTAAGCTCCCTAGTCTTCAAGTGGCTAGTTGTGGTGGGTACTTACGCACTAGAGACCGCTGGATCAGGAAAGCGACTGGTAAATCAGCAACCCTCCCGAAACTACGGACATGCTCCCAAGCAACAGCTTTTCCCACGTTCACCACAACACTACCCCCCAACAGCTCAACGAACCCAAAGGGGAACGTCGATACAACCTACACGGGAAAACCTCGAACCACCTGACAAGACCACACAGGCTAACCGGCCAATGTCAACCGGACCAACTGATCACAGAACGAACCACGCGCAAACAACAACTGCTTATTTAAATCCAAACAAACTATGAGAAAAAAAAATAAATAAACAAATATAGTAGGCTACGTAGCTTACCGACAAAGTCATCTTCAAGTGCGTGTCTCTTCTGTTAATCCAAACAATCCCCGCATCTGCCTAGATAAACCAGAGAACAAAGCCCACTGAGCGCGCCGCACGAGCGCTCTGAACAAACTTCCCGCCTACACACTACTAAGCAACAAACTGGAACACTAAGTAACAAATATAATTTTCCGTAATCTTACAAAACAATCGCGGTACTAACAGAAAAATTACGGCTGGACGAGCCCCCAATTTGTCATAACCCGGCTCAAAGGCCGTGACAAATTCAAAGAGGATGCGAAGGATTACCAAAAGTAAACATTTATTGTAATAACTTAAACAATAAAACTGATAAGTAACAGCAAGTAGCGCGTGTTAGTCAGTGACGTCAGTGGTGTAAATGTGGATGAGTGACTGTTGCAAAGTTTGAGTGTTGAAAAATAAAGGTAACAGAACATAATATAATCAACAACAAAACAAAGATTCGCTGCTGGCAGGAGTGAGACCAGATCAGAGAGAGAGAGCGAAAGATTCAAAGGGCCGGAGTATTTATCTTCCCACAGCATCTAGCACAGGTGCTCCCAATCTGGCGCTGATACCTTCAAAGACAAAAGGGAAACAGTGAACTGCCCAACACCACCCAGCAAAACACTCAACTATGCATGGCCGTCACACCCCTTCATTGCAGACCCGTACTCTACGCGCTGCCTCGGCAAACGCGAAATTCGAGTCGTTCACAATATATTTGGTTTTCATCTCTCGAGAAGAAAATCAACGGGCGCGAGGCTGAAACATCCGAAAACGCACGGCTGTGCGCGTCGAGATATTTCTCAATGAACACAGCCAGCACCCTCAGGAGCTGACTGTTCATGCCTCGCACACACACAGAATCTTTATTGCAAAGTAGACCCGTAATCTACGCGCTGCATCGGCAAATGCGAGATCCGAGCCACTATAGATTCTATATTGCAATTCTTATGGGACAAACAACACCAAATAGGACAGACAGTTTGACACAGAGCGCTTTAGCTGAAGAGCAAAAAAGCTAATGTGTGTGTGTGCTGGGCGTCCCTTTGTATCTTCCGGTTATGCCGTCATCTACTACGTCATGACGCAGCACCAATCAGGATTGGACAGATTTTATTCATGCTTCAGACGCGCTATGCTGGGGGCATTCCCCATAGTGTCATCACGACGACGACGCAGTGCGAGTTCCCTCGAAGGGGAACAGTATTAATGCTGTAAAGTGCATCAATTATTAAATTAATTCAGTTTCAGCAGTAAAACAATGCTCAAGAAGACAATAGTGTCATCGTTCAACTCAATTTCATTTAACTTTTGTTCTCACTTGATAGTGTCAGTGCAATAAAATCGATAATATTAACTGTATTTTAAACCACAAACTGTATCAGGTGACAGTAGTGGAGATAAGCAGCTTGGGAGAAACTAGAGGGTGGCCAGTTCTCCTCTGGCCTAATGAACAAACACAGTGGTGATTTATGATTGAAAGCTGCATTAGTCAAACTTTGTGGACTGACATTATTAATTTTTTTGCATCCAGCTCCTGTTAAATAAAATATAGGCACAATGTTGGTAACCCTTTTTTATGGATGATACTGGAAAATATCACTCACGTTTTTCTATTTTACTTGACTGTTAACTTCGTCCTTGCCAAAAAGGAGTGTCACATCAAAGAGTCCTGTTATCATTTAGTTATCCACACGCTAGATGTCAGTATTACACAGTGCAGTGCACTAAACGTTCTTTAAAAATGATCATGGCAATAATGCTATTTTTGATAATTTAATGACATAATACTTTATTTAAAAAATATTACAAATTGTATGATTAAAAACTTAAAAACATTTAGAATACAAAGACACATCCCATTAACTCACATGGCCTATAATATATATATATATATATATATATATATATATATATATATATATATATATATTTTTTTTTTTTTTACCATCATCTCGAACATTATCACTGATCCACATATATGGCTTTTAAATGTATAACTTTTATAATTTTTAATCGGAGGACTGTAACACTACAGGTTTTACTGTAGGTGGCGTCACAAGTCATGCACTTGTGAGGGAGTCACCTCCCATCGGCTTTTTCGGTGCTTTTAACCGAGCAGGTGTGATGTTGAGTAGAAGAGCTCAGTGCAGTTACTGTGAATCAGAGCAGGAGCACGTCATGGGACGCCAGTGAGCAAAAGAAGAGACGTCTGACTTTACGGACACTTTTTACGCAATTCCTCATGTGTTCAGACTTCCAAATCGGAACTGCCTGAATTCTTGGACTCTTCAAAGTGTTGGTGAACAGTAGACATGAATACTACATTTAACCAAACGGACAGTGGAATCTTCTCCAACCGGACTGAGGACATCCTCATGTGTTGTAACTTCTCTTCGGTGGTGACGGATAACGGCTTCACGGTGGCCCCTCCGGATGAAAGGAGCCTCTTCATCATGAGAATAGTTCAGATAGCGGTGATGTGCGTCCTCTCCCTCACCGTAGTCTTCGGGATCTTTTTCCTGGGCTGTAACTTGCTCATCAAGTCGGAAGGGATGATAAACTTTTTGGTAACGGACCGGAGACCCTCCAAAGAGGTAGAGGCGGTCATCGTGGGTGCGTACTAGACATGATGAGGATTATGATGAAATTAAGTTTGTGGACTACCAGATGGACATGTGTTTCGATGGCCTCTTTAAAAACCAGGACACAGTGTTATTTGGCCGGCTAAAAAACTATTATGTAGAGATCAACTGAACGCACTGTCTCCATTTTGCGCACACGCCTTTCCACTGTTAATTCAAGCGCTTCATTTTGGAGATGAACCACTCAGATCTCAAATGAGATACAGGCATGGAGTCTTTACATTTGTCATTTCAAATATGTGTATGTGCACACGCAGAGAAATTTGTGGCACATATTGATTATTTTGTTATAGTTATGGACCTCCTCTCTGTAAAACACATTGTAAGCACTGCACGCACTAATTATTTGTTGTTTAGCTAGATTAAACCATCATGTTTAATACAGTAAATACGTATTTCGAATAAAATTGTCTTATCAAAACAACTGAATATACCAGGCAATGAATGTTATTTTAAGAGTCAGAACAGTTGGAAAATAACTGCACAAATGAATCTTAATTTAAACAAGTTTCATTAAAAATAGTTTGCTAATGTGTTACAGTATATTTTAGTTTTATATTTTATTCTGACATATAGACTAGCATTTTCAGATACATTTAGTCACACATACAGTAAACAGTATTGCTGCAGCAAAGGAAACTTTCCATTTAGCCTGTATTTTTTAATTATTGTCAATATCTATATAATGACTAATATACATGGCTGTACAAATTTTCCTAAACATCTGTTTGTGCATATACCTTTCAGTCTTCATCCTGCATGTAGACACAGTAAGATATTTGGGGACATTTATAAATAAGACTCTATAAGGCAATTGTACATCTGACCATTTTCAGACCAGATAATTCTAAATTCTAATTCTAATTCTAAGGGTTTTACAAACAAGATGATAATCCTTTGCCGTCTCTTACTAACCACAACTTGTGTTATAAATTCTTCAGATGATCATTTAGTTAAAGTTTGTGGATTGTGTGTTTGAATGTGCAATTAAGAAATTAAATGGTGCATTTTAAAAGCAAGTAAAATGAGCTTACTGTTGCTCAGGTCTGAATAATTAAATGGAATTAATCAGTGGTTTGAGTTCAAAGGTAAACTAATTAAATTCAGTTGGCTGTTACTTAATCAGACAGAAACAAAGCCCATCCTGTTTCAGCATGGCTATCAATAATTATTATGTTTTCATTTTAATGTTTAAGCATAGACGTGTAATTTTTTTACAATGTTGATACCATTAAGATTAGACTAAATTAGCCTGCACAAATGGGTAAATCTCTTCTAAATGTGTTTACCAGGGCAGGCAGAGTGCTGTTGATGAAGGAGGCCTGTCACTTTTAAGACACATCTATTTATAAGAGTGTCTGTGAAAGCTGAGAGCTTGTTAACTTCACAATGAATAATTTTGCATCAGTCACATCTGTACTGAGCAAGACACTATGCAGCGACATCAGCGGAGAAAACTGCTATGTTTGTACAATGATGATTTTCTACTTCTCATGAGAGATAGGCAAATATTTAGAGTGGCTTTAATAGCTGATTCGGTCTATATATTGAAGCCCTCAGATGTCCACCAAAAAAAGAAAAAAGAAAGAAATAAAAGAGAAAATGCCACAATCAGCATCAATTGACTCATTCATGATTCAAAATAACATTAATCTCACTGTACTTGCAGATTAAATAATGAAATTAAAGGCCACTTAAGTGTACTAAAAGAGAGAACACTTTCATGACTGTTTAGTTACACTTTATTTTAAGTACAGAGTAATAAAAATACTCATATAGGTACTTTTGGGTTAGAATTAGGGTTTGGTTTAGGGTTAGTTGCATTTAATTATGCATAATTTATAGTAACTACGTGTAATGTGTAACAAGTATACAGTAAAATAAAGTGTTGCCCTATCTTTTTAACACACTTAAGTGCACTTTTAAAATGTGCACTTTGTAATATGTCAAATTAAAATTTTATTTTAAAGTACATTTTAAATCACTGTTTTAATAATAATTTGTCATGCTTTAAAAAAGTACACTTGTTTTGATGTGTTGACTGACATACTAAAGCACATGAGAAGTACTTGATTATAATTTCAATTGAAGTGTTATAATATATAATTTATTTAAAATATACTAAATAGCAAATTCATCATTACAAATTAGTAATTGCACATATGTTTAAATACATAGCGCAACATGGGCATTAAATTATATTTTATTTAAAGGCAGGGTAGGTAAGTTTGAGAAACTAGCAGAAAACTGCTGGTTCCCTTTCGTAGTCACTCCGAGTTACGTCGGATGACGGAGAATGGGGGTTTCACCTAGAAAGCCTATCGACTTCGAGTATTACAAAACGAGCCTATGGCAATGAAATGCCATGGGTCTGCAGAATTTGCATAGCGTATCTCCGCCCCACCGCGTGGGTATAAAAGGAGAGACGCCGGCAAAGGCAGATCATGTTTTCGCTTCGGAGCCAAGAGTATCTCTTCACTCCACAGCTATTTCTGACTTCGCTCTACGAGACGAGCCACTCTCCGGTGTTGGTGTGACGGCGATCTGCAGCGAATTCACATTGCCTGCTGGTCTGTGCAGTGATCTGCCAGTGAGTGTGTTTCTCCCTGCTCACTTTAACATCGCGGAGTTTCTCTCCTTTCACAAAAAGAGCTCGCACGCGGCACGTCTTTTTAAAGACGGCTCGCCCGTGCATTTAAAAAAAAAAAAAAAAACAGAACGGTTGCGGCAGCTTGGTATCGGACTCTGATGGGCACGAGCGTTGTCTGGTATGTTTGGGCTTGATCATACTAGAGCAGCGCTCGTGGATGACTCATGTTCTCTCTGTGGGAACATGACCATCGCGTCATTAAGGTCGAGACTCGGTGAACTCGCAAGAGTGAGAGTCCCCTCATCCACCACCCGATCTTCGGCTGGTGGCCAGGGTGACCGGAGGGTGTTGGTCTGGAACAAGGCGCCGACTCCGTGTCCACGCCCCAGCCCCCCCTCCTCAATGATGGTGCCCGCTAGTGAACAGGTGATTCCCACGGGTCTACCTTCTGGTGGCCCGTGTGTTTCATTTGAAGCTACAGAGGATGATACTATGTTTGTAGCAGCTTCACTAGGTGGGTTTGATTCTCTGGAAATGACCACTCGTCACAGCCGCCACCTCCTGGTGTGCATACGGCTGTGCTTGAGTCCGATCCAGAGATGACGGCCATGCTTTCCTGGGACGATTGGTTTTGGGTAAGGCCGCCGACACGTCCACGGCAAACCCCAATACCTTCCCTCCCGGACGTGCATGATGAGATCTCGAAGTCCTAGAAGACCCCCTGGTCTTCTCGGGACCGCTCGCTGATCTCATCCGCCTTTCCTCCCCTCGATGGGGCTGCTGCCATGGGTACACTGGGGTTCCCCCGGCTGAACGCTCTGTTGCGATGCTATATGTCCTCAGAGTGCTTCTTCTTGGCGCAATCCTAAGCACCCGTCCGTGGCCTGTAGTTTTTCGTCTACACTTGTGGCGAGATCCTATAGCGCCACTGGCAGCCGCCTCCCTGCTGCCATGGTCATTCTGCTGGTCTACCTGACCCAGATGCTCATGGTCCTGCACGAGGGCGGGACTGACCCAGGCCTCTTCACTGAGCTGCGTGACACCACTGACCTCGCTCCCCGAGCGACGAAAGTGGCCGTACGCTCCCTGGGTCAGGTGATGCTCACCATTCTGTGGCTGAACCTGTCTGATGTGCTGGATGTCGCGCTGCCGACATTGTGTCCGACATTCCCATATCTCAGGTCTGCCTCTTCGGCGGTGCGTTGAGGACTTTGCCCAACAGCTCTCAACCGCCCATGTGCAGACTGACGTTGATTCTGTCCCGACGGCCCTGCTGTCCGCTCAGATCCCTCGGTCTGCCCACCGCCGAAGGCGCCCTCCCGCGGCTCCCTCCCCGCCCGTTAATGGGCCGGCTCTGGAAGCCGCGGGCGGACGCCACAGCCTTCTCCAGCCCCGCCCCCCGCTACATGCCAGGTTAAGCGGCGCTCTTGAGACGGGCTCCTCAGAGATGGGACTCGGTTCTTTCCAGGAGTGGGTAGCAGGACCACTCCTTTCCCCGGTGGAGGGCCGGGGGAGAATCTTTTGTTCTCTAGAAGGAACCGATACTCCCATCACTGAGCACACAGAGTCGGGTGACAGTACGCGACGCCTCCGTGCCTCGCTGCTCTCATCCCCCTCTGTCACAGAGGGCGCAGACGACAGTGCGTGCCGTCTTCGGACCACACCGCTCTCGTCCCCCTCTGTCGCCAGCCCCCTGACAGATCAGACCCCCGTGGAACGCTGGTCCTTCCCTGGTCTCCTCTGTCAGGGCGCGGAGTCTGACCACGCCCCCGCACCGGGCCGCTATGCCACCCTCGCCTGGGCTGGTCACTCCGCCTCGCTGCCCCTCCGGGGGGACGTCTGACATTCGCATGACCCCGCTGGTTCAGTTTCTGGCAGCTTGATTAGAGCTCCCCAACCTGTCCCGCTGGGTCGCCCGAACGATCAGGCGTGGCTATGCGATTCAGTTCGCTCGGTCTCCTCCCAGCTTCAGGGGAGTCCGCTTCACTATGGTCGGTGGCAATGCCCCCATCATGCGAGCGGAGGTTGCCACCCTGCTGGCGACGGGTGCAATTGAGACTGTCCCTCCAGCCGAGATGAGGTCGGGGTTTTACAGCCCGTACTTCATCGTCCCCAAGAAAACCGGTGGGTTACGCCGATCCTGGACCTGCGTGTCCTGAACCGCTCCCTTCTCAGGCTGCCGTTCAGGATGCTCACGGCCAAACGCATTTTCGAGTGTGTGCGGCCGCAGGATTGGTTTGCAGCGTTAGACCTGAAGGACGCCTACTTTCATGTCTCCTTTTTACCGGGCGTGCCTGGAATTCGGGCCGGCTTACTCTCACGTGATCCTGAGACCCCGGCCTGGATATGTGCCCAAGGTTCCTACTACTCCCTTCCGGGACCAGGTGGTGAACCTGCAAGCGCTGCCCCTGGAGGAGGCAGACCCAGCCTTGGCACTGCTCTGTCCAGTACGCGCTCTCCGCGCTTACGTAGACAGGACGCGGTGTTTCAGGACCTCAGACCAGCTCTTTGTCTGTTATGGTGGGAGACTGAAGGGAAAGGCTCTCTCAAAGCAGAGGTTGTCTCACTGGTTAGTGGACGCCATTGCTTTGGCTTACCAACAGCAAGGCCGACCGTGCCCCCTTGGTGTGACAGCCCACTCCACCCGGAGTGTGGCTTCCTCTTGGGCTCTAGCGCATGGCGCCTCGCTGGCAGACATCTGTAGAGCTGCAGGCTGGGCGACACCTAACACATTCGACAGATTCTATAATCTCCGAGTGGAGCCAGTGTCCTCTCATGTACTCGCTTCAACCAGCTAGTATCGGACCCACTCAGGTGTCTTCGCTTGCTCGCCATTCCACTCCACGGACTGGATACATGCGATTATTCTCCTCAGGTGAGCCTTCCCTTCTGAAGCCCTGAGTTCCTCCAGCACTGTTGACGCTGGCGCCAGTGTCTATTGCCTGTGCGTCGGCTAGGTGCCTCCGTGTGCATGGTTCCTCCCCTGAGTAACCCCCACATGTGTATGTCCACTGTAAGCCTCTTTGAGCATGTGTCTTTCCCTCGGCAAGCCACCTTGCCACCCCTGGAGTTGAAAGTTGCCACCCCACAGGCTGGTTACTCCAGTGTTCCTCCATATGAAGCCTTCCGGCCATATGTGTATTTCTAAGTCCTCCCTACGGGTAGGCATGCTGCGGCATATCTCCTCTGAGATATGCTTCCCAGTGTACCTTGGTATTCCTGTGTTAAGTAGGACTCCTTCGTCCGTGCCAGTATCACGACAGGGGGATCAGACTTTCGCAGGGCACTGGAAGACAGCTGTGAAGGTGGCGTGATTATACGGGAACCCCCATTCTCCGTCATCCGACGGAACTCGGAGTGACTACGAAAGGGAACGTCTCGGTTACGTATGTAACCCTCGTTCCCTGAGTAGGGAACGGAGACGTTACGTCTCCCGGCCACTTCCGCTGTACCGCTGGGCAGACGCCTGAGTTCAGTCTCGGCTCCTCAGCGAAGACATGATCTGCCTTTGCCGGCGTCTCTCCTTTTATACCCACGCGGTGGGGCGGAGATACGCTATGCAAATTCCGCAGACCCATGGCATTTCATTGCCATAGGCTCGTTTTGTAATACTCGAAGTCGATAGGCTTTCTAGGCGAAACCCCCATTCTCCGTCATCCGACGTAACGTCTCCGTTCCCTACTCAGGGAACGAGGGTTACATACGTAACCGAGACGATTTTGAAAGTATCCAACTGAGAAACTCCCAACCCCTTCCTTCTGAGCTCATTCCAAAGCCACACCTCCAAAACACTTGAACGCGTAATGCCAACCGCTCAGCTGGAGGATGCGTTTACCAGTGCGGAGAGGAGAGGAGCGCAGTGCGATGGACATCATGACATCATGTCAGAATCACAGGTAATAAAATAACAAACTTTATCATTATGAATATAAACAACCAACATGGCTGTTAGTACTCACTATCAGTACGCGCCTCTCCTCTTCCTAAATGAGCCAACCGAGTGGGCGTGTGGGCAGCTCCTGTTGCAGCAGGGCTGGTAGCCATAGCAGCGAGGGAGAGTGAGAGTGACAGTCGCCCAGTCAATCATTGCATTTGGTCCGAATGGAATAATGAGCTGTGTTTATTGCAGCCCTGAGAGGACTACAGACACTCTATTTTTATAAACTTCTTTTCAGAGTATGTTCTTAAAAAATTGGAAAAAAATCCAAGCCCAGGCACTCAGTGCGTTACAAAAGTAAAAAAGCCTTTATTATTTGATCAAGGGCTAAACCATTAAAAAACACCAACACGTATCGACCCACTGGCCTTCATCAGGGTGTTGGTAACAAACAGACAAAATCAAGCAATACTTATAGTTTCATTGGTTTCAGGTGTGCCAGTCTGGCACTTGCAACACAAATTTTTGGCCACTAGAGGCAGTAGTTCGGGTCATGTTTAATGCCAGAAGTTAAATCATACAAGTACAAGGCAAAATAAGAGATCTCCAAGTGGAAAAATTGGAGTAACACCATCAACAAACATCTAGAGTACTCCACACAATATGTAGGGCATTGCATTCAAAGACTAGTCAAAACACTATGACCATTGAAACACAACAATTACAAAAACGGTGAAAGGTCAAAATCTTCATTGAGACCTGGATGACTAGTGGCAATCAAAGAATAGATCCAATATGTCTCCCTTTGTTTAAGGCATTTGATTATATGCCCACCTCTGGCATCAAGGCGAATAGCCTCAATCCCCACTACTCGAAAGGTCGAATCCCTTCCATGTTTAGCGTCTATATAATGTTTGGCCATTGGATGATTCATATTTCCAGTCCGGATGGCATACCAATGCTCAGCTACCCTGTCTCTTAATCTCATTTTAGTGAGGCCTACATAAAAACAGCCACAAGTACACTCTAATCCAGTGTTTCTCAACCTCTCCTGCAGGGACCCCCTGACAGGACATGTTTTTGTTTTAACCCTGAAATGGCACACCTGATTCAATTAGTCAGCTACACATTAAGCCTTTGAGCCTTTAATTAATTGAATCAGGTGTGCCATTTCAGGGATAAAACAAAAACATGTCCTGTCAGAGGGTCCCTGCAGGAGAGGTTGAGAAACACTGCTCTAATCGATAAAAAACATGGGTGGTATTGCAATTTATAAAACTGTTAACAGTGTAAGTCTTATTACTGGAAACATCCATAAAGGTGTCAGTTTTAGCCATATTCTCACAATAATTACAATTGCCGCAAGGAAAATTTCCCTTAGGTTGACGAAGCCAAATTTCACGTTTAGGAGCAGGGAGGTAACTTCTTACTAACTTGTCTTTAATAGTGGGGGCCCTCCTAAAACTGATCCCAGGGGGTTCCGTGAATATTTCCCGTAGAGTCGGGTCACATTCAATAATGTTCCAGTTTTTCTTTATAATGTGTTTAATCTGGACAGCCTCCTTACTGTAATGAGTGACAAAGTAGGGTTTCTGAGTTGATAATCGTTTGGGTCTAGACTGAAGCAGGTTCTTCCTTTCAAGTGATTGGGCTCTATTATGAGCTTGAATGAGAGTTTGTGTTTGATAACCTCTTTGTGGAAAACGCCGCTGCATATCCATAGATTGATTTTGGAAATCCTGATCTGAATCACATATACGCCTTAGTCTCTGGATCTGTCCGAAGGGTATGTTATCAATAAGCCATGGGGGATGAAAGCTATTTGCATGCAGCTATGGTATTAAAAAAAGCTATGACAGAAATGCTTTTTTGGAATCTCGCCCCAGACAGCACAACCAACCTCACAAAAGAGGAAGAGGAAAACGCGGAGGGGTGGAAAGCGGCAGAACCCACTCTCAGGAACCACCAATCACAAGGAGCCGGTTGAAGCATCGGCAGTAATCAGACCTCTCCCTATCTGATGACTGCGTCTCTGTCTTGTCCAAGGGTCTCTCATTTTCTCCTACAAACTCAGGTAGACCATTTGACACCAAAGTGGATCTCTATCGATTCTATAGGAGTTTACATTTGAAGGCCTGGTACTCCCAGAACGCACAGGGTACACCTACCTGCTCAACCATCACGGTAAACTCTTCTTTTCGGCCTAAGTCTACCTTTTCACCTTGTACTACAAATCCTGTATTGACTACTTTCACCAAAAAGGTGTCCTATGAAGTAGACAAGCTTTACAGTGAGCAAAAAAAGATCACACAGCATAATCTCACAAAAAATTAATCTCAAGCACTTAAATGGCTTTCGGAGAGAGATGATATAATCATAAAAAGTGCTGATAAGGGGGGTGCTGTCTGTGTGTGGGACAAGAAGAAGTATATAAGTGAAGCTCTTCGCCAACTAGATAATATTCAGTACTACTCAAAGCCCTCATCCAATCCAATGGACACTATGAGAAGAGAGCTTGAGCAATTGCTTAATGAGGCAAAATCACATAATTGGATTACTAAGAAAGAATGTGAGTTTTTGCTCTGTCAACACCCACGCTATTCTTCTTTTTATATGCTTCCCAAAGTCCACAAGGATCTGGAAAATCCACCTGGTTGACCGATAATCAGCGGGAATGATTCAATAACAGAACCTGCTTCCAAGTTTGTGGATTATTTCATCAAGCCATTTGTTACAGATTTGCCTTCTTATATTCAAGATACTACACAGGTTTTGAAGAAAATTAAGCAAATAGGTAACATAGGCTCTTGTATTATGGCCACAATGGATGTAGAGTCTTTATATAGTAATATTGTACATGACGAGGGTCTAGAGGCTTTGAAACACTACAGGTCCTTCTCAAAAAATTAGCATATTGTGCTAAAGTTCATTATATTCCATAATGTAATGATAAAAATTAAACTTTCATATATTTTAGATTCATTGCACACCATCTGAAATATTTCAGGTCTTTTATTGTTTTAATACTTATGATTTTGGCATACAGCTCATGAAAACCCAAAATTCTAATCTAAAAATCTAAAAAAATTTGCATATTTCATCCGACCAATAAAATAAGTGTTTTTAATACAAAAAAAGTCAACCTTCAAATAATTATGTTCAGTTATGCACTCAATACTTGGTCGGGAATCCTTTTGCAGAAATGACTGCTTCAATGCAGCGTGGCATGGAGGCAATCAGCCTGTGGCACTGCTGAGGTGTTATGGAGGCCCAGGATGCTTCGATAGCGGCCTTAAGCTCATCCAGAGTGTTGGGTCTTGCGTCTCTCAACTTTCTCTTCACAATATCCCACAGATTCTCTATGGGGTTCAGGTCAGGAGAGTTGGCAGGCCAATTGAGCACAGTAATACCATGGTCAGTAAACCATTTACCAGTGGTTTTGGCTCTGTGAGCAGGTGCCAGGTCGTGCTGAAAAATGAAATCTTCATCTCCATAAAGCTTTTCAGCAGATGGAAGCATGAAGGGCTCCAAAATCTCCTGATAGCTAGCAGCATTGACCCTGCCCTTGATAAAACACTGGACCAACACCAGCAGCTGACATGGCACCCCAGACCATCACTGACTGTGGGTACTTGACACTGGACTTCAGGCATTTTGGCATTTCCTTCTCCCCAGTCTTCCTCCAGACTCTGGCACCTTGATTTCCGAATGACATGCAAAATTTGCTTTCATCTGAAAAAAGTACTTTGGACCACTGAGCAACAGTCTAGTGCTGCTTCTCTGTAGCCCAGGTCAGGCGCTTCTGCCGCTGTTTCTGGTTCAAAAGTGGCTTGACCTGGGGAATGCGGCACCTGTAGCCCATTTCCTGCACACGCCTGTGCACAGTGGCTCTGGATGTTTCTACTCCAGACTCAGTCCACTGCTTCCGCAGGAACCCCAAGGTCTGGAATCGGTCCTTCTCCACAATCTTCCTCAGGGTCCGGTCACCTCTTCTCGTTGTGCAGCGTTTTTTGCCACACTTTTTCCTTCCCACAGACTTCCCACTGAGGTGCCTTGATACAGCACTCTGGGAACAGCCTATTTGTTCAGAAATTTCTTTCTGTGTCTTACCCTCTTGCTTGAGGGTGTCAATGATGGCCTTCTGGACAGCAGTCAGGTCGGCAGTCTTACCCATGATTGCGGTTTTGAGTAATGAAACAGGCTGGGAGTTTTTAAAAGCCTCAGGAATCTTTTGCAGGTGTTTAGAGTTAATTAGTTGATTCAGATGATTAGGTTAATAGCTCGTTTAGAGACCCTTTTCATGATATGCTAATTTTTTGAGATAGGAATTTTGGGCTTTCATGAGCTGTATGCCAAAATCATCAGTATTAAAACAATAAAAGACCTGAAATATTTCAGTTGGTGTGCAATGAATCTAAAATATATGAAAGTTTAATTTTTATCATTACATTATGGAAAATAATGAACTTTATCAGAATATGCTAATTTTTTTTGAGAAGGACCTGTATCTCTCATCCAGACCTGAACATTTGATGCCTCCCAGTGACTTTATAGTGCAACTTACTGAGTGGACTTTAAAGAATAACATCTTTCTCTTTCAAGACAAATTGTACAGACAGGAAAAGGGGACTGCAATGGGCGCTTGTTTTGCTCCCAATTATGCTAATCTGTTTTTAGGCTTGTGGGAGGAGCGCTATATATTTTCTCAAGATAACCATTTTAAAGATAAAATCTTGTGGTGGTGTAGATATATTGATGATGTGATTCTGATGTTCTCAGGCTTAGAAAAAGAACTTGTAGACTTTCATGTTTATTTAAACAGTCTAAATGAGAACCTTAAATTTAGTCTGGACTACGACTTACACGCCATAAACTTTCTGGATCTACGATTCTCAAAGGATAATGAGGGATTCTTGCATACATCTATTTTCAGAAAGGCAACAGATTGTAATACCTTACTGCATGCAAATAGCGTTCATCCCCCATGGCTTATTGATAACATACCCTTTGGACAGATCCAGAGACTAAGGCGTATATGTGATTCAGATCAGGGTTTCCAAAATCAATCTATGGATATGCAGTGGCGTTTTCGAGAAAGAGGTTATCAAACACAAACTCTCATTCAAGCTCATAATAGAGCCCAATCACTTGAAAGGAAGAACCTGCTTCAGTCTAGACCCAAAAGATTGTCAACTCAGAAACCCTTCTTTGTCACTCATTACAGTAAGGAGGCTGTCCAGATTAAACACATTATAAAGAAAAACTGGAACATTATTGAATGTGACCCGACTCTACGGGAAATATTCACGGAACCCCCTGGGATCAGTTTTAGGAGGGCCCCCACTATTAAAGACAAGTTAGTAAGAAGTTACCTCCCTGCTCCTAAACGTGAAATTTGGCTTCGTCAACCTAAGGGAAATTTTCCTTGCGGCAATTGTAATTATTGTGAGAATAAGGCTAAAACTGACACCTTTATGGATGTTTCCAGTAATAAGACTTACACTGTTAACAGTTTTATAAATTGCAATACCACCCATGTTGTTTATCGATTAGAGTGTACTTGTGGCTGTTTTTATGTAGGCCTCACTAAAAGGAGATTAAGAGGACAGGGTAGCTGAGCTAAGGGTATGCCATCCGGACTGGAAATATGAATTATCCAATGGTCAAACATTATATAGATGCTAAACATGGAAGGGATTCGACCTTACGAGTAGTGGGGATTGAGGCTATTCGCCTTGATGCCAGAGGTAAGGATATAATCAAACCCCTTAAACAAAAGGAGGCATATTGGATCTATTCTTTGAGGGCCACTAGTCATCCAGGTCTCAATGAAGATTTTGACCTTTCACCGTTTTTGTAATTGTTGTGTTTCAATGGTCATAGTGTTTTGACTAGTCTTTGAATGCAATGCCCTACATATTGTGTGGAGTACACTAGATGTTTGTAGTGGTGTTACTCCAATTTTTCCACTTGGAGATCTCTTATTGTGCCTTGTACTTGTATGATTTAACTTCTGGTATTAGACATGACCCGAACTACTGCCTCTAGTGGCCAAAAACGTGTGTTGCAAGTGCCAGACTGGTGAACGCAGTCTCATGAAAGTGCGTATCAATACCAAAAATGTTATTTCTCGTGCCATTTATATGCCAAAAATGTTTTTTTGCGTGTATATGCTACGCACTGAAAACCCCTTGGGTAGGATTAGGGGGAGGGGGGGATGGGGGTGCGTGCGTATTACACGCCATAAAGTGCGTATCATATGCATGCGAAAACTGCGTATCATATACACGCAAAAACTATTTTTGGCGTATAAATGGCGCAACATTCGTGGTATTGATACGCACTTTGATGAGATCGGGCTGGACTGGCACACCTGAAACCAATGCAACTATAAGTATTGCTTGATTTGGTCTGTTTGTTACCAACACCCTGATGAAGGCCAGTGGGCCGATACGCGTTGGTGTTTTTTAATGGTTTAGCCCTTGATCAAATAATAAAGGCTTTTTTACTTTTGTAACCCACTGAGTGCCTGGACTTGGATTTTTTTCCAATTTTTTATGAACATTTAACCCTTCCAAGAGCACCAGAGGATGCAAGGGATACCAGCAGCGCTCCAGCTTCCTTTTGTTCAGTTCTTTTCACAGTACTTACATTTTAGATATGTATTGGAATATAAAGACAGTTTAAACAAATTTGGCAAAAAGTGTTTTAGAAACAAATTGCCTACCCTGCCTTTAAGTGCTTGTGAGTACATTCAACAATACACGTTAACCATATTTTTCAAAGAGAATTATGAAATTTTATATAAATATGTGTTCTATTTAAGTCATACTTAAGTGGGTCAAAAAGGCACTCTTAAATTCAAATAATTGCATGTAATATACATTTTAATATTGCATAACATTTACATTTAATTGCAAATAACAAGCAATTAAAAGAAAATATCTCCCTTTGCTTTGAACTTTGAGCGTTGTAACTTTGCAGATGTTGTTTATGCTCAAACAGCAACAGTACACACTAACTAAAGTTAGAAAAGTGAAATCATAATCAACCACCCCTTTAAACTGTAATATTCCTGTCACATGTACTCTTTTTAAAAGTATCCTAAAGTGTACTAACTTTGGCATGCTAAAAATCTCCAGAGCATTTTCTCTAGAAAATAAGTTGTTCTCTCAGAGTTGTAATGGTTGTTGTGGAAGAAACAGGTTTCTGGGTGAGTGAATTGGCCTTAAAATAGAGAAGACATTGTCTTTCTCATGTCATGTCCGCTCCAGTCATGAGCCTAACTACAGGGTGGCAATCGACGGGGGACGGGCACTGCCATGAGGGGAGGTGATTGTTTTATGATTATTCTGCATTGACACTGATTGCAAACACATCTTCATAAAAGATAGTCCAAACTATCTTTCATCCCCCAAGCAATTAGATTTTTAAATTCTTCTTCTAGTGTTGATTGATGGTCAGCTGGTCTGGTTATCCTAAATTAGATTTATTTGCTTTAAATTATTGTTTTTATATGCCAACTGTGATTTTTTAAATGTCTGTGTGAGCTTGCTGCAAACTACTTTCCCTACGGGGATAAATAAACACCACTACTACAACTACTACTACTACTACTACTACTACTATATACAATTAACTATTGTGGGTTATGTTGAATGTCATAAGGAGTAGGAATATACTGAAACATGTAGATCTCAGAGACTGATGTCTAATCCAAAAACAAGTGTGCACAGTAAGTCTCCTTTATTTCCAGATGTGAGTGATGATTACATGACGGCACCCTGAGCTTCAGCTCGTCCATCAGCTGATTGGCAGAAACGCTCAGAAGCTCAGTGGGGCTCATCAGTGATCATGATGTTGATTGACAGCTCTAGACAGCACTGTGACAGAGCCATCATTTCTGGTCCTGTGTTTGTCCCAAGTAATGTTGTAGGATTGTTAGTAAGTAAGTGTTGGAGTTGTACTTTGTAGGTTTAAGGGATTTGATGAACGTTTTTACTGGAGAACATAAAAGTAATTCTGATCAGCATCTACTATAGGGCTCTTGTTTCAATTCAGTACCAAATCTATTTGCAAACGTCTTTAAAGTTAAAATGAAAATTTTATTTTGTCTGCTTGTTACATTTTACATATATTTACCAGTAATAACAGTAAATTACGCATAATTACAAGTAACAACACTAAACCCAGCCCTGACCCTAAACGTAGTCCATGTTGTTAATATTATTCAGAACTTATTTGTGCAATTACACTGTAACAAGGAAACATTAAAATAAAGTGTCACCTTAAACATTTAAATGTATTTGGTTTATTGGTTTCTAAATATCTCCTGGTTTCATGCAAGGGGCAACCTCCCAGTCTCTCATTTGAATCCAACACGGAAGTGACTTAACCTGCAGTTCATCAACTGATCGCTAGAGACAGGCTCCAAAAGGGAGTCAATTCCATATATCCTTCATGTTAAAATGCCCAGCTTTCTACAGCAGAAAAAAAAAACATGCACTCATGTCGTGGATGTCTGTCAATTTCATTGCTTTTTGGATTTTTCATATTTAAAAATGTCTATATAGAGGCTACACTCGTTCTTCGGTACCGTTGCTCTCATGGAACAGATAGACTATATATGCTTGCTTATTTACCATTAGATGAAATCCTGCGGGTGTCAGTGCTTTCTCCGTCCATGCAATAAATGCACATTCTTGAATGAGCGCGGATTTGTAGTGCATTTACTTGCACTTCTTAGGTAATATCAATGGTTTGACCCATTTGAGAGGCGGCTAAATTAGAATTTAAATGGACTGAATATGAATAAAGCTCTCTACGAACTTGACGTGTGATGCCGCTGACATGTATGTCAACATGAATAACTGTCACTCGCACACGCTCAAAGCAATATTGTAAGTTACTGCATAATACATATTTAACTAGCAGAATAATACAGCATAACGATACACAGTCTCACTTTTTAGCTATGTTTTTTAACTATTATAGTATTTCGAAGGGCAAAAACATGAACTTTAACTATTGGCTTTACTTCTTCAAGTCAACTGTCACTTTAGCGCGAGGCCAGTAGCATATAGCAGCTACTAAGCCTGAGCAAACTTCATCACGTCGAGCTAGGCGGGCGTAGTTTCAGCAACAGGCTCCTTAGCTCCACCCACGTCCCTCCTCTTTGCCCATTTTCTGTTATCCGGGAGTGCCGTGCGGTGACGCGCTGCCAAGATGGCGACGGCCGGCTCCGCCCACTTTAGGCTTCAAAAATGCTCTTCAGAAACCTACGGGTGATGTCACACACACTACGTAGATATTTTTTTTTAGAGTCTATGGTTTCATGCTGCCTGATGTTTATCATGATCTATGTTGTCAGCAGTTTTTCGCCGCAGTATCTTTCTTGGCACCCACCTACTGTTACTTGTGTGGCAAATTAGTTTCTGACAAAATAACATCCAATTTCTTTGGCATTAACCCCACTCAAATCTGCTTGGTATTTCAATGTTTTTTTTTTTTTTTTAACAACAGTAGAACAACTCTGTTGTTCTTCAGCTGCAACACTCACATATGTGCTAAGAACAATTCCTCTGAATTCACCAATGATGATTGATGTTCACTCATTTCACAGAATGATTTCACTTGAGCCGATGTTCTTATGATTAATTGTGCAGAAACGACTAGCAGGCTGATATTGATCATAAAATCAATTTGTACAGAGGATCAAGCTCAGACCTACTGTTCTTACAGAGCGTTGCATTTAAACTCATTGGGATTATGAATTGTGCCAAATTTTACTCCTGTATTTTCCAGAGGCCTCTAGCAGATATTTGGAATGCATTTTGAGTTAAAAGGGACAAACTGTGAAAATTGTTTACAAAAGAGTTAAACATATTTAAAATGTTTAGTCTGTGTACTCACTAATGTTGGAATCGTGTTTATCACTTCCCCTTTATTGTTTACTTTTGGGATTGCAGTATCACTGTGTGCTAACCAGGGACAATTTCTCTTTCCATACACAAAACTCCTTTGCTCAGCAACACAACTGCATCTAATATGAGATGTATTATATGTAGGATTTGATAGTGGATAGAGCTACCAGAACAATAAATACCAATGCATTGTCAAAAAGTCAGAACAGAGCACAGAAGGGTCAAATATGTGCTTATACTCCCTTAAAATTATACTGTTGATGGAAAATCTGAATTGTATACAGTGGCGTCATGCCCATTCAAAGTGAGGGGGCACGTGCCCCCTCAGATTTTTCCTCCCTTATAATTTTTTTGTCAAAACTTTATTCCTATTATGCTCCATAATTACCAGAGCCTATAACGACTCAAATGTATTCTTCTGGATGTGTAATAAATCGGTCAGCATCAGCCCGCCCCTTTTTCCTAATATGGTGTCTGTGTATATCAAATCTAGAGCGCTACGCGCGTAGCACTCTAGAATCTTTGCTGTGTATGTTCAAGCAACTCACTCGTCTTGCACGTTTAGCTGGCAATGTTTTACAGATGGTCTTGAAGTGGTAAGTGGCCAAAGCAACAAATCGGCTTTGAATTAGTTATCGGATGATATTAAAAGGTAGTGGGATTATTTGTGGTTGACCTGGAAATGTTAACTTGATCAAAAAGTTATGGATTTGATATTAGCTGCGAATTCAGAGCATTAACTTAAGTTGTGTCAGTGTAACGTTATCGATAGCTAACATCGACTTGATGTTTCTCCCATAGACTGTTATTCACGGTTCTTCACGGATCAGGCAGCTAATTCAAATGCAGTGAAAAAAGATAGGCTACCCGTTCGAAAGCTACAGCATAGTTGTTATACAGATCGCTATGACCGTTATGTAGGCTTAGAGACAATGTAACTACAGTATTTCAATGATTTTACTAAAGTAATGTTACATATTACATTTGATTTGATTACTTTTTTTACATTTCTGTCAAATATTAACCATTTTCAAATAAACAGGGTAGTGTTAACCTTATTCAGCACTGAAATCTGTCAAACTTCTTTCAAAGTTCTTCATTACATATTAATATTAAAATAAATTCATTTCAGAGCACCACAAAGTCAGACCTCAGCACCTTTATGTACCTTTAATGTAAGATCGTTCTTAGGTCACATACCAATTTAAAATCATAACATAAAAACAGCAATGGTACTGTTTTTAAAATCATGTGTAGTAGGCCTAAGTGTACAGTAAGTGTGTGTGTGAACATGCTTTAATGAAGTAGACTTCAAAAGCTTTTGAATTTGAGCTTACAGTTCTTTCATCAACCTGTCTTTTACATAAACTTACAAAATAGATACTTTAACTTAGTCCTCAGATAGAGGACGGTTGCTGCTAGCTCCGTTAAGGTATTTCTGTCCCTCCCAAACTGCATTGAAATGGTATGTTTAGCAGCCAGAATTTAAAAATTTTCAGGGGGAGAAACCCCCTGACCCCTCCTAACATGATCCATATCACCCGTCAGAAAACAATTGCAACGTCTCAGATTGTGCCCCCCCAGAATTTTGGCTTGCATGACGCCCCTGATTGTATAAATGTGAAAAATTCCCTTAAATTGATTGGCAACAAATTACCACCAGATACAACATGATACCCAAACAAGCAGCAACAAAATGGCATCTACCAAATTGCTGTCTGATTAAAAAGATTTTAAATTCTGAGTGAAAAGAATATGAACAAACTGAAAATGGAATAAAATCCAAGCAATAGGAGGAAAGTGTCAGGGTTATGTTTAGTTCTGTTTCATTTGATTGTGTTTTGGTTTAGTTTTCCCTGTTCTCGTTTTGCCTGTGTTCCTGGTCATTATTAGTTTCCATAGTTCTACCAGAAAGACTTGGGAGATAAAATGATGTAACAAAAGCATATATTTATTAACAGCCCAGCAAGCAAGTATTTATAAAGTTATTTGGCATAGGCCCCGTCCGTAGTGCGCAATCCGAGGGTAGCGGAATCTGCATTTCCTGCCTGAAGACGAAGGCAGGAGCGCAGCTGACCCCCGGGAGGTATGGGAAGGGACTATCCTGATGGTGGTGGGGAGGATGGAGGGAAAAGGACCATGCTGGTTGTGGTGGGGAGGATGGAGGTAATTGTTTTGCGTCAGCATCTGCGAACTCAGACATGCGTAAGTACCGATCTTTTATACTGCAAGTATAAGAACATGATTGGTTAGATGTGAAGGCAATAAGTGACGTAACGATTGAGTCTTCCTGGCAGAACTTGCGCTAAAGCTTTCATTTCTCATTAGTTCCACCGCTGTTCGTAGTTCTATTAATTAATCTGTTTGTATTTAAGCCCTTAGTTGTCTCTGTTCAGTGTTTGGTCTCGTTTCTGTTAATGTGGTTGTGTTTTACTGTGATTAGTCCAACAATCTCCTTTTGTTTGTTTGTTTTCGTTATTAATAAAGTGTTTTGTTGGATTCTCCTTATTTGTGCACTCATTACAACCACAGCATTACAGAAGACCAAACCTCAGAAAGGATTCAAATGGACTTACCAGCAGTCTGCCTGCTCTGCTTGGAGCAGGAGCAACAAACCCTCAAGGACCACACAAGTGATGTTTTTAAGAAAAAAAAAGCACTCTAAAACTCAACTAATTGCATTTTATATAAATATAAATTTAAATTATATAATTCATTTTAATTTAATTGCAATTAACAAGCTGTTAAGTGTCCAAAACATTACATTCAGTTCACACTTAAGCATATTCTTTTAAGTATACTATATCCATAATAAGTCCTCTTTTAAAAGTTTGCTAAAGTGAAATTCTTTTTCACAAAGGTAGTCTCAACCAAAATGCCCTGACCAAACACCACCCATATTTTCATGTACATTTAAAAGTCCTCATAAATGCTGAATCAATAATAAAAACACCCAAATCTCTCATCACAGTGTTATCTTTCCTATCACCTCCTTAATAATATATGATGAATTTGAGCAGTTGCCTCATCATCTACTGAGGTGTTTAATAGCACTATACATTATTAATAATATATAATCTGCTTGTCTCAGTCAACACATTCCTTGTCTTTGTGCTGTTTATGTTTAAGCTCATTCATATTTCAGGGTGTTTGTCGTGTGGCAGATCTTCAGCGAAACAGCTCGGCAGTGGAGGTGTCATACTTGAGCCATGAGGGACGAGAACAGTTGATGACTTTAAAGATTAAGGTTGCTCTCCTGAGAGTCTGAGCTACGACAAACACACAGAAAAGTGTGTGCAAGTGTGTGTGTCCAGGAAATACTTGACTGCATTGCCATGGCAACCTGACAGCCTTACCACAGGTGGTTCACACAGGAAACGGCAAGGATTCAGGTGTCTGTAACAAGACTGTATTATCCTGCAAAAACGTCTCAGGTTACGTATGTAACCCTGGTTCCCTGAGAGGGAACGAGACGCTGCGTTGAGACGCGGTGGGAACGCTCTGCGTGATTGCGTCGTGAAGCACGTGTATAATCAGTCCAATGGAAGAGCTAGACGTCATAGGCGGGTGACGTCATAGACCAGGAAGCTATAAAGCACCCCTGAAAACAGACCGCGACAGCTTCTGATAAGCCTGAAGCAAGTCGATCAGGGCATGCAGGAAGTATGGCAGGAGAACGCAGCGTCTCGTTCCCTCTCAGGGAACCAGGGTTACATACGTAACCTGAGACGTTCCCTTTCAAGGGAACTCGAGCTGCGTTGAGACGCGGTGGGAACCCCATACCCACTACGCCATAAAGACAAATGCCCGTTCTGTGTGAAGTCTTGCGCACACTAAGAAGCAAGCAACCTAGCCCCAGGAGTGGAGAGGTCTAAGTCATAAAATCTGACAAATGTATGTGGTGAGGACCAGCCTGCCGCATTACAAATATCCTGAAGGGAAACTCCCGAAATTAAAGCCTAGAGGCAGCCATACTTCTGTAGAATGGGCCTGAACAGCCATAGGGTGAAGGCTGTCCGGCCGCTTCATAAGCAAGTGAGATAGCCTCAACTACCCACTTGCTCATCATCTGTTTAGATGCAGGGCAACCTATCTTAGGTGACCCGAAGCAGACAAATAATTGTTCTGATATAAGCCACTGAGCAGCTCTGTGGACATATGCATCCAAAGCCCGGACAGGGCATAACATATTAAGTTTTTCCTGATCTGGGGTATTAATGGTAGAGGACAGAAGGCCTGCAGCACAAATGACCCGCACATTCAGTAGGGACCTAGAGATACAACCTGACCTGGGGTGAAGAAATACTATCACCATACCAGGTGCAAATCCAAGTACGTGCAGGCCTCAGCCTCATGTACCACGGAGAAGACGAAATTAAGGATCTCTCCTCAGAGATAACCCAGCAAAGAAACATTCATTACAGAAATCAAGTACTGTACCAACAGGGCAGAAACAAGATTCAGAAGGCGTTCTCTGCACCAGTCAGAGAACGGTTTCCATATCAATGCATATTTAGTCTTCTCGTGGAGGGAGCACTAGACTGGAGTATGGTCTCCAAGACCTCGGTCGAGAGACCTGAGTCTATGAGCTGGGCCCCCTCAGAGGCCGAGCCCACAGTATCCAGAGCTCCCAGGAGCAAAGATATCGGGAAATCCGTACAGTTGTAGTGTGAACCACACCTAATACATCACATCCAGTCCAAGCGGAGCTGGATGCATGAGGGAGAACCACAAAGGGCAATGTATTGTACAAGCGATACGAAAGGTCGACTTGAGTTTGACCTAAGTTCTCCCTAAGAAGCTCCACCACCTCGGGGTGAAGTTTCCATTCCCCGGGCCACAGCCCCTGCCTCAACAGGATATCTGCTCTGATATACGAGACCATCAGTGTGTTGTCCGGACCCTTCACCGAGCAACCACTCATGATTGCCCCCGACTTGTGAGGGAAGCATCCGTCGATAGCATTATGCGTCGACAAGAAGCCCCCAACACTGGGCCTGGGCGAGGAACCAAGGTTCTTCCACATGACCGAGGCACGAAGGCATAGCCGCGTGACCTTGATCATGCGAAAACGGATTTCCCCTCGGAGAAAACCCCTTGGTCCTGAGGCACCACTGCAGGGGTCTCATGTACAGAAGGCCAAAGGTAACTACGTTGGACGCAACTGCCATGAGCCCCAACCAAAGGCCTTTCACCGAACGGCCACTCATGACCGCCCCCCATCCTGTGAGGGAAGCATCCGTCGATAGCGTGACGCGTCGACAAGAAGCCCCCAGCACTGGGCCCTGGGCGAGGAACCAAGGTTTCTTCCACATGACCGAGGCACGAAGGCATAGCCGCGTGACCTTGACCATGCGAAAACGGATTTCCCCTCGGAGAAAACCCCTTGGTCCCGAGCCACCACTGCAGGGGTCTCATGTACAGAAGGCCAAAAGTAACTACGTTGGACGCAACTACCATGAGCCCCAACAGTCTCAGAGACTGTTTGCAGTGAGTGACTGACCTAGTTTTAAATTCCTTTACGGCTGTGAGAATCGCAGAAATACGTGCAGGAGACAGACGTGCTTGCATTGTTGTCGAATCCCATAATACACCTAGAAAAGTGGTCCTCTGAGCTGGGAGGAGTACACTCTTTTGGTGTTGAGCCGCAACCCCAACCTCCTTATGTGGGACAGAACGACATCTCGATGTTGAACTGCCAAAAGCTCGGACTGAGCTAAAATCAACCAATCGTCGATATAATTTAATACGCGAATGCCCTGGAATCTCAGAGGAGCCAGAGCTGCATCCACGCATATTGTAAAAGGTGCGGGGTGATAACCTAGGCCGAATGGAAGAACCCGATACTGGTATGCTTCGCCCCTGAAAGCAAACCTCAGGAACCTCCTGTGATGAGGATGGATAGATAAGTAAGCGTCCTTTAAGTCTATTGTGACAAACCAGTCCTCGGACTGAGTCTGTGACACAATCATATTTAGCGTAAGCATACTTTGAACTTAAGATTCTGAGACCTGCTGTTTAATTGACGCAGGTCTAGAGTAGGACGCAACCCCTCATCCTCTTTCGGAACAATGAAGTAATGGCAGTAAAACCCTGACTGTCTGCCGGGAGGAGGAACCCCTTCTATAGCTCCTTTTGCAGAAGTGTCAGTACTTCCTGCTCCATAACCAAAGCCTGCTCGGGGTCCACCACAGTGGGGAGGACCCCTAGAAATCTGTGCGGACAAGAACTGAATTCTGAACCCCTTTTTTTTTTTTTTTTTATAGTGTGCAGGACCCACCGAGAAATATGTGGCAGTAGTTTCCACGCTGCCAGAAATTCTACTAGGGGAACCAGTCTCTCAAGACTGGCCTCTGGATTTGGTTGAACAGTCACTACGGTGCCCTGAAGCGGCGAACCGGCAGGGAACAACCGAACTGACCGTTCTACGACCCTCCTCGGAGGATCGTATGGGGACGCTGACACCTCGGTGCCCTGAACGGCGAACCGGCAGGGAACAACCGAACTGGCAGCGCTGCGACCCTCCTCAGAGAGTCGCACCCCAGAGGGCGCCGAGGAGAAACGGTTTCTCAAAACGGTCCCTGCCCCGGAGGAGCCCTCAGAAGCCTGATAGCCTCGTTTTTTTTTTTTTTTTTTTACGACAGGACTTCCTGTCTAAACTTTATTAGAGATGACGACAGTCCTCAGATCTTGCCTACCTCTAAATAACTTAGTTCCTACGACCCTCCTCGGAGGATCATTGGAAAAAGCAGGCACCTCGGCACCCTGAAACGGCGAACCGGCAGGGAAACCGAACTGACTGCTCTACGACCCCCCTCGGAGGATCGTTTGGGGACACTGACACCTTGGTGCCCTGAACGGCGAACCGGCAGGAAAACCGAACTGCCAGCGCTGCGACCCTCCTCAGAGAGTCGCACCCCAGAGGGCGCCGAGGAGAAACGATTTCTCAAAACCATCCCTACCCCCGGAGGGGACCACCCTTTAGAAGCCTGATAGCCTCGGCGTCAGGGCTTCCTATTTGTCCAAGCTTTTTTTTTTTTTTTTTTTTAGAGATAAAAACGTCCTCAGATCTTGCATATCTCTAACTGGCTAGACTGCTACCGCCACCCAAGTCCCCCGATTGTGGAGGAGCCCAAATGGCGATGCTCGTTTGCACTCAGTGCTGCGAGGAGCTTAGTAGACCGAGACTGCTCCGCCCAGCAGTCTCAGGAACATTAGATTGGTGAGGAAGAAACCTCTGGAACGCCGCTGAATGGTTTATTTCTTTGTTTTTTCTTTATTTTTAAATCAGAAATACGTATGTATATATATATATATATATATATATATATATATAAATATATCACTCCGTGGCCACCAGCAGGAAAACAACCGAACTGGCCGTGCTGCGACCCTCCTCAGAGAGTCGCCCCCCAGAGGACGCAGGGGAGAAACGATTTCTCGAAACCGTCCCTCCCAGTATAGTTTATCTCTTTCTTTGTTTTTGCACGACGCAATTCTCGAATAGCGTCAGTGCTGACAACCTCACATTCATCCATGTCTTTATAATTTACCCATTTGCGCTGGGTAACGTCGGGGTTAAAAATAATGACGCCGACTCGGGAGAGAGAAAGCTAGTAAGCGTCTCTTTAACCCGAGGCACTGTCATACCATGATACTTAATACCCATAGCCTTACTATAGTTAGACGTTTGGGCATTAAACACATAAAATAGAAACCGGCTTATTCCACGATCTCGACACCTCAGTGTGGTGTGGAGATAGGGAAAAAACGGCAGTCCCCGACGAGGAGGCTGAGATACAGAGTTTTTCTGTTTTTAGATATATTTCATCTAATAAACTTTTTTACTCTCATAATGTTCAGCTGGCCAGAAAATATTTAACTAGCAACAGCACTAGATAAACCTCCTTTTAAAGCTCCTCTTTATTCAACAGAGTTATGAGCTGACTTATTTATTCATTTATTGAAAACTCAAACATCTGCCTTTTTCTAATTTATCTTTATTTGTTTTGTTCTCTTTTTCTAAACAAAACACTAACGATACCAATTCCTCGGAACTGGAAATCGCCAGCACTGGATCTGGCAGGTGAAAGCTGAGATAGGGCGGGGCCCGTCCCAACTCTCGCTGTCAGATCCGTTTGCGAACCCCAAAATGCGAGTCGCCGCCGTGCATCGGCAACAGCGGGACCCGCACGGGGAGCGTGAACCGAAACGTCCTCCTCGAAGAACGCCCGGCGGGAGCGGAGCGTCCTCACGGACAGCTTCTCGCAATGCTCACAGTCAGCCTCCTCGAGAACTGACTGTGGCATGCTCCACTCCCAAATAGTAACAAAAAGCTGATGTGTGTGTCCCCACCCGTGATATAACGTGGGCAGGGAACAACACAAAGCTGCTTGCTCTCTTTTGCCATAATATATATATATATTTCAACTTGACAGACAACAATAAATATGACAAGGACAGAATACACAGATCGCTTGCTGAAGGCGCAGAAGCTGTCGCGGTCTGTTTTCAGGGGTGCTTTATAGCTTCCTGGTCTATGACGTCACCCGCCTATGACGTCTAGCTCTTCCATTGGACTGATTATACACGTGCTTCACGACGCAATCACGCAGAGCGTTCCCACCGCGTCTCAACGCAGCTCGAGTTCCCTTGAAAGGGAACTGAAATAGTCCTGCATGACTGGAAACATTTGGTCTTTAGCACTTTCTGGCAGGCCATTTAACTTTCTAGGTGGTTTTTACTGGCCCGTTGTCAAATAAGCCCACCCACTGTCTCCCATGATATACTGGTGCAAAGTGTAAAAAAAACAAACAAAAAAAACAATTGGAACTGGATTGTATTGTTATATTATTTGGAACATATTTAGCTTTAGTTATATATGAATATGTCCTGAACATTTTAAACTTCAAGACTGTGGCCAAAACAAGGCTGTGAAGAACTTAGAGTCTTTACAATGGCATGCGCTATGAAGGTCCTAGATCAAGTTATTTTCACAACAAAATTTAAGGAGATTTTGTCAACTGAATTTTTTTTTGGAAAGTCGTTTCATCAGCTGAACAATCAGTATTTTGTTACACAACAGTATAATCCACTGAACGCACTCTAATTCTATCCCTAACACCCTTGTTTTCATTCCTGTAAAAAATCAAAGATGGCACTATACTATAATTGGCACAAATATCTATATTTACAATAATACTACGTATGTTTTAAAGAGAGAAACCCGTAATTTAGAGCGTAAATGGAAAAAAAACTAATTTAGAGGTCTTTAGAATCGCGTGGAAAGACAGTATGTCACTTCATAAAAAGGCACTTAAAACGGCCAGGGCTGAGCACCTCAGCAAATTAATAGAAAACAACCGAAATAATCCAAGGTTTTTATTTAATACCGTGGCTAGACTAACAAATAAACAGACGTCGTCTGAACAAAATACCTCGTTACAGTTTAGTAGTAATGATTTCATGAACTTCTTCACCGAGAAAATTGAAAGCATCAGAATCAAAATCGTAAACGTTCGATCTTTGCTCGCGCCTTATAATTCGGCCGCAATTATCACCCCGCAAGAACAATTACAATGCTTTACAACCATAGAACAAAAAGAGTTAAATAAACTTATCACTTCATCTAAAACAACAACATGTTTATTAGATCCTATACCAACTGAACTACTGAAAGAAGTGTTACCTATAGTGGAAGAGCCTCTTCTCAATATTATTAACTCATCTTTATCTTTAGGTCATGTTCCAAGAACATTCAAGCTGGCAGTTATAAAACCTCTTATTAAGAAACCACAATTAGATCCAAATAACCTAGCAAATTACAGACCCATTTCGAATCTTCCATTAATGTCAAAAATATTAGAAAAAGTTGTGTCCGCTCAACTCGGTTCTTTCTTGCAAGAAAACGACATCTATGAAAAGTTTCAGTCTGGATTCAGGCCACATCATAGCACTGAAACTGCGCTTGTTAGAATCACAAATGATTTACTTGTTTTACTAGTTTTACTTGTTCTTAGTGCTGCGTTCGATACTACAGATCACACAAAACTCTTAGATCGACTACAAAATTACACGGGTGTTCAAGGACAAGCATTAAGCTGGTTCAGGTCATACTTATCTGACCGCTACCATTTCGTCTACTTAAATGGAGAAAAATCTATTATAACTTCGGCAAACTATGGAGTGCCGCAGGGATCTGTGTTAGGCCCTTTATTATTCTCAATATATATGCTGCCACTTGGTAATATTCTAAGGAAACATGGAATTAGTTTCCAATGTTATGCTGATGACACTCAAATATATATTTCATCACGGCCAGATGAATACGCTAAATTATCCAAATTGACAGATTGTGTTAAAGATATAAAAGATTGGATGACGCGTAATTTTCTTTTATTAAATCCAGACAAGACAGAGGTAATACTTATCGGTTCTAAAAACCGTCCAAAAAACCTTGCACAGCAAGACTTTAACATAGTAGGATGCCCTGTTACTCTATCCGCTACAGTAAAAGACCTGGGTGTTACATTAGACTGCAACCTGTCTTTTGAAAAGCATATTTCATATTTTACAAAAACTGCCTTTTTCCACCTTCGAAACATTGCTAAGCTATGTAATATGCTTTCAGTCTCTGATGCAGAAAAGTTAGTTCATGCATTCATGACCTCGAGACTAGATTACTGTAATGCTTTATTAGCTGGTTGTCCCACATCTTCAATAAACAAGCTACAGTTAGTCGAAAATGCAGCCGCTAGAGTTCTTACTAGATCAAGAAAATATGATCATATAACACCGATTTTATCATCACTTCATTGGTTATCTATAAAGTTCCGTATTAAATACAAGGTATTGCTTTTGACTTATAAAGCTCTAAATGGTTTAGCTCCAGTCTATTTAACGGATCTTCTATCGCCTTACAATCCATTGCGCTCTTTAAGATCACTAGATTCGAGGCTTTTGGTCATTCCTAGGATATCCAGATCCACCAAAGGAGGCAGAGCATTTTCACATTTAGCTCCGAAGCTCTGGAATAGCCTTCCTGATATTGTTCGTAGCTCAGACTCGCTCTCCCAGTTTAAAACTAGACTGAAGACGCATCTATTTAGCCAGGCATTCAAATAAATTTTTTATCTTACAGTTACTGCAAATTCGGCCTCTAGTTCATAAACGCCAGAGGAGAACTGTCCCCCGACTGAGCCTGGGTTCTCCCAAGGTTTTTTTTTCTCCATTGGGTCATCTGATGGGGTGTTAGGACACCATTAGGTCACTGGATGGAGTTTTTCGGTTCCTTGCCACTGTTGCCTTTGGCTTGCTCAGTTGGGGATATTCAAATTAATTAACCAATCATACCATTGATCAGCTCTACCAAACTTGGATGTCATTTTTCCAGTAATAAACAAACATTGTTAAGTTGTTTTGATTGATACTGTGAAGCAGCTTTGATACAATCTGTATTGTGAAAAGCGCTATATAAATATATTAGGCCTGGGGAAGTTAACGCGTTATTATCGCGTTAACGCATTTATTAATTAATGCCGACAATTTTTTTATCGCACGTTAACGTTTTTTTATTATTATTTTGAAAGTCCGTTGCTCACTGGCTCTGAATAAACATAGGCCTACAGTCAAACCATGATCACAGGAGGGGTGGGATGTTGGTCAGCCAGCAAATAACCCACCCAAACAAGGAGTGGAGAGAGGCAGGTTCTCTCTGGTGAACAGTTAAAGGGTTGCGCTCCGCGAGTGAATGACAGGCGCTCTATGGATAGTACATATAAAACCTATAGATAATAACTATTTAGATTCTGGAAACTCACTAACAGCGAGCCGAGGATCAGTCTCTCTTCTAATGATTTGTGCTGCGCGTCCTTTATAAAAAGTTATAGACAATTCAACTTCGGCAACGAGCGGGCGCGGGCGCGTGCGTGAGGCGAGCATGACCGCAACAGTTTCGCAGGAACGCACCCGCTTGTCGCTGCACCTTGTGCTCGACCACTTCACCTCACTCTTGGCTGATTTATACTTCTGCGTCGGACTTACGCCGAAGACTATACGCTATAGACTACGCGTTGGTTTTCATTTATATCTCTGCGTCGTTGTCCGCGTTGACGCGCAATTACACATGCACAGGGAGCATGTGAAACCCGGTGAGCGGTTCTAGCAATCACAGCGCTTGCGGTACGCGTAGAATTGACGTTACATTTTTGGACAAGTGCACGTCAGGGTACGCCGAAGTGTACGCGCGCTACACAGCCACGGCGTGAGTATAGAGTATAAATTGTTTTTTTACTCTGTTTAATGTAATCTTACGTGGGAAACCATGGCATGACCAAACCTAAGCTACTATAAGTAACGTTGGTCGACTTATATCTGTAGTAGTGATCATGACCTTTGACTACTACATAGACTGTTTCTGCTGCTCCCTGATAAAAGATACCTGTTGATACCTGTTCAGAAAAAAAACAAGAAAACTGGACTCGTTTTAACAAACTAGATAAAAGGTAATGCCCTGGCAGTGGCAAATAGCTTTGTTTAAATATTTGATTTGATTACATTAATGTTTAAGTTGAGATTTGAGATTACTGTGTAAAGGGAATACTGCTGGTATAAAAGCACCTTATTTGTTTAAAGTTATTGCACTTTTGTGTATATAGCAGTACATTTAAATCAAAAGTGTGCAATACACTACTTTAGAAATCATTATTCAATTTTGCGCATAACAATGCGATTAATCGCGATTAATCGCAAGAAAATCATGCGATTAATCGTGATTAAAATTTTTAATCGTTGCCCAGCACTAAAATATATTTGACTTGTCTTGACTTGACTTGACTACCCTGACTAAGGTCTATATCAAAGTAAATGTTTGCTTCTTTCTAGGGTCCCTCCATCAATTTAAAGGGGACCGTTTACAATATGTAATATAAGTCTCAGGTGTCTCCAGAATGTGTGTGTGAAGTTTCAGCTTAAAATACCCCACATTTATTATACCACTTTGTAAAATGCTCATTTTGGAGTGGGCACATATCTTTAAATGCAAATGAGCTGATGTTCCCCACCCAGCTTTCCAGAAGAGGGTGGAGCCTTTACAGCTCTTGCCTGGGATACTCTTCTAAAAACTGAAACATTTGTTTGGTTTTGATTATCATCTCTATTGCAGTTCATCATCATGAAAGTTTATTATCTGCATGCATTTTAAAACCGTATCAGTATAAACTTCTGATATATCTGTCAGACGGCACATCCCGTGGGTATTAAACTAAGTTCTCTTTCACGAGTTATTGCGCTTAAACTGTTAAATACTGTCTGTTATGTCAGTGAATGTAAACTGCAAGTAAAGATGGATGACATGACCATCGCGTCATTAAGGTCGAGACTCTGTGAACTCACAAGAGTGAGAGTCAACTCATCCACCCCCTGATCTTCGACTGGTGGCCAGGGTGACCTGAGGGTGACGGTCTGGAACAAGGCGCCGACTCCGCGACCCCAGCCCCCCTCCTCAATGACGGTGCCCGCTAGTGATCAGGTGATTCCCAGGTGGCCTGTAGTTTTTCGTCTACACTTGTGGGGAGATCCTATAGCGCCACGGGACTGGCAGCTGCCTCACTGCATGCCATGGTCATTCTGCTGGTCTACCAGACCCAGATGCTCATGGACTTGCACGAGGGCGGGACTGACCCAGGGCTCTTCACTGAGCTGCGCGCCGCCACTGACCATGCTCTCCGAGAGACGAAAGTGGCCGTACGCTTCCTGGGTCAGGTGATGCCCACCATTCTGTGGCTGAACCTGTCTGATGTGCTGGATGTCGCGCGGACCCGTCTGTCCGACATTCCCATATCCCAGGTCGGCCTCTTCGGCGGTGCGGTTGAGACGCCACAGGCGGACGCCACAGCCCTCTCCAGACCTCATCGAAGGTAAGTCGGTGGGGAAGCACGACCTGGTCATCAGGTTCCTGAGAGGAGCGAGGAGACTATGTCCTCCTCGCCCTCCTCTCGTTCCCTCTTGGGACCTCTCAGTGGTTCTAACTGCCCTGCAGTGTGCTCCATTTGAGCCTCTGCAATCAGTCGAGCTTAAGTTCCTGTCAATGAAGACAGCGCTCCTGGTTGCACTGGCCTCCATCAAGAGGGTAGGGGACCTGCACGCATTCTCCGTTGACGAAGCGTGCCTGGAATTCGGGCCGGCTTACTCTCACGTGATCCTGAGACCCCGGCCTGGATACGTGCCCAAGGTTCCCACCACTCCCTTCCGGGACCAGGTGGTGAACCTGCAAGCGCTTCCCCCGGAGGAGGCAGACCCAGCCTTGGCACTGCTCTGTCCAGTACGCGCTCTCTGCACCTATGTAGACAGAACGCAGTGTTTCAGGACCTCAGACCAGCTCTTTGTCTGTTTGGTGGGAAGCTGAAGGGGAAGGCTCTCTCCAAGCAAAGGTTGTCTCACTGGATAGTGGACGCCATTGCTTGGCATACCAACAGCAAGGTCAACCGTGCCCCCTTGGTGTGACTGCCCACTCCACCGGAGTGTGGCATCCTCTTGGGCTCTAGAGCATGGCGCCTCGCTAACAGACATCTGCAGAGCTGCAGGCTGGGCGACACCTAACACATTCGCAGATTCTATAATCTCCGAGTGGAGCCAGTGTCCTCTCGTGTACTCGCTTCAACCAGCTAGTACCGGACCCTCTCAGGTGTCTTTGCTTGCTCGCCATTCCACTCCACGGACTGGATACGTGCGATATTCTCCTCAGGTGAGCTTCCCCGAAAGCCCTGAGTTCCTCCAGCACTCCTGACGTTGGCGCCAGTGTCTATTGCCTGCGCGTCGGCTAGGTGCCTCCCGTGTGCAGGGTCCTCCCCTGAGCGACCCCCACATGTGTATTTCCCCTGTAAGCCTCTCTGAGCAAGTGTCTTTCCCTTGGCAAGCCACCTTGCCACCCCTGGGGTTGAAATATTCCACCTGCGGCTGGACACCCCAGTGCCTCCATATGTTTCCTTTGGGTCATATGTGTATTCTCTAAGTTAACCCCCCTCTGGGTTGGCATTAATTGCATACTTCCCCTAAGCTTGGGATATGCTTCCCAGTGTACCTTAATGGAGTCCTTCGTCCAGTCTACGACAGGGATCTCGATTTACGCAGGGCACTGGAAGACAGCTGAGAAGGTGGCGTGATTAGACTGGTAACCCCATTTCGTCGTCATCCGACGTAACTCGGAGTGACAACGAAAGGGAACGTCTTTGGTTACGTATGTAACCCTCGTTCCCTGAGTAGGGAACGGAGACGTTACGTCTGCCTGCCACTTTCCGCTGTACCGCAGGGATCGCCTGAGCTCAGTCTTGGCTCCTCAGCGAAGAAACATATCTGCATGTTGCCGGCGTCCTCCTTTTATACCCACGAGGTGGGGCGGAGTTACGTCATGCAAATTCCGCAGACCCATGGCATTTCCTTGCCATTGGCTCGTTTTGTAATACTCGAAGCTGATAGGCTTTCTAAGCGAAACCCCATTTCATCGTCATCCGACGTAACGTCTCCGTTCCCTACTCAGGGAACGAGGGTTACATACGTAACCAAAGATGTTTCTTTAATAAGAATACATTTCTTACTTGAATGCTGCTGTTAAATGCACTGGTGAATAGATGAACATGGCGGACTGTGTACAGCTCACTGAGGGCGGGCCTATGCTAATAGGGCAGTCGTGGGCAGGGCCTGTGCAGTGTGATGTCACATTGCATAGTCAATGCAAACGGCTTATTCTAAAGCACTGTTTATGATTTATGGGGATTAAAAAAAGGAGTGGGTTAATTTTTACCATTATAGGGTGGTTAACCCTAACTGCCGACACACATTTATGTTCAAAGACTGTGTAAAAGTGAATTTTGCATAAAAGGTCCCCTTGAAGTCTATGAGAATCTTGTGTCTGCCATTTGCTGTCCACCAGACAATAATTGTAAGCATAATCAAAAGTAGTACGGTTTTCTTGTAAAAGAAACAAAACAAACAAAAACAAACAATTACACAAATATAGAGAAACAAAGGCATAAAAAAAAGCTTGTAATTAAAAAAAAAAGTTTTCTTTCTGCTTTTTGTTGCTAGCATAGTACAAAGAAGACATGCAATTGTGGGGAAAATGGGCTGGAGGATTTGGAATTGCCACAAAGATTCTGACTGAAGTCGTCTAAATGTGCACCATGACTTAACGCCACTAAGCCAGGCTATTTTGTGGCTTTTTCCATGGATCAGTGATTTTGCTCTAAATTCCTGATAATGAAACTTCAAGAGTGCAGATAACAGAGTTATCTTCACAGGAGTGCAAAGGTGTGAAGTTGAACTGGACGCTTATGGTCTGTCTAAATCATATACAAACAGTTTGTCTGCTACAGTACAGGTCATCTCAACATGCTATTTATATATCTGGTTTAACTGTCCCAATGTGACATAATGTCACGGATACACAAGGTTGGAATACTGTCACCTGAATACCAATCACCTGCACCTGACGTTTATCAACCATGGACTACTTAAGCACGCACCTTGAAACAATCTGTATTGTAAAAAGCACTATATAAATAAAGGTGACTTGACTTGACACCTCAGCCACATTGTCTGTTCTCCCAAGCGGATACTAGACTGACACTCGAAACGCTACTCACCTGTTAACAACATCTCTACGAAAAGATTCCTATACCTTCTCCAGTGTTCCACGATCTCCACTCTGTCATCCTCCATAGTTGTTCTCCTTCCTCTCTGTGCACTTCCCCGTGGTTTCCTTCTGGTCATCGACAACTGAGGTGTGTGCTTCTCAATCATCATACTCCCACGCTGTTATATTCAAGAAAGGATATTACTTTCAGATAACATCTCATCATCCCTCATCACGCTGTTTCCGCCTGCTATCAACGTGTGGTCATTCTCTTGCAATTTCAATAAACAACTGTTAACTGTTCTCCCAGTGTGCTCTGAGTCTAGATCGTTACACATAAAGGGATGAACATAATATATTACTATTATTTTCTTATATCTTATAGTTTCAAATGAGGTTACACCTTATCTTCTGTCCACAGGCTGTGTAGGGAGGGGGTTAGCAAGAGAGAATACAATATCCAAGTCATTTTCTTTTTTGAGGTGAAACAGACAGAATTAAAGGGTAACACTTTATTTCAATAGTCCACTTTAGACATTCTACTAATTATAAGTAACTTTGCAGCTACATGTCAACTAACTGTCATTATAGTATTAGTAGACTGTCTGCTTAATATTTGCTAAAACTTTATTTTGTTAGGGTTTGTTGGTCCCGCAATAGATATTCTACTGACTATAAGTAACTTGGCAGCTACAAGTCAACTTATTCTACTAACCCGAACCCTAACACCTATCCATAACCTACCAGTCTACTAATACTCTAATGAGTTAACTGACATGTAGTTGCAAAGTTACTTATAGTTTGTAGTGTCTAAACAATTAAATATTTTCTCTTAGTAAGAGATAAATTATGTTTTAAGTATGTAATGATGTTTTAAGTATCTCTATCCGTCTAATTCTCTCTCTCATGTCACTGGATTTCAGTAGCATCTGCATGTATTTTTTATCTTAAAAAAAAGGAGAGCCTCTCTGTAGCATCTCTCTTTTCTGCTTCATCATGACTGCTCCATCTATATTTTAGACTACATAAAATACTGTCCTTTCCCACTTGTGTAATGTGCTTGAATAATTTGTGTGATGTATGTTCCTTTTGCAGGATCTTTTTTTTTTTTTTGCTGTGTTTTGGATTGCAATGTACTTGTTAAGGCTTTCGACAGTTGCTAATATTAATTTCATTGACACTCAATGGGACTTGAGCAGCTTTCTTCCTGCCCTGAAGTAAAAGTATAATCCTAAAATGTTGTTAGACCTTAGATGGTGTAGTTGGTTGCCTTTGTGGTGTATATAGTGATAGATTAATTTTTAATTTGTATCTACTAATTTATGCATTTGTTGGCACACGGCCACCCTCATACTGGCTAGCAATGGCTATGATAAGAGAGACCATATTTCCCAAATGGTGTCTTTCGTCATCTTTTGGAGAGAGTATGACATTTTAATTGTTCAACATGAGTCAATATTGGATTATTTCCTGCCAGTGACACCATTTGATTGTTGTGTCTGATGTTAACATGACATGATATTTCAATGCGAAATGTCTTTGAGTGAACATTGTGCCTTTAAGATCCCCAAAAACCTCTGATCTTAAACATTTTAGAACAAGATATATTTTAAATAATCTTCACTGTCTTTTAAAATCCATACATTGCACACATTCAGTTTGTTTCTACATTTACATTTATCAATTCAGTTCATCGGAAGTATACTAAAAATGGCATGCAGACATTCTTAATAAATAATGTCTTCTAAACATTTCTTTTGACTGACTTTGAAGTAAATGTTTTCAGTGGTCAGTTAAATTCAGGTCAAAACAGATAGCTATTTTTGCCTCTGGTTACTGTTTTAAATGGGACATGTTGTACTTTCAAAACTGGAGTGTTTGATAGTGAGTTTTCTCTTACCAGATGATGACGATGGTCTGATTGAATTTTAAATAAGGCCGTAACCACCACAGACACTGCCCTCCCTATGTCTTGATTTGTTGACATCAAAACATTTTTTTCTTTTAGTAACTGATGATTATATTTGAACTTTAACTCGTATAACAATAATTTATAGAGTTTTTATAGAGATTGTATAGAAAACATAAAATATTGTAATATTTAAAATAACAATGTTTTGAGTTTGGAGCTTTGTCAAGTTGATTCTTAATCTTCGGTTTTCATCATAAATCAATTTTTATAACCTATTCTCTCTTTTTACAGCGGGTGGACATATCCCTGATAGTAGTTCTGTATCAAAAACAATAAGAACTTGTTTGATCCGATTTCCTGAACATCCGCTATTAGCTTTAGCCCGATACCATCACTAACGTATTCCAGACTATCACTTGCTTTGTTGATACTCTTCTCTCTCAGAAAATTACAGTTTATCTGTACTACTAGCGAAGGTATTGTATGTGTCTTTGAGTGCAAGTGAGGACACATTCGAGCTGCACATGGTGTACTTATTGTACTTATACTTATTTCTAGGAGCAGACCTGGCTGCAAGAGCGAGAGAGTTCTGACGAAGAGAATTCTGAGCATACTCGGCCCAGGGGAGATAGCGGTTCCAGCTATGTTGGTAGCTGTGGCAGTATGACCACAGGTAACATCCAATCTCTTGGATTGTCCTTTCTGTATGTCCATTGGACTGTGGATGGTAGCCTGAGGTTAAACTCATGGAAATTCCCAGTGGTTGGAAAAAAAAACTTCCATACTCGCAATATAAACTGGGGTCCTTGCTTGGAGATGATGTCCTCAGGTAAGCCCTAGTTACGAAATGCATGCTGAAAGACTTCAGCATTTTCCATGGCCGAGGGTAGACCCTTGAGGGAAATTAACCGAAAGGCTTTTGAGAATTGATCAACTGCTATGAGAACGCAGGTGAATGAGTCAGATGGTGGGAGATTGGTGACGAAGACCACCCAGAGATGGAACCAAAGGTCTTTGTGGTATGGGCAAGGTGAGTGGCTCATTTATTTAACTCTAAAATGGATAATGTACACAAACAAATCTTTGTTGCATCTGCTCCCACTGATTTACTACTCTGTCCATTTGGGTTTACTGGTACTTCTCTCAGTCATTTCCCACATCTCGATTCTGAGGCTCTCAAAAAAGAGGCATTTAGCATGAAATCTTACACTTGCTTCCTTGATCCTATTCCCACAAGTTTATTTAAATTTTGTTTTAATGTTTTGAGCCCTACTCTTCCTCAGTATTATAAATTACTCATTGCAGACTGGGGATGTTCCAGCAGCATTAAAATGTTCTGCTGTAATTCCTGTGCCAAAAAAAAAAATGTTGCACTGGATTATTTTAATAATTTTCAAGCAATCTCTAATCTTCCATTCTTGGCAAAAATATTTGAGCGTGTAGTTGCCTCTCATTTGTGTAACCGTGTTACAATTAATAATCTCTTTGAACCCCTTCAGTCAGATTATAATAAATTTCACAGTTCTGAAACACCTTTGATCAAAGTTACCAATAATTTGTTGATGGCTTCTGATTCTGTGTTCTGATTCTTCTGAACTTCCATTCTCATCCTTCTTGATTTAAGAGCCCCTTTTGATACTGTTGATAATAGTCTATTACTCATTCTCCTTGAAAAAGATTTAGGTGTGTCCAGGACAGCTTTAAAGTGGTTTAAATCCTATTTCACTGAATGTTCTCAGTTCATTTCTATGGGTGGTTTCTGGTCTGAGATTAGCTCTGTTTTCACTAGTGTTCCCATGGCTCAGTCTTGGGCCCTTTGCTCTTTAATATTTTCTGTCACCACTTGGTCCACCATTTGTTGCGATCGCTTGGCCTCCATTGTCACTTTTATGCTGATGATATACAGATTTATATACTCTCAATATCTGGTGAACACCCTGATGTTGGTTTTCTCTCTGGCTGTTTTCTGAGATAAAAACATGGATGAGTAATCATTTCTTGTGTCTGAATGGTAAAACTGAAGTTATGCTCATTGATGCTAGTCTTTCATTTGATTCTTTTATTCAGAGTACAGTTAAATCATCCTTTTTTCACCTCAGAAATATAGCGAGATTGCATCCTATGCTAAATTTCTCTGTAGCTAAAAATCGGATAAATTCCTTTGACATCTCTCGGATAGATTATTGTTACACCCTTTTAGCTGTAGTTTCTACATCCACACTAAACAAACTGCAAAATATGTACAAAACTGTGTGCAATCATATTACTCCAGTTTTGGATTCCTTACACTGGCTCCCGGTCAGGTTCCGAGTTGATTTTAAAATCATGAGGGCACTCCAGAGGGGACTCCAACCCAGACAATCACCACACATCCACAGACTCCATTTCCCATAATCCTTTACAAAGACTAATCAGCCATGATCACATTCACCTGTGTCTCATCATCTTGTTTACACACCCTAAATAAGCCTGGTTCTTTCTGTCATTCCCTGTGAAGTCTTGTTTAGTATTTATACTGCATTTCTGAGCAATTCCACAGTTTTTCTATGTTCCTGGTTTTTGTTCTGCCTGTGTCCTGGTTTTCCCGTTCCTGTCTCACCCTCTGGATTTGTTTGTTTGATTGGACTGATTGACTGTGCTCTGACTTTTTGCCTGTCTTTTACTACGATTGTGGATTACCCTTTAAATAAAGCTGCATTTGGATCCTCAACCTTTTTGTCTCGGAGCAGTTCACGAGTTCACACGTACATGAAATCTAAAGTTGTATTTATGCGTATTTGGCTTGCTGTCCGGGGGAGGGTTCCGAGCTCGGAATTTTGCCCGAACCCAGAGTACTCCCCCCTATACTGGGGTAGACCCAGCCTAGTGTGAGGTGATGGGGTGGTGGAGGGATGCTGAGACACTTGTCGTGAGACAGGAGGTGAGGAAAAGCTTTATTTATACCGGCTTCTTCTTGAGCTGATTGGCTGATTACCTGAACATGCTCCTCCCGAACTTTGTTACATAAAACTTCATTTTGTGACACATAGACGGTGGGCCGAACGCTGCTATCTGCTTTAGTTTTTGAAATGATAGATCCTCGAGGATAGAGTAGCTGCTTTTTTCACATAAACTAAATCATTTTTTTCTCAACACGTATCCGTTTGTTGGCAATGTCAAGTCGATCATATTTTTTTGAAAACTAAATTTACGTTTAATAAACAGACTAGGCAAACGTGAAGGAGTACTATACATCTAACCAATCAAAAAACGAATTCTATCGTCACATGATTAACGTCTGCCAATAATATTCGTTCAAAATATAGTGCCACTACCACGACTGTAGCGTAGCACATGTGTTCTCTAGCTAGCCAGCCACACCATAAAATCTTCTCTAACGAAATCTACACAATCAAACATTGTCCAGCAGGAATCCTATCCGAAGTCGAGAAACATTAACAGCGGCATCCAAGATTCCAGGTGTAAGTTAATGGCTCCGGTAAATACTGCTGTTTATACCTGTCTTATAACGTTAGCTTAGTGCATGAACTATGTAAACCGTTAATATATAACGTTATGCCGTTTTATGTTTGTATTTACAGGTAACGTTACACTTGTTAGAAATGACGTACAGCTCACAGAGAAGAAAACATTTGTTTTGAGGAGATACAGAGCAAACGTGTTAGCATGTAAACGTTAGTTAAATGTAATTTTAGCAGTGCATGTTAACATTAACGTAAACAGTTATTCTATCAGGCTGTAGCCCCGTAAATTAGGATGTGAAAGACGATTACTAGACAGACATTAAAGTGGAAAAGATAACATTTATCATATAAGTTTACATCTACTTGCTACATCACCTAATAGCTATTCATGGAAGAGATAACATGTAACGTTATTATTTACCTAGCTACAAACGATTAAATCAACTACACACGACCTAACGTTACTAGCTAGGCATGGAAGAGATAACATGTATTAAATAGGTTTACATCAACAGCAGATATCCTAATAGCTAGTCATGGAAGAGATACCATGTATTAAATAACAATACATTACAATATTTATAATTAATATTATACATTTTATCATCACACAACAAAGTAATTAAAGGTAAAAAAAAAAGTGTAAAAAATTAAAGTGTAGGCTTCTTCGTCTAATATATTGTAATGGAAAAGATCAGGGAAAAACAGAAAAATGTTATGACTGCATGGATTGTAGTAGTAATGCTTCAACACTTGAGATTCAAATTCTTTAAATTGTCAAATAAAACAAACAACATATAATTGTTTACTGTAATAAAGCTTTTTTTTTCTTTTGTTTAGTGTATTAATTACTCATGACAAATTTTCTAAAAATGTCAACCTTATTTTCAGTTTTAGCAAAGTTACTGCTGATCCCTCATGGTACAGGTGAAACTCGAAAAATTAGAATATCGTGCAACAGTTCATGTATTTCAGTAATTCAAATTAAAAGGTGAAACTAATACGTTTAGTAAATATATAACTTTATACATATGCATGATTATACTTTTCAGAGGAGCGACATTTCTGTATTTAAATTTTTTTTTTTTATTGATTTCATGTAATATTCTAATTTTCTGAGAATTTGAATTTGGGGTTTTCATAAGCTGTAAGCCATAATCAACAAAATTATAACTTTTGCATGATATTCTAATTTTTCGAGTTTCACCTGTATGCTTTTATTACTCATATTGACACAAGGTCAGATTACTGTATGCATTTTAATCTGGGCTCATCTAGTTACACTTTTTTTTTTTTAAGTGCCTCATAAATGTAAATCCTCATTGAACCAATAATTTTCAATAGGGGCTGGCTGCAGAGCTCCACTCGAAAGCGAAAATACGTCACTGCCACTGCGCCGGAGCGCATATACGTTACCTGACCTAATCTTCACGCATATATCGAAGCAGTATACTAAGCTTTAACATTTTATTACTTTTTTAATAAAATATTATAATAAAAATAATTTCAGAGTTTTGCATTTAAAGCTTTATGTGGAATGGAAAAACCCTGTGAATTTCCCCCCTAGTGTTCAACAAGGCACATCACAAAACTCATAGATCACAGATGAACCCAAAATTACATTCAAATTACATATTTATGTTTTATAACCCATTTTACACTCATTAAAAATAGTGTGAATATAGTGCTTTAAATTTTTCACAGATTTCTGAATTCATAAAATACATTTTAATCTGTCACAATAACATCTATGCTCGTCAGAAATATCAATACATTGTGTTTATTCATCCTTTTGTGAGTAATTTCACACAAGCTCTATGTGTTTTGCTTGCATTGCACGTTTCGACAGCGTCAGTCAGTCAATGACCTGAGTTATAATTCGAAGAGCTCACAGCGATGCCATCTTGGTCCTCCTTTATTAATTCAAGTGAAGGTGACGTATTTCCTGTTCGAAAGTGGAGCTCCACTAGCCCACGGTCAGCAGCCAGACCCTTCTCATAATTTTACTACACTGTTTACAACTTTGCTAATCTGTTTCCCCAGGTAATCCCAGATCCTCAGCCCTGCTGTGAGACATCTTCTTCATCATAAAACCCTTTTAATGTTTTGCTATTCTGATTGGTGGAGCACATTTTCAGTCGCTATATTTTGAAAATTGTGTCCACTAGATATCGCTGTCTATAGAAGCCTTTTATTAGTTTACCTTGACTAAAATGCCAATTAAGACACAGGGCTATGCCTGGCCTTTCTCTTAATACATCCATGGTCTGGCCTGGCAGGGTTTACATGGGCGGGGTTTATTTTTTTGTGTGCATAGTTTCGGACGGATCTATTTATTGTTGTTAATATATGTTATGTTAAATGTTCTACCATTATATATATTACTGCCATATATTACTACTAAAGCCTGCTTGACCAAACAGTTGAAGTGTCATTTAGTTTTAAAGATAGTCATGCTAAGATAATACATATTCAACTTTTATAAGAATAAATACATAGTAATTAACTTATTATATATAATATTTCATTATATAATTATATCTGTATGTTTTTTTTTACTATTTCTGAGCTGTAAATATCAATAATTTATGTTTGGGGTTTAAAAGGATTCTAACCATTTATACCATGATTTATCCAAACGCGTGAGATCTAACAACTACACTTAACCACTATAAAGCTGCCTTACAAACCTTCAACTTCCTGTACTGTCTTTTCTTCTTGCTGGATCTCTCAATATTTCTTTTGTTAGCATACTGCATGCAGCATTCTCTATGGTAGCCAACAAGAATTGGCACATCTGGAATGTGGCGGCCTGTGATTTAATTTTTTTCCACAGCTTTTTGGGCGGTTTGGCTTTCTTTTGTATTTAAATTCACCCACTCTAAAAAACATTGTACTAACTTGATCCAACTTGTTAGTGAAAAGGATATGATGTTCGTTGATGTACAGCTAGTAACATGCACACAACACTCCATATCCAAGATAAAGTGTCTTATTTATGTTAGATATATACAGGTGAAACTCGAAAAAATAGAATATCGTGCAAAAGTTATAATTTTGTTGATTATGATTTACAGCTTATGAAAAACCCAAATTCAAAATCTCAGAAAATTAGAATATTACATGAAATTAGTTGTATATATACTATATATATATATATATAAAACGTGTTTTGTTATATAAAAATGTATATTGATATATTTACTAAATGTATTAGTTTGACCTTTTAATTTGAATTACTGAAATACATGAACTTTTGCACATTATTCTAATTTTTCGAGTTTCACTTGTAAATATCTTACTGTCTATGGTGAATATTGGCCTACAATATAACATTACAGCTATGTTACTCGATTACTCCCGCACATTTCGGGGTCCTAGTCTGGCCGACTGCGATTGGTTAGGATTTTTAAGGACTTTATAAACTACAATCCGATTGGTTCAGCTACTAGAGCTGTCCCGCGATTTGCCTAAGAAGATTGACAATCAAAACATACGTTTGTGAAAATAAATGATCAAACCAGAATTGCCAACAAATTTTATTTGACTACATATAATGACTTAATATCGTACATAAAAGAAGCGAATACTCTATCGATGGAGATCAATCAACAACACGAAAAACGCGTTCGGCCCACCGTCTAACATATATAGCAATGCATAGTTTGTCAGGGAGCATAAGAAGGTGTGTTCTCGCAGCCCTGCAATCTCCTTACACATTTTATTGCAGTGCAACATTTTTTTATATAATGACAATGCCCCTGTACATAGAGTGAAGTCTATAAAGTACAATTTACTGAGCATCGTGTGTTAACTCCACTCAACACCTTTGGGATGAAATAAAACACTGTTTATGAGCCTGACCCCATCACCCAACATTACTGACCCCACCAATGCTCTTGTGTCTGAATGGGAGCAAATTCTAGCAGCCATACAGTATATTCCAACACTGTAGTTGAACGTCTTTCCAGAAGAATGGAATCTGTTATGGAGGACCAACTACCTCATTTGTTTTTTGTTTTTTAGTTAAATGTTTTCTTCACCATGTATATAAGGGTGCATGCACAGTATACACATATTTCTGGCAATGTAGAGTAGGTCTGCCTTCAATAGATTGTAATATTATTGTTAAAAAAGTTTCTCTATAAATATGTTTTTGAACCTGTGTGTTTTATTTGATTTACAGTAGGGTTAGGGTTAGATATTTGATATTTTTTTTATTTATTTGTTTAGTGCATTGAAAAACAACTCAAGTTGGCCAAAGTGCTTTCCATTGAAATCAATGTTATGATTTATTTTATATTATATTATATTATATTATATTATATTATATTATATTATATTATATTATATTATATTATATTATATTATATTATATTATATTATATTATGACCATCATCATAAACTATGATTTGTGAATGTGTGATTCTTCTGTATAGCTGTAGTGCCACCTGGACACTGTCATGGCCTGTCATAGTGGTGACAGCACAGCTTCCCACAACACCTGTTCACAGCAATTAGCAACACATGCTGTGTGTATGAGAGAGGGTCAACTCTCACCAAATTGTTAGGGATTCTTTGTCACTTTGAGACTTTAAAATCCATAATGTTGTAAGAGAGTCAATACAAAGCCACTTTTTTACTGTCTGTGTGACCTCCGGATACGAGTTCATTTATCATAAAATAACAACTTATTCATAATGAAATTAAGGGCCAGATTTACTAACAGCTTGTGTCAGCGCAAACCCTCTTTTGGTGTTAAAACACTACTCTCAGGATTTACTAAAGACACGCAGCGAAAGATATATGCTGAAAAGGCGGGGTGAACAGGGTTGTTTTTGCGGCTGGCCTAATATTAATTTGTAGGAGTTTACCTTTTAGATGAAACATTTATGGGAGTATTTAAATAAATCACGCAAGGTGATTTACTAAGGTTTGCACTCCTCAATTTATTTGTATTTGCGCCATTATTTACCGCCCAAAAAATGCATGTCTTAAACCAGACGCTAATTTGTTCTGCTCTTGGTATAGATTGCGTGGGTCATTATCAATTATCCAGCTGCGTCTGTGTTCTTTAATTTGCATGTCGTCAGTAGATCACGCGTAGAACTTTTCACTCCTATCTGCACTATTTTGGAATTGCACTCACACACTAATTTGCCCTGTTTAGTAAATCTGTCCCTTAAAGGGGTAATTCACCTCTGGTAAAATGGGCTTTCAATACTTTTCAAACTTGGCTGCCTATATGCAGTAGAAAGACAATTTTAATTGGTGCTACCTGACTAATGACAACAGAGAAAACGGGCTGTTGTCTTCCTTTTTGCATAGGCAGGAAAACTTCCATCACCCATAATGCACTGGGGATGTTGAATCCAAGGTCACTCCCAGTCTTCCTTTAGTGGATACTTATTTCCTAAGTAGGAAATACTTAGCAAACTTTGTCACAATGTCGACTTGTATTGTTCCCAGATGCAAGAATTCAAAGAGTACACATTTAGCGAGAGTGAGTTATTTTCGGTTTCCAGTGAAGGATCCGGGGCATTGTAGGCAGTGGCTAAAGGTTGCAAAGAATCTGAAAGATGAAGAGAGTAGCGCTTTGGAAAATCAGAACATCCTACCTGTTTGTAGTCTCAATTTATAACTGGATGGCTATGAACACAGGGCTTTAGGCAAAAACAGAGGGGGGAAAAAACAGGCAAAAGGGTTAGTTCAACCAAAAATGAATATTAGCCCATGATTTACTCACCCTCAAGTCCTCCTAGGTGTTTATGACATTCTTCTTTCAGACAAATACAATCGGAGTTATATTAAAAAATGTCTTGGCTCTTCCAAGCTTTATAATGGCAGTGAATGGCTGGAAAAAATTTGAAGCCCAACAAATTGCATCCATCCATTCTAAAAATAATCCACACTGCTTGGGGGGGGGGGGGGGGGGGGGGGGGGGGTATTATATATATATTATATATATTATATATAATATCTATATAATATTATATTTTATAATAAAAAATCTATATTTTATATTATAAAATATAATATTTTATATTATATATTTTATAATATAAAATAACTAGTTTCCGCCAGACGACCCTACGCATACTACGCAAGTCGACCTGCGCCACAAGAGTAACCCGTGGTGCACGTATGACGTAGGATGTAGGAGTATCGTAAGCTTAGATGCTTCTCACGGTTTAAACAAATAGGGCTGTGCAACAAACTGAAGCTCCTCTTCTATTATATAAAAAAATCCTCCTGTTTTTCTTTGCTGTTTCCTCTGAGCTTCCGCGTTCGTCATTACGTCGGGTCAGGGGTTAGTCTTCCACCGTAAATCGATGCGTACGGCCGTCTGTCGGAAGCTAGTAATTATAGTTTATAAAGTTTTAAATATGGATTTTTTCCTTACACAAATGCATGGCTTCACTTCAGAAGGCCATTATCAACCCCCTGGAGCCATATGGATTACTTTTATAATGGATGGATGCACTTTTTTGGACTTCAAATTTTCTCCAGCCATTCACTTTCATTATAAAGCTTGGAGGAGATTGGACATTTTTTAATATAACTCTGATTGTATTCGTCTGAAAGAAGAATGTCATTTACACCTAGGATGGCTTCTGGGTGAGTAAATCATGGGCAAATTTTCATTTTTGGGTGAACTATCCCTTTAAGTCAGTTAATTTGGAAGAAGAGGAATGGTGAGCACCTTCTTCCCAATCCCCCGTAGCAAAACACTGTCACGTACTGGTAATAAGGCTGTTGCCATAGTATTTTTACCATAATGCTGTTTTTCTTTTTCTTTTCTTTCTTTCTTTCTTTATGTAACCAGGAAGGTCCTGTTGAGATACAATACTGTCAGACGAGATCTGGCATCTGAATTGTAGAGACAGCTGTACATAATCATAACAAAACCTCTATGTACACATGCGGATATTGATATTGATGATACACAGCACACACGTTGTTGGGATCATCTTGTAACAAAAGACAATATATCAATATTTCAAGGATTTAACACTTTTGTTGACAAAAAGTTATGTTGGATGTTTTTCAATGGACACATGCCCTGTTGTGATTTTGTTGTAAAAACATGTTTTATTATGTATAGCTATCAGGGGAGCTCCAGTAAGCACACGCACGTCTCCAAAGTGGATTTACATAAACCATATACATCTTAAAGACGCTTATTTTAAATGACTATTTACATCTGACAGGAAAATCTTCTATAAGTATTGCAGATGAGCACATAACAATATGAAATAGACATCTGATGTATGTGTGCTATTATGTGTAGAATTCACTGTTGTCAACACATTTACATTAGACAAATGTGCTGTAAGTAAGGTAAATAAACAGATTTATAAAGTAACTAAACATTAGTTATCTATTTTATTGGTCCATTAGTACTGTTGATAAATTGAGGAACATTTGGTGAGAGGAGAGTGGCTCATGAAGCTGAATGCTGCTATCAACGGCTTTGAGGGAGTATACTACAGAAATAAATAACAAAATCTATTTAAATCTTAAGTTGAAGTTTATTTTAATTATTGTAATTTCAAACAGAGTTATTACAGCACTTTTTTGATTCTTGATTTCTGTGAATTTGCTGCACATATTTTGTGGTGGAGCAGGGCCTGCAAGGAAAGGTGACAGCATTTGTGGGGACATCTCACTAAAATATAAAGTAAGATAATTTTGTTACTTCTAATACAGAAATCAAATGACATTGTGCTGTTAAAATGGCTGCTTTTGTATTATGTTTGTGCATTTTTGTAGGATCTGAAATGTCTGCAGACTTGTGTGAGCACTGAGGATGGAGAGCCCAGAGCTGAATCCTGGAAATGGTGCCATGGATGAGACCCTCCATCACTCCACAGGCCCTTATTGCCTCAGATTGTGAAGCACAGCGCAGCAAGCAACAACCTCAGGGACAAAGGCACGGCTCACCTCTGGCGGTCAGCTGATTCATCAGAATAAAGCCGCAGAATGGAAACCGCTGTGTTGAGATGTCAGTAGGATGTGGGGTTCATCGCCTATAAATACATGATTCTAGTTTGAATAAAGCTTTGTTTCATGTGTTGTTGACTTGTATATGCATTTGTTTATTGTGATGGTTACTTTTATTAATTATTTTACTCATTTATTCATGTTTCTTATTGTTGTCAGTAAATAAAATATAATTATTTAATTTATGCTTTAATTCATTGCTTGACTATAACTGTATTCAATGCATTTATCTAGTGTATATTCATGCAAATCAATGTCATATGACAAAACAAATTACATTTTGCTTGTTTTACTAAAATGTATAATTTTCAGTAAAAAAAAGTATAGGTCAGCATTTATCATTATTATTGTGTGTAAGTTTTGGGGTGGGCTAGCAATGCAATTCATTCTGAGGTAATCTTATTTTTTTAAGAAGTGATAGTTACATTTTTCTAGTATAAAATCAACAGTCTTCTCCAAAGGCGAGATCTTCGAGCAGCTGCATAATGTCTCCTTTGTGCAGACATTACAAACACTGAGGAAAACCATTCTAGGTAGGGCTATTGAATTTACTGATGTTATGCGGTTTAAGTGCACCTGTCGCTCATATAATTTTTTTATTGCAGAACTTCTAGTTACATTCAAGATCAGGGAAAGATATAATGGTTGTATCTTTAACAATGAACAATCATAATAATAAAAAACATAAATATCATGGGCTTGCATCCATCATAATATGAGATTATATACACAGGAAAATGACAAGGTTAAATATCTTTGAATAATACATAAAAACTGATTTTTTGTTGTTGTTATTTATAAGCCTGCAGGATGAAACATTCAACAAGAAAAAGAGGAAAACGTAAAGGACAGCCCTTGGGGGCTCAAAAGGGCTTTTTGCTTGTGGGTGAAAATATTGTATATAAAATAAAGAAATTAATGTTCAAGAGATGACAATTTTTTTAAGAAAAAAATATATCTTTAAGGAATAAACTGTGGGTCACATTAGTCTGGTTAAAAATATAAGAACTTAAATTGACCTTAAATGTATTGGTTACACTACAATCACAAAATAAATGGGCTGTTTCTTCGACAAGACCAAAAAATGAGCAAGTTTCGTCAATATCGAGATATTTACAGAGATTAATTAAACCTGACGCTCATATCTTTTAAATTGTTGAGCTTGTGATAACGTCGTAGGTCACATGATAACGTCAACATGGCAGATGTCCGGATTGCATTCATACTTAACGAGATCAGGCTACAAAAGTACCTACTCTTTTAGCGCTCGTTAAGTAGGTACTTATTGTTCCTACTCAGTGAGTATCTCAGTTTCGAACACAGTCCAGAACTCAGGAAACAGGAATTAAACAGAACATAACCATGACACATGTAAAGTAGGCATACTTGATTATAATTTTAACTGTAGTGTATTATTTGATATTACATTTAGAGTGAATATATTTTAAATGAACTCAATTGCAAATTCATCATTACAAATGTGTAATTAGAAATATATTTAAATATTTCAATAGAAATGTTTCAATAGAAATTAAATTAAAGAATATTTTAGTTTACCATCAATGCTTGTCCGTATATTTGGCAGTATGTTTAACCATCTTTCAAAGACAATAGAAGTAATTATGAAATGACATATGAAGATTTAAATCCTTATAAGTTCAGCTAATTACATTTAATAATTGTAAACTATCATACATTTTCATTTAATTATAAATAGCATGCAATAAATTTCCAAAAACATTACATTCAGTTCACACTTTTCTAGTAAAAAGTAAAGGCTATTATTGTTCTATAAAGTATATAATAACTGTTTCCAGTTATTTCCAAGTATGCTGAAGTGTACTTCTTTTTCATGAGGGACATCATCAATGAATATCAAAGTAAAAAAATAAATGATAAAAAACAATTATGAGATGACTCTTTTAAATGTTCTTGGCATGTATTTACATTGTAATCACAACTAAATAAAATCACATTTCCATGCCAAAGGTTAAATACAGCTGCTGTTTCCTGTAAAGGTTTAATATGTTTGCAGTGAACATCTAGCATGTGTGAGAACCAAATACGATTTCTACAAACACAGGACAAATATGCTGAATCCCCAAGACATCTGACCAAGACATGACAGCGACCCAATCCTGAAGATTGCCCCCGTTGGAGTAAAGGGGGAAAAACGTCTCAGGTTACGACTGTAACCTATGTTCCCTGAGAACAGGGAACGAGACAATACGTCAACGACGTTATGGGGGGAACGCCTCAGGCGTGACAGGTGTCTGAAATCACTATCAAATCACGTCAATCATATTGAACGGCGACAGCCCGTGAATCATTAGCGTGAATGATTAACGTGCGACCTGGAAGTATAAAAGGGCGCCTTGCAAACATGACAAATCACCTTATCGTCTGAAGGGACTGTACGGTAGGCAAGCCCCGAGGCATGGCAGGGAGACGTATTGTCTCGTTCCCTGTTCTCAGGGAACATAGGTTACAGTCGTAACCTGAGACGTTCCCTTTCGAAGGGAACTCAACAATATGTCAACGACGTTATGGGGAACGATATACCAACTCCGCCATGCTAAGGGGAGTGCGTGCCAAGTGGCAGTGACAACTGTCAGAACCAGCAACTTCAAATGAAACGCTAGAACCACTCACCCTCAGGTCACACTGGGCTGTCAGTGACAGCATTCCCTACGGTCATAGCCCAAGCTACAGCCTCACAGAAAAAACCTTCATAAACATGGTTAAATGAAAGGTCTACCTGGGCCGGCTCCGGGCCTGGAACCACAGCTTCCAATTAGAAGGGGTCCCTTCTAGGGAATGTGGCTAGGGAACCCGAAGGAACCCCAGCCAGTCACTATTCAGGGGAACGTACTCACCCCGAAATGCCACCAGGACGGCCTGACCTGGCGTCAGTACATAGACACTTAGTCTGGCCAAATCCTGTCTGTCTGAAGACAGAGCCTCTGGACAACAAAGCCTTAAGTAAGGCATCCAACCCGAGGGACTGCGAAGCTAGCAGTGAACCACTCGGCCCGGATCTCAGAGACGGGATATCCCGGAGAGTATGACTCAGCATAGTGCTTTCCAACCCTTGCTAGCGAGGGGAGTTTCTCTACTCGATCCACGGATCAACCCAGTGTCTGTGTTTCAAACCACTGAGGAGGCCTGTGAAGGCCTAAGGGCTGATCTAACTGGGAGGCCTCACGAGAGGCCTACGACCGTCTGACCAGACTCAGGAAACCGCATGCTTATAGAGACCCTCGGTGAGGGGAGCACAAGTCTGCCTGGTAGGCGAACCAGGCTGTAGGCAGAAAAAGTTCTGAGAGGGAACCAATAGCAGAGAATGAACACTTTAGCGAGCCAGGGCGCAAGCTCGCCTTCAGAAGCTGCCTATTAAGGCTAGCTGAAACTGATAGCAAGAGACCACTAGCTTCATAAACCCAGCACCACTAGGGAACGTTACAGGGAGGCCCGGAGAGGCCTACTACCTGATAGCCAACGTAAGTGGGAATTCACCTTCAGGGAGGCCCGTGAGGCCTACTACCTGATAACCACAGTAAGTGGGGTGCTCACCTTCAGGGAGGCCCAGAGAGGCCTACTACCTGATAACCACAGTACGTGGGAACTCAACTTCAGGGAGGCCCGGTGAGGCCTGCTACCTTACAACCACAGTATGTGGGGAGCTCACCTTCAGGGAGGCCTGGTGAGGCCTACTACCTGACCGTACTCATTCAAGGAGGCCTGGAGGAGCCTACTACCTGATAATCACAGCATGTGGGAACTCACCTTCAGGGAGGCCTGGTAAGGCCTACTACCTGACAGCCAAAATATTTGGGAGCTCACATTCAGGGAGGCCCAGAGCGGCCTACTACCTGACAGCCACAATATTTGGGAGCTCACATTCAGGGAGGCCCAGAGAGGCCTACTACCTGATAGCCAACGTAAGTGGGAATTCGCCTTCAGGGCGGCCGGGTGAGGCCTACTACCTGATAACCATCTTAAGTGGGAATTCACCTTCAGGGAGGCCTGAGTGGCCTACTACCTGATAACCACTGGTAGCTTTGAGCCCTGAGTCCGGGTGATAGTATAAGGTGGCCTGCTAGGCCAGCCAGCTGGGGACTTGCCTATCAGGGAGGCCTGGTCGGGCCTACTAGCTAATAGCAAGTCATATTCTGCCATAAAGTACACTGTTGGGAACCATACTACACAAGCTGTCCCACAATGTTGGGACTCACCTCCGAGGAGGCCTGTTTAAAGGCCTACTACCCATCAGTGAGTCAACTGCCCGAACCACCAAGGCCAACCACGTAAAGTGAGCTGGCCTACAGTGCCCTCTAGGGGGCTGTCCAATCAAGGAGGCCTGCTGAGGCCTACTACCTAATGGCGCAGCCTTCGTTGGCAGAAAAGCTGTTTACACAGCGCCTACAGCATCTTGGTGCCTAATCACATTGCCCATGGCAGTGTACTCCGCAAGAAAGCTAGCACCCTCAAAACAAGGGGAGTACAACATACGCCACTCTGCCTCAACGGAGGCCCCAGTTAGTCAGGGGCCTACCATCTATGCATGGGCGTCAGCTCAGGGCAATGCTCTGGCTTCAGGGGAGCGTACTTCGACCAAAGAAGAAGTGAAGCTCACTTCATACTCGACCCGAGCCATAGTGGTGCGAGGTAGGATAAAACAGAACTGGAAGTGAAGTGCTCAGACCTACCCTGTATCACAGGGGGATACTCACACCTCACCCTGAGGTTACCAGGGTGCGGGCCTGCCAGCGGCTCTAGGGGTGACAGAAATTTATCTGTGCCCAACCTAGGGGAGTGGGGCTTGAATGAAAGCCAACCACCTACAACCTAGTGCTCGAGCAGTAGCTCAGCGAGGTGAGTGAAGCCTAAACTGGCGGCCTAAATCCGTAGGCCAGTTCTGCATGGCAGGGTCGGGCAGGAAACCCAGTCTTCTTCGTGAAGCGAAAGACGGCCTAACCCTGCTCAATGAAGACATAAATACCACGGAGGCCTGTTTGAGGCCTACCATGTCCTTACAAACCATCCTCTGCACCACGCTGCATTACTCTAGTCACCCCAGAATGCAGAGAAGGGGGCGGGCCTTGGCCTAACGACTCCCATGGGAGGAGGCTGTTTATACAGGGATGCTAGAAACCTACATTCACAAAGTGAAGGTTCAGAGGAAGCAATGCTAAATTTTTAGCAGAGCGCCTTTATTATCCCTGGCACAGCCTAGGCCAGCTACAGAGGCGGCCCTGGTGAGGGCCAGCCTGCAGGCATAGATCTATCTGAGGGCTCGGAGGAGCCACAGCCTTACTAAAGAATATAGTCTGTATTATTCCATACAAAGGCTGAAGATCGCTCAGCCTAATGAAAACCCAAACAGAGCTCAAGGGGCGAAATACTCAGTCGAAGTCAAACGGTCCCGTGGGCCGGACATAAGATCTATCTGAAGCTCTAGCGACAGTCAACACTCTAAGTAACAAATTCTAAGAGAGAGACCAACTACTCTACCCTGAGGTGGCTAACAGCCCGAAGGCTAACATAGTTATCGTTCTGGCCACCTAATGGGGATCTTCAGGGCCCTAATAATCCAGGAAACTCTCTTACCTTATTACCTGATGACATGGCAAATGACATGACCCCATAGCTCTATACAGGGAACGAGGTCTGTAGAGAGATACATTTCGGAATTTTAATTCACAAAAATTTACTCTTGAAAAGACCAGTCAGCTCACCTGCGGCATGCGGAGTGAAGACTCGCCAGATAGTTCTTTATGAACCTGGGGTCCCCACTTTACATGCCTGAAAGAGGCGTTTCTACTAACCAAGCCTAGGCGGGCCATTGGAACATCGTTCTTATCACAGGCCCAGCCCCAGGCCTGATGTAATGAACGTCTGGGGAGTCAGAAGAGAGGAGAGGGCTGGATTTCTTTTTAATGAAGCCCTCCGGGGAGATTATCCATCAGCGACGCTGTATGCGCTTGTGCTGGATAACCTCCCTCAGATCCCTCTTCTTGCGGGAGTCACGCCTTTTCTGCGCCCTGTTCCTCCACGGAGGGGGCGCACGAGAGGCGACACTGGCTCTCTGGCCCTGTCTACGGTCCTCAGACCGTGAAGGGCCAGGCCCTCCCGCCTGCCTGGGCGTGGAACCGGATCTCAGCGGTATGCAGGTCCTAAAAGCAGCTGAGCGCGCCTTCGCCTCCCTGAACTTCCCAAGCACCGCCTCCACGGAGGGGCCAAAGAGTTCAGAGGGCGAAACCGACGAATCAAGGAGAAAGGCCTTCTCTTTTTCCTCAACGTCGGCCAGGTTTAACCAAAGCTGTCTCTCCGTGGCCACCATCGCCGCCATCGACCGACTGATCGTGGCAGCAGTCTGTTTGGTGGCCCGGAGCGCAAGAACCGTGGTTCGGCGCGGCTCAGTAACCGCCTCAGGGGACATCCCTGCCCCTGGTCGAGATCCTGCAGCAGGTCGGCCTGGTATGCCTGCAGCACCGCCATGGTGTGCAGGGAAGCACCAGCCTAAACTGCTGCCGTGTATGCTCTGCCATTCAAACGCGCTGTTGTCTCTAGCGGTTTGGATGGCAGAAATGGAGCTCTCAGTGTCGACGCCTGCCCAGACATGAGATAGTTCGCAAACGACTCGTCAAATGGGCGGCATCGACACATACCCATGCTCTGCGATCCCCTCAACATCAGCGAAATTAACCCGCTGATGTCAGTGAATACTGGCAGAGAATGGGCTCTTCCATGCCCTCTAGATCTCTGTGTGAAGATCAGGAAGGAATGGATTAGGCTCACCTGAGCTGGTGGTGTATGGCCGGGGAGAAACCGATCGCCGAGCCTACCGCGAGCGGTCTCTCCTCTAGTGCGTTGCCATGGCAGCTACAGCCTGTTGGCGGCGCGCTCCACAACATCCACCAGACCTGCATACACGGGGCAGGGTGGCTGAGAGGGTTCAGGATCTACCTGATTATAAACCTCCTCAGCCATCTCCTGCTCGTCCTGAAGAGCAGCAAAAGCACCTGCTTCGCCCTCGTCAGCCGTCGAATCATCTGAGAGGTTTACAGCACTCTCAAGATGATCGACGAGCTCTATCTGGAAGCCCATGATGCAAGTCGCCGCTCTGCCTCGGCACGAGCGGGACCACGAGGACCAGACGTTGAACCCCCTTCACTCGAGAAGAGGGCCAGACGAGAGCGGAGCGTTTTAAGAGAAAAACGCTCACAGTTCACACAGAGGATTCCCTCGAGAACCTCCCGTGCGTGCTCTTCTCCCAGGCAGGAAAAGCACACTCGTGTGCTGTACATTTAATTTTCTTACCGTTTCATTGAGTAGCGTTTTCAAACAGACAGTCCCTGAAGACGATGAGATGATTTGTCATGTTTGCAAGGCGCCCTTTTATACTTCCAGGTCGCACGTTAATCATTCACGCTAATGATTCACGGGCTGTCGCCGGTCAATATGATTGACGTGATTTGATAGTGATTTCAGACACCTGTCACGCCTGAGGCGTTCCCCCCATAACGTCGTTGACGTATTGTTGAGTTCCCTTCGAAAGGGAACTACACCTCCGTCACACAATCCTTCCCTGAATTCATCACTCCATCCTCTTCTCACATAACACAGACATGGTTGACTGGTCGTTCAGGCAGCTCGTTCTAACTGAACTCCACAGGTACCCCTTTTCCACCAAAAAAGAACTGGTTCGGAACTGGTGCTGGTTCAAAGTTGGTTCGGAGTTGGTTCAACTTGCGAACCTTCTCAGAACCTGTTTGTTTTTCCACTGACTAGAGTGCCCAGCGAACGACGTCGTTACGTCACTGTGTACGTCGCCATACATCTTAGCTAGAAACGCTTGCAAGTACAACATTACTTTGGGATTATCTGTAACTCGTGTACCAAGAAGGCTTTAAAAACAATTGAAATATGTAAGTCTTTTAATCTTTTCCTTTGATATGTAATCTTTTCTGATTAGTTGTGTACCCCTGTCTTGTGTCTTTTTTTTTCTTTCCATTTATTTGTTCTATATTGTGACTGTTTTCTTCTTTGCTTACATAATGTTTTCAATAAAAAAAAAACTAGAAACGCTTGCGCCAACTTCAAGCATAACAATTACGATGACGGACTACATCGTGTTTCTGCAAATGTTTCTCCTGGCTTTGCGATCCTATATTATGGTCAGAAAATCGTCTAAACCCCGCCCCCAGCCCCCGCCGTAAGCATGACGTGGTAAAAGAACGGTTCTAGTCCAGCAAAGAGTTGGTGCTGCTTTGGAACCAGTTTTCCTGGCCGAGAACCGGTTCTTTGGCTGTCGAAACACAAAGAACTGGTTCGCGCGCAGGCACCGGCTCCGAACCGGCTCTTAAAATGCTTTGGTGGAAAAGGGGTAAGGGACAATCAGGTTAGTATATGATACAAAGCAAACAGAACCTAATACAAAGTTGATACTAATTTCCTTTGGCAAAGGTGAACATTTTCCTTGGTTTGGTTATTTCACATGCTTCCTTATTGCCCAGTAAAGCTTTCTTTAAGGTTATGCGAGGTGTAGTACTTCATAGGGAATTTGGTAATACATTTTTTTTTAATTGCAATTAGAAGGATACAGTTTTCTATGAAAGGGCAGCATGGTGGCTTAGTGCAGGGGTTTTCAACCTTTTAGGATATGCGCCCCCCCCCCCAAGTTTGTCTAATTTCATTCGCGCCCCCCACCCTCCCAAAGTGCGTGCAAACGAACATCATTGCTATACAAGATGCGAAGAGGTTCAGTGTTTGGAAGGAAGACAGGGTCAGCGTGACTGGGACTCGCACGTTTTATTTACAAAACTCAAATCAACAAACAAAAGTCGTGCCAACAGCGCATTCACCGTAGCCTTGCTACAGCATACAAAACAATCTCACAATAAAACTCTCCTGTATTATGTGCTGCATATAGCGTGCATAAAAATAGTTATATTGAAACAGTACATATCTAGCTTACCAAATGTGATGGCTGAGCCTGTTTCTGAGAGCACAACATACCAATCCGTGGTTTGATACCCGACACAGCTATCCGTAAATCATCGTCCACTGTCAATAAGCGTGAGCGATACTTGCTTCTGATGTAAGTTAAAATGTTGCTTCGCAGAGCCAAATTGAGGCAAAAGGCAAAAGTAGATATAAATTGCAAGTCTCGCAAGTTCAGCGTACTCTGTCTCCACTGACAGCCAGAATTCCGGCAGTATGTTCGAGTCAAACAGTGTCTTCAAAGTTCGGTCACTTGAAAGGTCCAGAAGGGCATCCTGCTGATTTGATGACAGACTCACTGCGCTTTCGATGAAGGGGTTACGAACCCAGTCGTACTGGTTCCAACTATGCTGCTCAGGAAAATACTTATTGAAATGTGCAGACAGGGCTTGTAGATGGAGAGTTATTTATTTTTGTGTATGATCCAAATTAAGCTCATTTTCCGTGAGAAATTCATCCAAGATTGGGAACATGTCTACATTACCCCCATCAACCTGCCCTCTCCATCGCTCCAATTTCCTCACAAACCCCACAATTTTATTGGACATTGTTAGTAGGTTTGAATTCGGGCCCTGAAGAGACGAATTAAGGGTATTGAGTCTATCTAAAATGTCAGACAGGTATGCAAGATCTGTGAGCCACTTTGGGTCAGTAAAAAAATTTGCAAAGGAAGATGCACAATCGAGCAGAAAAAGTCTTAGTTCGTCACGCAATGCAAATATCCTCTGCAATACTTTACCTCTGGACAGCCACCATACCCCCGTGTGCAAAAGTAACGATTCATATTCTGACCCCATTTCTTTGCATAATAGGCCAAACAGTCTTGTTTTTATAGGGTGAGTCTTGATGAAATTAACAATTTGTGTTGCTGTTTTAAGCACTGCGTTCAATTCGTCAGGAAGAGTTTTTGCTGCAAGGACCTCCCTGTGGATCATACAGTGGGTGAAACGCACATGCGGAGCTACTTCACGAACCAAAGCAGCGAGCCATTTATTTTTCCCTAACATGGCTCCAGCTCCGTCTGTGCACACACCGACACAGTTGTCCCAACAAAGACCAAGTTCATCCAATTTACCAATGAGTTTTTCAAAATTATCTCTTCCGGTGCATGTTTTTTCCATTGCTGAGCAAAATAACAGATCTTCAAGCAATATTCTCTCATGACGGTAGCGAACAAATACAAGTAGTTGCAAGGAGTTTGAGATGTCTGTCGACTCGTCTAATTGCAATGGAAAAAAAATTCTGTCCCGTATTCTCTCAATTTGTTGACATTTGATGTCGGTTGCCATTTCAGTAATACGGCAGCTCATAGTGTTGTCTGATAGTGGAATTTGTTCAACGTCACTGGCAAACTTATCTCCAAACATATTTCTACAGATGGCCATTGCTGCTGGATGAATGAGGCTCTCTGCAATTGTATGAGGCTTTTTGTCCTTGGCAACTAAATACGCCACCTCATATGATGCTGTAAGCGCTTTGACTGCCACAGTGGTTTGGTCATAGTTTGTTTTTGATTATTTAATCCTGATTCTTTACGGCGAAAAAAGTCAACCGGTTTATCTTTTAACGTCGGGTGTTTGGTTTGTAAGTGACATATTAGTTTCACAGGTTTCAAACTGTAATTTGCAATCACCTCAGATACAACACACATACAACACACTGTGGACGTGGTTCGTGATTAAGTGTGATGCACGTGAATCCGTATTTTATGTACTGTTCGTCATACTTTCGTCGTTTTGATGCACACAGGCCTTTGGTTTTTGCTATTAATCCTCTCTGCGTGGAAAGCCCCGTTGATGTGGAGGGTTCGACATCAATTTGCGGAAGTTGTATGGGTTCAGTCGGACACTCTTCTTCTTTTTTGCCTGACGGTTCACCCGTTTTATCACTGGTATTATTACGTGTAAGCCACCGGTCCATTTTTGTTTTGTTTTAATATTTAGCTTGAACTCGATCGCGTCAACTCTGCTCCTCTGCTCTGTAGCCAACTAATATGTAAAGGTCGCCTCGCCTGATTAGCTGCGGGACTAATCAGATTGCCCCCTCTAGTGGATGCTAAAGATTTGCTATCTTACATTCACGTTTCACTTAAGCCTCTGAATTCACAGTTCCTCGCGCCCCCCTTAAAAGGTGTTGGCGCCCCCCTAGGGGGCCCGGCCCCACAGGTGTAAATGTGTCTGTGCATGAGCCCTGTAGTGGACTGGCTATCCATTCAGGGTGTTTTCCCACTCGTGGCCCAAGACGCTGGGTTAGGCTCCAGTTCTCCATGACCCTAATAAAGTGGTTTGGATATTAAATGGATGACATTTCTCGATGGAGAAAATAAATGAGATTTTTAATATATATATATATATATATATATATATATATATATATATATATATATATATATATATATATATATATATATATATATATATATATATACATGAATATATTAAGGAAACGAAACCAAAATTTAATGATCCAATTAAAAATTTTAAATAAGTTGTCGACCTTACTATGTTTCAGCAGACCTCATTATATAACAGAGTATTAATTTGAAAAGGAACACACTGTAGCATCTGCCCTGTTTACATGAAAGTATTCCTATCAGGATTAACAATCTCTGGCAGCTGGAGACAGCTGGAGATCTTGGAGACATTGCTGCAGTTCCTCTGGATTTAGTTTCTTTATGTAATCCCAGATGGTCTCAATGATGGTGAGATCAGATCTCCGTGTGGAGCATACAGGCTGTTGTCAGATCCCTTGTGTATATGAAAATCTCACTGGATTATTAGAATTTTTATTATGAAAGGAATGTTAGGAAAAGTAAACTGATATTTCAAACTGACACACTACAGCATAATATGTAAATAACTGTCATACCTTTTTTTGGGGGGGTTGGGTATGAAAATAATAATGTGCCGAAGACTTTTGCACAGTACTGTATATATACACACACATATATATATTTATACATATGCATACATATACATATACATATACATATCTTTTTGCAGTTGGGTACACTGAAAAAAAATAAGAACATTAAATAAACTCCAGGGTCCCACTTTATATTAGGTGGCTTTAAGTACTATGTACTTACATTGAAATTAATAATTTGATACAATGGACTTATTGTGTATGTTTTTACATTGTACTTATATTTTGAAAATACCTGCATGTAATTACAGCTGTAATTAATTTATGTAATTACATTTGTAATTACACAATTGACCCTTCCCTTACACCTTAACCTACCCTTAAACCAACACATACCACCACACCAGCCCCTAACCTTACCTGTATCACACCTCAATAGCAGCAAAAGTGTTTTACAATACAACCTGAACACAATAAGTACATTGTACTAAGCTTTCGATGTAAGTACATAGTACTTAAAGCCACTTAATATAAAGTGGGACCCTCCGGTGAGAGTACAATGTGCACAATGTTTTCAAACTGCTTACACATTTGTTTACTACTGATTGTTTATATTTCACAGCCCTGCCTCACTGGATGTTTGGACCAGTGTTTCCTGCAAACTTTAAAGTACCGCTGTCACGACTAGTGTAAAGCGATGTTTTTATTATACATTTTGATTAAATTGATCATCATCATCTCATCTTCCATCATTTTTCTTGTGTTCTTCTCCTTTTTGATTTACAATCATCATGCATACATTTTTTTGGACTGTTCCCGTTATACATAAACTTCTGCTCTTACCCGTGTTGCCAGCTGTGACGATCGAGCACTTCATTTTTCAAATCAAGCGCCTCACTTTTCACACCCCTGCGAGCCCTCTGCCTGTGTCCGCTGGTTTACCATTTGACACACCCGGTGAGTAAGTCTTTGTTGACTTTCTTGAGTATGTGCTTTGTGTGGTTTTGCCTCTCTGGGCTTGGATAAGAGGCAAGAGGCCCCACTGCAACAATATGACTCGTATTCTCAAACCTTTGGCCAGAGATTTGGCTTACTCTCAGTGCAGTGTAACTCATATGCTCTTTACACATAACTTTGTTCTTCTGAATACTCGTTTCCTGCCCAGCAAAGGCACACTATTGAATGACATTATCATCTGTCACTTCGGTCTGTTTATTCTTGGGTTGGTGACAGAGCTCTGACACTGCTATCGTATTGTCTTGTCTTGTGTAAGCACACGGTTTCGAGTCACGCACTTTTCTGTCCATGTGAGTTGTTTGGTGTGTAAAGCATGGTGTTCAAATCGGTCTCACTTCTTTCTAGTTTGGTTTCGGTTCTGTGTCGGGATTCGGACATTCTCCATGTGTTTGTCTTTTGTTGAAAGCACACGGAATGAGTATTCGTTCATTGTTTTTTTATTACTATTAAACAGTGGTTTACTGAACAATTGATGTCTCTGTCTTTAAACAAATTCAATTATAATTAAAAAGTTCTTAAGGATAAAAAAATAACTCTGCTAATGCTGTAAACTATAAAGGGAGCCCTTACTTGCACATTACTATAATATTAAAGGTTAACAACAGAGCCCAATCTATGAGCCTTCAGTTGTTTTGTTTTTTTAGATGTAATAATCAACACTCAATTAACAAATTGTATGCAAACATGTAAACTCCACATAAGGCAGTTTTTGCATTTACTTCTAAATCTAATTATATGTTTTTACTCAATTCGTTGTGTCAAAGATACATTGTAGGATGTGCCAGGACATATCTTCAGTGATGTTCCTGAGGTCATTGGGTGTTTCAGGTCTTTCAACATCATACACCCTCACCCAGGTGGCCAAGCCAGGGTTGATCAGACCCTGATGATCAGACTCTGATGATCAGACCTTACACAGTGACTGAGCAGCAAAGCCTCTTCACCCAACTTCAATTGGCTTGCAGTTTCCCTTACAGTCTAACCTTCTGCACTCCTCCACTAACTGCTGATACTTGGACCGTTTCCCTTCATTTGCCCCTTCGATGCGATCCTCCCAGGGAACCGTGAGCTCTATCAAAAGCACATGCTTCAAAGTGGCTGATGTCCAAAGCCGAAGTGAACAGCCCAGCTGCTGGCTTGCTCCCCGGACCTGACAAAGGTGATGTCCCTCCAGTGGTAGCCGTGCTTATTGTTGGCCATAGCTTTGGAGATGGACTCTGCAATGAACTTTGGCACCTCATCGTGCAGCCAGCGGTATCGGCCCTCCCCCCCTCTGCTAAATATGTGCCCTAGGTAAGGGAACCCCTCCCAGGGCACAGAAGACATGCTGGTGAGTCATTCCTGCCCCAGATGTGGAGATTTGCCAGGCTAGGAAGGACGTCATAGACAGTCTATGACGAGAAGAGATTTTCTTCTCTAGCGCACCTTCCCACCTCGTCCATGCTCCCTGCAGACACATGCCCACCATCCTGTAGATTATTTCCGCTTCAACACCAGCCTCCACCTTAAATCAGCTTTTTGACTGTGGTGAGCCAAGATTCAAGCTCCCTGATGTTGGCTTGGATGGCTGTAGCATCCCTGAGGCTCCTGACAGGCTTCTCAGTAATGCATGGGATTATAATACCATCCACCTGGAAACAGAACTTGTCCAACACTTTCCCCCTTTTCAGCACCATGGACCTGGAGTTGTTACACTTGAAACTCCTCCTTGCCAAGGATATAAGTTTTCCCTGGTCCTGGAGTATCCACCGGCATCCTGACATTGATGGTGTGGTTACAGTGAAGTCATCCATAAAGGCTCTGATAGGCGGCTGTCGAATGCCAGACTTGGACAGGGGGCATCTGCACTCAACTTCTGCTGCCTTAACCACCATATTCATGGCAATGACAGAGAGAAAAACTGAGATGGTGCACCTATTTTTGATCCCCTTATCAAGCTCGTGCCATTCTGATGTTAAGTTCCCAGAAGTGACTTTAAGTCTGAAGTTCCTGTAGTAGTTCAGTCCTTTATCTTACTAGGTATGTGGTGGCGATCCAGGGTCATCTCGATGAGCTTGTGGGGAATGGAGCCGTACGCATTGGCAAGCGCAAGCCAAAGCACCACAAGGTCTCCCTTTTCTTTGTGAGCCTCTCTGACCCACTGTGTTCTAGGCAACCCGGCACTCCTGGAATGCCATGTTTCTACACAGAGGTGTCAATGTAGCCATTCTTAATGAGGAAGCACAGAAGTGGAGATACTGGAGAGAGGGATAACGTGTCTGTTGAGAGGGGCTGTTGCTCTGGTGTTACCGGAGGCTGTGAAATGTTGTCCTGGCTTCCCTGGCTGTTTTCCAGGAAGTCATCCTTGGGTGCTGAATTTTGGAGCAGTTCTAATAGGTCACAGTCTGTCTGTGGTGAGCTCTGTGGGCACGGCTCAGCTGAGATTGTGTCCGTGAGCAGAAGTTGTTTTGGCTACGTGGTGTTATAATTTTCCTTGTGTGATTTGTCAACCGGATGTCCATTCAGGTGCTGAAGTGGTCTACTGTGGTCATTTAAACTCTGGCCAGGTGTGTGTGTGTGTGTGTGTGCCATTCAGGTTGAGTGGATTGGCACACTGCAGAAGGATGATGGAGGGAGAAGTAGATGTTGTCCTTTAGCACTCTTGAACCAAGTTTGTTTGGGTGGTGGCCATCCTGTTGAAACAGTTGTCTCTGACTCCAGAAAAGATTGAAGTTGTCAATGAAGTTCACTCCTTTTATGTTACAGATTTTTTTCAGCCATGTATTAAGCCCAAGCAACCGTGAAAACCTGTTTGTTCCTCTTGCTGGGAGTGGTCCACTGATGAACGTCTGAACTTTCAGTGTTCTACGTGTTTCAAAAAGTTAATTGAAATCCTTCTTAAGGAGTTCTGACTGCTCTTTATGAATATCATTCTTCACCACATGAATGACAAGTCGATTTGCAGTCTTATGTTTCATTAGAATGTTCTAAAGTACCCTGATTACATCAGAAACTGTTGCTTGTGGAAGGCAGCACATAGTTGTAGTCCTGCTACTAATGTTTCTGATTATGGAGTCACCCACTATCAGACTCCTGGGCTCGGCTGCATTCTGAGCTAGTGTCGCTGTCTGCTCGACGTTGAACGCCAGTTAGCATCAATGTTAGCTACTGGCTGATTCTATCTTTGTTCAATCACATTCATCAAGTTTGGGGATTCCTCACCCACATTCATTAATACTTCAAATCTGTTCTCAAGATGTATTGGTAGTGTAGTGGTGTAGTGTATTGTAATGGTAGGAAACCAGTGTTTGCAATCCTTGTCGTAGCCGTATCTGGGGTAGAGGATGCTTCTGTGGCAATTTATGATGCTCGTGACAATCTGATGTCTCGAGTGCCTTTGGGTCTCGCTACCTGTTTGTGCCATTGATTAGTATGTTGATCAGTTATGGCTTGTTTCTCTACACTCAGTATAGCCTGTCGAGGAGCACTAGATTCATGGGACTCACCGGCTGTATAAGAGGGTGTCCATGTTGAAGCTCTGCTGTGTGTTCCATCTGGTTTGGTAGTCCTGCAAGTAACTTTGTTTCAAGAACTGCAATCCTTTGTAAAAGTCTGGGTTACAAGTTTCTTCCTAATGCTGTAATGGAGCTCTGTGAGTGGTGGTTTCTGCTGTTGCTGCCTTGAACTGTCTTGCCAAAGCTCGAAGCTCTTGCCACAGCTGGTGGATCTTGTCTGCTCTTCAGTTTATGGTTTGGTCTGCTGGTCTTGCACTCTTCAACGCCAAACCTCTGTGTCGCAAAACTGACAATGATGGTGGTCACTGTCTGAAGCTGCTTATCTGCATCTCCCTGTGCTGTGGCGGTGATGATTCTCGCTGCATCCTCGTCGAATTGGCACCATACTTTGTGCTGGTTTGCTGCAGGCCAATTGATCCAACCCTGCTGAACTACTCTGCCTGGAGTTTTGTGCTTGAAGGTTCTGGGCACTGTGGGGTGTCTCCGGGCTGGACTCCTCCTGCGTCTCACCAGAAGTAACTTCTGTGCGTTACGCTGTGCTCTCCTGCACCATGCATTTAATGTTGGCCTGATGAATTTTAAGGCTGCGCTTACTCTTGCAGACCTTGTTTTTAATCCAATCTGTTGTTGAAATATAATCATTGACACAGAGGCTGTCATTTTCATGACGGATATTTACAACATACATTAAATAATTATGACATGTCTAACAGGTTAAGTAAAATATAATAAATATATAGGCTAATATAGGGCACTAACAAGCTGTGGACACTGAATGACTTGCCTGAGGTAAATGTAATGCTACGTGACATTGTTTACAAGCTGTTTTCCACCGTTTAACACCTGAGTATTCACACAGTAAAATCTGTCCCTATCTTAAAGGGTCATTGTGGCGAGCAGGACGAGGCCGAGGGCCGCGAGAGAGCGGACCGAGGCTGGTGGCGTGATTATGGATGAGCGACACCTGCGCGATGCACCGATCTCGTATCTCTCTCAGAGGAGCGGAAGCATAAAAGGAGGAGTGACGACAGTGAAGAGAGAGAGAGGACAGGCCTGGACTTGTGATTTATGTTTTATTATGTGACAGCAGTCATCCATGAGGGGCTGCTTTAAAAAGCGAATCTTTACTTTCGTTTTGTTTTTTATTTATTTTACACCATTTAAGTCTTTGAATGTTCGCCGGTTCCCGGCTCCTTCTTGCCACAACATCTAACTGCATTACACAGTCCCTCCAGGATTTCGCGATGTTGCGATCGCAACAATTAACGCAACTTCAACAAATCCCTGTGAATTCAGTGCGACTTGCAATTTTGACCAATCACCGCAACTTTTATGCAACTTTGACCAATCATTGCAGTCTCCTGCAAAGCGTCGTCTACTTTCCTCACGCAGCGACTCACTCTCCTCACACAACGGGCGACGCACTCTTTTTTACAAAATAGGTAAAAGTAAAACACATTTCAAAGTTACATGCAACATTATGTTTTGCAGCTAGGTGGGCATTATAACATGTGTTACAAAGTGAGCACATTTGTCTCTGAAGTAAAGGCTGGACTACAATAGAGCAGATGGTGAACAGTGTTTTCTCTGGGACATTGTAAGTCCCTTTGGGGTGGACTTTGGGCTTTTTCACTTTGTAAACCTATAACATGCACAAAAAAAGATATATAAAAATAAAAGAAAATTCCCGCTCCTCCGTGAGAGATACGAGACCGGTGTGTCTCACAGGTGTCGCTCATCAGTAATCACTCGCGTCGTTCTCCCGCGGCCCTCAGTCTCGTCCTGCTCACCACAGTAAACATAATGGCGACTGTAGAACGCAAAAGCCGAATCCCGGCCATTTTTGGCGATCTCGAAATCCCGGGCAGACTTGTCACAGAGACTCACTAGTAGATAGCCTTGTTGTTTAACTGCGCTCTCTTACCAGTAGGGCGTGGCTTGGAAATGGCAAATTCAAAATTAATTTCATATTCCTACTACATAAATGACCCATTTTAAATACACATTCATCTTTACAGAGGTGAAGTATCCCTTTAAGTAAAAATCTATCTACCTTTGCCGTTTTAACCTATAAAAACAAATGCCAAAAACATCGCAACTTTTTAGAAAAGTGTCTGCAACATCAGGCATTTTAGGCCGCAACAATCACAAAAAAGGCCAGCGAAATCCTGGAGGGACTGATTACAGTCACGAAACCCCAAAACCCATTTTTTGAGACGTGAATAGATATGTACAGGCTGCGCATCCCTGAAAACACTAAAAGCACTCATAAATTTTAACAATGAGTGGGAATTGGTTATTTTTGCTTTTTTTTTTTTCAAGCAATTTCGTTCTTCTGATCGAGCCAGTGCCAGCTTCATATAAGTCTGCTGTCTGGGAACCTTTTGGGTTTACAATATGCTACAGCAGCGATGGTCACAAAAACGTGGACAAAACGATCACTGTGTGTAAAATTTGTTCGATGCGAGTGTTGTATGCTTAAGGCAATACATCTAATATGACAAATCATTTACGCCATCAACACCCGGGTGATGATGGCGTAAATGATTTGTCATATTAGATGTATTGGCACCTCGAGTGCATGTGAGAGGTCCTCCCTCTGAAGACAATGATACTAAAATCCATGCAGCCTGTAGATGATGACAGTCCAACCATAAAACATGCCAAGGCAGCCATCACTCAGGACTTAGAAAGCAGATACACAGATCCTAACCTTCAGGAGTATCTCAACACAGCATCATTCCTTGATCCAAGTTTTAAGTCTCTGCCTTACCTGAATGCAGCCTTGTGCTTCAATGTTTGCAGTGGAGTCATCAGAGAGATCATTGAAAAGCAGGTATTTTTTATGATGAATGAATAGGATATTAAACTGATATTAACTGATAAAATAATAAAAACATTTTTAATTTTGTGTATTGTTTTCTATTAACTATTATTAATTGTTTCAATGTTTTTGCAGGGTCAGCCTGTTGCAGCAGAAGCTGGGCCATCCACAAGCCCCCAGAATCTCCTCCCCAGAAGAAGTCTGCAATGTCAGAGATATTTGGAAAGTTTTTTTCTACTCCTAACAAGACAAAGACTTTTACCAGTATCATAGAGGAGGAAGTGATGTCCTACAAGGTAGAAGATGCCAGTTTCACAATGCCAGTTTCCATCGAATCAGGCCGTCCTTTCTCCATGAGTATACCTCCGCCAGCAGCGCAGGCTCAGCTACCACAGACTTTTCCTGTCTCTCTTTCCAATTCTTTCCCCTGTCCATGGCCTGCATGACTCTAGCGCGAAGCTGCTTCAGCTAGCAGCGCAGGCCCAGACACCCTTTCTACCTCCCCAGCTCCCCTCCTTTCCCACTTTTTCAGTTCCTCCACAGGCTTCAGGGGCCAACCCAAGTGTGAGGTTGCCTCCACAAACGGCCTCGGCCCCGGGGTTTTTTCCTCCTAACACCTTTTCTCCAAATCATTCTCCTTTCACTCTGTTTTCCGCAACGCCGATGCCCATCCCGCCAAACGCTACAGCTATGGAACCGCCCCCTATTGCCAGCAACATCAGAGCACAGATCCTCACAGGTGCAGACATCGACTTATCTTCCCTTCTATCTTTACTCCCTCCCTCGGTCTCAAATCATCAAATCGACTGCCGCGATTTTGCAATCACCCTCAAAAATCCAGTTCATAATTCATCCTGCATTCTTTTGTTTTCTGAATTTGCTATTGCTTTCAGCCGGTATAGGGAAATAATTTGCGCTGCACTTCCCCACTGGAGACTATAATTAAACGACCATCTCGCAATAATCGCAGAGCTCGCGTTATCGTACGGAGGAACCCACTTCTATACATACCACAAATTGTTCTTAGCAAAATGCGCCATCCGTGTAGCCCAGTGGAACCAGTGCCCTTACTGGGCGCCCTAGACACAGAACTACACAATAGAGTATTTCTAGGCTGCCGTCACATTTCTTGCACTGTTTCTCATTCCACCACAGCTTGTCCTTTGATTAACCCGCCAAATCCTCCCCGCCCAGATTCACCAGCTGCAAAATCAACCAGCTACGTCCCGCGGCCAGCAAACATAAATTTCAATGACTCCGCCATTGGTTCCAACAGAAGAGAAACCATTTTCTCATCCAGTCAAGTTTGCAATAACTTCAACTCAGGACGTTGCTCATGGCAAAGCTGCCGTTACTTACACATTTGCAGCTATTGTGGCAGCGCTCATGCCCGCACTATATGCCCTGTTAAAAGGTCGGTAAATAAAGATTTAAAAAAAAAAACTCACCGCCCGACTCCGTCCCATCCCACTCCATCGCATCTTCTTACAGTCCAAAAAGTTTTCGCTGAGCTCAGGATTCCAATCGCCCAAGACAAAACCATGGTTTCCAGCCATGTCCATCAAATTTCTGGGCATTGAATTGGACACAGGCCTCACTGCCCAAGGAAAATCGACAGGATTATTCTGGTCGCATCCACCCACCTAGAAAATCCAAATTGTTCTAAATGCAAGCTACTATCTCTGCTCGGCCACTTAAACTTTGTGATGCGCATTATCCCGCAAGACCGCCCTTTCATCTCACATCTCCTCTTCCTCGCGTCTTCAGCTAATGTGCTAGATGACTAAAATCTCCCTAACTAGTTCATGTTGTAACAAGTTCAGTTTATGGACAACTGTCCTTAAACAATGGAGCAGTCCACCCCACAATTACAGATCTATCAGTGCTAGACAACGAAACCATCTCTTAAAGCAAAGTAAGACAGATCAAATGAGAAAGGCCATTCCATATACATCTTAAATCTCCCATCACCAATCCAACCATACCAATCTCTCTTAGCCTACCTAAGAAATTCGCAGACTAAATCCCCTTTCGTCCCACTCTACACCGTAAATACATTTTGCTCCAATCAGGCATCCCAGCAGACCATTTTTCCAGCCATTAATTTCGTATAGGAGCAGCAACCAAGCTGCCCAAAAAAGGCCTCTCCCAGCAGCAGATTCAAGAACTTGGCCACTGGTCGTCAGAGGCCTTCAAGAGTTACATCCGTTCAAATCGCTTCCATATCAAAGAAGCTCAACGAAGCCTCATCAGCTAAATTTCTTCAGAATCAACTTTCTCATACACCCTACCCTACAGGCCCACCACTCCCGCAGGAGCCCCGTCCCCCATTCTAACTCCAGCAGTGCTATCTCTTCTACTCCCGCAGGAGCTCACATTTATCTTCCAAAAACAAGCTTGGTCCACTGCCGCAGCAGGAGCCAGTTTCTCCATCAACTTGCTTACACTGCAGCAGTTATGCTATCCTCCTCCATTTCCGCAGAAGATCACCCCGTACGACCATCCCCAGCCAACTTGTGAGGCCACCCATCTGATGCCACGACAATCAACTCCCTTCTTATGATGCAAGAAGCCCTCCCCATCCAGCGACTAAGCTCCTTCCCTACGATTGGCACCATAAGCTTTGCACTCTGCAAGTTTTTGGGGGGTCATCAACATCACTTCTGGTGGCTGTCCCTCATTTATTGCAACTTTTGGGGGGAGTACTCTGGGTTCGGGCCAAATATCGAGCCCGGAGCCCTCTCCTCGGACAGCACGCCAAATATGCATAACATTTATTCTATCTGACTTATTTGTAAGTGTGAACTCGTGAAATGATGTTTCACTAAACAAAGATCGGGAGGAGCACGTTCAAATAATCAATCCAATTAACTTGTCATCAGCAATCATCATGACTACCCATCAGCGGGATTGGCCTGCCGAGAAAAGGGGCACTCGACCCAAAAGCAAATTAGACGAGCGCTTCCTTACTTCTAGTGTTTCACCTCCACCACAGGGCCTTCCCTTTTCCCCCAATCTGCACAGTGCTGTCCAGATCGTGGAATAAGCCATTTTCGTCTCGTTTATTTAGCCCCCAAGTTCATCTTTATTCGGGAATAAAGGGGTTAAATGAATATGGATATGAGTCGATGCCCCGGGGTGAACAGACCCTCGCAAGTTATCTGTCGCCCAGTCCAGCATCGTCTCTGAAGGCCTCGGCTTTGCCCACTAAGCCACTAAAGACACCATCTAACTTAGTGGGCAAGGCATATATGGCAGCAGGTCAAGCTGACTTGCTGGGGGATTTGGATAGGAGTGAGGGAGTTGGGCCCGATGAGGTTCGCGAACTTCGTCAGGCCACAGATCTGTCTCTCAGGGCTACAAAGGAAACCGCTAGAGCAATTGGGCGGTCTATGGCAGCCCTTGTACCCACTGAGAGGCACCTCTGGTTAAATCTCGCCAAAATCAAGGAGAAGGACAGAGCCTTCCTCCTTGATGCTCTGATTGATCCTTCTGGTCTCTTCGGCGACGCAGTAAACGCTGTCGTCGATAGATTCCAGGAGGCTAAAAAACAAACGGAGGCATTTAAGAGATTTCTCCCTCACCGTGTCCAACCCCCTGGGGCTGCTGGGCGTGAGCAGCCCCAGCCGTCTAGCTCCTCATATCGTGCTCAGCAGTACACTCTCAGCCAAAGCCTTCTAAGTCGAAGCCAGATCTGAGGACCGTTCTTCAGGCTAAGAAGGCTTCGGCCCAAAAGAAAAAGTCCTGATGCCACTGGCGTCAGACCTGTGAGGGCAGCCCCAAACGGGGTGCAGCGGTGTACACCTCAGAATACGGTGCCCGTTCCATCTCGGTGTCCTCACGGGACCATTCTGCCAACCCCGCCACCCTTGGTGGTTCGGGGGGCAGCGGTCTCCAGCGAGCTTCTGGCACAGTGTCAACTCGACATTGCGTCAGACTCGCACCCTCTGAGCGGGGTTCAAAAACAGTCAGTTCAGGTAGTTCCTGTCGGTATGTTTCAGGCTCCCGAACTGGCTGTCTCTATAACACCAGAGGCCAGCCTCGAGAGGCTGGTTCCCTTAGTAGATTTTCTGGCAGCGTGGATGGGTCCTGCATTGGGTCCTGCAAGTAGTAGAAAGAGGATACAGAATCCAGTTTGGTTCTTGTCCCCCATGCTACAACGGGGTGTTGCTCACAATAGTGCATCCCGAGCAGGCTCTGGTAATGGAGCAAGAGTTAAAGGCCCTGTTAGCGAAGGAAGCTATAGAACAGGTGTACTCACCCAACAGAGAGTCGGGTTTTTACAGCCGTTATTTCATTGTTCCAAAAAAGGATGGAGGGTTGCGTCCCATACTAGATCTTTGTCTGTTGAATCATTCAGTACAGAAACTCAAGTTCAAGATGCACTCAACACTCAAACAGATTGTGACTCAAATCAGATCCGAGGACTGGTTTGTCGCAATAGATCTGAATGACGCTTACTTCCATGTCTCCATCCTCCCTCAGCACAGGAGGTTCCTGAGGTTTTCTTTCGGGGGCAAAGAATACCAGTATTGGGTACTTCCTTTATGTCTAGATGCAGCTCTGGCCCCGCTCAGGCTGCAGGGCATACGCATTCTGAACTACATAGACGACTGGCTGATTCTAGCAGAATCAGAACAGTTAGCAGTTCGGCATCGAGGTGTCGTCCTCGGTCATATGCAAATGTTGGGGTTGAGACTCAACGCCAAGAAGAGTGTGCTTTCTCCAGTACAGAGGACCACTTTTCTTGGTGTGGTCTGGGATTCAGTTACGATGCGAGCCGTTCTAACGCTCGCTCGTGTAGCTGCTATCCTTACAGCCACAAAAGAGCTAAATCTAGGCCAGTCACTCACTGTGAAACAGTTCGAGAGACTGTTAGGCCTCATGGCAGCAGCGTCCAATGTGATATGGCCTCCTGTGCCTGCTGTACATGAGACCTTTGCAGTGGTGGCTCAGGACCATAGGGTTCTCCCCGAGAGGAAACCCACTCCATATGATCAAGATCACGCGGCGGTGTCTCCGCGCCTTTGTTATAAGGAGGAAACACTGTTTCTTGACCCAGGGTCCGGTGTTGGGAGCTCTTTGCCATCGAGTTGCTATCTCGACAGATGCTTCCCTCACAGGGAGGGGAGTGGTAATGGAAGGCCGCTCAGCTCAGGGTCTGTGGAGGAGTCATCATCTCTCTTGGCACATAAATTGCTTCGAGATGATGGCTGTCTTCAATGCGTTGAGACATTTCCTCCCAGACCTGAGGGGCCATCATGTGCTTGTCCGGACAGACAACACATCTGTGGTCTCTTATTTAAATCGTCAGTGGGGTCTGCGTTCGCGTCCACTTTGCAAACTGGCGCACCAGTTCCTCCTGTGGTCCCTGGGGAAAATACTCTCTCTGAGGGCAGTGTATATTCCAGGGGGCCAGAATATAGGAGCAGACACCCTGTCGATGCATGGGCTGAGGCCAGGGGACTGGAGACTCCACCCCGAGGCGGTGGAGCGAATATGGTAGTTTTATGGCCAGGCAGAAGTGGATCTGTTTGCATCTCAGCACACGACGCACTATCCACTCTGGTTCTCCCTCACTCAACCAGCTCCCTTCTGGCTGGATGCTATGGTTCAGACGTGGCCGAGGCTACGTCTGTACGCATTTCCCCCTGTTGCTCTGCTCCCAGGAGTTCTGGAGAGAATCCGCCAGGATGGAAAAAGCCTACTGCTAGTAGCACCACACTGGCCGAGCCGAATTTGGTTTGCGGACCTCATTCATCTTCTTGACAGCCCTCCCTTGGAGATCCCGATCAGTCACAATATTTCACCCCCGGCCAGAGATTTCGAAACTGTGGGTTTGGCCTCTGAGGGGGCCCAACTCATAGAGAGTGGTCTCTCAACCAAGGTTGTTGAGACCATTCTAAGCTCCAGAGCTCCCGCTATGAGGTAACTTTTAAAGTTTTCACTTCTTGGTGTCACCAGCGCCAGTGGGATCCGGTTAACTGTTCAGTCAACACAGTACTCGAGTTTCTGCAAAAGCGTTTTACATCATGTTCCCTCGAAAGGGAACATCTCAGGTTACGACTATAACCATAGTTCCCTGAGAAAGGGAACGAGACGATGCGTCGCCCTGCCATACTTCCTGCATCCCTGTTATCGACTTGCTTCGGCAATTTTCGAAGCTAATGCCGGTTGCACCGGATGCGCTTTTATCTCTTCCTGGTCATGACGTCACCCGCCCGTGACGATCATTCTTTCCATTGGACTAGTGGACATAGATGCTTCAGACGCATTCACGCTGGGGGCGTTCCCAAAGCGTCGTTGACGCATCGTCTCTTTCCCTTTCTCAGGGAACTATGGTTACAGTCGTAACCTGAGACGTTTTTCTTTAAATTTGATAGTAGCCATTTTTTCCTAAACATACACATACTGTAACAAAACTGTGACCCTAAAACCGTGATACGTACCGAACCGTGAGTAATTTGAACCGTTGCACCCCTAATACGCACATATATAATGAAGTTTTCTTCAAATTATATATATGTGCAAATAAAGACACTGATACAGCCGTACGTCTGATCATGAACACGACGACACGATGGATTATTCTGATACACAATATTCAAGGATGTAGACCGGCAATTTAAAGAACAATGGACAAAAAAGTAACTATGCCTTTATTCTTTCTGTTAAACTGACACACCATTTGTCCAGAGACTGCAGTGCTCGTGAATGTAATGAAAATATTAGACCTTTTAAATGTTCTACCACATTTTTCCCTTGTTTTGGCAGTTTGTTATATAGGGTTAGATTTTTAACCCTCAAAAATCTGTTTTTTGGGATCCTTGAGATATTTTGACGTGCCCTGAGATTTGTGCTTTTTTCAGTTACTTATAAACATATTAATGGCAAAGGTGTCATTACACTCTATTCAGCACAAACAGGGCTACCATAATATGTGAGCAACATGTATGTACATGTTTGTATTTTTGAGAGAATAATGTTTATGCATGGTTATTGAAAAAACAAAAAATTAAAGTTTCTGAAATAAGGCCACAAAACACAGTAAATATGTGTCCACAGGACTTTTGACTAATGGGTGTTTTTGCCTAGAGTTTTTTGCTTCAAAGTAATGTGGAAAATATCCTGTCTACTCATTCACATAAAACAATACATTGATTTAAATTTTGTAAGACACTTTTTGTTTAGAAAGGCAATATGCGTGGGGGCGTGAATGATCATGATTACTGTTGTGATTCACACCTGAGAAGACAATGGCCCACATAATGAGCTGCAAAATGAGCCCTTCACTCAGGTATGTCCCTGAGAAAACCACAAGAAAGAATGCGAGGACAAAGGCAATATATACACATATATTGCTTTTAATTTATTTAGAATATAGTTAACATTATAATCCAAATATAAATTAAAGTCAAAAGCACATTTTGAGTCCAGTCATACCTGGAAAAAAAACCCTGTTCAAATAGGCAATATGGGCAATTCTAGAGAATTGGTTCAAAGTTAGAGTTGGAAACATCTTTAAAAGAAATTGTCCTTTACCACAAATGTTGTATACATGCAGATTGTATAATATCCAAGGTAAACATTTCTAGTAATTGTGAAGTTAATTATCCTACTGTATTTTCAGAAAGTTTTGGAATAATTATCCTCTCCCCAAATTTGTCACTAATAACACAATTATAAATATTTTAATGAGAAGGTTTATTAAGATTTTGTTTATAACTACCTTGTTAATATATTTTTTTGCTATTTTATTAAATAACAATTATAATTACAATTTTAACAATATTTTTAAGTGTAATCTTTCTGTATACTTTCTGAAATACTTTCTGTATTTCAAAGTTAAGGATCCATTAGTTTGAATTGGAAAAAACACTATATAACATCTTAGTGTATAATTCAATATACCTACTTTATTTTTGACAAAACATCCCATACTATATATTTAACATATGGGCAGAATTTGGCGAACAAAAGCTTGTTTGATTTGGCAGTAGTCTATTTTACAGTAAAAACTTTATAATTATCCAAAACTAGTTAACAAAATCTTGTCTAAACATTCATATTTCGTCAATAACATATCGTTTTTATGATATATTAATATAGGGCATATAAATGTCAATTTGCTGTTTAATACGTTGCATATACAAAGACATTTTATTTCAACATATTTCAGTAGATTTTTACTCATCTCAGTATAGTAATACAGTTTGGGAAAAGCTAAAGTACAGGTCCTTCTCAAAAAATTAGCATATTGTGATAAAGTTCATTATTTTCCATAATGTAATGATAAAAATTAAACTTTCATATATTTTAGATTCATTGCACACCAACTGAAATATTTCAGGTCTTTTATTGTTTTAATACTGATGATTTTGGCATACAGCTCATGAAAACCCAAAATTCCTATCTCAAAAAATTAGCATATTTACATTTACATTTAGCTGACGCTTTTATCCAAAGCGACTTACAATTGGTATATTTCAGAGGTCGCACGCCTCTGGAGCAACTAGGGGTTAAGTGTCTTGCTCAGGGACACATTGGTGTCTCACAGTGGATTTGAACCCGGGTCTCTCACACCAAAGGCATGTGTCTTATCCACTGTGCCATCACCACCCCATATCATATCAGCATATCATGAAAAGGGTCTCTAAAAGAGCTATTAACCTAATCATCTGAATCAACTAATTAAAGTCAAAAGCACATTTTGAGTCCAGTCATACCTGGAAACAAACCCTGTTCAAATAGGCAATATGGGCAATTCTAGAGAATTGGTTCAAAGTTAGAGTTGGAAACATCTTTAAAAGAAATTGTCTTTTACCACAAATGTTGTATACATGCAGATTGTATAATATCCAAGGTAAACATTTCTAGTAATTGTGAAGTTAATTATCCTACTGTATTTTCAGAAAGTTTTGGAATATTTATCCTCTCCCCAAATTTGTCACTAATAACACAATTATAAATATTTTAATGAGAAGGTTTATTAAGATTTTGTTTATAACTACCTTGTTAATATATTTTTTTGCTATTTTATTAAATAACAATTATAATTACAATTTTAACAATATTTTTAAGTGTAATCTTTCTTTGTAAAAGCATACATTTTATCATATGTATTTCAAAGTTAAGGATCCATTAGTTTGAATTGGAACAAACACTATATAACATCTTAGTGTATAATTCAATATACCTACTTTATTTTTGACAAAACATCCCATACTATATATTTAACATATGGGCAGAAATTGGCGAACAAAAGCTTGTTTGATTTGGCAGTAGTCTATTTTACAGTAAAAACTTTATAATTATCCAAAACTAGTTAACAAAATCTTGTCTAAACATTCATATTTCGTCAATAACATATCGTTTTTATGATATATTAATATAGGGCATATAAATGTCAATTTGCTGTTTAATACGTTGCATATACAAAGACATTTTATTTCAACATATTTCAGTAGATTTTTACTCATCTCAGTATAGTAATACAGTTTGGGAAAAGCTAAAGTACAGGTCCTTCTCAAAAAATTAGCATATTGTGATAAAGTTCATTATTTTCCATAATGTAATGATAAAAATTAAACTTTCATATATTTTAGATTCATTGCACACCAACTGAAATATTTCAGGTCTTTTATTGTTTTAATACTGATGATTTTGGCATACAGCTCATGAAAACCCAAAATTCCTATCTCAAAAAATTAGCATATTTACATTTACATTTATTCATTTAGCTGACGCTTTTATCCAAAGCGACTTACAATTGCTATATTTCAGAGGTCGCACGCCTCTGGAGCAACTAGGGGTTAAGTGTCCGGCTCAGGGACACATTGGTGTCTCACAGTGGATTCGAACCCGTGTCTCTCACACCAAAGGCATGTGTCTTATCCACTGTGCCATCACCACCCCATATCATATCAGCATATCATGAAAAGGGTCTCTAAAAGAGCTATTAACCTAATCATCTGAATCAACTAATTAACTCTAAACACCTGCAAAAGATTCCTGAGGCTTTTTAAAACTCCCAGCCTGTTTCATTACTCAAAACCGCAATCATGGGTAAGACTGCCGACCTGACTGCTGTCCAGAAGGCCATCATTGACACCCTCAAGCAAGAGGGTAAGACACAGATAAGCCAAATAGGCTGTTCCCAGAGTGCTGTATAAAGGCACCTCAGTGGGAAGTCTGTGGGAAGGAAAAAGTGTGGCAAAAAATGCTGCACAACGAGAAGAGGTGACCGGACCCTGAGGAAGATTGTGGAGAAGGACCGATTCCAGACCTTGGGGGACCTGCGGAAGCAGTGGACTGAGTCTGGAGTAGAAACATCCAGAGCCACCGTGCACAGGCGTGTGCAGGAAATGGGCTACAGGTGCCGCATTCCCCAGGTCAAGACACTTTTGAACCAGAAACAGTGGCAGAAGCGCCTGACCTGGGCTACAGAGAAGCAGCACTGGACTGTTGGTCCAAAGTACTTTTTTCGGATGAAAGCAAATTTTGCATGTCATTCGGAAATAAAGGTGCCAGAGTCTGGAGGAAGACTTTTCTTTAAAATTGCACTCTCACGCTAATTTGCCCTGTTTAGTAAATCTGGCCCTTAGTGGGCAATGTAGGTTTCCTCCACGACGGCACTGATGAAGGGGAGATTTAGCCCGTTAGTGTCTTCTCCATCTTTGGCATCCCCCCATACTCCTGATCGCGCATATCGATTACCATAGAGTACGTTGATGATGCTTGTGTATGACCATGAGCAGAGTATAGATTCTTCCATGATCTCGACACCTTAGTGTGGAGATCTGGAAAGAACCGAAGATGGCGGCGAGAAGGCTGAACTCATGTTGATGTGAGGAAGCAGGAACGGCTTCTAAAGACAAAGAAGCTGCCAAGGCGCTTTTTTGGCATCAATTTATGGACTCAGAATTGGAATCAGCGCCTCCACATGAGCCGGTGTATGAAGCACGTGTCTACACATGCCATTTCTGATTCCAACATAGTGTCAATGTCATGACGCAGCATTGAGTACCATTCGAAAGGGAGTCTCACACTTTCTTTTTCTGTACAGCATAAAACTGCTCATATTTGATCTATTCAGAATGTTCAGAAATGTCATTATCAGTCCAGTGTACTACAGCCCTCACATTTGAACAGTTGTGAAGCTCATAGGCAATTAATTCAGTGTGTATCTTACGGTTTCATCTTCATCTTCTTTTTCATCTACATGGCATCAGTTGCAACATTTCTGGGAAATGCACTCTGAAATAAACTCGGACTTAAGTGTTCTTTCTCGTCTGCTGTGTTTCTCTAAGTGTGCAGAGGCTGTCTGGAGCCTGAAATTACCTCAGTGCTCTGCTCGTGTCACAGGGGGGTTTTAGGGAGAGCAATTACCACTGACATTTAGGGGAGTGCTCACAGGGTCAGACATTTTTATGCAACAATGACAAATTATCTGTACATTTTTAGATGTGTGAAATGTCTCATGCAGAAATTGTATGCTTTACGTCTGCATCTGCAGCTTTATTTTAGTTGAGAAAATGCATTTTAAACCAGAAGGCCTTTACATGTACAGAATTTCAAACCTGATAGATGGCCTCACAAAGGACCACTAAAAAGGTTTTAGGTCTGGGCCTGGTAATAAAGACCAGTGGTTTGACTTAAGGGTATCCCTAATGGGGAAAAATCTGTGAGGCAAGGGAGAACTTTAAGAGCGTTGCAACAAACCTCTTAAATGTCACCCTTAGGATACCTAAGAGTTTATACAAAGCATTTCACAATGTTTTCTGGTAAAACAGCAATGGTTGAAACCACTAACTTTTAAACCAGTTTAACCTTAATACAACTATACAGATGCATTACAATATTTGATGGAGATAATTAAAAGGGGTTGCACACCGGAAACTTCTCGGGAACGACATAGAAGGGATTTTCACACAGCACTTAACCCCGGGTTACTGATGTTCTAAACCCATCTTTTAACTGCAGGTAGAGAAATGTTATGCACTTAATTTAGAAGTGGGATTAGCACCGCTTTTTACCTAGCCTGGTTAAAACCAGACCATTCTCAGTTGTAACTGAGTTAGGGTCTGGCAAAGCTCCATAGACGAATCATTTCCAAAGGGGCGTCACCAACGGACGTCGCTCAAATGCCTCTGGGTCCAATTGGATAGACCTAAAACCAATCAGAGCGATGAAGGAGATGACGTATGCATGCAGAGGGCTCTCGCTAAGACCCTCCCATTCATTTAGCCCATAGACAGTAAAGGTTTAGCCACCAACGGGTCAAGCTGGTTGTAATCATTTTTTACAGTCTATGGTTGTAACGGGGTTCGTTATTATGGGAAGAAGGAGGCGGAAACCAGCGAACATTCACACATTTTAATGACAAAATAAAACAAATACAAAAATGAAAGTAAAGCCTGCAGTCCATCACGGTCGACTGCCGCCACACATAATAAAACAAAACATCAAATAAAATTCAGGCCTGTCCTTTCTCGATCTTCACCGTTTTCGCTCCTCCTTTTATGCTTCTGCTCCTCCGTGAGAGATGCGAGACCGGTGCGTCTCACAGGTGTCATTCATTATCACTCGCGCCGAGCTCTCACGTCCCTCGGCCTCTTCCCGCTCGTCACACTGGTATATCAGACGTTTGCCGAATCCAGTCGGTAAGACAGCGATAACATCTTTTTTAGACATGAAAAGGACCATTTTAAATCGCTTAAAACAGACGCGATACCTGATTCGAACGAGTGATGTTCCACGGCGGCATCCATCTTTGTAATGTACAAATTAAAATCCGCTTCACCGTCACTGCGCTGTCGTCATCATGTAAAGCCCGCCCCAATGTTTCTGATTGGTGCCGCGATTTCTGCGGACTGGAAATGGGTTTCAATGGGCTCTTTGCCAGACTAACTTTCAGAACAAATCTAAATTTGCCGGAAGTTGTCTGGGTTTTCCCAGGCTACTTTTTACCCAGTGTTACAAAATTCTGCTCTACAGCACAAAAATGTTTGAATTCAGTAAATGATTTAAATTAAATTGTTTTGGGTGAAATGGTTACCAAGGACTTAATTGCAATGCATAACAGAGCTCTTAATAGAGCAATTAACAGTTAAAGGGAAATACTTAATGACGAACTTAAAGGGATAGTTCACCCAAAAATGAAAATTAGCCTTACTTTTATGATGGATAGATGCACTTTTATGGACTTCAAAACAGAAACAGCCATTCACTGCCATTAAAAAGCTTGGAATTTTTTAATATAACTCCGATTGTATTAGTCTGAAAGAAGAATGTCATACACCTAGGATGACTTACGTGTGGTAAAGGTTTTTTTTTTTTTTTTTTAACCCAAGCTGAATTAATGTTGGCACTGGCAGCTAGTATTTGAATGCTGGCACTCTGGCAGCAAGCTCATTGGCTATTGATACAGCGGGAACCAATCAGCTGTGCCCTATAGAGAATTATGTGATTGCAAGCTGATTGGGGTAGGGACTTATCAGCCTGCACAATGAGTTTCATCACAGAACTCGTTTTTCTGTAATGTCAATGTGTTTGGTCTTGGCGAAATCGATCTACACTAGATCTTAAAAACATTGTGCTTTGAACTATTTTATATTTAAAAATCTGTAAATGGATATGTAAAAGTCACTGAGTGACTGACTTGAAAAGTTAAATAAAATGAACAACAAAGAACACATTACAAAGAAAGGGTGGCAGGTTTATTAGTTTGCATTTAGCTCACACTCCAAGACTTAATGCACAGATTATTTTTTTTCATCCATTGCTATGGTTATCGCTGTAAATCGGGTTCAGTCACCTATTTAAATATGGTTATCAATCCAAAAACTTTGCAATGTGTATTTAGCTGCATGAAAAATATACTGTATATTATATACGTAAGAGAGCAAATGTTGAAGCTGAAGCTGTCAATTACAATGCAAGATGCATGGATACAGCTGATGTTTAAAATTGTCTTTATATTTTCGTCTTAAAGTATGACTTTCCAAATATAAGGAGATGGTTGGCACTAATTCTCTAACTTTGGAGTTATTTATCTCCTTATTTCTCTTCAGCTACACACTACATCACATCCTATCCCAACCTATACCTATATCAACCAAAAAATGTGTGTAAAATGTGTGGAGGATAACCTCCAAACCAAGGAGATGTGAAGAACAAGCTACACCCAGCAGCAGTGATGTATTTATCAGTATGTGTTACTGCAAATATTACATTTATATTCTGGGGGAGGTCAAGGCGGTCAGAGGCGAGGCTAGTTGGCTGAAATTGCGAATGAACCGCCGGTAAAAATTGGCGAACCCCAGAAACCTCTGTAGGGCCTTACGGGAATCTGGACTTGGCCAATCCACCACAGCCTTAACCTTCTCAGGATCCATACGCATTCCCTCAGACGACACAATGTACCCTAAGAAAGGAACAGACTGTGCATGAAACGCGCATTTCTCCGCCTTGACAAAAAACCCATTCTCTAGCAACCTCTGAAGCACTCGTCGGACGTGCTGCACGTGTTCCTGGAGAGAAGAAGAAAATATCAATATGTCATCCAGGTAGACATATATGAACTGGTCGACCATATCTCGCAGCACGTCATTGACGAGTGCCTGGAAGACTGCTGGGGAGTTGGACAACCCGAAAGGCATGACCAAGCATTCAAAGTGCCCCCTGGGGGTATTAAAAGCAGTCTTCCATTCATCCCCCTTCCTGATGCGGACCAAATGATAAGCATTACGTAAATCCAACTTTGTGAAGATCGACGCTCCCTGCAACCTCTCGAAGGCTGAAGACATCAGCGGCAAAGGATAAGTATTCTTTACCGTGATGCTGTTCAGCCCCCGGTAGTCAATACAAGGTCGCAGGGATCCGTCCTTCTTCCCCACAAAAAAGAACCCCGCCCCCGCTGGAGAAGAGGAAGGACGGATGAACCCCGATGCCAGAGAATCAGAAATATATTTCTCCATAGCCTCTCTTTCTGGAACAGAAAGTGAATATAACTTGCCCTTAGGCGGAGACGTACCTGGTAGTAACTCTATAGCACAGTCATAGGGACGATGCGGAGGGAGAGAAGCAGCACGAGACTTACTGAACACCTCCTTCAGGTCTAGATACTCCGTGGGCACGTTTGACAAATCCACTGCTTCCTCCTGAAACGTAGAAACAGAAACAGACGGACAAGCAGACACAAGACAGGACTCATGACATTTACTGCTCCACTCTGATACAGATCTCTGCTGCCAGTCTATTTTGGGATTATGTTCAATGAGCCAGGGGTGTCCTAAAACAATGGGTGCGAGGGGGGAGTCCAGAATGTAGGAGATCATTTCCGTGTGATTGCCAGATATGCTGAGTTTGATGGGTCCAGTGGTGAAGGAAATAGTGGGAAGTCTTTGGCCGTTGAGAGCGTGAACTGCGATGGTACGGGTGAGAGGCAGAAGGGGAACCTGAATCTTGAGTGCGAATGTGTAGTCCATGAAATTACCTTCCGCCCCAGAGTCCAGTAGTGCTCGACAGTCGTGAATGTGGGCTGACCACCTGAGTCTTACCGGGAGGAGTGTAGATGTTGATGAGGTCTTCTCAGCGGAGATCCCACCCGACAGTAGCCTCAGATTTACTGCCGGGCTTGCCCTTTTACCGGGCAGTTGAAAGCAAAATGTCCCGCTGTGCCACAGTAAAGGCAAAGGCCTTGGGATCTCCGCCTCTCCTTCTCCTACCGGGAAAGCCGAGCTCGCCCGACCTGCATGGGCTCTTGGTCGTAAACTGGGCTGACCGCGTCCCCGCCGCTGGCTCGCAGATACTCCACCGCTCCAGACCCCCGCGCGGGTAGTCTCCGTCGTTCGACCCGGGAAAGTCGGGAATCCACATGGAGCGCCAGTTCGATTAAACCATTGAGGGTGGTAGGTAAATCCAGAGCATAAATCTCTCTCTGGACGCGGTCAGCCAGCCCATGCAGGAACATATCCCACTGCGCCTCCTCATTCCACTGACACTCAGCCGCCAGAGTCCGAAACTCAATCGAGTAGTCCGATACAGATTTTTCGTCTTGCTTAAGGTCCGCGAGAATCCGTGCCGCTTCTCTTCCCGCGACCGCGCGGTCGAAAACTCTCTTCATTTCGGCGGCGAGTGTCTGGAACGAGGAACAGCATGGATCTTGGTTCTCCCACACCGCCGTCCCTCATAGAGCTGCCCTCCCAGTCAGCAGCGTGAGCACAAACGCGACCTTGCTTCGTTCCTCCGCAAAGGTCCTGGGCTGCAGAGAAAAGTGCATTGAACAGCGTGTTAAGAAGGCTCTGCAAAAGTTAGGCTCACCGTTGTATGACTCGGGCACCGGTAGGCGGGGCTCTGACTGGGGGACATTCTCTGGTGATACGGGGGGAGCGGGCGGTGGGGGTGGCGCAGTGGGAACTTGCATAAGTTGGAATCGCTGGGTGAGCTCGGACACCTGCGCCACAAGAGCTTGAATAGCCCGACCCGACTCGTTCATACTCCTCTCCTGGGAATCCATCCGTGAAATGCTGGATCTGATGAATTCGTCCAGCGAAGAGGAGGTTCCGCTTGCTGCTTCCATGTTGGTCAGATCGTTATGTCACAATCACTAGACGGAAGCAAGGATGCAAGTCACTCGTTTATTGTGAGGTCAGCAGATACACAGTACAGGAACATGGGTGGGCTTGTAGCGCAGGGACTCGGTGATCAGCGGGCTGGTGCAGAGTGGTGGTGAATAATCCAGTGCAGGTGAAATCCAGACGAGACGAAAACCACGAAGACACCGAACAGGAACTCGAACCAGGACAGGACTGCAGACGGGCACACGATACACCACACGGAAGACACCAAACAAACGATCTGACAAAGAGGGGAGAGTGTGATGAGTTTATATATGTGAGTGAATTGGCAGCAGCTGGAGCAGGGAATGAGATCAGCTGGCGTGCTGATCAGAGTGGAACGAGCGGTAACGCCCTCTCACACACGCTCACACACACATAACAACAAATACACGAGACACGAAGAAAGCAGTGAATTTATGAATCGTGACAGTTACTCCATCTTAGAGGCAGGGGAACTCTTCAAAATATCTTATAAAGGGGTACCATGTGTCTTGAAACTTACGTTTCGAACCTCAAATCATGTATTTAATATTTTCCAGTTGAATGTAAGACATTACTTCTTTCATCCAGCTTCTATGTGTTGGAGGGTCTGCCTTTTACCACTGAAATAATATTAAACGCCTCGCCAGTAATGTAGTGAAGGTGATAACAGAACAAATATTTTCCTGAGATCTATACCCTGGGGAGCAACACCAAAAAAGCCCATTAAGGGATCAGGGTCAATCTGAATGCCATATATGTGTTTATACTGTATGATTCGAAGACCCATAAAAAAAATAACATCCTCCAAACCAGGACACAGCCAGAACATGTGGGCAGTTGTGGCAGGTGATTGCAAACACCTATTGCATGCAGAGCTAACATTCGTAAATCTTAGCTAGTTTGGAGTTAGTGAAATGAAGCCTATGAAGAACCTTAAATTGAACTAAGCCATGCCTCGCACAAGGTGAGGAGGAGTGCACCTGGTTTAAAGCATCTGTAAATTCTCTGCCCAAATCACTTTGCCAGGCTTTGCGAATATCATCCAAGTTCTTTTAGTTAGTTAGTTAGTTAGTTACATTATTGTCCTCGATGGGGCAATTTGTTGTGCTGCAGATAGTATAGTACAAATCACACACAATCACACACACAATACAAAGATTGCCTACCTTGCAGGCATAGTTAAAACAATAAAAAACAGTGAACAATCAATAAATTGTAAGTCAATATTATATATGGTTCTTTATAGAATTAAGAAGTAGAATGGCTGCAGGTACAAAAGAGTATGGCAACATCTGAAATTCAGCCTGTAAGGGGTGAGAACTATCTGATAGGATAGATTCAACCCTTCTTACCATCTGCTTCTGATAAAGTTCCTCCAGCCCTTTCTGCTTAGAACCTGTGATGCAGCTGGACACCTTAATTAACCTGGAAAGGGTTTTTTTGTTTTTGTTTGGGAGATCCAGTTCTGTGGATCTATAGATGTTATAATAGAGTATATGCTTGAAATGAGTCCCCTACTATGCGGGTTCAGATCAAGCAATGTCTCCATGGGTGAGGTAGGGGGTATTCCTGGGAAGGAGGCAAAATCATTTTTTATGAAACTCCTAATATGCAAGAATCTAAAAAAGTGGGACCTTGGTAAAGCAAAATTACGTACAAACTCTTCAAAAGAGCAAAAAGTATTAAAATATAAATCTCTTAGGAGCCTAATCCCCCTCTCCTCCCAGACACGAAAAGTCCACATAGGATGGTGGGAATAGACAGTTAGAGAACCATTGGACCTAGAATGGAAGCTGACTGTAGACCAAAAAGTCTTCTAAATTGGGCCCACATTTTTAAAATATGAGTCAGTACAGGATTAGGGGAGGAGATATAATTTTTCCCTACCAGCGGGAGTGAAGAGCAAATTAGTGAGCTAAGTTTGAAGTTAGTACATGATTGTTCCACTTGCACCCACAAAGGGGTATTTTGAGGGTCTACACTAGATAGCCAATAGCCAATTTTGATCAGGTTGGTTCGACCTGCTAAAGACAGGGGCAGAGAGGACCATAGGAGATTATAGCCAGAAAAATTGCCAAACTCCTTTAGTAGTGAAATAATTTGAGGTATTGAGGAGGTTGGGCTTGTTACATATAATTGTTGCGGATCACCAGACTCAGAATTATCCATTTGCAGCGTAAGTTTATTGAGAAAATAGTCAAACAGGCAGAGGTCAATGACAGCAAACTCAGCACCAGAGGCAAGGCTTAATCGGGGTCTAATTGGCAGGCAGCAGGCTAGGAGAAATCAGAGACAGAAGGGGTCGAGAAGCAGTCAGACAATCACTGGGTATAACGCTCGGTAGTGTTCACAAAAGCAAAACAAAACTTCACACTGAGAGCTGCTAGTGGTGCGGTTAAATAGCCTGGTAGATAGGCTGCAGCTGGGCATGGTGATTTGAGTCATTAGAGAGGCTTATGGGGAATGTAGTGCAAGTGAAGATCAGTACTTGGGCGAGGGCGCTTTCTGCTGGCCAGAGACAGAGGTTGTTGAGTCCGGGATTGTGACAGAGCCCCCTCCCTGTGAGCGACTCCCGGTGCGAGGAGCCTGACGACGTCGGGGTCTTCCACGTGGTCGTGGTGCCGGCTTGGTGGGATGAGCCAGGTGGAAGTCAGTAATCAGGTTGGGATCCAGGATGTCAGAAGCGTCCACCCAAGAACGTTCCTCAGGGCCGTATCCCTCCCAATGAACTAGGTACTGCAGGGAACTGCCCCGATGTCTGGAGTCCACAAGCTCCTGAACGTGATAGGCCTCCTCGCCTTCAACTAGAATGGGCTGGGGAGTCTGGTCCTGGGATCTCCCCTCCTCCCTCTCGTTGGGACCATCGGCAGGTTTGAGAAGAGAGACATGGAAAGTGGGAGCGAGTCGGTACTGGTTAGGTAGATCTAGACGGAAAGAGACTGGGGTGATCTGGTGTGTGATCTTAAACGGGCCCACGAACCTGGGATTTAGCTTCTTACAGGGGTGCCGTAGGCGTAGGTCTCGGGTCAGGACCCGGTACTCAGGACCCGGCCGGCGACGGCGGTCAGCCTGTTCCTTCTGACGGTGAACCGCTCGTTGGAGGTGGGTGTGGGCCAGGTTCCAGGTCTCCTCGCTATGCTGAAGCCAGTCGTTCACTGCAGGGACATTTGTGGGTTCACCCGACCACGGAAACAGAGGTGGTTGAAAGCCCAGGACGCATTGAAAGGGGGTCAGGCCGGTGGAGTGTTTCCGGATGGAATTCTGGGCGTATTCGGCCCAGATCAGGTAACGACTCCAATACTGTTGATGCTGATGGCAATAAGACCGCAGAAAACGGGTCACCTCTTGGTTCATGCGTTCGGCCTGTCCGTTGGATTGCGGATGATACCCCGACATAAGGCTGATATTGACTTGAAGGGTCCTGAAGAAGGCTGACCAGACCTGAGAAGTGAACTGGGGGCCTCGATCGGAAACAATGTCTTCGGGCAAGCCATAATACCGGAACACCTGGTCGCAGAGGTATTCGGCGGTCTGCAGTGCTGTGGGGAGTTTTGTGAGGGGAATTAGACGGCAGGCCTTGGAAAAGCAGTCGATAACAGTGAGGATAGTTGTGTATCCTTCAGAAACTGGGAGATCGGTAATAAAATCGATGGCAATGTCCCACAACGACCTAGGACGTTGTGGAACCGGAAGCGGGTGTAACAGACCGGCAGGTAGTTGACGCAACGACTTCTGAGTGTTGCAGACCCGGCAGTGTTGGACATGGGCTGTGGTGTCAGAGGCTAAGGAGGGCCACCAATAACGGTTCTGGAGTAGCTGGATGGTGGCGGTGATACCTGGATGCCCCGAGCTTGGATGGGCATGAACGATTTCTAGGACCTGGCTCCAGAGGATCTCGGGGACAAAGACTCGGTCAGGTGGACAGCCGGGTGGGACATCTGCGCGGGAATTGATCTGTTCGATTTCTGTGTCGATGTCCCACTGAATGGGGGCGACAACGAGGTTGGGAGCCAGTACTGTTTTGGGGTCTTGTGGTGAGAGCTCGGGGTCACCTTGGCGTGACAGGGCATCTGCCTTTGTATTCTTAGAACCTGGTCGATAAGTGACAGTGAAGTGAAACCGGGTGAAGAATAGCGACCAACGAGCCTGCCTGGGATTTAGCCTCTTTGCGGTACGCAGATACTCCAGGTTCTTATGGTCGGTGAGTACGACGAAAGGATGGAGAGCGCCCTCGAGCCAATGCTGCCACTCCTCGAAAGCGGCCTTCATGGCCAGCAGCTCCCGATCACCCACATCGTAATTTCTCTCGGCAGCATTCAGCTTACGGGAGTAGCATGCACAAGGGTACAGCTTGGGGGGCGAACCTTGACGTTGTGAGAGGATGGCCCCCAGAGCAGCGTTCGAAGCGTCCACCTCAACAATAAACGGTAGTCCGGGGTCAGGATGGTGCAAGATGGGCGCTGTGGTAAAACGTTGTTTGAGCAAGTGAAAAGCCTGGGTGGCAGAGTTATCCCACGGAAGACGATGTGTTCCTTTCTTTACCAGGGAAGTGAGAGGGTTGGCCACGGCACTGAAGTTCCTTGTGAACCGTCGATAAAAGTTAGCAAATCCGAGGAAGCGTTGCAGCTCCTTCAGGGTTGTGGGTCGTGCCCAATCACGGACTGCTTTGACCTTACCCTCATCCATAGCAACTCCGTCTGGGCTGATGACATACCCCAAGAATGAAATGGAGGTCTGGTGGAATTCACACTTCTCGAGCTTGGCGTATAGACGGTGGTGAATGAGTCTCTGGAGGACGGCACGAATGTGCTGCACATGGTCCAAGAGGGTGTCGGAGTAAATCAGGATGTCATCGATGTACACGACGATGGTACGGTGGAGCATGTCTCTGAAGATGTTATTGATAAAAGACTGGAAGACGGAAGGACTGTTCGCCAGGCCGAACGGCATGACCAGGTACTCATAGTGCCCCGTGTTGGTGGAGAAGGCCGTCTTCCACTCGTCCCCTTCCCTAATGCGGATAAGATTGTAGGCACAGCGTAGATCGAGCTTGGTGAAGTGCAGGTAGGTACCAGTGGGAGCGGATAGTGAAACTTTATGGTGATGTCATGCAGGGCACGGTAATCGATACAGGGTCGGAGACCTCCGTCCTTCTTCTGGACAAAGAAGAACCCGGCGGATGCAGGAGACATTGACGGGCGAATTAAGCCCTTAGCAAGCTCCACCTCAATGTATTTCCTCATCGCTTCAGATTCTGGTTGAGAAAGAGGGAAGATACGGCCCTTGGGAGGTACAGAACCGGGTAGCAGGTCGATGGCACAGTCGCTGTCGCGATGAGGTGGGAGCTGAGAGGCTCCAGCTTTGCTAAAGGCCTCTGCCAGATCATGATATTCGGAGGGAAGACCGTTCAAGTCAGCCCTGTCCACGGGTACGGAGATGACCTGGATGGAGGACGGGGCAACGGGAGTGAGGCACTTGGAGTGACAGGACGTGTCCCAGCGGGTAATCTGGTTAGTTCTCCAGTGGATTTGGGGATTGTGTTTGCGGAGCCATGGCAGGCCAAGGATCACTGGGGTGCGTGGACCATGAAAAACATAGAATTGGATTACCTCAGAGTGGAGCGCCCCTGTCTGCAGCTGGAGTTCCTGGGTGAGGTGAGAGATTTGACCAGAGCCTAATGGCCTTCCGTCGATGGCTTCGACTGCGAGGGAGGAAGAGCAACGAGTTAGAGGAATGTTGTGAAGACGGGCAAAGTCTGTTGAAACAAAATTCCCAGCGGCGCCAGAGTCTACCAGAGCTCTGGTGGGTATCCGCTTGCCGTTCGTCGTTATGACTAGGTTGATGAACTGGTCGAGGTCCCTGCCCTCGTCACGACAGGCTAATTCTGACTGTAGACCGTGGTTCAGGCCTCTTCGGAAAATTTTCTTGAGCGTGTCATCGTTCCAGGAAGTCTGTGCGGCCAGGGTGCGATGCGAGAGAGCATACTCGGCAGCGGTTGATCTTCCTTGCGTGAGCTCCAACAAGCGATCGCCGGCGCTCTTTCCCTCCCTGGAATGCTCAAAGACCTCCCTGAAGCATTGGAGAAACACAGAGAAGGATGGGAAAGCGGAACCATCTGGTCTCCATACGGCCGTTATCCATTCCAACGCTCTCCCTGTCAATAAGGAACACACAAATGCAATCCTCCCCGTGTCAGTCGAATACAGAGCCGACTGTTGCTCAATGTACAGAGAACATTGGAGGATAAAGCCCTTGCATCTGTCGGGATTCCCATCGAACTTCTCCGGAAGTGCAAGACGAGGAGTCGCGGTGGGCGTGACCAGCGCCGGGCTGACAACAGCGGCGACGGCAGGTGGAGATGGCGGCTCCGCTGACGAAGCTTGGAGACTCTTCGTGATCAGCTTGGGCTGAATAGGCGGCAGACAAACTTGACATAGGTGCTGGATCGGGATGTGGCGAAGTTTTCTGTTGCGAATCACCAGACTCAGATTGATCCATTTGCAGCGTAAGTTTATTGAGAGAATAGTCAAACAGGCAGAGGTCAATGACAGCAAACTCAGCACCAGAGGCAAGGCTTAATCGGGGCAGAAGGGGTCTGCCTAATTCCAGGCAGAAGATCAGGACAGGCAGCAGACAGGCAAGGACCGTGAACCAGGCAGAGGTAGCGTAGGCAGGCAGCAGGCTAGGAGAAATCAGAGACAGAAGGGGTCGAGAAGCAGTCAGACAATCACTAGGTATAACGATTGGTAGTGTTCAAAAAAGCAAAACAAAACTTTGCACTGAGAGCTGCTAGTGGTGCGGTTAAATAGCCTGGTAGATAGGCTGCAGCTGGGCATGGTGATTTGAGTCATTAGAGAGGCTTATGGGGAATGTAGTGCAAGTGAAGATCAGTACTCGGGCGAGGGCGCTCTCTGTTGGCCAGAGACAGAGGTTGTTGAGTCCGGGATCGTGACAATAATAAAACATCATCTGCATATAATGAAATGTTATTCTCTGTACCATGCCATGTAATACCTCTAAAATTTGACGACTGACGGAGCGCAGCAGCCAAGGGTTCAATTGATGGGGCGAATAACAAGGGAGAGAGAGGGCACATTTGCCTGGTGCCCTGGTGTAGGGGGGGAATATGCAGAGTGTTCATTGTTTGTGCACACTGAAGCAACCAAGGAGGTATATAACAATCTAATCCACGAGATTAAGTCTGCAGGACAACCAAACTGTTTAAGAGTGTTAAAAAGGTATTCCCACTAGGTATATCTACTCTATCGAATGCCTTTTCAGCGTCGAGAGAGATTACTGCTTCAAGTGCTTAAGGGGAGAGTTTCTGTATTGAAGGACTCATTATAAACAGCCACAAGAACCGGTCCCAGTAAAGCTGCAAGCTTTTTATAAAATTATATCGGGAATCCATCAGGTCCCGGAGCTTTACTGCTCTGCATTGCCGCAATAGCCTGTGCAACTTCTGCTGCAGCCACAGGTCAGCCCAGAACAGAGATAAGGTCAGAATTAATAGTTGGTAAATCCATTTATTTAAAGAAGGAGTCTAAAATTGCAGAATCATTAGGATACTCTGAAGTGTATAGGGTAGATAAAAATTGACAAAGCTGTCATTATAATATATTTTAGAGTATATACCATGGATCCAGATGGGGCCTTAATATGAGTTATCATTTTAGAATTATTTGATTGACGAGACTGAAAAGCCAGTAATTTACTCTTAAAGCTCCAGTAGGTCACTTTTGTAAACAAATATTTGTTAAAACCGTCATTATGTCCTGACAGTAGAATATGAGACAGATAATCTGTGGAAAAAATCAAGCTCCTCTGGCTCCTCCCTGTGGTCCTATTGCCATTTGCAGAAATACACCGCTCCCGGTCAGAAACAACCAATCAGAGCCAGGAGGAATGTCTTAGCAATGTCAATCACGCTCGTGTACGCGCTGATCACCCCTCCCTTGCACAGCGCGAGCGCGTACTGTCTCCTCTCCTGTTCGAACTCGTTCATCCAAATGAACGAATCTTTTTTCCGAGTCATTTCGTTCATTCAATGAACGAAATGACTCGCAAAAAAGATTCGTTCATTTTGAACAAGTCTTTTTCGGAGTCATTTCGTTCATTCAACGAACGGAATGACTCGAAAAAAGATTTGTTCATTTTGAAACAGGAGAGGAACGTGCATCACAGAACAGAGCAAGGCGAGCAATTTGTGCTTATAAAACTTAAAGTTTTGTATTTATTTTTGAAATGACCGATCGTTTCGCTAGATAAGACCCTTATTCATCGTCTGGTATCGTTTAAAGCCCTTTGAAGCTGCACTGAAACTGTCATTTGGTCCTTGAAACGTTTGTGTCGTCCATTATAGAGAAAAAGCCTGGAATGTTTTCATCAAAAACTTTCATTTCTTTTCGACTGAAGAAAGAAAGACATGGACATCTTGGATGACATGGGGGTGAGTAAATTATCAGCAGAAGTTTTTTTTAAAAGTGAACTAATCCTTTAACGTTATTTTACTAGCTATGTATAACTTATAGAAAGAGTGCAACGTTATAAAGTTACATGTATTGCAAAATACATAATGATTTGAGGACCAAGTTTGTAGTCAAAGTATGGGCAGGCCATAGTCAATGTAAAGCATATTGTTGATGTTTCGTCCCTATTAGTGAATGTTCCATAACTGTTTATAATCCGCCATCATCGGTTGTCCTGTTTACTAGCCTGCGCGTTCACGGCAGGCTCCGCTGTGGGGGAGGAGCTGTGGAGGGAGGGCTGTAGCGCAGCAGAGAGCAAGGGGGTTGGACCTGTAAGTTGTGCTTGTTCAAATTTTCAGGCTAAGTCAACATTTTCTCAAAACTCCCTACTGCAACTTTAATAACCTCTTAATACTCTTAATAAGCCAGTAATAACCTCTTCTATTCATGTGTAGCTGACAGGAAGTTATACTCGGACTGAAGACTTATTCTTTCGTTATATAAGCGAGGGCAGTATGGCGTACTGTTCATCCAGCATGTTAATAGCTTCTGAAATATTTCTGAGCTTAGAGAGTTCTTGCTTTTTAGCATAACAGGAGAAAGTGATTATTTTGCCCCCCAAATACACTTTCAGTGCCTCCCACAGTACATATCTAGATATATCATGCATGTCATTTAGCTCCAAGTAAATATGTATCTCTTTAGTTAGATAAATAATGAATTCTTCATCTGCCAAAAGCAAAGGATTTAGTCTCTAGGGTTTAAAGGAAGAATGCTGAGTTGGTAAACTAAGCACAAAAGAAGAGGGGGCATGATCAGATATAACAATGGTATGATACATATTAGATGAGACAAAGGGCACGAGACTCTTATCCACTAAGAAAAAATCAATGTGGCTATACGAGTGAATGGACAGGAGAGAAAAAGGAGAATGTTCTGGAGGAAGGGAAAATAAATCTCCAGGGGTCTAATAGTCCAAATTGGTCACAGAAATTCTTAATGTTTATAGCTGCCTTAGAAGGCTGTATGACTTTAAAGGAGTATCTATCCAGCGATGTGTTCAGAACACAGTTTAAGTCCCCACATATAATTTATGCATAATCGTCAGCAGGTGGACATGTGAAGACTTTGCTGAAAAAGTTGCTATCATCAAAGTTTGGGGCATAAATGTTAACAAGGATAACTTGCCTGTAGAGCAGGCGGCCTGTGACGATAACAAAGCGACCAGAGGGGTCACTAATAACCTTTTCACTGGTAAAAGAAATGCTCTTCCTGATGAGAATAGCTATACCTCTGCCTTTTGCATTGAAGCTCGACTGGAATACCTGTCCTCCCCAACTCTGCGCTTTGTTTAATTACATCTGAGTTATAAATATGGGTTTCTTGTAGAAAAACAATGTCTGTGCTTAATTGTCGTAAGTGAGAAAAAAATCGTATTTCTTTTAATGGCATTGTTCATGCCTTTCACGTTCCACGTTATAAAATTTACATCACATTTATTAAACTTGGACATGTTATCAGAAAGTAATTGTAAATGAATAAGGCAAATATACTGACCAAAGTCCAACTTTAAATTAGTCCCCTTTGTTCTAATCACCCACTCGAGCCATAAGGTACCCGCGCTCAGCGGGAAGTTGTATTAAGCAAAAGTGGAGACGTACATTCTCTGCCGTGATGTGCATTCCTACTCACTTGCTGAAGGGGGGACAATTCCCTTCACAAATTCCAAAGCCCGCTACGGAGAGTCAAACATTTTTTTAGTTCTGTCATGATTGATCCGTAGACGCGCAGGGAAAAGAAGGCCGAATTCAATTCCCACTCCTCTGAGTTCAGCATTTACCTGGTTAAAAGTCGCTCGCCGCTTTGCGACCTCAGCACTGACATCCGGGTAAAAGTGTATACGCGACCCTTTGTGTAACACCTGTCCCCTTTCCCGTGCCAACAGAGAATCAGTTCCCTCACCTGGTAGTGATGCACTCGCAAGATGAACGGTCTGGGGGCTTGATTGGCTTTCGGCAGGGGAGCTAGGGAGCAGTGAGCCCTGTCCACCTCCGGCTTTTTGGCAAAACTCTGTTCACCGAATACCTTGAGTAACAAGTGCTTCAATAAATGCAGATGGATGTGAGCCCTCAGGGATTCCGATCACACGAATATTGTTCCTCCTGGATCGATTTTCCAAATCATTGAGTTTGGCCCTTAGTTTTTTGTTATCTTTCGACACCGCTACGTAGTACGTAGACTCCAGGGCTGTAACACGACGATCCACGTCAGTAAGGGATTCTTCCACATCCTTCAGTTCTTGCTCTAGTAATGAAGTTTTCACCCGAGAGGTAGATGATTTAAGCTCAGATCTAATACCGCCAAGGAGTTTTCTGATATCCCCCTGGCTCGAGGCGGCCCCGTCCACACTCTGCGTATTGCCAGCATCCTCAGTAATATCGGCCGTCTTTTTAAGGTTGTTTCTCTGCATGTTTCCTACTGAGGGTCGCGAATAGTATTTCAAACTATGTCACCCAATAAGTGCTAAATATGTTGTTAAATAAGAAATGTGCGGAGCAGAAAACTTTACGACTTCTCACGTTTTATTTTATTTACTCACCCTCAAGTTTTTCTGACTAAACCAGTATGAATTTCTTTCTTCTGGTGAACACAAAAGAAGATATTTTGAAGAATGTTGGTAACCAAACAGTTGCTGGTCCCTATTGACTTCCATAGTAGGAAATAAAAAAGTCAATGGGGACCAGAAATGGTTTGGTAACCACAATTCTTCTAAATAACTTGTGTGTGTTCAACAGAACAAAGAAACATACAGGTTTAGTCAGAACAATTTGAGGGTGAGTAAATGACAGAATTTTAATTTTTGAGTGACTACTATCCTTTTAAATAATGTAGTGAACTAATGTTAACAAATGAAACCTTATTGTAAGTGTTACCAGTGTCTTTTTAAATTAGAAGTATGTTGCAAATTTTTTTTTTTTTAATTTAATGTTTATTTTGAATATTAAAATAAAAAGTATATTTGGCATCAAATATCCATACGGTGTCTTCAAGTATTTGTTTCAAAAAGAATATGAAGTGAAAATTCTCATAATAGCCTAAAGTCAAAAACACTATAATATTACATTGTTTAAAATGAATACCAATAAATAATCGGATCATGTATTTTTCGTAATTAAGGTATTATTAAATATTGTACATATATAAATAATCCATGATATATCCATCAAATAGCTAGTACACAAATATACATCAAACAAAAAGAGCTGAAAAAAAATAGGTGGCTCTAATAAGACCCACTCTAAACCATATATGGTTCACGTTCACTTCCGGCCTGAAACATGTGGTCTGGATTGCGTGTCCTGAAAGGTGTGTGAGCGCTGCCAGGTTGCAGCTGGATATATCGCAAAACTTCTGTTATAATCAATAATGTTGTCTATGCGGTGTAATGATCTCTTATTGACATCTTGTTTATACTTGTTGGTTATAATTAAAGAATTGATGAGCATGCAGAATTCGTGCTGAACAAACTCTCCACTGTGTTTAGCAGATTCTGGCTAACCTAAATACCTCTGATTGGTCATTGTATTCACACCCTAATCAGACATGTCTGTGATTGGCTACAAAGCTAAACGCTGCAAAAACACATTTTAAATAAAAACCTTTGACACTCTTCACCAGCGGGTACCGGTATGGCATAACGGCAGGTATCGTCACATTAAATTATCAAATAAATCTTTGGTGGGACAAAGATTCATTTTGACTGCCAAAAAAATTTCAAAACAGGAAAGGCCCACCTGAGAAGTGTTATACATACAGGACCAGATCATTTTAAAAAGACTAAGAGTGGGTAATACAAAACATAATTCTACACTTCATATAATAGGAAAACACAGTACAGGATTATGTGAACAATGCCAAGTAAAGACAGTTGATCATATGTTGTTATTCTGTCCTAGGTATGGACAGGAATGAACTACAAAGAGAACTACACAGCATAGGATGCAAAGAATTTACAATAAGCAACATATTAAACAAAACAAGGATCCAGTTAAATAAAGGTTTTTTTTTTTTTAAATGAATTAAGCACAGTGGACTTAAGAATAAAATATAGATCTCATCATGTACACCTAGACTGAAATCACTTCACACGACTCACAACAGCACAGGAGGTAGTGGTATGCAACTAAAAAGCTGGTATGCGACCCACCAATAAATCCACATGTGGCGGTAAGCGGTATAGGATGTTACTTCATCTTATCGTGATAATTGTCGACTACGCCACCCTGAATAAATCAGAGAATATCAAAATAACCCAGCAGTTAGAACTAGGTCACACAGTTTCATGTGTGTCAGGAAGGTCAGGAGACATGTACAAACAATTTACAAAAATAGTGTTTATTGACGTATAAAAGATAGTTCAAAATAGTATGTTCTTTTTAAAAAAAAAAAGGAGCGCACAGCGCTACATGCACAAATAATGGCAATTAACAAGAGAGGTAATCACAGCGGGCAATATATAATGGCCACATGAGCAATCCTCTACCCACGAGGGTAGGAGGCGCAGCAAGATCTACAAAGCACAATTCACAGGTTATACAAACAAACAATATACCAAACCACCAGGCTGAGTCTGCCGGCGGAAGTACCACTTAATGGCTTTTCCAAAAGCGCAATCCTACTCACGCACACACGTCACCGTACACTAGATCACACACACAGGCACTCCAAAAAGTGTCACCCACTGCAACACCACCACTATCACCATGCACGAGAAGGTCCTTCCGCCTGGCCACCTCAGTTCCTGAGAAAACAAATACACTTGAGTTTAATAAAACCCCAAAATAACACAAAAAAAAAAAAAAAAACACAAACAAGACAAAATAAAAATATGCAACAATCAAGGTCGATAATGACACACCCATTTAGATGACAGCAAAATCTAACAACATACACACAGCTGAACTAAGGAAAATAAATACAGAAAAATCAAGCTGATGCAGCACACACACACTGGTTCTCGTACAATTGACAGTCAGTTATAACTTTGCGATCACTCTAAAAGGAAAAGGAAGTAGACGATGAGAATCCTGCTGCTGGCCCACGGCGCGATCGCAGCGTAAACACGTTGTTCTCAAATGCACTCAGGTTAAAGCGCAATTCACTGCAAAAAACAGGAGGAAGCTCGTGCTGAAGACGAGAGCGAAGAACGGTCCGGAGGATGAGAGAGAAGACCCACGCCTTAAAGAAAGCGAGATGTTACTAATGCTCTTTTACTACAATTTCCATCCATCTTACATAACACTTACCACAAGAGAATATTCCTCACATATAATTCCCTCTGGCTACTGTTTACAGCAATCATCAAGACCGCCGATTAACTGGGGTACAGGAAGCAACACATTAATAGTAACATAGCGACCCACTATTACCGCACCCCAGTACTCAATACAGAGACAGAACATACCTGAAGGGTGAACAGACACTCACTCTGAACTGATAACGTGCACCGTCGGAAAAGTGCTGATGGACAGCTACAATTTGAAGGGATGACAACACATCAGTAGTGTTCTAAACACCTGATTTAAACCAGACGCTATCAACACATACCTGCTGAGACTCGAGTGAATGACGCACGCGGGGCGGAGCAAAGACGTGACGTATCTCCGGATACAGCCAACCCGCATTAAATAGATCATACTCTCCCCTGATAGGACACCAAAACTGTCAATCACTTAAAGGGATCCTCCACCAGTTTTTCTTATTAAACTATGTTATTCCCTTAACTAAGACGAGTTGATACATACCTCTCTCGTCTCAGTGCGTGCACTATATCGCTCTGTATTGCCGCAAAACTATGTTAGCTCTTAGCTTAGCCCATGCATTAAATATGGGCCAAGCAGAGAAGCGACCAAACACTTCCACGTTTTCCCTATGTAAACACAGTTACTAGAGTAGTGTAACTTGACCTGGGCTGGTGACACAAAATAAACCGTTGCGCTTTTCTAAGCGTTTAAAATTGATGACTATATTGTATGGCGGAATACCATAACAAGTGCTTTTGAGCACTTCGACTTGGCGCAATAATATCTTCACTCGTGAAAAGTCCTCTTACCGGCTCCCGCTTCTTCTCCCCCTCCCTCTGACATTTCCGTCAATACAACCAACGTGACTTTTACTACCTGTGCTATTAGCAAACTGCAGATCATTTGCAATGGCGGACTTTGTAGATGATTATGACTTCTTTGTAGCAGACCCAGAGCCATATCTGTTTGAACCCGAGTACACGGAGGAGGAATTAGCTCTTATGGACCGTGAGAGGCAAGAAAGATATGATCCAGAACAGACCGGACCTGGCGAAAGACCGGTGCATGTCACGTTGGTTGTATTGACGGAAATGTCAGAGGGAGGGGGAGAGGAAGCGGGAGCCGGTAAGAGGACTTTTCACGAGTGAAGATATTATTGCGCCAAGTCGAAGTGCTCAAAAGCACTTGTTATGGTATTCCGCCATACAATATAGTCATCAATTTTAAACGCTTAGAAAAGCGCAACGGTTTATTTTGTGTCACCAGCCCAGGTCAAGTTACACTACTCGAGTAACTGTGTTTACATAGGAAAAACGTGGAAGTTTTTGGTCGCTTCTCTGCTTGGCCCATATTTAATGCATGGGCTAAGCTAAGTGCTAACATAGTTTTGCGGCAATACAGAGCGATATAGTGCACGCACTGAGACGAGAGAGGTATGTATCAACTCGTCTTAGTTAAGGGAATAACATAGTTTAATAAGAAAAACTGGTGGAGTATCCCTTTAACTGATTATGTGTTCTTCCACACAGAAGAATGTGTTGTGTAACCTTAGTGAAAATATATATATATATATACTAAAATGTATTTGAAATACATTTATTTTATGCTAAGTATACTACAATTACATATTTATGTACTTAATATAAATACCCTGCAATTGTATTTTTGGTTTACTAAATTGGTATACTTAAAGTCCACACGGCCCCGGGGGATTAATAAAGTACTTCTGAAGCAAAGTGACGAGTTTGTGTAAGAAACATTTTCATATTTAAAACTTTATAAAGTAAAATAACTAGTTTCCGGCCAAACGAACATACGGATTCGACTTAAGTGTAAAGTGCAACTTATGCGAGTAATGCGACGTACTGCTGATATTTATGCTTGATGGATAGATGCACTTTTTTGAGCTTCAATCTGATGGTTGCAATCAACTGCCATTATAAAGCTCGGAAGCGTCAGGGTGTTTATTAATATTACTCCAATTATATACGTCTGAAAGAAGTCATATACACCTATGATGGCTTGAGGGTGAGTAAATCACAGGATAATTTTCATTTTAAAGTGATCTACTCCTTTAATATACTTTAGTTATCCGGAAACAGTGCTGAAGTTCAACTAAAGATATTCTTAAGTATACTTGATTGTGCTAAAGTGGAACTAGTGCAAGTATACTTTAGGTACACTTTAAATATCTTGCATTTAAATACTGATAATACAGAGATCATACTATCCTTACCAATAGTGATATTAAACACATTTTAAGGCTTAATATTAGGAAATGTGCAATAAAGATGTACTCCAAATAAAGTTGAATTACATTTATATCTGTCACGATTCATAAATTCACTGCTTTCTTCGTGTCTTGTGTATTTGTTGTTATGTGTGTGTGAGCATGTGTGAGAGGGCGTTACCGCTCGTTCCACTCTGATCAGCACGCCAGCTGATCTCATTCCCTGCACCAGCTGCTGCCAATTCACTCACATATATAAACTCATCACACTCTCCCCTCTTTGTCAGATCGTTTGTTTGGTGTCTTCCGTGTGGTGTATCGTGTGCCCGTCTGGTGTATCGTGTGCCCGTCTGCAGTCCTGTCCTGGTTCGAGTTCCTGTTCGGTGTCTTCGTGGTTTTCGTCTCGTCTGGATTTCACCTGCACTGGATTATTCACCACCACTCTGCACCAGCACGCTGATCACCGAGTCCCTGCGCTACAAGCCCACCCGTGTTCCTGTACTGTGTATCTGCTGACCTCACAATAAACGAGTGACTTGCATCCTTGCTTCCGTCTAGTGATTGTGACATAACGATCTGACCAACATGGAAGCAGCAAGCGGAACCTCCTCTTCGCTGGACGAATTCATCAGATCCAGCAGTTCACGGATGGATTCCCAGGAGAGGAGTATGAACGAGTCGGGTCGTGCTATTCAAGCTCTTGTGGCGCAGGTGTCCGAGCTCACCCAGCGATTCCAACTTATGCAAGTTCCCACTGCGCCACCCCCACCGCCCGCTCCCCCCGTACCACCAGAGAATGTCCCCCAGTCAGAGCCCCGCCTACCGGTGCCCGAGTCATACAACGGTGAGCCTAACTTTTGCAGAGCCTTCTTAACACGCTGTTCAATGGACTTTTCTCTGCAGCCCAGGACCTTTGCGGAGGAACGAAGCAAGGTCGCGTTTGTGCTCACGCTGCTGACTGGGAGGGCAGCTCTATGGGGGACGGCGGTGTGGGAGAACCAAGATCCATGCTGTTCCTCATTCCAGACACTCGCCGCCGAAATGAAGAGAGTTTCGACCGCGCGGTCGCGGGAAGAGAAGCGGCACGGATTCCCGCGGACCTTAAGCAAGACGAAAAATCTGTATCGGACTACTCGATTGAGTTTCGGACTCTGGCGGCTGAGTGTCAGTGGAACGAGAAGGCGCAGTGGGATATGTTCCTGTATGGGCTGGCTGACCGCGTCCAGAGAGAGATTTATGCTCTGGATTTACCTACCACTCTCAATGGTTTAATCGAACTGGCGCTCCGTGTGGATTCCCGACTTTCCCGGGTCGAACGACGGAGACCTCCCGCGCGGGGGTCTGGAGCGGTGGCGTATCCGCGAGCCAGCGGCGGGGACGCGGTCAGCCCAGTTTACGACCAAGAGCCCATGCAGGTCGGGCGAGCTCGGCTTTCCCGGGAGGAGAAGGAGAGGCGGAGATCCCAAGGCCTTTGCCTTTACTGTGGCACAGCGGGACATTTTGCTTTCAACTGCCCGGTAAAAGGGCAAGCCCGGCAGTAAATCTGAGGCTACTGTCGGGTGGGATCTCCGCTGAGAAGACCTCATCAACATCTACACTCCTCCCGGTAAGACTCAGTTGGTCAGCCCACATTCACGACTGTCGAGCACTACTGGACTCTGGGGCGGAAGGTAATTTCATGGACTACACATTCGCACTCAAGATTTAGGTTCCCCTTCTGCCTCTCACCCGTACCATCGCAGTTCACGCTCTCAACGGCCAAAGACTTCCCACTATTTCCTTCACCACTGGACCCATCACACTCAGCATATCTGGCAATCAAACGGAAATTATCTCCTTCTACATTCTGGCCTCCCCCCTCGCACCCATTGTTTTAGGACACCCCTGGCTCATTGAACATAATCCCAAAATAGACTGGCAGCAGAGATCTGTATCAGAGTGGAGCAGTAAATGTCATGAGTCCTGTCTTGTGTCTGCTTGTCCGTCTGTTTCTGTTTCTACGTTTCAGGAGGAAGCAGTGCATTTGTCAAACGTGCCCACGGAGTATCTAGACCTGAAGGAGGTGTTCAGTAAGTCTCGTGCTGCTTCTCTCCCTCCGCATCGTCCCTATGACTGTGCTATAGAGTTACTACCAGGTACGTCTCCGCCTAAGGGCAAGTTATATTCACTTTCTGTTCCAGAAAGAGAGGCTATGGAGAAATATATTTCTGATTCTCTGGCATCGGGGTTCATCCGTCCTTCCTCTTCTCCAGCGGGGGCGGGGTTCTTTTTTGTGGGAAAGAAGGACGGATCCCTGCGACCTTGTATTGACTACCGGGGGCTGAACAGCATCACGGTAAAGAATACTTATCCTTTGCCGCTGATGTCTTCAGCCTTCGAGAGGTTGCAGGGAGCGTCGATCTTCACAAAGTTGGATTTACGTAATGCTTATCATTTGGTCCGCATCAGGAAGGGGGATGAATGGAAGACTGCTTTTAATACCCCCAGGGGGCACTTTGAATACTTGGTCATGCCTTTCGGGTTGTCCAACTCCCCAGCAGTCTTCCAGGCACTCGTCAATGACGTGCTGCGAGATATGGTCGACCAGTTCATATATGTCTACCTGGATGACATATTGATCTTTTCTTCTTCTCTCCAGGAACACGTGCAGCACGTCCGACGAGTGCTTCAGAGGTTGCTAGAGAATGGGCTTTTTGTCAAGGCGGAGAAATGTGCGTTTCATGCACAGTCTGTTCCTTTCTTAGGGTACATTGTGTCGTCTGAGGGAATGCGTATGGATCCTGAGAAGGTTAAGGCTGTGGTGGATTGGCCAAGTCCAGATTCCCGTAAGGCCCTACAGAGGTTTCTGGGGTTCGCCAATTTTTACCGGTGGTTCATTCGCAATTTCAGCCAACTAGCCTCGCCTCTGACCGCCTTGACCTCCCCCAGAACTACGTTCAGGTGGTCAGACGCAGCTGAAGCTGCGTTTGCCAAACTGAAAGGCCGCTTTGTTTCAGCCCCCATCCTGGTTACCCCTGATCCATCACGTCAGTTCGTGGTGGAGGTCGATGCGTCAGAGGTGGGGGTAGGTGCAGTGTTATCCCAACGTTCTCCTACAGACGACAGAGTGCATCCATGCGCGTTTTTGTCTCACCGTTTGTCCCCTGCCGAACGTAATTATGATATTGGTAATAGAGAGTTGTTGGCAGTCAAGTTAGCGTTGGAGGAATGGCGCCACTGGTTAGAAGGGTCGGGGGTACCTTTTATCGTCTGGACCGACCATAAGAATCTGGAATACATTAGAACCGCTAAAAGATTAAACTCTAGGCAGGCTCGGTGGGCACTTTTTTTCGGACGTTTTGACTTTACTCTCTCGTACCGCCCGGGTTCTAAGAACATCAAACCCGATTCTTTATCGCGCATTTTTGACCGTTCCGATCGCCCGTCTACTCCCGAGTGCATTTTTCCAGAGACCTTAATTATCTCTACACTCACATGGGAGGTCGAATCGAAGGTCAAGACGGCCTTACAAGGGGTAACGCCTCCGGTCGGTTGTCCACCGAACCGTTTATTTGTGCCAGAGAAATTACGGTCCGACGTCATTCAATGGGGGCATTGTTCCAACGTGGCTTGTCATCCAGGAGTTAGTCGCACCACATCTTTAGTCAGGCAACGATTTTGGTGGCCACGCATGGCTCGCGACGTTCACAGTTTTGTTTTGGCTTTCTCAGTTTGTGCCACTGGTAAGACTTCCAATCGACCCCCAGATGGGCTCCTTCAACCGCTGCCGGTCCCTTCGAGACCCTGGTCCCATATCGCTCTAGATTTTGTCACCGCCCTCCCACCCTCTCAGGGTAACACGGTAGTTTTGACCGTGGTGGACCGGTTCTCGAAGGCGGCCCATTTCATTCCCTTGCCCAAATTACCCTCAGCCAAGGAGACAGCGTTAACAGTTGTTAACCACGTCTTTCGGTTACATGGCCTCCCGACAGACGTGGTTTCCGACAGAGGACCCCAATTTGTGTCTAAATTTTGGCAGGAGTTTTGTAGATTACTGGGTGCGACTGTGAGTCTGTCCTCAGGGTTTCATCCCCAGAGCAATGGTCAAACTGAGAGAGCCAACCAGGATTTGGAGAGAACGTTGCGATGTCTGGTCTCCAAGAATCCTTCCTCATGGAGCCAACAACTGTCAATGGTGGAGTACGCCCACAATTCGTTACCAGTGTCATCCACGGGCCTATCTCCGTTTAAGTGTAGTCTAGGTTACCAGCCACCAATTTTTCCTAGTCTGGAATCCGAAGTCGCGGTCTCCTCCGCCCACGCTTTCGTCCAGAGGTGTCGTCGCACTTGGACTAGAGCCCGTGAGACTCTAATCCAGGTGGGAGCGCGCACCAAGGCCAAGGCCGATCGCCACCGGTCTAGACCTCCCGTATACTCCGTCGGTTCCAAAGTGTGGCTTTCTACCAAGAACATTCCTCTCCGCTCCGTTTCTAATAAGCTTGCTCCCAAATTCATTGGCCCGTTCACTGTCACCAAGATCATTAGTCCGGTGGCAGTCCGCCTTAACCTCCCTCCAGTGTACAGGAGAATCCATCCCGTTTTTCATGTATCCAAAATCAAACCCGTATTTCATTCTCGCATTAATCCGCCTGCCCCGGTTCCCCCACCGCCGCGACTCGTAGAAGGGGAACCCACATATTCGGTGAATCGTATTCTGGACTCAAGGCGGAGGGGACGTGGAGTCCAGTACTTGGTGGACTGGGAAGGTTACGGTCCAGAGGAGGGAAGTTGGGTGCCTGCTAGAGACATCCTGGATCACTCCCTTATTGATGATTACAATCGGCAGGTAAGGGAGTCTGGGGACGTCAGGACACGTTCCTAGGAGGAGGGGTACTGTCACGATTCATAAATTCACTGCTTTCTTCGTGTCTCGTGTATTTGTTGTTATGTGTGTGTGAGCGTGTGTGAGAGGGCGTTACCGCTCGTTCCACTCTGATCAGCACGCCAGCTGATCTCATTCCCTGCACCAGCTGCTGCCAATTCACTCACATATATAAACTCATCACACTCTCCCCTCTTTGTCAGATCGTTTGTTTGGTGTCTTCCGTGTGGTGTATCGTGTGCCCGTCTGCAGTCCTGTCCTGGTTCGAGTTCCTGTTCGGTGTCTTCGTGGTTTTCGTCTCGTCTGGATTTCACCTGCACTGGATTATTCACCACCACTCTGCACCAGCACGCTGATCACCGAGTCCCTGCGCTACAAGCCCACCCGTGTTCCTGTACTGTGTATCTGCTGACCTCACAATAAACGAGTGACTTGCATCCTTGCTTCCGTCTAGTGATTGTGACAATATCAGTAAGTCAGTAAGTGATATGTCAGAAAAATGCTTATGTAGTATGTAGTAAGCGAATGCTTATGTAGTATACTCAGTATGAAATAAATGTATTTTATATACATTTTGGTATAGATTTTTTCACTATGGGAAACATGCGTGTGTCACAGTTGTGTTCTGTTTAGTGTGGTTTCATTGGACCTGTCTGCCTATCTTCATGTCACTTGTCATCATCATTATCAGTTCATCTTTATCACCTGTGTTTAGTTAATCATCATCATCATCATCTGTTTCACCTGTGTTCTGTCAATCAATGTTCATCTGTTTGTATTTAGTTCCCTTCTGTTCAGTCAGTCTTGGTCCGTTCTCCATTGTACTAAGTGTGTGTGAACTTTCTGCCTGTCTGTACCTGTCTGTACCTGTCTGTACCTGTCTGTACCTGTCTGTATTACATTATTGTAAGTAAACGTTCGCATTGGAACTTTGGACACCTCATTTACTTCTGCCTGCACCACAACGTGACAAAAGAACGGACCCCAGAATGGACGATAGGGCAAGAATTATCGCCATGGCTCAGGAGAGCCAAAACTTTTTGTCCTTTTCCAAGGACTTTTTCTACCTTGCCGTCACCAGCGCCCTCGACGATGAGAGCCTAAGGACCTTGTTCCTGATCGGGGCCACGTTCAACAACCCCTTTGACCTCCCTGACACCACCGGACTGAACTGGAAGGAGACCGTCCTCCGGTATCTGGATAGCGTCAGGCCTCGATCAGGAACACAGCCAGACACAAGGCCTTTTCACATAATGCCCTCGTCTTCAGCCAAGATGGCCGCAGCCACGCCGATACCTATTCCTGTCCCTGTTCCAGGGTCTCGTCCAGCCGAGACCACCCGTCCAGAGTCTCGTCCCGCCGAGACCACCCGTCCAGAGTCTCGTCCCCCCAAGTCCCAACGAGACCACCCATCCAGAGTCTCGTCCTGCCGAGTCCACCCGTCCAGAGTCTCGTCCCGCCGACACCACCCATCCAGAGTCTCGTCCCGCCGAGCCCGAGCCTGTTCTCGTCATGCCCGCCGAGCCAGAGACTGTTCACGTCAGTCCTGCCGAGCCTGAGCTTCACGTCAGTCCTGCCGAGCCTGAGTCTTCTTTCCACTAGCCTGAGTCTTCTGTCCGTGAGTCCTGAGTCTGTCTCCAAACCTGAGTCTGTCCCCGAGCCAGAATCAGAGTCTGAATTCCCACCCAGCCTCCCTCTCCCACCTCCTCCCATCTACCACCTCTCAAACCTTCTTCCACCATTGCCTGTCACCCTACCAACTTCGGGGAGGTGGAGTCACCGTGGGTCTACCAACCTGCAGCTCCAACATGGTCGGTGGATCCCCAGTCTCCGCCTCCAACCTCCACAACCAGGACTCTACCTCGGCCTGTCGATCTATCAGCTCCACCTTGGCTCCTTTCTCCCTCAGCTCCACCATGGTCCATCAGTTCCGCCAGGCTCCCTCCTCCCCCTGGATCCACCTTGTTCACTCGTCGACCTACCCTCACCTCTGGACTGCACTCCTCTGGCTATGCCTCATCCCTTCGTCCCCACGGCTCCGTTGGACTCCTCACTCCCTTCTGTTCCTCCTTGGTCCTCACTCCCTCTGTCTCCACCCTGCCCTTCTGTGTCCCCGCCTGCACCTCAGTCGCCAGAGCCAGCGGCGCCGCCATGTCCCGCCGGATCCCGCATCACCAAGGCTCGTCAGCTCTCCGGCTCCACCCTGGTCTCCTCTCCCACCTGCTGTGCCCCCATCAGTTGGGCCCCTGGAGTTGTCAGCCCTGCCTCCACCATGGCTCATCCCTCCATCGTCCCTGCCCTGGCTTCCTGCACAGCCTGCTCCGCCCTGGCCGCCTGCATCGTCTGCTCCGCCCTGGTCCCTCCAGCCTTCTGTCTACCCTCACCTGCTCTTCGTCCTCCTCCTGAGTCCCCTCCCTCCCTCCGCAGTTGGTCTATCTACGGCACGAGGATGCGATGTCAAAATCGGGGAATGTTTGAAAATTATCGGGGGTTGGGAGGTGCTCGTAACGCACTCAGCTCGACTCCTAATTCCTCTCACACAATGACCATACGAGTATCAACGATTTCTACACGATTTCTCCAGAGAGAAAAAAATGACCTATGAGCTCCTACAAGAGCAGGAAATAAACAGCTGTGCCCTATAGAGAATGATGCGATCATAAGCATTTGATTAAGGAGTTAGTCGGAAAGTGTATGATGCCTACTGTTTTAAAATCTGTTAAAATTTTGAACCTTTAACCTTATTACAAGATCTGAGGTACCATTCATGTCTCTATACAGTGTGGCAAGAATCAAATGCTAAAGTTCAGTAAGGTTGAGGCTTTGTTCAAATCCCTGCCTTAGCAAACAACGCTACGGTTGCTAAGAGCTAAAACACAGGGACACTGGAAATCACACAAGCAAGAGTGTTTATCAGAACTCACTGAACCATAACAGGATGCCAGTGTACTCATTACACAGTGAAATGATCAGGGTCACGTGAACATCAATTAAACGGCCAATAAAGATGTTGCTTCATTATTTCTTTATATCAGGTGTAGACACCAGCGCTGCTGAACGGTGAGTGTAACCATGGCAACTTCAGACTGCTTTGGGCAAACATGTATTCATCAGGACCTTTAAAATGGCACAGGGATTCATATCAAATGCATCCTCGTTTACCATATCCATATTGTGATTAAGTGACATTTATTTACTGGAATTGGTGGTGAGCTCTATTTGCACAGGTTGCCATGTGTGAATCATTTGGGCATTCAGCTTGACAAGCTTAGATATATATGTGGTCTCTCCATGAACTTCCCATCACAAGGTCAGTGTCAGTGTCCATGTCCAGCGCCTGATCCAGACACACACAGCAGTGTTAGAAAACCTGCCAGGATTTGTCTCACTGCCTCAAGGTCCTCATAAAGGCACCGGTCAAAAACATCTCAAAACCTCCAGTTTGATGTGTCTAAATTCATCCTATATTGTGAGTCTTTGAACCATTAAAACATCCTGCAAGTTTCATAGCTTAACATGTCCTCCTCAGTATTAAAAAAAAAAAAACACATTTGTTTAACCAGGCATGGAAACTTGATAAATCAGTTATATTGCAAAGCACAAGTAAACAATTGTATAATGCTTTGTCTCTAAGTTACAATTTAATACTGTATGGATGGTTTCAAAAAACTTAGGGGCCGTTTACACGACACTGTTTTCAACAAAAAATGGAAAACCTTTTGTCCGTTTTGGCCATTCATTTACATAACAATGGCGTTTTGGGGGCCTGAAAACACAAACTTTTAAAAATAGGTTTCAAAGTGCAAGTTTTTGAAAATGATACCATTATCATCTCCAACACAAATGTAAATTTGTGAAAACGGTGACATCATGTGCATATGCGTGCATATTACGCAAAAAACAGACTCTCAGAGAAGATTCTGACATTAGCCTGTAGCAGGCTAAGCTAACAAGTCGATTTAAAGCACACAGCTTGGACAGAAATCTCTCTTTTCTTTACACATTATGGGACTGCCTTCTCTGAAAGATACATGTACTGCTACTTCAAATTACCTTAAGAGCTATAATAGTTTGCTACTTAAAATTTGAGACAACCTTCATTGTGAGTACAGTATGTCATTGAAGCTGTGTAGGCAATCTCACTAGGATTTACAGTATTAAAGGCTGCTTTACTGGAGGTGGGGATTGATTATCTTAGTTTGAACTGGGTCTGTCTCTTCATGCATGCGAATCCAGAAGTTCTCTCAAATTATTTGTTCTGTCTGTCTCTGGGACAGCAACAAGGCACACACAGGGTCCAGAGAACACAGCTGTCAGAAAAAAAACTTCCTTTAACAGAGTGTAATGAGTTCACAAGAGAGTAAATAAAAGATAGCAATAAAAAAGTGATGTGAAGTGAAAGAGGACTGGATACTGATACTATTGTGGTATTTCTTTACTTCACATTTCTCGGCTTTTATCATTTTTAAATGTCACTTATATTCAGTGTTGCTTTTCATTTAGCAGATGTTTTTTCATAACTTTCATTATTAAGCCACAAACATTTTATATATATATATATTTAAATAATAAACATTATATTTTGAAATGTTTAACAGATCATAATTAAAATGAAAGTACATTCAAATACAATACATATATAAAATATAAAATCAAAGTTTAATCAATAAAGTCACAAAAATTTCTCTGTTTGTACAAATTGCTGCACATCCATTTCTTTTTTGTCCTAGTGTGTATCCCATATTTGTATAGGGTCCGCTTGTTAACATGCTTTTCGCCACTTGGCTCGATCTAGGGCATCATCAGTGGAGATATTGACTGCATGCATGTCCTCGCCAGACGATCGAGTCATTGCTTCTTTGGCCGGCCGCGTGGTCGTCGTCCAGGTGGTGATAGATGATAGTGTCACAGGTCGGGGTGAGCGCCAGCGGGCCGCCCACCCCTAAACTGAAACACCGCCCGAGGAGTAGACCGTGGACACACATGAGGCAGACAAGAAGTTAAAATAAATAACAATGTCTCTTTATTGGATTATAAAAAGTCTTAAAAAGTTGGCTCCGTGGTTCTTCTTTCCTGGCGACAGAGACAGCTCAATGGTTCCTCCATTCCTGGCGACAGAGACTGAACAACAGAGGATCAGCAACAGCTCTTAGCTTCTCATTCGCTCACCGGCTCAATGGTTCCTCATTCCTGGCGACAGAGACTGAACAGCAGAGGATCAGTAACAGCTGAGACTACGAGTGGAAGTAGAATTTAGAATTTCCCGCACTCGTGCAATCAGTAAAACACTCGAGACTTCAAACGTGCTTGTTTCCACACTAGACACTGCAATCCACAATACCTCCCAGTGAATTAAGCCTCCACTCATATCTCCGCCGGGATCCTTCATGCTGCTGGCTTGGGGTTCTCCAGACTTTGTGAGGAACAAACATACCACAAGTTCTTTCACGGCTTCCCTCCGCTGCCTTTGTGCCTCTCTCCCTGTGTGTTCACTCTTTTCTCGACGTGTCTCACTCTTTCTCTCCATGTCTCTCTTCAAAATGGCCCTTTTTTTATACTCCACTTTGGGAGCATGTGCCCCAATCACCACTCCCTCCACACCTGCCGCTCATTTACTCAATCACTCGGTGACAATAGGCCATTTTCACCACTGTCTCATCGCCACTTCTGATGACGTGGGTTCTTCCAGTAAGCATGCCAATGTTGAGGGTTGCAATTCGTAAATGTTGGACTAGCCTCTTCAGCCTGCCCCGTCCTTGAGCAGGTAGCCCTCGTCCACTTGTTGCGTTGTTCGGGCGGGGACTGTTGCCTGTGGGGGACGCCCTAGCATTCGGATCCAAATGTTGTTTAGGCATTGCATTTTTTGATGCGACAGGAAGTTTCGGTCAGCCGACGCGTCTCACCGTCTGTCACTGACCACCCTCACCGTTGGCCCAATCGAATAAATCGTCGGGTACCACGTGGATGTGGTGATGGGATTTTGCCGGGCCTGCTGCACATCCATTTAGTTCTGAATTTTGCGCAAGTTGGTTGTGGATAGTAAAACATACCTGCAACATTTATCAAGTTCATGGATAATTGTGCATGCATGTGTTAATCATTTTGATACTAAATTCATCCCATTGGAAAAGGCTCTCTGCCAATCAAATTCGAGAATGAATTCTTTATTATTACAATTTTTCAAGAAATTCATATGAACAGTTATATTTTCTTTCCTACAGCACTTGTTACATGCATTGAATCATGAACCTTAGATTACGATGAGTATTGTAAATGGACTGGTCTGTTATGTATTATTTAATCATTGCTATGACTTAAGTGCTACTAAATTGTAACTAAATAGTTTTTCCCTAAAGTTGCAATGTTATGAAAGTAGTGAGAGATATTTTCTTCTGTATTGTGAAGAACATCCGAGTGAAACGGATTATCGTAAAAGTAAAAAATGTTGGTTGGGGAATGGTAAGTAATATAAGGGGCGGGTTTTAACCAGATTAAATCATTGGAGTAGTCCGGCATACATTCCCAGATCAAAGTCTGTCATTTCACCGGAAGTGTGAAAAAAATAATGAAACACATACAAGAATTAATCATTCACAATAGGATCAATAACATTACAAAATAGTGAATTTTTATTTCATGTTAACTTAAATAGTGTTTATTCTGTGTAATTTGTCTGGTGATGGATGTTGGTTGGGGAAAGAGTCCAGGTGGTCACAACAGTACATACTCTGCCTTGCTCTCTACTGGAGACTGACAGCCACCCTGACAGCACAGACTTTTGACAGATGTATGACAGCAGATGCGCTCTCCACTTTCATCCGCAGAGAGAGCTGCACTGACCTCAAATCAGATATTAAATATTAATTTGATCCCTGATGGGTCCTTCTGTCTACAGCACACAGAGCGAACAGATGTCACCCAAATATTGGTAAGAGGAGAGATAAGTTTAATAAAGTTGAGGATTCAGTGAATATAACAATATATTATCGAAAAGTGGTTCTCTCTTCGAGAATAAGAAACAATAACCTTATTCAGTTTCCTGTGGTTTTCAATCAAAGCCTCTGAAATCTGCTGGAAATTTAATGAAAAGATGAAACAAGCAAGAAATGGCTTCTGTGTGTTTAAAATAGCATACTATCGCACTACTCTCACTGTTGCATTCCCTAAAATGTGCAGTATAAAAGGGAGCACGCTTCATAGACTACTGCATTGCCCAATATAATGTGCTCAACTTGACTTTTATGTTTCTAGTTCGATGAATGAGCTAAAATAAATAACATCTGAGTTTTTAACATCTCTTTCTTGACTTGTTTGATCAGTCGAAGGGTTCAGGGTTTGGCTGGTAAACTTTCCTCATTAACACCTGCCGATGGCTGTTATAATTACACCATTTGGTTATAAAATGTATCTTTCTCCATTAACTGCCATCCAAAATTAGCTGTGTACTCTGATAGAATAAGTGAATACAGCAAATATTTCATTTTAATATAAAAATGTTCAAACAGTTCTCTTTTCAAGTGGTCTTAAATGCACTTACTTTATATTTTTCTCTGCTGTCTTTAATGTAACAAATCGGGATAGTCAAGTCAAGTGCATTTTTATTGTAATTTCTCTATATAACATGTATACATTGGAACAATATGGTGTTTCTTCAGGACCATTTCTTCACAACACGGAACATTTGCAAAAGACTACATAAGTGCAAATACACAATAAAAAAATAAAAAAATAAATAAAAATAATATATATACACACACATACATAAATATATAAAATAAATAAATAGATGCACTGATTATGGACTGTAAATTGTAACCATGGACTATGATTATTTTATGGCATAGCAGCACAAGTATAGCAGCAATACTGGTAAAAGTATTGTCGCTAAAAGTAAAGCGTAAAGTAAAGTAAAAGTATAGTCGCTAGTAAAGGCTTTGGGTCTGTGTGTGTTCTTGTAGTGCCATCAGACAATCAGAACCATCATGATATATGATGATGTAATTGATCACATGGCATAGGCACCTCAGGCAATTGGTTCAATTGGTTCTGGGGTTGAATGAGTAGAAATAGATTTTAATTTGGGTGGATTTCAATTTGAAATGTTTTATTTTGGGTGGTTTGCCATTGAGATGCATGTTTCCCAAATCTATCCATCCATCCATCCATCAAAGGCTACTGGTAGCCCATAGTAAGACATAAGATGTCACCATCCTTCCTGCACGTCACTTTGGACAGAATGGCTACTATATTTCGTATTAATTATTTCACTTATGATGTTTCTCACAACTCTAAATGAACAGTGTGATCAATTTTTACCTCCAGTTGCAGTTTGTTTTGGTTCTAGATTCATTCTGAAAGTGCATGTGCAAATTTACCATTCTCAAAAGAGATTGTGTAGTTTACAGATAAGAGATTTCATCAAGAGAATGAATTGCTATTTCAGCAATCATAAGTAAACAAAAACTGTTGCATAACAGTAATTTAACTATTAAACCACGTGAGGTTCTTTTTCCATATGGTTAATTTCAAAACCCTCATCATCTGTATTTGTTGTTTAATCCACTCTTATTAAATATAGATTTGTTCAGTCCTGTTTGAATGCTGATGCTGATTATGGTTAATTGTGTCATAAAGATCTTTTTGATCAGAGGTTACTCTTTAATTGTTTTATTTTAGTAAAAACTTTTTTAATGTCTCTCAAGGTTCTTTAGGAAAAATGTATCAATTTTTGATGTAAAACAAGAGTACAGAGCTATGTAATGAATATGGATAGTTTTATAAGAATCAGACGATTAGTTCATATTTAAGGGATAGTTGAAGTCATAATTTACTTACCCTGGTGTTGTTCTAATGTCATATGCCCTTCTTTCTTTTATGGACCACAAAAGGATAATTTAAAAAAAAAAAATGTCCCGCTCACTCTCACTCATGTCTAATGGAGGTGAATAGCTACCAGCCACAAATAATAAAAAAAAAGACTCAAAAGTATCTCAGAATGATCTCATGCCACACATGCCGTATATTACAAGTGATTTGGGGATATACAATGTTTGGAGAAAATCAAACAGAAATGTAATATTATTTAACGAAAAACCTGACCTTTGCCATTGGTCTTCAGTGAACGTCCATGCGCATTCGTAAAGCTGCAGACTTTGATTTAAAAATCTGAGCACAATTTGAGGCCTCAAGATCTCTTGCCTATTACTAACTTTTTTTCTGAAAATGTTAACAAAAGTCTCTACATTCTACCCATTTAATCTCATTGCTGTCCAGAAGAAAAAAATATTACATAGAACTCTGTTGAGATTTTTCTTTCCTGTATACAGAGTGGAAAGGAACATGAAAGGAACATTTTTACTTTTTCTTGTTATCCTTTTTTTTTTTCTAAAATGCATTTAAGGACACAAGGCAGGCTGCACTCTTCCACACAGAGAAAAGTGTTATCCTGCAGGTGACAAAATCATAGCGAGCTTTCAGGCTGTTCATCAGAGTGTTCCATCAAAGCATGATGACAAGCATTGTGTTACGGCTTCAAACACATATTCATTCTGTGTTTTAATACTTGCTGCATCATACTAAGACACAAATACATCATGACAGGCTGTCAACTACAATTAGAACACCTGTCTATGATCAAAGAAGCTGACATTCTTTAGAGAGTGAGAGAGAGAGAGAGAGAGAGAGAGAGAGAGAGAGACCAATTCACTGAGCTTGCACAGAAAACAGCTAGATAAATAAATAAGCTAAATGCCCTGAACATTTCACACTGACTTTTTTTTAGGTATCACTCTCCTAATATTTTTTTTAACCACATGTTGAATACATTTATATCATAGTAATGTTTTTAAGAAAAGAAATGCAGGCAATGACAGCACACTCATCACTACCTAAAAAGGACACATATGTTGACATGATGTGTTAGAAGTTATGTCACTATAACATTAACATTCATAAAGACAAATGTTAGAGAGGTCAGGAGAGAAAGATTTGCAACACCAAATAATTTTGTAATTCATAACTATTTTACATATTTGCGAAATGATGACTAATTTGCCTTAATTCGTATAATCTCATTGTACATTTTTGTACGATCTGCTTACATCTCCCTGACGGTTAAAGGGTTAGTTCACCCAAAAATGAAAATTCTGTCAGTATTGACTCACCCTCATGTTGTTCCAACCTCGTAAGACCTTCGTTCATCTTCGAAACACGAATTAAGATATTTTTGATGAAATCTGTGTAAGGAACTCAGCTTTTTGGAAATATTAATAATCAATAATATCTTGTTATTATTAATTATAAATATTTGGGTCAGTTAATTGGATTAACTTGATGTGGCTGAATTAATATTACAATCAATTAATCAGTTCGTCCAACGAACTCTTTTGATTATTAATTTATTCTAAGAAAAGGGTATCTTCCATCATGGCCACAGAAGAATAATTATTTCTTTGCATATACCGCACCTTGAGCCAGTAGCAAAAACCGTGATCATAAAGTGACAATGTATTGCAAACAAATCAGAACCAAATACATATTATGTACAAGTTTTATTAACTAAATATAGATATTTATATGAATATGAATAAACTAAACAACATACACACATGAATACATAAATAGGTTAGTGATAGGATGAAATTGGAAACCGGAAGAGGGTCTATGAGAAGAACCATCAGAATTTCATTTTCACATTTCATTGAATTGAATACTTGCATTTGTAATGGCAACAATTCTTGAAGTTGTTGAAAATTGAAGTCGTTGATGGTTCCGGCAGTGTCAAGTGGAAGTTGGTTGAGCGTTCTCTTTCTCCAGTAACGCATGATTGGTTTGGTCAAGGCCTGGGACTCTGTTGAGGCCACGCCGAGTACCCAGGAGAAGTGAGGAAGTCGGAAGGATGGGTGATTGGAGTCATTGTTGGTTGGAGTCTTTGTTCCAAAACTCCTGAGATTGTCTTTGGTTCTTTGTGAGAGAGTCTCCTCTCTTTTCCATGAGGCCGGATCAGGTTGGAAGGCCTCTTGGCCCCCATGGAGGGGGAGGGGGGGGGGGTTCCCCATATCACCCGAGACCGTGTTTGCGGCAGGATGGAAAACCAAGAGAGGGCGGTCACTGTTGCCTGTCTCTGATATAGTCTGAAAAAGAACCACCCCTAAGGTTTGAATGGACCTATGAGTAAGGTGACATGTCCAAGAGGGGAAGCGGCTCTTAGTTGATTTATGGTCTTTGTCCCCAGCGTGCTTAGACTGTTCATTCAAGCTCAAATAGACATAACAAATTCAAATTGCATTCTAAGAGAAGGTGATGTACATCAAAGTATGTGTCATTAAATGAGGATTAATTAGGTAGGAAGAATGATACAGGTGAAGTTATATTGACAGTTGGGTCATTGTGCAACCACATACACCCCAATCAAACATACCATGTTGTTATACCTAATAGTACATGAGACAGTAAATCATCACAGTTTCTGTGAGGCATGTTCCTTCATAGATCAGAGTAATACCGCAAAGTTTATTTAATTAAAGATTGTCTCTCTCTCTTAAACATGTGGCGCATGTGGCCACATTCCTTTGAGGTCGTAAAAGTCTGTTATCAGTCTTAAAGTGTTTTGTAACCGGACACCCGGCTGACAAAGTAACTTCATTTGTGAGGTTAGTTTTGGGGGAGAGTTTCATAGACCTTTATATTGATTAAATATAGTGAATATGAACTATATTTCATATATTCATATTTATTAGAGCTGTCGTCCGCCTGAAAACTGATGATCTCTTTCAGTTGCTCTGCTCTGTCAGGGTCCTTGAATCGGTCCTGTGTCCTCTCACGCTGAGCAGGGTTTGTTCTCTGTGGAATTATGTGGCTGGCAGCATTAGTTCATTTACCTCCTGTTTGAGGCCTGCGGGAGCGCGGCCAAGGAGAAGATGATTCTGGTCAGCTCTAGGTGGCTCAGGCCGGACGTCCGCTTTCGTTGTCGTCTAACTGTTCCTTTCTCTGCCGTGGCAGGTCGTTGCCTGCTTCCGGCTAAAGGATGTCCATGACACTGCTCTGCCGGGTATCCAGGTGGTCCTGGTGGCAGGGCTGGGTGTCTGAGGCCTACTGGCACACTTGTGGGAACACAAGAGAGAAATGGCAAAGGCAAATGCAAGTTTCTACAGAGGTGGTGAGCTATCTGTGTGGGAGAACGGCTATGTGGAGCAGCTAAAATTTAGTGTTGGGGAGCACACACAACAAAAAAAAATGTTTGAGTATCTTTGACGTGCTTTAAGCAGCATCGACTGATGACTGGGCTCTTACATGTCATAACCTATTACTCAAAAATGCTGATGGTTCTTCTCACATGTTGTGCTACGAGAGTAACAGATAGAGCAAAACCAAAATACAACAATAGGATGAAACCAGAAAAGAAGAGGAAGAAAGGAGTGTTTTACCTATTTAGGTTTAGCTAGGAGACATAGGTAAACAGGAGTCACTTATGGGTTATGCTGCTGTTAGACCAAGCTAGCAGGGACACATCAAACATCTCAAGGTCCAAAAGAAGAAGAAGAAGCAACGGGAAGTGTTTCCAGTTCTGTCTGGGGCCTACTGTGCGTTTGTGTTTAGCCGTACTTCATGTACTTAGCTTGGTGCTAAGGAGTGAGGATGGGTAAACACAGACAGGAAGTAGGATATTAATGACCTGTGTAACTCGCTAAGGAAACAACAGTGGCTAGATATTGTAATCCTAAAGAGAGAGAGAAGATGAGGATAGTGACTAGTGATCTAAAATAAGGTAAAGGTAAAGTAAGAACGTCCTTATAGCTCTAAGAAACTAAAAGGGAAAGGGAAGCATATCAAGTAATTTAATTAAATTCCAAATTTAGTTAAGCTTTATTTAGCTGAATATAAGAATTCAGGCTGAAACAAAAGTAAATAAATAAATTGAAATAAAATAAAAAAATAAAAATTAAACATTGTGTGTTCTCATAGCTCTGGTAACTAGAGTGGAAATTGAATAAGCAAATTGATTTAATTAAATCGCAAATTTAATTAAATTCAACTTAACCGAATAGGAATATTCAGGCTCAACAGGTGTGAAGACACAGAATATGATAGGGGTAGGTTTGGGTCGAAATAAAAGAAACACAAATGAAAACCACAGTATCTGGGTTTCAATCTGAAAGTGAAACCAAGAGGAAGGGGTCGAGCGAGAGAAAGAGAGAGAGAAGAGAGTGGTTTAACCCTCTTATGAGACGTGCTTCGTGAAGCTCTGACACCAGGGTGAATCATTCGTCTCAAATCATTCGGAGTGGGTATCACTGCTAAGGTCACGTGATTTTATTAAACTGGGCTTCGTTACGCGTAATAGCTGTTTCGAAATTGTTTTAAATTTCAACGGTTCGTGAACCAGTGTGTATCTGGTCTCTATGTGATCTTGTATCACTTTATAGATTCGTACACTTTTAATGACGCATTTGATAAAGGGTCTGATTGACTTTCAAGTCAAGCTTTCATTAAATGAGCCCTACAGTTTACTAGGATATTGTGCCTTGAAAGACACCTCATATTAAACGATATTAGGTAGCTCGCGGATTGCCATTACCTGATTACACCTTTTGATAAAAACCTTTGCGATTGGTTTGAAAAAGGTGTTCCGTTGATTTGAGTTTCCGCTACACTTCCACTGTTTTGACCAGCAGGGGTCGCCAGCGAGGGCGCTTCAAACAAAGAATCATTTGTGACGCAGTTACCTCCTTTGATTCAAAGCCTCAAAGAGCTTTGACTCTCATTACTCGTGTTCAAATCACTCAGTTCGAATCACGCAAAATCTATAGTCTTTGGTTTAAGGTTACACTTTACGCTCTAAAGTGTCTAAGTTTTTAGGCGGTGCTAAAACTCGAGGTAGAGGGTTTTACTTGTAAGTTATGCGTGTAAGTTAGGATTGAGGGAGCTATTGGCTACAACCGTCGCTTGTTTACACGAGGGTCTGTGAGATTGGTGCTGTTGTCAGAAAAACTAGATAGGAACGCCTGCTCGCGTTCTGGACGCAATGCCAACCAACAACACAGATCGGCCGGAGCAGCGGACGAGCTGTGCTGAAAGTTTGCACTGGGTCTCTCGCTTAGGCACATGACGTTGCATGTGAGTGACTCTTTCACAAATCAAACAGCACCGTTCTTTCCCAGACAATGGCAAATTAGCCTACTAGTTAGTTAGGCTAGAATTTATACCACTAATTCGACGCGATTGTGTCATATGAGCGCTTCGGCGGTTTAATATGAATACAATGACGTAACGAACAACAAGGCCTTGATTGGTGACTGAGGAGCATCGCTCAGATCACCTTCAAAATGCTGAGAATGGAGTTTTCTTCGTCCATAATCAGATTAATTTGTTCTGGTACCATTTATACGCGCGGCTAATCTGAGATTTCTCCGTCAGAGAAGGTTTAACGTACGCTCGACTTCTATCTGAAATTAGGATTTCTTCGCTAATATCAGGAGTTTCTTATCGTACGATTTAAATATGCATTATAGCATTTGAGAAACTTTCTGCCATTCGTAGGAAGGCATATTCAGGCTATAGTTTTGCTGATTTCAGATACTTGTGCGTATGTATGAGATGTTAATAACAACTTATGGGACAACATATGATTGATTACTGTCTGCTTGCATACAATGTTTAATACGATGCCTTAAAATTCTCCACCATATATGTAAGGAACTCAGCTTTTTGGAAATATTAATAATCAATAATATCTTGTTATTATTAATTATAAATATTTGGGTCAGTTAATTGGATTAACTTGATGTGGCTGAATTAATATTACAATCAATTAATCAGTTCGTCTAACGAACTCTTTTGATTATTAATTTATTCTAAGAAAAGGGTATCTTCCATGGCCACAGAAGAATAATTATTTCTTCGCATATACCGCACCTTGAGCCAGTAGCAAAAACCGTGATCATAAAGTGACAATGTATTGCAAACAAATCAGAACCAAATACATATTATGTACAAGTTTTATTAACTAAATATAGATATTTATATGAATGTAAATAAACTAAACAACATACACACATGAATACATAAATAGGTTAGTGACAGGATGAAATTGGAAACCGAAAGAGGGTCTATGAGAAGAACCATCAGAATTTCATTTTCACATTTCATTGAATTGAATACTTGCATTTGTAATGGCAACAATTCTTGAAGTTGTTGAAAATTGAAGTCGTTGATGGTTCCGGCAGTGTCAAGTGGAAGTTGGTTGAGCGTTCTCTTTCTCCAGGAACGCATGATTGGTTTGGTCAAGGCCTGGGACTCTGTTGAGGCCACGCCGAGTACCCAGGAGAAGTGAGGAAGTCGGAAGGATGGGTGATTGGAGTCATTGTTGGTTGGAGTCTTTGTTCCAAAACTCCTGAGATTGTCTTTGGTTCTTTCTGAGAGAGTCTCCTCTCCTCTCTCATGGCCCCCATGGAGGGGGGAGGGGGGGGGGGGGTTCCCCGTATCACCCGAGACCGTGTTTGCGGCAGGATGGAAAACCAAGAGAGGGCGGTCACTGTTGCCTGTCTCTGATATAGTCTGAAAAAGAACCACCCCTAAGGTTTGAATGGACCTATGAGTAAGGTGACATGTCCAAGAGGGGAAGCGGCTCTTAGTTGATTTATGGTCTTTGTCCCCAGCGTGCTTAGACTGTTCATTCAAGCTCAAATAGACATAACAAATTCAAATTGCATTCTAAGAGAAGGTGATGTACATCAAAGTATGTGTCATTAAATGAGGATTAATTAGGTAGGAAGAATGATACAGGTGAAGTTATATTGACAGTTGGGTCATTGTGCAACCACATACACCCCAATCAAACATACCATGTTGTTATACCTAATAGTACATGAGACAGTAAATCATCACAGTTTCTGTGAGGCATGTTCCTTCATAGATCAGAGTAATACCGCAAAGTTTATTTAATTAAAGATTGTCTCTCTCTCTTGAGCATGTGGCGCATGTGGCCACATTCCTTTGAGGTCGTAAAAGTCTGTTATCAGTCTTAAAGTGTTTTGTAACCGGACACCCGGCTGACAAAGTAACTTCATTTGTGAGGTTAGTTTTGGGGGAGAGTTTCATAGACCTTTATATTGATTAAATATAGTGAATATGAGTAATTAGTGTGTGTCTGAATGGTCCAGACCCTACATCTGAGAGCTGGATCACTCCTCCATAGGCTTCTTCAGGGATTGAACTTGCAGGCCCCGAAAAGTTATTAAAGATATTGTTAAAATAGTCCAAGTGACTACAGTGGCTCAATCTTAAGTTTATCAAACGACGAGAATACTTTTTGTGCGCAAAAAAAACTAAAATAACGACTTTATTTCAACTATTCATTTCCTTCTCTGTGGGCCTCGAGTCAGTTCACTAGTTTAACTGCGCACGCTTCTGTTGTTGTACGTCACACGCATCACCCACATGACCAGCGTCGGCCAATAGTGAGCCTACGTGTGACATAGCTCTACGCTATTACATTAAGTTAACTGACTAGAGGCCCATAGAGAAGGAAATGAATAGTTGAAATAAAGTCGTTATTTTTGTTTGTTTTTGCGCACAAAAAGTATTCCCGTCACTTGATAAACTTAAGATTGAGCCACTGTGGCGGGTTTTTGCTGTGATCCTCAGCTCTCCATCAAGGTGTCTCTTCACAAAATTAATCCACCTCTTCTTGATGTGATCATTTTTCGTAAATGTAAATAAGGACACCGATCTGTTTTGTATGTAACCGCATCCAGGTAGTACGCATTTCCGTGACTAAGGCATAGCTAGCTAGCAAACTTTAGGCTGTAGTAACTAATAATACTGACAGTAACTCGCGATTGAGCGGCAAACTGATGTTATTAATGTTCTCTATTTCTATTGTTAGGGGAGGGGCCAGCCTCAGTGGCTCTAGTGCATCATCAAGTAGGGGCATGTCCAGGAGCTCAGGGGCTCCAGTGCGTCATCAAGACCCCGTTTTAGCCCCGCCCAAAACATCCGGAACACAGCAATGGTGAAAAACTGTTTAACGGTCTAACTCCACAATTCAGTACTTCACAGTTCACAATCTTTGTAATATGTTTTAGCAATACATTTCTAACATTTATAATATGTTTAGATTTTTTTTTTTTTAGAATTGCCTTTACAGGGACTTTAAGTTTTTACACATACGCTATAGCAGGGGTCATCATGAAGTGCCATTTTCAAGTTTCTGATCTATCTTGTTTTGTATATACACCTAAACATATTTTAAAGGGGTCCTATTATGCCCTTGTCTTGATTTTGTTTTTGGGGTATACTAGAAAATATTTTCATGCTTGATTGTTCAAAAAATTCATTATTCTTAACATATTTTACATTATTACAGCTTTTCTCTCTCCAGTCTGGTTGAACGCGTTGTTTTCGATGAAGGCCCACCTTCCGAAATGTGCAGTGATTGGTTAGCTGGCCCAGTGTGTTGTGATTGGCAGTGCATAGCGTGTGTTCGGGAAACATCACTCCCCTTCATAACCGCAAGCTCTACTCAGATGTAAGTATTAACGATGGCGTCAAATTTAAACCCTGACAATTTTAACGAACAAGAGGATTGTGCTGAACGGATTTCAAGCACATAATTTACAAGCACGAATTTCACAGGACGTTTCAGAGTGGAATGTTTTTTTTTTTTTTTGTAATTTTCTTATAGATACGATGTTTTCCACATTTAATAATTTTTGTCAGAAAACTATGTTAAAGGGTAAGTTCGGCGTTTTACAAGTAAAGCCCTGTTTTAAGATCGTTTCTGATGAAATCGAACGGTTAAGATTAAAATTTGGACACAAGCTGCTGTCCCGAGAATTTTAGGTTTTTGTGTTAGCACCCCCACCCCCCCCACCTATACAATGGTTTCATAGGGGCACTGGAACAATCATTCATATAAACGCATTAAACTTTAGTTCCCTTTCGAGAGGTCTCTCCTATTGCGTAAGTAGCTTACCCTATGGGAAAACTCCTTTTCTCGAGAATATTGAAGTCTTTATGTAAAATGCATTGCGGCTGCACAGCTGACAGCAATGAACGAAGGAGCTCGGTCATTGGCTGTGCTGCGGCAACTTGCTTGAACCAATGACGGGGCGACTCTGAATGCGCAACCAATGAGCGCGCTTCGTGCCCGCGCGCGTCAGAGCCCGCCAAGATGGGCGTGGCCAAGAGCTATATATTGGGCGCCCCGTCATGAGAGTTCTTTAGATTTAATCTCCTTCAGCGAACACCTTCTTCGCTGGATCCTCCGGATTATTGGAAGCCTTCGCCGCCGTGGAAAAGCATACCACCGGGATTGCTACGAGGACGTCGGCACCTTCAGCCGCCTTCAAGCACCTCCTACTGAGCCATCCGGCGCGCCATATACGCAAGTATTTTACATCTGTCCGCCCCGCGACATTTGTGAAAGAGCAATTTTCCAATAAGGCGTTGTTTCAAATGCCTTCCTGCGCGTCGTGCAGAGACCTTCTCCCGGACGGGGATCGTCACATCATCTGCGCTCGCTGCCTGGGCCGGGACCACGCAGAAGCTGCATTGACCAAGGGCGGATGCCCGGAATGTGATGACCTGGGTCTCTCCGCACTACGGGCTCGCCTCGCCGCTTTCACCGTGAGCAAGCCCATCGCCACCCCTCTGTTTGAGCCGCGCACTAAGAAAAAGCGCCGCTCACAGAGGCTTCCTGAACCTGAGCTCAGTGACGTCATGCCGAGCCAGTCTCCGCGTGCTTCACCGCCGCTCTTGCCTTCCCCCCTTCTTCCCAGAAGTTCACGACGAACTCACCAAGTCGTGGAAAGCCCCCCACTCTGCGCGCCTAAAGCCTTCTTTTTCTTCTTCGCTCTCCTCAGTGGACGGCGCGAAGGAAAGAGGCTACGAGGGAACGCCGCCCCTCGAGGAGGCCGTGGCCAATCATCTCTGCCCGCCCTCCACCACCGGATGAAAAGCCAAAGCTTCCCACCCCTCGAAGCCCTGCCGCACTACCTCTGCTCTCGCCGGTCGCGCCTACGCCGCCGCCGGCCAAGCTGCATCAGCGCTTCACTCAAAGGCGGTACTTCAAGTGTTCCAAGCCAAGCTTCTCCGCTCTATGGACGAGTCTGGCCCCGAACCCGAAGCCTTCAGGGACCTACGCAGCGCGACTGATATAGCTCTGCGAGCCACGAAGGCCACCGCCCAGTCCATCGGCCGTGCTATGGCTAATTTGACTGTTCTCGAGCGCCATCTGTGGCTGACTCTGACTGAAATGAAGGACGCGGATAAGGCGCCATTTCTCGATGCGCCTATCTCCACCAGCGGGCTGTTTGGACCGGCGGTTAAAGGTTTCACCGAACGCTTCACTGAGGCCCAGAACGCTTCACAAGCTATGCGTCATTTCCTGCCAAAGCGCTCCAGCTCATCGCAGAGCAGACAGAGACCGCCACAGCCGCAGCGGGCTAGAACAGCTCCCACCGCCTCTCAGCCCGCGCCTCAGGCTGACGCTCGACGCCGCTCGCGCTCTCACAACCGCAAGCCGCCTCCTGAGCGACGGGGTCCTCGGCCCAAGATTGTGCTGAACCCTGAGCCTCGAAAGCCGTCCTAGCCACAGAAATGAGAAGAGAGAGTCCGTGTCTCGCAAAAGCCGGACCACTCTCTCTGCAAAAGCTCAAACATTACCCAGTCCCCTTACAGGCGGCTGGATATGTCCATACAGCAGTCAATGGGCCAGTCACAGAGCTCGCTCACCTGCAAACAAACGCCGTTTTTACGGCGATGCACAGAAAACACAAAAAGAGTCTTTTTCTGCCTGCATCACTAAGGGTTCACATGTCCACAAAGTGTGCATTCCCAGATACTGTCAAAACAGTGCCAAATTCATTCCCAGCTCAGGCTGCGCTTCCCATGAATGTAGATCACGTGCCTACGGTCATGTACGCACCACTACACACAAGCACTGTTCACACAGTTATAAATTCATCCCCAGTAAAAGCGGGAAACATTATAAAAGTGACGCGTGTGCCTACCACTGTTTATGCACCCCCACTTATAAACACTGCCCTTACAGTGTCAAACACAACCTCAGCTCAGGCTGCGAGTTTTACAAACACAGCGCGCGCTGTTGTAATCACACACGCGTCCATTCACTCAGCTGCTCAGCGCGCACCCGCGCCTCTGAGAGCTACGAGCTCAGGCAATTCGCTGGCCGGGTCCCTACGTCACAGCGGCCCGCCCCTAGCCTGTATTCAGCCCATATCTGTACACGCAGCGGCATGGGAAAACATTCCAGATATGCCGAAATGGGTATTGAATATAGTAAAGCAAGGATACTCGCTCCAGTTCGCTCGCAGACCACCACGTTTTACGACTGTGGTCGAGACGAAAGTGAGAAAGGAGTGTTCACATGTTCTACGCACCGAGGTGCGCAAAATAATAGAAAAGGGCGCTGTGGAAACTGTTTCCCCCTCTCTGAGCGGGACAGGTTTTTACAGCCGCTATTTTCTCGTCCCGAAAAAGGATGGCGGTCTCCGCCCCATCCTAGATCTCAGACACCTGAACAAAGCACTAATGATTCGCTCGTTCAGAATGTTAACAACCAAGCATATCCTCGCGCAAGTACGCCCAGGAGATTGGTTTCTCTCAGTGGATCTGAAAGATGCTTACTTTCACATTCCAATAGCGCCTCATCACAGGCCGTTTCTGAGATTCGCTTTCGAGGGACAGTCATACCAGTACACAGTACTCCCGTTCGGCCTGTCCCTGGCTCCCCGTACATTCACGAAATGTATGGATGCAGCACTTTCCCCCCTAAGACGAAGGGGAGTGCGAATACTGAATTATCTCGACGATTGGCTGGTTCTAGTACAATCAGAGAGTCAGTTAATAACACACAGATCTTGGATTATCAGCCATTTAGAATGCCTGGGTCTAAGAATCAATTTTGCAAAAAGCATACTATCTCCCAGCCAGAGGATTTCTGTCCTGGGAATAGTTCTAGACTCGATGCAAATGACAGCACGTCTCTCATCGGAGCGCGCGCTCACCATCCGGCGCCTTGCAACATCATTCAGGGCGGGCGCGCGCGCCCCCGACAAACAGTTTCAGAGGATGCTCGGTTTCATCGCCTCAGCATTGGCCGTACTCCAGCTAGGATTGTTGCATATGCGCCCTATCCAACGCTGGCTCAAGAGCCGCGTCCCTACTCACGGGTGGCGTTCGGGCCACTTTTTAATCAGAGCGAACCACGGCTGTATAAAAGCCCTGACGCACTGGAAAGCCGCCGACTTGTACCAGTCAGGCGTGAGTCTGGGTGTGAACACAAGGAGAAAGATGATAACGACAGATGCCTCCAAAATAGGTTGGGGGGCCCTTTACGAGGGCAGGCCTGTCTCCGGCTTTTGGTCAAACCCGGAGAAGCGCCTACACATAAACTGTCTGGAAATGAAAGCGGTCGCTTTGGCTCTCAGAGCCCTGCTCCCACATCTAAAAAACGAACACGTCCTGGTCCGAACGGACAACATGACGGTAGTGTCGTACATAAATCGCCAGGGTGGACTCAGGTCGAGCTCCATGCATTCAATGGCCAGGAGACTCATTTTATGGTCCCAGCACAACTTGCGCTCGCTGAGAGCAGCGCATGTGCCAGGCGCCCTGAACCAGGGGGCAGACATGCTATCCAGAGACAAGATTCTCCCAGGAGAATGGGCTCTCAACCCGCTGACGATTCAGTGGTTATGGAAAACCTTTGGCAAAGCGGAGATCGACCTCTTCGCCTCCAAGGAGAACGCGCACTGCTCTCTTTTCTTCACGAAAAGCACGGACGCGCTTGCCCAGAGCTGGCCGAGCCGCCCCTTATATGCCTTTCCCCCGATCACGATGCTGCCACAGGTCATCAGTCGGGTCAGAGAGGAGGAAAACGCAGTGCTGCTGATAGCCCCACTCTGGAAGAACCAAACATGGTTTCCAGATCTGATGCAAATGCAATCTGCACCACGGCCGATTCCACTGAGGCCAGACCTCCTCAGTCAGGCCAGCGGGATGATATTTCATCCCCGCCCCGATCTGTGGGCCCTTCATGCATGGCCCCTCAACGGGTTCCCAGGAACCTCGCGAGCGGAGCACTAAAAACCATCGCTGAGGCGCGGACGCCCTCCACGAGACGCTTATATGCCCAGAAATGGAAAGTGTTCAGTGACTGGTGTAATACCAAGGGCCTGAACCCTGTAACATGCGAGATTACGAGTGTACTCGCTTTCCTACAAGGGCTTCTGGAGGCAGGCCGCACCCCCTCCACGCTCAAAGTATATGTGGCTGCCATCACAGCGTCACACGACCTTGTAATGGAACGTCCATTGGGAAGAAACGACCTAATTATTCGTTTCCTAAGGGGCGCCAGGAGGATGAACCCTTCACGCCCCCCTCCTCAGTGCCGATCTGGGACCTAGCTACGGTCCTAGACGCTCTTAAAGGGCCCCCGTTCGAACCACTCCGAACCGTGCACCTTAAACAGCTCTCGCTCAAGACGGCGCTCTTGCTGGCACTCGCCTCGGTCAAGAGAGTGGGCGACCTGCACGCGCTTTCAACAAGCGCTGCCTGCCCTAGAATTCGGACCTAACGACTGCAGGGTCGTCCTTAGACCGAAAAATGGGTATATTCCTAAAGTGCTCACCACTCCCTTCAGAGCACAAGTTATCTCCCTAACTGCGCTTTCGTCTCCAGCAGACGAACACGACGCTAATCTACTCTGCCCCGTTAGGGCTCTCAGAGTGTATTTGGAGCGTTCTGCCCTATTTAGACAGACAGAACAACTGTTTGTATGCTTTGGCGGCCGTACGAAAGGTTCCGCCGTTTCAAAGCAGAGAATCTCTCACTGGATAGTCGAAGCTATAGCGCTGGCTTATGAATCTAAGGGACTTCAATGCCCCTGGGGAGTCAAAGCACAAAGCACCTGTCTGTCTTAGTCTGCACTACACTCCTACACTTGATTTGTACTTGTATTTAGATTATCCAACTCTTTTGAAACAGTCCACAATGAGCAAGTGAATTGGTAGTAGTTGAGGGTATCATGTTTGGGTGTAAAAGTGCTTCTCAGTCTTTTTAAGCATAGATGGGTCATGGCTCATCACTTTGTGCCAAATATCTTGAGAGAATTGTCACATTTCTCAATGCAAGATTGCAAAGTATTTATGCCTTTCATCATCTTCCATACATAATATTGTCACAAGATTCAGGGAATCCAGAGAAATCTCAGTCTGTGTTGGTCAAGGCAGGAGACCTCTGTTGAATGTGCGTGACCTTTGAGCCCTCAGATGGCATTGCACAAGATACCATCATGCTAATCCGTTAAATACAGCCACATGTGCTCAGGAGTAATTTGGAAAACCATTTTCACTGAACACAGTCTGACGCTGCATCAAGAAATGCCACTTGAATCTCTGTTACGCAAGGAGAAAGCTTTATATCAGTTCTATGTGGAGATGCCGGCGAGTTCTCTGGGCCTGAGCTCATCTCAGATGGTCTAGAAGACAGTGGAAATGTGTTCTGTAGTCAGATGAGTCCATGTTTCAGCTTGTTTTTGGGAGAAAATGGACATTGAGTTCTCAGTCCCAAAGACGAAAGGGACCAACCAGACTTTCACCAGCGACAGGTGCAAAAGTAAACATCTGTCCTGGTATTAAGGTGCATCATTGCAAACGGTATGGGTAACTTGCATTATTGTGAAGGTACCATTGACATGGAGGCATATATTTGGATTGTACAGAGACATAAACTGCCATCAAGATGACATCTTTCCTGGGAAGCAAGACAATGCCAGGCCTCATTCTGCACGTGCTAAAACTGAGTGGTTTCTAGACACTCTGCACCATAGAAAAAATGTGCCTGCCTGTTTACTGCAGTCCAGATATGTCTCTTATGGAAAATGTATGACCCATCATGAAAAGGAGAATCAGGCAACGATGACCACAGACTGTTGAGCGGCTGTCTTGTATCAGACAAGATTAGGCAAATATTCCACTAGCAAAACTCCAACAATTAGTATCCTCAACTCCCAAATGATTAAAAAGTGTAATTAAAAGGAAAGGTGATGTGGCACAGTGGTAAACATGTCTCTGTCCCAACTTTTTTGGGGTGTGTTGCAGCCATCAAAATCAAAATTTGTTCATATTTACAAAATACAATTATATTGGTCAGTGAAAACATTGGAATACGATTCTTTGTACTTTTGTCAGCTAATAAAAGGTTAAATAGAATGAACATATCACAGATTTTTGAATTTTACAAAATGCCCAACTTTTTCTGATTTGGGGTTGTAGTTTGCTTGTGTTCAGTCTGTCTTTGTCGGTTCTTGTAAATGTTTTGGTGTTTTTTTTGTTTAGTGTTCCTGCCCGTCTTCCTGCCTATCTGTACCTGTGTGAGTTATTGGAGTAAACTGTTTGAATTGGAGCTTATGATTTTTGAGTCCTTCTTCAACCCAAATACACCGTGACATATACGATGATGGACAGATGAGCAACAGTAACGTAACCATCCATGTCACCAACGAGCGCTTGGATTCGTTTGAATTCGTTTACAACAAAGAATGGCTGCCGCTGGAGAATTTATGTGTAGATTCAGCCATCGCGTCTGTTATAGAAGATGTAGACAGCGCATTAATTTTAAAATAGGAACAGAGAACTGCGATCAAGGCATTTGTCGATCGGAAAGATGTGTTTGCCGTCCTTCCTACGGGATTCGGTCTATCCAATTTGGCATTGCGGAGGCATTTTTTTCCCTGGTTCGGATGACACACGCCCCATAATCACAGCCCAATGGAACAGTATCAGACACACATTCTGACTAGAATCTGAGTATGACGACGTCAGGCTATTAGCAGGCTAGCGGAGGCAAAGCTTTGCCCTTCTTTTACATCACCAACCCGGGAAGAAGCTCATTGTAGTCCCTACCAGCCGTTTGTTGTAGTCCTTAAAAAGCGATTTCTGTAAAAGAAAATATCTCCCTTTGCATTGAACTTTGATCGTCATAACTTTGCAGATGTTGATTATGCTCAAACAGCAACATTACAATCAAGGACCCCTTTAAGTATTCATAATGGCTAATATAGAAATGATGCAGAACATTAAATATTTCTAAAGCAATGTTTCATAAAATGTGTTTTGTAATTTTCAAAATCCTTTAGGTTGTTTGATTTCAGGTTTAAATTAGACTTTGAAAAACCAATGGGCCTATTCACACCTGGTCATGCATTTTTTACTGATCAGATAGCTATCCATTTTGTTAAAACTGTTTCCTTTTACACTTGGCAACATAAATGTGTCACTGCAGAATGAATTCCTGTGCTATATGCAAATTTAATGGAGATCACGTCAAAGAAAGCAATATATGAGCTTCATTTTACTTATCATCAGCCAATTTCAAAATCAAAGACCGCAATTGGAGAGAAAGAAGGGCATCAGCACTGGTAAGATAATTTAGTGTTGTCACTACTATTAATGAAGACAACTGTGTGTTGAGTTTCAGTATGTGACGCTGAACTTTCGGTTTTATTTGCGGTAGTTTGCACATCGGCTTGCTGAAGAGATGTTCAGCTCCTCTGCGGAGATACGTGCTGAAGTAGCGCTGTCATATCTGGGTACTGGGAGCCATTATAATGCTCTTGCATGTATAGGTTTTACCATTTTAGGAGGAGTAAAATTTACATTTGTGTCTTCAACAACCAGATGCATTTTGTACAGTTTCATCTGGAATGCAAAAAAATGTCCTCTCTTTTGTTTGATGTAGGACACAGGTCCTGTTCTGGCCATCAGCACTCCCTGTATACATTTTTCTCCTTTCCGGTAGTCATGAACAAGGACGGAGTCTCCAGCTCAAAATTCTCTCAACTTAGAGTGTTCTTGGCGACGTAACTGTTGAGCACCTTGGAACTGACTCATGGTTTTGGCGAGACTAGGTTTTAGTCGAGCGGGGTTTGAGACTGGCCCAGCACTATCTCAGCCTTCACCTGCAAGATCCAGTGTCACATCTCAGGGAGAAACATACGCTGCGGTTTCTTCTCCCCAGGATGAGACACCAATGCTCCGATTATCCAGTTCTGACGAATTGGATGTCGTCAGCATTGATGCAGGGGATTATGAGAGTTCGCCGTCTCATACCCTTGTTGATGAGGAGCTTATGGAAGTTGTGACTCGTACTGTTGCCAAATTAAATATTGAACGGCCAGCCGAGGAACAGTGTGATATAAAAAAGAGTTTACTAGATGAGATATATTTACCATCTAAATCACAGCCTCCTCGCCGGGGTTTGCTGTTTTTTCCCGATCTCCATACTGAGGAATCGAAATCGTGGAATGAACCGGTTTCATTTCGAGTTTTTAATCCCCAGACTTCGAACTATAGTAACGTCATGGGAATTAAGGATTTCGGTTATATGAAAATGCCTTTGGCTGAAGAGACGCTTGCGGGCTATCTCTCTCCTGAGTCAGCGTCATCATTGAAAGCCCCGGCGTTATCCACCAAGCTGTTAAAAGCTGCTTCAGCGCTGGTGGGTAAAGCGTATTCGGCAGCAGGTCAGGCTGCGGCATGCTTGCATACTATGTCCATCTTGCAAGCATACCAGGCTGATCTGCTTAGGGACATGGATGATTGTGAAGAAGTCTGTGCTAACGCAATTCGAGAATTGTGTCGCACAACAGATCTGTCTCTCGGGGCCACCGAGGAGACGGCCAAATCAGTAGGCCGTTCTATGGCAGCCCTGGTGGCCACGGAGCGACATTTGGCTGAACCTTTCTGATATTAAAGATAGAGACAGATCTGTTCATCTGGACGCTCCGCTTTCGCCCTCAAGTCTATTCGGCGACGCTATAAACACTGTAGTCGATAGATTTCAAGAGATGAAAAAACAATCAGCGGCGTTCCAGAAGTTTCTTCCTCGCCAATCTAATGTCCCTGAGACTGCTGGGTGGGAGCAGTCTCGGTCGTCTACAAGCTCCTCGCAGCACAGAGTGCAGCAAGTGGATAGTCGAGGCTATCTCCCTTGCTTATGAAGCGGCTGGTCAGCCTTCCCCTTTGGCTGTCCGGGCCCATTCTACTTGGAGTATAATATATACACGCGCAAGACAGGGGCACGTTCGCCCAACATCGAAGTGTAACGAACACCGCTGAACTTGGGCGGATGCTGGCCGAACTGAATCGTATAGCCGAGTCTGATGGTGCGGAGGAGCCAGCTGGACCGCTTGGGAAGCACTTTCCAGGCTTCCACGAACCGGGCCAGGGGGACCAGAGGCACCACAGACATACCCGGGGTAGGGCAGAAAGGTGGATGACAGGGACCTGACTCGGAAGGCCCGGGGGCAGCCCGAAGAGGGGTCTGAGTGTGCGGTGCAACACTTACCTGTCTCCACAGGTCGGCAGGAGGAGCGTGAGAAGGCGTAATCGGGTCCTCGAACCGAAACTGGCTGCCGGCTGGCCATACAAGAGGGGGCTGAGGGTGACAAGGCTTTGCAGGGTCTTACACCACCAGTCTGGCCCTCTTGGGACCCAGGAACAGAGGAATTTGCTCTTTCTTTGAAAATGTGGGTGCTGCTGGACTCTGGGGAGTTTCTGCGGTTCTGCGGAACAGAAACAGAAACTATACAAAAATTCTCCACCCGGCCCTACTCCGGGGGAGAGAGTGGTGCGGTCACCATCTTCCGAAGAGCTTGTTCCTCCATCCCTGGGTGGCCCTTCTCAGGCACGCTTGTGCTTGCGCTTGCCACCTGGCCTGGCAGCGCCTAAGACAGGCTGGTGCCGGCTCTATGCTGAGACCTGGGTGAAGGCTGCCGCTGTGGCCTAGCGGGAGCGGAGGCAGCGGCAGGCGGATGCCCTCGGCGACGAGCAGGCGGAGGATCTGCCACCGACGGACGGGTGGAAGCATCAGCGAGCCGCCGGGGCAGGATGTGCCGGATCGCCTCCGTCTGCTTCTGGGCGGCGGAGAACTGTTGGGATAATATTTAATGAACTATCTACTTTTTCCCATAACATCGGGTTGTAAAAACAACAAACTACTGGACTCTGCAAAAACAACAGACACCCACATTGAGTGCTTGTACGAGAAATTAAGAGATACTCGCAACTCTAGTTTAAAGTTATAGATCATAACTTCTAGAGATAAATTGCTCAGACACTGAGCAAGGATGAAACATTCTAGCGTGCAGGCCTGTGTACGCACACTATTAAATGGAGTACACTTTGAAAGCATATGGTTTTACATATGCAATAAGCATTCGCATCAAAACTGAAAGATACTTTGGAGTTTAGGGTTGGGGTTAGGTGTGGACATTCATGCTTACGTTTTTTTTTTAATCATGTACATTTTGGTACGAATCACACTGTTCATACAAAATCACCAGATTGTAAAATAGTTACTTCTTCTCATGAGATCAGTTTGTAGATACTCTATAAAAAGAGAAAACTTTAATAGTTTGGGCTGAGCAGCTTCTCTTCGAGATCAATGGTGGGTGGTTTAACAGCAGGACAACAGCGCGAGGAGAGCTGTGTTAATGAAAAAACTATTTCCCTGTCACGCTGGACAGACGTGCTGTGTCTGCGGGGCTATAAAGAGACCCAAAGCTCGCTCACAGCACGTATAAAGTCAATGATACACACACACACACACACACACACACGTGGCAGCACACACACTGGCAAGCAGGCAGCCTTGCACTGGCAGCAGCCCAACTGTTTCCCAGAGATAAGCGGGAGAATTGAGCGCTTCAGGTGTCTCGAATTTAATAAGACGTAGAAAGATGTGCACATCATCACTATCTAATTAAGAATCTGGGCTCTCAACGACAACAAAAAGTTTCTAAACAAACAGAATGTGGAGTGTTTACAGTGTTACAGTGATGTGATGTGGGTAGCTATTCAATGTCAATCTGATAATACACTACAGAAGTTTATCTAGAAACTGCATTGTAACAATACCTACAGGGTAGCTATTCATGTGGCTGACAATAAGAATTGCGCTAAAGAGGATGATGTGTGATGGTCACAATACAGGTTGTCTATCATACATGGTGTGGGTGAATCACATTTCATTAGATCTTACTTTATTAGAATAAAGATTATACTGATGTGCATGAGTCATAAATCAACTGTACAGTTTAGCATAAACATTAGAATGCCATGTTTGACCAATCAGAATTCAAATATATACTGTAAAAATATATATAATAATTTTTTACAGAAAAATGGTTTCACTTTATTTTAATGGTCCACTTTACACTCTAACTAATAAATAATTAATTAACTTAACTTTGCAACTACAAGTCAACTAACTATCATTAGAGAATTAGTAGACTATTAGGTTAGGGTTAGGTGTTACACCGTGTCTACACCGGTGTTGCGCCGCAACTGCTTAAGGGTGTCTACACTCAACGTGACAAAGCGTCTGTTGCAAAGCATTTGTCCTTTATATCAGTACGTCATAAATAGAACGAGCCATCAGTTTATTGTGGGAGATTTGTCGCTCACGCCGCGCAGATTTAGTGTAGACAGAATCACTGTTTATAATAACTTTTATTGTTTTCTGTCGCATCGCATTGCGTCTCTCACGTCCAGTGTAGATAAGGTGTTAGGGTTTGGGTTAGTAGAATAAGTTCTCATAGTAGCAAAGTTACTTATAGACAATGTCTGTTGCAGGACCATCAAAATAAATTGTTAGCAGATAATAAGTCTACTTATACTCTAATGAGAGTTAGTCGATATGTGGTTGCAAAGTTACTTAGTAGAATGTCTAAAGTGGACCATTGAAATAAAGTGTTACCAAAAAAAAACTGGCAGCAGTGGTTTGCAGACAAAATGTAAACATATTTACAGAACAACCTGTAAATTTTACAGTTTACAACTGTAATTTACAAAAATAAACCAATAAATCCAACAGCACAAATTTGTTTTGCACTTTTAACATATACTGACATATCTCCTTAACACAGATGGTAAAGAGAAAACCACATGAAGAATCAAAGTCAGTTTCTCACGAGTACAGTAGCCTTCACACAAGCTGAAAAATACTAATATATAGAAGCTGCACAGTATCATATACAGAAAAAACAAAGCACCATTATGGTAACATAGATGGATCTAAAATAATGTTATAAACATTCATTAAACAATGTAACATAAAACTCTAAAAACTGATAACAAAACTATTAAGAAATTATTTAAATTAAATGATTTAAATTAAATACCATCAAATGTGGTGTCACACAGGGAATTTTGGGAATGTCAGTTTATGTTTGTTTTTTCCACTGTAAATTATAAGATGTCTTGTTCTATTTTACTATAAAAAAAAACACGTTACTGCAAGACACACATATTTTATAGCGCCTGGTACATGGTAGTCATTCAGTGCCATAAAGTCAAATGTATTTTCTACATTTTAGAATAATAATGTTATCTAAACTATACAACAGCACAAATGCAAGAATGGGAATTATACAGTGACCAAAATGCTATGTATTTGAGTACTGCTCACTAGACATTGACTCAAATGAGCAGCATCCTGATATGCTTTATATTATAAATAGTATTGAAGTAACTTCCATATGTACTGGAAAACCAATCTCATGAAATGTGTATCTATAGCATACATTGTATTTATCATGTGATTTATATGCGAAAATTAATTTTTACAGAAAACAGAACAAAACAAAGGTTTAATCACAAACTGATTTAACTAATTTCAAACATTTAAGCAAGCCAAACTATTTTGAAAAAAAAAAAAACAGTTATCAAGTCTATGTTGAAAGTTTTAAAATATGCATATCTGATATTATCCCGACATTACAGTTGGGATTTCTCATCAGTGGAGTGATATCATAATGTAATGGAGAGCCTGTAAAGAGAGTCAAAGATATGCTTTGATAGCTTTAGAGAGTTGAAACCTTATTTAATCTGAGCCGTGGAGATTTCAGAGCAGAATAATGAAAAAAATATAATTCATAACAATGGGAGACTAGGGCTGCTATCTCCCTGGGTTTGTTTTTGGTGTGCTATTATATTCTACCCTGCAAAAAAGCGAGCTGTTCATCAGGTGTTTCAGCTCTGGGTTCATGGCAGGCCAGCTCTACAGGCTCATTAAAGCTTGGAGCAGGTGCACTTTCATGAGTGAATATTATAATGCAATGTCAGTCAGAGAGCAGGTTAGCATGGCCGCTGAACACCGACGGCAGAGAGACCGTCTCTCTTTCAGAGCACCCACTGTATGCCATTAATCATTTCCATGGCTACAGCAAATCACAGGAGAAGCTAGTCAGCTCAGATCCCATTAAAAGTTTTACATTACTTTTACTTTTACCCCCCCCCCCCCCCCCAAACACACACACACCCTTAAACATTTAACGACAAGCCAACACTGTGCTGGAAATATGACTGTTTATATGAAGAGCAGAGGTGAAAGACAGCAAAAGATATAAACAAATCCTCTTGAGGAAGTGATGTCAGAAAATGTTTGAACAAAGTAAATCATGCTGAGTTTTTCAAAGCTCTTCTGTGCACCTTCTCCTCAAGGGGATAGTTTCCCCTACAAAAAAAAAAACTTCTAGTTCATTTTAAGTATACTTATGTTAAGTTCAAGTATATATTTTAAGTATACTTTATGTAGTAAGTATACTACTAGCCCTGGGCCGGTGCTCTGGAGGAGTACAAAGAGCAGGCAACAACAGGGGAAACAACTGAATTCCCCAGGTAATCCCCAGCTCAATTACAGACTGTTTTTGGTGAACAAAATGGAGAAAGAGAAAAAGCACGTAAACATTTGAAAATATGTATTATATACGATTATATAAATATAAACCAAGCGGCTTAATGTTTACCTCCATATATCATTTCCATAGGCAATTTTTTCAATTACATCCATTATTTTTTAGATAAAATGCAAGCAGTCTAGATTCCTATTTTAAAACAGGAGATTTAAATAATTAAATAATCAAATAGGACATTATTTTCCAGTTATTAAATCAAATATTAATTTATTATTCTTATCCCAAGCATATGCCATTTATATAGGCTACAACAGACAATCATGCGACTGACCACGTGAACAACAACAGCGCATTCCCGGGTTCCCTTTCGTTGTCACTCCAAGTTACGTCGGATGACGACGAATGGGGTTTCGCTTAGAAAGCCTATCAGCTTCGAGTATTACAAAACGAGCCTATGGCAAAGAAATGCCATGGGTCTGCGGAATTTGCATGACGTAACTCCGCCCCACCTCGTGGGTATAAAAGGAGGAAGTCCGCAACAGCAGTTTATGTTTTCGCTTCGGAGCCAAGTGTATTCTTCTCTCCACAAGCCATCTCTGAATTGTCAGCTTTACAAACGAGTGCCTCGAGTGTTGGTGTGACGGCGATCTTCGGCGAGAGCGTGCTTCCTGCTGATCTGCTGCAGTGATCTGCCAGTCGGCGCGTTTCTCCCCGGGTGCTTCAACACTTGAGTTTTCTCACTAAAAGAGCTTACACGCGGCACGTCTTTTTAAAGATGCCTCGCCCGTGTACTTCTGGTTGCGGCAGATTGGTATCGGACTCTGATGGGCACGAGCGTTGCATAGTATGTTTGGGCATTGATCATGCTAGAGCAGCGCTCGTGGATGACTCATGTTCTCTCTGTGGGAACATGACCATCGCGTCATTGCGGTCGAGACTCAGTGAACTCGCAAGAGTGAGAGTCCCCTCATCCACCCCCCGCCCTGCGGCTGGTGGCCAGGGTGACCTGAGGGTAACGGTCTGGAACAAGGCGCCGACTATGTGTCCGCGACCCCAGCCCCCCTCTTCAATGACGGTGCCCGCTAGTGAGCGGCCGATTCCCGCGGGTCTACCCTCTGGTGGCCCGCGTGCTTCGGTCGAAGCTACAGAGGATGATGCCATGTCTGTTGCAGCATCACTAGGTGGGTTTGATTCTTCCGGAAGTTAAGACTCGACTCAGCTGCCACCTTCCGGTGTGCATACGGCTGAGCTCGAGTCTGATCCGGAGATGACGGCCATGCTTTCCCGGGCAGCCGCGAGCATCGGGCTTGAGTGGAGGCCTCCACCCTGTCCTGAGCGCTCGCGGCTGGACGATTGGTTTTTGGGTAAGGCCGCCGACCCTCGTCCTCGGCAAACCCCAATACCTTTCTTCACGGATGTGCATGATGAGATCTCGAAGTCCTGGAAGACCCCGTTGTCTTCCCGTGACCGCTCGTTGGTCTCATCCGCCTTTCCTCCCCTCGATGATGCAGCCGCCCGTGGGTACACTGGGCTCCCCCCGGTTGAACGCTCTGTTGCCATGCAACTATGTCCTCAGAGTGCTTCTTCTCGTGGCGAGCCTAAGCACCCATCCAAAGCCTGTAGATTTTCGTCGACCTTGGTGGCGAAGTCTTACAGAGCGGCGGGACAGGCGGCTGCGTCACTGCATGCTATGGCCACTCTGCAGGTCTACCAGGCCCAGATGCTCAGAGACATGCACGAGGGTAGGACAGACCCAGGGCTCTTCAATGAGCTGCGCGCCGCGACCGACCTTGCTCTCCGGGCGACGAAGGTTACCGCGCGCTCCCTGGGTCTGGTGATGTCCACAGCCGTGGTCCAGGAGAGACACCCCGGGCCGGTCGCGGAGGAAGCCGTAAGAAGGCGCCACAGCCCTCTCCCGCCCCGCCCCCGCTAAACGCCGGGCCAAGCAGCGCTCCTGAGACGGGCTGCTCAGGGAAGATGGTCGTTTTTCAGGAGATGGTAGCAGGACCACTCCTTCCCCCGGTGGAGGGCCGGGGGAGAATATTTTGTTCTACGCTCCCCGCTGCTCACCGAGATGAGGTCCGGGTTCTACAGCCTCTACTTCATTGTCCCCAAGAAAACCGGTGGGTTACGGCCAATCCTGGACTTGCGTGTGCTGAACCGCTCCCTTCACAGGCTGCCGTTCAAGATGCTCACCGCCAAACGCGTTCTCAAATGCGTGCGGCCCCAGGATTGGTTTGCAGCGATCGACCTGAAGGACGCCTACTTTCATGTCTCCATTCTTCCTCGACACAGACCGTTCCTACGGTTTGCTTTCGAGGGGCAGGCATACCAGTAAGCGGTTCTCCCTTTCGGGCTAGCCCTGTCTCCTCGCACCTTCACGAAGGTCGTCGAGGCTGCCCTTGTTCCCCTTCGGGAACACGGGGTTCGCATCCTGAGTTATATCGACGACTGGCTGATCCTAGCTCACTCTCGAGATCAGGTTTGCGAACACAGGGACCTAGTGCTCCGGCACCTAGCTCGTCTGGGCCTTCGGGTCAACTGGGAGAAGAGCAAACTTTGCCCCGTGCAGAGGATCTCTTTTCTCGGTATGGACATCGACTCGGTCGCCATGTCCGCGCAGCTTACGAGCGAGCGCGCGCAGTCACTGCTGACTTGCCTGAGACCCGAGGTGGGCATGGCATCAAGGCACGCTCCGGGTACCAGTTACTCCGACCTGCCGTTAGTTCCTTTACCCCGTGGTCGAACCTCAGTTTTCTCAGGGCGGGTGTCCCCCTGGAACGAGCTTCCCGGCATGTTGTGGTCTCCACGGATGCCTCCACCACGGGCTGGGGCGCCATGTGCAATGGACGAGGTAGGTTTGAGTACCCTTCCACCAGCGGTGGCGGCTACCATCACTTCCGCTAGAGCGTCGTCCACGAGACACGTCTATGCGTTGAAGTGGAACCTCTTCGTCGACTGGTGCTCTTCTCACCGAGAAGACCCCCGGAGATGCTCGATCAGCGTTGTGCTTTCCTTCCTTCAGCAAGGGTTGGAGCGAAGGCTGTCTCCCTCCACCCTTAAGGTCTATGTTGCCGCCATTGCCGCACATCATGACCCCGTCGAAGGTAAGTCGGTAGGGAAGCACGACCTGGTCATCAGGTTCCTGAGAGGAGCGAGGAGACTAAATCCTCCTCGTCCTCCTCTCGTTCCCTCTTGGGACCTCTCAATGGTTCTAACTGCCCTGAAGAGTGCTCCCTTTGAGCCCCTGCAATCAGTTGAGCTTAAGTTCCTGTCAATGAAGACAGCGCTCCTGGTTGCACTGGCCTCCATCAAGAGGGTAGGGGACCTGCACGCATTCTCCGTCGACGAAGCGTGCCTGGAATTCGGACCGGCTTTCTCTCACGTGATCCTGAGACCCCGGCCCGGATATGTGCCCAAGGTTCCTACCACTCCCTTTCGGGACCAGGTGGTGAACCTGCAAGCGCTGCCCCCGGAGGAGGCAGACCCAGCCTTGGCACTGCTCTGTCCAGTACGCGCTATTCGCGCCTATGTAGACAGGACGCAGTGTTTCAGGACCTCAGACCAGCTCTTTGTCTGTTATGGTGGGAAGCTGAAGGGAAAGGCTCTCTCCAAGCAAAGGTTGTCTCAGTGGATAGTGGACGCCATTGCTTTGGCATACCAGCAGCAAGGCCGACCGTGCCCCCTTGGTGTGACGGCCCACTCCACCCGGAGTGTGGCATCCTCTTGGGCTCTAGCGCATGGCGCCTCGCTAACAGACATCTGCAGAGCTGCAGGCTGGGCGACACCTAACACATTCGCCAGATTCTATAATCTCCGAGTGGAGCCAGTGTCCTCTCATGTACTCGCTTCAACTAGCTAGTACCGGACCCGCTCAGGTGTCTTCGCTTGCTCGCCATTCCACTCCACGGACTGGATACGTGCGATATTCTCCTCAGGTGAGCTTTTCCGAAAGCCCTGAGCTCCTCCAGCACCCCTGACGTCGGCGCCAGTGTCTCTTGCCTGCGCGTCGGCTAGGTGCCTCCCGTGTGCATGGTCCCTCCCCTGAGCGACCCCCACATGTGTATTTCCACTGTAAGCCTCTCTGAGCACGTGTCTTTCCCTTGGCAAGCCACCTTGCCACCCCTGGGGTTGAAATATTCCACCTGCGGCTGGACACCCCAGTGTTCTCCATATGTTTCCTTCGGGTCATATGTGTATTCTCTAAGTCCCCCCCCCTCTGGGTTGGCATTAATTGCATACTTCCCCTAGCTTGGGATATGCTTCCCAGTGTACCTTGGTATTCCTGTGTTAAATGGAGTCCTTCGTCCATTCTTGACAGGGATCTTGATTTACGCAGGGCACTGGAAGACAGCTGAGAAGGTGGCGTGATTAGACTGGTAACCCCATTCGTCGTCATCCGACGTAACTCGGAGTGACAACGAAAGGGAACGTCTCGGTTACGTATGTAACCCTCGTTCCCTGAGTAGGGAACGGAGACGTTACGTCTGCCTGCCACTTCCGCTGTACCGCGGGGATCGCCTGAGCTCAGTCTTGGCTCCTCAGCGAAGAAACATAAACTGCTGTTGCGGACTTCCTCCTTTTATACCCACGAGGTGGGGCGGAGTTACGTCATGCAAATTCCGCAGACCCATGGCATTTCTTTGCCATAGGCTCGTTTTGTAATACTCGAAGCTGATAGGCTTTCTAAGCCCCATTCGTCGTCATCCGACGTAACGTCTCCGTTCCCTACTCAGGGAACGAGGGTTACATACGTAACCGAGACGTTTGTAGGATCACAGAACTCACTCCTCCACCGTGAATAAATCACCATCCGAATGCATGAGTTTTATCACTGAGGAGCCATGCACATTTATTTTTACAGATGTCCACATGAGAAACAATTACCATCCAAACTGGGCTAAAGTGTAACTTTGTAATTCACCCAGTTTAAAGCATCTGTGTTGTAGGTTTTCACTGCATGTTCTCACCCAGTTTCAGCCACCCACATCCACTCAGGCCAGTTACTGCCCCCAGCTGGACACAGACTGATAGCAGCACTCAGGACACTTGCTGAAATTAGACTTCAGCCTCAGAATCCTAAACATTGATCCATAAAGTCCATCTATCACCAAAACGAGCATAAATAAATTAATGAATATGTGGAATGAATAGTTTATATTCTCATACTTAGCACATAGGTAGAATTAAAGATTTGAATGCCACATTGCGCTTTCAGATCAATTTAAATTCCTGCTCTTCTTCAGCTTGCACAGCGAAACATCCACATACATCCTCATTAATCAATTATGGATGCTTTCTGCCAAACCAAATGATGGCGTCCATTTGTTTTTTCCTCTCGAGGCCCCAGACAGTGTTTTAGGGTGTCCCAGTTTCGAGAGAGAGAGAGAGAGAGAGAGAGAGAGAGAGAGAGAGAGAGAGAGAGAGAGAGATCAGTCTTACTGACTGCACAGCCCTGATAACAAGAGAAGAGAGAGAAGCCTGTTTCATTTGGTCTTCACTCAGTTCAATATGTAATAGGCTATTATGTACTTTTTCCAGTAAACTCTGTTTAATAACCACTTTGAATTGTAAAAAAAAAAAAACAGATTTTGAAAAATAATATTCATTTCACTCATATCCATAAAGCTATTTGAACTGAATTAAATTCAATAGAGAGAGGGATAAGGCAAGTCAGATGTATTTTTATCACAATACACATTGTTTCAAAGCTGCTTTACAAAACATCATGATGTTAATGTATATATATATCTTCATGTCTTCATGTATATTGTTGCATTTAGCATTATTGTTTATATCATCATAAAATTATATTATTGCCAACCTCTTTATGTAAACTTGGATATTAGAATGTCCAGCTTTATCCGCCTATATAATTGATATACTATATAGCAAAAAGTTAAATCCTTGATGTTAATTGCCAAATGTAAACACTATTATTGCCCAGCTGTAATATGATAAATGCAACTATAAGATTTGAATATCACTCTGTAAAAAAAAACAAAAAAAAAAACAAAACACATATTACAACTTAAAACTTAAAACTACCGTCCAGTCCAGTGTGTTTATCTGCCTATATGGCCCAAGACGCTGATATGAACTCCAGCATTCCCACGCCCCTACATAGGACAAGCTGTTTTGTAAATGTATGGATGCTATGAGTGATTTTGTGGGTGTTGCTGCAGTTGCTAGAGTGATGCATTTGGTTTGCTAAGGTGTTGTGGGAGTTGCTAGGCCAATGCTTACTGCCCAGTCTACATTCTGGTAGTTTTCTGGCATTGTCTTACTCTATGGGATTTTTTTTTTTTCAACTTATGCTGGTTAAATACTGTATATCTGACTTTGAAAATAAATAGCACACCCCTCCTAAACAAGCTACATGATTTATCGGTTTATTCATGTCTGAATAATAAAAGCAATTTCCTCGCTGAAGTTTAATATTTAGGGTAAAGGGCTACATATGAGCAATAACACCAATGATAATAAAACTACATCTTGATTCTATCATAGAGAGACAGAATGTGAGACATAGGCATAGAGAGACAGTACGCTTGCTGAATTATATTCATGAAATCAGGCATCTTTAGAGAGCCAGAGGTAGGGAGTCTGTCTGTCTCTCTCCCCATAATCAGCTTCTTTGTGTTGGGCTTGAATGAGCTGAAATCACAGCATACAGAGACACAATCAGAAAGACATATTTAGACACGTCCAACCACAGCTGTGCTTTACCTGGACAGAGAACAAACTGACAGAGAAGAGACGAGAGAGATATTAAAATGAGGAATTGAACAAACATACTTTCACACCTGTGACATTGTTAATGAAATGAACAACGGAATTGTTACACTATTTTTCTAGCAAAACTCGTGGAAGAATGTTATACACACACACCACATTTGTGTTAATTGTGTGTTGTGCTCTTGTTGTGAATAATTCATTGGTGCACATTGTTCTAAACAACAAATATTTAGAACAATGTGCACTTTACTTTTCTGCTGACATCACCAGCACCTCCCGTTCAACCACCTATCATATAAAGACCACTTTTCACTTTTCATACAAAAATTTACGTGCATTATAAAATGATTAAAATATATAAAATAATTTAGCTTTAAGCAAAAAAATGTAATTGTTGTCTGAAGCATGTTCCAATAAAGTATATGTAAGAATAAAAAATAGATAGATAGCTAGATAGCTAGATAGATAGATTGGTCTTAATACATGACTTAATACATGATAGATTAGTCTTAATACATGACAAACACAAGAAGAACCATAGGAGCTTTGAAATATTTTGCTTAAATTGTTATACAGGTTAATTTATTCTTTTGTTAATCTTAATAGTTGTATTTTGCGCTGTGTGTTCTAAAAGATATAATTTATGTTTTGTTGTAGAATCCTCTAAGGAAATCATTGTAAACTTTTTTCTTTATCCTTTGGGATTACATCCAAATTATGGTACAAAAAATGAACCCTGTAAACATTCCTTTATGTTTTTGAGGGTCTGATGAGCTGATTATCTCTCTTCCCCAACAGACCGTGAAAACTCCTCCTTATTACCGTCAGGGGCTCAGGTGAGAGATAACACACTCTATTTATAAATAAAGCAGAGCATTAGTGTTTTTGTGTGTGGGCATGTGTGTGTTAATGTGATTTTGTTCATTTTGGCATGCACCAGTATGTTTCTGTGTGTGAGCGAGTGAGAATTCTCTCTCAAGCACACAGGACTGACATAAGTGTCTGAACACCCATTCTTACACAACATCTGCTCACAAAACCCTCAGACAATCATGCTGTCACTCACCGCAGAGAATAATATGGCAGTGTTAATGTCACGTTCACTTTTGTGAATGCAATAGATCGAGTCAAATGCTGATGTCTGGAGCTGTGTGCTTGTTAATGAGCATGTGTTGTGTGTATGAGCGTGTTCTAATGAGTGGCAGATTGAGTGTGTGTTGCAGATGTCCAGGGCCGCAGCAGTGGTGAGCCTCTCTACACCCACCCAGCTGATTTTCAGACAGCTTTGAAGTCGGCCTTACCTCCAGAATCCACTGATGACACCCAATTACATTGCTCCCTGTTCCCTAAATGATCTCAGTGTCCCTGTCTCGTAATGATGTTTGCGAACACCAAATGAAACATTTTCAAGAAAACTTCTGTGACTTGCTGTTTGATATGCTAGAAATAGCCGTTTTATATGTTAATGATACTTGGAGATCAAACAGATACCTATATAAAATATACCTTGATGTGAATGTCATTTGAATATAAAATGGGGGGGGGGGGGATACAATAATGAAAATAAAAAACTGAGTAAGAGGGATGCAAATAACAGGGCACCACTGCAAAATATGATTTTCTTATAGTTTAGAAAGTTTGGAATAAGTCTGATTTTCTCAAGAAGTCTCTTGCTCACCAAGGCTGAATTTATTTGTTCGAAAAAAAAGTAAAACAGTGTACTATTGTGAAATATTATTGCAGTTTAGAATAACTGTTTTCTATTTTAATATATTTCAATATTCAAGTCAAGTACCCTTTATTTATAAGGTACTTTATACACTATAGATTGTTTCAAAACAGCTTTACAGTGATTAAGTAAGGGATACATGGTTGTTGTCACAGAATAAACCCAGACTGTCATGCCGTTTGCAGCAGAGATGAAACAGGATCTTTATTGATAACAAAATCAAACTAACAGAAATACTCTGATTTCTTCACAAATTCAAAAACATGAATAGAATAACCAGTAAATAGTAACGACGACAGACAACTGAACAGGATTAAACACAGGGCTCAAATGCACAGCAAACAAGAGATGGTTAATTAACTAGATACACCTGAAGAGAACTAACTCAATCAGTAACCAAGGAGACAAACAGGCAGGGGACAGAGGAACATTTAACTAATTAACAACCTAGAAGATATTCAAAGAAACTCAGACATGAACGGAAAAGAGGTCCGTTTCAGAAAGGAGGTTTAGTGAAAACTCTGAGTATGTTAAGCCTTAAATGAGGGAAACGTCTCGGGTTACGGAGACTTAACCTGTAACAAGGGTTACAGAACCCTTGTTCCCTGAGAAGGAATACCCGGAAGTATAAAATGACGCCGGCACACACACGCGTTAGCCTCGCGATGAAGCAAGCCACTCCCAGGCATGAAAGCGCGTGGCGAGGCAACGCAGAATCTCGTTCCCTTCTCAGGGAACAAGGGTGCCTCACAGATCTCCTGGAGGGGCACTCCCGAGTAGAGAGCCCTAGAGGACGCCATGCCCCTAGTGGAATGAGCCCTCATGGCCAAAGATGAAGGCAGATTGTGCACCTGGTAGGCTGAGGCAGTAGCCTGTATAACAATTGCTAATTGTTTGTTTAGATACAGGGAGCCCCTTCTTAGGTGACCCAAAACACACCAACAGTTGGTCCGACCTCCTCCAAGAAGAGGACCTCTCAAGGTAAATACTCAGTGCTCTAACAGGACAGAGTACATGGAGCCTCTCTTCTTCTGCCGACGCATGTGGTGGAGGATGAAATGCCTGCAGGACTGTAGATCGTGCCATACTGGAAGGCACCTTGGGCACATAGCCAGGTCTCGGATGCAAGATGGCCTTAACTCCTCCCGGGGCAAACTCCAAGCAAGCAGGTGATATTGCCAGGGCCTGGAGATCTCCAACCCTCTTAAGCGAGGTAAGGGCTAGGAGAAAAGCCATCTTAAGTGTCAGGTCCTTAGCTGATGTCGACTGAAGTATTTCGAAGGGGGCCAGGGATAACCCTTCAAGATCCACCGCCAGGGCCCAGGTAGGAACTCTGGTCCTAGTCGTCAGTCTCATCCTCCATGTACCATGGAGAAAATGTATATGACCAGCTGGTGCCTCCCCAGAGGCCCATCACTTAGTGGTGCATGGAAAGCCACAATAGCAGCCACGTACACCTTAAGTGTGGATGGGGTGAGACCAGCAGAGATGCGATCTTGAAGGAACTCCAGAACTGAAGCCACTGGGCAGTTAACTGTGTCTAACTCATGTTCTCTACACAAAGTGGAAAATCCATTCTATTTTAGGCCATACAATCTCCTACTGGAAGGAGCTCTGGAACAAAGTATGGTCTCGACCACTCCGGCTGAGAGGCCAGCATCTAGGTACTGAACCCCCTCAGGGGCCAGACCCACAGTTTACATAGCTCCATAGCACAGTTTGGAAAATAATGCCTTCCGCCTGAGACAGTAGATCCCTCCTCAGAGGAATCTGCCATGGCGGGCCTATCAGGATTGCTATAATGTCTGAGAACCATACTCGGGCTTGCCAAAACGGGGCTACTAGAAGTAGACTGACTCCATCTCGACGGACCCTCCCCAGTACTCCCGGGAACAGATCGATCGGGGGAAATGCGTACAAGCGCAGCCTTGGCCACACCTGTACCATGGCATCCAACCCCAGTGGGGCTAGATGTGTGAGAGAAAACCACAACAGTGGACAGTGGGACGTCTCTCGAGACGCGAACAGATCCACTTCCACTGGGCCGAATCTCTCCCATATCGACTTCACTATATCTGGGTGAAGTCTCCATTCCCTAGGCCTCAGCCTCTGCCTCGACAGGATGTCTGCTCCCTGATTCTGAACCCTTGATTCTGAACCCCCAGGACATACATTGCTCTGAGGGACAACAGTTACCCTTGGGACCAGAGGAGGATCTGATGCACCAGTCTGGATAGAGGGCGTGATCTGAGTCCCCCCTGTCGATTCAGATAAGCGACAACCGACGTATTGTCCGACCGTATCAGGATGTGGTAGCCTTTGATGTCTGGGAGGAAGCTCCTCAGAGCTCTGAACACAGCCAACATCTCTAGGCAATTTATATTTCAAGAGCGATGATGGTCCTGCCACAGACCCCTGGCAAAGCGGCCGTCCATGGGCCGCACCCCAATCAGTGAGGGAGTCGTCTGTTGAAATGGTTTTCCGGCAACATGACGCTCCCAACGCTGGATCTTGGGACAGAAACCAAGGTTTCTTCCATATTGATAGAGAACGAAGGCTTCTGTGCATAACTCTGATCATATGGAACGGATTTCCCCTCTGGGAAAATCCCTTGGCTTTCAGCCACCACTGAAGGGGTCTCATGTGCAGGAGGTCAAAGGGTATTATGTTGGACGCAGCTGCAATGTGGCCCAGCAGTCTTTGAAATTGCTTTACAGTGATGGCGTGGCCTAGCTTCATCCTGGACACCATGGCCAGGATGAACTCGATACGCACAGAAGACATTTGTGCCCGCATCGTAGTCAGCGCGGGCTTCTGCACCATGAACAGGGGTCTCGGAACCTTCAGATGAAGAATGAGAAGGTGCCGCAGCAGTCTCATTCTCATCTGCAAGGTCCCTTTGCCGCGCCGCGCCACCTCAACGGACACGGGACCCGCAGCACTCTGATAGTAAGTGCTTCACAGTCACCACAAGCAGCCCCCTCAAGAGCTGCCTGGGCGTGCTCCACTCCCAAACAATTCACACACAGTTGATGTGTGTCCCCACCCGTTATGAATTTAGGGCAGGGGTGCACACATCTCCTGAATTGTTCACTCGCCATAATAATAAAAAAAAAAAAAATATATATATATATATATATATATATATATATATATATATATTCTTTTGATACGTGACAAACAACACCAAATAGAACAGACAAAGACAGAGAGTGCTTGCTGAAGAGCGAAAGATAACGCGTGTGTGTGCCCGTGTCATTTTATACTTCCGGGTATGGCGTCACATGTTACGTCATGACGCAACACCAATCAGGATTGGAAAAGTTTCATTCATACTTCAGAGACGTACACTTAGGGAGCGTCCCCAAAGAGTAATTTCTAACGACGAAGTGCGAGTTCCCTCGAAAGGGAACTCTGGGTTCCCTCACAAAGATATTTGCATTCACTCACAAAAGCTATTGTGAGCTGGTACAAACACTTCCTGTTTAATGTCCCGTTTAACTTGAACTCAAATATAAAGAAATGCGGTCAGGAGGTCAGGAGGTTTGTTCAGATGGATTTACCTGTATCCTTGTCATAGTAGACAGATTATCCAAAGCCTGCTGTCTAATTACCCTAAAGGGACTCCCTACTGCTATGGAAACAGCCGCGCTGTTCAATATTGTGTTCTGTAATTTCGGCCTCCCAGAAGACATGGTGCTTGACCATGGTCCACAATTTATCACAATGTATGCAAGGCCTTTTTCTCCCTCTTAGGTGTGACTGACTCTCCTCAGGATACCATCCTCAGACGAATAGGCAGACGGAGAGGAAAATTCTTGACGTTTCCTGAGAATCTTCTGCCATGACCACCACATCTCCTGGAACCGTTTCCTGGACAGAGTACGGCAAAAACTCCCTCCATCAGCTGCAACTGGACTCACTAAGTAAGTAAGTAAGTAAGTAAGTAGATTTTATTTATAAAGCAAAATTCAACATAGCAGAGCTATCCAAAGTGCTGAACATAGTAAATAAATAAATAAAATAAAAGCACAGTAACGTAAAGCCAAACAAAACAAACAGTGAAACAGGAAAATGATAATATTAAAATGCCAGGGAATAGAAATACGTTTTCAATTTTGATTTAAAAATGTTAATGGAAGGTGCAAGGCGGATGTCCAGAGGCAATTGGTTCCATAGATGGGGGACGGCAACGCAAAAAGCTCCATCTCCCTTAGTTTTTTAAACGGGAGCGGGGGATAGATAATAGAGCCTTGTCTGAAGATGTTAATCTGTAAGATGACAGAGGAGTAAAAATATCTTTAAGATAAAATGGAGCTTGATCATTAAGAGCTTTAAAAACAACAAGATGTTAAACTGAATTCTAAAATGGATTGGGAGTCAATGAAGCGACGCTAAAATTGGGGTGACATAATCATATTTCTTTGTCCCGGTCAGCAGCCTTGCAGCTGCATTTTGTTCCAACTGGAAGCGTCCAAGTGATGACTGACCCAGATACAATGAGTTACAGTAATCTAAGTGTGAGGAAATAAAACCATGAATAACCTTCTCCAAGTCTTGGAATGACAAAAACTATTTAAAATTGGAAATAATCCGCAATTGATAAAAACTATTCTTAACCCTCATGTGGTGTTCAAAACCTTATAACACCTGTGATGTTCCCGGTCAAAAATGACCAGCCCATAAAAAAAAACTTATAAATCACTCATTATACCATATTTTCACCCAATCTTGGATTCAATCTTATTGTCAACTTGTTCTCTGTCAATTAGGACTGGTTTTATATTTCTGTTTGCATCTGAATAATCGTGGGCCTCATTTGTCTGAGAGTAGGCATCTAATTTTTTGAGTAATTTTTTTAATTTTTTTTAATAATTTTGGAAATATTAAATAAAATCTGAAGAAAATTGGTATTGTTGATCACACTAGTCAACTTAAAATTTTCACCAGGAATTTTGTTTTGAAACTTTTATTTTGTAAAAAATATGGCACATAGTCACACTTGTGGTGTTCCCGGTCAAAAATGACCGGCCTATAAAAAATAGCTTATAAATCACTCATTATACCATATTTTCACCCAATCTTGGATTCAATCTTTTTGTCAACTTGTTCTCTTTCAATTAGGACTGGTTTTATATTTCTGTTTGCATCTGATTAATCGTGGGCCTCATTTATCTGAGAGTAGGCATCTCATTTTTTGAGTAAAAAACAAATAATTTATGAGTAAATTTGGAAATATGAAAAAAAAATTTTTTAAAAAATGGCTACTGTTGATCACACTAGTCTACTCTAATGTTTCACCAGGAATTTTGTTTTGAAACTTTTGTTTTGTAAAAAATATGGCACAGTCACACTTGTGGTGTTCCCGGTCAAAAATGACCGGCCTATAAAAAATAGCTTATAAATCACTTATTATATCATATTTTCACCCAATCTTGGATTCAATCTTTTTGTCAACTTGTTCTCTTTCAATTAGGACTGGTTTTATATTTCTGTTTGCATCTGATTAATCGTGGGCCTCATTTATCTGAGAGTAGGCATGGTCAAAAATGGTCACAATGGCCGACCATTGAAAGTGAATGGGAGAGACTGAAAATAACAGAACAATTTAGTTTTCAGGAGCATGTTCATTATTTTCATGTACACATATGAGCATGTGTGCTTGCAAACATCGAGCCCTTGGACCTGTGCATGTATCGATACATACACACGCTACCCAGACACACACATGTTAAAACACACATTCTTTTCCACAGAGAAATTTGATCCTACCCTAACCTGCATCTAATATACATTTATCCATCTGACATTACCACACAAAATAATCTTTCTTTCATGTTCTTGTTTCATCACAGCTTCCAGACAAAATATTATGACAATTTGTTTTGGAACTGTGAGGTTATCACACAGAACTAGACAATATTTACAAATATACATCATGTGATAGCACAGGCATATATAAATGCCTCACAGCACCTTGCTTGTCATTCATTTGTGGCAGCACAATGGCAAAGCAGCTCTCTGCACATGATGTTATTCATCAGATTTTTGACCCAGAAACTAGTGAGCTCCGTAGCCGATTCAGTGGTGCCTTCCTCTTCAGAAACATCTTCACTGCAAGATGCATCCTGCATTTCCTCCTCCTCACTAGTTTCTGAGTCAAAAATCTGATGAATAGCATCATGTGCAGAGAGCTGCTTTGCCATTGTGCTGCCACAAATGAATGACAAGCAAGGTGCTGTGAGGCATTTATATATGCCTGTGCTATCACATGATGTATATTTGGAAATATTGCCTAGTTCTGTGTGAGAACCTCACAGTTCCAAAACAAAATGTCATAATATTTTGTCTGGAAGCTGTGATGAAACAAGAATATGAAAGAAAGATTATTTTGAAGCCGGGTCACTGCAGTCACGGCCAATTTGTGTGTGTGTGTGTGTGTGTGTGTGTGTGTGTGTGTGTGTGTGTGTGTGTGTGTGTGTGTGTGTGTGTGTGTGTGTGTGTGTGTGTGTGTGTGTGTGTGTGTGGTAATGTCAGATGGATAAATGTATATTAGATGCAGGTTAGGGTAGGATCAAATTTCTCTCTCTGGAAAAGAATGTGTGTAATACTCAAAGTTTGTGTGTTTTAACATGTGTGTGTCTGGGTAGCATGTGTATAAATGTATCGATACATGCACAGGTCCAAGGGCTCGATGTTTGCAAGCATACATCCTCATATGTGTACATAAAAATAATGAACATGCTCCTGAAAACTAAATTGTTCTGTTATTTTCAGTCTCTCCCATTCACTTTCAATGGTCGGCCATTGTGACCATTTTTGACCATGCCTACTCTCAGATAAATGAGGCCCACGATTAATCAGATGCAAACAGAAATATAAAACCAGTCTTAATTGAAAGAGAACAAGTTGACAAAAAGATTGAATCCAAGATTGGGTGAAAATATGGTATAATGAGTGATTTAAGCCAGTTTTTATAGGCCGGTCATTTTTGACCGGGAACACCACAAGTGTGACTATGTGCCATATTTTTTACAAAACAAAAGTTTCAAAACAAAATTCCTGGTGAAACATTAGAGTAGACTAGTGTGATCAACAGTAGCCATTTTTTTCATATTTTTTTTTCATATTTCCAAATTTACTCATAAATTATTTGTTTTTTACTCAAAAAATGAGATGCCTACTCTCAGATAAATGAGGCCCACGATTAATCAGATGCAAACAGAAATATAAAACCAGTCCTAATTGAAAGAGAACAAGTTGACAAAAAGATTGAATCCAAGATTGGGTGAAAATATGGTATAATGAGTGATTTATAAGCTATTTTTTATAGGCCGGTCATTTTTGACCGGGAACACCACAAGTGTGACTATGTGCCATATTTTTTACAAAACAAAAGTTTCAAAACAAAATTCCTGGTGAAAATTTTAAGTTGACTAGTGTGATCAACAATACCAATTTTCTTCAGATTTTATTTAATATTTCCAAAATTATTAAAAAAAATTAAAAAAATTACTCAAAAAATTAGATGCCTACTCTCAGACAAATGAGGCCCACGATTAATCAGATGCAAACAGAAATATAAAACCAGTCCTAATTGAAAGAGAACAAGTTGACAAAAAGATTGAATCCAAGATTGGGTGAAAATATGGTATAATGAGTGACTTATAAGCTATTTTTTATAGGCCGGTCATTTTTGACCGGGAACATCACAAGTGTAACAAGGTAACAAAACCCCCACAAAAAAAATAAGAAAATTTTCAAAAAAAAGATGAGATTTAGTTATACCGTTTGGGAACAAAGTCACTAAGTTTCAGTCCAAAGCGATAACATTAACTAGTATTTTCGGGAAAAAGAAAATCTTCTCCGGGTCAAATTGACCCGAACACCACATGAGGGGACAATGTGTAGTTTTTTTAGGTATTTTATTATCTAAAATCAATATTTTTATTCATAAATATCTCCTCAATGGTGTACAAATACCTCTGGCAATTATCTGACTTATCCTCGTAAACGAATAATTTATTATCTTTATATACATGTGACAGGTAGGTCCACAGAGGCTTCCATGTAGTTCCGCCATCTTGAAAAACTATAATAGCAGAGAGGGTCAAAAAGTACTAGGCCAACGCGTTTCTACAACGTGTTTTCGTTCAGAGCCAGCGTCACGTAACTGAAAGCAGCAGAAACGGAGGAGCAGAGCAGAGCAGTGAGAGGCGCTTGTCACTGCCCCCGGCAAGTTTAAAAGGCTGCATTGCACTGTTATTTTTAATGGCGGACCATACATATGTCGAGCCACAGGAGAAGAAATCCTCATCGCCGAAAAAATCCAAAATTGAATGTAAAAGGAAACGTGACCGGAGATTACAAAAATGTAAAACTCGATGAAGTGCTATTAGAAGACATCCTGTCATAGCTTTTTGGTACATAACAGCTACCGTAGATGCAACACGCATTTTAAAAAGCGAGGCGCTGAAGAGCACAATTCGTTTGAATGCAAAATACAATTTCACCGCTAGATGGGAGAAATTCCAACACAATGTCCCTTTAATAAAAAAATTTCATTACATTGAGTGATATTATTTCAATGTGATTTATGTCATTTTGACAGACTAAAAATATTATATACCTGCTTTAGAAATATTCCAGTAGCCTAAACACTGCAAATAGGGATTATAAGTGAAAAGGGAGACAATTACATTTAAAGCATCTGTGTAAAAACAAACCTGGAAGAGAGATGAAGATATGGGGAGAAAAATTTGAGATTCTTAGTGCATTCCAGTAAATTATTAAATTATTATATCATAAAGTAAATTAATCGGGAGAAAAGACCAAAAAAATGTGCAGTATATATTGTCTTTTTTCATTCTGTTACAAAGGGGAAAATAATCAGGAGGAAAAGAATGCAGCGACTGAGGAGCTCTTGCCATACCATGTCACAGTGTTATTTTCCTGGCATCTGAAAATAAAAGATGATGGAAATTTTACAGCTCATTCAGTGAAACTGACGGATGAGGATTATTTGTAGCACAATATTATGATTTGAAATTATTTGTTTCAGACTTTTTGAGTGGAACTTCCCCAAACCTAAAGTGCCTCCCATTTAAAACACAGTAGGCACATTAGGAAAAAGGTGGATTCCTGTGATAGCAAAGCTGAATGTTCAATAGCCATTAGTTTAGTCTTCAGTTTCCCTCAAAAATCATTCTTATAATCATTCTATATCTTTATTTTCAACAGATAAATTCTCAGTATTACTTGATGAGAATGTTTGGAAAAATAAAAATACGGTCTACAGCATCCAATTTGACAGACATGCATTTAAAACCTCTTATATCAAATATTCACTGCTCAGACACAGGTGATTTATTTCATGAGTCGGCTGTGCCTTTATCAGCGTCTAACATGTTTCAGTCTCAAAATTGCATCTCCCTCCTCTGGACTCAAGAAAATGAATGTTACGGTAAATGGGAACAAGCGGCCAATTAAAGCAGCATGACGAATGACCGTGGAGCTGAGATGACAGGCCGAGTTCCCTGACTACCTGGAGAGTGTTTAGAAATAGAGCGTGTGTCAGAGAGACTATTGTTTCCTGAGCACGGTGGGCGGCTACATTGATTTCAGCCTCTTATCCTGTAAAAGTTTTACTTGTGAAATGTTCCTCTGACTCTCTCAGTTGATTTAATGCACCTCAAATTTAAGTAGCACCTATTAAGGACTGAGCTAAATGTCAAGAGCTCTCTAGTGTTTTACGCTCTATTGTTGATTAGTGACATTTGTGTATTGGCATTTATTAAAGACCTCCTAATGCAATCCTTAATTAACAATTATTATTATTTAATTTATTCACTAATGCACAGTGAAATGTTCTGAAACGTTAGAATGGCTGTACAAGCTATTAGTTAATAAAAGGTCAAATATATCTTCAGTAACCTTACATGGTTAAATGGTTTTGGCAATTACTGTCACCCAAAGAATAAATAGTTTGAAATTATGACAGATAGAGCAGTACATTAGCCTGTTATATATAATTCATAATAATGATGGATGTACTACTGAAGAATAATGGAAACAACCGTTAACTATACAGGCCAGAGATGCTTTAAAATCAAAATGTGATTTCTTCTTCTCTCTCTCTATCTTTTTCTTTTTTTACTTCTAAGCATGTCTGTTTGATATGAGGTCATCTATATGTTAGTCACTAGTGAACTCCTAAATCTATACAAAATTGACTTTTAGCAGATATATTTGCATTTGAAATGTGCAGTATTTGCTGTGCTTTTGTACCATGCCATTCTATTATGGGCAATTGACCTATCGTAAGCCCCTACCCTCGAACGCAAATGAGCCAATGGCAGTTGAGTATCAGTTGCACGGGGACTGGAACTCGGACATCTTTAGGTTTCAGCGCCATAGAGAAACATTGGAAGATCTAAAGCTCACATTGGTTTGATGGTGTTTATGCTACAAAAATGGTAAAACGATGTTTCTGGGGTACTTGTAAAACTGATGCAGGTATCCTGGGAGAATGGGCAATGGAATTTATTTTTACAGACTAGTAGTGCATCATCTGCGATCGTGACGACCTTAACATGAGGCTTTTCCCGCTTGCATTGTGATCTGTAAACCCTCGCTTCCAAATTAATATTTTTACCCACCTTATTTATTTTAAAATCTTTTATATATCCTCCATGGCATTTTTAAGTCCTATATAAATATAACAAATTATTTTACACTGACAGCTGTCATTGTAAGACAGTTTGCAACTCCGTTTGTTTGTCCGAGTTCGCAACAGTAACTAAGGGGGCGGGGCTTACCGATTGGTCAATTGGATGTATTGGTTGAATACATGTAAATGTTATGTTAAATGAGTATTGTTTTTAAGTAAAATGTCTTAAATACATTATAAATAAATTGCATTATTATCACAGAATATAAATTCAGAGACTTTCGCTCCATTAGGTATTGAAATAGGTAGAAACAAATTATATAATATACTGAACAAAATTATAAACGCAACACTTTTGTTTTTGCCCCCATTTTTCATGAGCTGAACTTTTGCTGAACTTAACTGATCTAAGACTTTTTCTATGTTCACAAAAGGCCTATTTCTCTCAAATGTTGTTCACAAATCTGTCTAAATCTGTGTTAGTGAGCACTTCTTCTTTGTCGAGATAATCCATCTACCTCACAGGTGTGGCATATAAAGATGCTGAGCAGTTTTATCACACAGCACAATGCCACAGATGTCACAAGTTTTGAGGGAACGTGCAATTGGCATGCTGACTGCAGGAATGTCCACCAGAGCTGTTGCCCGTGAATTGAATGTTCATTTCTCTGCCATAAGCCATCTCCAAAGGCGTTTCAGAGAATTTGGCAGTACATCCAACCGGCCTCACAACCGCAGACCACGTGTAACCACACCAGCCCAGGACCTCCACATCCAGCATCTTCACCTCCAAGATCCTCTGAGACCAGCCACCCGGACAGCTGCTGCAACAATCGGTTTGCATAAACAAAGAATTTTTGCACAAACTGTCAGAAACGGTCTCACATTCGATGGCGTCTGGCACTTTGGAGAGGTCTTCTCTTCACGGATGAATCCCGGTTTTCACTCTATGGGCAGATAGCAGATAGAAGACAGCGTGTATGGCGTCTTATGGGTGAGCGGTTTGCTGATGTCAATGTTGTGGATCAAGTGGCCCATGGTGGCGGTGGGGTTATAGTATGGGCAGGTGTATGTTATGGACAACAGGTGCATTTTATTGATGGCATTTTGAATGCACATAGATACCATGACGAGATCCTGAGGCCCATTGTTGTGCCATTCATCCATGACCATCACCTGTAGCAGCATGATAATGCACGGCCCCATGATGCAAGGATCTGTACACAATTCCTGGAAGCTGAAAACATCCCAGTTCTTGCATGGCCAGCATACTCACCAGACATGTCACCTATTGAGCATGTTTGGGATGCTCTGGATCGCGTATAAGACAGCGTGTTCCAGGTCCTGCATATCCAGCAACTTCGCACAGCCATTGAAGAGGAGTGGACCAACATTCCACAGGCCACAATCATCAACCTGATCAACTCTATGCGAAGGAGATGTGTTGCACTGTACCCCAATACAGTAAAATGCACATTATAGAGTGGCCTTTTATTGTGGCCAGCCTAAAGCACACCTGTGCAATAATCATGCTGTCTAATCAGCATCTTGATATGCCACACCCGTGAGGTGGATGGATTATCTTGGCAAAGGAGAAGTGCTCACTAACACATATTTAGACAGATTTGTGAACAATAATTGAGAGAAATAGGCCTTTTGTGTACATAGAAAAAAGTCTTAGATCTTTGAGTTCAGCTCATGAAAAATGGGGGCAAAAACAAAAGTGTTGCGTTTATACAGTTTTTTTTATTTGCTTTGGTACTATTTTCACAAGTAAGGTGGACATTTTCAAAACTCTTAGTACAAAAATCCAAACTGATCACACTTGTAACACAGCTAGTCATTCTTTCAAAACATGATCCCATGCTTTCATTACAGTTATACATTTTTCAGTCCACATAATCAATGTTTCAAACACAAGATTATTGTAATATGTAATGAGAACGTTTGGTTTAATCACAGAAACACAACAGTATGATCTTCTTTTAATTTAGTACTTTTAACAATCAGTTCATTCAACAGCAAACAATGCAAGACACATGTTTCAAATCACTCTTGTTGCTGAAATAATTACAGTAATGGTTACAGTTGCCACATTAGAAAAACATGTGCATTACCTAACCTATGTAATTGAATCCATAATGTTTGTAATAGTATCTGCAGTGAGTTATCAAAAGCTGTGATGAAGTATGACACAGCCATGAGGATCTGTGCTAGAACAGAGTTTGCTGGCAATACAGTAAATGATTTCACTCTATACCATTTGACTGAATCTATACTGTAGTGGACCTTTACACTTTAGGTTGAGTTACAGTTATGTGGCTGTCCATGGTCATCTGTTTACAGTATCACTGTATGTATGACATACATACTGTAATGTAAAATGCTGTATTTGATGCCATCTGTCTCCCTTCTACTGATGCATCTCTAATCAATCTAACGTTTTACAGTCACTGACCGTTTCCTCTCCCTTATACTCTATTCTGCTTTACAGTGTTTTCACAAATGGCAAATTTCTCTGGATCTCCCTCTCACACACACATATGCGAGTGCACACACTTTGAACATAGTGGTGGTTATCTATAAATCACTTATGTAAAAATAATTCATTACATTTGGTTATCCATATCGGAAATTGCAAACAAGTTCTATAGAAACTGTATATAGAATCAATATCTACAGGTGAAACTCGAAAAATTAGAATATCGTGCAAAAGTTATCATTTTGATGATTATGGCTTACAGCTTATGAAAAAACAAATTCAAAATCTCTGAAAATTAGAATATTACATGAAATCAATAAGAAAATAATTTTACTGTACTGTATATACAGAAATGTCATCCCTCTGAAAAGTATAATCATGCATGTGTATATAGTTCTATATACTAAATGTATTACTGTAGTTTCACCTTTTTATTTGAATTACTGAAATACATAAACTTTTGCACAATATTCTAATTTTTCGAGTTTCACTTGTATAGAAATCTATAGGTGTACCAAATGATTCATTGATTAACCATTAAGATCAGTTGGATTAAATAATAGACAAATGTATTAAACTGAACAAAAAGAGATGCAAATCAAAAGTTTGAAAGGAAGAGCTTTATGAAAGGCAGTTACTGTGAATGAAACATTTATGTAGATGAAACACTTATTTTGTGTTGCGAAAAGTATACTTTGTGATTTTGTAAATTGTACTAACACAATTGAAAACATGAAATGTTTGAAAAAAGTGCACTTTTGATGATCTGTTGTGATATTAGCACTAAGAGTTTTGAAAATGTACACCTTGTGAAAATAGTACCAAAGCGAATAAAAAAAACTGTAATTTCATTCAGTATAAATGAAAATTATTTTAAGGTAAATGTTTTGTATTAATTTACTGTAAATAAATAAATCATGTTTGTCACAGGTGGCTGTGACAAGGAAGCACAGGAAGCAGCAGAGTATAATACAAACAGTCTTTAATCCACCAATCCAAACGATCACAGGGCATAGGAACTCACGAGAACAGGAAAACATCCGTTACATATATGACACGAGACAAAGACACTGAACCAAAGAGGGAGTATAAATACATAGGAACTAATTGGTTAATTAATTACTAATAATAATAAAACAGGTGAAAGGAATAGATCAATCAAAGGAAGAAACTAAAACAAACTGGGAAACTGGGTGAACTAATGCCGAGTTCACACAGCACGGTTTTCAATGTTATCAGATCACAGTTCTTTTCACACTGCATGACTATCTGGGGTAGCATTCAGTCGCTGTTGTGTGCACACTGCACGATGCGGTGACAGGGGGTTTCACATTGCATGACTTATCAAGAGGAAGAATTGCCGACAACTGTCTGGTCCGCAAACTACAGCCCCTTTCACACAGAGATTCCGGAAAATACACGGATAAAGTGACCTGGGATTTGACCTGGGTTCGTTTGACTTTGGTTCATTCACACTGCCAGTGATTTTCCAGAATCAGAGAGTGCGTTCACACACAACCCGTAAAAATCCAGTAAAGACATGTGACATCGATGTGACATGTAATGTCTCAGCAGCGTCTATAGTTTGCTTATGAGCTGCGATTTCTCTCTCGAGAAGCCACGCTTGTGCATTTTTTCTCTGATTCGATCAGAAACTAGCGCATTACGTACCGTTTCACGCTGGCGAACGATCCCGGCTTCAGCGCCATCATTACGACACGGCATTGATTACGGCTTTTGTTCACACAGCGTGCGTTCCGGGACTGAACACTTCAATGTTACTAGGTCCCCAACCCGGCATCGATTCCGGCATCAATCCCGGGTCGTGTTTGCGTTCACACAGAAGGTGTTCTGGCAATTTCCTGGGATCAACGCGCTGTGTGAAAGGGGCTTACGTTTCATTTTCAGTCAGTACACATATCACACAGCAGGAGTTTGAATCGCAGACAGGTCCAGATATTTAGCATGCTAAATATCTCAAGGGAGTCGGCGACTCATCTGCGATTCTCTCAGATCGCGTCTTTGATAATTCACACTGCGTGATTGTCACAGGTCGGGGGGGCCAAACCAGACTGCGCCCACCCCTCAAACCCAGAACCACCTCGAGGAGCGTACCAGAGACCAGGCAGACAAGAAGAATTTCTAAAAGTAACAATCTTTATTGAATAAAAGCAAGAATTAAAAGTCTTAATGCGGGCTTCGTCGCTCTTTCCAGGGAGGAGGAGGCCGAGGGGTTCACTGCAAGGGCCCGGGTTACTGGCAGCCACAGAGGAGGAAGGAGTCGAACGCCCGTCCGGCGTGCAGGTAAGTAACGTGGTAAGTAGACTCTTTTCGGCGTAATACAGGCGGGCAGTGACCCGGGCGGATCAAGGCCGGGGCCACGGGCCAGGAGGGGACTCTCTCCATAGGAGAGACGATATAAGTGGACAGGGAAGGGGTTCGTGTTCCTGACTTTTACGAAGACCCGGCCTCTCCGTGCGGACGCCAATCCCCGAGCGACCTCCACCTTGGAGCAATCTGAATGGGGTTCCACCAAGACCCACTCCTCTGAGCGATAGAGTCGGGAAGGCAGCCTGGCCCAGACCACGGCCTCACTCCGAGCTGGAATTTACAGAGCATAGCGACAAGCCACTCTCCCTATGCTCTCACGGTCCCCTTGCGACTCAGCCAGCCAGACCCGACGACAATCGGCTTCCACACGACTCCACTCTCGGCCCTCCGAGGTTGATACTGCACGACATTCATCCCCAGCAGAGCGCGGTGTGATCCCAGGCATGTATCTCGTACAATCACTACTCCCTTCTGAGGCACAACAATCCCATGTATCTCCAGGTCGGTTACTAGGTATCCTACGTACGGGATGTCGAGTCCGTTGGCTCCCCGCAAGGTCAGCCATGGGGCTTCTGTCATGGGCCGGCCCTGGGCACCAAACAACTCCCGAGACAAACTTTCTGAGAAGAGAGTGACTTGCGATCCCGTGTCCAGAAGGCATTGTACTTTCTGGCCATTTACCTGGACCATCACCACGGGGCAACGCCCCACCAAACTCTCCTGGGAAGTCCCAGATGCACATGGGTCTGATGAAGAGGTCCCGACCACTTGACCCACAGTGGCCGGTGACACTAAAAACCCCCTTGTGAGGCACGGCAAGAGTGGCACTGGCGAAGGTAGTGTCCTGGCTCTCCGCAACCATTGCAGATTGGACGCCCTTGCTCGTCCCACTGGAATCGAGTCCCGGCTGGCCGAAATGGACGGTGTGCTGGAGGTCGATTCCCCTCTGAATAGGCTCGCTCCCTCGGCAAAGACAAGGAATGGAGGTGTTCTCGGCGAAATTCTTCCATAAAGGATTTGGTCAGTGAGGACATTTGATCACGAACATCCCTCTTCAGTTCTTCACGGAAGGCCTGCTTCCAATCAGACATCACGGGGGACGGAGGTCTACTCACAGCATTCGTGGCCATACAGTGGGGAGGAACTACACTCTCTGCATGATCTTGCTCGAGCGCTAAGGCTTCCCTCCGTAGATCTTCAAAAGTCAGGTCTGGCTCTCGTCGGAACTGTATCCGTAAACTTTGGCGTACGGGACCTTCCAGCAATCCCAATAAGAACTGATCCCTCAGTAGAACTTCCTCACCTTCCAGGCCATGATCCTGTCCTTTCTTCAACCGGGAGAACTGCTCCCTCAGCTGCAGTGCAAATGCCCGGATAGTTTGCCGCGGCCCCTGCTTACAATTAAAGAACTGTGTTCGCAGCACAGCAACCGGGGTGGTGTCTCCATATTGCTCCGTAAGGAAATCAAAGATGGCCCGAACCGTGGTTCTCGTTGCTTCCGGTGCCGCTTGCACTTCTCTTCTCGCTTCTCCCTCTAGTGAATTTAAAACAAACTGCACTCCTTGGGGGGCACTTAAACCTTGGAGTCCTACCAGGTACTCAACCTGGGTCTTCCAGGCCGACAAACTCACTTCCGATCCTGGGCCTCCATACTTCTGGGCCCATGGGGCTCCCATAAAGATCGGCATGACCGACTGCCGCACCACCGGTGCCTCTTCGTCCGCCATCTTGATCTCTAGCCGCTCAACTCAAGGTGGTAAGTCCTGCCGACTACGCCAAATCTGTCACAGGTCGGGGGGGCCAAACCAGACTGCGCCCACCCCTCAAACCCAGAACCACCTCGAGGAGCGTACCAGAGACCAGGCAGACAAGAAGAATTTCTAAAAGTAACAATCTTTATTGAATAAAAGCAAGAATTAAAAGTCTTAATGCGGGCTTCGTCGCTCTTTCCAGGGAGGAGGAGGCCGAGGGGTTCACTGCAAGGGCCCGGGTTACTGGCAGCCACAGAGGAGGAAGGAGTCGAACGCCCGTCCGGCGTGCAGGTAAGTAACGTGGTAAGTAGACTTTTCGGCGTAATACAGGCGGGCAGTGACCCGGGCGGATCAAGGCCGGGGCCACGGGCCAGGAGGGGACTCTCTCCACAGGACAGGTGGGTAGCAGGTAAGTTTTTCCCAAGCGTCAACTATTCGGTTGATAACCGGCACAGGGGGCGATGGAGTCCAGGAGGGGGACTCGCTGCCGGCCAGGTAGGTAGTCGGGTAGGCAGATCCTCTCCGTGTAGGGTGCTCTCCTCCGTGGCGTCACTGAGCAGCAGGTGTGAGGTCCTCCGGATGCCTTTCCGCCCTTGACGGCTCCACCAAGAGACAAGGGCCCCCTCTAACCCAAGATAGAGACAAGTTTACAGGTTCAATTCTATTTCGGTGAAGTAAGGACTTACGGCTGGAGCGGGTGAGTCTGAACAAGCAGCGTTGCTGCGGGGATGTGTCTCTCCTCTGAACAGGCAGCACACAAGAAGGCCGAGGCAGACGAATCTTCTATTTAAATAGACAAACCTTTGATACAAGAACGAACATGATCCTTTCGTATAATGGAGAGTCGGCTTACGGCTGGACTGGGTTGCTCCACACAGGCACTAGGGCTGGGATGTGTCTCTCCTCCGACCAGGCAGCATACACGAAGGCGGTGGCAGGAGAATCTTAAATAGATGGAGCATTTGATACAAGAACAAACATGATCCTTCCGTATAATGGAGACTCAGGCTTACGGCTGGGCTGGGTGGTTCCCACGGCAACATTAAGGCTGGGGTGTGTCTCTCCTCCGAACAGGCAGCACACACGAAGGCGGCGGCAGAAGAACGTTCTATTTAAATAGACAAGACACGTTAAACAGGACAATCTCACTCCTCTCTCATATCACAGGACCTGGTGGCCGAAATGGAACATACACATTCAACCTGAGGGCTTTGCTCCGCAACACTGGACAAGGATGTTAACTGGAGAGTACTGGCGGTTAAGAAAACGTGTACATCCACACACTGCAACTTCACATCAAATCCAATACTGTGTGACACTTCAATTCAGGCACCACAATCCACTCTCAAATCTTCGTGCAATAAGGCCAGCACTCACCCACTGTTCAATCCCTCTACTGTTGCGCTGGATCGACACTCAGAAGCTGAAGAGATGCAGAGGACTTCACACCGCATGGAACACAGCGTCTTCAACACTTTCACACTCAGAAGATATCAGGGTTTCACAGATGAATCAGTTCACACTCTTGGTGGCAATTATATTGGTGGTCAATACACTTCACAATTCCTTATTCAGTTCAATACACAGCGTCTTCAACACTCTTTCACACTCAGAAGATATCAGGGTTTCACAGATGAATCAGTTCACACTCTTGGTGGCAATTATATTGGTGGTCAATACACTTCACAATTCCTTATTCAGTTCAATACACAGCATGCATTCACACGGATCCGGTGTTTCATTACTTATCTTTCTCTCTCGAGTGATGACCTTCTCCAATCTTGACTCAATCTCCAAAATACACTCACTTTACATCCAATTCACGTTCCAGCTTGTACTCCCACAACCACCGTTGCACCACTTTCCAGTCCAATCCTCACAGCCGCTCCAAATTCCCAGCAAATCCAAGCCACTGCCAAAAGAATCGATTTCTCCCGATTTCACACCCAATCTCCTCTTCCTTTTCCTTTTAACTGCTTCATTCGGCCCCGTAGCCCTATCGCTGATCCTCACACCAATCGCCCGCACCTGATACAGTTTGCCTCATCAGCCGTCGCTGTCATGGAAACCAACAACCAGCGGAACCGGCACGGTGTTTCACTGATATTGTTCCGGGGGGAACGCATTTCCAGCGGACATTGGTTCCGCTGGATTTGTCACCTTGTGACATGATTATCACTCATGTGAACGAGCACCGATTTGGCTATGATTTCGGGCATTTGTTTGCGATTTTGCAAAACCTGTCGGAGAGTGAAAATCGGGCCTAAAATCGCGCTGTGTGAACTCGGCATTAGAATGACAAAACTGAACATAAACCTGACAGCATTATTAAAACAGAATATAAATTCACTGGATTAGGTATTGAAAAAGAAACAAAATCTATAATAGTATTTCATTAAATATTATTTCATTAAATAATTATTTTACAGTATGTTGTTTATCACACAAATTCAGTTTTTTTTTCTTTTTATAATTACTGGGACCTGTCACGGGGTGATTGAGTAAATGAGCGGCAGGTGTGGAGGGAGTGGTGATTGGGGCACATGCTCCCAAAGTGGAGTATGAAAAAAGGGCCATTTTGAGGAGAGACACGTCGAGGAAAGAGTGAAGACACAGGGAGAGAGGCACAAAGGCAGCGGAGTGCGGGAAATTCTAAATTCTACTTCCACTCGTAGTCTCAGCTGTTACTGATCCTCTACTGTTCAGTCTCTGTCGCCAGGAATGAAGAATCACCGAGCCGGTGAGCGAATGAGAAGCTCTGAGCTGTTACTGACCCTCTGATGTTCAGAGCTGGAGGAATCACTGAGCCGGTGAGCGAATGAGAAGCTAAGAGCTGTTGCTGATCCTGTTGTTCAGTCTCTGTCGCCAGGAATGAAGAATCACTGAGCCGGTGAGCGAATGAGAAGCTATGAGCTGTTACTGACCCTCTGATGTTCAGAGCTGGAGGAACCATTGAGCCGGTGAGCGAATGAGAAGCTATGAGCTGTTACTGACCCTCTGATGTTCAGAGCTGGAGGAACCATTGAGCCGGTGAGCGAATGAGAAGCTAAGAGCTGTTGCTGATCCTCTGTTCAGTCTCTGTCGCCAGGAATGGAGGAACCATTGAGCCGTCTCTGTCGCCAGGAAAGAAGTACCACAGAGCCAACTTTTTAAGACTTTTTATAATCCAATAAAGAGACCTTGTTATTTATTTTAACCTCCTGTCTGCCTCATGTGTTCCACGGTCTGCTCCTCGGGGCGGTGTTCCAGTTTAGGGGTGGGCGGCCCGCTGGCGCTCACCCCGACCTGTGACAGACCCATTTCTCAACACTTTTTCAAAACTCTTGTCACAGTCCCCCTAACCAACTTTCAACTTGGCACAACAGTTAATTTAACATTCAAAATACACTAAAACTAAACTATCACTCATAAAACACTAACAGATAGCATCACACAATTTTTTATTTAGTAAATTTTCTTTAGAAGACTAGAATGACAGCTCTCTACTGTTCAGAATTCTCTACATTGTCAACGTTGTTATTTCAGTACAAAATTATTCCTGAGTTTTCCCTTTTGTATAAATGGTAATGAAATTGAGCACATGTTGTGATCAGCTACATCTACAGTTCCCTTTCGATAAAATGGAAGCCCCACACCCTCCAATCAGTAATGCCACTCCAACTTAACAGCCAGTAACTTATTCCCAATTCCGTTCCGAAGGGGTGAGACGATCAGGAAAAAAAAGAGCATGGGTGTACTCTGTCGTACAAAGGTGATTTCTGGGAGAATATTGCCCCCACTCCTACCTCCGACGCATGTAACTCCGCAATGAATTGAGACAGGTCGGGGTTGGTGAGAATAGAAGTTGAAATGAAGCGGCTCTTTATGTTTTCAAAGGCCTCCTGAGCCTGCATCGACCAACAGAAATGCATTTGTTTGGAGGTGAGACTAGTCAGCAGTAGTGCCACCTGACTAAAACCCCGAATTAATCGCCTGTATAATTGGCGAACCCCAGAAATCGCTGGACCGCCTTACGACTATCTGGGGTGGGCCAATCAGCAACTGCTTTTACCTTGACAGGATCCATTCCGATGCCTTCGGCCGACAGAACGAAAGCCAGGAACAGAACCGACTATGTGTGAAACTCGCACTTAACCTTACCGAAAAAAACGATTCTCGAGTAGCCACTGCAACACTCGCCTGACGTGCTGGACATGGTCACGCTCGTTCTGGGAGAAGATTAGCATGTCGTCGAGGTAAACAAATACAAACCGATCGACCATGTCTCTGAGCATGTCGCTCCCTGCAAGAGTTCAAAAGCCGAACGACAAAGGGTGGCTATTCTTTACCATGATGTCATTCAGCCCCCGATAATCAATACAGGGAGGGACGCAACGACACATGTTTCTTTCACACGAAGAAGAACGTATTATACCGGCTAGCAGAGAATCGCTGATGTATCTCTCCATGGCCTCCCTCTCAGGACCGGAGAGCGAGTAAATGCTTACTTAACCAGCCAGGTGTTCCCCAAGACCAATAGAGCGGAAGGAGAGTGTATAAGTGTAAAAGGAGGAATTGATTCTCCTCTGCAAGATTGCCCGAAATGGTGAGGTTGATAAGGCTAGTGAAATGAGTAAACCTGGTGAGAGGAGTACCACAAAGTGTTCAGGCAGAAATCAGTTCGGATTATCCAAACGCTCAGCCAGTCCAATATATAGATGGGTCGACCAATCCGTTGAGGGAAGGGGGTAATTCCAAGGAATAAATCTTGTCTTTGACGTGTTCAGCTAATCATGGAGAAAGTGGTCCAACTGAGCTTTGGGATTCGAACCACAGGATGCTGCGAGTGAGAATGCGATCAAATATTCCGACACGGGCCGAGCTCTCTGCTGTAACAGCGACAATGCCCGTGCCACTTTGGTACCCAATGCTGAATGGTCAAAGAATTTATTAAGCTCTTGTGAGAAATCCTCATATGATTTGCAGCAATCTTGCTCATTGTCCCACATGGCCGTTCACCACTCTCTTGCAAACCCGGCAAGGTGCATGATGATGAAGGCCACCCTGGACCTCTTCGTTAAAAAGCAGGAAGGCTGCAGTGACAAAGTCAAGGGCTTTTGATTACTGATGACATATTCAATAACCACTTTGTTTGCAATCATATTTACAGAAAATCTATTCCAGCATCATTTTTCAAATGGTTGACATTATACAATGTTAATTAGAGTCTGGTCGGGTCTCTTCCACATAAATATATTTAAAAATGCCCCTATTATGCTATTTTAACGTTTCCTAATGTTGTTTTGGAGTCTCCTACAACAGGTTTACATGCATTAAAGGTCAAAGTTGCATCAAAGTTTCATTTTCTCATAATATACATTTGCACATCACCACATTTTTCAATGATTCTCAAACGACTCGTCAGATGAATCAATCTCTCTATATCCCTCCTTTCCGTGAGCTACTCTGCTCTGATTGGCCAGACACCTCAATCTGTTGAGATTGGTCAACCGCGTACAGCGTGCGTGTCGAAAACAAAAACGCCCATTGCCATAACTGAACGTCAGCTCAGGGATTGTACACCGTAAACTAAAGACAGTAATGAACAATGATGTTGATTTTACCATATCATTCCGAGTGCGAGTCCGATGATGAAACACTGGAAGAACTAGTCATCCAGCCCCAAACCTCCATCGCAAGGACGACTTGAGCAGGACGTTTCTCAGTGATACACTACTCAGTTTGAGGTACATTATGAGATGTTGCTACTGTAACTCCTCAACGTCTTCATTAACATGTGTATGTCCATCAACAAACCGATTATTTTACTTATACTTATTTATTTACCAAGTATTTTTCTAATTTATTACATGTGGGAACTGTATCAATAACAGTGCATACATTAGCTGAGCTCTAGCGTGAATGACTGATGTCCAGCATCCACAGGAATCAGCTGCAGTGTTTGAGGGGATTCAAGGTTTCCCTGGTGTGCGCGCAATAAGTGGGCGGGTAATATGCTAATGTTTCGTCTTGACGTCACAACGAAACGGCTTATGATTCACGGCTTAGAGTCAACTTTTACTTTTGATAGACAATAAATTTATGTAAGGTGCACTTTCAGATTTAAAATTTTGCAGGATGTTTTCATTCACTCAGAGCTACGTTACACACTACATGAAAGGTAATTTTCAAAAATCCATAAAAGGGGCAATTTAACAAACAAAATAAAGGAAGTCACATTTAAAATATTACATAGATGCTATCCTCATAATAGTGTACTCAATAACTAAATCCAAAACATTGAAAATAAATGCACTTTCTGTTTTGTAGAAGAGACAATCTTTTTTTTGTGAATGTGTTTGTGTTAAAGCTTTTTGGAATGAGTTATGTACCTATCTCTCAGAAAAAAAAGAAAAAAAAACACGTCAGAATATGTATTAACACCTTTAATATTATTTTTCTTCATCACAATTCAAATTTGCATATCAAGTACATGTTAATCTATTCATGATACTTTTTTTTATTCACAAATGCAAATTCTTAGTTAAGATCCCACTACTGTCAAATTTTCTGGTAGACTATAATTATATGTTTTGTCTTTGATGGGCATAATTAAAAAAAAAAAAATTAACCTTGTACAATTTTATTTTATTTATTTATTTATTTTTCTTCCCCTCTGGCTCTTAGTTATTTTATTTGTATTGGTTTCGTGGAATAGGCTAGTCTTGTTTTTTTGTATTTGTTACATTTTCTTTTTTGGGGGGAATTGAAAATAATAAAAAAAATAACTTACTTGCACCCTCAGACTTCAGATCTGCGTATTTCTTGCGCAGCACTCCAGTGTTTTTTTCCGCACTTAGAACTCGTATATGCGCGCGTCCTACTCAGAGTGGTTGCACTGAAACACGCCTGCTGTAGTTTGAACCCGGCGCGCAGCAGCCAATCAGAGCGTAGGTTTTTGTCTCGCGCAGGGCCGCTGCGTGTTCACTCATCATGGTGAGTCCAAGAAAATACACAGTTTATTCACATAAACACAATACTGATGTATTCTAGAAACTACAAATGACACATATAAACATTGAATTTGTTTTCGGTTGAATTACAGACGGTTGTATTGAAGTAAAGGGTATATTATGGACAAAATAATGCTTGGTTAGCATATAAGCTAATGCGAATGAGTGACTGATGCTAAAGCTAAAGCTAATGTGTGTTTGAATGCGAATTTATTATTGTGAATTTTACAGCATAGTGATACATATCTGACTTTGTTAAACATTTATGTTTGTAAGCAGTTTGTTTATGGATATCCGTTTCCATAAGCTGACGGCATTGGTGTTGATAAAATTATTAGACTAGAGAATATCAACTTAATCACACTGATAAAGTGATTTGAGTTTTCATTGATGGTCGACGATTGATAGTCGATTTATCCCTGATAAACTCTCTTAAAACTTTGTTAAACTAGTGAAGTTTGAGTGATTGTTGATTGAGTTCTTATGTGCTTGTCTTGTTAAGGGCAGTAAGATGGTTTAAATCAGAATCTTTATTTTTTTTAATACAAAAACAGTAACGTTACAACGAAATTATATTATATGCAATCCTATTCAGCGCAAAATCAATCTCCCACTTTACTAACAATTTTCCTATGTGCAATTATTTTATACAGTAAACTGAAATGTGTGTGTGTGTTTTATATATATATATATATATATATATATATATATATATATATATATATATATATATATACATAATAGATTTAAATCACTGGTTTGTTGTACATTTAAATATATTAACCTTCTGGCTTTTTAGATAACAAAATATCTAATTTTAGTCCAAAAATTATGCTAGTTGGTTAGAGTGAACTATTCAAGTGAACTAACATCTGACATCGAAGGTTCATATAAACTTGGCTCTGTCATTAGACTTGGGAAAACATCATCAGGCTTTAGATCAGTGATGTGCAGCATCTTTATCAGAGCTGTGGTTACTGTAATGGACTCTCTTGTTCATAACAGTCCTCGACTGATGCTAATAGTGGCCCCAGTCAAGCACCACCTTTTCCTGGTGTTCCACCTTCAGGAATCCCCCTGCCCTTTGTAAGTTGGTGTTGGAAAGCCTTAACTGTAATGCCATCTCTCTCTCTCTCTCTCTCTCTCTCTCTCTCTCTCTCTCTCTCTCACTCTTTGCTGCTGCTTAGTTCTTCACACTAATTAGTTCCTCAAAATTATTTTTGTGTTTTCCAAAGATGGGGCCACCAGGAATCCCGCCTCACTTCCCTCCAATGGGAATGCCACCCATGGGTCAGAGGCCGCCCAGCATGGCCCCCATGCCCCCGGGAATAATGCCTCCCATGATGCCCCCAATGGGAGCTCCACCCATGGGACAGGTAAGAACTAATAGCAAACACTGATTATGACAGTCAGATTTCGTTTTGAAAGGATGCAGGGTTTTTAAAGCGTTTTTTTTTTCTTCTTCTGGGTTGTCACATTTCACAAATGGCAGAGCACAATGATTTTGTATGGCACATGAGGTTTCTGTGCCAGAATGTTATTCATATTAATGATCATGATGTAAGTTCTTTATCAAATGCTGTACATACTCTTACAACACTTTTCCATTACCAGTACCAGCTCAAATCGACTCGCCTCGGCTAGCTTTTCGCTCCGTTTTCCATTACAGATAGTAACTCCACAATAGTACCTGGTCGTCATAGCAACGCCACAGGAAACTGCCGTGACAATCTTCTACGCGACACACACCCACTACCCACACACACACAGGACAATGGAGGAAATCGAGTGTATGTTGTGTTTGATCCTCGGGATGTGCCTGTTTCTCACAGCAAGAAGACAAACATTGTTTCAGGAGAGGATGAGGGCAGCAAAACGAAACACTGCTGAAAAAAACAGCTCCGTCTGGCGCGTGCAATTATGACACAGTGAATAGTGACGATTCTCTCTGACCAATCAGCAGTCTGCAGTGTTTTCACGTCACATTTTAGTATCGCCTCAGCCCGCTTAGAACCTCGTCGGAGGTGATACGAAAAAAAGTACCCGAAAGCAGGTACAGGTACAACTTTTGCAGTGTAAAAACCAAACAAAGGCGAGCTGGTACTGTGTAGTGGAAAAGCACCATTAGACAGGGTTCGTACGAGTGCTTGAAATCCTTGAAAATGCTTGACTTTTGATGTTGTGTTTTCAAGGTTTGAAAAGTGCTTAAATTTTGGATAAAATGCTTGAAATTGTAACTGTTCTCTCTCAACAAATGCCTATCTGACTGAATAGTTTGTTTATTAAATGGAGAAATAAAATGAAGCCCTTCAGATACAGAGCCATTTGCGCTACGCTGGCCAGAGCGAAAGTAGGTGGAGTTTTCATTTTGATTTCCGCACTTGTTTTTATGCCCTGTGTTTATTGGCCGCACAGGTAATCGTCACAGAGCGCAGCGGCAAAAGTTGAACTATTTTTAACTTTGACTGAGGCGTGTGCTCGAGCTCGCCAATGCTGTGCTCCGCTTTGGTCAACGCAGCAACAAAACGTCCTCGTGCGGCGCAAGCCATTGAAATAAATGGATTTCATAGCACAGCACATTCCGCGTCCTGTCTGAAAGGGCCATTAGGGGCTGTTTACACCTGGCCACTTCATGCGTTTTCTCAGATCGGATAGTTATCTGATTTATCAAAACGATTCCATTTACACCTGGTCACATAAATGTGTTTTCGCAAAACGGATATAAATCCAATCTTCAATTCCCGCGCTATATGCAGATTTAATGGAGTTAACCGAAAGCAACAGATATGAGCTGCATTTTATTGATCATCAGCTAAAATAAAAATCAACAAAGACCGCAATAAAAGAGAGCGGCAACAGCACTGGTAAGATCATTTAGTTTCTTTACTTTTAATCATGATGATTGTGTGTTAAGCGTCTGCGACTTACTTTCACTTTGATTTGTGATAGTTTGCTCGTTGGCTTGATGAATAGAGCTTCTCATCTGCGGTAATGCATGTTGCAGTAGTGCCGTCATATTACTTCTAGCCTATAACACACTCCCACATGTTTATTTTTTAGCATTTTTGAGAGGAGTAAAATTTACATATGTGGTTTCACCAACCAGATGCATTTACACTTGTCCAGTTTCATCTGGAATGCCATCCAGTCCTCCTCCTTAAGTGGTTTGAGCGGTCGGATTCAAACCCCTCTTGAATGCGTTTCGGAGGGCATTTACACCTGGTCTTTTCACGATCGGAAAGCTATCCGATCACAGAAAACGCATAAAGTGGTCAGGTGTAAACAGCCAGTGACTGAAAGTACTTGGTGTGATAATGTAATGTTAGTATTGGATGTCTGTTATGGCACGTTCATTTGTGGAATATGCAGTGAACATATTAGCCAAAATTACAGCACAGTAACTGTAACGTTAACTACCCTCAAATTAAAACCTGCAAACGTTAGCCCAGTGCATAACAACAATCGTTGATTGCTGAACAGAAATCGTGTCAGATAGTGTCATACAAGTAGCCTACTGTAAGGTTGAGGATGGCCTTATGCAATATTTACACTGCTCTATTCCAGTAGATAAATGTATATGTCTTGCCTTGGCAATTAAATACTTTTTTTTTCATTGAATATAGGCTATTTATCAGGCAGGTGCACTGTCAGAGTCTTCTGGGTTAAAATTGAATTACATGGTGCGTTCAAGTCATCTCATATAGATCGAGTTGAATGCACTTAGTTGAACGTCACCACAATGTTATAATACCAGTGGGGAGCTCGGGATTTTCTTTAAGCCCCGATCTGTACGAGTTGGGGGTGTGTCAGTGAGAAACATGGCGGAATCAATGGATGTAACGTCTGTAGTTGACGGAAAATTTTAATTGAATTTCAATGTTTACTCGTCCTAGAAACTGTCATTTATCATGATCATCATTAATCTTGTTATAAGCAGCAAGTTGATGAATTACAACAAAAAATGCTTACAGTTTACATTGGTTTCATAAGTTAATTAAAAACATAAAAAGAAAAACACACCTGATGCGCTTTCTTTGTTCTTCATTTTCTATAAGCAGAGTTAACAAACCTTGCTGTATGTTTGTGTAATTCATTAAAAGAAGGTACACCGCCATCTTGCTCCGACGAAACTGACTTGAACGCACCTCACGTCGTATACACGACTTCCCACCTCGTATGTACGAACTTCCCAGGAGGACTTGAACGCACCAACAGGTTGTTGTTGCACTCTCTCAGATTTTGTTCAAACATTGTCTAGATCAAGAATGTGTCCCAAAACAGGCCTGTAAAATATTTCTGTTCAAATCCTGTCTTCATATTTTCAGCCCTTGAAATTTCTTCAGTTTTACAGCCTGAAAATCATATTATCTGGGAAGCAATATTTGGACATTAATATAATGCTATTAATATATAGCCAATAATTTGAGTTTCAGTGGGTGCCGAATTAATTCATGATTGAGTTTTTAAGACCGATTCAGAATCACCATGACTTGTTAGTTCAGAGTGATTTGCCTGTTGGTTCAGTAGTGGTTGCAGTACAAAATAACCACTATATGTCATTGTGAAGGACTAGATTGAATGGAAAATATACATTTTAATATTTAAAAAAAAACTAAATTAGACATGTAGCTAGTGTGGAGAAACAGATTTTTATTTGAATGTTCAGTAATGATTGTAAAAATCAGAAATTTGATTGGAATCAAAAGTTGTATTTGTTAACATTAGTTAATGCACTGTGTACTAACATGAACAAACAATGAACCGATGTATTTTTACTAACTTACATTAACAGAGATGACCAAATACAGTAACACATGTATTGCTCATGGTTAGTTCATGTTAGTTAGGCTAATATGTTAACAAATGAAACCTTATTGTAAAGTGTTACCTTTATAATTAGCCTATATCATTATGTTCCTACTCCAGTTTGTTTTTTGAAATAAACATTTAAATGGTCGCTGTCATAAAAACATGACAGATTTATTTAAACGCATTCAATTCTGAAGAACAGTAAAAAAAAACTATGTAATGGTGCATATATTTTAGCAAAAAAAAAAAAAAAATTCTTGACTGAGTTTATGGCCACTGAATGGCTTTTCTGTGGTAAATGTTACATTGTTTACCAACTGTTTTATTGATGTCTTTCCACGATTGAAACGCTGATTGAGCGATTTCATGAGACATAAGGTTTTCGGTCAGTTGTACCGTCTTTTAACATACTTTCTGATGTTCATTCATGTTTATTTTCTTGCTGTAACTAGCAGTAAAGCGTAAGAGATAGGGATGCACGATATGTTATTGGCCACCATATCGGTATTGGCCGATATATGATCATTTTTAATGTTATCGTCATCGGCCTGATAAGAAAATTTGGCCGATATATTAAAGCCAATAAATAATGTATTTTTTCCTTCAGCTGAGATACTTCCGATGCGCACTGTTCTCCATGATGTTTTTGAATTGCTTGAAATATGATTGGAATCACTTCATAGAGCACAGAGTTTAGTGTAACATGTGCAGCTTGTCATATAGCCTACATAAAATTATAATTAGTGATCGACCGATATTGATTTTTTATAACCGATACCGATTATTTGCATGTTTATGTGCCCGATAACCGATATGAAGAACCGATATTTATTTACTGTTATACTTCTGTTTTTGACACAATTATTACAACACAAATGAACTGAACAAACCATTTTATTTAAAACAATCAATCCCTCCTATATATAATATATATATATATATATATATATATATATATATATATATATATATATATATATATATATATAATATAATGATATATAATATAAAACTTTATATTTATATACAAATAAATAGAGGGGTCTGAGTCCAAAAAATAAAGTGCCTTTGTTTAAAAATAAAAGCTTTTATGAGGTAAAAAATAAAGCACAAAAATTATTCTAACATACTGGGGGGGAAAATCTAAATTACATGAATTTTAGTAGCTATTTTAGTAGTGTAACTTAATACTCCCAGTTAAGCAGAACTAGGTTGTAGTGTAGAAAACAGTATTTCAGCATTCTGCTCTGTAAGCCTGCTTCGTTTGTTTTCATAAACAGGCGCGGATTTATGGGTGGGCCTGGGTGGGCACGTGATTGACAGGTAACAGATTAATAAAAACAATTAAAATTTTAATAATAATAATGAATTAAGTTTGGCCATACGGCCGCCGAACAATTTATATGATATGACAAGCGCTGAGCACGTCCATCTCTGGCTCAGCGCCAGCAAACGCACGAACGCACAGTTTGAATCTGGCAGTGATGTCATGTCACTGTTCATATTTTGTCCAGACTTCGACACCCTTGCAAGGAGAGCGGACGAGGCACATTGTTCACATGAACACCATGTCTTGGAAAGACAAAGCTAAGGGCCCGTTCACAGATCGCCTCTTTTGCGCGCTCCAGTTTGTCATTTCAAATGTACGCGCTCATAATGGAAGCGACGTTGTCACGACAGACGTGGTCAGGCGTCTGATTGACTCGTCAAACACGTGCGTTTTGACAGCCAAGGGACGCGCGATTTGCCATAAAAGCTCGCGTTCTTAACGGGGGCTTTGTGGTCACGGAAAACTCGCGTCAGAAACGCCCGGTTTTGCATCAAAACCTGCGTCCTCAACGTGTGATCTGCTATTTAAACGAGATTGTTTCTGTCTGCAGGTGTTTTATGCCTCAGAAGTGTTTTTGTAACAAGAAAAGAAAAACAACTCCGGTTTCACGTTCACTGTTTTTTATTTCAGCACCTCGGACAGTCCCTAATCCCTTCGTTCGAGACACATCTCGCAGATTTTCCAGTTGTAATTCTGGTAACACTTTACAATAAAGTTTTATACATGATTTATTTTAAAAAAAAAAAAGTTTTTGACGCGCGTTTTCCGTGACCACAAAGTGCACGTTAAGAACACGCGCTTTTATGGCAAATCGCGTGTCCCGCATGCTTTTGAGGGTCAGTGTGAAATCAGACACCTGACCAGGCGTTTATGAATATTTTGGCTTGCCATACGCATGTGGTGCAGGCTGCAGCGCGCTCGATTTTCCAGGCGCGCATATATGCCGCGGCGAGATGAAAACATCTCAACTTTTCAGAGAGTGCCGCAAGCACACCGCAGGTCATGTGACAAAAACCAACTGGTCAGCTTCGGCCTTTCCGTAACAACTTCGAAAGCTCGGCAGAACAGCTGATCATAGCTGTACAGTGCAGTTTTTATTTCTCATCTCCATAAATAGCCTAGTAGTCTAGTAGTAAAGCTAATACAAAATCTAGAAACCCTAGATTCAGGCCCACCTCGACTTAATCCAGGCCCACCCATCTGTCACGTTCTGCATCCGCCACTGTTCATAAATGGTAAATAAATCAAATTACAATAGTTTACAATAGTAAACAGTTTTAGAAGGTTTATGTGCCGTTTACTAGGTTTAAACTAAGAGTGAGGAATAATTCACTGGGTAATATTAATTCACTGAATAACATTAGCTAGAATATAACATTGTCAGGAAAGTAACAAACAAAACAGCATATACATCATTGCATTTTCCAACTAGTATGTTATTAATTATTAATAATATTTTTGTAGGTCTAGATCATGAAATGCTTTCTGACAAAGTGCTGTTTATCTATGCATTTTCACAGAACTATATATAGGCTACTCAACCGCGATCGCGCGTGCAGATAATAAATAATTAATTTCCACAAAGCGGTATATTTAGATGTGTATTAGCGAAATAATTGCTATGCAGTAAATGATAATATAATCTAGGGTGTTTAAACAAGATAATCTTGTCAAAAGTTTCATTCAGTGGCCGTGCTTGAGAATTCCTGATCATCAACCCAGTGAGTGCTCAGCAATATGAACAAACTTTTTTTCGAGACTAATGGTGAGCAAATACAACAGATAAACAATTAAATTCAGCGCTTTTATTTTCAACATGCACTCATTCATGTCTGTTTTATTTAATTCATGTAAAGTTACGTCTTTATTGGGGCAGGACATGACGGATTACGCTACGTGACTCCATGAGTTCGTCTCAATTTTTTAGAACCAAGCTGCATAAACTATATCAGGCATTTATGTCTCAAACATCATTTCTGCATGCCTGTTATGTTAGATAAAATTGAATAATTAAAGCAAAGCAAGTAGAACATATACTTTACGTGTGCACAGAGTTGTTGTTGACTGATCTCCTCAGACGCGGGCTGCAATGGCGGAATTCTCAAAACGGCCACAAGATGGCGCCGTTTATCGGCAAATCCGATGTTACAAAACCGATACCCGATTATGGGAAAATGCTTAAATATCGGGAAAAATATCGGTAAACCGATGCATCGGTCGATCACCAATTATAATGAGAATATCTTTTTAATTGTGTGCTTGGGACATGGATTTAATGGTGAGACTTAGGGCTGTCACTTTACGTTCGAAAATCGATTGCACAATCGATCGGACCAACCAACACAAGTTTCGAAAATGAAAATAGGGAATCGATTTTAACTGCCTTTTTTTTTTTTTACCAAAAATGTGTTTTAGGTAGACAGATCAATACAGTACACAGAACATGTAGGATGTTGGAAAATAACAATGTCTTTTCTGTTAACCAAATGCTTTTTAATATTCGCTATTACTTCAGTGCAAGTGAACAAGCGCGCCGTTATTTGTTGCTTAGTGACGTGTGTGTTCAAGCAAGCCAGAAATGCGCAGATTCTGCGCAATACGCTGTACTTATTATATCATGAGGACTCACGAGTTGCGTATTTGTGCTAAATCCACGCAGATTTGGCTTACACGAACTTCCCCAGCAAAGTGAGTAAACATAGAAACACGTCAAATTGGCTCGTGATATGACAGCGTTACCCGCCAAAGTTCATTTTTATCCGAATTTGGCGGGTGTTAATTTCAATCCTTGAATGTTGCACTCCTGTTTGTCATTGTGCACAAAACTTCAGGGCAATAAATCATCAGAATTATTGCTGACTTGTGCGCGTCTCAAGCGCCCTCTTTACGTTCGTCCTAATGCCTGTTAGTTGTCCGTGGATTTGCCAATATTTGGTGTTGAAAATGGAAACGTCTTTAGACATGGAAAAATCGATTTTACAATCGATTCAATGAACACATATGTCTCAAAAATCGAACAGGATTTTTTCACAAAAGTGACAGCCCTAGTGAGACTCTTGTTTTTGTAATCAGGCTCTCAAAAATTTACTCAAAGAACAACTACGCAATTTGCCTACAAAATCTAACACATTTTTAATATTATTTGAATAAAGGGTGAATATGTCAATTTTCCTATGCCGGATATCACTTTTGGCCACTACTGTAATGGTATGAAATGGCAGTCCATTGGCTTTACAACTGATCTTCAAACCATGTGGCAAAAGCAAGCCACTTTTATGAGGATTGTTGGAGCCGCTGATGGAACTCATGTTCGCATTATTGCTCTAACTATAAATGAGGACATTTGTATCAATAGAAAAGGATTCTGTAGCATCAACACTAATTTGTGATAATTTTGCACAATGCAAATTCAGGGTCCGAAATTAACTTTTTGGCTCACCTGCCACGGGGACTGGTAGATGAAAAATCCATATACATATGTGTATTTTTTTTTAGCTTTTTTGTTTGTTTGCTGCATGGTTAAAAAAAAAACAGTATAGCCTATATTTGTTAAATCACGGGGCGCGTCGACACGCGCAACCACACGCGCCTAAAGACATATTTCACTGAGCAAGCACAATGAAGTGAGTGAAAAGAAGTAGCTACTGTGGGACCATTTCGACAGAAAGAGCGACGAAGTTACTTGCTAAATATACGCGGTATTAAAATAAAGCAGTAGGCCTAGTGCAAGTACAATGCAATATCACTGGCGAAGCAAACATCCACAAGCAAATGAATGGCCAACTTCGGGAACCTCTCTAGTTATCTCTGTGTTCCCGGGACATCTGTGCCATCGGAGACCCAGACTCACCCCACATCATGTTGACATGTTACTTTTTTTAAAGTGACAAGCTGTGGATTGAGGTAGGCCTGCTATTTTTATTTGACGAAAAAAACGTAGTCTGATGAAAAAAAGCAGTTTTTTCAAAGCACACACGCACACACACGCAAGGTCTCTCCCTCTCTCCGGTGCGTGCGCTACACGGTTTGAAGCACAGTATGTGCGCGCTCTTTCTCGCTCGCTCGCGATTCCGGGAGATTTGAACTAATTTGCGGGCATCAGGGAGCCGCTATCAATATGCGGGAGACTTGGGATATCTGGAACATTCACCTGCCAGTGTGGCGGATAGCCTTTTGAGATTTACTCGCCAAACGGAAAATCTACCCGCATTTGGCGCTTGGCGGGTGTTAATTTCGGTCCCTGCAAATCCATTTTTTAAATGCATTTAAATAAATTACAGTGTCTTAAATTATTTTATTATAATTACATTAAATAATTCGTATCATGCTGCGGTGACTTGCAGGCTTACTATTGGCTGATTCAGAGGTTGAGGGTGGGCATTTTGGGTTGACATCATTGTAGTCCTTAGTTCACAATACTTAAGTGCCACTTCAGTCAGCACTTAAAAATCAGTCTTGGGCGTTTTCACACCTGAAAGTCTGCACCAAGGTCCGAACCAAAGTTCACGTTTTGATACATTTTATACTTTCAGAAAGTTGTGGTTTGGTTTCACACTGCAATTATGCGAGCGCACTAAAGTACTTTACGTGACATACTTGCGTCCTGTCGTCATCATCTATGTGGGCTGCATCTTGACATTGATTGGTTTGTAAATGGACGTGCGTCTGACGTCAGCGTGTTGTCAATTCGGCGGGCAACTTTGACAACATGAATGAACAGACGCATATCGTTGTAACTATATTTGGAGAGTGTTTGCATTTTTGTGCGTTTTTTCCAGTTGACTTCTTATGTCATCAGACCATACTTAAATTAAAAACCTCATCTCCTCCTCTCCCCATGTGCTACCACAGCTCATTTTTCCTGCCACCTGGAAGAACCACCGGAACTTCCTGTAAAAGGTCTGAAAGTCCAAACCATACAGAAATGCTTTCACACTAGGAACAAAACAAACCTTTGTTCAGTTTGATCCGGACCGAGACTTTCTCTTTTTGTTGGACCAAATTTCATCTGTTTGGTCCGGACCGTGGTCCGGGGTAGGTTTCACACCTGTAATTTTGATTCGGACCAAACTGAAAAGTCCGAAAGTCCGGACCAAACAAGGTAGGTGTGAAAGGGCCCTAAGACTAATCTAAAGAGCATTTCTGAGAACTTTTATACATACAGGGCCAGATACTTTATTTTTCTATTAGTCAAAATGACACAAAGCATGTTGAATAAACTGTCAATGTTTTTCGAATTTGGTAAATGACAGAAGTTGTTCGGTAAACGCAACCATTAGGAGTAGCCTATATTATTCACAAATCAGGAATTAGTGGTCACATTAAACATTTTTGCCTGGACCAGTCTTTATTTCTTGTCACATTTAATTTCAACGCAGTTTGTGTCTGTTAGACAAAACAAGTCATGAAAAGTTTAAAGTTTATTTGTATAGCAGATTTCACTCTCAGCAGTAAATCCGTTTGTTTTTCGGAAAGAAAAATAAGAAATATTATTGTCAACCTCCAGAAGATAAAATTCCGACCTTACTGCTAGTGTCAAATTCATGTTTTGCTACAGTATATTATGCTTAATGCACATTCTGTAGCGGCAACATAATGGGCCGTTCACACCAAGGATAACTATAAAGTTTTTAATAATCGTTCTGATTCTACGAGATTAGGGATGTCCACACCACAGCTATGATGACACAGAGGAACAGTATTGCTGGAATCACTTTTAGAATATTTTTATATTCCGGCTGATGAGCTAGTAAAGACATGACAGCTAGTCAGAATCAGCTTGAAGATTTAAAGTGGCAGACTATAGGCCTATAACTGCAGTGTGTGTTTATAATAAACAATCTTATCATCTGTTACCAAAGACAGTCTCAAAAACACAGTTTGAAATCGCTGGTTTTTCTGACGTCACAAACTACCTTGTAACCAATCAGGTCAACGAGTGCATCTCTGAGCTAGTGTGTGTGAGTGGAGGCGGGGCCAATTTGCATATTCATAGAACTGCATATACTTAAATGAGGCAAGGGTGTAGAGTTACATTCAAGCTATTTTAAGGCGTGAATATTTTTTTTTTAATAATAAGCAATTAAGTGTCATTTTGGTGATCAAAGATGAGTTTTAAAGGGGTCATATAATGGTACATGCACTTTTACAAGTTGATTGTACTGAAATGTGTGTTGACAGTGCCTGTACACAACCATCATATAATGATAAAAACCCATCCAGTGTTTTTGTTTTAATCTCCTTATGTTTTCCCCTGCCTCAAATTGAGCCGTTCGTTTTTGTGACGTACATAAAACGGACGCCCCTCCCACGATTGTTGATTGACAGCAGCGTTTCAACTAGTGATCGACCGATGTATCGGTTTACCGATATTTTTACCGATTTTTAAGCATTTTCCCATAATCGGGTATCGGTTTTGTAATATTGGATTCGCCGATAAACGGCGCCATCTTGTGGCCGTTTTGAGAATTCCGCCATTGCAGCCCGCGTCTGAGGAGATCAGTCAACAACAACTCTGTGCACAGGTAAATTATATGTTCTACTTGCTTTGCTTTAATTATTTAACTTTATTTAACATAACAGACATGCAGAAATGAGTTTTGAGACATAAATGCCTGATAGTTTATTTATGCAGCTTGGTTCTAAAAAATTGAGACGAACTCATGGAGTCACGTTGCGTAATCCGTCATGTCCTGCCCCAATAAAGGCGTAACTTTACATGAATTAAATAAAACAGACATGAATGAGTGCATGTTGAAAATAAAAGCGCTGAATTTAATTCTCTATCTGTTGTATTTACTCACCATTAGTCTCGAAAAAAAAGTTCGCTCATATTGCTGAGCACTGGGTTGATGATCAGGAATGCTCAAGCACGGCCACTGAATGAAACTTTTGACAAGATGATCTTGTTTAAACATCCTAGATTATATTATCATTTACTACATATACTGCAATTATTTCGCTTTAAAATGATACCGCTTTGTGGAAATTAATTATTTATTAAAAAAGTTTATTTATTATTATTGCTGCGATCGCGGTTGAGTATCATTCTGTGTAAATGCATAGATAAACAGCACTTTGTTAGAAAGCATTTCATGATCTAGACCTACAAAAACATTATTAATAATTAGTAACATACTAGTTGGGAAATGCAATGATGTATATGCTGTTTTGTTTGTTACTTTCCTGACAATGTTATATTCCAGCTAATATTATTCAGTGAATTAATATTACCCAGTGAATTATTCCTCACTCTTAGTTTAAACCTATTAAACGGCACATAAACCTTCTAAAACCGTTTAAAATTAATTACATTTCTGCAAAGGTGATATGACTCTGTCCCCTGTCAATTATTTTCTCCTTATGAAAACATTAGACTTTTAACATTTACTTGCCTATTGTTAACATTGTTGCTGCTGATGCTTATAAATTATATGTATAATTTAGATATAAATTATATAATGTAATAATATAAATGTTTTTATTGTGATTTGAAGATTTAATTTAACATGAAAGAGTGTTAACTTTCAACACTTTTGTTTATTTTTTTAAGATGACTGAAAGGAGGAAAAATCAAAGGACTTACTCCACAGACCCCTCTATTTATTTGTGTATAAATATAAAGGGGTTTTTTTGTATGCAAGGAGGGAGTGATTGTTATAAATAAAATGGTTTGTTCAGTTCATTTGTGTTGTAATAATTGTGTCAAAAACAGAAGTATAACAGTAAATAAATATCGGTTCTGCAGATCGGTTATCGGGCACATAAACATGCAAATAATCTGTATCGGTTATAAAAAATCAATATCGGTCGATCACTAGTTTCAACACAGCCCCGCCCTGAGCGAACTGTTCCTGAAAAAGGAATCGGTACCAACTATACGTGTTCCTGCTGCACCTCCAGAAGAAGTGAGTGTAACGTTTCATTAACCTTTAAATATTAATCTTTGCAAACCGCTTGCACGCTTCACGATGAATGTGGCTAATGTTTACACTCAGGGTGCATTACGGCATGTATTCTATGTGATGTTACGACGTTCTCAATATAATTAATAATCCCACGTTTATAATGAACAACGCGTTATGGTTATTGTGTTATTAAAAACTGTACGCACAGAACAGAGGGGGCGGAGTGAGCAAAGCTCATTATCATTTAAAGGCATATGCACTGAAACGGCGTGCTGAAAACAGAGCTGTTTTTGAGCAGGTAAAATTAGTGTTTCCTTAAAATACTAATGAGAATTTTTAATAAAAGTATATTACAAAGTTTTTATTTTGACCCTAAAGATTCATATTAACTTGTACAAAAATGGCATTATATGACCCCTTTAAGGAATAAAGTTATTGACTACAGGGGGACTTTAAGAATCTCCATCACCTTTAGTATTTACAGTTATTGTGTAAAACGTACAAACAAATGTTTTTGTCATACTGTATTTCACCTCAAAATTAAACTTTTCCATTATGTTAGCATAATTTATTTAAAAATGTTTCCCAGACAGTTTGATTGTCATTGATCTCTGTGCTATAATATTGAGGAGGGTGGAGGTGTGCACAATTGTCATGCAAATATCATATTTTAAAAAAGGCTCTAAACCTAGGCTTTGTTTTATTTATCCAAAATAGTTATTTATTTATTTTGATTATGGGATGAAAAATTATTTGAACATTTCTTGGAAGTTTTCATGTGATTCACACACTAACATGGAGATAAGATAAGTGCATAGTCTTGAATATGAATATAGATATAAATCATTGATATGATTGCAGTAGTGCTGTCTTATTGGACCTGATGCTCCACCTGTGTGTGTGAGAGAGATGAATGGTGTGTCAGTGGATGTTTTTGTATGTGAGGTTCACATTGTAATCTGGGACTGGAGAATACAGAGCACAAGATGTGCTTTTACTCCTTTCAGCGCATGCCTTCCTTTCCCCATGTGCAGTGTAGGAAGGAAATTATCAGTTCACATTAATTTTTCATAACTCTTTTCTTAGATGCCAGCCATGATGCCACCAATGATACCAGGAATGATGATGCCTCCCCGGATGCCAGCTGCATCAATCCAGCCTACAGGACCGGTAAACTAGCCTGTATATCGCACTATTCCATCAGTGCTGGTTAAATATAGACCCTCACATGCTGTCAGCAGTCTGAAAAACCCTAAAGAACACACTGCAAAGTGGCAAAATGTACTAATTTAGAATCAACACCATTTTTTATAGCACTTATCCACGTGTTATGAGTGATAGTAGCAGAAAAAGATCAGCTTGATCTAATTTATTTCAGTGTATGATATGTCTCCTTCCCTACAGCACACTTTGTGACTGTTAGGAGTGTAATGGTTCAAATTACTCATGGTTTGGTTTGTATCACGGTTTTAAGATCATGGTTTCTGTACGATTCTGTATGTGATATGTTCAGGAAAAAAGGACTACTGTCAAAAAATCTTACTACAAGAAATGGCACAAATAAAAACAATGGAGTAAAGATACAAAATAAAATAGTGTTTTTCAGGTAGGTCTAACTGTAATTTTCAGGTACAGAAATTAAAGTAATCAAATGTAAAATAGCACTGCTTATGAAATTCACTGTATAAATTAAATAAAGATTAATCCTTATAAAAATACTAAGTTATTCAGTCGAGCAGTGAGTGATTTTCTTTTGTTTGATTAACTTTAAAAACACAGACAGCAGCAAGAATATTAGGCTGCTGTCACTTTAAGACATAATGCATGGATCCAATATACTGTTACATATGCGTCGTCTTTCTCGACTGTTTACATTCACTTAAGACATAACCTACTATGTTTTATCACCAAGACGGTCATGTTGACATTTTTGTATGAATTTTTCTGTTCAAGCGCAAGCAGACTTGAAAGCGAACTCAAATTAGTACTCGCACGTTGTCTGAAGGCCCTTTCACACTGAAAGCGAATCACTGTCGAAATGTTTCTCTTAGTTGTTTATGTACGGAACACAGAACGAAGTAGTATACAGGATATACATAATATGATTGACAGCTTTTGAGCGAATGAGCTCTCTGAATCATAACAGACATGCACGGAAGAAAACAGCGCTCTTTACGCCGTTTCAAGCTCTTCATATTGCATAATTCAGTGAAAAATCAATAGAAATGAATAGCATTTTCAGTTTTCAGCTGCATTCAGAGACAGTAAAAAAAAAAACATAACTGTCTTTGATCCCAAAGTGACATTTTAGAAAATGACCCCTATCAAGTGATCATTAGGAACCAAACGTACTGTAACTTTAATAACTCAGTCCAAAAAGAACATTTTGTATGTTGCTTACATGCATGCACTCATGTTCTTCAGTCCAAATGAGTCTAATATGATTTTAGATTCTGAAAGCACTATTTATATTATGTACCCTAAACTTGTACCCAATCTGATCCAAATATTTGTGCAATAGATCTTAACAGAATCTCAGTGGCAGCTGCTACATTCAGAAGCAGAGAAAGCCACAGCCAGAATGTCATCAGATCTAAATTCTAGCATAATTGTTGTTTTTGCCCTAATGACATATCTAAAAATATGTCTGAAAAAAGTAAAAGCAAGGAGTTAGCAAAATACATTTCTTATCAGAGTTGAAAATGGTTGTGCTGCTTAATGTTTTTGTGGAAACCGTAATACGTTTTTTCAGTCTTTACTGTCATTTGATAAATGTAATCTTTGCTAAATAAAAGTATTAATTTAATTAATCAGTACCCTGTTGTAAAATCTGTCTAGCTCAGATGATCCTTCTGAATAATCTCAGTGTTTGAACGGCACATTTGATTTCTTTCATCAATGTAATCCAGCTTTGCAAGGACACTTTCTGATGTCTGTGAGGCAATTAAAAACTGTTGAGCTATACTAAAATCTGACTGTTCTCTTACGATAGGTTCTCTCTTATTGCGTAAGTTTAGCTTACGCTACGGGAAAGATTCATCATCTCGAGATACTGAAGCCAAAAAATTATCCTTAATTTTTGTATACCTTGTCAACGCAGTGCAGCAGCTAGCAGACCTAGAGCAGGCTATCTTGCGTGCTCATTGGCTGCTCTGCAGGCAACTGCTGCAGCCTACCAGTGAGCAGGGCGTGACATCACGCCCAATGAAGGGCGCCCGCGCCTTCATGGCGTCACAGCCCGCCAGAATGGGCGTGGCTTCAGCCTATAAATGAATGGGCTGTAGGCTGCTTCCCTGATTTTTGTCTCTTCAGCGAGCTCTTCGCATCGCTGGATCTGAGAGAAGCCATCGCCGCCGTCGAAACAGCGAACAGCCAGCTTAGGACAGCGCTGAGGAAGCCGGCCGTCTTCGCCACCTTCAGCCATCCGTGCGGGCTACGCTATCCGGCGACGTATCCTTTTGCCTTGCATTAGATTGATTTTCACATCTCTAAAAGAGCAGCGAGCGTCTTTTTAAAGATGCCTCGCACTTCCTGCGGCTCGTGCAGAGGCCCCGCTCAGCGCCGGAGACCGCCATCTGATCTGCGCTCTCTGTCTGGGCCTGGAACATGCCGAGCTCGCCCTCGCTTCCGGGGGTTGCGAGGTCTGTGAGGAACTTCCGTTGGCGACCCTGTGGGCTCGCCTCGAAGCTATCAGATCTACAGCAGTCACTCCGCCCTCTGTGGGACCGCGCAAGAAGAAGCGCCGTTCCCTGAGACAGCCGGAACCTGTGGCCACAGCTTTGCGCTCGCCGGAGAACCTCCCTCGAGCCTCGCTCTCGCCTTCCCCGCCTCCCCTCCCCGACGCGCAGTTGCCGCTCACAAGGCTTACTGCCGTCGCTTCAGAGGATGAGGCCGAGGGACACACCACGAGGGACTGCTGCTCTATCCTGGCATCGGACAGCGAGGAATGGTCGCTTCATTCCGACGCCTCGTCGATCCAGGAATCCACCCGTACCCGCGCTGGAGCTGACGCTGAGCTAATGCGTTTGCTAACCCAGGCCGTGGACCGCCTCAGGCTCGAGTGGTCGCCGCCTGAGGAACCCGCACTGAACAGGCTCGACGGCTGCTTCCTTCAAAGCCGCCGCCGCGCAGCTTCAGCAACGAGGCCCGCTCCATTCCTGCCGGAACTTCACGCGGAGTTGACTAAGTCGTGGAATTCTCCTTTTTCGTCGCGACTACAGTCACCAGCCTCCGCGTCGCTCTCCCGAGTGGACGGCGCCGCCGAGAAAGGGTACACGGTTATTCCACCGGTGGAAGAAACGGTTGCAGCGCACCTTTGCCCGCCCTCCGCGAGATGGCGGTCACGGTCAGCGCTCCCGTCCAAAGCCTGTAGAGCCACGTCCGCCTTGGTAGGCCGCGCTTATGCTGCCTCCGGCCAGGCCGCGTCTGCTTTACATTCCATGGCTGTGCTTCAGATCCTGCAAGCCGACCTCCTCCGTGAATGGGACGAGAAGGGCCGGGATCCAGCTGCTGTTACAGATTTGAGAAGCGCAACAGATCTTTCTCTCCGCGCTACCAAAGCAGCAGCCCAGGCTATCGGACGAGCTATGGCCGTGTTAACCGTTACGGAGAGGCACCTTTGGTTAACGCTCGCGGATATGAGGGAGTCTGAGCGAGCTACATTTCTCAACGCGTCGCTTACCCCCTCTGGTCTCTTCGGCCCAGCGGTTAACGGGATCGTTGATCGTTTTTCTGAGGTACAGAAGACCACGCAGGCCATGAACCTCTTCCTGCCGCGACGCTCGAGTTCCGCCACAGGCCGCTCTCGCGAGAGACAAAGCCAGCATCCTGTGCGAACCAGCACCCAGCGTCCAGCACAGCCCCAGCCTTCGCAGCGACGTCAGGGTGGCCGCCCTAGGTCGCGCTCAGACAGCCGTCATAGACCGCCGCCTCCCTGAGGGGCTCGGCAGAGAATCACGCTGAAGTCTGAGCACGCGAAGCCCTCCTAACAGTAAGAGGGAAAAGACGCGCGTGTCCCGCTGCGTCCGGACCGCCGTCAAAATTAATTTCCCTGTCAGTCCCCTTAAAACAGGCTACTGCAGCGGTCCATTTAGCAGCCAACGAGCCGGTTTATTCACCCTCTCGCCTGCACACAAACGCCGTTTTCACGGCGACCCAGAGAAATCTCAAAAAGAGTGTAATGTCTGGTCCGGCTCATGCCGTCAATGTTTTAAGTGTAGTGAAAGTGCCCACGTCCCAGTGCTCACCCCTACACATAAGCACTCAAAATCCTGTGTCACTCACAGAGCACACTCTCATAAAGCGCAGAAAAGCCGCTCGAGTGTTGCATGTAAGAAATGTGTCCACAAGTCTGTGCCCACTATCTGCCCGCTCTGTTACACGGTCAAACAAACAGGTCATAAACGTAAGTCTCGTGCCCGCCGGAGAGCGCTCACGCTTACTAACACAAACCTTTCCCCGGGCCCCGCCCGCGCGCTTAAGCATTATCACGAAACGCAGAGCGTTAATAAAACGCTCCCCGTCTATTATGACCGGGGGGTTAGATACAGTTGTAAGTCTCGTGCCCGCGCCCACGCGCTCACGCTTACAGAGAGCTCTGTCACCCAGAGCACGGCTCGCGCATCAAAATGTGGTAAAAGTGTGTTCCCCATCCCCTATGATCGGGACATCTCACATAAATCAGCCGGTTTCGGCTGTCAGCGAGCCGCCATTGCCCAGAATCCGGTTCAGTTTCACAAGCCAGCAAATGGCGGTCTGAACACGGAGGCCATTCGCCCCCTAGCGGCTCGCATAGCCGCGTGGGAAAAAATCCCAGGGATTTCAGAATGGGTGCTGAGCACAATAAAGCAGGGCTATACACTACAATTCATTCGCCGTCCCCCGCGCTTTCGAGCCCGGACCGCGACAATAGTGAATGCGGAAGTAGCACACCTACTTCACGCAGAAATAGCAAAGCTGCTGTGCAAAGGGGCTATAGAAATGGTACCGCCTTCTCTAAGCGAGTCAGGCTTTTACAGCCGTTATTTTCTCGTGCCCAAGAAGGACGGAGCCTTCAGACCCATCCTAGATTTGAGACATTTGAACAAAGTGCTTGCGAAAAGACCGTTCAAAATGCTTACGACCAGGAAAATCCTCGCGCACGTTCGCCCGAGGGACTGGTTTATCTCTCTAGATCTGAAGGATGCATATTTTCAGATTCAGATAGTACCCCGTCACAGGCAATTTTTGAGATTCGCCTTCGACGGTCAGGTATATCAATACACCGTCCTGCCGTTCGGCCTGTCCCTGGCACCCGTACATTTACAAAGTGCATGGACACGGCACTCGCCCCCCTGAGAAGTCAGGGGCTGCGTATAATGAACTATCTGGACGATTGGCTGATATTGGCACAGTCAGATAATGAACTATCTGGACGATTGGCTGATATTGGCACAGTCAGAGACAGAACTTCTATCTCACAGAACAGTGCTACTCAGTCATCTGGAAAGCTTGGGTCTCACGGTCAACTGGTCAATTTCCTTCTTAGGAATAGAACTGGACTCGGTAACCATGACGGCTCGTTTGTCGACACAGCGCGCGCCGTGTTCGCCACTTAGCCGCTTCTTTCCAGAAGGGCAGCTTCCTCCCTTTGAAAATTTTTCAGAGGATGTTGGGCTGTATGGCATCAGCTGCAGCGGTGCTCCAGCTGGGCCTACTGCGCATGCGCCCGCTCCAACGCTGGCTGAATGCTCGCGTGCCCCCCCGAGCCTGGGTATCTGGCGGTCGGAAAATCTGAGTGACTCAGACCTGCATAGCAGCTCTGCAGCCCTGGTTAGCGGCCAGCTGGTTCCAGCAGGGAGTAACGATGGGAACCGTCTCTTACCGGAAAGTCATCTCAACAGACGCGTCCAACTCAGGTTGGGGAGCGCTGTTCGAGGGCAGACCGGCCTTTGGCCAGTGGTCAGACCGGGAGAAGGAGTTTCACATAAACTGTCTGGAAATGATGTCGGTCGAGAACGCACTGCAGTGCTTCCTCCCGTTCATACAGGGCCAGCATGTTCTTGTCCGTTCGGACAACACATCTGTGGTTTCCTATATAAACCGTCAGGGCGGTGTCAGATCCAGAAAACTCTGCAATCTGACGGAACGCCTCCTTATTTGGTCTCAGACACACCTGCGCTCGCTGAAGGCGACGCATGTGCCTGGCCATCTGAACGACGGCCCAGACAGACTCTCCAGAGACAATGTTCCCCCAGGGGAGTGGTCCTTACACCCCCAAATGGTCCAGAAACTGTGGCGCCTATTCGGCAGAGCGGAAGTCGACCTATTTGCGTCAAAAGACAACGCTCAATGCCCGATGTTCTTCTCGAAGGACGAGGACGCGCTGGCCCAAGTTTGGCCCAGCCTCCCGCTATATGCTTTCCCTCCGGTCTCTCGGTTACCACAGGTGATCAAGAGAATCAGGGAAACGCGCCACTCGGTGCTCCTCATAGCCCCGCGTTGGGAGAATCAGATTTGGTTCCCGGAACTAGCACAGCTGTCGCTTACAGCTCCGTGGCCGATCCCGGTGAGGGCAGATCTCCTCTCTCAAGCTCGCGGCACGATCTGGCATCCCCATCCAGAGCGCTGGTCGCTGCATGCATGGCTGATCAACGGGTACTCGTTACCCTGCCAGAAGGAGTGATGAACACGATCACACAGTCTAGACCCCCTTCCACAAGAAGGCTCTACGCGTCTAAATGGTCGGTGTTCTCTGGCTGGTGCACCGACAGAGGTCTGGACCCGCGGACATGCGGGGTGGCGCATCTGCTCACTTTCCTACAAGAGCTGTTGGATAAGGGAAGGTCCCCTTCCACGCTCAAAGTGTACGTGGCGGCCGTAGCAGCGTTTGCAGAACCAACGCACGGCCAGCCGCTGGGGAAACATGAGTTGGTCATCCGCTTCCTTAGAGGAGCTAGAAGGATGAATCCGCCGCGCCCCCCGTCGGTTCCTATGTGGGATCTTTCACTGGTCCTCGAGGCCCTGAAAGCTTTTCCCTTCGAACCACTGGACTCCGTGGGGTTGAAATCTATCACTGAAAACGTTTTTTCTGACTGCGCTGTCATCAGTAAAACGCGTAGGGGATCTACACGCGCTGTCTGTCAGCGCGTCGTGTCTTGAGTTTGGACCAAATGACTCTAAAGTCATCCTCAGACCTAGACACGGCTATGTCCCTAAAGTGATGGGCACTCCATTTAGAGCGCAAGTTATTTCACTATCTGCTCTCGCAGTGTCTGACAGTGAAAGCGATGTAAACCTCCTCTGCCCCGTCAGAGCGCTGAGGAGCTACATTACGCGCACCGCCTCCTTCAGGCGCTCGGAACAGCTTTTTGTTTCGTTTGGAGGGCGCACCAAGGGTTTCGCCTCCTCGAAACAGAGCCTGTCCAGATGGATAGTAGACGCTATAGCGACCGCTTATGCGTCAAAGGATCTGCAATGCCCTCTGGGCATCAGGGCTCATTCCACGAGAGGCGTCGCCTCTTCGTGGGCATGGTCCTGCGGGATTTCTATCCACGACATATGTGTAGCGGCGGGCTGGAGCTCCCCGTCTACTTTTGTCAGGTTCTATAACCTAGAAGTTCCCGCCTTGCAGGCTAAACTACTGTCAGTCTAAACGAGTGTATTCTGCCCAGATCCCCTGCTCAGATCACTCTCACATGACTTAGCTCTCCTGGTTGAGCTGCACTAAAGGGGTTATGCCATGTGCCTATACAGACCCGCGCCCGCGCTGCTCTGTATTCCCTATGTGTGCTTATGTACAAGTGATGGCCCGCTAAACGGCCGGCCACCTTATTTTTTTCCACTTATGGTGTTCCCCCCTAAGTTCGGGGTCTCATGTGGATGCTTGGCACGCACGGCGTTGACAAAGTGTTCCCGTAGCGTAAGCTAAACTTACGCAATACCAGAGAACCTCTCGTAAGAGAACGATACTCGGTTACTGACGTAACCTCGGTTCTCTCTAGAAGAGGGAACGAGTATTGCGTAACCGGCCGTGCTCGCGCCACGAGCGACTTCGCTTCAGTCGACAAAAACCAGGGAAGCAGCCTACAGCCCATTCCTTTATAGGCTGAAGCCACGCCCATTCTGGCGGGCTGTGACGCCATGAAGGCGCGGGCGCCCTTCATTGGGCGTGATGTCACGCCCTGCTCACTGGTAGGCTGCAGCAGTTGCCTGCAGAGCAGCCAATGAGCACGCAAGATAGCCTGCTCTAGGTCTGCTAGCTGCTGCACTGCGTTGACAAGGTATACAAAAATTAAGGATAATTTTTTGGCTTCAGTATCTCGAGAAGATGAATCTTTCCCGAAGCGTAAGCTAAACTTACGCAATACTTGTTCCCTCTTCTAGAGAGAACCGAGGTTACGTCAGTAACCGAGTATCGTTTTCAGACATAAATTACCAGACATTATCAAAATAACTAACATTCTTTTAAGGTAATGTATTTTTACATTTCATTTTGTGAAGTACATACACATTAGCTGTGACCAGTTCTTAATTTATATGTAGAGAATATCTGACCAATAACATGAAACAGCCCAGTTCAATTAGAGTGGCTTAATTCATTTGCTTTTCAAAGCATTACGGCACTAGTGAATATGGATGAAAGGACAACATGGCAGTTTCAGTTCAGTGTATATATAAGATCAAACTAACCATACATGTGCAGTTCTTTATTTTGAACACACCTCCTCAGTCAGTGGTGATTAAGATCTGCTTTCATGTAATCAGCTATATTAAGCATCAAACAGCCTATCGTTAGTTAACCATATTAAATATTGATAGCATCAGTAATAATTAGCGGCAGGCTTTGAGCTGTAGATGAAGACATCTGATCAGATGCAGAATCCAGCTGACGCTCCAGGAGCTGTCAGTCAAACTGCCCTGTCAGTCAGATAGCATTTTCCTTTCCTGCAATTTGGGTTAAGGACACTGCTAATGAAGTTAGCTCTGATATCTTTAGATCTGCTCATGGACTAATTTAATTCCAACAATTACTGACAGAGCTTTCATAGTTTATATGAAGTTTAAAAGATGTCGCACACAAATCAAGAATGTTTATTTTATTGGCTTTTTTTGTGTAATGAAACCCTCTTTCCTTTGTCCATCTCAGCCTGGTGTGAGTCCAGTTGAGCCTGCAGGTAAGAGATAAATGGTTTTTGATCATAATCATATTGTTGATTATTATTTCTAAATGTAATCAGTGTTTTTATTCTATTTCAGCTCCAGCTGCTCCTGGAACAACAGTAAGAACATTGTTAATATTGTATAATTATTATTGGGATTTAAATTTATAGAATTTATTTTCCTGTCTCAATAATTCACAAGCCATATACAATGCTATTATTGAAGACAAAAAAACAAAAAAACTTTCAACATGGAAAATTATTTATTTCCTCCTAGAGCACCACATCAACTGAGTCTTCACCTGATGAACAGACGAAAAAGGCAAGACACAACAAACAGTTTTTATCGGTCAAAAATGACACTTGCCTGAAATTAAAGTACAGTTAAAAAAAATTACCATATGAAAGTATAAAACCACTTTATGGAATGGATTGAGTCACTTGTAAAGCACACCAGTTTGATTCATGGCTGTGTCATTCAGACCAGTCTAGTAACTGGATCAGTCAATTCATCAAGCAGTTCTGATTGATTCATTCACAACTTGGACATCTCTGCTTCTCTCGTACATTCTTCAAGGAGAGCCAGGGATCAGTTTGCTGTCACACAAAGCCATTATATGGTTTCAGAAGACTGTCATATATGGGCAACTTTTATTGTCCAACTTTTATAATACTTTAATGCCTTTGCTTCTTTTTTGATGCTTGAATGAGCAATGGTCATGCATGGTTTTGTACAACTAAACTAATGACTGCAGGATACAGCTGATAAAATGACTAATGATGTAATGAGTATTCATCATGTCTCCTGCAGAAGTCAGTATGGACCGAGCACAAATCACTGGATGGAAAAACATATTACTACAACACAGAGACCAAACAATCCACCTGGGAGAAACCAGATGAACTCAAATCACCTGCAGAGGTAAAAACAGGTCAACACACCTTTCTCGCTTACACAGTCATATTTCATCTGCCAATTACTGCTCATTCAGGAGGTTGTTCTTTAAGGCACCTATTATGCCAAATTCACTTTTACATTACATTTGAGCATTTTACATTACATTTTACATTTACTTTTTACATTACATTTGACTTTTACATTACATTTGATGTAATGTGTGTTGGCAGTGTGTGTACACAACCACCCTATAATGATAAAAATCCACCCAGTGCATAAATCCCCATAAATCATAAGCAGTGTCTCAGAACAAGCCGTTCTCAGGCCATTGTTTCGACGCCGAAGCAGCTGTAGACAAGAATGTCCCCTAAGCGATTGAGGTGTTTTGTTGTTGGATGTAAGAATGAACACAGCAGTCTTCATTTACTCCCGTTGTTACTCGAGGATGGATCTGTACCAACTGTTAGTGATCCAGCTTACAGTCAGATGCGATAGGCCTTACGTTACTGATCACGGCAGAAATGAAAGCGAGAGCGCACACTTTATTTCAGCTCATCGAGTTGTTTTACGGATATAAAGTTTACCAGTTTACTAAGCACCCACTGAAAAGGTGTGTATATATTTGTTTACTGTTAGTTGTAATGAGTGTTTTGTGAACTTTTGTGTACATAATGTGAAATGAATCCAAGTGCTTAACAGATTTTCTGACGGGAGAGATGACTTATCAATTATTATTTTTATTAAGAGTCTTAAGATTGGAGCACTGTTGCAGAAATCCATGCGTTAATATGCACACAATTTGTACTATAGACAAAACAAATAAGCTGAACCCAACTGATCTTTTTTGTAATGTCAGGATTTTACATATTATATAAAAAAAATGTATTTATTAAACTAGGTGGAAATACAAAGCTCAATTTTTTATATATAAAACAGTTTATTTGCAAGAATATCCTAATTTTGGTGATAAATACTTATGTATTTGTTTCAATGTAAATTGAAACAAACTCAAAGAGATTTGTGTTTTGCAGCAAATGTTGTCCAAGTGCCCGTGGAAAGAATACAAGTCAGACACCGGAAAGCCCTATTACTATAACTCACAGACCAAAGAGTCTCGCTGGACTAAACCCAAAGAACTGGAGGACCTGGAGGGTCAGTACACAAAGTTGTTCTTACACAAACACAAATCCAAAAATCTTACATGAGAAAATGGTTTAACTTTTTTTCCTCTCTCTTTTCTTCAGCGATGATAAAAGCGGAGGAAAATGGGTGAGCATCAGCTTTATTTACTATGACCATAAAGGGATGGATCACCCAAAAATGAAAATGCTGTCATTTACTCAGCCTCATGTTGTTCCAAACCTATGGGTCTTTTGTTTATTTTCAAAACACAAATGAAGATATTTTTAACATTAACCCATAATACACGGTTGTCAATCCAGAAACTTTGCAATGTGTAGTTAGCAGCATGAAAAATCTATATTATATACAGAAATCGAGCAAAGATTGCTGCCATTATAATTGAAGTTGATGATTATAATGTGAGGTACACAAAGCTGTACTCTTGCGAAATTCCTGTTATAATCAGTAAAGCTGGCATTATGTTTATACTTTTTGTTTATAATGACAGGATTTGCGAGTGTGCAGAACTCAAGCCCAATTTATACTTCTGCGTCTAACTCACGCCGTAGCTATGCCGTAGGCTGTGTGTAGCGCGCGTACCCTTCGGCGTAGCCTGACGTGCAGCTCTCCAAAAATGTAACAACGCGTTAATTCTACGCGGACGCAAGCGCTGTGATTGGTCTGCTAGAACCCCTCCCTCGGGTTTCACATGCTCCCTCTGCATGTGTAATTGCGCGTCAACGTGGACAATGACGCAGAAGTATAAATGAAAACCAACGCGAGTCTATAGCGTAGAGGCTCCGGCGTAGGTCCGACGCAGAAGTATAAATCAGCTATCACACTGAACAAACTCAGCAGTGTTTAGCAGATTCTGACTAACCTGAACGCATCTGATTGGTTATTGAGTTCACGTTCAACAGATATGTCTGTGATTGGCTACAAAGCTCAAAGCTGCAAAAACACATCTGTAAATATAAACCTTTGACGCTCTTCCCAGAGATGCACAAACACCCACAGGAGCGTTTTAAAGCAGCCTGCTATCAGCGGGTACCGGTACTGCAGAACGGCAGGTATCGTCACAATAAATGAACAAATAAATCTTTGCTGGGACAGAATAATTTTTAATGCAAATTAATTTCAAGATAGTAAATATATAGGTTTGGAAGGATAAGGTAGTGTCACTGTAATTTGAAATATAAAATGTGACTAGACTTTTCATACACATTTTATTTAATTGAAAGATGATCCAATTATAATGATCTTTTTCTGTGTCTGTTAAAGGACGGCTGATGTTGTGGCTCCTGGCACCACCCCTGTTCTTCCATCTCAGATCGAGCCTCCTGTTACTGTGGCGGCAGTTGCTGAGACAGAGATTACCATGGCGACAGGCACCTCAGAGGAACCGCCGTCTCTCGTGCCCGCTCAGGTTGCTGAGGTCAGCAGTGATGTCATCGTTAACTCCACTGAGGAAACGCCCAGTGTAGAGACGCAACCCAGGTAATGAACTCATATACGTTCAGCACACTTCTCACCATGAAGAACCGATTACATTAAGTACACTACCAGTCAAAAGTTTGAAATAATTAAGATATTTTAGTTTTTGAAAGAAGTCACCAAGGCTGCATTTATTTAATTAAAAATAGACTAAAACGGTTATATTGTGAAAAATTATTACAATTCAAAATAACTGTTTTCTGTTTGAATATATTTTAAAATGATTTATTCTTGTGATGGCTAAGTTGAATTTTCAGCATCATTACTCCAGTCTTCAGTGTTACATGATCTTTCAGAAATCATTCTAATATATTTTAAATTGTAATAATATTTCACAATATAATCATAATTGTGCCTAATTGTACTTTCTTAATATATCTGGCATTCATTTTTTTATTGATTAACACTACTATTCAAAAGTTTGGGGTCAGTAAACTTCTTTTTTTTTTTTTATTAATACTTTAATTCAATAATTTTATTCAACAAGGATGCGTTAAGTGATAGTTCACCCAATAATGAAAATTCTGTCATCATTTACCCTCATGTTGTTCCAAACCCCCATAAGACTTCAGAACACAAATTAAAGCAACACTAAGTAAGATTTTTTACCTTAAAATAATGGTTCCAAAATCGTTTCAGTGGTTCAAGTCGTGACATGGTGAAATGCACTTATGCCACAGCTTTGTGGTCCTTTATCTGATATATCCACGCTATGTAAGATTGGCAGATCGGGTCGCGTTTCTGTAGTTCTAATGAGACATAAGTAAACTAATAATTTGACTTGCTTTACGGCAAGCGTTACAATTGCTCGTTTGTGATGCAGACGAGAGTATACATTTTATGAGAGTATACATCATACTCTCATAAAATCATGCATCATACTCTACCTTGTCTGTGGCCATTGCTGATTCCAAAGCCGGTGCTGGATAAACAGAGAGCATGTGCTTGCGCGTGCGACAGTAGGCTGCGGTAGGCTAAATTATTTACGACAGCGGTAATGGACAATTCCGCTTCCAACCTGTAGGGCGACCGGAGAGAAAAAGTTACTTGGTGTTGCTTTAAAATCTGAGAGATTTCTGTCCCTCGATTGACAGCTACGCAATTACCAATTTGACACTTCAAAAAGTTTATAGAGATTGTAAAACTAATCATTAGTTAATCACTGTTAATCACTAACATTTCATTAATTCATAGTCTAACATGATTCACTCTTCTCGATCCAGTCATATACTGATGATTGCGCTACATTGTTTTCTATTGAAAATTCTGATTCAGTTTATGAAATTAAGCATTGGGAATTGTTTTGTGCCACAATGCTAATTTTTCTTCAAAAGGTAACTTTAGTTTTGTAATTTTTTTTTTTTTGCAGTAATGATGTTTCTAAGGAGGAAAGACCTGAGCTGGTGAAGAAAGTTTACAAGTGGAACACAAAAGAGGAGGCAAAGCAGGCGTTTAAAGAACTTTTGAAAGAAAAGGTATTTTTATTTTTTTTTGCTCCCTCTCCCCCCTGCAGTGAGAAGGGAGGTGTTGATATTCCGATTGGGTGTTTCTAAATTTAGTGTGTTTTAATTTGGCGCACAAAATGCTCCTGTGAGAGCCGTGGCTGTTTAATTGCTGTGAGTGTGATTAGACTGGAGTGAGTGAAACAGAAGACGGTGGAATTGCACGCTTCACAGACCCCCGACAGCCTTTCAGAGAGACACACTCATAATCAATCAAGAACTTGTGTGATGTCAACATGGAGATCTACTTCTCCAAACCTTATCACTCTGTTTTTCTTCTCTTTTCCACCTTTCTGCTAATTTGATGCCCCTCTCTGTGGATGCCCATTTATGCCTCTCAACAATCACAAGAGATATCAATCTAATTATCTATTCAGGTCAAATAAAAATCTCTTATTCTACCTGATGAAAAATGTCTCATTAATTGTAATTTAGCAAATCTAAACAAATTCCAACTTGGAAGTTTACAATAAAGCACTTTCTTATATTTAAAAAGCTTTTCTCTTTTTATGCCATTTGCAGTTTTTTCTAACCCCAAATTTTTTCCCAGGCATGTCATGCATCATTGAGTAACCTTATATAATTTTAAGTCTGGTTTTAAGTAACTTTCCATCTTTCTCCCTCTGTGTAACTAGGGTGTTTCTTCCAATGCATCATGGGAGCAGGCAATGAAGCTGATAATTAACGACCCTCGTTACAGGTATCCCAATACTGCATAGCATTATTGTCATTTGATAGCGTTTACATCCTGAGCACTGCACTGAAACTCGCATCTCTTTCCATGTGTGTGTGTGTGCGCGCATGCAGTGCTCTGCCCAAGCTGAGTGAAAAGAAACAGGCGTTCAATGCTTATAAAGTCCAGACAGAGAAAGAGGAAAAGGAAGAGGCCAGAATCAAATACAAGGAGTCTAAAGAGACTTTCCAGCGCTTTCTGGAGAACCATGAGAAGATGACTTCAACCACACGATACAAGTGAGTGTTTTCAGCTCTTTTGATGATGCGACGTTAAACAATTCCCACATACAAAGAAAATGTAATAAAAATAATTTTAATAATAAAAAATGTATACATTATACTTTAGGTTAAGGAGGTTTGAACAAACAGCCAAGCAATTGCATAGCAACACTCAACACTTATCACCTCAGTTCATAGTGGAGAGTTTTACATGCACAAGCACCACTCTTTTTTAATGTAGTATTACTATAAACAAGGTTACTGATTTTTCAGCTCTGTTTGTTCTCTTTATCTGTCATTGATTCAGAGCAGTTGAACTTTACTCCCCCACTTACTTAGGTGATTAAAATAACATTAGTGTTGTCATGGTGACATGTTGGGAGGTTGTGGTGATGTCACGGAGTTAAATGATGTTATTGGTTTAAATCTCACTTGTAATCAGGCTTTAAATAGCGGTGTTGTTTTTCGTGAGTTCCTGTCTGCACTGTGTCATAAGGTCTCATAGATACTCTCCATTATTAATTAGTTGTTATGTGATGTTAAAATGCTGTAATATCACTGCCCCCTACTGACTAACATTTGAACTGCAGCAATGTTTGTACTTGCATTCACATGAAATTGTTGTTTATAAAAAGCAGAGGGTTGTTTGTGAGTAAATTTGTATCTTTGTGCAGGAAAGCGGAGCAGATGTTTGCCGATCAGGAAGTGTGGTCGTGTGTTCCTGAGAGAGACCGGCTGGAGATCTATGAAGATGTGCTCTTCTATCTGGCTAAGAAAGAGAAGGTTTGATTGACGGAATCTGGTTATCACTGCTCTCTATTACATATTTACACTAATAACCTAATCACCTACTAATTCGTTTTTTTTCTTTCTTCTATTTAACAATTTACATGTTATTATCTTTTTCAGTTGGATGCGTTTCAACATGCAAACTTCAATTATAAAGCAATAAACCTGATATGGCTGATAAAATAAAAAACCTTATTAATGTTTTTCTCTTCACATTGGCCACAATGAATAGCACCCTTTTATTAAATGCGTTTTGCAACCTCCTTTTGCCAAGATAACAACTCTTCTCCTATAATACCTGATGAGATTGGAGAACATCTGACAAGAGATCAGAGATCATTCCTCTATACAGAATCTCTCCAGATCCTGCAGATTCCCAGATCCATGTTGGTGCTGCTTCTCTTCAGTTCATCCCACTCATTTTCTATAGGGTTCAGGTCAGGGGACTGGCACGGTCATGGCAGAAGCTTCATTTTGTGCCCAGTGACCCATTTTTGTGTTTGTTTTGGACCGTTGTCCTGATGGATGATCCAACCATTATAAGATTTCTAGCAGAGGCAGTCAGGTTTTGATTTTTTTTATGTTGGTATTTGCTAGAATCCATGATGACATGTATCTGAACAAGAAGTCCAGTACCTCTAGCAGAAAAATAGGCCCACAACATATAAGATCCAGCAGTATATTTAACCGTAGGCATGGGGTACTTTTCATCCCTGTGTGCACCAAACACATCTGGTGGGTTTGCTGCCAAAAATATCTTTTTTTTAGTTTTGTCTGACCATAGAATCCAGTCCCGTTCTCCCGTTTGAAGTTCCAGTCGTGTCTGACAACTAAATATGCTGAAGTTTGTTTTTGGATGAGAGCAGATGATTTTTCTCGAAACCCTCCCAAACAGCTTGTGGTGATGTAGGTGCTGTTTGATAACATTTTTTTTTAAGGCTTTCTGACCCCAAGACAACCAATTTCTGCAAGTCTCCAGCTGTGATCCTTGGAGAATATATAGACACGTCCTCTACAGGCAGATCTGTATAATCTTTTGTTGATATGAACTTCTTAATGAAAAATGCGAATTTTCAATGTTGTAGCTATTTTCTTACTGCCACTTTCTCTTTTGTAATGCTCAACAGTCTTTTGCTGCACATCAAAAGAACTATATTATTTGGTTTTACTCACTGTGATGGATGCTTAAGGGAATTTGTATTCCTCATATTTATACTCCTGTGAAACTAGAAGTCATGACTGGACACTTTCATGTTCCTAGTCACCCTGGTGTGATGATACATGTAAAGTGGAATGTATTTCAGAGATATTTTACCCATAAGAATTTCTAGGGGTGCCAATAAATGTGGCCAACGTCTATTAGAGAAAAACATTTCATAATGTGATTTATCCTGTCTGCAGCCTAATGTTATTTGATCGTGACTCAATGCTTTGTTTCAGGAACAAGCCAAGCAGCTCAGGAAGAGGAACTGGGAGGCGCTGAAGAACATTTTGGACAATATGGCCAATGTGACATACAGAACAACATGGTCTGAGGCACAGCAGTACCTGCTGGACAACCCCACTTTCGCTGAAGACGAGGAGCTACAGAGTATGAACGCGCACACACACACACACACACACACACACACACAGTAACAGCCGCCTCCACATGATGATGCTTTTAACCCGCATAATGTGAGCAAGTGTGTTTGATATAGACAAAGCTTTTATCTTCCTCTCTGTGTGTGTTAGACATGGACAAGGAGGATGCGTTGATCTGCTTTGAGGAACACATCCGTGCTCTTGAGAAAGAGGAGGAGGACGAGAAACAGAAAACTCTTCTGCGAGAAAGACGCAGACAACGCAAGAACAGAGAGTCCTTCCAGGTGAGACACACACACGCGTAACTGTCCTGGTTTGTCCGCTGCGTCACCTGTCCAGGCTTGCTAATATGAAAAGCACTCACCTTGATTAATTGGAACTTGATGCTGGAATATCAACAAAGTCTGTGATGACAGAGGATCTGTTTGACCGAGTTTAAGGTACAGCGGGTCATTATGCCATGAGGGAGACAGAATGCTAAAGCATCACTCAGCTTTATTAACACTCAGAAACCCACTGGAGTATAAATATTGTTCAAAGTGATTAATTGATAACTATTCTGCATTTAATATGGGTTCAAACTGCATACAACAGCTCACTCTCTGAAATGTTATCAGCGATACATTTGGATCAAAAATGTTTACAATTTAGATCTCCCATGTCACTCAGACCACAGAATGGGAGAGTATGGAATTTGATTTTAGTATTTTTCGGGTCTGGGGTAAGTATGGGAATATATATGGTTTCAGACTATTACCCCTATTCAGTTTCCTAAAACAAAATATTGAGAATTTCTAAAGAAAATAAATGTTAATTTAGTGGTCATTTAACATGACTGAATAAATTCAAGATGCATATTTTCATTACGCAAAACTGCTTGTTTTTACTATAAACAAGTCTCATTTGAACTGTACTTTATACTGAATATAATTCTGATAATAATGCTATATGGGTGAATACTTTATGGGTGAGGACCTGATAATAAATTGTCATAATTTCCTGCCATTATTATTAAAAATATAATTGGGTTACTGTGGTCATTTAGCAACATTACAGCGTACATAGTCAGAATGTAGCACACATGTTTACAGTCAAAATTTAAACCATTGATTCACCAGATGGTAAATTTGGTCTAAAAATCTACTGAGAAGTTTGAAAATCTTAATTGAATTTCTTCTTTCTAATGTGAAGGAACCCTCAAAGACACCATGTCACTTTGCTGATACCATTACTGACTAGTTTGGATCTAAATTAACTTTATTTTTGCACTTCTTGTATAGTGATGACATACTCACATTCAAGCCTCCATCTTACTGGAAAGGCTTTTTTTAAAGTCTGTTTCTGCAATTTGAAACCTTGAAAACGTGCAATTTTGAAACACTTAATTTAATATATCAAAATATATATGCATAAACATCATGTTTGTTTTATAACCAGTGGATTCCAAAAAACTCACTTTTTTAAAGTGGGAAAAATAAAATGTACCATCAGTATTAATCATTTGTGAAGGACAACATCCTTGGCATGGTTGTAAAGTTGTGTTTGTGTGTTTTCAGAAATTCCTGGATGAGCTTCACGATCATGGGCAGCTGCACTCCATGTCTGCCTGGATGGAGATGTACCCGACCGTCAGCGCTGATATCCGCTTCAACAACATGCTGGGCCAGCCAGGTCTCTCTCTCTCTCCCTCTCTCTCTCTCTCTCTCACTCGCACAAACGCTCAGAACGTGGCAGGCTTTGATGTTGATAAATAATACATGTAAAAAGGTCCTGTCCTCATTTCTGACAGTCTCCATTTCACCAGTACAATCTGTGAACTCCACATAACTCAGAACATCAGCACATATAAAATGGGCAATATCTTATTTTGGGCAATCTAAAACTAAATAATTGAATGGCGAATAAAAAGGCCTTTTATATTATGATTGTCTATGATAATTATTAGTAAATGCATTGCAATTGGATATTGGTATCATTTATTTTAAAAGTGATAAGCTACTCAACATTGTTATGCTGTTTGTAAATTGTAGGCTCCACCCCTCTGGACTTATTCAAGTTTTACGTGGAGGATCTGAAAGCTCGTTACCATGACGAGAAGAGAATCATTAAAGACATCCTGAAGGTGAGAGCGAGAGACTGACGATAAGGGGTTATCAGATCTGTGCTGAAGCCCTTGATGAAGTGTGTGTGTTTGTGCAGGATAAGGGCTTCCTGGTGGAGATCAACACAGGCTTTGAGGATTTTGGCTCAGTGATCAGCTCTGATAAACGCGCCACCACGCTGGATGCAGGAAACATCAAATTGGCCTTCAACAGTGTAAGCAGACTGCCTTGCTGTACTTTATTCAAATGAACCCTGTTCCAAAATGCAGTGAGATGCCTAACTACATTTTAAGGCAACAAATGATGGTTTTCATCCAACATGAAGGCAGGTAGTGAGTCCCAAAATTCGAAAGCGGCATTGCATGTATACTTCACAGAAAAGGCAATCCCTAAATGCTGACTGTGTTGCTAGAGTTGAGGTTTCCATGACAGATTGGGCTATTTTAAAATGGACACAGGTAGCATTTTTTGGGGCTACTTGGAATTTACAGTGGCTGCAAAAAATGTATTTGCATATGCAAGACTGAACCTGCTATTCATTAAGGAATCTTGAAAATGTATCTACATAAGTATTAAACGGCAAAAACTGTTTTCAACATTGATAAAACAATGAACCATTGATAACTGAGCACCAAATCAGAATATTGGAATTATTTCTGAAGGATCATGTGACGCTGAACAAAGTTCAGCTTTGCCATCACAGGAATATATTACATTTTAAAATACATTCAAATAGAAAAGTTTTTTCAAATTGTAATTTTCACTATTACTGTTCTACTGTATTTTTGATTAAATAAATGGTGAACTTGGTGAACATAAGACTTTCAAGAACATAAAAAAAATCTTAATTTAAAAAATTTGACCAGTAGTATACATTGTGAATATTAAAGACTACAATGTGTTAAGAACATTGGCAAAGGACTAAATATATATATATATATATATATATATTACTTTAGAGTATGGCTTTTTAGCTTAGCAACATGCTGGCATCAAGCTATATTTTCTAATGTAGCTTGCGTTCGGGCTAAAGGAAAAAATCGATTCACATATCTCTTCTAACGATTTCAGAAATCGATATTTTAAACGTCTGTTAATAATGTAATGTTGATGGAACAATGAGCAGTTTTGCCCCTGGGAAGTTCTGAGCACTCAGGCTTGCAACAGGGGACAAATGTAGCTTATTTGACAACAACAGGTCCTATATCATTATTTTAATTAATAGAAATTAGCCTTAAATAATGTATAATTACCGTCACACGTTAAGCTTTATGTACTTTTTACACATTAGAAGCGCATTCAATGTTTAAGTAAGTACATTATATTTATATAGCACATTTACACATACCTGGGCTATCCAAAGTGCTGCACAGAGTAAAAAACACATCGAAAACAGAAAAACAACCAAACAGAACAGACAGAAATAGCATCAGAAGAAAATTAAAATGCCAGGGAATAAAAATAAGTTTTCAATTTAGATTTAAAAATAGCTATTGAAGGTGCAAGGCGGATATCCAGAGGCAATTGGTTCCATAAACGTGGGTCGGCAACAGCAAAGGCTCTATCTCCCTTAGATTGTGAACGGGCAAGTGGTTGCCGTGGAACCAAACAATACCTGGGCTGCGTTCAGCCCAGACAAAAAGTTGCAAAACATTTTTTTAAACGGGAACGGTGGTGCATTGAACACCCTGTTCTGATGACGCAAGAGTTGCAATTATGATAGCTGAGAAGGCCATTCTTTGTGTTTTTCTTGAAGAATTGTCGTAACCTGATGAAATCGGTATACATACGTCTTTAATACTGCAAAATACGCCCAATGTTACAATAAAATACAATTTAATTTGTATAGCACGTTTAAAAACAACTGGTGTTGACCAAAGTGCTTTACAAAAGCCAAGGAAACAAACAATAAGGTAGAAAACACATAAAACAGTAAAGCAAAGAACAATAAAAATGGATAACCTATGAAATAAGAATTAAAAAAAATATATATATATAAGTTTATAAGAAAATATATAAGTTTTCGAATTGGATTTAAAAATGTACAAAGTTTGGACGGTTCTGATGTAAGCCGGTAGGCTATTCTATACTTAGGGCCTATGACTGCAAAAGCACTATCACCCCTATTTTTAAGTCTAGTTCTAGGAACCAATAGTAGATCTGAGTGATCTTGACTGTGAGGGCGGATGTAGTAGTTCAGATAGGTACTGTGGAGCCTGGTTCTGCAAAGACTTAAAAACAAATGTTACAGTCACTGCCCTTGCTGTCCAGAATAAAAGAGAACATCCCAATCGAGTGAAGGGATTTGTGGAAACTGTGGTTCTTAATTATTGTAAGCAACATTTGCCTCACATTTCAGGATGAAAAGACAAACATTTCAGGTGAAGAATAATCCACTTCTCACCTCCAAGACTGTTATGATCTATATGACCATATTATTTTTATTGTGAGTATTAGACTTATCATTATTGCTGATCACTGTTGTTGATATGCTATATTTTTACTATAAAACTTTTACGACAAACATGTCTTCTAATATCTTTAATTGTTGTCCTATTTGCTGCAGCGGACACATTTGTAAACGACTTTACTTGGACCCATTGTGCGAGCTGTCTCTTTAATACTGCGTGGTTTATATACATGTTGCTGTTGATTGGGCTGACATTTATGACACACCCACCAAACAAGAGAAAACGTATCTTAAACCCCGTGCGCACCGTTTCCAGGAAACATGTCGTTCAACACAGAAACCGTAGCAAAACGTTGCGCACCGGTTTGAGCTTGAACGTGCCCCTGTTGTAAAAGTGAATGAAAACATCCTGTGTACGAGTCTAAATCACTAAGTATTGAGAATGAAACGGCTTGTATTATATTTTCTAACTCCAAACGATCAGCCAATGATTGGAACCAGCTGATAATCACACATTTTGATGATGCAAAAGACTAACGCATACTCACATCGTAAGAGGTGGGTATGAAACGCTGAGAAACAATGGCACAAACAAAAATCAAAACAAGCCCCTTAAAAACCCAATATAATAAACAGACATGGCAAAACTGTACCAGGGGAACAAATATAAACAATATAATTAGAATTACCAATATCATAAAAAAAAATAAAAGGCAGGAAATTTAATTTATTATGATTAAATAGTTAGTGTTAAATTGCAGTATTTCCCCTAAGATTTTTTTTCAGGGGGGGTGGTAGACCCCCGAAACTACTTACTACTACGGCGTTATGGATATGTGGTGTAAAATTTTTAGTAATCAAAAAGCATGTCTAATTAATTGAAATCATGAAACTTATACAACTATTAAACTTATACAACATAAAAAAACACAAAAAAAAAAACACATATTCGGTGGTGTTTTGTCTAGAAATCAAATGAAGACACAAAACAACTTTTTGTCAAACAACATGCTGCACAATGAGCTTTACTGTTAAAATTAAAACATGAAAGACATGTTTTTATTATTCCTTAAAACAGGAAAAACAAAGTTTTGATGATGATTTATTTGCATTTGTGTTATTATTATTATTATTACATTGAGACGTTTCTAAATTCTACTGTTCAACAGTAATATATTTCTGTCAAGTCAAACCGAACTTATTTTGACGGGTTGCCGTGAAGACCTTGGGTGCTCCTCATTTCTTATTTGTGCATCCTCGTTTCCTTTCCTCGCTTCCTTTCCTCACGTCTTAGCTCCTCCCCCTGTAGGATACGAGGGAAGGCTGCAAGGAAAGAAAATAAGGACGGAGGAATCGAATGACAGCTTTTTTATACATTGGAATACTTGATCACTCGAGCGTCACTTCACAGCGTCATCAGCAGCGCTCAAAGGATCTGCCCTTATGTTGTTGAAGTTTGGTTATTTAAGAAATTCATAATAAATAATAATAAAGCAAGATACCCTGTTGAAATATGTGTGATGTGTGGTTTATATAAACTGCAAAGGTAAAGTATAAATTAAAATGATTGTGACCAATGTGAAGGGGGAGGAGAATTGATACGTGCGTCACGTTTAGTCGATAAAACACTGCCGCATATACACCTGTGTATCCTCGCTCATAACTCCACAGGAAGCCTCCTCACTCCTCGATCCTCGACTCCTCGCAGTGCAATTAGAGAATTGAGATGTCCTTCAAGATGTCTGAGCTCGATCGGTTTCCGGGTCATAGGATGGAGGAGCGAGGAGACGAGGAGGGATATAGAGAAGCACCCCTTGAGTTTGTGTTTATGACATGACGTTAGTTTTTCTCAAATGAAGCGGTTAAATGCTCACAAACTGACTATCAGAGCAGATCTAGAGTCTGAAGATGAAGTTCATGCATTCGTGTCCTCGTATAGGCAAAAAACAGCGCGAGCGTCACACATGTGTGTGAGAGAGGTAAATGAAACTGCGCGTCGTCTGCACCATTCATTCAACTGAACTGTTTTTTATTTATTCATCAAAAATTCCACAGAATTTCGCGTTATACAGTAAATTGCGTATTTATGACTGGATTTCGCGATTCCGGAAAAAAGGTTAGAAAATGCATATTTATTATCGAATCGAAATTGGATTAAGAATCGATTCTGGATTTTGAATCAAATCGTGGCCCCAAGAATCAATTTTAATCCAAAAGATTCCCACCCCTAGTTTGTGTGCTGATTGCAATTTGTCCGTGTGAGTTGCTGCCTTTGAAATGAAACCTCATAAGCGACTGACCTGAATGATTCTACAGTGTGGATTCTGTCTTGCCTGTGAAGACTTTAGAAAGAAAGCCAGCAGAGAGAGTTTGGAGCAGAGAACCAGTGTTTAGTTCATGTTTACTGATTAATGAGGTGATATTCATATTCATATGAGTTCATATTCGTGTTTGGTTTCCTTTCCTGGTTCTGCTTGAAGTTGCTGGAGAAGGCTGAAGCACGTGAGAGGGAGAGAGAGAAAGAGGAGGCCAGGAAGATGAAGAGGAAGGAGGCGGCATTTAAGAGCATGCTGAAACAGGCCACGCCCCCTCTAGAGCCTGAGGCCACATGGGAGGGAGTATGTCATGCTATTACAATAAATATCAATAATTATACAGTTTATCTATTTGAAGTAGAATCTATCTGAAGTGACTCCTTATGATGTATTAGTCTTCCTCTACTGATCTGGTGTGAATGTGTGTTCATGCTTGCTCAGGTACGAGAGCGTTTCCTAAAAGAGCCTGCGTTTGAGGACATCACTCTGGAGTCTGAGAGGAAGAGGATATTCAAAGACTTCATGCATGTACTAGAGGTATAAAAGAATTATGAATGGTTTTTACAAGACTTTTTAAAGAAGGCAGATTCATATGTACAAGAATTGACTTGAGAATAGGTGTGTTCATTTTTCTGTACGGTTTATCTTGTGACATTCAAGTTTTTTTTTTTTTCTATTTAAATGTTTTTATTATTATTATGCTTTTTTTTTTCTTTAGTGTGTAATGATGATGTTTGAGCATGAAAAGGTCTGCAAAGTTACAAAGTCAAAGCTCGAAATTGCGACCATTTTAGTCAAATATGCTCCCAAAATTAAATCTGTGCAACATAAATTTTTTTCAGAGCATTTATGCCAGTGCAAAATTGTTTTGGTGCAGGTTTTTTTCTAGAGATGCATGGGTTGACTGGCCATAAATGGCGGTTTTTAGTTTAATATTGGCTGATCTCTATTCCCGACTTGCTCACTGCATTGCAGTAATTTCCTGAAATGTCATTTGTGTGAAAATATTACGAAGTCTCTTAACAGAACGTTAACACAGGCTAGAGACACGACATGCTGAAGACTGACGCAAAGAGGAGAGCGCAGACGTGCAGCAGAGAAAATACCAGGCACAGCAAGATCACTGTTTGTGATGCTTGAAATATCGAAAGAAAAATATAAATATTAAATTGGTCTGGGGGTTTATATGAATATCTCTGAAGGGAAATGACTTCAGAATAGTTTCAATGACGTTTACTTTTCCTCTTCCCTCCGTATAAAGTCGTGTTTATAAGTGCAGCTGCTTCGTTTACAGCGGTACCTAAGAAACGCTTATTTTCCATAATCGCCACCTGCTGTCAGAGAGTGAATTTGCATTTTCATTCAGTCTGTCTGCTATTTTTGTTTTGTGCAAGCAGGGCTCCAGACTCCAATTGCATTTTGCGACCATTTTTCCTGCCGGTGCGACCAAATATTTATTTACACAACGTTGCCGAGCAGCGAATGCAAACAAAATGAAAGCGGAACGAAAATGCGCTACTCATTTCACGGACCATTTATTAGTTCGGACCAATAATAGAGAGCGCAGCGCCCAGAACTTGCCAGTCGCGGGCCGATCTCGATCACGCGACACTGTTTCTAGGAGATCCAGTGAAGAAATCCATTGACTTTCACCTCAGAATTAATAACATCATCGCTGCGAGATCCAGTGAGAAACACTCCGATTTGGCGCAGAGTTCTGTTATAAACCATAGATCAGCGCTGAAGTGGAAACCAGGAGAAACACTTACAGAAGGCTTTCAGTTCACAAATCAGCAACATTCACCATGGATTTATGCTAATGTAGTAACTCTAAACATTACTATGGTATTGTGACAGAAATAGTCAAACACTTACAAGTACTACACATCTTTTTCCAGCACTTCAAAACTATAATATCATAAATGTTATTTTTAATGTGACCAACAAATTTTTTGTTCATCCTTCAAAGATTATTATAAACATTATAAACAGTAGGATGCTTATTGGATATTTTCACTCCCTAATATAATTTTTTTTACTCGTTTTGCTTTTTAATTTATATTAAGACATTATGAATGATAATAATTAAAGTTAATTTCATCTACACCCTAAATTAAGTTTAGTGCTTTATTTGTCAGCCCCAGTGCTGCCAGATCTGTGTTGTAGAACTCAGTGTATCGGTGCTGCTGCCTCAGATGTTAGTCTGGAGCCCTGTGAACTTAAAATAAAACTGCACATTGTAATATCTGTATGTTAAGTCTTGAAATTATGCAATCTAATTTAAATCAAAAACAACTGCTCATGCTACATTTGTATAGCATCTTTGTTTGGATTGTGATTAAAATGCAGTGGTTGCCTCTAGTTTTCAAATTTCAAATGTGTTCAAAATCCTGCTTGAAGTGGTTGACCAATCACAACATAGTAATCAGTCCGACCAATCAGATCACATTGTGCTTTTAGGAACTAAACCGAGCATTATTGACAGACTGGGAAGAGAGATGCTGCAAAATGTAAAATATGGGAACAATATTTGAACATTCAAGCATGAACCCCCCCCCCCCCCCCCCCCAACAAAGAAAAAATCAAGGAAAAGGACATAATAGGCCACCTTTAAAAGAAAATGGAAAGCCTGTCAACTAATTTGAGTCAAGAATTCATTAATTAATTGATTATATCTGATTTCTTTACAGCACGAATGTCAGCATCATCACTCAAAGACTAAAAAACACTCCAAGAAATCTAAGAAACACCACAGAAAACGTTCCCGATCTCGATCTGTGAGTACTACCTCTAGTCATCTCATAACATCTCCCTTTTGGGAGATATTTGTCGTTCTGACATTGAAATTGGCCATTCATGTGGCTTGTATATGAACGTATCTATGAAGGGAACTGTCTTCAGAAAAGTTTCGATGGCATTTTCTTTTGGTCTTACCTCTATATAATGGCAAATACAGTGGTGTTTAAGCAAAAGGGTAACCACTTTTATTTTTGCTGCTCCATATGAACCACTGCTGTCAGGGTGAATCTATATTTTCATTCAGCCTATCTGCCGTTTTTGTTCTGACCAATTGAATACAAAAATGCAGTTTTTTTTTTTCTTTTTTTACTTTGTTTTTGTCAACTTTATTTTAATTGTGAAGTTGTTAAATCATCGTTTTTAAAGGCATTTTACAGTTTATGGTGTTGCAAACAAGTAAATTGCTAACCGCTCAATGAATTCAGTCCAGACTAGGGCTATAAACCACGATGTCTCGCAAGTATCATGATGCCGATTATAACAGTTGGATTCCAGACAATCATCAACAATATCGGGAAAAAAGGACAAATATATTTCACATAGCCCCATATTTACACACATATTTATTCACATGTAATAGCTTGACTAAAATATCTTCTATAGGCTAGTAGTTAGTAGGTTTAGGAATAGAACATCGATTCCAATTCTTGATACCATTCTTTAAGCGCCAAATCTGTGCATTGACAGCAGCCTAATAGATACACCCGTTGCCACCATTGTTAATCAAAGAACAAAAGAAAATGAATTTGACAGAATAACTTTTGTAATTTAAGCCTAATCTTTAATTGATTTGCCTGTTTGGAGTTGACGTAACGCCAACGTGTGTCTGTGTATGCGACTGTTTTGGATAGGATATGTATTCCCTGTCAAACATTTATCCTTACTTTTTTTTTTTTTTTTTTTTACACCTTTATTTGATGGTTTTTTATTTCTAAGTTAACGTTGCTATTTATTTTCATACAATTAATTTTATTCTGCAGACGAAAAAAACCAAAACTGAATCCTATAAATTCGGAATAGCAGAAATATCTCCCATTTTAAAAAAATAATATTATCAAGTATAGGCCTGTTTTATTTTGGTCTACAGTCTGTTGATCAGGGAAAAAAAATGGCAGCAGTTTCTGAATATTAATAAAAGTGGTGAATATAATGAATAAATAAAATCTCAAACATGACCATTGTAATTTAAAATTATTTTATAAAAACAATTTAGTTATATTGCAAACGGATGAAACAATTATGGTGCTTTGAATCATGCACACGTTCTGTCGTTTCTGTCTGCAGCTCCATTATAGCATATTGGGAGCATTGTTGAAGATTAAAAAAATAGTCAAATATACATTTTAATTACTTCTGTTTATAAATTAATAAAGCAGTAATTTTTATGTCATTATAAGCGGCCTAAGGGGACCTTGGAACTCTAATCAGAAAGAAAAAAATATTACCTTATCGTTTTTGCTCATGCAGAATGAACAAATTATTTTTAATCCCTGATTTTAGACAAATAACAAATACGTTATAGCTTGAATACAAGTTTAAAAACAGCACTACTCGTTATAATTAAGGAAATTAAACTTATCATGAACGGTCTACTCAGGCGATAACGCCAAAAAGAGAAACATTGGACCTTATGAAAAAAATAGGCAAGACACATTGCTATGACATCAACATGCATTTATCTTTCTTACAATCACCAAATTGAGTTCTGTGATGTTCAATTGTATTCGTTCTCACAAAACTAAATTCATTTCAAACACAAATTCGGTAAGAACCGTGTGGAAATTATTAGCAACACTATCATAACAAATGTTTTATGTTAGTTTAAGCTCAAACTAACCAAAGTAAAAACTGATTTGCAGGCTAGCATTAGATAAAGTTCAGCCAAACTCAACATGTGCGTTTACTGTAGAGTTCTCAACGGGCCTGAAAATTACAACCCGACCCGACCCGGCCCGTGGCTTTTAAAGCCCGGACCCGATGTAACCCGACACATCAACATGAATTATCTGCCCGAACCCGACCCGCGGCCCGACGCGGATTTTCTTTTCTTTTTTCTCATACACGTATTATCATGACCAGCAGACGGGAATTCAAATCAACCTTTAATGTTCACGTCTGAATAGCCTACAAACAACTGAAACAAACTTTAAATATATAAATAGGCTATAAACTAAATATGCCTCAAATAAAAATCTTCTGGACGACCCTGTTTTTTTGCTGTCATATTTCATCAGCACCTTGCATTTTGAGCATTGCACATAACCTGTAGAATTTCCATCAGAATACAGCACCACTCCAAACACTTTCCAGACCTCTGATTTTCCCACTCCTGTAGTAGCGACGGTGAATTCACCTGCGGCAAGTTCAGGCTACTTTACACCAACTCCATCTTCTTCTCCAGGCTAAAGGTGTGCACGAGCGGCGTCAGGTCTGCCCCCACGATGCACGTTGCACGCAGCAGCCAGAGTTTCTTTACGGTGAACAGCAGCGATGATTAATATTTTTTTTTTTTCACTGAGCGGAAAAGATTAAGCCCGAGGTCCGACCCGAGTCATTTGCTTATATTTTCGGCCCGAACCCGCGGGTCCCGCCAAACCCGGCCCGTTGAGAACTCTAGTTTACTGTGCATGTCAGCAGTGTTGTCTCCGCCGGGGCTTGGGTAGACGATATAATCGGATATCGCAATATTTTCTAAGGCGATTATCGATAAAATATTTTTTTACATATCGCCCATCCCTAGTCCAGACAAATTTTTTTTTTTGAGTTTATAAACTGCATGGTGCAAAGTGTACATGAATTAAAAGCTAGAGCAGACATTACACCACATTGCTTTCTTCAGTGCTCACATTACAACAAACATACACCCTTTTCTTTGTAGATTACTAATTAGGGATAATCAGCTGGATTCAATTAGCAAGATAAGAGCTCCAAGAGAGTATGGCCGCTATGGAGAGTACGGGAATTATGTGTTTCTATGGCACCACTATCAACGGCAAATGAATCAGCAATGGTCAGGTGGTACAAGTAGGATCTCTCGAAAAATTCCGATTACGAGCGATTAATTGATTACGAGCTCTACAAGGACTTGAATGCTTTTTACAAGTTTAAATCACGTAATTGCAGTAATTATAACATGGCATGAACGCATCTTTAATGTATAGCACATTATATTACAAATATACAACTGCAGCAAATAATATAAATATTGCAAATCTGCAAAAGATACAAATACTACAAACAATACAAACAAGCACAATGTGTCAAAAACAACATTACAAAGCAGGGAAGTTCTAATTATTCATTCATACCATTAGGGAATAAAGACTTAAGTTCAAAATCTAAAAGGCAACAATTGTAATAATTTCTTGTCTCTATCTCCGTCTCTTCTATGAGGTTAAATCCTCTCAATGCCCAGGAACTTCATGCCAGACAAAGAATGTTTGGCAAGCTTAAAATGACAATAAATTGGAGATGTATCATTCTGTCCCCTGGCGGCACTTGTATGTTCAATGATTCTTGTGCGTAATGCACATGTGCTTTTACCAACATTTCTTTAATTTATTCATAATCAATTTGCTCACCTCTTGTTCATCTAAAGTACAGACTTTCGCCAGTGCATATCAAGCCATTTATTGTGATATCCCTGTGACTTGAAATCTGCATACAGGTTCTCGACTTTAAACTCAAAATTATCTTTCTTAGAACAAATACAATGGAATCTTAAAAACGTACTATAAGGTAACCCACGTTTTAAGGGCATTGGATGAGCACTCTTAGCATGAAGACTTTTTTTTATAGAAAAGATACTGAAAAGAACAGAGACGATGTGTTCATCAACAATTGATATACTACTATTAGGGGTGTAACGGTTACAGAAGTCACGTTTTGGTACGTACCTCGATTTTTGGGTCGTGGTTCAATACAAATTCAATACATTTTGTCCCCCCCAAAGATTACTGATTGCTTAAAATGAAAAAAATAAGGAATTGTTGATTTCTTACTCTAATTGATAGATTGACCAATGTTGTGTAGTAAAAAGCAAAAAAAAAGCTGTTTTTAAACTTATTGTTTGATTATGATGTCATTTTATTTGCGTGTGAGACCGCGTCTCATGCTGTGACACGATGGCAGATGCACAAAGTTCAATATTATGCTTTTTCAAGAAATCACAGTAAGATGAGCAAGGAGGAGAAAAAGTGCCATCTACATCAGTAGGGCTGTCGCGGTGAAGGAATTTCCCTTGCGGTAATTTTGAGTGGCTCAATAGCGCGATATGCGGTTTTACCGCCATTTATTTATTTATTTATATTTATTTGTTGTTATATAAATACGTGTTATGATGTGGTCAGCATACACAAAAACAATGTAACCCAACTAAACCGCGTCTCTGCGCATTGAAGGATTGTCACTCTCAGCACGCAGTTGTTACGCCAACGGACTGTCTTTGAGTGAGTCATTAAACCGTTCATTCAACGAAAACGTTCAAAAAAGCTGATTCCTTAAATGATAGATGTAATGAAACAAGGTGTTAATTATTTTTTAACTTTGAGCTCCACTTTTCAAGGCTCAGCTGGCCAGCAATGCTTCTCTTTTGGGCAAAGCTGAAGCAATGCTTCACTTAATAGAGACCAATGGCATTGATTCAATGCGTGACTCGCTGCTTTCCCCCCACGGCTTCCTCGCGCTGTGTAATGCTGACCAGCGCTGACGCCATTCATGGTAAATACCCTTACACGTTAAAAGGATGATAGCCCACGACAAATATTTCGCTTTCCTTGGAAACGCCAACCTTTTCACGAATATACTTGACTTCAAAGACAGACGCAGGTAATCGCACGCGCTCAGTCGATCACATAAACTGTCTGTTTAGGCTTAAAGTTGCAGTAGGGAGTTTTGAGAAAATGTTGACTTAGCCTGAAAATTTGAACAAGCACAACTTCCAGGTCCAACCCCCTTGCTCTCTGCTGCGCTACAGCCCTCCCTCCACAGCTCCTCCCCCACAGCGGAGCCTGCCGTGAACGCGCAGGCTAGTAAGCAGGACCACCGATTACGGCGGATTATAAACAGTTATGGAACATTCACTAATAGGGACGAAACATCAACAATATGCTTTACATTGACTATGGCCTGCCCATACTTTGACTACAAACTTGGTCCTCAAATCATTATGTATTTTGCAATACATGTAACTTTATAACGTTGCACTCTTTCTATAAGTTATAAATAGCTAGTAAGATAACGTTAAAGGATTAGTTCACTTTTAAAAAAACTTTTGCTGATAATTTACTCACCCCCATGTCATCCAAGATGTCCATGTCTTTCTTTCTTCAGTCGAAAAGAAATTAAGGTTTTTGATGAAAACATTCCAGGCTTTTTCTCCATATAATGGACTTCAATAGGACACAAACGTTTCAAGGACCAAATGACAGTTTCAGTGCAGCTTCAAAGGGCTTTAAACGATACCAGACTATGCATAAGGGTCTTATCTAGCGAAACGATCGGTCATTTCAAAAATAAATACAAAACTTTAAGTTTTATAAGCACAAATGCTCGCCTTGCTCTGTTCTGTGATGCACGTTCGTGATCCTGTTCGAACTCGTTCATCAAAATGAACAAATCTTTTTTCGAGTCATTTCATTCGTTGAATGAACGAAATGACTCCAAAAAAGACTCGTTCAAAATGAACAAATCTTTTTTCAAAAAAAGATTCGTTCATTTGGATGAACGAGTTCGAACAGGAGAGTCACGAACGACGGTACGCGCTCGCGCTGTGCAAGAGAGGGGTGATCAGCGCGTACACGAGCGTGATTGACACTGCTAAGACATTCCTCCTGGCTCTGATTGGTTGTTTCTGACCGGGAGCGGTGTATTTCTGCAAATGGCAATAGGACCACAGGGAGGAGCCAGAGGAGCTTGATTTTTTCCACAAATTATCTGTCTCATATTCTACTGTCAGGACATAATGACAGTTTTAACAAATATTTGTTTACAAAAGCTACCTACTGGAGCTTTAAGTCCAAATCCACGAATCCTCTGTACAAATCACCATGATAAACAGTCTTGTTATCATTAACTTATTTAACATTCAATACACATGGTACGAACTACGAAGGGTGGCCTTATGAAAAAAGAAAACGCGGTTCGTGGTTGCTGCGGTTACTTGCATTCCTCTGCGGTTGGCCTGTCAGTAGCGCGGTACTGCAATATTGCGGTTATCGCGACAGCCCTATACATCTGCCTTCACCTTTCACGAGGAGACAGCGACTAAAGTGGCAACTGAGGCTTCCTATTTCCAGGACACGCATATTTCATCACTGGACTGTAGTGAGACGTCCACGACACAAATCGGCACAATGCCAAATGATTTTGCTCATATCAGTGGAAACAACTGAAAATACTCCATTTATGGTCAGATAAGAGTAAGACATCATTCAAAACTGTAAAGGGTCTATTTTTATTTGTGGACACTCACAATAAATTGCTCTTGTAAAATAAAGCAAACAGGATGCCGCTTTCTGCCGTCCCGGTTTCCTTTTTCCTATTGTTCGTTAAAACAGCTTTGTATTACCGCACGGGCCTGTGACTGACTGTAATCCTCGTTCGACTGTATGCACCAAACCCTGATGTCCGTACCGTGATGGTTTGGGACAAATACATGTACCGTTACAGCCCTAACAACTATTCAAAAAAATTTAATTAGTGGTACCCACTGATGTGTAAATTTGATAGGTCTTTAAAAATTAAAATTCCCTTCAGAGCCTTTGTTAATAACAAAGCAGTTTAGGGTGTTACCATAGGCATTGTTGTTGTTTTAAAACATTGTTACTACTAAGTGTAGTTCTATTCTAATTTCAGACTTTTCTGAAACCAGTTCAACTGCTGATTCTCATAAATGACGAAATTAAATAAATAAATAATTTAAAGAGTAGGCTTATTAATGACGGAGTATTTGCATTATGATCTGATTTAGAGTTTGCAGGTATGCATTTACTCGAGACACTTTCTCAGTTTCTCACACATCCTCCTAACTTGTGTACTGTGTGTTTGTTCACGGAAGGGCTCGGAGTCAGAGGATGATGAGTATCACTCGAAGAAGAAGAAACGTTCGACATCTAAATCTCCGTCTGAACACTCTTCCTCTGGGGAATCTGGTCAGTTTTGTTTCGGATCGATATCAGTGTCCTGCACAGCACATCAATACTGAATTCATCATGACCGTTTAACAGCAGTCAGAGACTCTCAATGGTAATCATGTGATATTGATCTTCACAGAGAGAAGTTACAAGAAATCTAAGAAACACAAGAAGAAGGGAAAGAAAAGACGACACAAATCAGTGAGTAGAGACCTGAACCTGTTTTATATATTTTCTCTTGTGTAGCCACTGACTCAGTCAATTGATGATGAGTCTGACAACATTACTAAATTACTTGGCCACAGATAAAGATAGCACATCAGAGTTTTAGTTTAAAAGTCTTAAAGGTGCAGCATTCGATTTTATAAAATCGTTGTTGAAATAACACAAAATCAACACCTCCCTTCTTTGCTCCGCCCCCAAAATGCACAAACACGCAATACAAAAGTGTTTTTTTTTTCATAGCAAAAGCAAAATAATGCTTCACGAAAATTAAAGATGACGAACGAACAAGGAAGCACACAAAAAAATGAACAAACAGTACACAAGAGTATATACAAGCAAGAATTGGTTATTAGTCGCCAATCGCACAGCAGCTCCAGACAAACAATGACACTCAAAACCAATGTTACTCACGTGTGGAGCAGAAATAACTCGACCTCGGCATCCGTTTTCAGGCCTTCCTGCTTAGATCTCTACAGCTCTAGAAAAGCTTTTCTAATATTAACTTGGCTCTTAAAGCTATTGCCTGATCATAAAACTTATTTTTCCAGTGATATTCCTCTGAGCTTTTCTCTTTTGTAATGTCTCTCAGCCATCTCTCTTTCTACAGTCTTTCTTCCAATCTCCCTCTTGCTCACTCTCTCTCCTCTCCCATCAATAACAGCACAGAGAAACAATATCGTTGGCATCACTTTCAGAATGATTTTTCACGTCACCTCAGCTAATCGCCCATTTTCGTTTATGCGGGAGTGCCAAGATGGCGATGGCCGGCTCCGCCCACTTTGGGCTTCAAAAATGCTCTTCAGAAACCTACGGGTGACGCCACAGACTGTAAAAAAAATATGGACGTAGTGTCTGTTATGGACACTAATATAGTTATCTTGATAGTTATATGGTTCTTGATGTGAGCGGACCTTTACTCGCAGTTTTTAGATCAATCATATTTTAATGTCCAAGATAATATGATTCAGCAGCTTGTGCCATGAATGACTGAATCAGTTACAGTGGTTCTGAGATGGAAGTCATTACTTTTTACTTTCCAAATAAACTGAGACCTTTTACTGTTAAGTTGTACTTGGATTTGTGTGATATTTTGCTGAGTGTGTTTTTGTGCTGGTACCTTGACTATCGTGGACAGCTGAATCCCGAAGCTTTTCGTATTCTGTGCGGTGTCACCCGTTAAGGTGGTCTTTCTTTATCATTTACTGATTAGTGTCTGGCTGTGGGACTGAGTGCAGTGTATTAAAAAGCATACATAATATATGCTCAATTTGCATTTTATCTTGGACTGTTCGTTAAATCACTGTGCTACACACTTACTCCCATCATTTAAACACAAGTTTTATAAAGTGTACAGTAGGTGGCCAACCAGAATAATACTTTTACCGCCGCCGTTCTGCCGCGGCGGTAAAATTTCGGGTGTATTTGCTGCCCTTTACCGCTAAGAGGCGCTGCAATCACAGACTTTGAAAAGTGTCAGTTTATTCTCTCTATTGCGTAATCTGCCGCCGCACCACGGCTCATTCAGTGCGATTGAAAGCTGGTAGCAGATGAATTCAAGTGAAACATTGTAGTTAAACCAATTCATAATCACAATACTGAAATTAAATAGAATAAATAATGAAAACATTTCAAAATAAAACATTGAAATAGAAACATATTAGGTTACATCAATGAGGCTTTCCAAGAGCATAAAAGACGTTATTTCACCAGTGTTCTGACGGTAGCTCAGTGGTCAACGCAACAACATGAGCCTCGCGGAGCTTCAGTCGATCCGAGATCGAATCTCATTGAACCTTACATGGCATGCAGTCTTTTATGTTTTACCATTCTTGGTGCTTAAATAGGTAACAGTTTATTAGCGAGCTTATTAACAGTTTATTTATTTAAAGTCAGGCGTTTTGTTTAATTATCAATGGCACATTACAACATAAATTTGCTACATTCCAGTAGAGCCGCTGCACAGGCGACAAAACTGTTTATTTGTTTATATGCTAACTGTCCCTCCAAACCCCCCACAGGCTATCTGAGTTTGAGACTGACTTAAAACAAAGCGAAATTGCAATTCACTCTTAAATTGCTATTCTAGACATTAGCATTAGGCTTTTAAAGTGTTGATAATGAAGGAATTACATAATTCAAGCTACATGTAGTGATATGGCTTTTAAAGTGTTGATAATGAAGGAATTACATAATTCAAGCTACATGTAGTGATATTTCTGTCATAGAGGGTTTATTAGTAAATACTTCATTATTTCAATAATTGAAGAAATAAAACGCTACTTCGGTTTGGGCCAGCTTTTTCCAAGCAAAACTAAATACAATCTTCAAACACATCTTCATTTGTTGTCATGAACAAAATGTTCAACTCAATATTAAATTCCACAGGGATCTTTGGATCCTTACAACCAGGGTGCATGCGATTTGTGAATTATTTTTTTTATTTTTATTTTATTCAAATAAATCTCGAACCACAGTGCTTCGTGGTGCTGCTGTTAAACTAAATAACATTTATAGAATAATTATGAACTTAAATTAAACAATATCGCAACATTTCGACAAATAGATTATTTGATCTGTTTTTACATTTTAGTTTAGGGCGATTTAGGCTACATTTAATTAGAGCGAGATTTTCCCCCTTACCTTGTCCTTTCCTCACTGGGAAGCGCTCACATGATAGCTAAACATGTTTGAGTAGATCCTCTGTACCTCTCAGTTTCAAATTACATAATTAGATAACATTTATTAAATATTTAGACATTTAAAGGCTTTAGACATAGCCGATTTCATATCGTGACTGAGCTGAGGCAAGTGCATTTTCGGTTCATTTTTGTGACGCGCAGTTCCCAGAGACAGAGGCGACAGATAAACTTTTTTTGTTAGCCTAATATGAATAAGTTTACAGTTTTGAACGATGTAGGCTACTCTACTCTTATCTGTATGACAAAAAAATTACGGAGTAGCCTATTAAGTTATTTTAGCTGTTATGAGAAAAATAAATCCAAATAAACGCGCCACCGCGTTTGTCGAACACTAATTCAACATGCCAGAATAAAACCCAACTTTAGAACAATGCATTGTGTGGTGTGCCAAAACACTTAATTATAAACTTCAATATTTCATTCAAAATAATCTCAAAACGCTTCGTGACATTTTGAAAAGCCTTGCATGCATTAAGGCCACTGGAACCATGAACGTAACTGAAACGCTGGTTTGGATTTTATTGTCTGTCTTTTAAACGTGCGTGCCTGTTGCATATATTTATTTTATATGGTCTATTGGTGAAGTAACCTTGCTTAAAACCATGTTTTTTAAAACTCTATGTAGGCTATGGGAAATCCAAAATATATATATAGGCTATATATAATTAATAATAGGCTATAAAATGCATTAATAGGCTGATATAAAATTTACAGTTGTCCATGTTTGTTCGGGACTTGAACCCGTGACATCTAAATGATCGAAACGTAAGTTCTACCACTCGGCCATGAATTCACTCACTGAGAATTGCCCAAACGTTCGTTTCTCCAGTGTGTGTTCCCTCACATGAGCGAGAAGCGCTCTTCATTCGTCTCAGTCATTCCTCAATATAATAGTAAAAATAATCAGCTTCATTGCACCTAATTTGTTTTTGTTTTTTTTATCACGCTGCTCCCCCGGGGAATAGGCTTATGTCGCCCACTTTGGCCTACAATGGGAAATGTAGGCTATTGTTGTCATCTCTATTCTTAACTTTTCATTCTATTTTTCTGTCCTAAAAAAATTTTCTATTCTTTTTACCATAGTTGTAGTATTTTATCCTTACTGTTAATTGACATTAACCCCACTTCAAAATGCGGCAATTGCTGCCGTTTTGCGCAATATCCCTTTGCTCCACCTGGCGGTCATTTCGCGAATGACTTTAAAATGCGACTGGTTTATGCTTGCCGCGGTGGTGATAGGCATTCTGGTTGGCCACCTACTGTATAACTTTAAACTGCTAATATAGTATAATGAGGAATATGGAGTATATCACACATGTTGTCTTGCAGGCCTCCCCTGAGTCTGAAGGAGAGAAAGAGCGGAAAGGTAGAGAGAAAGAGAAGGATAAAGAGAACGACAAGTCCAGAGTGAAATCACGTGGAGAATCCAAACAGAAATCCCCCAAAAGAAAGAGTGCAAAAGAAGAGGTGAGCGATCATATCTGAGGCAGCATCTGTAGTCTCTCATTTACTCGGAACTCAGATGTGCTGTGAACCTCTGTGTCTGTGTCTCAGGGTGGATGGGATACGTCTGGCAGTGAACTGAGTGAAGGAGAGCTGGAGAAGAGGCGGCGCACTCTCCTGGAGCAGCTCGACGCACCATAAATCACTCACCGTCAGTCTGTCCGTCTCTCTCACTTGCATTCCTGTAATGTGTTTTGCATCCTTTTGGAATGTGCTGACAGAATATTGATGAGCATCTAAGTGTTGGATATATGAATCCATCGACTGTCATGTAGTCTCCCCGTCTGAACATGAGCACTCTTCTTGATCTCGACGGCATGTTCGACTTTTTGTAACATTATTTTCAGAGGTTGCAAGTGTTAAGTTGCCTTTAACTGCAGAACCTTTTTTTAGGTAGTTGTATATTTGTTAATGCCAATAGTTTTAAACATTGCTGATAAAATGGAAAAATGACCAAGCCTGCATAAAAACGCCTATTATTCAACTTCAGATTAATCTGTAAGATTGTCTATGAAAGCCATTTTGGGAAAACAATGTTATCAGTGTGAAAGAATTGTCTGCAGCATTGTTTTCAACTTGAATTTTGACAAATAAACTTTAAAAAAGGATGTTTTTTTTGTTGCTGCCTTGTTCTTAAATTTACTCAACTTGAGCAAAAACATGAAGCATCCCTTCGGTAATTTCAGATGTCCTTTGCACAAAGCTAGTTGAACAATTTCAGTGTAGGTTTAAAGTTGACAAACCCAACCAAATGAGTCTCAACATTTGCTACTAATGAAACGGTTTACAGTTTGATTCGCCTCTTGAGATTCTGTGTAATTCACTTTGAAGATTAAGGGTACGTGTACATGACAATGTTTTTTTTTTTTTTTAGTTGTGTACAGATGACAACGTTGTCAAAATGCTCCCCATTCACACAGATCCGTGAAAAATACTATAAATGCTGTATTGTGCTGCCAGGCCAGTGTTTGGCGATGTCACTTTGTAAAGAAACACTACTCACCAATGAACACGGTTTGCATTTTCGTAGTTTACACGGAGACAATATCTGTAGCGTTTTCATAAACGTGCACTTTGAAACCCGTTTTCAAAAGTTTGCATTTTCAGGCCCCCAAAACACTGAAAGTTTTGTATGTGTTTTAGCAGTTCACAACAGTTTTTAGTTGAAAAGGGTGTCGTGTAAACGGCCCATATGAGATCGGGACATGCATAAAAAATATTATGAATTTAAACATTTACAAAGAAATGGAGGAAGAAACACCATGAAACTGACACAGAAGTTTTATTAGGCAAAGAAAATATCTGATGATATCAATGCAAGTGAATCAACTGAATTTATTTAATATTAATTCAATTAATATATAGGTAATTTATACAGCCTATATGAATGTATTCAATTATAAATTATAGAGATAATTTATATAGGTTCAAAAGCACAAAATAACACCGTAAGCATAGTGATTTTAAAAGAAAAAGCCAAAATTCTTTCACTGCGAACTAGTTTCATTTACTTTGCTCACGGGTGATCTGTTTCAGGTCTGTTTTCGGTTTGTGATCTCTTACCCAGAATTAAACTGGTTCCAGTCCAGAGTAGTGTAGTGGAAGTTACAATGCTGATGAGAAGTAATAACCAATCCACCACCTTGAGTCTAAAAAAAACCTCCTTAAACTTGCTTTGGAAGCCACAAAATCAGGCTTCGTGCAACAGGCCTCAAGTCTTAATGTTTCTATGAAGATACACTGACATGATCTCCCATCTTTGCAGTGCAGTCTGAACATCCAAGCTTTTTGGGGGCATCGTCCTACATGTTCACACTCTCAAGAACAACACAGAACACCAGCATTGTGTAAATAGTTTAATTGGACATAATCTAATTTTAAATCTGAGAACAGATTTTATTTTTTTGCAGTAAGCATACAAATGCCTAAGATACAGTGATTAAAAAAAACAAAAACCTCTTGCCAGTTTAGTACAGTTTTTATGAATGGGACGTAGAGAGATGAGACAGAAGTCTATAGTAGCTAGAATACTGCTACTGCATCTAGTTTCTTATGTTTTAGTGTAGAAGTGACAGTCTAGTTTCTTAGCATAACGCTGAGCTGTTGCCACGGCTAAAAGGCCTGATTCAGGTTTTCAGTTTCATTAAATAAACAAAATGCAGGAAAAAAAGAGAAAACTATAAGTTAAAATATTCAATGTTGTAGTACAGAATGATTTTTTTTGTTTGTTTAAACAATATGTACAATATTAGAAGATTAAAAAGTTAAAAAGATTCAACAATTTTGTAGCAAAATATCTGTACATTTAACAAATGCTTTTTTTTTTTCATTTATATTTTTGCTTTTAAATAGAATTACACATCACAAGAAACTTGAATTTTCAATTGTGCAGGTCATTATTGAACCACACAGAATTCAGTTTCTATAACATGCCTTATTTCCCTTGATCTGACCAAGAACAAGAAGCAAGTCCAGTTCCAGCAACTGAATTCTCTAAGGAACCTGATCTCGCGTAGTGAAGAACGAGTGCGCCGTACAGTTTAATGCAGCAAGAAGTGGCATGTGCTTAAACTGTATTAAGGAATATTCTGTGTTCAAAACAATGTACAGTAACTGTAAGCTGTCGATTACCACAGACAATATATTCAACCCTCTGTGAATAAAACAAGATTCCATTTACGATAATGCACTTCTATGGGGCAAGTGTAATAGGGTTTAAAAGCAGACGTACTGTAAAGCTCATATTTTTATTAAACCTTTAGTTTAGTTTACATTTTTTCGTGGTGCAAACCTCAGTTCTTGGAGGGACACCGTCCTGCAGAGTTTAGTTTAACCCGAATTAAACGCCCCGGATCCAGCTCATCAAGTTTGAAAAGTACAGGTATGTGTGTTGGATTGGTTGGAACTAAACTCAGCAGAGATGTACACCCCTGAGGCCTCATTTATAAAACATGTATGTGCACAGATTTGGACAGAACATGTACGCTAAAATCTAAAAACGGTCTTTGATGTGGAAAAGTGTTTAGCACCATGTCAAGGTCTAAGCAAGGCCTACACACTTTTCCTTGTGGCAGAGTCGCAGGTATTTGGAAATCGAAGCCATTCTTGCCTTTCTCAAGTGAAGGATTTGGATTTGAAGCATTGACTGATGCTCTTTTAAGTGTTGTATTGCTAATTGCAAGAGAATATTGGTTTTAACAGACAAGATTGTAACTGATTCTATTACAGTACTCAAGTTAGCGTGTAATGTCAATCTTGAGGTTTTACTTTATTTGTAGATGTACTCCTGTGGAAAGTCTTGCCCCATATAAACTGCCCTTTTAAATGCATTATTGTAAACAAGATTTCTGCTCGTTTTTACAAACTGTGGGACAAAAGTCGGAATTAGTTGACCTGTATAGAACATGGAACAGTAATTAGTCAATAAAATGAACTTGCTGAAAATGCTGAAGTCTCTTCCCAGAATTCTCTTAAAGGCTGATGAAGTTCTTGAATTTCACTTCTGCACTTTGGTTTATATCATTAACCAACCCTCAGTTTAAGGACCAAAGCCTAAAAGCAGTATTGCTTGAGCAGCATTTTAATTCAGACTTGTGAATGTGAGGTGCTGGAGTTCTAGAGCATCTGGCTTCTATTTCACATTTGCCTTTGTTGCATCAATCCTTTCTAAAAAAGCCTTTCCTGACACCACCTCCTACTTTACTGAACTCTCTCTCCATCTGCGCACCTGACCCCACAGTGACCCCACCATCACTGTGATCCACTCTTCTGATCAGGGTGGTCAATCAGTCCATAAAGATTTTTAAATAGCTTGTTCCAATACTCACACACATGATCTTATGACATATTTCCTGCATTTGGCCCAAGTGTTCAAGTGTGTGTAGAACTTTTGATTAAATGCAAGTTTTTACACAGCTGTATTTACACATTTTGATTTTTAGTACTTTGCACTTTAAAAATAAACTATTAAATGTCTATTCGGTAGTTCATGTGTAACAGGTGACACTATTGTGTTGCTTCTTATGAAGTGATAAAAAGCAGTTGTGCAAAACACACTCATCTCTGTATCAATAAATTGTTCAAGACATTACATGCTTTACTACCAAATTATATGTAAAAATCTAATTAAATTTACAATGGAAAGTTTTTTCCTGACAACAAGATGGATGATTAAATAAACTTTGGTAAAGTTATAAAGTGTTAGAGATAATGTGGATTTAGTGTGTGTAAAGGACACTGAGTGTTGCCTTTTTTCGGGCCTGTGACAGTCTTGTGCTCTTACTTCCCATTGCATGCACAAACTATCAAGTGGCCAAGACCACAAGAGTGGGTATTGGGACAGGCTCACCATATATTTAGTTGTGGTGCTTTAAAGTGGATGAAAGGGTGCTGCAGTGATTATGTATTTTTGTAGGCCAACCCGGAAGTTAGCATAACCCTGGTTCCCTTGACAAAAAGCCAACAGCATTTTTCCACTGACTTTTGGATTATTGCAGAAAATAAGCTCTGTAACCAACAATAGTTTGATTTTTTTTTTTCACGTTTCTTTCATCATGAGAATCTACACAAATTACTTTTGAAGCCTAAATACAATTGCCAAAAGTAAAAAACTAAACGTAAACAAACGTCACTATAGTCACATGACTATAAACTCTCAGTTTTTATTTATAAAACATTTTCCCTGAACGTTTGAGTTAGAATAGTTTGCAAGAGCATGAGTAGAAGTACGAGGCCGTAAAAGCGGACTAGTGAGTAGATGAGTTTCCCTGTTCACCGTTGACAAACACTTCAGTCCCATTTAGCCATATAAACCGTCTTTTTCAAGACAAGTAAAAGTTTTTAAAAACTGATGCGTTTTATGTAGAGTAAAATGTAATCTTCCGGTTCCATAAGGATGATGGAACTAGAAGCGTTAAAATGCTAACTCGTTTCTTGGTTTTGGCCTACAAAAATAGGTAATTCCTGCAAGACTCTATTAAGAGATGCAACCTCTCCGAGAGGATTTTAGTGCGCTGTCTGTCAGCACGGTAAAACCCTCTATCAGAAGCTACGTCTCCAAATTCATCCTTTATAGCACCATTTGTGTAACAAATTCATAGCATTCAACAATACATTTAAATACTTTACTACTGGACTTCAAACCACCTTCTGTGAGAAATGCTCTTGTCATTATCTTTGACTGTTGAGTCAATAATGTTGAGATAATGCAGCATATCAAGCCATCACCATTGCGTTTTTACAGCATTTAACAGTTAAAATTTTCAAAATGCTTCCAACTTATTGGGCTCCTTCTGTTTTTCTTTAAAGACAAGAATGTGCACCACATGAACAGCCCGATAAAAAACAGGGTCCGATGGACCCTATGCAAGGCTTCTTTAAGACCGACTAATAGATTAGTCATTCTGAGAACACACGATTGGTCGATTTTGATCCGTGGCGAAAGCACTGGAATGTAAGAGGCCTTTGTACAGGTTCATGATACAAAGTGTTGGAACAGTTTTACATTCTGATACTTTCTTGAGAAAAACACTGATCTCGCCATCTACAATTTAAGCGCCATAAGATAAAAGACACTGTTTGTCATTTAAAAAAATCACAGACAGAAGACTATGACTAAAACACATGTATGATTCAACACCTGATGGGACAGATGTTAAATATAGGCACTTGACTTTCAGACCTGCTGTCATCTTCATCAGTCCTTCATTATTTTGTTCAGGAGCAGTTAGCTCCACCTCCACTCCTCCAGCCCATCCAATCACATCCCCTTTGCCCTCGTCACATGACCATCTCTGCACTGTTGATTGGCCGCAAATTCTGATCATCAAATCGTCTTCGAAAGCTCCTCCTGACGGCGTCAGCGCGCCTGTAAGGCTGGTTTCTCAGATCTGATACAGGAGGCACAGAATAAAACAACGTCAGTCACTGAGTTCAGATCTTCTGGACATGCTGGTGGTCAACTGGGCAAAGCAGCTTGAGTTTTACTGGATTAAGTACTAGAACTTTTTTTCAGCTTCTGAATTGAATGGGAATGGAAACACTGACTCTAACTTGTTTTTGACAAGGTTGTTGGGAAAACACTGACAGAACGATACGGACAAAACATATTTGAACTTTCAAGTCACATAAAACGTCTGAATGTCACTGCATTATATAACAGAATATAAACACGCGTGTCATCTTGTGCTGCAGGAACTTCACTTTTCTTAATTTCTTTCATCAGTTTTTAGTGGCTGTTTAGTATTCCTGTAGTTCATGGGTTGTATTCCCAGGATTGTCAAGGACTGATCAAATGTGTTCGCTTTGAATTAAAGCATCTGCCATATGCATAAATGTAAAGTTCTCCTCAGGTTCACATTTACATTTATTCATTTAGCTGACGCTTTTATCCAAAGCGACTTACAATTGCTATATATGTCAGAGGTCGCACGCCTCTGGAGCAACTAGGGGTTAAGTGTCTTGCTCAGAGACACATTGCTGTCTCACAGTGGATTCGAACCCGGGTCTCTCACACCAAAGGCATGTGTCTTATCCACTGCGCCATCACCACCCCGTCACACAGTCATCTTAGCAGAGAAACCACAGGTGTGATAGTAACTATCAACGGATGCAGATGAAAATGCGTGGCAACGAATTACAAGTATGCAGCAATGTAAAGGTCCATACTTGTAAAACATCTCTTATAATATAAATTAATATACTTTACTGAAATTCAGATCAACAGCATGACTGCAATGCACACGACGAATCAATAAACAAGAAATATATTTTATGGGTAACATTTTAGACACAATACATTTTTGACAAAGTTACTTACGTCAATGAAAACAGCTCAAAACTAAACAAAAACAGGTTCAAACGTTGCTCTGAGTTGCTCAACTCAAAATACTGTGCCTGAATAAATCAGTATTTTTTAACAATCAGCGATTTAATGACTGGAGTATTTATGAAACCACCAGATAAAGTGACTTTACAGTTGTCTGGAATTGTACAAATGTCTTTATTTTGCCAAAACATACGTCAAATGTCTTTTTTATTTACCAGTAAATCTATATAGTTCAGTCATGAAGCTTTAGATCACACGTGTCAAACTTTGTTCCTGGAGGGCCACTGTCCTGGAGAGTTTAGCTCCAACCAGCTCGAAAACACCTGCCTGGAAGTTTCTAGTAACCCTGAAGACCTTTATTAGCAGGTTCAGGTGTGTTTAATTAGAGTTGGTGCTAAACTCTGTGGGACAGTGGCCCTCCAGGAACTGAGTTTGACACCCCTGCTCTAGATAGTGCAGGCTGATAGGTCCTTTTAATGCAAACTGCTAGCAATCACACAATTTACTGCATGCACAAGCTGATCGGCCTCTGATGATTTAGCAGCCAATGAGATTGCTTCCTCAACATCAACATAGTCTTGTTCATTGATAGCGTGCTGGAGAACTAGCTTACAGCAAACAGAGTTCCTCTGAAATCCTCCACCTCCCCCAGCTCCTCCTGTCTAGATCTGCTATGGCAAGGGTCTCCAACCCTGCTCCTCGAGAGCTACCATCAGTTTCTGCTCCAACATATCTGCCCAAAATTGTCAAGTAACCCTGAACACCTTGATTATCTGGTTCAGGTGTGTTGTAATTGGGGTTGGAGATAAACTCTGCAGGACGGTACCTCTGCAGATCAAGGGTACGTTTACAAGATGACGATATGCTTAAAAAGGGAAAGTTTTTCCTTTGAGTTATCAAAACAATCCCCATTCACATGGATCTGCAAAAACGACTAAAAACCCTGTATTCTGCTGCCAGGCCACTAGATGGCAATGAAACACTATAGACTGAACACGTAATACGCATGTGCATGACGTCATCATCTTCAGAGATTCGCGTTTTTGTTGTTTACACAGAGACAGTTTAAAAAAAAATGCACTTTGAAACCAGTTTTCAAAAATTTGCCTTTTCAGGAACCCAAAACGCCGTTGTCGTGTAAATGAACGGCCAAAAAGCATAAAAAGTTTTACGGTTTTAGTTGAAAACTATGTCGTGTAAACAGCCAAGTTCCACCAATTCCAAACACATTAACATTGTCATATCCATAACTTTTTGTGTTGATAAATGTATTGACATTTAATGCAATGACATTCTGACATTTTTAAAGTGTTAATTTGGGGGCAGTGTACCAACTACAGAAGCTCAACTCAAAGTTTTAATGAAGACTGAACTATCTCTAAGTGTGGGTCAGTTCAACATGAGACAGAGGCAGAGTCTCTGTGTCTCAGGTCACAGCATCACCTAATCAAACTCATTTTCAAATCAAATCAGTTCAACGGGTGAACATGAGTACCTGGAGACTCGGCCCTTGAGGGTCAGACTTCAGTAGGCCTGATTTGTGTTAAATAGAACGACAGATAGAAAGAGAACACAAAAAGATGGCTTTTGTATTCAGTGTCAAAAGATCTAGAGTGGAGTGAGAAGAATGAAAGATAAATAATAATAAAGAGAGATGCTTGCCAGGTCTGAGTAGCATCCAGTGTGGTACTACTGGAAGAGTTCCTTACCCACCAGTGCACATTGGGAAATTTAGTAATATTATTCTTCTTTAAGGCTGAGTGGAGAGGAAACAAAAACGGAGGTTAGATTGGAGCAGAGTGGACGGGACACAGCGAGAAAAGCTGCCCAGGGCTCAAAGAGCAAAGGTCAAAGGTCAAAGGCAGGCACTGTAGGGTGTTACTGAAGCGCTGCTGATACTGCAGTAATGAACTCTATGACTCAAGCTGCTCTGCACAATGGCTCCAGCGTCCAGATACAACAAAGCAAAAACTGACGCCTGCGTGGTCACTTCATTTTTAAACAGTGAAACCAAAGATAATGTGCCAAGCCTCCCAGAAGTGCATTGTTATAAGCCAGGACGTACAGTAAGTTAAGCTCAAGCAGACATAGTGCATGGTGGAAACTAAATGCAATGATATGGTAAATCTCAAGAAAACATGTCATCCCAGTCATATTTCATAATAATAAGGATAATTACATTTTTATTTTGCATAAAGAGGAGGATATGGAAGCTTGTTTCCGCCAAAGAATAAAACATTTTAACAGATAATTGCGACTTTTTATCTAACAATTGCGAGTTTACATCTTGCAATTGCGACTTTATATCATGCAATTCTGAGTCAGAATTGCAAGATGTCAACTCGCGATTGTGAGGGAAAAAGTCGCAATTAACTTTTTTATGTTTTATTATGTGGCGGAAATAAGCTTTCGTAGGAGGAAGCCTGGTATGTTACCATTAAATGGTAAATTTAATACCATTAATATTTCCAATATCTTAACCTTTTCATGACAAGCACAATGCAAAGATTTTGTGAAGCACTTTGAGCACTTATTTGTTTTAAATTTACAGTAATGAAAATTAAGGAAACAAACTAAATTGTAATGAAAATACAACACAAAAACTTTGTTGAACTAAAAACATGATTCACTATTAATATTACGTTTTTGTTTCTATTTGATATTTGAGGTTAAAAATATGACATTTCTAGACCTTTTTGGTGAGATTCAACATTATATTTGGCTCGCAAAAATCACCCCATGCAAATGCATACAGTCAGTGAAGCAAATTAACCAAAAATGCTTAGAAGAGGAAACCATCTCAACATGCTTCATGCAGCAAGTTAAACACATGTGAAACACAGGAAGATCAGAACTTCCCATCAGAGAAGATGGAGGGAAAGTGAGAAAATGCAGAAAAACAGCATAATGCGAATGGGCCCCATAAATCAATGACATTTTATATATATATATATATATATATATATATATATATATATATATATACACTCACAATCACATGGACAAATAAACACATGAGCAAAACATAATGTCACAAATCATGTCCAAAATGCCAGTGTTACAAACATGAATTAATTTAATTGCCATAAAATGGCCAGATACAAACTCAAAGAGCTTACAAATATTGTGGTGGTTTTTTGCCTATAATAATGTTCTAAAAATTTGAACCTATGTTCAGTAATATTTTGAATGATTTTTTTTATGTTGTCTTTATATTTTAATTTAAAAGGTTTTGTAATTTTGTTCCGTTTTTGTCATTTTAATTAGTTATTGCTTTTGTTTTAATTGTTTTGTTTAGTTTTTTTTAGACTATCAAGTTAAACTAAATGAACATGAGAATTGTTGCTTTGATAACTAGCTGAAATTTTCAGTTAATGTTTATTTCATTTGAAGTAATGAGTGCGTGTGTGTCTGAGGAATTGGAATTGGAACTGGAATGACCCATATGGGATTTCTATGGGAGTTTATTTGCCGACTCTTTTCTGCTATTTAAACTGCAGAGGGCGCCACAGTGCTCTGAGTCAACCAATAGTATTTGTTTTTCTCAGAGAAAAACTGGCACAGAAGTTTAAAGCAACACAGGCCACACATCCAATTGAAATGTGCAGAGAAACACTGGTGTGTTTGGCTGTTTGTGACATCATATTTCCTCTCATTACATTTATGTTACAATGATGAATATGAATTTATGACACTCCGTGCAAAAGAAATCTGTGATGACATCATATGTTTCCCTCCTCAAACCCCCCTTCATGCAGGAGTTTAGTTAGAAAAGAAATAAAAAATGAACACGCCCATTCCATCACAACCATACGCCGGCCCACAGGGAAATAAAACCAGGAATGTGAAGCGTGAAGGGGTGCACACGCACGCACACACACACACACACACACACACAGAGAGAGAATGAAAGAAAGCAGCTTTATCCAGCGACCTGAGAGAGAGAGAGAGTCTAAGCTTTAGAAGTGGAGCTCCTCGTTGAAGTAACGCGAGCTGCGTTTGGCTGTGCGCGCAGTAAACGGGGCAGTCTTCAGCACTGCGTCCAGATGAAACACACACGACACAAACAAGCCAGAGCAACAAGCACAATGTTAGCACTTTCTACACACAACAGCACACTCTAGTATAATCACATGGTATAAAGCTGAAACTATTTCAATATGGATTACATACATGCCTAAAATAGAAATGCAGCCGTCAAGAGGATTACACATTTTACAAAAAATACATTTATGCTACATGATATAATTCCTTTTCTTAAATATTTGGCCCATTATAGAGATTCCTGTTTTTTTCAAGGTTAAAAATTAAATGAAACAAAGGGGTCATATCGTTTAATTTAATTTTCCTAGAAATACTGTTGTTTTGGAATATTCCTCAATGAAAAGACAAGTTTTATTAAAATGTATTAGTAGGCTATTTACAAAAAAAAAAGAAAGAAAAAAAAAGGTGCTTTTCAAACCTCCGCAACCTTTTATGATTTTAACATCTCAATTAATCTTTATTCTAGATTCAAAGATATTTCAGTTTAAATGGCTAATTCAACGCTGGTCGTGATATGTTGATTATGAGATGTTGATAAAACTTGCTATCTATGGGGCAGATGATTCCCTTTTGTCAAAAACTTCAACACCCATAATTCAATTCTGAACGTCTGTAGGAATACAAAAATGCAGAAGTTCGATTTGTAGTTTTGACAAAAGCCCTGGCTATCAAAAGTCCGGCAGATGAAGCAAAATGAGGATTTTGAGTCAACCGGCAGACTAATGCATAATTTTAATTAATTAAACAAAATAAAATTAACAGAAACATTACAACTATATTGTTGTAAAATGTAAACTTATATAATTGCCCAGCTCTTAAAATTGGATGAAACTGAATATATATATATTATAATTATATGCAACTTTATCCTCATCCATACATATACTCATGTAAAGCGAATAAGCGATATATACTGTACTACAGTATATAACAAACCTCAACTGCTTGATTGCTTGTATTATTACAATACGTAAACTATATTATCGACCAGCTGTAAAGCTGGTTTGTGTATTGTGCATTGTGAAAAGCAATGCAAATTTGACTTGACAAGTGGACCTAAGGAAAAAAGAAATGATAAAAAAGTATAATATGACCCCTTTAAACTACACTAAACACAGTGTTTAGTAGACACACTCCAGCTCAGAGCTGTAAGCAGGAACAGCACACATTCAGCTCAGTACATGGTTATTGATCAGTAAAGCTTTCCACCAGTCACAGAGATCTGGTTAGTGGCTCAAACTAACACGTTACAAAAGTTCTTATGTTTTAAAGCTCGCTGCATGCAGGACAGTTACGGGATGAACCCAAAAGCTGAACACTGTGTGTTACCTGTGATGATGTCCTCAATGGCTCCGTCTTTACCCTCATACACATGTCTGCTGTCCTTCACCTGCTTCTTCCTCAGCTCTGCGATCAACTCCTGCTGCTGACGCTTATTCTTATGAGAGGGAGACTGAACACACACACACACACACACACACACGTTACAATTAATGCTGTCATTAAAGACTGTAATTAATCTGCAAATATTTCCACATGCTGGGTTTGCATGTTTTATGGGGACATTCGATGGTTTTTATACTGTACAAACTGTATATGCTCTCCCATAACCCTAAACCTACTCATCACAGAACACATTCTGCATTTTTACATTTTCAAAAAAAAAAATAATTTAGTGTGATTTATAAGCTATTTTCCTCATGAGGAAATGAGGACATTCCATAAACTTGTCCCCAAAATAGGTTTTGTCAGATTTAGCTCACTTCTTGGTATGAATTTGTCCCCAAAATATAGCTAAACGCGCACACACCCGGGCCAAAATGAACTTTTTGTCAATCATGGGTGAACAAGAAAATATACTGAAATAAAATGTCTTACTGGCCATGAAAATGTCTCACATCATTTAGATTACTGATGGGCAGACTATCATAAACCATGTTTGCGTTTAGGTTCCTATTAAAGTAACTGGTAAAGTGTTTTATTTTATAATTATATACACTAAAAAATACCCCTCGATAAAACCCTACTAAAAGACTACAAACTAATAAAATAAAATAAAAAAATAAAATATTCCAAATGATGGCATCCCTGGATTTATATTTAGCTTTCATATTTAGCTCATTCTGGGGCCAGTTTTGCCCCCAAACAACAGTTCCACTTCCCCGACACACACACGCACGCACGCACGCACGCACACACTCTATTCTGTTCGTACCTTCTGATCCTCTTGCTCCATCATCGCTTCTTGTTCAATCAGCTTCTCCATCATCATCTGCTCGTGTCTTTCCCTCTGTTCATTATCCTCCTCTGCTTGCTGATAAAGAGAAAATACCCATCAGGCATTTGGAAGTTATGTTACATGAGTGATCAATGCAGGTACGGTTTATATACAACTGGAGCAAGTGATTAGATGATGATTTGTGATTGGTCGGTTTACCCGGTATGCTCTCACAAAGCGCACAAACACTGGGAAAAACACAGACGGTGGTGTTGTTTTGGAATTTTCTCCAAAGAATTTCACCACTTCATCAAAGGCATCCTGAGAGATTGAGATATTAAAAGACATAAGAGAGATTTCTCCAACAACAAGAGAAAATAGCTCTGTTATTCAGAATCACATGCAGGCTAGTTACTGAGTTTTCAAATGTTATATTTTTAATAACAATGTTGATGAAGATATAATCCCAATTCAAAGGATCAGATACAGATTTTATCATTTCGTTATTTCCCCTCAATATGAATCAAGCATTTTAATCCAAATCTTCTGAAGAGACACAATTGCTTAATATGATAAACAGATTTAATTGAGGCTTTTATTCATATCTAAACACTTATCAATGCCCATACATAGAGCAGCTAAATAAACTAACCCTTGATTAGTTTAAAACGAGCCATTTTGCAGCTTACTTTCAACAAATGCTCTATTTGGACTGGGGAGGAAATGTTGGGTTCTGAAAGTTATGGTATGATTTCTTCATACAACAAAATTTTTAATGTCAAAAGATAAAGAAAACGTGTCAGGATATGAGCTTTTTAAATGAGAGTCTGACAGGTTTAATGAGCTGTGTTTCGGGTCGTGTGTTAGCGGCACCTGAGCGATCTTGGCATCATCCTGCAGTTTTTTAAGTTTATTCTCATTCTGCTGTATGAAGTCTTTGAGCATTGTGTTGTGGCCGTGCATGCTGTACTCTCTCCTGGTCAGATCCATCCCTCTCTGCATCTCCTTCACGTCTAACAAGACATTCTCTAGAGACACTGAGGAATACAGAGACAGTTCATTTCCTTCAGATCATTTGGACATGTTGTCAAAACTTGACGTGCGAGCAAATACAATCTGCCCTGTTTATTGTAAACATAATCAAATATGACACGTTTCATACCTGCGGCAGCTTTCTCCACATAGTTCAGGTCATTGTAGAAGAGCGACACCTGCTGGTATTTTTCCTTCACTACATTTGCTATATAGTGCAGAAGAGTGACCTTGCGATCTGTTGATTTAGTGTCTAATAACTGGAAAAAGAAAAAAAAACCTTCAGAACATTTAAACCCTCAAGTGTATGATTTAAATCACAGATGAAGAAACTATTTGGATGTTTTTTTTTATACTTATAGTTTTATATACTTGCACTTTGTTATCATAAAAAGACACTGACCGTCTAAAAAACAGTGAGCATGTAAAATGTACCAGGTCTAAGCTCTGCAGTTTGAAGCCGTATACCGCTCCTCTTTTACTGCTGTTCATGTAGTTCCCCAGAGCCAGGATGATCTGAGAGAGAAATACACGCTCAATAAAGACACACACTGTGGAGAAAAATGAATCAAGACAGAAGTGAAACTCTTACTTCCAGAATCTTCTTGAGTTTTTGAGAGGACTTAATAGAGACAGATGCTGCAATAACGGCATGAAGTTGCTGTTGAGACAAAAGCAAAAGACAAAAAGGGCTCAAAATTATATTTATGGTCATTAAAACTAGCTACTTTTCATACTAGAATAAAAAAATAAAAAAGTTAACAGTTTTTTGGGGTGTAACTTATTACAAGTAATGTGAGTTCCCTTTCGTAGTCACTCCGAGTTACGTCGAGTGACGGAGAATGGGGGTTTCGCCTAGAAAGCCTATCGACTTCGAGTATTACAAAACGAGCCTATGGCAATGAAATGCCATGGGTCTGCGGAATTTGCATAGCGTATCTCCGCCCCACCGCGTGGGTGTAAAAGGAGGAACGCCGGCAAAGGCAGATCATGTTTTCGCTTCGGAGCCAAGAGTATCTCTTCACTCCACAGCTATTTCTGACTTCGCTCTACGAGACGAGCCACTCTCCGGTGTTGGTGTGACGGCGATCTGCAGCGAATTCACATTGCCTGCTGGTCTGTGCAGTGATCTGCCAGTGAGTGTGTTTCTCCCTGCTCGCTTCAACATCGCGGAGTTTCTCTCCTTTCACAAAAAGAGCTCGCACGCGGCACGTCTTTTTAAAGACGGCTCGCCCGTGCATTTAAAAAAAAAAAAAAAAAAACAGAATGGTTGCGGCAGCTTGGTATCGGACTCTGATGGGCACGAGCGTTGTCTGGTATGTTTGGGCTTGATCATACTAGAGCAGCGCTCGTGGATGACTCATGTTCTCTCTGTGGGAATATGACCATCGCGTCATTAAGGTCGAGACTCGGTGAACTCGCAAGAGTGAGAGTCCCCTCATCCACCACCCGATCTTCGGCTGGTGGCCAGGGTGACCGGAGGGTGTTGGTCTGGAACAAGGCGCCGACTCCGTGTCCACGCCCCAGCCCCCCCTCCTCAATGACGGTGCCCGCTAGTGAACAGGTGATTCCCACGGGTCTACCTTCTGGTGGCCCGTGTGTTTCATTTGAAGCTACAGAGGATGATACTATGTTTGTAGCAGCTTCACTAGGTGGGTTTGATTCTCTGGAAATGACCACTCGTCACAGCCGCCACCTCCTGGTGTGCATACGGCTGTGCTTGAGTCCGATCCAGAGATGACGGCCATGCTTTCCTGGGACGATTGGTTTTGGGTAAGGCCGCCGACACGTCCACGGCAAACCCCAATACCTTCCCTCCCGGACGTGCATGATGAGATCTCGAAGTCCTTGAAGACCCCCTGGTCTTCTCGGGACCGCTCGCTGATCTCATCCGCCTTTCCTCCCCTCGATGGGGCTGCTGCCATGGGTACACTGGGGTTCCCCCGGCTGAACGCTCTGTTACGATGCTATATGTCCTCAGAGTGCTTCTTCTCGGCGCAATCCTAAGCACCCGTCCGTGGCCTGTAGTTTTTCGTCTACACTTGTGGCGAGATCCTATAGCGCCACTGGCAGCCGCCTCCCTGCTGCCATGGTCATTCTGCTGGTCTACCTGACCCAGATGCTCATGGTCCTGCACGAGGGCGGGACTGACCCAGGCCTCTTCACTGAGCTGCGTGCCGCCACTGACCTCGCTCCCCGAGCGACGAAAGTGGCCGTACGCTCCCTGGGTCAGGTGATGTTCCCCATTCTGTGGCTGAACCTGTCTGATGTGCTGGATGTCGCGCGGCTGACATTCTGTCCGACATTCCCATATCTCAGGTCTGCCTCTTCGGCGGTGCGGTTGAGGACTTTGCCCAACAGCTCTCAACCGCCCATGTGCAGACTGACGTTGATTCTGTCCCGACGGCCCTGCCGTCCGCTCAGATCCCTCGGTCTGCCCACCGCCGAAGGCGCCCTCCCGCGGCTCCCTCCCCGCCCGTTAATGGGCCGGCTCTGGAAGCCGCGGGCGGACGCCACAGCCCTCTCCAGCCCCGCCCCCCGCTACATGCCAGGTTAAGCGGCGCTCTTGAGACGGGCTCCTCAGAGGTGGGACTCGGTTCTTTCCAGGAGTGGGTAGCAGGACCACTCCTTTCCCCGGTGGAGGGCCGGGGGAGAATCTTTTGTTCTCTAGAAGGAACCGATACTCCCATCACTGAGCACACAGAGTCGGGTGACAGTACGCGACGCCTCCGTGCCTCGCTGCTCTCATCTCCCTCTGTCACAGAGTTCTCGGACCGCAGTGTGCGCCGCCCCCGGGCCTCGCCACTCCCGTCCCCCTCTGTTCCAGAGGGCGCAGACGACAGTGCGTGCCGTCTTCGGACCACACCGCTCTCGTCCCCCTCTGTCGCCAGCCCCCTGGCAGAGCAGACCCCCGTGGAACGCTGGTCCTTCCCTGGTCTTCAGCTGTGGCTTCGCGATCGAGTCCCGAGGTGGGCATGGCATCACGGCACGCTCCGAGTCCCAGTGACTCCGACCTGCCGTCAGTTCTTCACCCCGTGGAGGAACCTCAGTTTTCTACGGGCCGGAGTCCCCCTAGAACGAGTTTCCAGGCATATTGTTGTCTCCACAGATGCCTCTTCCACGGGCTGGGGCGCCATGTGCAACGGACATGCTGCCGCGGGCTCCTGGACAGGACCCCAGCGCCTTCTGCATGTCAATTGCCTCGAGTTGCTGGCAGTACGCCTTGCCCTGCACCGTTTCCACACGCTGCTCAAGGGTCAACACGTGCTAGTCCGTTCAGACAATACCGCAACAGTAGCGTACATCAACCGTCAAGGTGGTCTACGCTCCCGCCGTATGTCGCAACTCGCTCGCCACCTCCTTATGGAGTCAGAAGCACCTGAGGTCCTTCGTGCTATCTACATTCCGGGCGTTCGGAACCTTGCAGCCGACGAGCTGTCTCGGCTCCGTCCTTTCCCTGGCGAATGGCGACTCCATCCCCAGTCGGTCCAGCTGGTCTGGGATCAGTTCGGGGACGCACAGGTAGACCTGTTTGCCTCCCACGACTCATCCCATTGCGCCCTGTATTACTCCCTGACCGAGGGTACTCTCGGCACGGATGCACTGGCGCACAGCTGGCCGCGGGGCCTACGCAAATATGCGTTTCCCCCAGTGAGCCTTCTCGCACGAACTCTGTGCAAGATCAAGGAGGACGAGGAGCAGGTCACTCTGGTTGCGCCGTATTGGCCCACCAGGACCTGGTTCTCCGAACTAGTACTCCTCACGACAGCACCTCCTTGGCCAATTCCTCTGAGAGAGGACCTCCTCTCTCAGAGACGGGGCACCCTTTGGCACCCTCGTCCCGATCTTTGGAGACTCCACGTGTGGCTCCTCGACGGGACGAGGCAGGTTTGAGTACCCTGTCACCTGCGGTGGCGGCTACTATCACTTCCGCTAGAGCTTCGTCCACGAGACATCTCTATGCGTTGAAGTGGAACCTCTTCGTTAACTGGTGCTCTTCTCGCCGAGAAGACCCCTGGAGATGCCTGATCAGTGTCGTGCTTTCCTTCCTGCAAGATGGGCTGGAGCGAAGGCTGTCTCCCTCCACCCTGAAGGTGAATGTGGCCGCTATAGCTGCATTTCACGAAACAGTTGATGGTAAGTCTCTGGGAAAGCACGACCTGATCATCAGGTTCCTGAGAGGGGCGAGGAGACTGAATCCTCCTCGTCCTCCTCTCGTTCCCTCTTGGGACCTCTCAGTGGTGTTGAATGCCCTGCAGAGGGCTCCCTTCGAGCCTCTGCAATCAGTGGAGCTTAAGTTCCTGTCTATGAAGACAGCGCTCCTGGTTGCACTGGCCTCCATTAAGAGGGTAGGGGACCTGCACGCATTCTCCGTTGACGAAGCGTGCCTGGAATTCGGGCCGGCTTACTCTCACGTGATCCTGAGACCCCGGCCTGGATATGTGCCCAAGGTTCCTACCACTCCCTTCCGGGGCCAGGTGGTGAACCTGCAAGCGCTGCCCCTGGAGGAGGCAGACCCAGCCTTGGCACTGCTCTGTCCAGTACGCGCTCTCCGCGCTTACGTAGACAGCACGCGGTGTTTCAGGACCTTAGACCAGCTCTTTGTCTGTTATGGTGGGAGACTGAAGGGAAAGGCTCTCTCAAAGCAGAGGTTGTCTCACTGGATAGTGGACGCCATTGCTTTGGCTTACCAACAGCAAGGCCGACCGTGCCCCCTTGGTGTGACAGCCCACTCCACCCGGAGTGTGGCTTCCTCTTGGGCTCTAGCGCATGGCGCCTCGCTGGCAGACATCTGTAGAGCTGCAGGCTGGGCGACACCTAACACATTCGCCAGATTCTATAATCTCCGAGTGGAGCCAGTGTCCTCCCATGTACTCGCTTCAACCAGCTAGTTCAGGACCCGCTCAGGTGTCTTCGCTTGCTCGCCATTCCACTCCACGGACTGGATACGTGCGGTTATTCTCCTCAGGTGAGCCTTCCCTTCTGAAGCCCTGAGTTCCTCCAGCACTGTTGACGCTGGCGCCAGTGTCTATTGCCTGTGCGTCGGCTAGGTGCCTCCGTGTGCATGGTTCCTCCCCTGAGTAACCCCCACATGTGTATGTCCACTGTAAGCCTCTTTGAGCATGTGTCTTTCCCTCGGCAAGCCACCTTGCCACCCCTGGAGTTGAAAGTTGCCACCCCACGGGCTGGTTACTCCAGTGTTCCTCCATATGAAGCCTTCCGGCCATATGTGTATTTCTAAGTCCTCCCTACGGGTAGGCATGCTGCGGCATATCTCCTCTGAGATATGCTCCCCAGTGTACCTTGGTATTCCTGTGTTAAGTAGGACTCCTTCGTCCGTGCCAGTATCACGACAGGGGGATCAGACTTTCGCAGGGCACTGGAAGACAGCTGTGAAGGTGGCGTGATTACACGGGGACCCCCATTCTCCGTCACTCGACGTAACTCGGAGTGACTACGAAAGGGAACGTCTCGGTTACGGATGTAACCCTCGTTCCCTGAGTAGGGAACGGAGACGTTACGTCTCCCTGCCACTTCCGCTGTACCGCTGGGTAGACGCCTGAGTTCAGTCTCGGCTCCTCAGCGAAGACATGATCTGCCTTTGCCGGCGTTCCTCCTTTTACACCCACGCGGTGGGGCGGAGATACGCTATGCAAATTCAGCAGAGCCATGGCATTTCATTGCCATAGGCTCGTTTTGTAATACTCGAAGTCGATAGGCTTTCTAGGCGAAACCCCCATTCTCCGTCACTCGACGTAACGTCTCCGTTCCCTACTCAGGGAACGAGGGTTACATCCGTAACCGAGACGTTACGTAATCAGATTACTTTTTTCACATTAGTAAAGTAACACATTACTTTTAAATTTACAACAAAATATCTGAATTAGTTTTTTAAATAAGATTTTAATCTCTTATTAATCTCTTGGAATTTAATTCACAATATCTGAATTACTTTTTCAAATAAGACACAAGTTACTTTGTTTTCCCTTTTATTGACTGACAGACTGTCCCAATGTTGAGAAAAAAAACAGGAGTAATGCTTCACGTGCTGGAAAATCTGAAATTTCCCGTTTTCCACTTCTACGAGCTCATCACATTCAAATTTTGACTTGAGAGGGCATTCATGTCCAATTTTTAAACTAGGAAACTAGTATTTACGATAACTCCGATAGCATGTGAAGGCATCATAAGGGCAGAGGCGTTGTGTGCGCTGTGTTTGTGTGAACATAATGGTTATTGTAGTTCTAAATGCGAGCATGCATCATCTCAACAGATTCAGTATTCCTCAAAATTAATATAAACAGTCAAATGCAAACTCAGAATACTATGCTAACCTGCAATAATTGAATGTAAAATAACCCAAATATACTTTATGTATTTAATCTCACTTTATTAACCAACGTCTTTGCTGCTGACCTTTGATGATCCAATTCAACCATACTAATAAGCAAAAATGACTATAGATCAACATCACATTTGTGTTTCATTTTTTGGTTTTTATTGCTGAAGTAAGAGTGTTGAACTTTCTTTTTGTGCGTCCTATTCTTCTGTGATCCAGAAAGACAGCAGCTGAAAGGTTTGTTTGAGCGGTGCCCTCTACTGTACAGGAGCTCATTTGCATTTCCTTCAGCCTTTGGCTTATTCATTTCACTTTTGGTGTAAAGGGGCCTTAACATTTGCCAAAAATATAACTTGTTGTTGTTGTAAAAAACAAACAAACAAGCCCAGTCCAGGTGAGAAAAACTAACGCAAATGTAACATAACTAAAAGTTACCTAAAAAGTTATTAAAACAATTAGTTGATTTTTTAGGGAGTAACACAACATTGTAACGCAATACTTTTTAAAAATAACTTTCCCCAACACAGGTTAACAACATTAGTTGACATAAACTAACAATAAAAATACTTCTAAAGCATTTAATAATCTCATGTTCATTCTAACTAATACGTTATTAAAAGTTGTACCTGTTAATATAATTGAATGGACTTGAGCTAAAATGAACCAACAATGAACAGTTGTATTTGTATTAACTAATGTTATCAAAGATAAATAAATACTGTAACAAATGTATAGCTCATTGTTATGCAGTAACTATGCAATGCATTACCTAACATTATCTGGCGGGACCTTATTGTTAAGTGTTTCCAAAAATTGTGAAACATCTAAAGTGATATCATATACACGACAGAATGTCGCAAGTATGTCTCATTTAACTTTGTTAGATTTTATTCACAGCAGTGTTGACTGCAAAGTAAAATATCTATAAAATAAAACAGCTCACATAATATTCTTAGTTCTTTTACCTTAAAAAAAATAGTTTTAAACCCTATTTTGCACTCTGTTCATGAAACAAAAAGGCATATGAAAGAATTCAAGGGACCATGAGAGGGAAAGAAAAGTGAATCTGACATTTTGGAGGAGATCCACAGGCGTCTAATCTAAATTTGCTTGGGTGATTTGAAACGAATACTGGAAAAATCCTGCATAATTCCTGACCAAACGTGCTGTCAATGTGGTAAAGCAGCTCTGGGTTTGTGTTATTTACCGGAGTGAGCATCTGAACGCTCTCTGTGAAATTCCCCAGGAATGCCATGATGGTCATCTTCTGCATGAGACGCTCGATCTTGCTGAACTGGATCATGAAGCGATCCTCGTCTGTCAGGTTCTCCAGAGGTTTGCGTTCCTTCTCGTACTGACGCAGAACTTTCAGCTCTGCTTCCGTTGGAATGAACCTCATCAAACACTCCACGAAATCCACCGGCAACGTCCGCAGGTCAAACCTTACACACACACACACACACACACACACATATCAAAGCATTATCCTCATCCAGAAGCTGCTGTTTGGAGTCCACCATTCAATTTTATAGTTAACCATGATAAAGAATAAAGAAATATTCAAAACTATTTCTAGGGCGCTAATAAAGAGATGTTGGTGATCATGTGTAGTGTACGTCGGCTGTGAATTACACTTGGATGGCTCTGCAGATCTCCTCTGATGTCTTGCCCACTTTTTTGAGGGTGATGGCCAGGTTTTTAGCCCTGTTGGAGTCCAGCAGCAAGATTTTATTTGGTCCTTTCTGAGAGGTCTTCTGTTTGCTGGAGGTGAGGTCTATGGCTGGACCCTGTGCTTTCGTCTTAAACATCTCCTCAAACTCATCCACATTCAGATCCTGAACAGAAGAAACACACTCGCCATTGAACATGAAATCCTGATCTGTATATCTGATACTGTAAAGTGATACCAGCCAGTCTGGAATCATAATGCAAATCAACATACAACAACAATTCAGTATATAGAGAAAAATAAATCATTTTTTCTCCTCACATCATAAAATGGACAGTCTAATAATGTGTGTATTAAAACATCTGTACTGATCCATTATATGTAATGCACTTGAATCCTCTATTGTCAAAAGTTTGGGGTTTAATGTTTTTAATATTATTTATTTGATTAACAATTCAGTAAAAACAGGATTATTGTGAAAAGAATTATAATTCAAAATTAAATAAATAAATATATTTATTTGAATATATTTTAAAATGTAATTTTATTCTTGTGACTGACACACAGCTGCATTTTCACAAGATCCTTCAGAAACCATTCTAATATTCTAATAATACACCTTACTGACCTCAAACTTTTGAATAGTAGAGTATAAAAATCCATTATAAAGATATATTTTATGCATCAGAGTTCACATGGTAATGCTTCATTTTCATGATTGTAACCTCAGCTGCAATACATTATAAGAGTAACCAATTCATAGTAACTCTTGTAAATAATATTATTTATTACAACATATAATACAAAACTGGATGTTGATCATGATAATAGATTATACTAAAATTATTATAATGCAATGTAGTATGCATGAATTATGAAATTAATGCACTATAATGCCTTCATAATGCATAATATATGTACATTACAGAAAGTATTACCCTCCAGATTATGATGTTACATTAATGTTTCTATTAATAATAATAATGATAATATTGAATTATACTGCAGTATAAGTAGTTTGTATTTTGTATTAAACTGATTTTTTTTTGTGAGTAAAAACAGACGAAATGTAGCTCATGCATTTGAGCTTTTTTATGTACTGTAACAAAACAAATGGTTTTCAAATGTTTTTGCCCAGTTTCAAAACTTTTTTTTTCAAAGTATTCATAACTGTGTCCGTGTCACCTCAAGTATTCTTTCGTCATCGATCTCGTTGAACACAGTGCCGTTGATCTGATTGGGTTTCAGCGCCACCCAATTAAACACCGGCATACGGAACTTAGTCTTGATGGGTTTCTTAATCTTCACAGCTACACAACATGACAGAAAGAACACATCAGAATCTTGCAAATCACACAAAACAAAGCATGCAGTCTGATCTACTGAGTGATGTGAAGCTGGTTTGTGGATTTATCTGCACATATATATGAGGGTTCGTGAGGGGGAAATGTGTGAACACGAGACAATTTGTATTGTATGTATCTATTATCTCAGGCTGAAAAAAAGAGCTCTAGTCTGTCATAGAGTTGCCATAAAAAATCTACACACTCCTGTTAAAATTGCAGCTTTCTGAGATGTAAAAAAAAAACATTAAAGTAAAATGATGTTAGATCTTTTTCCACCTTGTAATATAATAATGTAATATTGAACAAAAAAGTTTTAAAGGGATAGTATGGTTTTTTTTTTTCTCCACAGTATGGAAGTCAATGGCTACCATCAACTGTTTGGTTAACCACTTTTTTGAAAATATCTTCTTTTGTGTTCAGCAGAAGAAAGATAAACATACAGTTTTGGAACAATTTTAGGGTGAGTAAACAATGACAGAATTTTCGTTTTGAGGTCCCTTATTGTATGAATTTAGTTGGTTTCAATATTACATTATTATATTGACATGATTTTACTTTAATTCATTTTACATGTCAAGACAAGTCATCTTTTTTTATATAGCACTTTAAAAAATGCTGATTGTTTCAAAGCAGCTTCACAGTAAAAGGAAAATAACAGAATCAATGATGTAAACTTCATAAAGCATGAGACAAATTCAAATTCTGCTGTAAAAGACAATAGTGTCATTATTCAGCTCAAGTCAGTTCAGTTTAAAACAATTCATTACAGTGTCGAACTTACAAAATTCATCAATGGACCATTTTCACATTTCTGGGTTTCTCAGTAGTGGAAGTCGTCATAGTTGGGTAAACTATGGGTAAACTAATTTAACACAAAGTATAGTTTTATAAATGTAAATATATATAATATATATATATATATATATATATATATATATATATATACACACACATTTACGTTTTAATGGCCATCAACATCGTAAATCCTGCAACGTTCTTATATATATATATATATATATATATATATATATATATATATATATATATATATATCCGCTATAAAGCAGCTCTACAGAAGACAATAGTGCCATCATCTAACTCAATCCAGTTCATTGAGTTATAATAATGTAATGCATATCATACATCTAACATCTCAAAAAATGTATATCAAACACATTTTTAAAAAGCTGCAGTTTTAATAAGGGTGTGTAGACTTCTAATACCCAATGTATCCTGATGAATATCATCACATTGGCAAGATGTTCTGATCCTAAAACAAAGATGAGCCCATTTTATGATCCTGAGAGACAGAATCACAGACTCCCACAGGAAAGATAAATCACAAATGAGATCTCAATTGTTCTCATGAAGTCACAGGCTTCTCAGATGTTTCTCCTGAGAAACATATATCAGTAATCTCATGTGTCTCCTCTAAAGATTCAAAAGAGATCTCAACAATGTCTCAAACTGTGCTCAGATTTGTCAAGATATCAAATCTATCTAAGAGAATGATCTGAGCTAAAAAAATAAATTCAGAGAAACGTGAGGCAATTTAATCAAACCTGACTGAAAACTGCATCTCGGAGCAATAACATTGTCTTGTGTGTTTAGGAAATGAGACATTGACAGATGCTCAGGGCTGTTTTGGGGTTTACATCATGAGGATGTGACTCAAACAGCGTCTTAGTATGACAATGAGTCAAGTGTTGGGTTTCCTTCGTTTATACAGGTTCATACTTCATAAAAACGTCCAAAATGATCCAGTGAATGACTGAATCTGACTCAGACACAGCAAACACAGATTACAACATGCTTGAATATGGCTAAATTAAGATCCAGCGATATTAATCTCTCATCAAATGTGACAAAGAGTGTCCCGTTCAGATGAGGGTTATGGGCAATATGATGGTGTGATATTAGGCCGAGCAGAAAGGAGAAAAAGTCACAGCATGTATAAAACATTCCTGAATTTACGCAACTATAGTCTTATCTGACGATCAGTCGCCTGTAACGGCACGGCACACTGTTTCAACATGCAAACACAACACAATCAAACACGTATACTCACACAGCGGACATGGAATTTTAGTCTTACTGCTTTATGATGCACATCCATTTAATTCTGATATAAAGGATCAAATTCTTTTTGAATATGGTCATTTAAAACCAGTTGATTTAAAGTCATTGCAAAAATGCCTAAAAAAGCTTGGCAGTTTTGTTTTGTTTTTCTTAAATGTCAATTGCTTTACATGTACTGACTTTTAGGCATTTTTAAGTATGACTTGAAAATTAGAAATATATTCAAAAGAATTGTGCAAAAACAAATGTGAATGCTTTCCAGACTTAAGAGTTTGTGTGTCACTGCAGTAACAAGATTCAGTCCTCAAGGGGGTGATAGAATCACATTTAAATGTTTTTAGTAGGCCTACCTCTACACAGGATGTTATCAATAAAGTAACTAACTAAGTATAAGTGACAATTAAACTAACTAGCTAGCTCAGCAAGATTTTCTTCAGACTGTTGTTCCACCATAACAATAGAAAAATAATATTAAAAAGTGACATTGCGATATTTAGTTTTTCAGCAGATACCTCAAGTAACTTAATTTGAAAATAATTATTCATTGTAGATTCTAGAATGCAGCTATATAGAAAATAAAATTAATTTAAGAAATAAAAAAACTAAAAAAAAACTTCATTACAAGAACCAACTCAAAACTATTTCAGTAACCAGAAAATGAACAGTTAAAAATATAATCTTTGCACTTGAATTAATGCACTTGCCACATTCCTACTGTTTTGACCCATTCAATATAACTAAAATAATAATAATGATGATTTTTATTGTGATTATTTGATACAAATATTAAACCAAATAAGAAAATAAAATTATAATACCATTGTACTAATACCATTGTACTGTAAAATATTATTTAATAAAAAAATGAATATTTAATAAAACATTATTAACAATTGTATCAATTTGGAGTATAAATATATAATACTAATATTTATTAATTTTCAAATATTAAACCATTAAGCTTTTATTTTGGCGGAAAATCGCTGGTGTGAATTGTACTTTTGTTTTCCATGAGGTTGCGGTTCATGGCCTGAGCTCTGGAAACAGAGATTGGAGTGTAGAAATAAGAGCTTACATCTCATGGAACATGTGGTCTCATAGGCTGGCATTAGAGTCCTGTTATTTGCTGAACTCTGTAAGCGAGGTCTAACGAATGTTCCTCTCTGGTTTTTAAACGGTAAGGAAAAATTCAGCAACACAGTGTCCAATTTCATGCCCAGTTTCAAGAGGAACAACCAGGAATACAGCTTCAGAGTCGTTGTCAGATCAAGATTACAGAGGAACTGAGTGTGTTGTCTTAGAGACTAAAATACCATGACCACACACACACACACACACACACACACACACGGCTAAGCACACACAACACGACACAGCAAACCTACAGTACAGTTTGATGGGTCCCTCTATGGCAGCACAACAGGTAGAGCAGAAATACGCAGAGAGAAAAAGCTGGTTAAGAACAGACAAAACAGGACCTCTGATTCCAAAGATCTGTTTGCATTATTTTCCTCTTGAATGCATTTCTACAGAAATTCCTAAAGAACTGCATTGTTTCATAAGGAATGATAAAGATCAAGAGAGAGCTTCCACACCAACAAATCATGGATTAAAGCAAACCTGGGAGACTTTTTAGTAATAATAATTAAAACAAGACACGTGAAGACTGAATGAAAAAGGTAATAAAGGATTAATCCGTTGACAATAAGGTTTTTTACTATGTAAAATATTGTGCGTTTCATGACACTGAAGACCGGAATAATGATGCTGAAAATTTAGCCTTGCCATTACAGAAACAAATCACAATTTAAAACATATTTAAATATTTAAGTTATTTTAAATTAAAATAGTATTTCACAACATTACTGTTATTACTGTATTTTTGATCAAATAAATGCAGCCTTTGATAAACATAAATCACTTTTTTCAAAAACATTGAAAAATCTTTCCAACCCTAAACTTTTGCACTGTAGTGTAAATCCTGTAAGTCTTGAGCATTTTGAAACATCAAGGAATCATATGAATTATCCAAAAGTCTTTTATGACCACATTTCCAATGTTGTATACTCACATTATAATAATGCATTTTTACTCAAATTCTCACTAAATTACATGGAAAAATACTACTACCGTATGTCAAATAAACTCAATGTACTAAAATTGAAAGACACTGATCTGATGTAAAATCAAAGAGCTGATATTATGACTCAAGACTTCAGCATAATAGAAGTGATTTACTTGAACGTGTTCAGACATTAAACAAGTTACAGGAAACTAAATAAACAGCTTGATCTGTGGTGATTGTTATCGTTCGTCTCAGAGAGGAGACAGGGTGACAGCGGCACCAGAGACCCAAAGCCATTTTGAACTGACGCGTGAACTTTAAACACAAACTAATGCTAACTTCCACATTCTTAAGCGGTGTGTGGCGTATCTGGGTCTAAATCACTGGGTTTTTTGTTCATGTGATGTCTCTGCAATACTGTATCATACTTTGAGCATTTACATGATTGTTATGGTTTTGTGTTTAGTGGCGAGCAGGTTCTGTTACCTGCCAGTCCTGAGTTCATGATGACGGTTGGGGATCCACAGCCTGGAAGTGGAGGGGCCATGGGGGGGGGTGGAGGAGGCATAGGGGCAGATATATCCACACCAGGACCGGGAAGAGGAGGAGGAGGAGGAGGAGGAGGAGGAGGAGGAGGAGGAGGGGGTGCTGGTGCTGGAGCAGATAGACCGTTTGGTACTTGAAAAGATAAGAGAAAGAGGAAGAAAATATGTTAAATTTTCCGGTCATACTTTAGATTAGGGTCCATTTCTCAATATTAACTACGACTCTTGCCTCAGTAAACTACTAATCACTGCTTATCAATAGTTATTAAGGTAGTTAAGTTTAGGTATTGAATAGGATTTCTACATATTGAGGGATGTAGAATATGGTCATGCAGAATAAGGCATTAATATGTGCTTTATAAGTACTAATAAACAGCCAATATGCTAGTAATATGCATGCTAACTAGTTAATAGTGAGAACCCTAAACTAAAGTGTTATTTATTTTCCTAATGCAAAATCTAATTTCTTTCTTTTGATTTTGAAATATGGACATTTCCGTGAAAAGGCTGAAACATTTCCTGCTGAAAAATCCAGCATAAACCAGGCTGAATTACTAGTTGGTCCAGGCTTGTTTATGCTGGTTAGAGCTGCTAAAGTGCTGGTCTAACCGATGGACCAGTACAATCATGCTGTTCTCAAGCTAAACTCACACTTCCCATGCTGATGACCAGCGAACCAGAAACCAGCAACCTGTGTGATTCAGCCAAATAAACAAAATATTCTTCAGCGCACATGTACAGTATATTGCATTTTTGCTTTCAGAGTAATATTCAATTTCAAACTTCTTGCCGCTAAACATGTAACGTTTAGTCTGTGTTTGAGTTTTTTATTCTTAGTTGGTTTTACACTGCTTCCTGTTCTATTGCCTCTGTTAGTATAAGGGGCCGTTTACACGACACCGTTTTCAACTAAAAACAGAAAACGATACTCGGTTACTAACGTAACCTCGGTTCTCTCTAGAGAGGGAACGAGTATTGCGTAAGTTTAGCTTACGCTACGGGAAAGATTCATCTTCTCGAGATACTGAAGCCAAAAAATTATCCTTAATTTTTGTATACCTTGTCAACGCAGTGCAGCAGCTAACAGACCTAGAGCAGGCTAACTTGCGTGCTCATTGGCTGCCCTGCGGGCAACTGCTGCAGCCTACCAGTGAGCCGGGCGTGACATCACGCCCAATGAAGGGCGCCCGCGCCTTCATAGCGTCACAGCCCGCCAGAATGGGCGTGGCTTTAGCCTATAAAGGAATGGGCTGTAGGCTGCTTCCCTGGTTTTTGTCGACTGAAGCGAAGTCGCTCGTGGCGCGAGCACGGCCGGTTACGCAATACTCGTTCCCTCTCTAGAGAGAACCGAGGTTACGTTAGTAACCGAGTATCGTTCTCTTACGAGAGGTTCTCTCGTATTGCGTAAGTTTAGCTTACGCTACGGGAACACTTTGTCAACGCCGTGCGCGCCAAGCATCCACATGAGACCCTGAACTTTAGGGGGAACCCCATAAGTGGAAGAATAAGGTGGCCGGCCATTTCGCGGGCCATCACTTGTACATAAGCACACATAGGGAATACAGAGCAGCGCGGGCGCGGGGTCTGTATAGGCACATGGCATAATCCCTTTAGTGCAGCTCAACCAGGAGAGCTGAGTCATGTGAGAGTAATCTGAGCAGGAGATCTGGGCAGAATACATCTCTCGTTCAGACTGACAGCAGTTTAGCCTGCAAGGCGGGAACTTCTAGGTTATAGAACCTGACAAAGGTAGACGGGGAGCTCCAGCCCGCCGCTACACATATGTCGTGGATAGAAATCCCGCTGGACCATTCCCACGAAGAGGCCACGCCTCTCGTGGAATGAGCCCTGATGCCCAGAGGGCATTGCAGATCCTTCGACGCATAAGCGGCCGCTATAGCGTCTACTATCCATCTGGACAGGCTCTGTTTCGAGGACGCGAAACCCTTGGTGCGCCCACCAAACGAAACAAAAAGCTGTTCCGAGCGCCTGAAGGAGGCGGTGCGCGTAATGTAGACCCTCAGCGCTCTGACGGGGCAGAGGAGGTTCACATCACTTTCACTGTCAGATGCTGTGAGAGCAGACAGTGAAATAACTTGCGCTCTGAATGGAGTGCCCATCACTTTAGGGACATAGCCGTGTCTAGGTCTGAGGATGACTTTAGAGTCATTTGGTCCAAACTCAAGACACGACGCGCTGACAGACAGCGCATGTAAATCCCCTACGCGTTTTACTGATGACAGCGCAGTCAGAAAAAACGTTTTCAGTGATAGATATTCCAACCCCACGGAGTCTAGTGGTTCGAAAGGAAAAGCTTTCAGGGCCTCGAGGACCAATGAAAGATCCCACATAGGAACCGACGGGGGGCGCGGCGGATTCATCCTTCTAGCTCCTCTAAGGAAGCGGATGACCAACTCATGTTTCCCCAGTGACTGGCCGTGCGTTGGTTCTGCAAACGCTGCCACGGCCGCCACGTACACTTTGAGCGTGGAAGGGGACCTTCCCTTATCCAACAGCTCTTGTAGGAAAGTGAGCAGATGCGCCACCCCGCATGTCCGCGGGTCCAGACCTCTGTCGGTGCACCAACCGGAGAACACCGACCATTTAGACGCGTAGAGCCTTCTCGTGGAAGGGGCTCTAGACTGCGTGATCGTGTTCATCACTCCTTCTGGCAGGGTAACGAGTACCTGTTGATCAGCCATGCATGCAGCGACCAGCGCTCTGGATGGGGATGCCAGATCGTGCCGCAAGCTTGAGAGAGGAGATCTGCCCTCACCGGAATCGGCCACGGAGCTGTAAGTGACAGCTGTGCTAGTTCCGGGAACAAAATCTGATTCTCCCAACGCGGGGCTATGAGGAGCACCGAGTGGCGCGTTTCCCTGATTCTCTTGATCACCTGTGGTAACAGAGAGACCGGAGGGAAAGCATATAGCGGGAGGATGGGCCAAACCTGGGCCAGCGCGTCCTCGTCCTTTCGAGAAGAACATTGGGCATTGAGCGTTGTCTTTTGACGCAAATAGGTCGACTTCCGCTCTGCCGAATAGGCGCCACAGTTTCTGGACCATTTGGGGGTGCAAGGACCATTCCCCTGGGGGGACATTGTCTCTGGACAGTCTGTCTGGGCCGTCGTTCAGATGGCCAGGCACATGCGCCGCCCTCAGCGAGCGCAGGTGTATCTGAGACCAAATAAGGAGGCGTTCCGTCAGATTGCAGAGATTTCTGGATCTGACACCGCCCTGACGGTTTATATAGGAAACGACAGATGTGTTGTCCGAACGGACAAGAACATGCTGGCCCTGTATGAACGGGAGGAAGCACTGCAGTGCGTTCTCGACCGCCATCATTTCCAGACAGTTTATGTGAAACTCCTTCTCCCGGTCTGACCACTGGCCAAAGGCCGGTCTGCCCTCGAACAGCGCTCCCCAACCTGAGTTGGACGCGTCTGTTGAGATGACTTTCCGGTGAGAGACGGTTCCCATCGTTACTCCCTGCTGGAACCAGCTGGCCGCTAACCAGGGCTGCAGAGCTGCTATGCAGGCCTGAGTCACTCAGATTTTCCGACCGCCAGACACCCAGGCTCGGGGGGGGCACGCGAGCATTCAGCCAGCGTTGGAGCGGGCGCATGCGCAGTAGGCCCAGCTGGAGCACCGCTGCAGCTGATGCCATACAGCCCAACATCCTATGAAAAATTTTCAGATGGAGGAAGCTGCCCTTCTGGAAAGAAGCGGCCAGGTGGCGAACACGGCGCGCGCGCTGTGTCGACAAACGAGCCGTCATGGTTACCGAGTCCAGTTCTATTCCTAAAAAGGAAATTGACTGGCTGGGCAGTAATGAGCTCTTGGTCCAGTTGACCGTGAGATAGAAGCTCTGTCGCTGACTGTGCCAACATCAGCCAATCGTCCAGATAGTTCATTATACGCAGCCCCTGACTTCTCAGGGGGGCGAGTGCCGCGCCCATGCACTTTGTAAATGTACGGGGTGCCAGGGACAGGCCGAACGGCAGGACGGTGTATTGATATACCTGACCGTCGAAGGCGAATCTCAAAAATTGCCTGTGACGGGGTACTATCTGAATCTGAAAATATGCATCCTTCAGATCTAGAGAGATAGACCAGTCCCTCGGGCGAACGTGCACGAGGATTTTTCTGGTCGTAAGCATTTTGAACGGTCTTTTCGCAAGCACTTTGTTCAAATGTCTCAGATCTAGGATGGGTCTGAAGGCTCCGTCCTTCTTGGGCACGAGAAAATAACGGCTGTAAAAGCCTGACTCGCTTAGAGAAGGCGGTACCCTTTCTATAGCCCCTTTGCACAGCAGCTTTGCTATTTCTGCGTGAAGTAGGTGTGCTACTTCCGCATTCACTATTGTCGCGGTCCGGGCTCGAAAGCGCGGGGGACGGCGAATGAATTGTAGTGTATAGCCCTGCTTTATTGTAATCAATACCCATTCAGAAATCCCTGGGATGTTCTCCCACGCGGCTATGTGAGCCGCTAGAGGGCGAATGGCCTCCGGGTTCAGACCGCCATTTGCTGGCTTGTGAAACTGAACCGGAGCCGAGAGCACGGCGCGCGCGCTCTCGGTTCTGGGCAATGGCGGCTCGCTGACAGCCGAAACCGGCTGATTTATGTGAGATGTCCCGATCATAGGGGATGGGGAACAAACTTTTACCACATTTTGACGCGCGAGCAGCGCTCTGGGTGATAGAGCTCTCTGTAAGCGTGAGCGCGTGGACGCGGGCACGAGACTTACAACTGTATCTAACGCCCCGGTCATAATAGACGGGGAGCGTTTTATTAACGCTCTGCGTTTTGTGATAACGCTTAAGCGCGCGGGCGGGGCCCGGGGGAAGGTTTGTGTTAGCGTGAGCGCTCTCTGGCGGGCACGAGACTTACGTTTATAACCTGTTTGTTTGACCGTGTAACAGAGCAGGCAGATAGTGGGCACAGACTTGTGGACACATTTCTTACATGCAACACTCGAGCGGCTTTTCTGCGCTTTATGAGAATGTGCTCTGTGAGTGACACAGAATTTTGAGTGCTTATGTGTAGGGGTGAGCACTGGGGCGTGGGCACTTTCACTACACTTAAAACATTAACGGCATGAGCCGGACCAGACATTACACTCTTTTTGAGATTTCTCTGGGTCGCCGTGAAAACGGCGTTTGTGTGCAGGCGAGAGGGTGAATAAACCGGCTCGTTGGCTGCTAAATGAACCGCTGCAGTAGCCTGTTTGAAGGGGACTGACAGGGAAATGAATTTTGATGGCGGTCCGGCCGCAGCGGGACACGCGCGTCTTTTCTCTCTTACTGTTAGGAGGGCTTCGCGTGCTCAGATTTCAGCGTGATTCTCTGCCGAGGCCCTCTGGGAGGCGGCGGTCTGTGACGGCTGTCTGAGCGCGATCTAGGGCGGCCGCCCTGACGTCGCTGCGAAGGCTGTTTGAAACTGACCCGGAGCCGAAAACGCGGCGCGCGCGCTCTCGGTTCTGGGCAATGGCTGCTCGCTGAAAACCGAAAACCGGCTGATTTATGCGAGATGTCCCAATCATAAGGGATGGGGAACATTCTTTTTTCACTTTATGACGCGCGAGCAGCGCTCCGGGCGAAAAAAGCTTCTTGTAAGCGTGAGCGCGTGCGCGGGCACTAGACTTACAAGTGTATTTGACGTCCCGATCATAATGGATGGGGAGCGTTTTATTAATGCCCTTCGTTTTGTGATAACACTTAAACGCGCGGGCGGAGGTTTGTGTTAGCAAGCGTGAACACACTCTGGTGGGCACGAGACTTACATACATAACCTGCTTCTTGATCGTGTAACAGAGCGGGCAGATAGTGGGCACAGACCTGTGGACACATTTCTTACATTCAACACCCGAGCGGCTTTTCTGCGCTTTATGAGAGTGTGCTCTGCGAGATTCGGAGTGCTTATGTGTAGGGGTGAACACTGGGGGCGTGGGCACTTCACTACACTTACAACACCGACGGCATGAGCCGGACCAGACATTATACTCTTTTTGAGATTTTTCTGGGTCGCTGTGAAGACGGCGTTTGTGTGCAGGCGAGAGGGTAAACAAACCGGCTCGTTGGCTGCTAATTGAACCACTGCAGTAGCCTGTTTGAAGGGGACTGACAGAGAATAAACTTTGACGGCGGTCCGGCCTTAGCGGGAAGCGCGCGTATTTTCGGAGGCGATGTGTCTATTAGTAAGCGTGAGCGCTCGTGAGCGGGCACGTAACTTACATTCTTAACCTCATATATAGTCACTTAAGACTTCTCTGGGTCGCCGCGAGAACGGATGTGTGCAGGCGAGCGGGTTGCATCACCGGCTCGTTGGCTGCCAAATACACCGCTGCAGTAGCCTTATCTAAGGGGACTGACAGGGCGAAACATTTCGACGGCGGCGCGCAAGCCCGTCCGGGTCATGCAGAGAGCTCGAGAGGGCTCTGCATGACGCGCTAACGGGGACGCGATTGCGGGGTAGCTCTCTTGTAACGTAAAGAGAGCTAGCCGCGTGCTCGTTGGTCGAGCAGAACTGGAACAGTGTTTGTACGAGGGCGCGCGCACGAGTAGTGGGCACGGGACCTACATTAACACAGATGATGCCCGTCCGGGTCATGCAGAGAGCTCGAGAGGGCTCTGCATGACGCGCGAACGGGGACACGAGGGCGGGGTAGCTCTCTTATAACGTAAAGAGAGCTAGCCGCGTGCTAGTACGTGTCCCTCGGCCTCATCCTCAGATGCGACGGCAGTGAGGCTCGTGAGCGGCAGCTGCGCGTCGGTGAGGAGGGGCGGGGGGTTGAAGGCTTCGAATCGAGCCCGCAGGGTCGACAGCGGAAGCGCTTTACAGAGCTCGCAGCCCCCAGAAGCGAGGGCGAGCTCTGCGTGTTCCAGGCCCAGGCAGAGAGCGCAGATCAGGTGGCGGTCTCCGGCGCTGAGCGGGGCTCTACACGAACCGCAGGAAGTGCGAGGCATCTTGAAAAAGACGCTCGCTGCTCTTTTAGAAAATAATCTAAATAGCAAGGCAAAAAGGATACGTCGCCGGATAGCGTAGCTCGCACGGATGGCTGAAGGTGGCGAAGACGGCCGGCTTCCTCAGCGCTGTCCTAAGCTGGCTGTTCACTGTTCGACGGCGGCGGTGGCTTCTCTCAGATCCAGCGATGCGAAGAGCTCGCTGAAGAGACAAAAATCAGGGAAGCAGCCTACAGCCCATTCCTTTATAGGCTAAAGCTACGCCCATTCTGGCGGGCTGTGACGCTATGAAGGCGCGGGCGCCCTTCATTGGGCGTGATGTCACGCCCGGCTCACTGGTAGGCTGCAGCAGTTGCCCGCAGGGCAGCCAATGAGCACACAAGTTAGCCTGCTCTAGGTCTGCTAGCTGCTGCACTGCGTTGACAAGGTATACAAAAATTAAGGATAATTTTTTGGCTTCAGTATCTCGAGAAGATGAATCTTTCCCGTAGCGTAAGCTAAACTTACGCAATACGAGAGAACCTCTCGTAAGAGAACGTTTAAAGCGTTTTGGCCGTTCTTTTACATCACAAAGGCGTTTTGGGGGCCTGAAAACACAAACTTTTGAAAACGGGTTTCAAAGTGCAAGTTTTTGAAAACGAAACTGTTATTGTCTCTGTGTAAACAACAAAAACGCAAATTTGTGAAAACGGTGACATCATGCGCATACGTATTATGTGTTCAATCTATAGGCGCGTAGTTTTTCTTTACTAAGTGACATCGCCAACTACTGGCCTGGCAGCATAATACAGCATTTTTAATCGTTTTTGTGGATCCGTGTGAACGGGGATCGTTTTGACAACATTGTCATCTGTATGCGAAAAACGTGAAGGAAAACCTTAACCGTTTTTAGTGCATCATTCCAAACATAGTGAAACAAATTGTACAGTAGTTCAGAAGTAGATTTGGCTTCTAAAAAGCATACATTTTCAACGCATGTCCATTATTTAGAATGAAGGGTGGTCCCTCACCTGTCGCCGGCATTGGAGGAGGGGGTGGTGGAGGTTCAGGCATGGACACACCATGAGCTGTCCCGTTAGCCACACCTCTGTGACTGACCAGGCCCTCACTGGACAGCCCAACTACGCCCTCTGACCCTGGTAGATGCCCGTTCCCCGGTGAAGGGGACGTCAGGATGGCTATGTCCCCATCCCCTTTCTTCTGGATCTTGATGGTTCCCTGTTTCTCCAGCTCGTGGATCTTCTTCTCCAGGTTGCACTGCCTCTGAATGGCCTCATCCTTCTCCTTCACCATCCGCCGTAGTGTGTGCACCTGAGAGCTGGCGTCTTTATACACCTCCTATCACCACAAAGTTAACACAAACATACATAATGTAGAAAGCATTTTTATACTTTAAAGCAGCCTTTCCCAAACAGGGTTCTGTGAGTTGATAGATAGCTAATTAAGTCATTTAAATGTAACATTAAAATAAATAAATGGAGCTGCACAATTAATCAGAATAAAATTTAAATCATGATACAGCTTAGTGTGATTATAAAATCAAAGGCTGAGATTGAGTAATGTATATAGTTTGCGTTGTGTGTTTCAGAGTAAAGCATGGTGTGATCTGGTGTTTTATAACGTTTTTATTACAATATCACATATTCACCTTTTATTTTATAGCACAATTGAAAAATAATACAAACAGTTCAAATCGTAATATATGACAAAATAATCGCAATTTAATTTTTTGGGAGTCTTGAGGTCTATATATATATATTTTTTTTTTTTTCAAAGAATTAAAATAAATCAGAAAACAAAAAAGATAAAATATTTTTTCTGTTTTCTTACATATCGTGTGACCATTAACCGACATCAAAGAAACTGTGAACGTGAATGTGTCGTTAGTTTTTGGAAATAATAACTTAATATCTCACAGGTACTTGAAATAAATATTTGAATGTCTAAGTGGTTTGGCTGACCAAAAAAAAAAAAAATCATATGCTATTTATTGACACTAAAACAACAAAAACTTAGGGTTTTCAAGTCAACATGAAAAAAAACCCAAATTATTTTTGGAATGGATGATGAAAAATGGGTATTTCACTAATAAAGCTAGACCTGAATATGAATGATCACAAATATGAAAGGTGCACTTACAGTGTACTAACAAAAGAAAGTAAAGAGTAAGAATAAAAGTAAGAAGAATATAAGGTAACTAAATATGATAAGGTTAGTTAGGCTAATTTGGAAAGTTTAGTTATTACCCAGTTATTGCACTGTAATTATATAGAATATGTGCATAGTATGTGCATGCAGAACATGACTGTTCAATGCTATCAATGCTTCTTTTTCAAATCTATTGGTGTTTACTATTATTGGCATAACCTTTATTACATTAACTAAATTATTGTTACGCAAATTGCAACTCAGAAACTCAAGAGGAAGTTTCTCAAGAAGAAACTCAATATGAAGTAAGGATTCATATTTTACCCGAATAGACTCCAGCTCTTTATTTCTCTGCATGAGTTGTTTCTCCAGCTCAACGATTTTCGCCATCGCCTCATTCTCTGTGTCCTGTAACTTCTCTGTCAGCTAAAAAAAAAAAAACACAAACAGGAATCAACAAGAAATAAGACTCCAGCTACAGAACATGGCTTATTTGAGATTCTGTCTTCAGTTCTCTTAATAACTCTATGGCAGAAAGCCTACAAGAGACCTGAGCATTTGAGTTTTCCAAACTGTTGAGACATGAGCATTGTGCTTAAAACAGAACACTAAAATCTCCAGACCCCATGAGGTCAGGCAGTGTTGCATACATATTTAACTTCAGATTCACATTCATTCTCACTTTAGTATTCTTGACCACTCATTAAGAATATACGCACTTATGCAGTGCACTATAAAAATCAATGTTACACTAATGAGGAAATGACCTCAGGTCAGGACGTCATCCTTTGGCCAGAGGGCCAAAGGTCACAAAAGGTCAAAGGTCAAGCTACTGTAGATGTACCATGGGGTCCTATCATGTTTCATTATCATTAAAGTCTTTCTGTTGAACTCTAATACTGCTTAAAAACCCAAAAAATACAATGTTAAACTGCTAATTCATTGTGTCAGAGATCTGGTTATCCACATATAAAGCTTGCTGTTATTCATAATGACATAATGCAAATTCCATAAGACTAATGACTAATGAGAAAATATTGGCAATAAATGACAAACAAGACAAAGGTCATATTGTTCTCTGGTGCTGCAGAGCAAAACTGAATGCTTTAAATGGAAAGCACTTAAATGGTTGTTTTTCAGGGTTTTATTAGACATTGGTGAAGAGTGTTGTACTGTAAAAACATTACTAACATGAGACATGTTCTCCTCTAGTTCCTCCACTCTCTCCAGCGCTGCGTTCTTGGTCTCTGCGTCCTCCAACAGAGCCCCGACATCGAACACGTTATCCAGGTACGCTTGAATCTGCACATGCAGTTTGTCACTCTCGGTGTGCTTCAGTTTCTACTCAGAGACACAGAGAGCGAAAAAGTGAGGGATCCTCTCGCGGCTCACTCAACATTTAGCCTGATACTGAACATTAGCCTCAAAAGAAGCATTCCAGCATGTTTACTTACGTCCAGATATTCGTCCAAGCCCAGCTTTGTGAAGTCGTACTGTAAGTGCACTCTAAAATTCATGTCTTCCACAGAATGAACCACAATGTTAATGAACTGCATACAGGCAACCTGCAAGACAATATACACCATACAAAAATTAAACCCACAAATATTGACAAATTTAAGGTTCATTACTGATGAAGAAAACGGTTTTAACTCTGAAATAGAAATACAAAATATCTTTATTATTACTACAAAATTTTGTAAAGCTATGCATGTTGTTATGTTAAAAGAGCAATTTAAATTAAACTAAATAAACAAAAGAATCTGCAAACAAAAGAACATTTATCATTCACAAAGTTTTACATATCCCTTAACCTTCACATGTTCGTTTATTCATTATGTTGGCTTATTACACGCTTATTACACATATAGAAAATCTCAACTGCTTGATTGTTTATATCGTCACAAAATGTAAACAATATTATTGCTCAGCTCTTTATATAAAGTTGAATATAGAAGTATCCTACTTTATTCACATACATACAATCCACTCACGCAAAACTATACTATATACAATATCAAATCTCAACGGTTTGATTGCTTGTATCATCACAAAATGTAAACTATATCATCGGCCATCTCTAATCTGCTAAATGTGAAGGTATTAAGATATTATTAACATTAACTTAAAGGTTTTCTGTAAAACTGCTCATTTCAAATCAATACATAATGTGCATTTATTTGGTAAGTAACTGTGTAATATGTGGGGAAATGTCCAGTCAAGCATATTTAAAAGAACATTATCCCTTACAAGATTGTGTTTTCAGCTACCTTTTTTTATTTAATAAGAAGGGCTATTTCACAATGCTTTCAGATTTCATAAGGTGTAATGCTCCCATCTCCATTTAACACATTTTTTCCATGTTCAAATTTAATTATAATCAAATGTACCCCTAAATCAAACCCCTAAAGCTTGCCTTTTACTTAAACTCCAAATGTTCAGATTTTAAACCAACGTAAAGTGTTTTTATTTTCACATGTGCAAAGGGCTAAAAGGGCTGTACTATTATGATGCAGTGTTCTTCTAATGCAGCTTAATGAAGCTCTTCTGCAATAATCTATTTGCTTTTAAAATTATATCTCACAGCTGAACACTGTCTATCAGTGGTACACGGTTATGTATTTTAGAGGATTAATAACCATGATTGCAAATGAAAATGTGTATATTTGGATGCTGGTCTAACACATACCATGAAGTCGATATTATTATCTTCATTCTTGAAATGCTCCATGAGTTTCTCAAACCGCTGATCTTCTGAACACACCTGCAAAGCAATAAAGTAAGTGCTCATGCAGTAAAATAATGTCTAGAGAAACGGAAAATGAGATTTTGATACCAGGATAATAAGATATTGCAAAAACACCATGAGCCAGTAGTTAAATTTATTTCACAAACCATCCTCTTAGGAAATTATATTAACTTGATCTCTCCTTCCCAGAAACTAGAGATATGAATAAATAAAGGTGTGGTATTCCTCACACTACAATAATCAATAACAATGTGTTTAGCAGGTGTTTGTCTAAACCTATTTACTGTACAGGACTGTTAGCCTAAAATGTGTCTTGTGTCTATTACACTATGATTGAGTGATTCTGGAACACAGATCAGCTTTTAATCTGGAAGTGTTTCCGTGAGTCTATTATCTGCAGTGAAGCAGTGTTGAGTCAAGTTTGTGTGTCAGAAGTATTAGTTCCCGCATTAGTGTTTCTGTACCTCTTTAAAGTGATCAAAAGCTGAGAGAATGATCTCATGACCTCCTCGAACCAGACACACGGCAGCCAGCAGCTCCAGCACCAGAGCTTTAGTCCTGCACCAGCAGAGAGTCAAGTCACATTTATTTATATAGCGCTTTTTACGATACAGATTGTTTCAAAGCAGCTTTACAGAGATAACAGAAAAATACTGCAAAAAAGTTTGTTTCCAGATGAAAATAGCGTCACAGTCCAGCTTAAGTAAGATCTGTGATGTTTCCTTTTTGTTGTAAAAAAGTTATTAATTTAGTTAATTTATATATTCTCATCTGGAGAAAACCGTGATGTCATCGTCCACCTCAGTTCAGTTCTTGTATAATAGTGTCAATGCAGGCAGATCAATATTATTATTGAAAATTAAATTAAATGTTAAATTTAATGTCCCCAACCAAGCAAGCCAAAAACCAGTGACAACAAAGGTGGACAAAGGTGGAAAAGGCGACAGTGGAAAGGAACCAAAACTCCATCAGTATAAAGACTGAATGGAGAAAAAAAATCCTTGGGGGGACGGGGGGGGGTGGGGGGGGGGACGGGCCAGTTCTCCTCTGGCCAACGAACGAACAGTGTATGATTATGATTCAGGCAGCATTATAGGTCAGAAGTCAGATTGGATTGGAGCAGAATATTATCCAGTTTCATCTGGTTGAATAGCAATATCACACATAATTAAAACATGTGTCATTACTGCACTGTATCTCTTAAGCATTGTTCCGACTGTCAGTCCAAATCCGTTTTTTGTGCATATCCAATTGGAACCCGATCATAGTTAGCAAGTGTGAACGGCAAACAGTCACATAAAATGCGATTTTTACAAATCTGTTTCGAGCTACATTTATATGTGGTTTTAAATCCAATTTCTGGAAATCCGTTTCAGTCTGACTGTTCAGATCGGATTTCACGTAGTTTATGTGACTTTCTCACGCCACGTAAAAAGTAAACATGTCAGACGTTGTTATAGGAAACATGCTGAAAGTCGCTGCAGAAACAATGCTGTGTTGTTGCAAGTGCCAGACGAGCAGAAAATACTAATATAACAGAGAGCGCCGTGGAATAAAGCCGCTCATACCAGCCTCCTGTGTTTCTGCTGCTCAGAAGACGCAGCTGTCTTATTGTACTTAATGTAAATAAGACATGTTGCTGTTGTTGTTTTTGCCATATGTAACATCATTGCCATAGAAACCAATGCAGATATTGCGGAAAAACGAAAGTGCAGTATGGGACACACAAATCCGATCTGAACAGTTGTGATACACAGTGTGTGCACAGTCAATAATTCAGATCAGATTCCAATTGGATACACAAATAATCCGATTGGTGTGAAATAACAGTGTGAACGTAGCCCTAGAAGAAGCAGATGATCTGCACTACCATTTTAAAAGTTTGGGGGTCAGAAAGTTTTTTCTGTTGTAGTTTTTTTTTTTTTTTTTTTTAAACCAATACTTTTATTCAGCAAGGACACATTAAATTGATCAAAAGTTACAGTAGAGACATTAATAATGTTGCAAAAGATTTCGATTTCAAATAAATGCTGTGCTTTTGAACTTTCCATTCGTCAGAAAATCCTAAAAAAAATATGTATCATGTTTTCAACAAAAATATTATGTAGTAAAACTGCTTTCAACATTTGTTAATAATCAGAAATGTTTCCTGATCAGCAAATCAACATATTAGAATGATTTCTGAAGGACTGTGACACTGTGATCATGTGAAACTGAAGACTGGAGTAATGATGCTGGAAATTCAGCTTTGACCACAGGAATAAATTAACCTTTAAGGTAACACTTTATTTCGATAGTCCACTTAAGACATTCTACTAACTTTAAGTAACTTTGCAGCTACATGTCAACTTACTCTCATTATAGTATTAGTAGACTGTCTGCATAATATTTGCTAACACTTTATTTAGTTGGTCCTCCAACAGATATTCTACTGACTATAAGTAACTTGGCAACTACAAGTCAACTTATTCTACTAACCCGAACCCTAACACCTAACCATAACCTAACAGTCTACTGACCGTCTACTACAGACTACTAATACTATAATGACAGTTAGTTGACATGTAGTTGCAAAGTTACTTATAGTTAGTAGAATGTCTAAAGTGGACAATCAAAATAAAGTGGAACCCATTTGGAAATATATTAGAAATAACAGAAAACAGTTATTTTAAATTGTAATACTATTTCACAATATCACTCTTTTACTACAGGCTTGGTTAAGCATTAGAGACTTCTTTCAAATTATTTTTTTTTTAAATCCCCAAACTTTTGAACAGCAGTGTATATAACCTAAATTAATAATCATTTCTCCTATTTATGTCATCTAAACTGATGAAGTAAGAACTCCTCCACACACACACTAAGGAGTCTGTTGTTATAGCTGCCAGTATTTATGACTCTGAAAGAGGAGTCGCAATGAATTAAAGCGGTGGATTCTGGGAAAGTACTCTTTATTTCTCACACACACACACACACACACACACACACACACACACACACACACACACACACACACACACACACACACACACACACACACCATCTCAATGGGTTACCTGGGATTCTTATTGTTCAGACTCAGTGCAATTTCATTCACAGCATGAGGGTGAGACATGACCATGTTGAAGCCATACTGAGACAGAGACAGAACGAGGACTAATTAGTAAACATAACAGGAACTTCAAGATTTATTATCTGAAAATAAAACATGCTAAAGACCAAAAAGCTTACTTCGTATGAAAACCAGTCCCACCATGATTTTATGACTTTTTGTGTGTGTGTGTGTGTGTGTGTCTGTGTGTGTGATCAAAATGATTAATGAATTTTGCTTCTTTTTTTAACCACATTTATCACATTTTGCATTAAACTGCCAATTAGGCAGGATCACAAAAAAAATCATAATTTTGTATATTTCACAGAGTGTAATCATGCAAAATTGGAGGGGAAAACTGGAAAGTCTAAGAGAGGTCCTCAATAGTATAGATTCAAAGGTTTGTGTGTGTTTTACCTGGTAGTTCATGATGGCTCGTAGGCACATGATGCACACATGAACATCGTCTTTCTTGCAGACTAATCTGGAATTCTTCAATGTCCTCCGGCTGGATAACGTATTATTAGACCTGAGAGCAAAACAACAATTCAAGTTTAGTATCCAATTAAATCAATATCAAACATATGAAAATACTGTCATCATTTAGTCACCCTTACAGTATGTTGTTCCAAACCCATTTGAACACAGAAGGAGACGTTTAGCAGAATGTTCAAGCTGTCCACATTCACTTTCATTGCACTGAAAAGAGCAGCTTGAACATTCTATGAAACATCTTTTTTTGTTTTCTAAGTACGAAATAAAGTTCAGGTACAGGGTTGGAACAACATGAAGATCGTGTTATTGTTATAACATACGCTATCATTTAAAAGTTTAGATTTCAGTAAGATTTGTATTTGAAAGAAGCCTCTTATGCCGATCAAGGCTGCATTTATTTATTCAAATGTACAGTAAAAACAGTACAATTATGAAATATTATTATTTTTTTTTTTCAAAAAAAAATTAATGTATTGTATGCGGTGTTAAAACGGAATATTCAGTAGCCATTACAGTAGTCTTCACTGTCATTATTATCAATGTTGAAAATGGTTGTGCTGTTTAATATGGAAAACATGATTAATAGAACATTCAAAAGGACAGCATTTATTAGAAAATTATTATTAGAAATTATAACATAAAATGTTATGTCTTTACTGTCACTTTTGATGAATTTAATGCAACCTTGTTAAATAAAAGTACCCCTTAAAAGTATATAAGCAAATCGATTTTATAACCATTCATTAAGAGGAATAACTACTTTTTATCAGATTATCTAATCTAGTGTCATATCCTGATCTTAGAGTTGCAGGACTGTCTCAAATCAATACTAAACTGCAGGACCAGAGCAAGTATTCTCATACTGAAACACATGCAGTTTGTGTGAGCATCTTTAAACGATAATAGGGCTGTGTTTAGGTCTGTCAGCAGCATCTGTGTGTGTGTGATGTGCGTTGTCTTAGAGCAGTTAAAGCGCTCTCTGCACACATATCACCTCCACAACACAACAGCAGCGTCATTGACATGCATGCCAGCCATCAGGCCCGAGCCAAAGGCTTTTGTGTGTGAGAACAGAGACGCACAACAACAGATGCACACAAATAACACACAAACAAACAGGTATAAAACATATACACGTTAGAAAAATATATACATTATACTATAAATTACTGATTCTGTAGATAAGGGCATTCAAATATACTCAGACAAAATCATGCAAAAAGAGAAATCTAAAGAGGCACACAAAAACAAACTAGACAAGGTTTACACACACAAACTAACACAATGGGCACACAGTTCTTTTTCAGGACTGTCACAAGACGAGTTGGGCGTGATTTTCCGAAAAACACACACTCTCTCACACACACACACACACACACACACACACACACACACACACACACACACACACACACACACAGCAGTGCCTGGGGCAATGGTTTGTGCTCAATGCTGAGAACTCATTCAGTAACACACACTGGAACATGAACACACAGCCTGCACAAGTGTTGTGCGATATGTAGTCTACGATAATATCATAATCGTTGTTAAAACTTTTAAGCAAAAAAAAAAACACACAAAAAACACGCCTAGGTAGTTCATGCATTTACAGCATGATGTAGCCTATTAGAATGCAGTTAGAATGACCACAAAATTCAATTTGTTTTTGTTATATTTGAGCCAGCATGCTTGTTTTCACGAATACTAGCACGATTCATAATGTGATGGAATTTATACAGAAGTTCAGTAAACAAGAAGTAAATATTGGGAGTTAGATATTAGAAGTTATATTGTCAATATTGTCTGTTTTGCTCTATTTCACCAATGAAAATAATAACAGAACTGGTGTGTGCCAGTGGCGTTTTTTTTTTTTTCTGAATTAATTGGCATTTTTGAAAGAATCAGTGATTCAATGATCCAATGTAAAGAATTGGTTGAGCGATTCAATGACTCACTCATAAAGAGAGTCACTGAATCCGAAATTGCATTCTGTCTGAGTAGGTGCTACATTTGAATTTGAATTTACTTTAAAGGGATAGTTCACCTAAAAATGAAAATTCTGTCAGTATTTACTCCTCCATAGGCTTCTTAAGGGATTGAAGCTTGCCAGCCCCGAAAAGTTATTAAAGTTATCGTTAAAATAGTCCAAGTGACTACAGTGGCTCAATCTTAAGTTTATCAAACGATGAGAATACTTTTTGTGCGCAAAAAATAAATAAATAACGACTTTATTTCAACTATTCATTTCCTTCTCTGTGGGCCTCGAGTCAGTTCACTAGTGATATAGCGCAGTGCTTCTGTTGTTGTACGTCACACGCATCACCCACATGACCAGCGTCGGCCAATAGTGAGCCTACATGTGACGTAGCTCTACGCAATCACACTAAGTTAACTGACTAGAGGCCCACAGAGAAGGAAATGAATAGTTGAAATAAAGTCGTTATTTTGTTTTTTTTTGCGCACAAAAAGTATTCTCGTCGCTTGATAAACTTAAGATTGAGCCACTGTAGTCACTTGGACTATTTTAACAATGTCTTTAATAACTTTTCGTGGCTGGCAAGTTTCAATCCCTTAGAAGCCTATGGAGGAGTGATCCAGCTCTCAGATTTAATCAAAAATATCTTAATCTGTGTTCCGAAGATGAACAAAGGTCTTACGGGGTTGGAACAACATGAGGGTGAGTAATTACTGACAGAATTTTCATTTTTGGGTGAACTAACCCTTTAAGACTTTAAAAAAAAATATGTTATAGTATGAATATGGGTGGTATGAATGAAACCAGTGTTAGTTGTGTCTCAGCAGAAGTAGTAGGTCATCCGGGGACTTTTCACATACTATATTTTTTTGAATACTATGTATTCAGACATACTACTCTTTTGGTGTACCTTTTTTCATTTACTATATAGTAGGGAGGTTTTCAATTTTGGACACAGTGTGTGACTTGCCATAAAAAAATAAAAAAAAAAGTTTAAATGCGGCTTCTGTGCCATTTCTGCAGTACAAAAAAAATGCATTTTGTATTTCACAATATTAACGTTAAGGAAAAACTTAATTTCGGTAAACTAATCACTTCACAGAATATGAAGAAAATAAAAAGCTTGTCCAGGACAGGCCTAAACCAGTAAAGTTACCGACATCAGATCAACACACACAGAGAAATTGCGCAATTATTATCATCAACATAATCACAGAAAAAATCTTTTGTCGATATTGCACACCCATAGTCTACACTGATTCATAGGAGAACACAGCTGAGTCACTGTTGTGATGTGATCTGTCTTTCAACTTTGACGTAAGTGAGAGTGTGAATGTGGTTGTCTTTCTTCTTAGCTCTTTCATTCAGGACATCACAAGGACCTACTGTAGAAGCTCTTGCAGAGAGTACTGTAAAACGTGTGTGTGTAATGTCTTTGTCACATATCCGGATGTACGGCTGTGCTCATCTGGAACACAATATTCCTTACTCATATCTATCAGACGATTTCACAAGCACACACGCTTAAACACGTTCTTTTTAAAATTGCAAAAGTTGATGTTCCAGGCTACATGTTTTATTTATAAGAGAACAGCGCTAATGAAAGAACTGATCAGAATAATGAAACTTGAAACTTATGAAACATCCTGCTGATAATAACCGAAAATCAATTTGTGTGATCCGTCATTGGTCAGTTTGTAAAAACAAAATGAAAATTCTACATGCGCGCCCCTCTGCATGAGTCCTGGCGCAGATCCTGTCCCTGTACATTCTCACAACACAAACGTCCTAAGCATGTTAATTGTTATTTAACGTCCTAAGCACGTTATGTCCCTGCTTATTAAAAGTGTGAGCTATTTACATACAGGACTATGGCAAATGTCAAAGTGTTCATTCTGAAATCTGAATATAGATTTATGTTCTTTAGGTATGCACATTCAACTTAATTCATATTGTATGTTCACCTTTGTTATGTAATTATGTTATGTGTTTTTTTTTTTACAGTAACTTAATTTAAACGATTCGCTGCATGACTAAATATCGCTTACTGTGAATGGACTTAAACACCATGAAATGTTATTTCCAAGATTTGATGCTGTCAAGGTAATGCAAGGTATACAATTTATGCTAATAATCCCAGATATATGTTCATATTTAATATTTCCTACTTAATTACATAGATATATTTTGTGTTAGTAACCCGTGTCTGCAGTGTGCAGTACAGTTCACATCTGCAGTAACAATTAATTCACAATTAATTTACAGACATGAAATGAATCTATTCTGAACAAGTCATGACTTTTCACTTTACACCTACCTTTGACTAAGTGTAAGGTTTCGTCTCAGACGTGTGCTACGGCTAGATGGTGCAACAGGTATTAATTCTACGCAGTACTTAAAACATATTTTTATGTCCAGCCTATTCTTACAACCGTCCAGCTGGTGCAACCGGATTTTGGGGTTTAAAAGCAGAACCTGATGCTTATATAAAATGTGAAGCTTTGTTTAAGCCTTTTAATAATTAATTTGGACATGTTTTTTGAGCTTTTTAACCCCTAAATGTGTTATTTGGCAATTAATATGCAGTATATTCATATTTAACTGTACTTGAATCTATCAAATAAGAATCTATAGAGCTGTTTTATAGTTGAAATTGAAGTTGTAATTATTCAGTAGTTACATAACATCCCTGTTCTGGCAAAATACTTGAAAAACTGGATATAAATTTACAAAGACAAGGTTAGTGAGTTTTTTTGTTTGTTTTTACACTCGTCACATGCTGTGTAATGAGTAATCTTGTAGCGATACTTTCCAAACAGTGTGCATTTAATGCACATCCAGGTACAGTATCTTTCCACAAAGACTTCCAATGGAAGTGAATCACTACAAATGAGTTTTCCTTTATTATAAATTGAGGGATGAGACTCATATTTTTCAGTTGATTTCACAATCACACACGCTTGAACACGTTCTGTAGTGAAGTTGCAAAAGTCGATGCTCCAAGCTACTTGTTTTACACTTAGAACAGTGCTTCTTTTAAGAGACTGACTATTAAAGGACTTAATTAAGGATTTACTGAATTTTTTTGTTCAGTTATATTGTGTCTCATATCTTGACATTAAGATCTAATAGATATATCACTGCAGAGCTACATAAAAAATGCATCTGAAATAATAAACTAAGTGCAATGTAGTGTTGTCAAAAATATAGATTTTTCGATACATATCTATACAAATATCTGAAATGCTTCCAGTACTCATTTTCCATAAAATAGATACATGATACCAGCTGCGTTTTCTCACTCTCTCATCTCTCCGACAGCAAGTGACACACAAACCCGCCTCTCCACACTCACTCGTTTCATTTGCTCCGGATGAATATTGTTGGTGTTTCAGGGCTTGAATTTTGCCGTGGAATTGTGCGTATTGAACATAATTTCACTCATTCCTGCAGATTTTGTGCTCACACCCAAAGTGTGGGACATCTCAGTACTAAATTGAGTTATTTTTCTTATTGCTTATTGCGCTGAAACAGTCAAATACACACAAAATAATGCTGGTCTTGGTGAGTATTCACGTAAACGGTCAGTTATGTTTTAAGTGAACGTAAACAGTTGAGAAAGAAAACGCATGTGTAACAGTATAATGGATCCATGCGTCAGGTCTTAAAGTGACAGCAGCCTACCTGCTCCCAAATTATGAGATAATATTAAAAATATGGGTAACACTTTACAATAAGGTTTAATTTGTTAACATAAGTTAATGCATAAGCTAACATAAACTAACACTGAGCAATACATTTTTTACAGAATATATTAATCTTTGTTCATGTTAGTTAATAAAAATACAGTTGTTCACTGTTTGTTCGTTCACAGTGCATTAACTAATGTTAACAAATACAACTTTTGATTTTAATAATGGATTAGTAAATGCTGTAATTGACATTAACTAAGATTAATAAATGCTCTAGAAGTATTGTTCATTCTTAGTTCATGTTAACTAAAGTAGATAACTAATGTAAAGAGTTACAAAAATATCTATATGGCAGTTTTTCCCCATGGTATCGATGTCAAATTTGTGGCCAGTGAAAATGCAGAGTGGCTAGTAACTTTGGAAAACCACTAGCCACAGTGGCTGGTGAGCAAAAAAGTTAATGTCAAGCCCTGATTATAACTATTGGAAATATAATCTGTAATAATGTAAGTGGATATACAGTTAGATGGTGTTCTTTGTGCTATAAATCTTAAAAGTTATAACAACAACTAGTATTATGTATTATAGACTGTTCTTACAATCATTCATGATAGGATACAACATATTATTATTAAATTTTTTCGGCATTATGTAGGTACAGAAGTTGTTATGCGGAGGTTATATTATAAACAAATATATCATACTCAATAGTCTAGCGCAATACTATTTGTTCATGTCTACAGAATTCTATAAAAATCTAGAACTTTGAGTAAATACAGCAGACGTACCCTTGTTTCTGTGAGCACTTTGGACATTGTGGATGAGTCTTTGTTCTTCAGGAGGGCATGGGAAATTTGAGAATTATTCTTTTTACAAATTAAGCATACGATTTAACCCTACAAAATACTAGAAGCAGAAGGAAAACGTGGGAACAAAACTACTACATGTGGGCAGAAACTCAGAACTATGGAACACAAATTTACACCACTGGCTGCAGAGATTACAGTGGTTAAAAATGATTAATAAATCAATTGCAGAGCCGCATGATCTGAATAAACAGCATCAAATAACAGGTGAAATCAGAGATTATGCCTGACAGGTACACAGCTAGTTACTCAACTCATTCTGCTAATCTAAGCTCCATAATACAGCACATTGAAAAACATAAAGGGGAGAGGAAAGGAGACTGTCTGAAGGACGGAAAACACATGCCTTGTGTTGCAGATGGGAACGCACAACAGCAAACTGCAGACAGAGTGACAACTGCATTAATTACACACATTCATTTCACAAAACCTGTGACACAGTCCATCGTTCCAGCAAGAAGAACACATAATGTACATATACACCTAAAGAAATTAATAACTGTATGAACAGAACGTTTAATTCTTCATAATGGCCCGTTCACACCAAATAGATAACTATAACAATAACTATAAATCGATAACTAAGGGCGATAATGTTCTGTTTATTATAAGCTATATACAGCTATAACGTCTGATGCTCTGTGGATTCTGATTGGCTCTATGATTTTATCGTTCATCAGCTGGGGAAAAATTCATTCTCAATGACTATATTATTGTTAAGTTATTATAGTTAGATGGGGTCATCAACTGCATTTTTTAATAGTTTTATAATGTTTTTGAGGTCCATTTATAATGTTAGCAAGATTTTTACATGAACATATCAAAATTTAGATATTTGCTATCTATCCTGTTTTAGATCCTCTCTTTGAAACATTTTTTGAATATTAAAATACATTTCAACATCTTCGCCAATACATCTGTGGAATTGTTTTTTTTTTCTTTGTTTTGAAAACTTCTGATGCTGAAAAATGACAACTAGTGAAATTTAGCCATCAGGATTGAGCCTGATCCCGAATCAGAAGACACCGAACCTATTCCTCAAATACCAAGGATACTCCAGTCTGCGACAGAGTGGTCTTTATTTATATTTATTCCTTTTGTTTTGTGAGGTAGTATTGTATTGTACTACATTATATTAGTGTTGAAACGAAGACGCTACAAAAGGTGTTTCTCTCGTTACATAGTTGAAACATTTGCCAACTGTGAAACATTTATGCATATTTGATATGCTTGCTAGCCTTGGTTGTGGGGAATAAAGTACTTGGAGTTACCACAGTTATAGTTGACAAGATATATTATGGTGTTTTGTGTAAACGAATTATAAATAAATAAAATGACAATTTTCGCACTTCCGTTCTGATATTCATCGTTCATCATTTTCAGTAAAGTAAGTACAAATCAAACCATCTGTAACAGACAAAGCAATAACAACACAAACAGAATCTGCAGTAAAATGAAGTGAACATGAACCATGTATTACTGACGCAATCTGACTGGATCTGTGTTAAAAAATAAAGTTCATTCACGCTTTCTTGATGTTAGGATCATAAGGAAGGCAATTCAGACTGTTTTTCCACAACATAGCATCTCAAAACCTATTGTAATCCTCAGAGACGTCTCTATCGGTTTGTTGTTGTAGTAATCCTGTGTTTGCATCTGTCTCGTATTTACTAATACATGACATGCGCGAATCGATGGGTGGGGCTAAAGAGGCAATGATGTAGAAGTAGGCGTTGATCTTCTTCTGCAGAGATGGTCTTTTACGGAGCCATGCACGAAAAAAAAAGTAAATCATCTGCACGATTTACTAATTCGTTCCCTCGATTTACTATTCCGTTCCCTCAATTTGGTAAATCGTGTGGGCGATTAACTTATTTGTTCCCTCGATTTATAAATCGCGCACGATTTAGTAAATTGAGGGAACTAATTAATAAATCGTGCTCACAATTTAGCCTATTATTTTTTTCCTGCATCTAGTCTTTTGTCGCACTATGACATAATAATGTGACAAAATCTGAAATGAGTCATTTTGGCAGCTTGGTTTCAATAAAATCTGCTTTTGGGCTAATGAGGAAGTTTTGAGTTCTGAAATGTACAGGATATTTTTAGAGTACAAATACCTCTTATATGTCAAAAGATCAAGGAAAATGTTATATCCACTGAAACTGAAACTGAAACCATAAAAAAAAAAAATAAATAAATATATATATATATATATATATATATATATATATATATATATATATATATATATATATATATATAAATAAATATATATATATATATATATATATATATATATATATATATTATAGTTGGTGTGGACTTCCCTATTTTCATACAATTAGAAAGATAATTAAAACTTTAGTTATAGTTATTATCCTTGTGAATGGGCCTACCAAAGGCGCAACCCAAAATGTAGCATGGGTGACCTACACTACGAATAGTATTTCTAGTGTTCATAATGACATTAGAAACTGGTAATGCTGAATCCAAGCCACTGTAGTGTCAGTATTAAATACAAGACCATTGTCAAATTCGGACAGTAAAATATAAACAAAAAAAAAGATTTTTAAAACTTGCTCATCCAGGTTAAGACTTTGGTGTCAGGGTCAGGCTTTGCTTTGTCTTATTCATTGTTGAAGACACAAGCATCAACATATGTTAGCAGAAACTCCACTGAAAAGTTGCAAGCTTTTGACATGTGACCCAGAGAAAATAAAAAAACAACTGAGCAGAATTCCAGAATTAGAATCGGGAATTCTCTAGCTACTGCATAAGAGTTAGACCTTAATCCAATTCAAATGACAGGGAGCTTAGCATATTGAACCCATTCAAACAGATCTCCTCAGACTTAGTGTAAATACTTTGGTCTCGTCATCAGGCTGGTAAATCACAGACAGGGAAGTTCCAGTATTAATTCTCATATGATGGTGATGTGTCAGTTATCCCATTCCTCATCAGAATAAAAATATCTAAACCAGTGCTGTGAGTCAGTGGCCAAACAGACAGACACATGTCGATTGTGTTCTACTCTTGGTTCTGTCGTGGTGCACAGTTTCCTAAGCCATTTAAAGTCTTACAGTCCTCATGACTATACAAAAGAGCCTTTCAGAAATCACATGAAGTCCGTACACACCATACTGTATCACAGTTGGACACACCATATTAGTTTAGAATTATAAGATAATATCATGGTATGATTCGTTTGCTGTACCAACAACAGACGATGTTTGTGTTGATGAATGTTCACACCTTAACGTTGAATGTCTGCTGGTTCTGGAGATGCTGTTGCCTGTGACAGCTGATGAGAGACTGTTTCCTCCATGGAGATCTTCAATCGATCGACTCCAGGGTTTAGATTTATCCACCGAGATATCTGTGCTGTTCTCAGAACTGTCACCATCATACCTGTAAAATATAGAACAACAGATCCTCAGGATTAGAGTAACCCAAATAGAGAATATTATATAGTCACCATATATCCTATATTTATATACTCTATTTATCTGGCGGCCATGGGACTTCTGCTCATATGCGCACTGCAAAAATGTTGAATTTTTAAAAGGAAAATTACCCCATGATTTACTCACCCTCAAGCCATCCTTTAAGTAAACTTAACAAAAAAATTTTTTTATTTTGTTTATTTTCGTATATTTTCATATATATATATATATATATATATATATGAAAATAAACTAAATAAACATGAAATTTATATAATAAAAATACCTGTGAAAAATATTAGTGAAAACACTGTTGTGTGTACAGTATGTGCATACATTTTAACATGAAAACATTTAGAAAATCTATGTATTTGATAAAATGCTAATAAAAAATAAAATAATAAAAAACATAATTTATTATAAAATATATATATTTTTAATTCTGATTAATTAAAATAAGGAAAATGAGATAATAAAATAATAATAAACAATCAATGGATCATGTCTACTTAATTGGCCAGTTACAGTTTATGGTCAGTAATTATAATTATTAATTTTATTATTATTTTAAAGAAATTAATACCGTAATTCATTAAGGATGCATTCAATTGATCAAAATGATTAAATATTTTTTTTACAATGTTACAAAACAAATCTATGAATGTTTTTTTTTAATCTTTTGAACATTCTACTCAAATAATGTATCACAAATGTATCATGGTTTCAACAAAAATATAAAGTAGCTCAACTGCTTTCAAAATTGATAATAATAGCAATTTTTGAGCAGCAAATCAGCATAGAATGATTTCTGAATGATCATGTGACACAGAAGAGTAATGATGCTGAAAATTCTGCTTTGTCATTACAGGAATATATTGCATTTTAAAATATATACAAATAGAAACATTTATTTTAAATGGTAACATTTTTTTCGCAATATTACTGTTTTTACTGTATTTCTTAATCATATTAATGCAGCCTTGGTGAGCAAAAGACAATTCTTTCAAAAACATAAAAAATGCTTAAACTTTTGAACGCTAGTGTTTCTAGTGTCTTGTATTAATATAAGTTTTTTTTTTCTTCCCCAAAACACTAAAACACAATTTCTTATCAGGTTGTAAAGAACTATTTGTTGTAAATGGGATCTTGTGACTTGATCTGATCTTAGTGAACAGGCTGCACACACTCTCTAACACACACACAGCAGTAAGGCATCCAGTCAGACACAGCAGCGGACTGAGTGAAAGGAGCCATTGTGCTCATTGTGTTCATGTTCGGTACAATCACGGGTGACTTACGTGACAGCATACTGTGCAAACGAAAGATACTCCACCAACACATCCAAACCCTTATTCTCCTCATTCAAAAACTCCCGCACCCACCTAAACATAGAGAGAAAGAGAGAGAGATCATTATAAAAAATACTGTTATAGTACTATAATGATGTGACGATATCTTTGATTTCCAAAAGTTGGGACAGTTACTTTATTTATAATATTATATTACTGTTCTTCATCATACAGTACTATTATATCACTAATCATAATTAAACTTGACAATCCAAGAGACTCTTTAGAGCAGTGTTCCGGTTATTCAAAAACTGGATTTACATACAGAGACAAACGTCATGAAATATGTATCATGGAGCATTCAGTAGCTTAAAAAAAAACTCAGTTCAGAGATTGAAAGCAAAGGTTTCATGTAGCTGGATTTCTCCCTCAGAGCAACAGCAATGAGAGATACTTCAAAGACATTGCAGAGATATCCCAGAATACCGCACACATACACATCGACCACAAGGATCCCAGAAATGATCAAAAGCTGGTTTTCACCTCTCTTTTTTGGCAGCAAAAAGTAGGCCAGAACCTGAAAACCTTTCAGTTGTGATAATAGAATTGAAAAAGTACTTATGTCTCTATTTCTTTTCATTTTCTAATGAGCAAGTTCGACCCATACCGTAAGAGTTAATGTAGTTATCTGAAAGTTAAAGGAGCAGTATGAGGGAACTATGGAATTTGAAACTAGCTCACATGATCATATTGTTAAAGTGCCCCTATTGTGCTTTTTTTTAGATATTACCTTTCATGTAGTGTGTTATAAAGCTGTTTGTGAATGTAAAAGGTCTGCAAAGTTTCAAAGATCAAAGTCCACAGTAAATGGAGTTATTGTTAATCGGTTGTTTTTTTTTCCAAAATAAAGAACCAAATCTGAACTGCCTGTAACAAATGTAATGTAACAAATTTCCATAATTCCATCCTATCTTCCAGATACCCAGTCTTCATTGGCTGCCCACAAATAAAGTCGACATGTTGAGAAGATGCTTTTCCCTTTTCAAGGGAACTCGAGCTGTGTCGAGATTTCGTCATGAAGCACTTATGAAATCAGTCCAATGGCGTGACGGAACGTCATGTGACGTCATCGACCAGGAAACTATAAAGTATACGTGGAACAAATTCGTTATTTCAAATGTAGGTGCGGTGCAAGCGCGCTCATAATGGAGCGACACGGTCTCATTTTTCCAGGCGCACATATGCCGCGGCAAAATGAAAACAAGCTTGTTCGACTTGAACCGTCACTTCACAGACAGATCGTTGAATGACATCAAAGTACAGCAAGAGCGATTAGAGAGCAGGCGGCTCCGTATGCTTTTGAATCGCTCTTGCGGTAGTTTGATGTCCTTCACCGATCTGCCTGTCTGCTACGCTCGCTCCGTGCCAGTGGACACGCACCGTAACATCTCAACATTTCAGAATGCTGTAAGCGTGCCGCAGGTTATGTGACAAAAACCAACCGATCAGCTTCGGCCTTTCCGTAACAACATCGAAAGCTCGGCCGAACAGCTGATCATACAGTAGCTGTAGGCTACAGGACGGCTTTTTATTTCTCATCTCTATAAATATATCTAGTAGTAAAGCTAATGCAAGGGCTAGAAATCAATTAATCCTTTGCTGATACTCCTCGTCATTATGGAGAGCGCAGTTCATGGTTGCATAGCAACGACAGATGCCATGGGAGCGCAAGCACTTGTGGAAAGGAGGAAGTTTCCATGCGTTTTATCTTTGAGGAGTTAGATGTCTGTATTAATATACTATTCAACTTTTTCATCCAGACCTTGTTTACTTGTCTGGTTGAAATTTGGCTGCATTTAATTTGAGAAAATTAAATATGTTCTTATCTTATATTTGAGGAGTTTTCATCCAACTTTTCTAGTAATTTGGCTGTATTTGATTTTTGAGATCTTTGAGGAGTCATTTAATTCTGAGGAAATAAAAGGTGAATTCATGGCGGGAAATGGATAACACCTAATTATATGGTGCCCATTTCCCTTAAGTGCCCTGAGTTCTAGTCTCTGTGTCTGACTCGCAGAAGGAGGGTTTAAGAGGGGTCAGTTCGGTTGTTTCCTGCCGGTCATCCGTTTAAGGACACTGGATTGGCTTCTTAAGCTATACTAGAGACAAGTCTCTATACTACTTCCTTTAGTAGTCTCAGCCGGAGTCGTCTTGGGATAAGACAGATCTGAGGACAGTCGTTATGACTGACCGCTGAGGCCGTCAGACTTCTAAAGAGCAGTCCCCTCCGGGGAGAAACGGTTTCCGCCTCATCAAAATACGGTGCCCGTTTCTCTTCGCCATCCTCTGGGAAGCGACTCTCTGAGTAGGGTCGCAGCGCTGCCAGTTTAGATGTTCCCTGCTGGTTCGCCGCTTCAGGGCACCGAGGTGTCAGTGTTCCCGAACGATCCAGAGGTAAGAGATGCATTGATAAAGTGAGAGATAGGTGCAGAGATAACTGAATGGCAGAGTTTCAGAAGAGGAGTAGGAGCAGGGTCAAGACCACAAGATGAAGGGTTGGAATTCAAAATTAACTCAGAGACAGAAGATGGAGTAGTCAGAGAAAATAAAGTCAGGGACTGAACAGATAGATTCTGCAAATAGCTAATATTCGTAGCATCATTAGAAAAGCACTGGTGGATGGCATCTGTCTTTTCTAGCAAGTGATTCAGGAATGGACAGCAAAGTTCATCTGAAGCAAGAGCAACTTGAGATGGAGGTTTAGTAAGTTTATTTATTATGTTAAATAATGCTTTTGGCCTGTTGCTTGATTTGATAATTGTGGCAGATACAAAACTAGAACGAGCTGTTTTGTAATTTTTGACATGTTCAATAAAAAAAAGTTTTCCTGTAGAGATGCTCAAGGTCTACCTGTGGCCTTTAGGATACGAAGCTCAGAAATGTACCAAGGAGAAGAATGGGTGGAAGGGACGCTTCTGGTCTTAAAAGGAGCATGTTTTTGTAAGATTTCAGAAATTATGGAGTAATAGTTAGATAATATCAGGGAGGGAGAAGAGATATCAAAGACATCAGAGAGATTAGAAGAAGCTATGGAGGTACAAAATGATGCAGTATCAACAGCTTGAGCTTGAGATTGCGGTAGGATATAACAGTTGTTGAACATTTCTTACGCATAGGCAAGATTAAGCTAAAATCAAGAAGTTTATGATCAGAGATACCGGTGTCAGAAGAAGAGATGGACGAGATATTAGCCCTCGATGTACAGATCAAATCAAGGGTATGACCATGCATATGAGTAGGAAAATTAACATTCTGAGTCAGATTAAAACATTCAAAAGTATAAAGTAGCTGATTAGTGTTGGAGCAAACAGCATCAACATGAATATTAAAGTCACCGAGCAGTAGAATGGGACATGACAATGAGCAGGCAAGGCTCAACAGTTCACTGAGTTCAGAGAAAAAGTTGGACAGGACCTTAGGAGGACGATAGAGTGAGTCTGAGTTTATCACGATGGATGATAGCGAGACCACCCTCTTTACAGTGCAGTCGTGGTCTAAACAGATACTTATACGTACTGCCCATAATGGCACCAGTTGTCGGCGCGACGGGAGGATGAAGGCCGAGGCGAGAGATAGTCGGTTCGGCCCCATTCACCAGTAACAGCGGATTTCAGTGAATCCCAATTGTCTCTGACGAAAGTTTATAAAATTATCCCTTGTAAAATGATCACTACAGAGGCGGGTTTTGGCGGTGATCCTCAGTTCTCCATCAAGGTGGCTCTTCACAAAATTAATCCACCTCTTCTTGATGTAATAGTTTTTCGGAAATTTAAATAAGGACACCGGTTTTGTACGTGATCACTGTTTTGTTTTGTACTGTTTTGTACGTGATCGCATCCAGGTAGTATGCATTTCCATGACGAATGCATAGCTAGCTAGCAAACTGTAGGCTGTAGTAACTAATTGTACTGACAGTAACTCACGATTGAGCGGCAAACTGATGTGAATGTGCTCTATAATATTGTTAGGGGAGGGGCCAGCCTCAGTGGCTCCAGTGCATCATCAAGTAGGGGCGTGTCCAGGAGCTCAGGGGCTCCAGTGCATCATCAAGTAGGGGCGTGTCCAGGAGCTCAGGGGCTCCAGTGCATCATCAAGTAGGGGCGTGTCCAGGAGTTCAGGGGCTCCAGTGCGTCATTGAGCCCCCGTTTTAGCCCCGCCCAAAAAATCCGGAACACAGCAATGGTGAAAAAATGTTTAACGGTCTAACTCCACAATTCAGTACTTCACAGTTCACAGGCTTTGTAATATGTTTTAGCAATACATTTCTAACATTTATAATGTGTTTAGAATTTTTTTTTAGAATTGCCTTTACAGGGACTTTAAGAATAACAAAGAACAAATTTAAACTGGTACAACGTTTCAAAAGAATCAACGTAGTTGTCTCCTGTTTCAAAGGATCTGTACACAAATCAGTTTTCACAAAACATTTTTTTTTTAGAGATAACAAAACAAAGAACAAAGCCAAATAAACCATAATCATAAGCAGTTTGGACAATAACAGGGGTTATGCAAAGAACTCTTTCAATTGTACAGTTAATAACAACTTGATAATGAAAGTTCAAAACTGAAAGTTGCTGTTTCCTTACTTTCCTGCTCATTTAGGAACTCCCATGTGTCAAATTCCAGGTGTCATTCACAGATTCAAAAAAGTGCACATACTGTAGTAAAAGGTATGTCATTGCAGAAGCATGAAATATTGTAGGCAGTAGTGATAGTGTCACCAGATGAAGAGGATGAAGGAGAGTTCAAAAAAAGTTTCAATGAACAAAAAGGTATTTTAATGAAAACAAACTCAGCTAATCCATGAAGATGAAGGCAACGTAACAGCATGAGTAACACACACACACACACACACACACACACACACACACACACACACACACACACACACACACACACACACACACACACACACACACAACAACCGACAAACAGAGTAAAGGTGAGGAACTTAAATACACAATGATGATGAGGAGATGACGAACAGGTGTGATGATCTGATGAGTGTCCATGACAATTGATAAGTGGTGGGAAAACTCAAACAAAGGAACACATGTGACTGATGAAAACAAAACTGATGGCCCTGCGTCTCAATGTCCATACTATCCATCCTAAACAGTATGTAAGATTAAAATAAGTGTGTCCCAAAGCATTAGTGTGTTGAAAAGAGTATGCCAGAAGTCCACGGATGATCTACTATTTCCGGTGTATTTTCGAAGTGTGCATCAGTGCACACTATAACGCTAATATTGCCCACAACCAATTGCGCTTTGGAGGAGGGACTACAAACATGAGTAAAAAGTGTTACAAAACTACAAAACTACGACCGACGCGGATATGCGCGACCTCACAACCGAGAGGTTTAGATAAAGGTTTGAGTGACTAATCAAAGTTTAACCTGATAAAAAAAATATATATCTAATGTTATGTGTTATATTTCATCTGCAATAACAATGTGGACTTTTATAAAGATCCTAACCCTAACCCATTAACTTTTATATGCACCATTATGCATTAATATGAGGAGAGTTCTCTGCATGAAAGATCCACGACTGCAGATCAACGTGCCACTGTATTTCTCTTCGATAGTGAAATTAAATGAAATAAAATGTGAAGGATTTTATATTTGACAATATGATTGACAGGGCAGTTTACTGTGACAGGATGCGACAGAGAGCAACCGTTAAAGACGCAATTGTATGATGTGATAGTATGTCCCAAAGCTTGTCTGCTCATCTGCTACACACTCAAAAGTATGTACTTTTTCTTCACAAAAAGAGTACATACTTTCGGGGCGTAGTATAAGTAGGTGAATTGAAAAGCAGCATGAGAGTCCATAAAAGTGAAACTAAAGATGAATGAGTCCAGATAACTGTGACAGAAAGCATGCACTTTCAACAATTGCTGAAAGAATTCATTTAACCAATGTCAAGGACCAAGTGCCACTAAGAGAACACTAATCACCACAATGGTGACTTCAAACAGACTTCAAGCACTTTTGTACATGTACCATAAAAGAAATTAAGCCAAACTGGTTTGTAATAAGTGAACATGGCAATGCTCTTTGTGGAGTTGTTTAAGCATCCTCTGGTGAGATATTATTGATTTTATCTGAGGCTGTGTGGCTGTGAGTCATTGTAGTTGTGTTTATGCTTGTCTTTTATCTTTTTCAGTTCTTGTTGTTCCTCTTATCTTCAGTGATTCTGCTTGTTAACCACAGGTGTCATCAATAATGGTCAATTGTCACTTGAAAAGTGAATCTACTTTATTTCACTAACTGCAACATTGCTTTAGTGTTAATTTTATTCTCTATAGATTGGGACCAGAACCAGGGTTGAGAACTACAGCCAAACAGCATCACCATGCACCTGTTCAGAAAGACAAATGTACCAATTTTATAATGTTTACTTTGATGTGTCCAGTGTAGAATGCCTCAAATAATTATGACACATGTCAGAAAAATCCTCCTATTGCAGATATATTTGATGGGTTTATTATAAGCAAGACACTTTCGTTCGCTCTACACAGAGTTTTAGAGTACTTAGTTGCTCGCTTATGACACATAGCAACACAGCTAAAAGTATTCCTAATGTGTTGGACTTTTCATTGAAAGTATCCTATTTTTACCTGTTAAGACATGCCTTTACAAGCACCCGTGTTTGCGATTGAGTTGGGGGAGGTGAGATGCTAAATATAGCGTTTGTAAGGTTGTTTGGAATATGCTTCCTTTTTATACTTCCGATACGTGCCATTAGTGTCGCAAAAACGACATACTTCACATTTAAGGTCTGTTCACCTATTTATTACATAATTCTGGGAAAGCTTAATTAAATGGCATGACAACGCAAATATTGCACTCTGTTCTTTTTTGTTAACTGAGCCGGCTGTACATTATCCCTTAAAATATAACTTTAACATAATGTACAGTACAAACGGTGGAAACATTGTTTGTAAAATGAGGAACCGATCTGAATCTCTTGTGGTACCGTTCTGTTGTTTTGTGTTTGTCGAACCCTCTGTGAGCAGATAATACTGCCTTATCTCATCTAGATTAACTAGATCATTTATGTAATCTAGTTTAGTAGCATACGGTAGCTAAATCTCTGTACAGTATGTCTATCTGCTCAGGGAGTATGTTTGTCTGGTCTAGACTGCCCTTGAAATAACGAAACCACAATAACAGTCATTTAGGGGATGACAAGGAAAGAGTGTGTGTTGTTTGCTACTGGAATATTATATCTTCCCATTTTCCTGTTGTAAGATTTTCCTGACCTCGCTGACTTCCGTCAGCCTTTTCCACTTCCTGTAAATCCTAGTTCCCAGCATGCAACTGGGTGTGTGATTTTCAGCACTCACAACATCTCAGAAGCCCCAAGCATGTCTCTGCCTGCCGTTGTGTTTCTCACCACTGCACAATTTGGGGGAAAAAAATTGAATTGCACGTTTCTAATAAAAAAATGTTAATGACGATTTAAAATGTAAGTAAAAAAAAAAAAAAGTGTTTTGCTTTGTTTATAGGACTGCAAAATTTGGTTGTCATTTATCAATATGGCAACAAAATACTTTACTTTACATTACAACTGTAAAATTACAATACTAATATGTATTTCAAAACACGTAATGTGCACCACAAGATACACACTCTTTAGTCACATGTAGGGGATTGGTGTGGCATTCCCACTTATTGTTTGGGGGATCGGGGGTGAGGTTAGAAATCACGTTCCTTTGGTAGAAATCACTCAAGGGGGAAAGGGTCCCCCTCGGTAAAATTTGCGTTTTAGTGTGGGGCCCTTAGGGGAGATACTTATGGGCACCTCCAATGCCTCTGGGCCCCCTGTTCACAGTCCCCTTTTTATGTATTTTGAGTTTTAATTTTTTTTGCAAATGCTAATATTTACATGTAAAACCGATATTATTATACAGTATTTAGTCGAATACATCTTTGCATTTTTAACTAGATATTTTTTCACACAGCTCATTATATGGTAGAACAGGGGTGTTCAAACCTGCTCGTGAAAGGCTATCATTCTGCAGAGTTTAGCTAGCCTGGTTAAAACCAGACCCTTCTCAGTCGTAACTGAGTTAGGGTCTGGGGAAGGTTCATTCACAGCTCATTTCCAAAGGGGCGTCACCAACGGACGTCGCTCAAATGCCTCTGTAAGCAATTGCATAGACTCATCTTGTAAAGCCCGCCTCAACGTTTGTGATTGGTGCCTCGATTTGGAAAGATTGGAAATGAGCATGAATGGGCTCTTCGCCAGACTAACTTGCAGAGCAAATCTAAATTTGCCGGAAGTTCGTCTAGGTTTTCCCAGGCTAGAGTTTAGCTCCAACCCTGATCAAATCTAACCTAAGCCCAAAAAAATATGTTGTGTCATAGATTACTGTTGTGTCATAAATTATATATTATACATAATTATATTAATATTTGGGGCGGCAGTGGCTCAGTGGTTCATGTAGGTTGTCTACAAACCGAAAGGTTGGTGGTTCGATCCCCGGTTCCACCTGACCAAGTGTCGAGGTGTCCATGAGCAAGACACCCAACCCCAGCTGCTCCCGACGAGCTGGATGGCGCCTTGCATGGCTGACACCGCCGTCGGTGTATGAATGATTGAGTGTATGGGTGAATGAGAGGCAAATATGTAAAGCGCTTTGGTGGCCATTGGGTCTGTTAAAGCGCTATATAAATGCAGTCCATTTACCATTAAATATATGCTAGATTAGGAATGGAGCTAAAACTCAGCAGAGTGGAGCTCCAGGGTTAGAGTTGCTCAACTCTGAGGTTGAAGATGACTGTTTAGCAGTGTTACATTTAGATGTCTCAATTTTAGGACACAAACAAGTTATACATGCAGCATATTACATATTTTTTTGCATCAGGTAAATCATAGAAGTATTGATGACTTTAGCTTTTTTATACTTTAATAGGGCAACGTATCCTGGGAGATACAACTCATAAAATCCAAAATATATCAAATCAATCAAAAATTCCTTTGCGTAACTCCAGATGTTATATATATATATAAAAAAAGACATTAAATGATTTTTTGCTGATAATTTTCCACTCTTGCTGTTTAAGGGTTAATTTTTTCAAACATTAACCATCAATTATTTTTTTTTTTACAGAAAACCACAGGGAGCCCTTAAAGCTTCACTTTTGTTGATAAGCGCTTACCATTGCAATTTGGGGAAGATGGTTGGCCCATGCAATGGTCCCAAATGCGCGTTAAAGTGACCCAAACTCAGAGCAGATGTAGAGATGGAGTTCGTGTTCAGCAGCATTTACTGTGAACCAAACTGCTCTGAGACTTTGAAAACACCGGCAGATCATCATGGGATTCCTCCAGGATAGGTTTGAGAAGCTGCCATTTTTACCCCGAATGTGCGAGGCTTCCAGTGCTAGCCACTTCCAGTTAATTTAGCTATATAGATAGTTCTCTTACGAGAGGTTCTCTCGTATTGCGTAAGTTGCTTACGCTACGGGTAAAGTCATCTTTTCTCGAGATATTGAAGCCAAAAATTATCCTTAATTTTTCATATATTGTCAACGCAGTGCAGCAGCCAGCAGACCTAGAGCAGGCTATCTTGCGTGCCCATTGGCTGCCCTGCGGCAACTGCTGCAGCCTACCACTGAGCCTCGCGCGTGACGTCGCACCCTCTACGCGTCACAGCAGGCCAAAATGGGGGTGGCTTAGCGTATAAAAGACAGGCTCAGGGGCTGCATCACTGATTTTATCATCTTCAGCGAAGCTCTCCGCATCGCTGGACTCTGAGAGAAGCCGCCGCCGTTGAAATCAGCGACCAGCACGCAGAGGAAAGAGCCCGAGGAAGAGCCCGTCTTCTTCGCCGCCTTCAGCCTCCGTGCCTGCTACGCAATCCGGCGACGAGTATCCTTTTAGTGCTATTGCTTTCTGTGAGTATTCGCCGCTGCGACACTCACTTTCTAAAAGAGCGCGAGGCGTTTTTCTAAAAATGCCTTGCATTCCTGTGGCTCGTGCAGAGCCCCGCCCAGCGCCGGAGACCGCCATGTGATCTGCGCTCTCTGCCTGGGCCCGGAACACGCAGCCCTCGCCCTGGATTCGGGAGGCTGAGTGCACTGTGAAGCGCTTGCACTGTGACCCTGCGGGCTCGACTCGAGGCCTTCACTGTGGATACTGTCACTCCGCCCTCTGGACTGCGCAAGAAGAAGCGGCATTCACAGAAGCAAGCGGAGCCTGAGGTCACACTGACGAGCTCGCCGGATTACATCCCGCCAGCTTCTCTCTCTCCTTCTCCGCCCCTCCCGGATGCGCAGCTGCCGGCTTCGGCCCTCACTGCCGCTGCCTCAGGGGACGAAGCTGAAGGAATGGACCCAGGTGACAGCTGTTCCATCCTGGCATCGGACAGCGAGGAGTGGTCGAGTTCTCATCACTCCGCCTCCTCCTGGATCCGGGAAGGCTACAAAGGCTACTGCAGCGGTGTATTAGGCAGCCAACGAACCGGTAATGCAACCCGCTCGCCTGCACACAACCGCCGTTGCTACGGCGACCCAGACAAATCTCTCAAAAGACGGTTGAGACCCGTCGCGGCCGGACCACCATTGAAACATCTCGCCCTGTCAGTCCCCTTAGAAAGGCTACTGCAGCGATGTATTCGGCAGCCAACGAGCCGGTAATGCAACCCGCTCGCCTGCAAAATCTCAAGAGTATAACGTCTGGCTATCCGGCTCATGCCGTGGTGCTCTAAGTGTAGAAAATGTGCCCACATCTCAGTGTTCACCCCTACACGCAAGCAAGATACCCCCGTGTCTCTCACACTCACAGAGCCCACTCTCATAAACCTGGCAAATGCCGCTCAAGTGCTAGATGTAGGAAATGTGCCCACAACTCTGTGCTCACGCTTACTCTCTGCCCGCTCTGTCACACGGCCATAACAGCCTCATATCGGTCAGGTTACGAATGTAAGTTACGTGCCCGCTTACGAGCGCTCACGCTTACGAGCGCTCACGCTTACGAGCGCTCACGCTTACTAGTAAACGCCCGGCGCTGCTCATGCATCACAAAGTTATCTCAAAACGTTCCCCGTTCAAAGCAACCGGGACGTCACATGTGAAACAGCCAGCCATAGCTGTCAGCGAGCCGCCGTATTCAAGCACCGAGGGCGCGCACGCCACGCCCATACCTCCGGTTCAGTTTTCCGAGCCCACGAAGTGTGGCGATCGGAACCCGGAGGCTATTCTGCGCGTGGCTATGAATGTAAGTTACGTGTCCGCTTACGAGCGCACACGCTTACAAATAAACGCCCGGCGCTGCTCGCGCATCACAAAGAAGGGTATAATGTCTGGTTATCCGGCTCAGGCCGATGGTGTCATAAGTGTAGAAAAGGTGCCCACATCTCAGTGTTCACCCCTACGCACAAGCACTATACCGTGTCTCTCGCTCTCACATAGCCCACTCTCATAAAGCTGGCGAATGCCACTCGAGTGTTAGATGTAGGAAACGTGCCCACCACTACGTGCCCACGCCTACTATCTGCCCGCTCTGTTGCACGGCCAAAGCAGCCTCATATCGGTCAGGTTATGAATGTAAGTTATGTGCCCGCTTATGCTTACTTACAAACACCTCGCCCCAGGCGCCGCTCGCACATCACAAAGTGATCACAAAACGTAAGTTACGTGCCCGCTCACGAGCGCTCACGCTTACTAACAAACTTTTTGCCCCGGGCGCCGCTCGCGTACCATAAAACGTTCCCCATTCAAAGCAATCGGGACATCACATGTGAAACAGCCAGCTACCGCTGTCAGCGAGCCGCCGTATTCGAGTGCCAAGGGCGCGCGCGCCGTGCCCAGACCTCCGGTTCAGTTTCCCGAGCCCACGAAGTGCGGCGATCGGAACTCGGAGGCCATTCTGCCCCTAGCTATACATGTAAAAACATGGGAAGCGATTCCAGGGATATCAGAGTGGGTGCTAAGCACAATAAGACAGGGCTATTCACTACAGTTCGCTCGCCGTCCCCCTCGCTTTCGAGCACGGACCGAGACGAAAGTGAAAGCGGAAGTAGCGCATCTACTCTGCGCAGAAATGGCCAAACTGCTGTGCAAAGGGGCTATAGAACCAGTACATCCTCCTTTGAGCGAGTGAGCTATTTTCTCGTACCCAAGAAGGACAGAGCTCTAAGACCTATCTTAGATCTGAGATATTTGAACAAAGCTCTCATGAAAAGACCGTTCAAAATGCTCACGACCAGACAAATCCTCGCGCAAATTCGCCCGAGGGACTGGTTTATATCTCTCGATCTGAAAGATGCTTACTTTCAGATTCAGATAATACCCCGTTACAGGCCATTCTTGAGATTCGCCCTCGACGGCTAGGTATATCAATACACCGTCCTCCCCGTTCGGCCCGTCTTTAGCACCCTGTACATTACGAAGTGCATGGACGCGGCTCTCGCTCCCCTGAGAAATCAGGCACACGGATTCTGAACTATTTGGACGATTGTCTGATTCTGGCACAGTCAGAGATAGAACTGTTATCTCACAGAACAGTGATCACAGCAGAGCTTCAGCTGGGCCTACTGCGCATACGCCCGCTACAACGCTGGTTGAATGCTCGAGTGCCTCATCGAGCTTGGGCTCTCGGCTGCAGACGTCGACCTGATTGCGTCAAAGACAACGCTCATTGCCCGATGTTCTTTTCAAAGAACGAGGATGCGCTGGCCCAAATCTGGCCCAGCCTCCCACTTTATGCTTTCCCTCCGGTCTCTCTGCTACCACAAGTAATCAAGAGGATCAGGGAAACGCGCCACTCTGTGCTCTTTATAGCCCCGCGATGGGAGAATCAAATCTGGTTCCCGGAGCTGATGCGGCTGTCACACACAGCCCCTTGGCCGATTCCAGTGAGGAGAGATCTCCTCTCTCAAGCCCGCGGCTCAATCTGGCATCCCCATCCAGAGCGCTGGTCTCTGCACCTATGGTTAATCAACGGATACCCGTTGTCCTGCCAGAAGGAGTGATGAACACGATTACGCAATCCAGAGCTCCCTCTACAAGGCGGCTTTACACGTCTAAATGGTCTGTGTTCTCCAAATGGTGTGCTGATAGAGATCTAGACCCACGAACGTGTGGGGTCCCGTGGTTGCTTGGCTTCCTTCAAGAGCTGTTGGATAAGGGCAGGTCCCCATCCACGCTTAAAGTATATGTGGCGGCCGTTGCAGCGTTGACTGAGTCGACGCGCGGTCAGTCAGTAGGAAGAAACGAGCTCATCATCCGCTTCCTTAGAGGAGCCAGAAGGATGAATCCCCCGCGACCCCCGTCGGTTCCCATGTGGGATCTTTCATTGGTCCTAGAGGCCCTGAAAGCTTTCCCCTTTAAACCGATAGACTCCGTGGACCTAAAGTACCTCTCGCTCAAAACCGTTTTTCTGACAGCTCTGTCATCAGTCAAACGTGTGGGGGATTATCACGCGCTATCTGTTAGCGCTGCATGTTTTGAGTTTGGGCCAAATGACTCTAAAGTCATCCGCAAGCCAAGGCATGGTTATGTCCCTAAAGTGTTGGGCACTGCCTTCAGAGCGCAGGTCATTTCTCTATGGGCTCTACCAGCATCTGATAGTGAGGGCGATGTTAATCTCCTCTGCCCTGTCAGGGCGCTGAGGGCTTACATTACGCGCTCCGCCCCTTTCAGGCGTTCGGAACAGCTCTTTGTCTCGTTTGGTGGGCGCACCAAGGGTCTCGCCGCCTCGAAACAGAGCCTGTCCAGATGGATAGTGGAAGCTATCGCATCTGCTTATAGGTCTAAAGTCTGCAATGGCCCTTGGGCTTGGTCCAGCGGAATTTCCATTCAGGACATTTGTGAGGCGGCAGGCTGGGCCTCCCTGTTCACATTTGTTAGGTTTTATAACCTGAAAGTTCCCGCCTTGCAGGCTAGACTTCTGTCAGTATGAGCGTTGTGTATGTCCTGCCCAGATTTATCATGCGCAGACTACTCTCACACGACTTTAGCTCTCCTGGTTGAGCTGCACTGTATGGTGAATATTTATATGGACCAGCAACGCCGCTCTGTATACCCTATATGTGCCTATAACATGTGCTATCCCGCATTGCTGGCCACCTGTTTCCCACTTATCTATGTTCCCCGGGAATCCGTGGGACTCATGAAGTGGATGCTGGCGTGCACGGCGTTGACAATGGGTTCCCGTAGCGTAAGCAACTTACGCAATACGAGAGAACCTCTCGTAAGAGAACGTACTTGGTTACATACGTAACCTCGGTTCTCTCTAGAAGAGGGAACGAGTATTGCGTAACCCGACCGTGCAGGCACCACGAGCGATTTTCGCTTCAGCTGATGAAACCAGTGATGCAGCCCCTGAGCCTGACTTTTATATGCTAAGCCACCCCCATTTTGGCGGGCTGTGACACGTAGAGGGCGCGACGTCGCGCGTGAGGCTCAGTGGTAGGCTGCAGCAGTTGCCACAGGGCAGCCAATGGGCACGCAAGATAGCCTGCTCTAGGTCTGCTGGCTGCTGCACTGCGTTGACAATATATGAAAAATTAAGGATAATTTTTGGCTTCAATATCTCGAGAAAAGATGACTTTAACCGTAGCGTAAGCAACTTACGCAATACTCGTTCCCTCTTCTAGAGAGAACCGAGGTTACGTATGTAACCGAGTACGTTTATGCTGCTTGATATTCCAAAATTAATATTTACCCATTAGTTTAATTTATTATGGTAATCACACTGGTTTGTAGCACAAATTGTTTTGCAGCTTATTTGTATATATAGTGAATTATGAACCTATAGCTCCGTTAACCATTGTGCCATGTGTGATCGTATTCTGTCTGATCAGTGCCTTACCTCTGTCACCTGCAGACCTCAGTTGTAACGAGTGGTTATTTGAGTTACTGTTGCCTTTCTATTAGCTCGAACCAGTCTGGCCATTCTCCTCTGACCTCTGGTATCAACAAGGTATTTTCTGATGGTCAGTTTGAACTTCAACTGATCTTCTTGACAATAGGTATGTTTGACAAAGTGGCGCTGTGGAGACTGATCGGTGTATGACATGAAAATACCACGAGAGCGATTGGAGAGCAGACGGTTGTGTATGCTTTTGAATCGCTCTGGCTGTATTTAGATGTCATACACCAGGTGTGTCCAATCCTGCTCCTGGAGGACCTTGTCCTGCAGAGTTCAGATCCAACCCAAATTAAGCACACCTGAACCAGCTAATCAAGGTCTCTAGAAACTTTCAGGCAGGTGTGTTAAAGGATTAATTCACTTTAGAATTAAAATTTCCTGATAATTTACTCACCCCATGTCATACAAGATGTTAATGTCTTTCTTTCTTCAGTCGAAAATAAATTAAGGTTTTTGAGGAAAACATTCCAGGATTTTTCTCCATATAGTGAATATCGGGGGCCAGCGGGTTAAAGGTACAAATTGCCATTTCAATGCAGCTTCAAAGGGCTCTTCACGATCCCAGCCGAAGAATAAGTGTCTTATCTAGTGAAATGATCTGTCATTTTCAAATATAAAAATATATATATATATACTTTTTATCGACAAATGCTCATCTTGCACTAGCACTGCGATGTGCCATGCATTACGTAATCAAGTTGAAAGGTCACACGTATTTAGGTTCAAAAAGGTAGGGTAGGGTGAAAAACTCCATCTCATTTTCTCCTTCAACTTCAAAATCGCCTGACATCGTTGTTTTACCTTTTTTTTGTAAATGGCGTTTGACTTAGTCTTTGCACATTCGCTTTGTAATCACTCGGTCGGTACATGATCCGCCTACATCACACGTGACCTTTCACTGTGATTATGTAATGCATGGCACATCCCAGTGCTAGTGCAAGATGAGCATTTGTGGTTAAAAAGTATATAAATGTTTACTTTTTTTAGAAAATGACAGATCGTTTCACTAGATAAGAGTATTATTTCTAGGCTGGGATCGTGTAGAGCCCTTTGGACCTTCAACCCATTGTACCCTGGTTGTACCCCATTGAAGTCCACTATATGGTGAACAATCCTGGAATGTTTTCCTCAAAAACCTTAATTTCTTTTCCACTGAAGAAAGAAAGACATGAACATCTTGGAGGATGTAGGTGTGAGTAAATTATCAGGAAATTTTAATTCTGAAGTGAACTAATCCTTTAAGGCAAGTTGGAGTTAAACAGTGGCCAGTAAAAAGGACAGAGGCCCTCCAGGACAGAGTTTGGATCATACACTGATTTGGTCTGCACAGCACTGCTTAAAGTCGAACAAACCTCATGACTAAATACACTGAACAAAATTATAAACACAACACTTTTGTTTTTGCCCCCATTTTTCATGAGCTGAGACTTTTTATATGCACACAAAAGGCCTATTTCTCTCAAATATTGTTCACAAATCAGTCTAAATCTGTGTTAGTGAGCACTTCTCCTTTGCCGAGATAATTCATCCACCTCACAGGTGTGGCATATCAAGATGCTGATTAGACAGCATGATTATTGCACAGGTGTGCCTTAGGCTGGCCACAATAAATGGCCACTCTAAAATGTGCAGTTTTTTCACACAGCACAATGCCACAGATGTCGCAAGTTTTGAGGGAACGTACAATTGGCATGTTGACTGCAGGAATGTCCGTCAGAGCTGTTGCCTGTGAATAGAATGTTCATTTCTCTACCATAAGCCATCTCCAAAGGCGTTTCAGATAATTTGGCAGTACATCCAACCGGCCTCACAACCGCAGACCACGTGTAACCTCACCAGCCCAGGACCTCCACATCCAGCATCTTCACCTCCAAGATCGTCTCTGACCAGCCACCCGGACAGCTGCTACAACAATCGGTTTGCAAAACCAACTAATTTCTGCACAAACTGTCAGAAACAATCTCTGGGAAGCTCATGTGCATGCTCGTCGTCCTCATCGGGGTCTCAACCTGACTGCAGTTTGTCGTCGTAACTGACTTGAGTGCATTTTATTGATGGCATTTTGAATGCACAGAGATAACGTGATGAGATCCTGAGATCCTGGCCCATTGTTGTGCCATTCATCCACGACCATCACCTCATGTTGCAGCATGATAATGCACGGCCCCATGTTGCAAGGTCCTGTACACAATTCCTGGAAGCTGAAAACATCCCAGTTCTTGTATGGCCAGCATACTCACTGGACATGTCACCCACTAAGCATGTTTGGGATGCTCCGGATCGGCGTATACGACAGTGTGTTCCAGGTCCTGCATATCCAGCAACTTCGCACAGCCATTTAAGAGGAGTTGACCAACATTCCACAGGCAACAATCAATAACCTGATCAACTCTATGCGAAGGAGATGCGTTGCACTGCGTGAGGCAAATGGTGGTCACACCACATACTGACTGGTTTTTGCCCTGAACGATTCGTTCAAGAACCGAACATCACTAGTAAGAATAGTCCTGATCAGGTTGTGTAGAGATTCTCACAAAACCTATCAGCTGGCATTCTTGCAAAACTCACTGGGCAGAAATATGACAAGTCCAGTCAGGAATATTTGGCTGGTGCGTGTACTGCTTCAGACAAAAGACCATTATTTCAGCTTCAATTCATGCTACATGTGGGCTTTTTTAGTGCAACAGTTTTCCTTCAGGACTCAGGAGAGTGTCTGTGTAACTCAGAACAGTGGTCACAGCTCGAGTGTGAGCAGTATTTAATGAACACACATGCACACTGATAAACTCACCCGATGTGATTGGTTCGTAATGAGATTTCCAGCTCCCGCAGGACCTGCGTCGACTCCTGCACTCTCCTCCTGAACTTCTGCAAAAGACAGAACAAAAAAAGTCTTTATTGCAGCCTTCATCTATTATGCCCACTGTGATTTCAGCAATCCCATAAAATCATTACAAATCACACTGTATGGCATGGATCTAATAAACTTGGGTACGACATGTATGTATGTCGTAGGCTACGGCACACGTTAGTATAGAAGAATAAAACGACATCAGCATGTGCTATTGGTAAACAAATAGAGAAAGATGAATCACACTTTTGCAATTGTGGTTTTTATGTGTGCTGAAAAAAAGGAGGCAGCAAAAGAGGAGAATATGGACGTGGTCATGGCTTCGGAAAAGACGCCAAATTGGCATGCCAATTTTGCAAATGGATCTCGAGGTAAGTAGTTTTAGTTTTAGCACCATGTTGCGGTGATTAATACTCCATTTCATGTTGCATTTTTATTGGCTAGTCAGTAGATGAAGGTCGTAGCTGCAAACACACTGTGAGATGATCATGCTAAATGTATGACACTTTCAGAAAATAATCACAGGCTATTTTAGTCGCAGTGAAAATGGCCGTCTTTGAACCTCTCTCACTGTAAGAAATAAGACCCCTGTTCACGAGCCTTGACCACAGAAATCGCCACAATTGGTCATCTTTCATCTGGGACAGACCAAAATCGTACAATGTGTGCTGGGCATTAGGCACTTGAATCTCCTAGACAACAATGGGATTAAATAGCAAAAGAAGAAAAAGTCGCTCAGGTCTCCTCTACACTGAAAAAAAATATATTTATTGTTTAGTTGTTAAATCCCTGTTTACATGGTAGTTTCTTAATCAGAGTATTGTCTTAATCGGCTTAATATCGGAATATTGTTGTCTATAAACGTACTGAATGTCTCAAACTGTGCTCAGATTTGCCAAGATGATTGGATGGTGAAAATGCGTCTCTATGACATTTTTTTGGAAAGGAGAGGTTAAAAGAAATAAGAGAGATTGGCGATTGGTGACAACATTTCATTTCAGAGGTGACGCAAGATGTAACATTTTCATTTAATATTACAAAAACAAACTTAAAACGTATTAAAAAGTGAATTTAAGTTAATTGGTTTAGCTCAATGCTAAATTGTAAACAGTGCTATGCAACAAATGGGTTTGTGGTATCAAGACAAAGTTTTATGTCAACGTAACAGGTCCAAGTATTGTAATTTTTTTTTGCTTAATCAAAACAACATTTGTTTCTATCACCTGCTAAATACATACTTGCAAATACATAGTATAAGAATTAGGTGTCTTAATAGCCTACATGTATCTCTCCTTTTATCTGCTGTCTCAATTCCTTCCTCTTTTACACTGTCATTTCCTCTCTAACACCTTTTGATGCAATCATTTCAGTGTCTGACATCAGTGAATTGGATTGATTATTAATGCCTGGCCTGCCACTCATCATCATGGCTGCCGTCTAATTAGTGTTGCAGAACTGCAGCATCAGTTTTGAGTTAAGATTTGGCAGCATATCCCGTTCAGCTGGTAAAAGCAGCGTGTCCCTCTCATTGGATGACATTTTCACATGCATTTCACCTGACACGTGATTGGGTTGGCCACAAAGCCACTGTAACCATGGCTACGGAGAACAAAAGTGGGCCCACAGTTTGGACTCAACCCTATTATGAGACTAAGTGTAGAAAACAACTAAATAAACCCATTACCTTAAACTATTTTGTGATTTACTGTGCTTTCAATCTTTTCATTTTTTATGATGCAAAGATTTGAGTTGAGTGAATCTCTGTTACATTTAACCAGTTATATTTTCTCTTTAGGACTCAATTTTATCTCAGATTTTTAAATAAGCAGATTTTAAAATAAAGAAAGAAAGAAAGAAAAAATAAATGCTAAGTGTAGAGCTATGAAATGAATGAGGTCCTAGCACAAAGAATTGATTTTGGGTGTATTTGATGAAATGATTGAGTTCATATTACTTACATATTTGAAGCGACGCAAGACTAACTTGCATTGCCTCTGAAATTACATGTTGTTAGTGATATTCTCTCTTTTTTTTAACCTGTCCTCTCCAACAAACGTCATAGAGATGCATTTTCATCATCCAATCAAATTAAAATCCTAAAAAATTGCATCTAACCAAATAATTGGGAATATGTCAGATTACAGAAATAAAACGGGTAACAAATGCCATTTCACATTTTTTAAATTTCATTATAATTTCACTTAAAATTAACATTTATAAAAAGTTGTCAACCACCACAAACTTCACTTCAAAAATCCACTTGAAAAATAATAAAACTTGGGCACTTCTGGCTTACTATTTTGCTATAGGCCTACTATGATTTGGTACACATTAATTCTAATCTTACATAAATAATATTAAGGATGGATACTATGCAAATTGGGACGGAGAGTGACAAAGAGAAAGAGACAGACACAGACACATAAAAACAACAGACATAGTGAGTATAGAGAAAAAGAGGGGAGTGTGTGCTCTGTTGTTCCCAGCGTGGGTGTGTTTGGCACATGTGGAGTGCAGTGTGTTTTCAGTGTGTGTGCAGAGCTCACGCTCCCACCTCGACTTTAAGCATTCCCAGCTGTGGCGAGAGAGAGAGAGAGAGAGAGAGAGGGAGAGAGAGAGAGAAAGAAAGAGGAGGAGAGAGAGAAAGAGAGAGGGAGGGAGGGAAAGAGAAGGGGAAAAAAACGCAGTTCTCCAGAGAGGTCATCCTGGATTGGAATCAATGGCATAGACATTCTTCAGGACCCTCTGGAATGACCCTCTTCCTGCTGCGATCCGATTGGCTGAGAGCCGCGTGTGGAATGCACCGTATGTAAAGCTCTCGGCGGACACAAAGTAACAATTGTTCAAGTCTGCAGAAAAGAGACATGGCCAGAACGTACAGCCATAACTCTCTCTGTCGCTTTCTCTTTTTCGCTTTCATTGTATTCATCATCTACCTTCACTGGGACTTTCTATTTCCCACTGTCTATTTCTTTTCATGTGTGTCTCAAGTCTTTCGTCCTCTTTAACCACATCTTTAAATGATCCCCCATCCCATTTTTTTTTTCTCGTTCTGTACTTTCTCTGAGCTCAGGGACATGATGTCAGTTGCCGGCGTGCAACACCCATGAGATCAGCTCAGGAACACCTTCAGAGTCCAAAACACATAAAAGACATAAACAATAATATCTGACCTTTAATATTTAATCTAGGGCTGTCCATCCGTTAACAAAATCAAAAATCAAAATCCTTAATATGTTAAAATAATTGAAAGCAAATAAATTACTGAAGCACGTGAAATTACGTTATTAACGTAATTTACGTCACGCAGTTACATGATCATAGAAGTTGGGAGTTTATCACATTGAGCATCTATAATGGCACAAGCACCTGTGACCCTGGTAGGCGGAAATTTCTATTCTAACCAATTAACCCAATTTCGCTTCTATGTTTATCATTTAGTTATTTGGTGGCCTTTTGGAGTCTCCAAGTGTCCTTTTTTGGAAAGACACCTGAATTTACCTTGAAAAAAAAGCTGGCAGAAAATACAGTTTTGCATCGCATTGCATCAAAAGCGAATAGAACCGTTTATAATTACTGACGCTGTTTAAACTGGATACAGAATACAGACGCTGTTCAATTTCTGACATACTCCACATCCTTGAGCTACTCCTGACAAAAGGATAAATGGAAGAGTAAATAAACATTCACTTTGACAGTAGGAACTGTCAGCATCAGGAACAAGTTGACGTTTCATTTTAAACGGCGTCCCGGATCGTCACGAATTATGTGTGTGTTCTGAGCATTTGACTGAAGACTGTTTTGTAAACGAGTGTAATGGTGAGTTCGCAAAGAAACGTTTTTTGAAAGATGAAGCAGCCAACTGTTAGGATCATTGCAACCAAGCCCCTAAGTTAAGAAAACCCTAAGTTACAAGAATATGGATACCCTGACTTAGATACTTGACTTAGAACTTAAGGTCATCATTAAGTATTTTCACTTAATTCCTGAAGTGTTCCCTTTATTCTTCCCTTTATTGTTTATTGCATTGCAATAATGTCCTTGGTAAAAATGTCACCCTAAAAAAGGGACTAAAACAGTCATCTGCTGAACTCACACATAGTTGATTATTTGTTAGTTGATAAGGATGAAGTACTGAGGTGCATTTTAGTGATAAGAATTAGGTATTATAAGCAGTAATCAGTAGTGTACACTCACTTTTTCTAGTGTACTAGAAATCTGACCTTCAAGGAAATGCAGAGCAGAAGGTAATACACACATCCGAGCAATGTACAATATACGGCCGGTCTCAGATTCTGACGGCAAGGCCACAGACCGCCCACTGTCCGTTTACTGACCACCTGATGTATATTTTATTCAACACTGGAAAGTCGAAAGTTGTGCTTAAAAAGAACCAGTTTATATTATAAGCATTTCTGATGAAGAACTAATCACTGGATTTACCAAAATATGAGATTCAAGTTCAATTCTTTATTTGAAGTAACCATTATTTGAATAAATTAAAATGTTCTATTTGGTCTACAAATAAATCAACAAACTGTGGTTGGTCAGTTTACAATGCATGTTGGTTAGACAGACTTCTGGACTAAGTGGGCAGTTCTTGGCCAGAATAAACTGCAATCTTGACCAGTCTTTAAGGCGCAAGTCAGATGTGAGTCTAGGTTGTGGACTACTACATTTTACTCTCATCTTTAGATGGTCTGATGTTTAGGCGTATCCTCTTTGCTCCTTATTACTTTACTGTCAATGGGCCAAGTGGTTGACATGCAATTTGGGCCATCATGCGTTTATACATCTGTCTGACATCAGAAAGTTGTAAAAGTTCAGAACAGCTTGCTTTCAATAAACAGTTGTTTTGGAGGAAGTTTTAAGTGTTGAGTTCTGATTCCTCATGATGTGACTCCTTGACACTTTCCCTGCAGCAGAAATCAACTGTAAAGCAAGGTGTAACATTTGATCCCTATCACAGTTTGCCGAAGCAGGAAGTAAGTTTTACCCCAGTAAGTAGAATGCCTCCTGTTCCTCTCCATACTATTGTAGAGTAGCTATAAGGGCAGCACTGTAGCCAAGATAACTGAGTTATCAGGAGCTATTTTGTGTCTGAGGTCATTCATCCCATCCTTAACACACACACACACACACACAGGCCAGTCCGCACTGAGGGAATAAGACCAGAACTCACCTTTCTGGTCACGGCCGGGTCAAGATAACTCTGTAACTTGTGGATGTATGTGTGAGGAGGATTCTTCACCTGGAATCGTTCCTGGAAAAGAGAGATAAAAAGATGTGTTCATGGTTTTACTGATTTTCATGTAAAAGTGTTAGCAATTTCTATGTTAGTTGTGTGCTAGAATTGTAGTTTTATGAGGAATATGGAGTGGGTTTATCCAATTTGTGGGACTTTTTAAGTCACAGAGTGCGAATTACTTTCAGTCTTCACATCACCGAAAAAAGCTTAACAAAGTAGTCTGAACAATTTTATGTTGATAACATTGATAATATGTTAAAGGGATAGTTTTCCCAAAAATTCTGTCATCATTTAATCACCCTTGTGTTTTTCAAAATCACAAGCCTTTCGTTAAGATGTTTTAATGAAGCCTGAGAGATTTCAGTCCCTCACTTGGAAGTCCATTTCATCAAAAGTTCATAAAGACATCATAAAAGTATCCATCTGACTTTAATCTACCTGCTAATTTTGCAATTACCAAACTGTCTAGTGGCTAAAAAAAGTATTCAATTTGTGGGAGAGATTTTCCATTGACTATGGGTTGACAGATTACATATTGTTTTTACACAAACACAAGCACACTCCTCTACATTCTCCTAAGAGAGATTAGTCATCTTTCAGACTAAACTACTAACCCTTCAACTGGCCAATAGTGTGATATTAACATGTCCACACGTCTGGCCGTGTGTACATAATCTTTGTCAGATGTGTTAACCTCATTAAACATATGTTTAATGAAAGTTCAAAATGTTAAAGATAGATCCACAATGAAATAATCTGGTGCATGTTTTATCCACAGGTCATTACAAATCTCACATTTTAAATATCTGCAAGTATGAATATGAATTTCATCAATTTGACTTCTAAATATCTTTACAAAAGAAAGTGCTAAAGAATGGAAGTAATAACAATGTGATTATTATTAATCATGGTAACACTTCATATCAATAGTCCATTTAAGGTATTCTACTAACTTTAAGTAACTTTGCATATGCATGTAAACTACCACTCATTAGAATATAAGTAGACTGTCTGGTTAATATGGGCTAACACTTTATTTGGATGCTCCCCCAACAGACTGTCACACAGTGGTTTGCAGGGTAAGTAGGAACAGGATCCAAGTGCAGCAGTAAAAGGTTTATTAACAAAGATCTCGGGATAACACGGAACAGAACAACCATCCAAAGCAATGATAACAGACAACCAAACTGAACCAAACACAGGGCTTAAATACACAGGGACTAGTCAAGGTAACGAGACACAGCTGAGAAGACTAACGAGTTAACTGAGGAACAGGTGACAGGAATGAATCAATGAGACACACTGGGAAGCTGGGGGTATGTTTACACGACAGCGATATGCTTAAAACTGAGACATTTTTCCTTTGAGTTATCCACGTACAGACGACACCATTATCAAAACGATTCCCATTCACGCGGATCTGCGAAAAAGACTAAAAACCCTGTATTCTGCTGCCAGACCATTAGATGACGATGAAACACTATAGACTGAACACGGAATACGCATGTGCATGATGTCATCGTTTTTACAGATTCACGTTTTTATTGTTTACAAGGAGACCGTTTTCAAAAGTTTGCATTTTCAGCCACCAAAAATGCTGTTGTCATGTAAATCAACGGCCAAAACGCATAAACAGTTTTATGTTTTTAGTTGAAACAAATGTTGTCAAATTAAATCTAAACTAAAATCAAAAATCAAACTAAATCAAATTAACGGGCACACAGGCAAACATAAACAGAACACAATGAAAAATAATTACAAAACTTGACAGACATTCTATAGTACTGACTATAAGTAACTTTGACATGTCAACTTATTCTACAAACCTGAACTCTAACACCTAATCCTAATCTAACAGTCTACTAATACTCTAATGAGAGTTAGTTGACATACAGTTGCAAATGAATGAGATTTAGTTGCAAAGTTACTAATAGTTAGTAGAATGTTCAAAAGTGGACTATCGAAATAAAGCGTAACCGGTAACACTTTAACTAATGTTAACTGATGAACCTTATTGTAATGTATTACTAACCATAAGCAATACATTTGTTACTGTATTTGTTAATCTTTGTTAACATTAGTTAATACAAATACAGCTGTTCATTGTTTGTTCATGTTAGTTCACAGTGCATTAACTTATGTTAACAAATACAACTTTTGATTTTAATAATGTATTAGTAAATGTTGAAATTAGCATTAACAAAGATTAATAACTGCTGTAGAAGTGCAGTTAATTATTAGTTAGTGTCAACTAATGTAGTTAATGTTAACTACTGAAACCTAATAGTAAAGTGTTACTGCGTAACCTTAATCATTTATGTATAATACTTACTCAAGCTAATAATTTTGTTATATTCTAAATCAAATGTGTATACAATTCTCTCACTCATTTGGATGTTGTCCTTGGCAACAGCCAATCAACAGCAGTGCATAACAGGAAAGAGGAAGAGACCTAGTTCTGCTCAAAACAACACAAGGCCCCTGCACACACACACACACACACACACACACACACAACACATCAGCCACAGATATCACATTGACATTTAATATGTGGCCGGTGTGTGAGTGTTTGTGTGGATCATTTATACTCTACGTTATGTGGATAAAATGTCCCCACAAAGATGGCAATATTCAAAAGCCTTGTCCTTGTGGGGAATATTTTTGGTCCCCATTAGGAAAACAGCTAAGCAATCATACAGAATGTTTTTTTTTTTTTTTACGTTATTAATAGTAAATTGGTTAACAAGGCAGTGTCCACTGATAGATTATCAGTGGGGTCACATGATGGCCAGTACTAGAATTCACATTGAGCATCTATAATGGCACAAGCACCTGTGACCCTGGTAGGCGGAAATTTCTATTCTAACCTATTAACCCGATTTCGCTTCTGTTTATCATTTAGTTATTTGGTGTCCTTTTGGAGTCTCCAAGTGTCCTTTTTTGGAAAGACACCTGAATTTACCTTGAAAAAAGCTGGCAGAAAATACAGTTTTGCATCGCATTGCATCAAAAGCGAATAGAACCGATTATAATTACTGACGCTGTTTAAACTGGATACAGAATACAGACGCTGTTCAATTTCTGACATACTCCACATCCTTGAGCTACTCCTGACAAAAGGATAAATGGAAGAGTAAATAAACATTCACTTTGACAGTAGGATGCCAGCATCAGGAACAAGTTGACGTTTCATTTTAAACACAATCATTGTCAATATCACTGGTTGGATGGGATGGACACAGTATAAGATGAGTATTAACGATGAGTATAAAAAAAAACAACAACAACAGCAGCCAGACAAGCTGTGCTGTCTTCATGAGGACAAGATAAAGACCATATGTTATGTCTGCAGGGACACAAGGTCACCTAATGGACAAACAATGACTCACTGTAGTACAGATTGCCCACACTTGTCTCACTGAAATGCATGGTAAAATCTAAAATACATGACTGGGACCCGTGTAAATGCCATGGAATTGTTTCCATGGCAAACAATGTCACCAGAGTGTAGCACCAAGGTAAAGTTCACCGATAATTGAACATTCTTTCATCATTTAATCGTGTTGTTCCAAATCTGTATATGGGCACCATCTTGCACCCAGCGCAATTGACTTTGTACACCGACGCATGTATCATTCCTATTTTGCACTCGACGCACAGTGGACTTTTCCCTCGAAAACTTGCGCTCCCGGGGGCGGTTCAGCGAAAAGAGGAGGCGTGTTCCGGCGCAAACGTTCCCTGGTGCTATTTTGCAGTTTCAGAAAACAATTCCACCACAGACCAGGAAAAACCAAGTCAGTGGCGCGTTATTCAGATGCTATTTTAAGGGCCCATGCTTGGCCTTAATGTATCGTGTGCACAACGCGCATACAATTCTCTTATTTACACAGACGCAGCAGTTCCCATTTTTGCAAACCATACATAATTACAAGGAAAAATATTACCACACGAGGGAAATCATTGTGGTGTCCATGAAGATGTGAAAATCTAGCTTACACGTTTACCCAAATTATTATACGCCTGTTTAACCGAAGCTAATTTGGGTGAGTTTCTCCCCATACAATGTCACTTCTCTGTCTTTTACAGCGCTGACGAGAACGTCGGTCTCGTCGGCTGTGATCCGCTCATGGCGTGTGTCTGGCAAATCCGCCATCACAATAGCAAACAGACATGGAACAAGCGCGCCTACTTTTAAAGGGAATGTGAGATGACGCTCTGATTGGTTTATTTCACGTTACGCCCAAACCACACCTATGAGTAATGTAGCTACTTCAGACCAACCCTTTTTAGATTTGCGTCGGGTGCAGGAGTAATTTATCCCGCGGGTATAATAGCAACAGCGCCCGAGATCCGCCCACAAAGTTACTTGCATTTTGCGTTTGATACTTGCGTTTCAGATCGTTAAAATAGGGCCCTATACGTTTATTTTTCCTTCTGTGTACAAAAGAAGATATTTTGAAAAAATTGTCTGATGTTTTAGACCCCAATGACTATTATTAGATTGACTGAGAATGGAGGAGGTAAGAGAAAGAAAGAATGTACTGGCTGACCTGATCACAAATGAGTTCCCATTTCTTCTCATTGTCGTACTGCCGTAGTAATCTTGCTTTGTCTGGAGGCAAGTTCATTGAGTTCTGCATAAAGACACAAACAGGGACTAAAGTTAGTTGAAGTCCAGTAACTTCCACTGCTATCAGACAAACAAGACTGTTTATATATTTTTCCTGGAAAAAAGAGACAAAAAATACTGATTAAGACATGATTTATAGCAATGCACATCTAACAGACACAACACTTAAAAAGTGAAGTGCTTTTCACGCAATGCAGTTTTAAAAATGGGCTGAAGTTAAAGAATATGTGTTTATCTGACCCTTACAAATAAATTCACCCCATTCATAACAAACTCACTTCATGGCTCTGTGTCTGTGTTATAAAAAAAGACTGTGTGTAAAATGTGCTGGTTCAGCAGAAGAGGAGACACATGGCTTTATGTCTGCGCCAGCATCTTCCTCTGCAGACAGCGAGAGATACTCAACTGAAAAAGTGCCATTACTGCAGAAAGAAAAAGTGATCAGTGGCTGGATTCATTAAAATCGTCTTAAGAAAAAATAATATTCATAGAATAAAATGAAGTGAATGATCATAAACAACAAAACAACAAATTCAATATTGACTAATCTTAATGATAAATTTGTCTATTAACTTTTTTTTAAGTATCAAGCCTCTGGATCGTTCAAATGTAAAGGCTGTGAGACGTGTTAGTTTAACAACATTGGACACTGGAATCCATTTGGTTAATGTGACATGGAGGAAAATAAAATAAATGAAGAAACTTCAATGGACAAGAGCTGGAGGTTCTCATTGAGGAAATTATTGCAACGAAGAGAGTTCTCCTTGGGAGGCTTGATAATTACAGTGTGTCATGGTGGAAAGTAGGAGATGTGCACATAGGAAGTGGCACGGGTGTTTCAGCAGCGACTAGATTATATAAGTACAATATTGTAGTAGATATAGATATGTTGCATTTTTATACATTTTTCACGTATTACCATTGAGAATTTAAGACAAGTTGGTGGTTATCCTAACTTCAAGAAGTTGTTTATGATATTTCTTAGAACATTCTTTTCAAGAATTTGAATTCAAGAATTTCCCTCTTGAGATTTATTTTAAGAAAAACATAAATGCATAATAGTTTAAACTTTTTTTTTATCAAGTTTAACCCTTGTGCCTCATTAAAAAAATTACACATAGGTCCACAGAGGACAAAAATGTCCATGCCAAAAAACTGTCATAAAAATTTGAAGCTTGGGAGGCATGGGAGCACAGACTTAAGTTTGGTATCATTTTAACCCTTGGCAGATTCTTGCTGAAGTAAAAAAAAAAATGAATAAGTAAATCCAAAAAAAAGTTATATAGGTTTAAGTTTATGAAAATTATTTATGAACATTATTTTATAAAAAATATATATTTTATAAAACAAATTGAACTCTAAAACAGCTAGAAAATCAAAGCCATAAATATAAATAAGTTGTGTTCCAAATTTGAGGTTGATATCTCAAAAAATGAGCTTTCGGTAAGATTTTGTTTGGGCGCAGTAACAGATTTTCCCCATTGGTTGCCAGCAAAACTCCACTGGTGCACACAGTGATTGGATTTTAGATTTGCAGTTGAGTTTTTCCTCTCTCAATATTACAAGCACACACATGTACACACATTTTTTTTTTTTATAACACATATACCAACCACACTCTGACATCCATACCAACACACCCACACAAATATCGTGGCATAATTTATCCAATTGGCTCTATAATATGCCGAAGCAGAAAATAGGAATAAAGCGAGTGTTTGCTTTATAGACCAAACCTGAAAAAATCGCATCATCTGGTAAAAAAACTGTAAAAATTTAAATTTTGAAGCCTTGCCAACAGAATGAAAGCCTCTTATCAAAGATTGCATCATTTTATAGTTAAATGGCCCTGGGATAAAAAAAATCATTTTTAATGGGTTTCAATGGGGCCATTTTTGTCCAAAATGCACTGAGAGGGATTATTTTGTGTACCTAGTGCAAAAAAATATGTTTTTTTAAGGAAATGGCAGTGAAATAGTAAAATTCCAATAAAAATACACACCTGTGCCAAATTTTATGCAGTTAGCATTAACACAGGCAAAGTGATTAAAAAAAAAACTGAAAAGGCCAAAAATGTCCCTAAGGAGGTACAAGGGTTAAAAAGAAAATAGCAGTAAGAACCACAATAACAAAAAAAAAATTTAAATGTCGGTTGTTACGCAATGGTAGATGCTTCTGAAGCCACAAGTCACATTGATTTAATATCATTTTGTTTTGTTAATATCATATCATATTGTGTTTAATTACCAAATTCCTGGTGAAGAACTACACTACCCATTATACTGAAGAGATATAAACCAATAAGAGAGTTACCACAAATAAATGAGAATAATGTTAACAGTGGCCGCCCAATCCCATGACTTCTAATGTACGTATTTGTATATGTTTGAATAATTTGCAAAAAAACTTATATACTGCTTTAAGTATATATATTTATACTGCTTTTAAGTCCCCCAGGCTTTTAAATGTTGTTTATATGTCTATATGGTGTTTTATATATGCTTTAAGACAAACCATGTGCAAATTCATAAGTCAACACCATTGCTGAGTATTTTCTCCTGCTGTGAACCAAAAACACGGTTAGAAATCGCTGGTGTTTCTGATGTCACAAACTACCTTGTAACCAATCAGATCAACGTGTGATCGTCAACGAGTGGATCTCTGAGCTGGAGTGAGTGAGTGGAGGTGGGGCTCATTCGTGTATTCATAGAACCGCAAATATTAATGAGGCAAGGGTGTAGCATTACATTCAAGCTATTTTAAGGCATGAAGATTTTTTTTCAACAAAAAAACTTAAAGGACAAGTTCGGTATTTTACACTTAAAGCCCTGTTTTAAGATCGTTTCTGATGAAATAGAACGGTTAAGATTGAAATTTGGACAAATGCTGCTGTCCGGAGAATTTTAGGTTTCTGTGGTAGCACCCCCCCACCTCCACAATGGTTTCATAGGGGCACTGGAACAATATCATTCATAAAACGCATTAAACTTTAGTTTACAAAGACGTGAAACTCACCGAGTGGTCTGGGGTGTTCACTGATAAGCTCACACAAAAATCGCTGCAAAAGATGCTTTCCAACAGGTGTTTTACCATTCGTTGTAAAACTGTGGACCTATTTTCCAAACACCTCACACCCGTACATTCTTCCGTTGAGAGCTTGAATAGTGTAGCCTACGATACCGCGACTGCATAAGACTACAGAAAGAATACAAACAACCCCATTTCCATTCCTGGCGGCGGAGTAATACTGTACCTCACAGAACATCCAATACAAGTCAATGGAGTTGGACAAAAACTACGATAAAACCTGTTGGAAAGCATCTTTTGCAGCGATTTTTGTGTGAGCATATCAGTGAACACCCCAGACCACTCGGTGAGTTTCACGTCTTTGTAAACTAAAGTTTAATGCATTTTATGAATGATTGTTCCAGTGCCCCTATGAAACCATTGTGGAGGTGGGGGGGGGGGGTGCTACCACAGAAACCTAAAATTCTCGGGCCAGCAGCATTTGTCCAAATTTCAATCTAAACCGTTCTATTTCATCAGAAACTATCTTAAAACAGGGCTTTAAGTTTAAAATACCAAACTTGTCCTTTAAATATGTAATTTTGGTGATCAAAGATGAGTTTTAAGGGATACAATTATTGACAGGGGGACTTTAAATACATAGTCAGTTGTATATATATATAAAAAAATGTAAACTAGCATTGCTGATTCAACAACGTCAATGAGGTGAGTTCACTCAAAGTTGGCATGAAATGAAAGGTCACCCTATTTTATCACATCTATTTTCTAAATGCGTGTTATTGATCTTATTGTGAACAACATATGCAGTACTTCTTCAATAATTTGAATCCGCTTAAACCCGCCTCTCCAAGCTCAAATTCGTCTGCCTCCATTTTTGAGTGCAATACCCACATCTCAAAAATACAGTCAACAACTGATGGATGAAACCAAATCCCTGTTTTGCATTTTCTCTTTTTAGGTAATCGTATTTAATTCGGAATCGTTATAATTGGATATACAGCACAATTGGTTTTGTTGATGGTGTATTACTGTTTTTTTTTTTTTTTCATTTTTTGATCTCTATTAAAATGAAAGGGGTATATAGTTCCAGAACCAAGCGCTTTAAAAAGTGGATGGTGCCTATAATCATATCCAAGATCATCCAAAATAATTTTCACTACAACAGTTTTACTAATAAGCTGTTAGCTTTGTATTTTTCAATAGCAAATAACTTTGTGCTGGACTGTATTCCCTGTGTGGAGATGTTTATTCTCAAACATATGAACCATCTGCACATGTGTGTGCTCCGACTCCAAACATGTGCTGAGATCAGACCTCCACCTCTTACACAAGCGCTGTCCTTTACGTCTGCCCTACTTTCACACATCTGCTGCATGGAACTCCCCCAAAACAATGCAGTCACCAGATCCCCATCCGTACCCCACCCTTCAGAGCAAACTGTACACCACCCACCCGAACACAAACAGATGATTCCCTCTCCAGCTGTGTGCTGATGGGAAAACTAATCCAGCGCTGTTAAATTGCATATTAATTTGGAAAAACCTATGGTACAGGAGCCACACTATTTATCTGTGAGTATAGTCTTGCGCTGCTCTAGTTGTTTTTCTCTGTGGATTCCCAAAGCAGTGCTACTCACGCAGGAAGCCACTTTAAAGCGGACGGCTGTGTTGTGTTTTCCAGCCTCAACACAGCAGTTGTTGGCCAGAGGAAAACCCAACACTTAAAATGTGATCTTTAGACACAAAGGCAATCCGTCATAATGACTTTGAACATTTTTCTCAATCGAACTTCTTTAACTCTATCCCCACCAATGATCAAATTTTCCATAATTTATGACACAACGCTTCCCCGCCATTGACGGAATTTTCAGGGAGTCCATGTTTTCACTGTTATACTGTAGGGGGCACTATTACGCATCTTCTGAACAACGTTCACACAACTCTGAATAAAATTCAATGACGTTAAGGCTGTAATGTGATTGGTTACCAAGGCACACGTGATCCAAGTTACACGTGATCCAAGTTAGCCGTTACGCTTTCTCCAATGGTAGAGTCAGGAAAGAGTACAGAATCTCTGAATCAAAACACAGACGAAGAAGAAGCAGAAACAACAAGGAAGCTATAGAGGCATTGCTTATGCACATGTAAAATAATGCAATCCTCAAACAATAAACAGCATAAAAATCAAAACTGCCTAACGTTACCGGATAAAATGTCACCCCAGGACTAGGACTGTGAAGATTTGAGGGTGTTGATGGAAGTGATTTATTCCATCTATGTTTTGATCATCGGTCTGAATCCGATCATTGACAAAAACAAGATTTTCTCAGCTTTTTGATCAAAATGTTACTTTATGAAACTTACCCACATTTAAGTATGGATAAAAAAGAAATAAGAATGTGCAAAGCTAGAATAAAATATTTAGATATTCATACAACAAAGTATTCTGGGGGCCTTTTTTTATGCTGGTGGTGGCTGGCAACTTTATGAAAAACATTGGTGGAGAAAGAGCTAATATGAATGCCTTCTGTACTAGTACTAAACCAAGTTCAGTTTACTTAAAGAAACATTGGAAACTGATTTCACAAGTCTCCATAGCTTAAAATGGAAGATTAATTCCATGCTGAGAACAACAGTATTTAGTAATAAAATATAATAACGTTAATTAAATTGAATTAATACAGTAATCTTACTATTAAATGTGTAACATTAGTAAACATTCTAGAGTATATTAACTACAATTTATATATTAAAGTGATATTTCAAATTAGCATCTGGTTATGCTTTTTTGGGTGGTAAATAATGGAACAAATACCAGTAAAATGACTAGCGCAAACCTTAGTAAATCACTTTGCATGATTCAATTAAATACTTTCCTCACAAAAATGTTGTGTCTGAAAGGGAAACACCAACAAATGCATATGCAATAAGGTCAGCTGCAAAAATAACTCTGTCCATGCCTTTTCAGTGCTAATTTTTCACTGCGTGTCTTTAGTAAATCCTGAGAGTAGTGTTTTAACACCAAAAGAGGGTTTGTGTTGGCACAAGCTGTTAGTAAATCTGGCCCTTAGTCTGAACCAAGCAAAAAAGAGCAAAAGCTTTTCTGATAACACAGTGGATGGAAACTGTTGCTAGGGCTGGGACGGTTACCGCATTACCGCAATACCGCGGTCACGTGACTCCGACCGCGGGTCTGAACTCGTCACCGTCATCACCGCAAAAAAAAAAAAAAAAAACTTGGCCTGCACATATGTGCACGTTGTGTCTAATGACATGGATTCATTGATTCTTATGACATTGATTATGTCTAATGTTATTGTGGCTTACATGGATTCAAGGTTTTCTAAACAAAACTTATCATCAAAAGATGGAGCAAATCCGACCTTTCGCGAGTTGAGGAGCGTAATGTTCCATGACGCATAATAACATTTCATTCGTATTAGAGATGCGCGGATGGGCTATTATTATTTCATCCGCATCATAAAACTCATCATCTGTCCGCCATCCACCCGCACCAACGTTTTTTGATCAATTTTCGAAACCGCATCCGCGGCGCTGACTGTTTTAAGGTCTATGAGCAATGCTGTCGCGAGGCAAAAAGCTCTTGGCTGTTCTAGAAAGAACACTGATCCAATGCAGCAAAGATATTTAAAGGCTAAAGTCCCTAGTATATTGGCTATGTTGTAGCCTATCCCCAGACTATCAGCAGTGAACTCTGTCTCCGATCGGCGCCCAGGGATACATATGAATAAGTAAATAGCCTATAACGCACATCGGCAAACCTGACCCTACCTGACTAGGCTACTGTAGACTAAAATGTTATCATTTCGTTTTGAATTTTGTTTAAAAGTAGACATTTAGGCCCAGCCTACGCCGAGTTTCGGTTCATTTATGAGACGAGCTCCAGTTCACGCGCAAGAGATCGCACCCGCGCTTCCACGTCCTCCTGATTATACGTCTGCTATTTGTTTCTTATTTCTAAATTCCAGGCAATTAGTTAATGAAACGGTGATTAAAATTAAGGTACAATTTATACAAAACGAAATTTAATTTAAAGAAAGGCTTTCTACAAAACAAAACTTAATAAAGTGGTCAAAATCATGTCTGACCCATCTTATGATCCTATCTTACTCATGCTGTTCACTTTTCATATAATCGACATAGATTAAATAAAAAATAACATTATATTATGTACACATAAATATGGAGTATAATATTTGTAATTAAGACATGTTGCAATAGGTGTTCTTTCATTTCCAATGTGAACATAATGTATTCTCCTGAAAATGATGAATTCAATGCGAATGTATCTGAGAATATTCTTAAATAAGGAAATCTATTCAGTGATTGGTTCATGCCAAATTACTACTTGATGAAAATTTGACTATTTCAAATTGTCCTTGTTTTTTTTCGGATGTAGGTCACAATATTTAACAAAGTCTGTCTAGCAAAAACGACTATTTAAAGCGGTTTACCGCGGGAAAATCTTGCTTTTCAACCGCGGTTAGAAAAAATCCATACCGCCCCAGCCCTAACTGTTGCTAAGGGAGATTTGGTATTTTAAATATATACTTTTAAGATTTGCAGTTGCAGTTAAGATGTGCAATTAAGCGCAATTATTTCTCACAAGGGGATACATGCAATGTTACTTTATATTTAAACGGAAGAGATCTTCCCCTTATCTCCACCTGAACAGCAAAACAACATTTCTGGTTCTGTGCGTGTGGACTTGTTGATGAAATTTGTGTAATATGATATTGCCGTGACAACAGAGAAACCTAAATGTAATCTGCAAGACCAGATGTCTGACAAATGAAATAACGGACCGATATTTGATGGGCAAAGCCATATGCTGAACAAATACATATGATCAGTCAAGCCAGTTCATGCCAAGTTCAAGTTTTAGATACAAAACAACAAGCCCAACCCACACAAGAGTAACACCTAGATCTATCTTTAATGTTTTAGAGACACAATGTAAGATTCTCTAGGATTCTTAGTCCAGACAGGCAAGATTATTTGTTATATTTGATATGGTTAATTAAATTTCCAAATGTAGAAGCCTCTAAGGTCTACAGATGGATAATTAGAGAAGTAGAGCCAGGCAGAGATAGTCTCAGACAGACCGCCCACAGTCCGCTCACTGACCGTCTGATGCATATTACACACTAAAACAAGAGCTGTGCTCAAACCACCTTTAAAGCACACTATGCAAGAATTTTACCTTAATATAACAGCTTCAAAGTCATTTCGGTGGTAAACAAACTCAAATTAGGGCGAATCATCCTGGTAGTAAAGCTTGGGGGGGGACGCCGCTGGAAAAACCAGCAATGCAAGTTTGAGAGGAGCGCCCTCGACAAATATCGCGAGAATCACGAAATGCTTTACGGCAACGACGTCACACACATCAACAACAACATGAAGCACGAAGACACTTGCGTGCATTTCAGACGTGATACTCGAGTCGAAGATGGAAAAAGTAAAGAAAACGAGATCGGAAGAGACTAGGAAAAGGAAAAGAGAATCTGACCGCGTGAGGAACCGGACAAGAGTCCCACTCGGTCGGCATTTTATTCGTTGGCGCGAGCTAAAAAGCAGCACTGGATGTATCAGCATCTTGTTGATGGACTAGTAAGTAAATATCTTATTTGTAAACTGGTTTGCGTTCTATATTGTATGTTGTTGCGCTTGCTTGTAGTATGTCATTTTTACGATGCTGTTCATTCATCCATTGTTGATTATCATGAGAACAGTTCGTCAATATCTCACATAATTATCAGGACACAAATAAGCCTAGAGGTTGTAAATAGTGTAAACGAGGACAATTTGCAAACTATTATGATAAATTGCAATAATCATGTCTAATGACATCATAAAGGCGAATGTTATGAAATAATGTGATGTACATTTAACTTTATTGATGTCATCTGGCATTTTGTAATGTTTACATTACAATCAAAAAACACAAATGAAATTATACAGTCGTCCTAGACTATAGGCTATTTACTTGTGATTTAGCAGCAATCATGTGAAAACGTTATAAGCCATCAAACGTGGTAGGCTACTTTATTATTATAAAGTAGTCTAACACTTGACATATAGTTATTATTATCCTTTTATCATCATCAGTAGTTCAGTAGACTATGCAGTATGCAGTAGCCTAATATTTGTATGAAATCGTGAAACATTACCTGGTCAATATCTTCGGAGTCTATCTGTGCCTGTTGCATGCCCGACGCTTCTATCCTACCGAACAGGTACCAGTGTGGGGGGTAGTGTGGGGGGTGGGGTGGGGGTATTTACGACAGTGCAAGTATTCCACAGCGACTCTAGGGGTCGCTGTTTGACAAAAACGGAATTCCTGCATAGTGTGCCTTTAACTGTTGTCTGTACAATCATTTGGATTAACTAGTGCACCATTACTAGAAGAATTAGAACTACTCATTTTGCTCAACGGTCTATCATCTCAGTATCATTGATTTTAAAATAATTTGTCCCTAAAAATCGCATAAAAATAAGGTTGGTTATAGACAGTCTTGACCAAAATAAGTCGCAATGTAGACCAGACTTTATTTGGTCATATGAGTGCTGGGTAAAATTGTATGTATGCATTGTTAGTTTGTCTTTTTAGATTGTTTTATGTGAAACTTTTGGTGCTGCCATATATATACAGGTCCTTCTCAAAAAATTAGCATATTGTGATAAAGTTAATTATTTTCCATAATGTAATGATAAAAATTAAACTTTCATATATTTTAGATTCATTGCACACCAACTGAAATATTTCAGGTCTTTTATTGTTTTAATACTGATGATTTTGGCATACAGCTCATGAAAACCCAAATTTCCTGTCTCAAAAAATGAGCATATCATGAAAAGGGTCTCTAAACAAGCTATTAACCTAATCATCTGAATCAACTAATTAATTCTAAACACCTGCAAAAGATTCCTGAGGCTTTTAAAAACTCCCAGCCTGTTTCATTACTCAAAACCGCAATCATGGGTAAGACTGCCGACCTGACTGCTGTCCAGAAGGCCATCATTGACATCCTCAAGCAAGAGGGTAAGACAGAAAGAAATTTCTGAACAAATAGGCTGTTCCCAGAGTGCTGTATCAAGGCACCTCAGTGGGAAGTCTGTGGGAAGGAAAAAGTGTGGCAAAAAACGCTGCACAACGAGAAGAGGTGACCGGACCCTGAGGAAGATTGTGGAGAAGGACCGATTCCAGACCTTGGGGGACCTGCGGAAGCAGTGGACTGAGTCTGGAGTAGAAACATCCAGAGCCACCGTGCACAGGCGTGTGCAGGAAATGGGCTACAGGTGCCGCATTCCCCAGGTCAAGCCACTTTTGAACCAGAAACAGCGGCAGAAGCGCCTGACCTGGGCTACAGAGAAGCAGCACTGGACTGTTGCTCAGTTTTGCATGTCATTCAGAAATCAAGGTGCCAGAGTCTGGAGGAAGACTGGGGAGAAGGAAATGCCAAAATGCCTGAAGTCCAGTGTCAAGTACCCACAGTCAGTGATGGTCTGGGGTGCCATGTCAGCTGCTGGTGTTGGTCCACTGTGTTTTATCAAGGGCAGGGTCAATGCAGCTAGCTATCAGGAGATTTTGGAGCACTTCATGCTTCCATCTGCTGAAACGCTTTATGGAGATGAAGATTTCATTTTTCAGCACGACCTGGCACCTGCTCACAGTGCCAAAACCACTGGTAAATGGTTTACTGACCATGGTATTACTGTGCTCAATTGGCCTGCCAACTCTCCTGACCTGAACCCCATAGAGAATCTGTGGGATATTGTGAAGAGAAAGTTGAGAGACGCAAGACCCAACACTCTGGGTGAGCTTAAGGCCGCTATCGAAGCATCCTGGGCCTCCATAACACCTCAGCAGTGCCACAGGCTGATTGCCTCCATGCCACGCTGCATTGAAGCAGTCATTTCTGCAAAAGGATTCCCGACCAAGTATTGACTATTGAGTGCATAACTGAACATAATTATTTGAAGGTTGACTTTTTTTTTTTGTATTAAAAACACTTCTTTTATTGGTCGGATGAAATATGCAAATTTTTTGAGACAGGAATTTTGGGTTTTCATGAGCTGTATGCCAAAATCATCAGTATTAAAACAATAAAAGACCTGAAATATTTCAGTTGGTGTGCAATGAATCTAAAATATATGAAAGTTTAATTTTTATCATTACATTATGGAAAATAATGAACTTTATCACAATATGCAAATTTTTTGAGAAGGACCTGTATATATATATATGCATTTACCACCAAAGAATATGGCTCTAAGATGGAAAATCCACTCATTTCAAGAAAGAAGTTTCCAGGAACAACTGCTTGGTTAGGACACTGATCTTCTTCTCAGTTTGACCCTGACAGCAGAGTTCAGGCAGTACTTTGATCACCTGTGTTTGAATGGCTCCTCTGGGTTGATCTTAAACATCCTGACCGCTCGAAAAACCCAAATAAGCACCTACACATCCACCCCGCCCTGACCCAAACACCCACTAAACACAGCTCTCTTAAAACTGCCACAGCATGAGCATGGAGAAAAGAGGGTGATATCATCATCATCATCACTTCATGGTTCTCTTAATGGTCTGTAAAACATGCTCTAAAAGACTTGAGCAGAATGAAAAAAGTTCAAATGAATTAATGTACTATGCAACTGTAGACAATGTGTAATTTTGCTATGCAGTTTATACCATGGTAGATATCTGTGCAGCTATCAGTGGGCAGGACTGGCATAAAGAAATGCATAAAGTCCCCAAACATACTGTAAAAAAACAGCCCCTCCCATCTCGTTATCTGTTTAGTGATTAACGTTCTTCACCTGGGTTGTCTCGTTAGTCTCCTGTGTTTGGTTCCTATATAGTCTCCTTTGTGTTTGCAGTCCAGTGCTGGTTCGTTGTACATGTTACGTGTCTTCATGTTCCTCCCGTGATGTCTAAGCCCTGAAGTTTGTACCTACCCTGTTTGTTTTGTTATTAAATCACTCTGCATCTGAATCCACGTCTCTTGTCTACCATTCCGTGACACAGTACCAATAGTGTAGGGGTAAGGTGCATGGGAAAAGTTTTGAATTCGATTGAGTTCGAATCCTCCTCTAGCCAAACTCTCTCTACTCCCTTTTCCCATAGCTGTTTATGGTTGCTGATCTACACCACAACTTCCGTATTAATACAAAATTCAGCTGATGTTTTTTTTTTTTTTACTTCAAAATCAAACTTTTCTTTATATAATAATAATTTTTATTAAGTTTGTAGCTTTTTGTTTTGTACTCTTGTTCCACAATGTGAAGCTGTCTGATGTATGCCTTAATTTGTCATGAATTATCATATCTTTTGGTTTGTACCCATCAGGTTACAAATATAGAGAAGATAATTAAATGAGATGAAGAACCTGTCATTTGTAAAGTATTTGACTTGCTAGAAAGAACCACACATTTTTTTTTGTTTTTTTCCTGAAGATGACTGACTCTCTAGCTTGTCATTATATGAGTCATAATAGGATAGACAAAAAGGATAAATAAGCCTTATAGCACAGTATGAAGTTCTCTAAATAAGAATTACTGCTATTCTTAATCCCAGTTTAGACCTGATCTCTGGTCTATTTGTAGTACACTAATGAATCACGATTTTACTGGTCCATGTACAAACAAAGTGTTACAATCACCAAACCTTGCATATCAGAGGGTTGTTTCAAAATTATGATACACATTATTGGATATTATGAAATCTATCTCATAACAGGATGATGTTTAAAATTACTGTACCATAAACTGTACTTTATAACACTGTCATAAATCATGCTTCATTCATTGTTGAATCTTTATAAATGTATTTGTAAGCTTAAATTTGGAAAGCCTGAATGCTAAATACAAATTATCAACAAATGCAGAACTTAACTTTACTGTACTTCATAATTTCTGTTCCATGTCTTTTAATTGTCCAATAATGGACCACTAAATAAAGTTTGGCAACCACAAATTGTCTGTTTCACCCTTTAAAACCTCATAAACAATGTTGTCTTTAAAAGTGTGCTTTCTTTAAAATAAATGCCACTACACTTGATATACTATTATCTAAAGCCATTGGACATGTCTGGGAAGGGAGTACTAATAAAAATCTGGTCCGGTAGTTCAAGCAGGCATATATGTTTTCCAGTGGGAAAGCAGTGGTTTGATGAATGAATGAAGTTAGTGTGTGTACCTGGTAAACCTTATGTTGTGAGGGCCAAATGTCCCCACAATGATAGTAATACCAGTAATTTTTGTCCTTGTGGAGACATTTTTTTTTTTTTTTTTTTTGAAAATGTAAAAATGCAGAATGTTTTCTGTGATGGGTAGGGTTAGCGTTAGGGGATAAAATGTACAGTTTGTACAGTCTAAAATCATGTCGGAATAACCCCATAAAAAAAACAACTTGTGTGTGTGAACATGTGTCATCTATGTGTCAACAGTAGTTTAAATTTCCCTTTCTTGTATCAGATTTGGATTTGTCAACCATAAAGTGGATTCGAAGAGTTTCTTATCCCAGCATTATAAAGAGGAAGAGAGCAGTTCTCTGAGACAGACTCAAATATCTCTGCTCTTTCCTCTCAGTAAAGCATGTGATCACTCCTTCTCATATTTTCCTGTGTCTGGTGACATCCAGACTTTCTCTTCCACTAGACCAAATACCCCATGAGTCTGGGCTGCAGACTAAAAGTGACAGAAAATAGTGTAAGAAATAAATCTGTCTTCACAGTATAGCTTGCACTTATGCTGTACATGAATTAATAATAAATAAAATAATAATAAAAAAAACATTTAAAAGCATACAAAAATGGGAAAAGCTGTCCAAAAAGTTCCAATGTGTCTACAGGTTTATATCAATCTAGCAAATACAACAACGACAAAATCCAAAAGCAAATGCTAAAATATAATTAGGAATTAATGACTAAATGAGACAATTAAAAGTCCTTGATAAGTGTCAATCTGTCTGGATTATTAAAAAAAAAAAGCTCATTTATAATGAGCTGTTTTGTCAGGGTTTTTTTTTTGGAAGAAATATGTCAGTGCATCAAGGATTTGTCGCAGAAAGTTGCCGTCTGGTACGAAAGAGCTTCAGCTCTTTACAGGCTTAAATAAATGATATCCCTACTTACAGATTAATGGCTGACGGCAAAGAACTGCTCATTCCTGCATAAACACTTGATTGTTTCTCATTTATGTTTTTGAATGTTTCAGTCTACACAAACTAGTCAACACTGTGTATCAGTAACATCTGTAGGAAGAGCTCAGAATCTGTCAGCAGGGAAGTCAGCGATTGAAAACAGTAAGACCTCTCATTGTAAATTCTCTCCCTCTTTGTCTTTCTGTCTGTCCCCCACCCAATGGCTCCTCGAGTCACAGGTTTAGCCAGGTGGCGAGTGTCATCCCCTAATTAGCGCAACATGTTTCCGTAATCCGGACGATTCTGCGAGGCTACGCAGGTGTCCTCCGTCTGCTAGCGGATTAGTAGTGTAATCTCAGCCCCCCCACTGGCCACTGCACCCCAAACACAGACCCCTGAAATCTACAGTAGCTTACAACTACTCAGTACTGCACTCTAGTTTTGCCAATTATTTCCAAGCATGCTCGTTTCATGACCTTATGATCAAGTTGTATGTGAGGGGTTTACAGATATCATCTTGAACATGGAGATTTAGCATTTTTAACACTATATGAAGCCTACTGTATCATATTTGAAACACAAAGGACTCTAATGACTCTAAGTTAATTGCTAAGTTTGGGAATAAAATCAAGGCGTTTTTTTTTTCCTCCTTGAGTATTAGCTCCATATTTTCACTATATCATACTATATGAGCCATAAAAATATGATACTAAAAAAAAAACATTGAAAACTTATTTCATAACTGTTTCGTTTAAAAAAAAAAGTATATTTCCCTGACTATTATTTCATATGACATTATTTACAGGTTTGTATAAATGTCTTAAAATGAATCGTTCACCCAAACATTAAAATGACGTCATAATTTACACCCTCATGTCCTTCCATACCTGAATGACTTTCTTTCTTTTGTGGAACACTAAAGAATACACTTTGAAAAACATTGTGAACCAAACAAAATTGGAGCCCATTGACTTCCATTGTATGGACAAAAATCCCTAATAAAGTTCTCAAATTATCTTCTTTTTTGTTCTACAGAAAAAAGAAAGTCACAAGGACGATCACAAGTCACAAGGACGATGACATCACTGTTTTCTCCAGAGCGGCTGTAAAGATGAACTAAATTAATAACTTTTGTAACAGAAATGAACCATCACTGAACTTACTTAAGCTGGACAATTACGCTATTTTCTTCTAGATCTGCTGTACAGCCGAAACACACTTTGTTGAATTTATTTTCCTGTTATCTCTGTAAAGCTGCTTTGAAACAGTCTGTATTGTAAAAAGCACTATACAAATAAAGGTGACTTGACTTGACAAGGTTTTAGAAGGACACGAGGGTAGAGAGTAAATGATGACAGAATCCCCATTTTAGGGTGAACTATCCCTTCAACTTTTTTTAAGTTCAATCAGTTAGTGGGAGTATATAGGGGAGAAATAGTGGGAGTAATTCAGTAATATGCTATTGCAAATTAAAAAGTGAAAATGCTGAAAATTCTTCCTGAGAAAACTTGGAGTGGTTACTGCGTACAAATAATAAATAATCACATAAAACCTGTCGGTCCTTATTAATATGCATTATGAGAATCTTGTGCTCAGTGTCTACTACCCTATAAGAAGATTACAGACGATTCATTTTAAAACAGAGGCCGATCTGTGATGGGTTATCAGAGTGTAATCCTTTAAATACTGTACAGTTAAGCTGATTTATTCTCTTTTCCACCCAAAACTAAACAACAATGTGGTAGTGAGCAGCCCATTTGTTTCTTTTCAGTTATTCAAGTTAAAGTTATTTTCTTTATTTTCTTAATTATTATTATCACACATCTCTCTGAAATATTTGATTCTGATTGCATTCTGTAGTCGAACTGTATAATAAACTTTTGTCAGACAACCGGTTTCTTATAAATATGTGCTAATTTAATGTACTTTATATCACTAATAGTTATAGTATAGTAGTATCACTAGCATCACTTCAGTGTTTTTAACTGGTGGGTCGTGACACAAAAGTGAACAGTAACTCAGTGTTGTTTGCATTTTCCCCATGATGTGGTCAGAGCTGGAGTTTGACCACCAGCACGTGGAAAATATGACTGTAACAATATTTAGTATATAACAGTACATAATTAATCAAAACCAATTTGATTTATGACAGTTGATAGTAGTTTCTAATGATTTTTTTGTTATTTCGTTGTCATATGTGTCATGATTATGCACTTTCAGTGTGTTTGATTAGTTTCGTTCACCTGTTGTCATTTAATCGGTTAATCTTTGTCCAGCTGTTCCTGTTTAGTTCCCTCATTTTTCCTTGTGTATAAATACTTCATGTTTGATTCAGTTTGATGTCAGTCATCACCAATATTAGTCATGTTGAAGTTATCTGTTATCTTTATGAGTATTCGAGTTTCCTATTAAAGGACAATTTTAGATCTCCTGTTTCAAGTCTCTTTGAATTCTAAGACCAGGACAGCAGGGTTATTTCTTAAAAAATACATGAAGTTGCCCTTGATGAAGCATCTCTGTTTGTCCATGTTTTTTCTCCCCTCATATTTTGATATTCATTTGTATATAATGAGTGTGTTGTCTGGTTTTTTTATTGGTTGTTGTCTCCCCTCTTCCCACCATCTACATCAGTGGTTTTCAAACTTTTTCAAGAGGGACCCTTTTTTTTTTTTGACGCGACCCATAGGCTTGTGCGCAGAAAAAAATCAGCTCAGCACTTTTTTTTTTAACCACTATTGATGATGCACGTGCACTTGCTGATCCTTGACTCGATTGCAACGCAAAGTCGATTCTGAAATAATTTGATCAAGCTATAGGCCTACATACAGGAATTTTAACCAATTAATAGCCTATCGTTTGCTGTATGCTTAAAAAATACACAAAACATATTCCACAACAAACTCTTTAAATGTAATATTCAGAACAGAACAAGAATTTAAAAAAATAATAACTATAAGCAAGCCAAAACGAAATAATTTAAAGAGAAAGTAAAAGTAAGGGGCATTATGCTTACGTAACTCTCTCATTAGAATCAAAATGTTTCAACATTCGCGATGTATTTGATGATAAACTATTCTTTATTATAGGCTTTGTAGCAACTTCACAAAAAATCATCCTTTTCACATGCGCAAAAATGTGCTTGGAAACATCACAGTTGAGCCGTGCTTACGCTGAATGGTACGAATTGTACTACTGACTATTTAAACAGAGCAGTCTGATTTTTATATTAGGTTGACTATTATATTATCATATTTTATTTCGGCTATAATGAACAGGCTGCGATGTCAAGCCTGGAATGGTGTATTTGTGTGTGTGTGTGTTTCCGTGGCACTGGAAACAAAAGCATACTCCGTCACTTTGTTCATACAGGACATCATTCAAACTGCAAAGTGTTTATTTATATTTGTGTACACTCGCAATAAAACACAACATTGTGCTTTTGTCAAAATGTAAACTCTTGTCAAACTTAACCTACAACTGTCACCCAACCAAAATCACACATAGTTTAAAAGCAAACATATTTATAATTCAAATGAGAATAAAGTTAGTGTTAATTACAATTGTAAGGAAAACAATTATATATGTGAACAATTATATATCTGACATGTGTGTGTTGCTGCCAATGGAGCGAACGAGAGTGTGTTGCGGAAGGAACGACGAGTGTTTGTGTGTTGCTGCCGATGAAGCGAACGTGTGTGTGTTGCGGATGGAGCGAACGAGTGCGTGTTTTGTGTATATATATATTAATGAGAAGGGTGGGCCTGCTTATTCTGCATAATCTGGTCCCAAGCCGGTTCGCAGGACGAGAGGGCAACACGCATGTCAGGAGAAGCATTCAGTTTGTTTCGTTGTTTCGTCTTCATTTTGGTTAAAACTGAGTAGGTCGGTCAGCCGGTCAGGTGACGTGGATTATTTATTTTGCATGAATTTGAATGGTTTTTTAGTGTACTTCTAATCAAAGCTATTATTGATATTAATATTATTAGAAAACGGAATTAAACATTTTTTAATTATTTTTTTTAAATCACTGGCGACCCATTTTTTAATTCTCAGGGTTTGAAAACGTCTCGGGTTACGACTGTAACCCTTGTTCGCCGAGAAGGGAACGAGACACTGCGTCGTCGTCGTGACGACACTAGGGGAATGCCCCCAGCGTAGCGCGTCTGAAGCATGAATGAAATCTGTCCAATCCTGATTGGTGCTGCGTCATGACGTAGTAGATGACGGCATAACCGGAAGATACAAAGGGACGCCCAGCACACACACACATTAGCTCTTTTGCGATGAAGCAAGCGCTCTGACCGTGATAGGTGTGGCGACGAGACGCAGTGTCTCGTTCCCTTCTCGGGGAACAAGGGTTACAGTCGTAACCCGAGACGTTCCCCTTCGAGGGAACTCGCACTGCGTCGTCGTCGTGACGACACTAGGGGAACGAAATGCCCACTATGCCACACCGTAATCACGCCCGCCCTAGTGTGAAGCTGGAAAACCATGCACACTTTAGGACGCGAGCACTCTGGCGCCAGGCGTCCCGGGGAGTTGCAGACTGTAGAAACGTATGAAGGTGTGCGGGGTGGCCCACCCGGCCGCCTCGCAGATATCCTGAAGCGAGACACCAGAAAGGAGGGCAACCGAGGAGGCCATGCCTCTGGTGGAATGAGCCCTCACGGCCATAGGTGAAGGCAAATTGCGCACCTGATAAGCCGCGGCTATAGCCTGGACAATCCATTTGCTGATTGCCTGTTTAGATGCAGGCAGCCCTTTCTTGGGTGAACCAAAGCACACCAACAACTGGTCTGACTTCCTCCACTGAGAAGACTTCTCCAAGTAAACCCTTAGGGCTCTGACTGGGCAGAGCAGGTGAAGTCTCCCCTCTTCCGCCGTCCCATGAGGTGGAGGATGGAAGGCCTGAAGAACCACTGACCGTGCCGCACTAGACGGCACCTTGGGCACATAGCCCGGTCTAGGATGTAAGATGGCCTTAACACCGCCAGGGGCAAACTCCAGGCAAGTTGGCGTTATAGCCAAGGCCTGGAGATCCCCCACTCTCCTCAGAGAGGTGATGGCAAGGAGAAAGGCCACCTTGAAGGTCAGGTTCTTTGCCTCAGCCGACTCCAGTGGTTCAAAGGGGGCCTCAGCCAACCATTCAAGAACCACCACCAGGTCCCAAGTTGGGACTCTGGAGTGAGCCGCAGGCCTCATCCTCCGAGCCCCACGGAGGAAACGTACAACCATATGGTGCTTTCCCAAAGGCCCAGCACCTATAGGCGAGTGGAAAGCCGCAATGGCAGCCACATACACCTTAAGTGTGGACGGGGTAAGACCGGCGGAGAAACGATCTTGGAGGAACTCCAGCACTGAAGCCACTAGGCAGTTAACAGGGTCCACCTCACGCTCTCTACACCAAGTGGAAAACACATTCCACTTTAGGCTGTACAGTCTCCTGGTGGAAGGAGCCCTGGAGCTGAGTAGGGTCTCGACAACATCTGCTGACAGGCCAGCCTCTAGGTACCGAGCCCCCTCAGGGGCCAGACCCAGAGGTTCCACAGCTCTGGCCGGGGGTGAAATATTGTGCCCCCTGCCTGAGACAGCAGATCCCTCCTCAGAGGGACCTGCCACGGGAGGCCGTCTAGCAGTGCTATAATGTCCGAGAACCATATCCGGGTCGGCCTTCGGGGTGCTACTAAAAGTAGGCTGATCCCTTCCCGGCAGACCCGCTCCAAGACTCCCGGGTGCAGAGCGATCGGGGGAAATGCGTACAGACGCAACCTCGGCCACGTCTGTGTCATAGCGTCCAGCCCCAGCGGAGCTGGATACCTGAGAGAAAACCACAGTGGACAGAGGGACGTCTCTTGAGACGCGAACAGATCCACTTCCACTGGGCCGAATCTCACGCACATGGCCTCCATGCGATTTTGTAACCGCAAAAGCTGTGATTACACTGGTCACGTGACACGCGAGAGAAAAGCAGTCTGCAGATCAAGTATCAACTTGGCACGCTACGCATAGGTCTGGCATACAGGAAAGAACAGTTTATTTTTTATATATGTGATATTGTGTTATTTAGTCTCTCTGCAACAATTCTGGATCGATTCAGAGAATTTCAGAATCGAGTCTGAGCTTATAGTTTTTAAACACAGATGCGTGATGACGCTGCGCGTGCTTTAGAAACAACCGTATTCTGCTTGCTTCTAATTTCTCTCTCTCTCTCTCTCTCTCTCTCTCTCTCTCTCTCTCTCTCTCTCTCTCTCTCTCTCTCTCTCTCTCACACACACACACACACACACACGACACCGCTCGAACGCGGTGCTTCATTGCACAGGTTTTGCCGCTTTGATGTTACTCTTGCAGTGCGCGGCCTTGGCCGCCGGAATTTTCCTTACAAATGCTCCACACAAAGGCATTATTTATGTCTTTTGGAATGCAGTTGACTTATATATTAAAAATATGAAAATCACTGAGAAAGCTGCTTTCATTTTAAAATACTTACGCGCGCTTTGTGAAGAGCGCTCGTGCATGCGGCTGTGAGCGACTCATTGGTTAAATGTACTTGCATCTCAAAATGCTTTTGACGCGAAATTAATGTAAACACGGTCAGTTATATCTTAAACCAACAGGACAGACCACATTTACAATTTCAAAAGAGATATGTGCATTAGTGTGAATGCAGCTTATCGTATAGGGGGAAAATCACTCCAGCTCTTGAATGGAAAACGTTCAGACAGCCTACTTTTAAATACTGAAAGCACTCTTTGTTTATTGCTTGTAATGTTTTTTTTTTTTTTTGTTCCTCTTTATTTACTAGCTTTTATATTTTGAAGCTATATTAGTTTATAGCCCATTTAAAATTCTTAACATGTAATTGGTTTAATTAAATGTGTTTATATATATATATATATATATATATATATATATATATATATATATATATAAAGTATGTATATTTACACATCTAATTAAATACATATTTTAAGTGTTATTAAGATTAATTAATAAGAAAAAAATTAGATCGGATCATGAGCTGCCTAAAGATTCCCATCCCTACTGTACAATGATTTATTGCTTGTCTTTGTCGACTTATTCAGAATGTAAAGAACTTAAAGTAATCGCATATTAAATCGCAATCGCAATATTGGTTAAAAAAATCGCAATTAGATTATTTTCCATAATCGTTCAGCCCTAACATGATGCTCCCAGCACCGGTCCCTGGGACAGGAACCAAGGTTTCCTCCATATGACAAGGGAACAAAGGCATCTGCGCGTTACCCTGATCATATGGAACGGATTTCCCCTCGGGGAAAACCCCTTGGCTCTCAACCACCACTGTAGGGGTCTCATGTGTAGCAGGCCAAAAGGTATAACGTTGGACGCTGCTGCCCTGAGCCCCAGCAGTCTCTAAAACTGCTTCACAGTTAGGTTGTGGCCTAGCTTCACTCTGGAGACCATTGCCAGTATGGACTTCACGCGCGCAGGAGACATCTGTGCCCGCATCGTCGTGGAGTCCCATACAACTCCCAGGAACGTAGTCCTCTGGGAGGGCGTCAACACACTTTTTTGTGTTGAGTCTCAACCCCAGGCTCTGGATGTGGGCGAGGACGACATCTCGATGCCTGAGATCTATTATTGGACGCAACCCCCCCCATCCTTCTTGGGAACTATGAAGTACCGGCTGTAGAACCCGGACTCCCTGTCTGGCAGAGTAAAAACGTTCTATGGCCTCCTTGACCAACAGGGATTGAACTTCCTGTTCCATAACCCGAACCTGCTCTGGGCCGACCACAGTCCAGACCACCCCGTTGAACTTCGGGGGAGGGGAGCTGAACGGCAGCCTGTAACCCAGCTCTACAGTACGCAGGGCCCACGCAGATATATTCGGAAGGCATGACCATGCGCCGAGATAATCTACTAAGGGAACCAGCCTCTTGAGGCTAGCCTCGGGTGTTACCCAAGACTCGTTCTCGACCCCCTGAAGCGGATCTCCGGCAGGGTTCGACCGAAATCGATTCTCGATGGGCGGTCGCGATTGCTGCCTGGCCGCAAGCCTGTGGGGCAGACAGAGCAGCGTGCGTTCGCTGGAAACCGATGTGTCCCGAAGCGCACTTAACGGCGGGATACAGACATCGACTTCCTGAGGGCTTCCCTGAAGGGAGGCTCTTTCGGTTTCGTTCTCGACACCCTGAAGCGGAGGACCGGCAGGGAATAATCGAAAACCGTTCCCGATGGGCGAACACGAGCACTGCCTGGCCGCAAGCCCTTGGGGCGGACACTGCAGCGCGCATTCGCTGAAAACCGATGTGTCCCGAAGCGCACTTGACGCTGGATACAAGCATCGATTTCCTGAGGGCTCCGCGGAGGAGCGATTCTCGCTCGTCCCTCCACGGGGGGGATAGCCCTGCTATTTTTGTCTCGTTTTCGACCCTGAAGAGGAGGACCGGCAGGGAAAAATCGAAAAACGATTTTTGATGTGCAGAAGGAACACTGCATGTGAAACACGGTCTGAGTGGTAAGCTGAATTAAAATATCTAACTTCCTTAAAGTCAGATAATATTTCATCATTTTAATTTCTTAAAATTAAATGCAGCCATAATTACCAGAGAATACTGTTTTGTGTTATATGATCTCGTAATACACGCTGCCTCGGCAAACGCGAGATTCGAGTCATTACAATATATTTGGCTTTCATCCCTCAAGAAGAAAGTCAATAGGTGCGAGGCTGAAACAGCCGACAGCGCGCGGATATACGCGTCGAGATATTTCTCAATGAACAGCTGCCAGCACCCTCAGGAGCTGACTGTGAATGCCTCACACCCAAACAGTATTATTTCACAGATCGCGTGTGTACCCTTCATTGCAGACCCGTACTCTACGCGCTGCCTCGGCAAACGCGGGATTCGAGTCGTTCACAATATATTTGGTTTTCATCTCTCGAGAAGAAAATCAACGGGCGCGAGGCTGAAACACCCGAAAACGCACGGCTGTGCGCGTCGAGATATTTCTCAATGAACACAGCCAGCACCCTCAGGAGCTGACTGTTCATGCCTCGCACACACACAGAATCTTTATTGCAAAGTAGACCCGTAATCTACGCGCTGCCTCGGCAAACGCGAGATCCGAGCCACTAGATTCTGTATTGCAATGTACGACTTTTAATCTACGCGCTGCCTCAACAACGCGAGATCAAGTCACAGAATCTTTATTGCGGAGTAGACCCGTAATTAACGCGCTGCCTCGGCAAACGCGAGATCCGAGCCACTATAGATTCTGTATTGCAATGCAGACCTTTGATCTGCGCGCTGCCTCGACAACGCGAGATCCCATTCACAGAATCTTTATTGCAGAGTAGACCCATAATCAACGCGCTGCCTCTGCAAACGCGAGATCCGAGCCACTATAGATTCTATATTGCAATTCTTATGGGACAAACAACACCAAATAAGACAGACAGTTTGACACAGAGCGCTTTAGCTGAAGAGCAAAAAAGCTAATGTGTGTGTGTGCTGGGCGTCCCTTTGTATCTTCCGGTTATGCCGTCATCTACTACGTCATGACGCAGCACCAATCAGGATTGGACAGACTTCATTCATGCTTCAGAAGCGCTACGCTGGGGGCATTCCCTTAAGCCCCGTTCACACTACAAGCGACTTTGTCGCTGCATGTCGCCAGTGGCTGGCGATGAGGTCGCTAGTGGGCGTTCCCACTACTGGTTGCCTTTATGAATGACATCCAATGATGTGGAGAAGGATCATGCGCGCTCCAGTCCTATTGGTTGTCGCTCCCGAAAATCGCTCTTCATTTGCATAAAGTTAAACAGATCTCAACTTTGTCGCGTCGCCAGACACGCCCCATCCGGTCGCCAACGGTCACTGTCGCGCGCGTCGCCGGAAATCGCCCGCTCCCCATTGAAATGAATGGTATCGTGTCGCTTGTAGTGTGAACGGGGCTTTAGTGTCGTCACGACGACGACGCAGTGCGAGTTCCCTCGAAGGGGAACCACTGATCTACACTCCCACTTTTCCAGAGCTTTACAAGCCCATTCCTTGAGTCTTTTTCAAATCTGATGTGTGAACGACCAGAGCTAAAACAGCCCGATCTCATGAAAGTGCGTATCTATACAACGAATGTTATTTCTCATGCCATTCATACGCCAAAAATCGTTTTTGCGTGCATATGATACGCAGTTTTCGCGTGCATATGATACGCACTTTATGGCGTGTAATACGCACGCACTCCCCACCCGCCTTTAAGGCCTCATTATGCTTCTGCGTCAACTCCACGGCGTAGCTACGCCGTCACTCCTACGGCGTCGTGGCCGTTTTATGGTTCTGCGTCAGGTTGAGTTGCATCGCGGTGCATCTGACCAACCCACAGCAAAGAGTAACAAAACTAGAATATGAAACTAGGGAGGGTAAACAGAGAGGTTTAAAAAACTTGACTGACTGACTGACTGACTTGAACCAAGAGGAACCAGCGCTTTATCAAAAAACAAACCAGCAAAAAACCTATGTAAGGGGAAAAAACAAGGGTAACAAAGGAGAGCAGGTGGGACAAATGAAGTAGGCTAATATAAGACAACAAGGGGGCAGGGCAAAGACATGAGACAGGAGAGCACAAACAAACAAACAAAAAAGCACAAACAGGAGCCATGTGCTGCAACATGACAAAACAAGGGCACATAGCAAATCAACAACCAAAGCAATGTGCTCAAAAATAAAAACACAACACAACAAACTGACAAATGCGCATGGCGAGGGAATAACAACCCTTGATATGTGCCCATACAACAAGGACATGGAACACGATTGGAATCAGAACCACCACACATTTTGCAGAAACCACTGTTCGCTTTAAGAGTCAGCATTTAAATTGCATCAAAGACAGTGTCTTGTTCTTGTGATTCCTAAATCAATTCATGTTGCCTCATTTAAAAAGTCTGTCAACGCAAATTCACTGTGCTGCATTTGCAATTTAAAGAGTAATCCAATCCCAGTGAGAGAGAGAGAGAGAGAGAGAGAGAGAGAGAGAGAGAGAGATCACACTTTAAAGAAACATCTTTCTCTCACAAAAGCACATGGTTCTCTGACATGTTTGCTCCACACACATTTCTCCAAACAGTGTAAATCGTCTTGAAACGGCCATGCATTAAATGAGAAGTAATTTAAAAATCATTTCCTCACACAAAAGAAGATATTTTGAAGAATGTCGGTAACCAGACAGTTGATGGGCCCCATTGACATTTATAGTAGGAAAAAAAAAATACTATGGAAGTCATTGGGGCCCATCAACTCTCTGGTTACCGACATTCTTCAGAATATCTTCTTTTGTTTTCAGTAGAAGAAAGAAATTCATACAGGTTTGAAACAACTTGAGGGTGAGTAAATGATGACAGAATTTTAATTTTTAAGTGAACTATTCCTTTAAATGCTTATGTCCAGATTACAAGGTTGAAAGAAAGAAAGAAAGAAAGAAAGAAAGAAAGAAAGAAAGAAAGAAAGAAAGAAAGAAAGAAAGAAAGAAAGAAAGAAAGAAAGAAAGAAAGAAAGAAAGAAAGAAAGAAAGAAAGAATATAATGTGTAGAGGGTAAGGGCGCAGTGAGTTGTAGAAGGGTGGGTTGTAGTCGGTTATGAACATTTAGTCTCTTCTGTCTCACCACACTAATATGAAAATTAACCACACACATAAACACTAGAAATCAACAAACTCAGCAACTAACAAAAACAAACTGATTTCAGTATAAACCACATCATGTAACTACTTTACTATTACTTGTAAAGTATACTCTACTATGTACTCTACTATGCTTACTGGCTATCTGGGCCCCAGTTTAGTTCGGTGTGTTAGTTTTCAGTTGGTGAGTATGTCACATGTCAACTATGTTTCAGCTGGCCAACCTACAGCATTAAACTCTTCTTTGTGTTTGCTGAAACAAATATCAGTCATGGCAATGTACCGGCCCTGCAGCTTGTGTGCATTGAAGAGGGTTTCACAAAAGATCCTCCACCTTTATTCTTTTAAACACACTGTGCCTAAACCGGCTGTGATGTTTTCAATGCTGTCATGCTGCCCATATCACAGTGCTCTAAAGAGTTAAGATCTGACCGCCTCACACAGGGCTGACTCTGACAGAACCAAACAAGCTGCTAATACACACCCAGGACCCATTAACCCCGTCACGTGACACTTCACAGCCAGCTAAACTATTACACATGCTATACAAAGATGAACTCAGACGCACAGGACGACAGATACTGAGTGCCAGATCAAGATGGAGAGAACGAAACAGAAGCAACAATGAACATGTATCATAGCTGATGTATCACTTAAAAATTACAATCTACTATATAGGATTTCATTTGTTGACATCAGTAAAATGTATAAATATGCTATTGTTCACTGTTAATTCATGTCTGTTCACAATATATAAATTTTGTGTTGGGTCCAAAAAGCTAAGTGTCTGAGCATTACTGAAGATTAAGTACAAACAGTCGAGACAGCAAGTTCACATACGTGCATTACAGTGAGTCGGTCACCGAAACGGATGAGCTCCCCCGCTGGGTCACAACACGGGGCAGACTTTTTGGTCCTCGGCCTGTTTTTCAGGTTCTAAAATTCTAGTTATTTGTAATATGGCTGATATAGCAAAATAAAAATGAAATTGCAATTTGGCATTGCAAAGCCTACGATTTAAATAAATACTAGTGCTGTCAAATTGATTAATCGTGATAATCTTACATAAATGTAAATAAGTATATAAGTAATAATAAGTATAAAAATATGTTTATATGTATATATATATATATACACACTATGTGTCTGTATACATATACACACACACACACACATATATATATATATATATATATATATATATATATATATATATATATATACACGCATACATATATAATAATATATATACCCACATATATTCTATATACAAAAACTTATGTTAGATGCGATTAATCTATTCAAAAGCACTATTAAATACATAAATGTGCAGCGTGTTTCAAAGTGAGCTGTTTTCAAAGTCAATAATTTCAACCTAATCTCATGGGGAAACTTAACTATAGTATTGTATGAATTTGTATTATGTCAATCATACAAATCGTAGGATAATTAGAAAAAAAGTAAGCATGAAGGTCCACCCCTAACCATACCCACCACTGGGGCATAAGCATATCTTACAAAACGTACAAATGAGATACAAAATAGCCACCAATTCGCCAAAACTTAGTTGTAATCAAAATGATTCAACCCGCATCGCAAATCAGGTTTATTGGCAAAATTGACAGACTTTCAGCTATTTGCAATAAACCAATCAAACAAAAGTAATTGAATTTGCTCAACACAACAAATGTTTCAAGTTGATTCCCAAAATTCTACTGAAAATGCAACTTTTAATGACTTCTGCAGTCTCAAAATTATTCAACCCCTTCACGGCAAGCATGTTTTCAGTTGAATTTGGGAAAACCACTTGAAACATTTGTTGTGTCGAGCTATTTCAATTACTTTTGTTTGATTGGTTCATTGCAAACAGCTGAAAGTCTGTCAATTTTGCCAATAAACCTGAATTATAAACCTAAATTTAACCGTATTACCTAAATCTCATGTAGGCTATAAAAGCAAACTACAGTGGGTTGCTTGACATGTCGGTCAGTCTCTTCCCTGGGAGGTTCTTGACCAGAATTACCTGCAATGCTAGCTATATCCAGATAGAAATAAGAAACTGAGACTTGAACTTAAATAAACCTTGTTTCTTTCTGTTGAATCGTGACTTGTAAGCACAAGGACACCAAATATCTGGATACTGAAACAGCACAAAACAAAACCCTCCCTAATATCAAATGACAGGAACTTGCATTTGTCAAGCTGTGACTATACAATCCAGTTATTCAACAATCATATTCTCTAGGGATGGCAACCACCAGTGGCCCCATGATACGATATTATCACAATTCCTAAGCCAGGATACCATATTATATGTGATACGCTGAGTAGAGAGAGATGGAGATGTAGTAGTACTGAGTAGGAAATTAAGATTTCAAATTATGATGATAATTTCCTGAAAAATAATGAACAATACTCATAACCCGAAACCAAAATTCACGCCCTGAAAAGATCAATACTTGCCGTCCATGTATCGATACAATGTCCCCATGCAAAATGTTGTGATACTATGCTGTATTAATTTTTTCCCACTCCTAGTATTCTCTCTATTTCTTTGAGTAATTAAGTGCTCTGATGCTTTTGTACAGTCAGAATAACATCTGGATTCACAAACATATGGCTTGGCCAAAGAAAACACCCACACACACTTCCACACCATCTGTGCAGGGAGCTCAGGCCACGCTGGAGTTTCTCGCAGCTGTCCCCTTGGCCGCCGCTGTGATCCTGAGAGCTCCCATAATGCACTGCAGGACAATGATGAGGGCAGAGAGCCCAGCATCCAGTCTGAGCAGTCACTGTTGGCTAATAAAGACACCAGCCTGTGACATCATCTCTCCGCGCTCAATACAGCCACACACACTGATGCTGCGGAGTGTGTGACAGCGCATGAGACAAAAGAGCTAATCACCCTGAGTTAATCAGTACACAGACACTCGTCACATCGACTGATCGGACATGTCTTTCAAGATTATAAAACTGCTATAAAACCAGGTGAATTGGACCCTTAGTTTTTACGAGGGGATCTACGCTTGCTTCAGAGTGTGTTTTTATCAGAATCAACACTATGCTGTAATGCTGCTGAAGCAGTACTACTATTATTACTATATTCGAATCCGCCAAATAAACAAACTGTCAACAGAATCGCTCTGTAATTTGATTCTGTGATTTCTTCAGTGTGGCAGGTGTACAATTGTTTGTTTTGTTTTGTTTAGTTTTCCTCAGGCATATGCCGTGTCAGGGCCGTAATAGTACACTTAATGGAACTCAATGGACAAGAGATAAATGTTGATGTCTATTGTCTAAATTTAGGGAAAAAGTCTCGTCACTTTGATTAAAGCGGCAACTATAATAAGTTCACACTTGAGCTCTCTCTAAAACAAACAAACTGAAATACCTTTTGAGTCTACAAAAAGTTTCTCTTTCATTTACATTGGAAATTGAACTCAGATCTCATTTTAGTTAGTTGCCATTGAATCTTAGGTCAAGATTTTAGCTTTAATTTATTTTTATTTCAGTTTTAAACTTTTTAACTTTAGTTTTACATTTTTTAGTTTTAGTCATTTTAGTATCTCAACTTCAACTAACTTTATTTCCATTAGTTGCTAAGGAAACATTTCTAATATTTGTTTTCAAAGTTCAAGTTTATTTCAGCAGTTTTTAATAGTTTTAGTTAATGACAACAACATATTTGAAAATAGTTTTAATACGAGTGTGTATATGGCTCACAACAAAAGAGCTCAAAGACTTGTAGAAGCAAGCTAAAATGGAATGTTTTCTTCAAAAATTTGTTTTTTATCTCACATTTGCTAACATTTCATTTTCTGAACTGCTGTGATCCGTACAACAACCAACTTAAAACTTGGCCCGATTCATGTTCATCTGTTTTGGATAAAACAGGATGCTCTTTTAATGTCTCCTACTGAACATTTCACTTTGAATGTGTCATAAAACATGCACGAAGCAGCTTAAAGGGATAGTTCACCCAAAAATGAAAATTCTGTCATTAATTAATCTCATGTCGTTCCAAACCCGTAAGCCTTCATTCATCTTCCAAACACAAATTAAGATATTTTTGGTGAAATCCGAGAAAGGGCCCGAAAGGTAGTAAAGACATCGTTAAAATAGTCTATATGACTACAATGGTTCAACCTAAATCTTATGAAGTGATTCTCGAGTATTCTCGTCGCTTCATAACATTAAGGTTGAACCACTGTAGTCACGTGGACTATTGTAACAATGTCTTTTCTTACCTTTCTGGGCCTTGAAAGTTGCAATGACGTTGCTGCCTATGGCTGGTTCAGAAACCTCTCGGATTTCATCAGAAATATCTTCATTTGTGTTCCGAAGATAAACAAAGGTCTTACAGGTTTGGAACGACATGAGGGTGAGTAATTAATGACAGCATCATTTTTTTTTTTTTGGTGAACTAACCCTTTAATATAATTTTTCCACAGGCACATTTTTCCAGCGTGCAAAATCAGCAGCCCCAAAACAGCCATGCTAGCTTTAACTGATCGTATAGCACTAGTGTCTTCCTTCCTCTCTTCCCTCCAGCTAGAGTTTATATTCTCCCCCACTACGGCTAATTAGCTCAGACAACAGCCTGCCATAAAGACCTTAAAGACCCTAAACGACCCTGTGGGACCATGGATGGATGGATGGATGGGCACACAGAAGAGAGGAGTGGAAGGTACTGTAGGCTCATGCCAGGCTCTGCTCTGAGAGTGAATAAAGACAGAGTGAGTGAGTGAGTGAGTGAGTGTGTGTGTGTGTGTGTGTGTGTGTGTGTGTGTGTGTGTGTGTGTGTGTGTGTGTGTGTGTGTGTGTGCACAGAACCCACAGCTGTTTTCAAACGTCTGCTGAAGGGTGAGCAGCTATTGTTCATTTAGATTAATTAAGAGTCAGATGGAGAACAGGTCTGTGACCACAATACTGATCACAAGCTCAACGCAGTCAAACATGACTGCTTATACAGCAGAAAACACTAAAAACATATTGAGTGATGGATTTATATATCTTACAGACCTGCAGATAGAGTAAAAAGAAAAAAAAAATATTTTTTTTTTTTATGAAAGTGTTAGTTTATACTAAAAATACACTACTCTTCAAAAGTTGGGGTTCAGTAAGGTTTTTTTTTTTTTAAAACTAGTCTCTTATGCTCACCAAGACTACATTTATTTGATACAGTGAAAAAAATATTATTACAATTTAAAATTATCAAAATTTTGTTTTCTATTTTAAAATGTTAATGTATTCATGTGATGGCAAAGCTGAATTTTCAGCATCATTACTCCAGTCTTCAGTGTCATATGATCCTCCAGAAATCATTCTAATATGAAGATTTGCTGCTCAGGATACATGTATTCTTATTATTATTACCAATCTAAAAAAAAAAAAAACTGCTGCTAAATATTTTTTTTGTACAAATATTTTCAGAATTTAAAAAAAAAGAAATTATTTGAAATTAAATTGCTGAATGAAAATATTAAATATAATTAAATATTTACATTTATTTAATTTCTTTCAAAAAAACAACTCCCACCCAAGCTTTTAAACAAACGTGTATTTTATTAAGTATCCTAAAATGAGCTTCATGTGCAAGCATCTAAATAAACTGGTACTATTCAAGTCAATGAATGACTGAATCTACTATATTACGTATTTCTAAGAATCAGATGAGGTAGATTATAAATTAAGCTGCTAAGAATTGCACAATTGTGCTTGCTTTTGCGGTTTAATGAAATGCAGCATCATGTTTTGACTCCCAGTTTGTCTCTTGTCTTCTGTTGCCTGTATACATTACACACAAAGAAGAAAATTTCAAATGCAATTCATACTCTAGATGTAAGACCAATCACAATTCTGTACTGCAATAACATCATCACTATCTGTTCAGTAAGTGGAAGATTTTCCAACTTTATTCTTAGGTTACAGGCAGCACACCTAAGACTGAAATAATCTTCCAAAACACTTTAAATGGGATCTTTACACTGAATTAATTGGACTTAAAGCTTTAATAATCTCTAACCAGAATATCAATACAGTTCTGTTTTGCAAACACTGTAAATGTTGTTGTCTAAAGTACAACAGGCCCTGTTAAAAGACATATATTACACTAGTTTGACATAGTTATGAGCTCACTATGATGTCACGCTAATGTAGCTGATTACATCTACTGTTTTCAACATATTGTCTGGCGCCAGCGCTCACTCTTGACGTTCTACGTACATAAGTTCCTTGTCTCCATTGTTGCTTACCAGCTGTTTGACAAATAATGGCCTTACTCTTCCAATGAACAATTAGTAGACACATTTATTACATAATTGAGAATGTTAGTTGTCACAGAAACTATATGATTAAAGGTCAAATGTCCAATGTAATGTTTATGAATTCTGTCCTCCAAACTAATATAATGGGAAGATAAGACTTTCGGAAAGCTGTTGGATAGCAAGTGAACATAAAATTACAATGACCTGCATTCAGCCAAGAGTCAGCAATGTACAGTACTGAAGGTAGATATTAACTGAACGGTTGAACTGTGTTCTCGGGACAAGGTTAGACAATGGTCAGATCAGTGTGTTTTAAATGATATAACTGATTAATAAAAAATGTTGTTGGTTAAAAAAAAATGCTTTATCTTTTGTATGTTACCTTAATTACTGTTTACAAGTTGAAAAACTACTAAATATCATGTAATGCATTATTGCACTGATATGTTGCAGAAAATGGCATGGTGGACATGTTCAAAAGCTTTTTTTTAAATGTCAAGACTTTAGGCTAGGTATGTGCTACTACATCCTTATTTGTTTCTCAAGCAAACATAGTGATATTGTTTGAAAATCTTCTTTCTTTATAATTCAACTAAAACTGTGAAGATTCTTTGTTCATTAGGATCATTCTCTCTATTTTTAACCAGAGCTTAATTCTCGGAGGGGATTCTTAAAGCCTGTAACGGGGGGAAATCACCCCCTCTTTACAGGAAAAAACAGCCTCAGTGTTTAATTCACAGCATCTGGCTAACAAAAGCACGCTGACTGATCCTTTAATACCGGGCTCAAGACTCGGCTCATTCTGTGTGGCCCGCACACCGCTCGAAAGAACGGCCTTCCCATCTCTTCAGATGATTAAACATCCAGACAATCGAACTGAGAGATCAAGGATCCTTTTTGCATCAATCACAGTTGAAGGAGGCAACCGTATGAAAATCAGTACAACATGTACTCTGAAAAAGAACCAGTCACAAAATAGATCTCTTTTAATACCTCAATTGTTTCTCATAGTAATGAGATTAATTTGAGAGCAAATTAAGAAAAAGAGCGAGAGTAATCTCACATGAATTTCTCAAGAGCTCTCAAAGCTGTGCTCAGATTTTCTGTAGACTGTAGTCAAAATTAAGAGCAAACTGTAACTATATGAGCACTAACATTTCTCATCAAATAGTTTCAAGAGCAAATCATGTAAACTATGCTGTCTACATGTATTCTGAAGCTCTAACCTTTTAGGAAGTACCTGATGTAGAACAGAGTCAATTTCTTATTGTTTAAATCTTTTTTTATTTTTCATGTGAAAGTCATTTTCTGAACTCTGGTGAGTCCACGTGGTTTGAGGTACGGCTCATGTGATCAATCCTAAATAGTACAGGCCCGTTCACCAAGGATGATACATTTAACTGTTCATAATCTATAACCCAAATAACACTATTCTATTTTTAATAAAAATTAATAATTCAGTAACCCATTCTAATTCTACGAGAATAGCAGTGTCACACAACAGCTTTAACTACAACAATGCAGAAAATGAAGTGCCTTCAGGAAAGCATTCTTTGTTGCAAAGCATCCAGCCAAATGCAAGTGTCATTATGTGCATGTAATGATCCCACTAGTACTCACAGTGGTACTTATGTTGATGATGCAAACATACGATAGTTCTGACCTAAAAGTATATATGCAATTGAACCATGTGTAAAAATAGCCTTACTGTAAATCAACAACAAGTGTCTCAATTGAGTCTATTTGTATTTGTCCTTAGTAGCACAACATCTGAGACAAAGTATAATACTCAAATAAAATATAACTGAGAAGTCTTTTAAGGGAGGGGGGTCTTAACATTTCAAATCATAAAGCTTTTATTTTGGTGATATACTGATGAGATGGATGCTGTAAACTTCAGCCCCAAAAAATTTTGGGAATTATGCAGATGTGTAAAGAGATGAAGTTTGTGAATTAAGCCACTATGAGAAGCTGAAAACAGTGTATTATGAGCCGCTCACATGAACACAGTTCTGCACTTCACTCTGATACACGCGGCGCAACAAACTATATACTTCAATTCAATTTGATAATCACACTTTAGTCTGATTATTTGTGCAGCCCAATTTATTTACTTTAATGTTACATTTGATTTAATCAATTTTATTTCATTAACTCACAAACCCCCAGGGGTTTGCGAACCCTGGTCTTGCTAATAGCAGGCAAGCAAGATAATTTTATTTATTTAGCACTTTTCCAAACAAATCAATGCAGTTCAAAGGGCTTTACAGGCACAACAATTAAAAGTAAATACAAATACAGGTTAAATACAAGAATAAAATAAAAATGTATAAGGATGTATTAAAATGATGAAACAACATTAAATTACAAACATTAAAACATTTTAGGAAGGCCAGACTAAAGAGATATGTTTTTAATTTAGACTTAAAACTATTTATATTTTCAGCATGTCTTACTTCTGGAAGGTTATTACAGAGACGAGGAGCGTAGCAGCTAAAAGCAGCATTACCAAATCTTTTAGTTCTACTGTGTGGTACTGCTAAAAGTAAAGAATCCGATGATCTGAGAATCCTTATAGGTTCATATACTGTAAGCATTTTTAAAAGATAGTCTGGAGCAAGTCCATGCAGTGCCTTATAAACTGATAAAAGGTTTTTAAAATCAACACGAAAACTAACAGGTAACCAATGTAATGATTTTAGTATAGGTGTAATGTGTACTCTCTTCTTGGTCTTTGTCAATATCGAGCAGCAGAGTTTTGTATTAATTGTAGTTGATTAATTGTAATCTTTGGTAGACCAGAGAGTAGGGCATTACAATAGTCAAGCCTGCTAGTTATAAATGTATGCATTCATTTTTCTGTATTGCGCAAAGAGAGAAAACATTTTAGCAATGTTCTTTAAATGATAAAATGCTATTTTAGTAATATTACATACATGCACTTTAAAATTAAAATCAGAGTCAAAGACAACACCTACATTTTTTGCCACTTTGCTTGGATTTAATCCCAGGATATTTAGTTTAGGTGTTAATTTTTCTCTCTGTACTTTTGATCAAATTATCAAAACTTCTGTTTTGTCTTTGTTGAGTTGTAAGAAATTTTGCGACATCCAGTCATTTATGTCTTGGATGCAATTTGCAAGTGAATCAATTTGCCCAGTGTCATCCGGAGATACGGCTACATATAACTGTGTATCATCAGCATAACTATGAAAAGAGATACTATGTCTCCTGATGATACGACCGAGAGGTAACATATATAGATTAAAAAGTAGTGGTCCTAAAAGTGATCCCTGAGGAACTCCACACAGTACCTCAATGTTCAGACAAGGTATTATTAATAGATACTACAGATGTTCTTCAGCTAAGATATGATGAAAACCAATTTAAAACGGTTTCAGATAGGCAAACATACTCACGTAATCCATTTAAGAGAATCTGGTAACCCACTGTATCAAACGCAGTAGTAGTATTGTTAAGTAATCATTTGATTTGAACGTTTAACTCTGTAATATTCATACACAACACAAAAACCAGGCTCAAATAACATTCAAGGCATAATAATGAAGAACAACTATATTAACCCACTGATTAAAACAAGGCCTCTTGATCTGTGGAAATCAGTCACAAAATCCAAATTGTTCTACCAGAATCCTTTGAGAGGCAGTACTGCAGAGATGTTGTTACCACAGCATTTCCATTGAGAGATTCATGGAAAAACTACTGCATTTTTACAGATATAAGTCATTTCTTTCAGCCCAATGAGAAACGTTAGACGTTAAGCCAGCACGTGACTCATATTAGGGGGCTTGGTGGTCTAGATTTTTCCAGCTGATGGGAAATCTAATGTCTGTATTTACAATGGTATATTTACAGTAGAGACACATTGCATAAAGTGTGTGTAAGACGAGGTAGACAAACACCACGATTCACTTATAAACAGAGCCATCTGTCCATGGGTTTAGTCAAGCTCATGAGGTCATTTTTTAAAGGGTGAAAGTGATAGTCATATTTTTTATCTTCTCTTTTTAATCTTGAATTTTAGAAAGCAAAATGACTTGGTTCCATCAAGGTTAGTGTAGTGTTTTGAAACAAGGGTTATCCTATTGTTTCTCAGATTAATTACTTATGGCAAACCTGGCAGTCTTTTTTACAAGCAATAAACTTGCATTGTGAGACACATTCCTCTTTAAAGCCATAGTGAAACCCATCATCATTCTTTACCGTGTAGAAATGGTGAACAGCCGCCTGTGACTGCTATGGAAACCACACCAATGCCCGGCAGCGCATTCGAGTCCGGGAGCTGTTACTCAATCGCAAACATGGCTGCGAGTAGGTTTTACATTTAAATAGAGACATACACCAACTATCTGAATCTATCACAGCCAGAAGCAAGATTAATTATTGCCAAACTATTCTCAAAGAAAAAAGACTTTTGGATAAAGTTTGAAACTGATACCAAGGATTCAACAAGTAGCAAGATACAGTACCAACTAAACTCAGTACAATTATTTAATTTCTGTTAATAAAACATTGTGACTGGAAATGGATAAAAAGTGAAGTGTGTAGTTTTACAATGTTTAAATATTTTCTTCTATTCCAGTGTAATGAGCAACTACTGTATAATTAAGACATAGGTTTATTCCCTCTGAAAAGTGTGAACACTGTGGCACTATCAAAACATCCAACCCAACCCAATGCAGCAAATTTGAGTTTAGTGAGGGACTATACATGTTAATTAATAACAGTATGCCCATTTGTTCCACCAGACCTGTGAATGACTTACTTATACAGGTCCTTCTCAAAAAATTTGCATATTGTGATAAAGTTAATTATTTTCCATAATGTAATGATAAAAATTAAACTTTCATATATTTTAGATTCATTGCACACCAACTGAAATATTTCAGGTCTTTTATTGTTTTAATACTGATGATTTTGGCATACAGCTCATGAAAACCCAAAATTCCTGTCTCAAAAAATTAGCATATCATGAAAAGGTTCTCTAAACGAGCTATTAACCTAATCATCTGAATCAACTAATTAACTCTAAACACCTGCAAAAGATTCCTGAGGCTTTTAAAAACTCCCAGCCTGTTTCATTCCTCAAAACCGCAATCATGGGTAAGACTGCCGACCTGACTGCTGTCCATAAGGCCATCATTGACACCCTCAAGCAAGAGGGTAAGACACAGAAAGAAATTTCTGAACAAATAGGCTGTTCCCAGAGTGCTGTATCAAGGCACCTCAGTGGGAAGTCTGTGGGAAGGAAAAAGTGTGGCAAAAAACGCTGCACAATGAGAAGAGGTGACCGGACCCTGAGGGAGATTGTGGAGAAGGACCGATTCCAGACCTTGGGGGACCTGCGGAAGCAGTGGACTGAGTCTGGAGTAGAAACATCCAGAGCCACCGTGCACAGGTGTGTGCAGGAAATGGGCTACAGGTGCCGCATTCCCCAGGTCAAGCCACTTTTGAACCAGAAACAGCGGCAGAAGCGCCTGACCTGGGCTACAGGTAAGCAGCACTGGAGTATCCACAGTCAGTGATGGTCTTGGGTGTCATGTCAGCTGCTGGTGTTGGTCCACTGTGTTTTATCAAGGGCAGGGTCAATGCAGCTAGCTATCAGGAGATTTTAGAGCACTTCATGCTTCCATCTGCTGGAAAGCTTTATGGAGATGAAGATTTCATTTTTCAGCACGACCTGGCACCTGCTCACAGTGCCAAAACCACTGGCAAATGGTTGACAGGGTGTCAATGATGGCCTTCTGGTCGGCAGTCTTACCCATGATTGTGGTTTTGAGTAATGAAACAGGCTGGGAGTTTTTAAAAGAATATCAGGAGTCTTTTGCAGGTGTTTAGAGTTAATTAGTTGATTCAGATGATTAGGTTAATAGCTCGTTTAGAGAACCTTTTCATGATATGCTAATTTTTTGAGATAGGAATTTTGGGGTTTCATGAGCTGTATGCCAAAATCATCAGTATTAAAACAATAAAAGACCTGAAATATTTCAGTTGGTGTGCAATGAATCTAAAATATATGAAAGTTTAATTTTTATCATTACATTATGAAAAATAATTAACTTTATCACAATATGCTAATTTTTTGAGAAGGACCTGTAGTTGTCTCTGGACATGATAAACTGGGATAAAAGAAAATATTTTGACATCAAAAACATTACACATACAAAAGACACAACTTTCAGAACAAAACCAAAGGCAAACAGCCTAATTTTCATGGCCAAGGTCACATATTGGCCCTGTCCCAAATGGCACACTTCATATGCACTTTCGGTCTTGTGGACTTACAATGGTTGCCGCGTGCGCGTGTCCGTTAAGTCCTTGGGTGTGTTAAGAAGGGTGTCCCATTTGTCATTTTAGGTTTCAGAAGGGTGCTCGCAAGCGCCTCCCTTTTCCGACGAAAGTGCAGACTCGTAGGAAGACCGCGAGTGTTTAGGATGCCAATTGGGACAAAGCCAGTGTGTTCTTGTGACATCTGATTCCAGAACAGTATTGCAGCGTGATCCTTGCAACAAGAATAAGGAGGTTTTCTTAGTGAACATTAGCTAGACATAACTTAGGCAGCTGACTTGTTGCCTCGCTGACTTATCAGGCAATGACTTTGTATACAGCATTTGAGCATGAAGCTGATTTCGGACAGACTTTCAAGGCAGCGTAACGGTTTAATGATCTACCGCAAAATAGAGAGCTTTGGCAATAACTAAGCAAATATTTAATTTCTACAATAGTAATTTCTTACTCAAAATTACATCAGAAGTGGAAAACATTGGTCAAAAACATACATTTACAAACAAACTTTACCAACCACAACTTTCAGATGCCATCTTTATTTTTTAGCTCAACTGTCACTGAATGGAAAGCACAGGATTGTGGGATATCAAAGGCAGCGAAGTATACATCTTTGCTGCCTTCAAAAATCGATCAGATGAAGGAATCTCAGAAGAGAGGAAGTTAAGCTAACATTGGATTCAGATTTCGGACGGGCCTTGATGCCTTCCTACCTTGGAATACTGTACATCTTTCAAAGGCACCATTTTTAAGTTTTCTAACGCAGCCCCATGGTCCTGCAAAGTTGAGCTCAAACACACCTGAACCAGCAAATCAAGGTCTTCATGACCACTTTGACCACAATCATTCTGATGTTTTTTTATTGACTAATTTTTTATTTGAACATTTTGTATATTTAATTCTGGTGTTTATTTAATGTATATTTCTAGCACACAATTTTGGGTTGAAATCTGCATTGTAGACAGAATTAGACAAGTTGTAAAAGGTGCAAACATAAGTTTGTTGATGACCTGGGGTGGACAATTAACATTTTCAACAAATTTTTAGCCAAGATCAAAGTTTGACCTAAAAGAACCTTAAACATACACAGAATTTCTGACTAAAGTCAGGAACTAACTATTGGAATAAAAAAGTGCCAACACCACAAAACATTACGAGCTGAAAATCGTTCTGACCCAGTTGGACCCAAAACATCTTTCCATCATAAAGCAAGCTAAGAACACAGCTACTTATGAAGTCTGAGAGATTGTAAGAAGCATCATAAAAGGAGTTTAACAAATATCACCTTTACAGCCCAAACTAGCATGCACTTACTTGAACTTTATGTAACTGTTACATTTGGTCACCACATAAATGACAGTTTAGCTTCAAAAGATTGCTAAACACTAGCTTAACGTATATACATTTCTCCATTTGGCTTATTGCAGGGCTAAAACCTGTAAATGTCCAATTGTATTCTAGGTGTTAGTCTGTGTGCACTAAGTTGTACAAATAGTTAAATTTAAGAGTTGTATTTGTTGTAATTGATCAACTTGAACCCAGTGGAAATAGCAATACCTGGCTTGTGGCCCCCAGAATTTAAAGATCAGACCCTCTTCTTCTATCTACTAATCATCATATTTCCCTCTCAGAAAGACCTGTGGATGAAAGCAGCACTCAAGCAGAAGTCGGTCGTTAAAAGGATCTTTCTGACTCAGTAAGGCAAGTACTGGAAGAAGCTGTGGATTGGCACACACCAGGGCTTTAATAGCAATAAATACCACTCAAAGCTGTGATTACAGTGCTAAAGTGTTCCTAATGCCTCAGCCAAGAAAAAAACGCATCATGTGTGCCCGCCAGTCTCTGACAGGACACTTTTCCAAGGGAGACGTGCGCTCTATATTGCTGATACATTGACTGTACATGAGGGCTTTTCAAAAGGCTGTTTTATAATCAGTTAAGCTTAAAAACATGAAATGGCCTTTTTAAATCTTCATAAATTAAAATGTACTGATTTAAAGTGGCAACTAGAAAATGTACAGGTTAGAAATTTTACCTACTTTCGTATAAAAAGAGCCCATAAACCATTAACACAAAAATACTTAATATTTTCCACTTTTTACTGACAAAAAGATCTAGGAGTAAACAGCTATGTTGGAGAAAGAAATGAACTTCTATCAGTTAAAACCTTACGTGAGTATAATGTATGTATGTGGAAAAATATATACTGATAATGTGGAATAATATATACTTATATCCAAATTTGCATATCGCTCTGCAGTTATATAGTTTACATTTTATATATAAACAATCACAGAGCCAATATTTGCTATATAGCCTAGTATATATTGCTTTATGTGAGTGCACTGTATGGAGGTAAAGATAGATGTACTATATATCCAACTTTAAATAAATCGCTGGGCAATAATGTGGTTTCAAATATGCAACAATATAAACAATCAAGTTGAGATTTGCCATATCACCTTATATGAGTGTACTGTATGTATGTGTTATGTTGGATATACTTTCTGTTTTCAGTTAAAACGGTGTTGTGTAAGCGGCCCCTAAGTTAATAACTAATTATCTTTGCAATGGAAGTGAATCAATCAAAAACCAACTTTAGCTGGACAATAATTTTATTCTAGAGCTGCTGTACAGACAAAACAATCTCTGACTGTTACTTTAATTTCTTATTATCACTGTAAAGCTGCTTTGAAACAATCTATATTGTTAAAAGCGCTAAAATATTTGAAAGCCGATAACCGAAATATTGGCCAATAAATTCAAATTCAAATTTGTATATAATTTTTGAGAGCCTGATTACAAAAACAATAGTCTCATCATGTTCCAAGCACACAATTAGAATGTTCTCATTATAATTTTATAGTCTATATGACAGACTTGCTCTGCACATGTTGCACTTAACTCTGTTCCTTTTTTTAATTGATTCCAATCATATTTCAAGCAATTCAAAAACATCATGGAGAACAGTGTGCATCTGAAGTGTCTCAGCCGAAGGAAATAAGTATTTATCGGTTATAATATATCAGCCATTCTTATGGGGCCGATAGCGATAACATTAAAAATGATCATATATCGGCCGATACCGATATGACCGATATTACGATACGAAAATATCATAGTTACTATAGTGTAAGGGTTTATTTTGCAATAATGACCATCTGGATATACATTATCTCTAAATGTAATATATTAACTTTAGCATTAACATTTTTAGTCTGATTTTTTTTTTATTATTGCTTTTGAGTGAATGATGGACATACTACTATAACTTTGTATTGTACTGTTACTAATAGTTCCACACACACACAAAAGGTTATTATTCATAAGGAACAGATCATGATAGCTAGTCAAAACAATGGCATTCACTCTGTATGTATCTATATGTATCAGGACCATGAGAGGCAGGTGATCTAAAACCCAAAGATTAGGAATAAGAGCTTCCAATCTGCTCTAAGCAGACAGTGACGTCAGTCATGACAGACCCGGATTCATCTGCCCGTGACTCGGAGCAATTACCATGACAAGAACACTGTGACTACTATTAAAGCACCACAAATAAAGACAGCAAGTTACAGATGCATAGAGAGAAGGAGGTGGCCATACGAGTAGAGACTAAGAGAGAGTTTTCTCCTTGAGGATATTGAATGGAAACTAATCGTTTGGCCTCCTCAATTGGTAAAATAGCCACAGCCTGAGGGTCTGTAAAAGAAAGAGACCGAACCAACTCCCTTTTCTTAGGGACTGACTGAACTAGCTGCTTTCCTTGAAGAAACCTGCAGCTCTCTGAATAGTGAGTGTGAGAGTGTGCGTTAATTGAAAGGGTTTGTCTAGTGTTTAGTGAAGCATTAGGTCTGACCTACATTTATATGTCCTCATGAAACCAGGCCTAGCAGACGGACAGAACTCAACACAGCACACTTCAGGTAGCTGCATACTAATCGAATACATTCCTTGCATTCTTCAGTCAAAGGATTGTAGATTCCAACTTCATGACACCATTTCTGTGCCATATTCCAGTCAGCATTATGCTAAAAGAACTGGGTGAGTAGGGAATGTTTGGAAACTGCTGTTCTAGACAGAGGCACATGATGCCAGAGTTTCAACAAATTATGACATGAAGGTGTAATCTGTCTTGACAAAGGCCGTTTAATAATTAATATCAAATAACAAACTAATTTGTATTAGACATATGGCTATTTTATTCTCTGGAAAGCATTGGTGGAAGTGTGTGATAAGCAAATTTTCCCAAAACAGAAGACAACCAATCTAGACCTCTCAGGACAAAATATCTTAAAAAAAAAAAAAAAAATTTTACAGAGTCCCTCAGCAGCACTTTCAGCCCCAAGGACAGGGCAATTATTAACACATTCATGAACAAAATGACATTAAACTGAAATAATAATAAACACAATTATTCTGATTTTGCTCTATCATCCAAGATTAAGTTATTTATAATAGGTTACTTAGCATCTATCAAATTAACCCAGACAGACATACCTGAATATCACCTGAACATCACCACACAAACAAAAAAGTTAACAAAAAGTACCACAGCTTTTTGGAAATTGTATCATGTATTACCATGGTAGTCTTTGAAGTGCCAGTAAATAATACCATGGTATATGAATATGATGATGAAATTCAAGTTCTGTTGTATTATCATCTGATACCATATGACTAACATAATAGAATAGAATAGAATAGAATAGAATAGAATCGCAGCAAACTACAATAGCAAAGTAAACATCTCTATGTCTACAAAACTCATCCATGTAATTTTGGTTGCAAGTAAATAAAATAACTGCAAATTTAGAAAAGAAGTGCCAGTAAATAATACTATGGTATATGAATATGATAATTAAATTCAAGTACTGTTGTATTACCATCTAATACCATGACTAATAGAATACAACATAATAGAATAAATTGCAGCAAACCTAAAACAGCAATATAATCATCTCTTATATGTCTACAAAATGGATACATATACTTTTGAAAGTAAATAAATAAAATAACTACTACCAAGTTTAGAATATAATACAATAAAATAGAATAACAGCAAACAATATATTGGCAAAGTAAACATCTCTGTATGTCTACAAAACGGATCCATATATTTTTGATGGGAAATAAATAAAAGTAGGACTACTACCAAGTTTAGAATAGAATAAAATAGAACCAAAAAATACAATGGCAACGTAAACGTCTCTATATGTCAACAAGATGGATCCATATACTTTTGAATGTAGCCTAAATAAATAAAATAACAACTATGTTAATAGAATAGAATAGAATAGAATAGAATAGAATAGAATAGAATAGAATGAAGGAAAGTGAAATCTGAAAGTGCATATTTCTTTCTGGTAGTTTGTCTGATAATCTTTAAGATCATTATTACAGACCAGAACGAGCGCAAATCTCTCCTCCAGCTCCGCCGGCTCGGGCATGGGCAGTTTGAGGGGCATGTGGTGTCCTCGGTGGTCCGTGTGTTGGTTCATACTCCCAGCGTTCCCCATCTCTCCTCCAGTATTACAATCACACTCTTATTCTGCGGGTTTGTCCTGTATGTGTTCCCAGTATCCGTTCACAGTGCCTGTCCGACTTTATCTGAGCTTGAACACTTCATGGAGGTCAGCAGCAGGGTCTGTGAGCAGCTGCATTATAACTCCACACAGGCAACAAGAGCGCACATAACGTGTCCTATTCGCAAATTGCACAATGTCCGCACCACTCCCAGTGAGCTTTTCTGTTCTTCATGATTCAGTCTCTGAAACGCACTTCAGCGGACAACTACAGGCGCTGTCGCTTCAACTCCGCCCCGCAAGCACATTTACCAATCCTATTACAGCGAAGGCTGTGCTCATGAATAAAACATGAGCTCTTCTGGGAGGCGTGGCTGCTTGACTGAGAAAAGTCCTAAAAAAGTCCTAGTCCTTGTCAACAATCCTTTGAATTAATAATTTATTTTCTAATTATAACATACACAAATAAGATACAATTACAAATACAATTCAATAACAATATTGAGTTCTCTTTGCTCACTTTACGTTTTTTTTTTTTTCTGCGAACAATAACATTAGGTTACAGAATAGCTAACAAATAAGAAAAATACTTTCTCAGGGGGAATTAAAACTGCACAAAACAAGAGAAAATGTAAAAGTTAGGCTACATATTTAAAACTCACACAGCTTTTTTATTTTATTTTTTATTTAACTGTATTTATTTTATTATTTATCTGTGTCAGGTATAAATTAATTAATTAATTAATTCATTCATTCATTCAAATAAAAAAAATAAAAAAATAAGGCAATTGCGGCTTTTTTCATAGTCTCTAGGCTATATCTCACAGTTGCTTCTTTATTTTGTAACGCTAAATACCCAGGGATGTTGATCAGTCTCCCAGAAGAGGAAACCTGTGTACATTTATTCATTCATCTGTTAATAGTGAATAGTAGGCATACTCATAGATGGCCATTTGCCAGCTACCTTTACAACAATCCTTTCATCATTACAGTCATCTCCATCTCAGCAATGATGGCACTGTGTCATACTGTATGGTTAAATGCGGGGAAATCTAAATACTTTCTGTACTTTAAGACACATGAGACCAGACTTCATACAAAAGAGAAAAGAGGCAGTCCACAGCTGCTGAAACCTAAGACGCTGAGAGAGACCCTCGGAGCCCCAAGTGCACTATAAGGACTTATAAAATGCCAAAAATAAAGGAGGAAGAATCAAATCTCTGTTGCAGGACAGATGTAGCTAAATTTGTCTGTGAGCCAGATGAAGGGAGCAATGTTCTTAAACTCCATATAGCTACTCCACACAAGGACAGAACACAGAGAAGACATTGTACTGAGTGGCAGAGTGATGCCACCCGTTTCAAATCAGGATTTTGCTGTGACCCAGACAGGAGCTGAACTTATTTGTGCTCATATGTTGTGTTAACAGGTCCTCTCAATACTGGGTTTATGCATGCTTTGTCAATTAGGAAACCTTTCTGTCCCTCTAGAATGATATAAAAGGAAAATAAATAAACGCATGATTTGTTTAATGTGAATTGTTAGCTTTGACCTTTATTGTGCATGTTTTTTTGCTTTTCCCTCATATTTGTAGGATTGTTTAAATGTTGAAACATATTTTTAACTTAATAAATAAAAAATACATTAAAGGTGTCAAGGAAATTCTGTTGCACTTTTTTTAAGGAAAAAAAAAACATTAATTTCCGTTATCCCCAATACTGATCACCATCATACTGAAAATGTAACAATACATTTGAGTTTTGAAGAATGTTATATTTTGCTATGAGAAAGGACCATATCTCTGCCAGAGCAACAAAAAAATACTATGCCATGGCAACATTTTGTGTGTGATAAATTTCAAAGATTTTTACATCAATATCTGAGAGTATGTTTATCACGTGTAAATATCAAGTTTGATTATATTAATAAAAATAATATTTATTTTATTTTCAGTTATAGCTAACTCGGGTTAAAAGTTTTTTTTTCAAACACAGAAAATGTTATTAGCGAGCACACACACATCAAGGTCATAAATAGATCTTTAATCCAAGACATGTGATAAATGTTTTAACAAGTCTCATTTCGTTTTATAAAATGTGCACCCTAATGTTTTACATTACTGTTGCAGAATTGTAGAGACCTTGAATTTATAGTTTTGACACCACAGCGCCATCTAGTGAAGAGAGTATTGCAGTTGCCTCAAAGAATGGGCCAGTTATTGTTTCAGTTTAATCAACTTGAAGCGCCTAAATATATGTCAGGATGTCTACGATCCCATTAAGACATATGAAATTTCTCATAAATAAATAAATACATATTATTTTACATGTCAGGGTCTATTTCTTCTATAGCCTAACCAAATACCACTTGATTACTTTATTTCTTAAAATTTTCATAAAAAGTATTAATGTTATTGTACATTTTATAGCCTTTTTTTTAATTTTGTAGCAAGTTAGCAACTGTTTTATAAAAGCAATTAGGGATGCACTGGATTATTACTGTAAATCCGTAATATTTAAAGGCACACTATATGTAGGTAGCATTCAGAAGTCAATACATCTTTCAAACCATGTTTTTGTCCTTTTTTTGTCTTTTATATTCCTCACTTTCATGACGTAACACCGCTTTGACTGTCGGAACACTTTAACAACATCATAGCACAAAACAAAAAACAGTTAGACAGTGATATAAACAAGAATGGGAAAAAATAAAGAAAGAGGGCATTACTTAAATGAAAAGAAATCTAAACATTTATTAAGGTAAAAAGTTTGTAGGTCTTGCAAATTGTACATGTTCTGAGTGCTTTTGGGTTAAGAGAGGATGAAACAACCAAGGTCTTGGCTGTTCAGCAATGTGCCGGTGCAACCTCCTCATTTTGTATTTTTTTCATAAAATAGGCATTTTTCCATTTATTACTTTGTTTTTGTCAACACCGTCAGACACAATAAAAAGCATATATATTTTTTTTTTTGGTCTAATATGTATTTAGAGTTTTTTAAATCATTATGTGGCATTCTTAGTACACATATATGCTGTTGAATGTTGAATTTTCACTTTTGTTCATTTTTTATACTGTTTCACGTGTACTCCTTTAAATGATCTAACATCATTCAATGTTTACTTTAAGCCTAAATAGAAAAAGTAATGTTTTTTTATTTAACAAACATATTTTTGTATTACAGTTTTTTACAATCGCTATGACAGTTTTTTCAATACATTTAACAAGTTTCCTAAACTCTTAACGCACCAACACACCTAAAACACACAATTGGCAAAACGGTTAATTTCATGCTCAAAATCACACATTGTAAACTAAACTACAAAACGTCTCTGTTACGTATGTAACCCTCGTTCCCTGAGTAGGGAACGGAGACGTTACGTCGGATGACGACGAAATGGGGTTTCGCTTAGAAAGCCTATCAACTTCGAGTATTACAAAACGAGCCAATGGCAAAGGAATGCCATGGGTCTGCGGAATTTGCATGACGTAACTCCGCCCCACCTCGTGGGTATAAAAGGAGGAAGTCCAGCAATATGCAGGTATGTTTCTTCGCTGAGGAGCCAAAACCGAGGTCAGGCGATCCCCGCGAACAGCGGAAAGTGGCAGGAAGACGTGACGTCTCCGTTCCCTACTCAGGGAACGAGGGTTACATACGTAACCGAGATGTTCCCTTTCGTTGTCACTCCGAGTTATGTCGGATGACGACGAAATGGGGTTACCAGTCTAATCACGCCACCTTCTCAGCTGTCTTCCAGTGCCCTGCGTAAATCTGAGATCCCTGTCGTGAGACTAGCACGGACGAAGGACTCCGATTTAGCACAGGAATACCAAGGTACACTGGGGAGCATATCCCACAATTTTAGAGGAAATATGCAATTATTGCCAACCCAGAGGGGGGGACTTAGAGAATACACATATGACCCGAAGGATGCATATGGAGAACACTGGGGTGTCCAGCCGCAGGTGGAATATTTCAACCCCAGGGGTGGCAAGGTGGCTTGCCAAGGGAAAGACACATGCTCGAGAGAGGCTTACAGTGGAAATACACATGTGGGGGTCGCTCAGGGGAGGGACCATGCACACGGGAGGCACCTAGCCGGCGCGCAGGCAATAGACACTGGCGGCGACGTCAGAAGTGCTGGAGGAACTCAGGGCTTTCGGAGAAGCTCACCTGAGGGGAATATCGCACATATCCAGTCCGTGGAGTGGAATGGCGAGCAAGCGAAGACACCTGAGCGGGTCCAGTACTAGCTAGTTGAAGCGAGTACATGAGAGGACACAGGCTCCACTCGGAGATTGTAAAATCTGGCGAATGTGTTCGGTGTCACCCAGCCTGCAGCTCTGCAGATGTCTGTTAGCGACGCGCCATGCGCTAGACCCCAAGAGGACGCCACACTCCGGGTGGAGTGGGCAGTCACACTAAGGGGGCATGGTCGACCTTGCTGCTGGTAAGCCAAAGCAATGGCGTCCACTATCCAGTGAGACAACCTTTGCTTGGAGAGAGCCTTTCCCTTCAGCTTCTCACCATAACAGACAAAGAGCTGGTCTGAGGTCCTGAAACACTGGGTTCTGTCCACATAGGTGCGGAGAGCACGTACTGGACAGAGCAGTGCCAAGGCTGGGTCTGCCTCCTCCAGGGGCAGCGCTTGCAGGTTCACCACCTGGTCCCGGAAGGGAGTGGTAGGAACCTTGAGCACATATCCAGGCCGGGGTCTCAGGATCACGTGAGAGTAAGCCGGCCCGAATTCCAGGCACGCTTCGTCAACGGAGAATGCGTGCAGATCCCCTACCCTCTTGATGGAGGCCAGTGCAACCAGGAGCGCTGTCTTCATTGACAGGAACTTAAGCTCCACTGACTGCAGAGGCTCAAAGGGAGAACTCCGCAGGGCAGTTAGCACCACTGCGAGGTCCCAAGAGGGAACGAGAGGAGGGCGAGGAGGATTCAGTCTCCTCTAACCAGCCTGTGAAGGGAGCGGTTCAGCACGCGCAGGTCCAGGATTGGCCGTAACCCACCGGATTTCTTCGGGACAATGAAGTACGGGCTGTAGAAGCCGGACCTCATTTCGGCTGGAGGGTCTTGATCGCACCCTTCGCCAGCAGGGTAGCAACCTCCGCTCTCATGATGGGGGCATTGCCACCGACCATAGTGGAGCGAACTCCCCTGAAGCGGGGAGGAGACGGAGCGAACTCCCCTGAAGCGGGGAGGAGACCGCGCGAACTGAATCGCGTAGCCGAGCCTGATCGTTTGGGCGACCCAGCGGGACAGGTGGGGAAGCTCTAACCAGGCTCCCAAGAACTGTACCAGCGGGGTCATGCGAACCACAGACTTCCCGTCGGTGGGGCAGCGAGGCGGAATGACTGTCCCGGACGTGGACGGCATAGCGGCCCAGAGTCGGGGCATAGTCATTGACCGCGTCCTGACAGAGGAGACCAGGGAAGGACGAACGTTCCACGGGGGTCTGCTCTGCCAGGGGGCTGGCGACAGAGGGGGATGAGAGCTGGAGAATGTCATCCGGCTCTGGGACAGAGGGGGACGAGGGGTGCACGGCTCGGAGGCGGCGCACCGTGTCGTCCGAGAACTCTGTGTGCTCAGGGATGAACATGTCACTTCTTTCCTTAACCACATTAGGGTGCTGCCCACCCGTGGGTGAGCAGCGGGGAGTGGTGAACAAAAGATTCTCCCCCGGCCCTCCACCGGGGGAAGGAGTGGTCCTGCTACCATCTCCTGAGAAGTGAGAGTCATCCCTGAGCAGCCCGTCTCAGGAGCGCCGCTTAGCCCGGCGTTTAGCCGCTCTGTAGGACTTTGCCACTAATGTAGACGAGTACCTACAGGCCTTGGATGGGTGCTTAGGCTCACCACGAGAAGAAGCGCTATGAGGACACAGCTGCATCGCAACAGAGCGTTCAACCGGGGGGAGCCCAGTGTACCCACGGGCAGCCGCCTCATCGAGGGGAGGAAAGGCAGATGAAACCAACGAGCGGTCACGGGAAGACATGGGAGTCTTCCAGGACTTCGAGATTTCATCATGCACATCCGGGAAGAAAGGTATTGGGGTTTGCCGCGGACGGGGGTCCGCGGCCTTACCCAAGTACCAATCATCCAACCGCGAGCGCTCAGGACAGGGTGGAGGGGACCACTCTAGTCCGATGCTCGCGGCGGCCCGGGCAAGCATGGCCGTCATCTCCGGATCAGACTCGGACGCAGCCGTATGCACACCGGAAGGTGGCAGCTGTGCCGAGTCTTCACTTCCAAAAGAATCAGACCCACCTTGTGATGCTGCGATGGACATGGCGTCCTCCTCTGGAGCGCCAAAGGAAATCCGCGGGGGATCAGAAGATGGACCCGCGGAAATCCCCTGAACACTCGCGGGTTGCAACACTGGAGAGGGTGCGGCTGGGCACGGACGTATAGTCGGCGCTTTGTTCCAAACCGTCACCCTCAGATCACCCTGGCCACCAGCCGAAGTAGGGCCTCTCGAGGAGACACTAGATCGGGGTGTGGATGAGGGGACCCTCACTCTGGCGAGATCATGGAGCCTCGATCGTAGTGTTGCGATGGTCATGTTCCCGCAGTGAGAACATGACTCATCCACGAGCGCTGCTCTAGCGTGATCAAAGCCCAAACACACCAACCAGAAGTGCACGGGCGGTGCATCTTTAAAAAGACGTGCCCGTGCAAGCTCTTTTTGTGAGAGAAAAGAAACTCTGAGAGTGTTGAAGCGCCCGGGGAGAAACACACTCGCTGGCAAACCACAGCACAGATAAGCAGGAAGTGCGCACTCGCCGGGAGATCTCCGTCACACCAACACCAGAGAATCTCGCTCGTCTGTAAAAGCTGACAGTTCAGAGATGGCTTGTGGAACGAAGGATTAACTTGGCTCCGAAGCGAAAACATACCTGCATGTTGCTGGACTTCCTCCTTTTATACCCACGAGGTGGGGCGGAGTTACGTCATGCAAATTCCGCAGACCCATGGCATTTCTTTGCCATTGGCCCGTTTTGTAATACTCGAAGTTGATAGGCTTTCTAAGCGAAACCCCATTTCGTCGTCATCCGACGTAACTCGGAGTGACAACGAAAGGGAACTAATTTTCAAAATACAATAATACACTAACACAATACACTATGTCTAACAAAACACTGCAAACATGTTTCAAAATCAAATAATTATTCAAAACACTAACACATGTTCTCTTCCAACAGGAACATTTAGTCAATCATAACACAATGACAAAAAAACACTATCATCAGCTGGAATTACAGAAACTGCATTATTTTATATGTGTCAGGTATGCCCTTATTCAATAGTAGTTTGCACTATTTTGCACTGTAGTTTCTTGTGATGCCTCTCTACATTTTTGTTTTGTTGGGTTTAGTAAATGCATGCATTTTGTTTCTTTTGCTGCAGAAATTCAATACAAAAAATGAATGACCATCTCAGAGTAGCTTTATAGAATGTACAGTTTATGAAAAAAAAAAAATAAACTAGCGTCCCGAGATAACAGCAGAAAAGCAGATGGGAAGTAATTAGCGTAGCTGCTGTTCATAATATTAATGCATTCGATCTGATTCAACAGTAGTATAAGAGGCAAGCATTATGTGAATGCTTGGCTGAAGAGATGCGTCTTTAATCTAGTTTTGAACTGGGAGAGCGAGTCTGAGCAACGAACAGTATCAGGAAGGCTATTCCAGAGTTTAGGAGCGAAATGCGAGAACGCCCTCCCTCCTTTAGTGGATCTGGATATCCTAGGAATGACCAGAAGCCTCGAATTTAGGGATCTTAAAGAACGCGATGGATTGTAGGGCGATAGAAGGTCCATTAAATATACAGGAGCTAGACCATTTAGGGCTTTATAGGTCAGTAATAGTACTTTGTAATTGATACAGAACTTAATAGGTAACCAGTGCAGAGATGATAAAATTGGTGTTATATGATCATATTTTCTTGACCTAGTGAGAACTCTAGCAGCTGCATTTTGCACTAACTGTAGCTTGTTTATTGAGGATGTAGGACAACCAGCTAATAAAGCGTTACAGTAATCTAGTCTTGAGGTCATGAATGCATGAACTAACTTTTCTGCATCAGAAACAGATAGCATGTTACGTAGCTTAGCAATATTTCTAAGGTGAAAAAAGGCTGTTCTTGTAACATATGAAATATGATTTTCGAAAGACAAGTTGCGGTCTAGTATAACACCCAGGTCTTTTACTGTAGTGGATAAAGTAACTGGACATCCTTCTAAATTAAAGTTGTATTGTACGAGGTTTTGTGGGTAGTTTTTTGGACCAATAAGTAATACCTCCGTTTTATCTGAATTTAATAGCAGGAAATTACACGTCATCCAGCATTTTATATCTTTAAGACACTCTGTCAATTTAGATAAGTTAGTGTTTTCATCTGGTCTTGATGAAATATATAATTGAGTGTCATCAGCATAACAGTGGAAATTAATTCCATGTTTTCTTATAATATTACCCAGTGGCAGCATATATATTGAGAATAGCAGAGGGCCTAACACCGATCCTTGCGCCACTCCATAGTCTACTGACGTTATCTTCGATTTTTCACCATTTAAACAGACAAAATGGTAACGGTCTGATAAGTACGATCTAAACCAGCTTAATGCCTGTCCCTGAACACCAGTGTAGTTTTGTAGTCGATCCAAGAGTATTTTATGATCTATAGTGTCGAACCCAGCGCTAAGATCGAGTAGAACTAGTATTGAGATACAGCCTTGGTCAGAAGTTAAGAGTAAATCATTTGTAATTTTAACTAGCGCAGTTTCTGTGCTATGATGCGGTCTGAATCCTGACTGAAATTTTTCATAGGTATCATTTTCTTGCAAGAAAGAGCACAATTGAGCGGACACAATTTTTTCTAGTATTTTAGATATAAATGGAAGATTTGAAATGGGTCTGTAATTTGCTAAGTTATTTTGATCTAGTTGTGGTTTCTTAATAATAGGTTTTATTACTGCCAGCTTAAATATTTTTGGAACATGACCTAAAGATAAAGACGAGTTAATAATATTGAGAAGAGGCTCTTCCACTACAGGTAACACTTCTTTCAGTAGTTTAGTGGGTATTGGGTCTAATAAACATGTTGTTGGTTTCGCTGCAAAGATAAGTTTATTTAGCTCTTCCTGTCCTATAGTTGTAAAGCGGTGTAGTTGTTCTTGAGGGGCGATAATTGTGGCTGAATCATAAGACACCATAGAGGATTGTACATTTACAATTGTATTTCGGATGCTTTCTATTTTCTCATTGAAGTAATTCATAAAATAATTACAACTATACTGTAACGGAATATTTTGCTCTGGTGATGTCTGTTTATTTGTTAGTCTAGCCACGGGGTTAAATAAAAACCTTGGATTATTTTGGTTATTTTCTATTAGTTTGCGGAGATGCTCAGCCCTGGCTGCTTTTAGAGCCTTTTTATAACGTGACATACTGTCTTTCCACGCGATTCTAAAGACCTCTAAATTAGTTTGTTTCCATTTATGCTCTAAGTTACGAGTTTCTCTCTTGATAACATTTGTAGTACTATTGTACCATGGTGCTTTAGATATTGTTGCACCAATTAGATTAAAAAAGGTTAGAGAGAAAACTAATGTACTAGAGAAAATGGTGCTCAAACTGCTAGTCATTTCCTCTAGATCATCTGTTTGTTGGGGTTCACTGAGCAGCTGAGATAGATCAGGTAAGCTATTTGTGAATCTATCTATAGTGGTTGGAACGATTGTTCTGCCTGGTCGATAACGTGGCGCAACATGGCAAATTTCAGCAGTACGTAATATGCACGTTACCATACAATGATCAGTGAGATCGTCACTTTGCGCTATAATATCTATATCGGTTGGATTGGTTCCATATGATATAATTAAATCTAGTGTATGATTTAGACGATGAGTGGGACCACTGACGTTTTGCTTGACCCCAAATGAGTTTAATAAATCTGTAAACGCAGCCCCTAACGCATCATTTGTGTTATCTACGTGTATGTTAAAATCTCCAACAATTATTGCTTTATTGGCATTGACCAATAGATCTGAGAGAAAGTCTGAAAACTCTTTTAGGAAATCAGCATAGGGCCCTGGAGGTCTATATACGGTCGCTAAGGCTAGAGATAATAGGGATTTCTTTCTTACATCTAAGAGCGTAACATTTAGCACAAGTACTTCGAACGAATTAAACCTGTGACCTGTTTTCTGAGTAACATTTAGGATATCTCTATAGATTGTTGCAACACCGCCGCCACGACCGATCGGACGGGGCTCATGCTTATAACAGTATCCTGGTGGAGTAGACTCATTTAGACCGAAATAATCATTTGGTTTAAGCCAGGTTTCAGTAAGGCACAGAACATCGAAATTATTATCTGTGACCATTTCATTTACAATAACCGCCTTAGGTGTGAGCGATCTAATGTTTAGAAGACCTAGTTTTAGAAATTCTTTTTGTTCACTGAGATTTAGATTTTCTGGTTTAATTACAATAAGATTTTTCCTAGATCCCAAACTAGATTTATTGTTTGGCCTCACTAGACGAGGAATAGACACAGTTTCTATATAATGTTCTACACTACTTGTATCAATTAAGTTGGGACAGCAGAGATTGTGATTTGGACTTTGACTTACTAGTCAGATGGTGTGTAACGTCTTGGAGATGTTGTCCGACAGCACAGCCGCTCCGATTCTGCTGGGGTGCAGGCCATCAGCACGGTAGAGCCTAGGTCGCTCCCAGAACAGATTCCAATTATTTACAAAGAGCAGTTTCTGTTCATTACACCATGATATTAACCATTCATTTAGAGCAAATAGTCTACTGAACCTTTCTTGTCCTAGTCGGTACGTGGGAAGCGGTCCAGACACGATGATCGTTGCCTCAGGCGCTGTGCTGCGTACCGTCTCGATCAGGCTCCTGTAGTCCTTCTTCAGAACCTCCGTCTGCCGCAGCCGGATGTCGTTCGTTCCCGCGTGCAGCACCACAGCTCCGACGCGCTCGTCGCCGTTCAGGATCTCGGGAACATGTGCAGCGACATCTAGAACACGAGCACCAGGAAAGCAGTGAGTGCGCACATTACCCTTACCTGAGGTAGCGCGGACATGACGGACGATGGAACTGCCGATGATCACGGCGTCGTCACGTTCCGACTCGCGAAGAGGGGAGAAGCGGTTCCGGGTGGAGATCTCGAAGACCGGGAGGGTTGGAGAGGTTCTTGGTCTGGTCCTGGCTCGTGTCTTCCGCTGAGGGATCACCCAGGGTCCATGGCTTTGTGTCGGTGCCGGAGTGAATGAAGCCAGAGATGATCGCGTCCTCCTGGGCAGAGAAACGCACGGAGTAGACGAAGTCGGAGTCAAAAAGTTACTAACCACTGACTTGTGAGCATCGGCGCGTGATGTTTCAAGTGCTGATCGCCGATCTCGCAGCTCGGCTTGCCTCTCTAGCAGACCACGGATCTGCTTCTCCACGGACTCCAGCTCCAACAGCACCGAATGCAGCTCGAATGTGTCCTCACCTGCACTCAGAGGTAGCGTTAGACACACATCCGATATATTCGCCATTATAACAGATGAACAGTAAATTAGTAGTGATACTACCAATATCACTACTAATTTAGGACTGAAATCCTGGATATAACCCGTATCCTTTCAGTGAAACGGGTGTAAAATCCGACGGTCGATTGGTGCGAGGCCACGCGTGAAATGCTAGCGGGCTAAAAGGCTAGTAGCTGGGGTTCGCAAAGTTGGATCTAAGTAGCGATATCAAAGCAATCCGATTGTTTTTTATAGGGAATAGTATCGAGGATAAGTTCACACGATATAAAAATAGAAAGTACTTGTTTATAAATGAGTGGTAAAGAAGAAAATCAAGGATTAATGAATCAATTCGTTGTCACACCGATCCCCGTTCACATGGATCCGTGAACACGACTAGAAACGACGTATTCTCTATTCGACTTATTTGTCACCCACAAAACAATGACCTAAAAAACACTAACAACAGGTAGCATTATACAATGTTTTCTTCTGTAAAACAAGCACACCTCTCTACTGTTTAGAATTCACTGCAATATATGTTACTGGAATGAATCAGACATGATGCAGTGCTTCAATACATTTTGTCTTTTTTTTTTCTTTTTTTTCACAGAGTAATTACAAAATACAATAATTTATATACACACCATCCACCGATACAGATACAATAGGAATCAGATGTGGTTGGTCCAATTGTCCAATTGTTTTTATTGCATTTCATTTTTAGATTCGAAATATATTTCATTACAATATTACTGTAGAAATGTAGCAAATTGCTGTCATATTCAGTTTTGTATTATGTTATTGTTTTGAACATAAGTTTAACAGTTTTGAAAACAGTATGTAAGCATGTTGGTTTGGAGAACTGTGTGAAGAGTTTTGAAAAAGTGACCTAAGTATTGAGAAATGTGTCCTAGCGACTGTAAAAAACTGTAAAAAAACAAAGTAATCTTCTAATCTGCCCGGTCTTCTGCACTTGGCCACATATTCTCATCCACATCACACCTGATATCTTCTCTGGCAAGGCATTGTGGGAAGAATCTTTTGGCATGCCATATCCACCCCTGGCAGTGTTCAGCTGTGATGTCTTGGCATGCAGCATCCATTGCATCCAGGATGGACATTTGGTCCTGTGGATGATGGTCAAAAACCTCCCATATCCAGGATGAGAAAAACTCCTCAATAGGGTTGAGGAAAGGGAAGTAAGGAGCAAGGAAAAGGGACATCATCCTAGGATGGGCGTCAAACCATGCTGTGACTGTACGGGAATGGTGGAATACCACATTGTCCCATGTGATCACATATATTGGCAAGTGGTCTCTCACCTGTCCCCTTTCTACCTCTGGCACAAGTCTCTCGTGCAAGTCTTATTTCATTAGTTACCCTAGCTCTGGCCCTTCTTTGAGTGCCACCACGCATATTAACTCCTCTCCCTCGCCCTTGTCCTTGTCCCACTCCTCTTCCTTGCCCTTGTCCTTGTCCTTGTCCCACTCCTCTCCCTTGCCCCACTCCTCTCCCTTGCCCCACTCCTCTCCCTTGCCCTTGTCCTTGTCCCATTCCTCTCCCTTGACCTTGCCCCACTCCTCTCCCTTGCCCTTGTCCTTGTCCCACTCCTCTCCCTCGTCTTGGTACACGTCTTCCTCTACCTAGTGCAGACATTTTTCTTTCTTTCTTTTGTTGCTCTATATTGTTTCCTTTCCACAAAAGATCAGCCCAAATGTCCTCTTTTATACCATATGGTCATGAGATTGAAAGAACCTCAACACCTGAGTGTGTTTCCTAGATGGAAATCAGTTGTGATATATATATATATATATATATATATATATATATGCATAATTCAATCAACTGTTTCTCAGTAACAATAGAACAAAATACAGGGGATATATTTGTGTTTCAATTCACAATATAAACAGCTGTTTACCTTGACTTTAGCCTGGGTTAGGTTTAGAACATGGTGTTTTCTGTTCTGACATACAGTGTTAAAGCATTGGTAAATTTGCCAGAAAAATCCATTGTTTTGGTCTTTTTTGAGCTTGTGTGTAAAAGAAGTTCAAGCATATTAAATGTGTGTTAATTGTATGCATTTTGTGTTAAAGCAACAAGAAATGTGTTAATAGTATAGCTTACACAGACGGATGTAGTGCTAACTGTGTTAAGAGTTTTGGAAAATTGTTAAACGTATTGAAAAATCTGTCAAAGCAATCGTAAAAAACTGTAAAAGAGACTATTAGTTTAATAACTCAACAGCACTGAAGAAACATTATTGCAAGCATATTAATTTAAAACAAATAAAACTCCCTCTGACGGTGGTGACTTTAGAACTGACAGTGGCCTCATTACAACATACAGTTCCAAAATTTATACCTCTCAAGTCAATGGCTTCTTGCTTAACAACTTTAACTATTTGGTCCAAAAAATAACAATCCTGAGCACTGTGATAAACATTTTTCAAGAAATATAAGGTACAAATAAGCAATACCATTATTAAAAGGACCCAATCCCCATATCATTAAATTTAAAATCAAAGTAAAAAAATAAAGTCATTACCAGTAGGAATAAATGTACAATGCATCACTGACATCATCATAACTGTCATTTAGTGCCCCCTACTCATAAAATAATACATTATATTCTTCTAAAAACTGGACTGTAAACTGCATATTGGACGTGAAGAACAGCTAACAACAATTGTGAGCACTGTGGCAAACATTCAATAAGAAACATATAGGTTCAATTAGCAATAGGCTATCATTAATAAAAGTACCCCTTAATAATCATAAGTAAAAAAGAAATCATTACCAGTAGCAATAAGATAGAATTCATCACTTACCTCATATTTAACTGTCACGTAGTGCCCCCCACTAATACAGATCATATTCTACTGTAAACTAGACTATAAACTGAAATAATAAATTAATAATTACATCTTACTGTCTCTTTTCCATAAACTGAAATGTTTCAAAATACAGAAAGCATTCTGTGTAAATACCACAAAACACATCTGGCACAAAAAATAATAATAATAATTCATATGTGAACTCCTGTGAGTATTCCCTGACTGATTTACATCACTCACCACTCATTTAGCTTTATCAGGAAGTATATGGTGTATATGTTTCTCCTCTATGAAGTCCATGACTTCAGCAGACAGGTTGTATATCTCCCTCGTCCTGCTTGCACGACCTGGTGATGACGGTTCCACAAGTTTGACCAGAATATGGTCAAATGGTATAAAGCACATCCTTTCCATCTCCTTTTGGATAGAATCGTGAGTTGGGCCCATGAGGGTGGAAAAACCCCACTTCCACATCTTGATGAGTGTCAACAGTGACAGCCTTTGCTAACCACCAGTTCTGGGCCATCATCCTCAACCTGTACCCTGGGTGTGTTGGCAGTCAACTGGAATATTGTTGGGCTGAAACACTCGCACATCTGTGGCTCACTGCAGAAACAGGACAGTGATCTGCAATGGATCTCAGAGTCGTTTCGGTGTGACCTGATGGATTTTCCTTGTTGCAGGTACAGGTTTTAGTGGTTGAGAAAGGAGTGCATCATATGGCTGCATGTCAGCTTCAGTAATGACATAGAGTTTAGTGCTGCAGAGGCTTTGCCGACCATCTCATGGAAGATATTCACATTCACAATATCATTCCCCTGCAGTATAAGGCTGTCTGCAGTCCTTTTCACAGTTCCTCCGATGCCGTCTGGGGCTCCCTTCCCATGTGAGGTGGGGAAGAAGTTCCAGGTTGTTCCCTTGAAACCTAGAGTTGTAGGGACACTGCAGAGGAGAGAAAAGTTCTTCTTGTTCTTGTATTGCTTGCTGGTGCCATCTGACCAAAAGTGAATAGTATCAACTTTTGGAAACTTTAAACAAATATCTGTCAGGACTGGTTCCATGTGAGTCCAAATGGCAGACACATCTTGTCGCTTGGATTCTGATACTGTGCAAAAGCCTGTCTTCTATTATTTTGTATAGTACATGCCAGTGTGCAGGTTGAGCTGTGGGAGGTTCTGACCAAAATGGCATGACTGTACCTCAGAACTATACTTGCATTTCCACGCCTCAAAAAAGTCCACATGCACAATTACTGTGCTATCATTGCACTTCTCGATCAAGCTCCTGTACTCTCTGGTCTGGTTTTGAACTGAGCACGTGTGTTGTTGTTTCTGTCTTCAGTTTGTCTTCATATCGTTGGATAAGCTCTCCCAGCGTGCCACCGTGAATCACAAGTCTTGTGTTGAAGTGGAGCCCATCTGCTGTTTGATCCTGAACTTGTTCCCATTGCTGCCATTCATCATTGGTCTGATCTTGCTGTGGTGTGGGAAGTGTATGTTTGTGGAGACACCGGGTGCAGGAGCGAAGAAGACATGCCTCGCTTGTCTGTGAAGCGCAGACAAGTTCAAAACTATCCTCCAATTTGACACCATTTTCTCTTAGGACTTCAAGCATCAGCTTAGCATTGGCATGTCTTACGATCTGACGGTCTTGGTGCTGTGACATAGACTGGACGTAAGGCACAGAAGGATGAATAACTGAGCTTCACTCTTGGTTCCTTCTTGGTGAACTCCTTGTAGAGGTTCAATACTGTATCAGTCAGAATCATGATTCTCTGATGCTTTATTTTCTTGCGTGTGATTGTGTCCTGTTAGTCATTCGTGCTGCATTATGGTAGAAACAATCATTATTGACCACCGTCAGACTGTACGTTACCACCGTCAGACAGAAAACCTGACGGTGGTGACGTCTGACAGTGGTGACAAAAACCTCTTTCACATGATATGCACAGTGGCGTAACTTTGTTTTTAAAAGTGGGTGGGACAGGTGTGTGTGTGTGGGGCGGGGGGTGGTACATAGTATACAATAGTACATTGTGTTTAATTTGTCATTTGTTAGTGGCGAGAATTTTCACGTGAATAAATACATAGATCCGACTGTTATCCCCATGTACTTTAATGGTCCAGTGGCAGAACTTTTGCCAAGCGTGTCAGAGGTTCTGGGTTCTAATCCGCACTTAGTAGTATAGTTTTTTTTTCCTCATCAAACCCGATTGTTTATTAGTGGTTGTATATCAAGCAGGGACACGTTTTTTTTGTGAATTATGTTTTGTGATTTCACCGTAACGAATAGAGAGTCTCTCCGCAACGGATTGAAGCTCACGTCCGTGTGAAGACTGTGCGCGAGTCACAGCAGAGCACTGTATCCGCGCCACTGATAGCAGCGGCAACGAGCACTTTGGTCACTTGATTTCAAAAACAACACATTTCATATCGCCTCTCAGAACGAACGAACGAAATGAATGCTCTCCTAGAGTTAACTGGAGATGTTTGATTTATTTGTATTGATACATCCGTGCCGCGACATGTTTCAAAAGTGGTGGGGACACAATCGACCCTGGCAAAAAGTGCTGGGGACATGTCCCACCCGTCCCATCTGCAAATTACGCCTATGGATATACATGAGTTGTTCATATTAGCCATCTTGGTTCCATTCTGTTGCTAGCTACTTCAGACCTCTTCTTAAAAAGTATAATATTTCTAATAAGTCTAATATTTTACATACAAAAAAAGATGGTGTTGACATGTTATGGTTGTGCCAGTAGCAGTGTCCAAAAATATGAACAAGTTTAAGAGAAAATAGCAAACTTACAGGAGCTTGAGTGATCTTGAAGCATGCAGTAAAGCTGAAGGTTTGAAAATGGGGTCCTCAGGAATGTAGTTGACCTTGTAGTTGCCTGATTTTGTTGCTTTTTATAAATATATGACGGTGGTGACGAATATGTGGGACACATTTTGAGCAACCACAAAATAATAGTAAATATTGTTCAAAACTCGCTGTTTGTAGTTTTTAATACATATTACAATGTACTCTTTCATGTGGTAAAGATATTATTCAATAGCCTGGTCCCACCAGACTCTCGTACATTTCATTTGTACATAGAGTCTGGCACCGCTCCATTGACAAGCGTTAACTTCCTTGTACTCTATTGAAGTCTAAAACTATTGGATCTGCCCAGAGCAAGGGGGTAATCCATCAGCCGGAAACTGAAGCCTCGCGGGAGCCGCCATTGTAGCAGAACTTCACCTGCTGTTAGCATTCCATTGACTCCCATTCATTTTGGCGTCACTTTGACAGCGAATAACTTTACATCTGAGGCGTCCAAAGACTTCATTTGTCCATTATTTATTTCAAAAGAAACACGACAATGTATAAAAGGCTCCATTACTTTGTATCTTACGTTATGGCCCCGTAGAAGCCGTTTTTGTTAAAAACAGGCTAATGATTGCATCATAACCACGTGACTTTATGTCGCACAATAGAGACATTACCGTATAGACAGGAGGAGAAGCTCGCAGGCAATCTTTTACTGTCTATGAGGCAATCGGGGGGACATAGAGGCATAAAGTCAAGGGAGAAGCCCATAGATAGAGAGTCCATAAAAGCAAAATATTGCAAAATATTTCAACAACGTTTTTGAGGAATTAGGTGATTCAGATTTGTCTTGGCACAACTACTAGAAGATTTACAACTGTCAGACTGTCGTCAAGCTCAGTTTGAGCCTGCGCAGTCGCTCAGCCATCAGACAGGAAGTGCAATAATCGGGCTTCAGTCTTCTCCGTTGAAATCAATGGGGTCGCTGTGTCCATTTCTTTTACTTTCTATGGCCCAGAGTCACTCTGGATCTGCCATAACCAATTGCTAACGTTTGGTCGTGACGTATGCCTAGCGTTCGCCTTAGCCAACTCATTCACCACTAACAGAGCGAGCTGGAAAATCAAACTTTTCCCGAACCCCGTGGGGAGGTTCTTGCTCCGCCTTTAACTTCTTGATATTCGGCAGCGTTGCCACAACGGACCGAATGGCTTCGCTCGCATCTTTCTCCGCTGCCATTACTGAACTACAACTCAAAATAACGCACAACATAAACGTCATCATTCTCAGCCACTCCCTCTGTTCGCTGATTGGCCCGGTAAAAAATTGATTGGAGAAAACCAAAGACTACAGCACAATCCCAGACCTAACTGAAGGACAATGACAATTGAGCGGAAGTACGTAGGAGGGCTGAGCCAGGCTAATTATTAAATTCAATTAAATTATTACTTTGTTTTTTTAATCAAGTTGAAATGATTACCTCCTATCCAAGGACAACTAATTTTGTAGGCAATGGGCCAGCATATAATCATTAAATCAATACAAATTAAAAATAAACCTATAAAAGAACCTTACTATGTGCAAAGGACCCCCTGATTATAAACTTGATTCTTTTTATTCATGCATTAATTTCCAACAGAATTAGCACTTTTCTTAGTGGGACATCTTTTTGCCAAAGTTTCAAGAATCAGTGAACTTCAAAAATAATCTGCATGGAAAATAAACTATGCCTCAGGCTTGCATAGTATTGTCAACTCACTCATTAGAATCATCTGTAATCCTCGGCAAACTTCAACAGTCGGTTGAACTGGCTCAGTCGGTTCTTTTTAGAGCTGCACGATTAATCAAAATGAAACCACAAGCGATTTGGCAAATGCTGTGATTATTTTATGCGCAGCTTGTCAGTGCAGCACAGCTGATCGGTAGTAAATGCTGCTCCATCTGAACACCAGAGACACACACACACACACACACACACACACACCTGAACACCAGAGAGTGCTTTCACGCAGACACGCCAAATATGCCCTTCCGCAGAAGTAGATAACACACTCATTCCAGGAAATCTTTATGGGCATCATACTATGAACGCTGTAGCTGAATAAACAGATGATTTTAATGCTTTAGTTGATTTATTGAACGTTGTCTTTTGCTAGACAAGCGGTTAATAAATGCTTCTCATGAAAAGATGTTTGACGCGTGTTGCTTTTTCAAAATGCATGTTATAAGCGACTCAAACTCACAGTGCTTTCAGATGGAGCAGTGTACTGATCACAGAGCCGTGCTTCACTGATAACCTGTGCATTAAAAATAATCGCAGCCTTTGCGATCTCATAACCGCAATAATCCAAATCAGTTTAAGCATGTTAATTGTGATTAATCGTGCACCCCTAGTTCTTTTTGAGTTGGACGTGCTACTTCAGCAGTGCGTCTTGTCATCAACCTGAAACTAAAGTTCGACTCAGTTGGATTAGAGAACTGGCTCAAAAGAACGATGTGTTCAAGAATCGAACATCTCTAGTCAAAACTAGTGAAACTGTTGACATGGAGCAGCTAAATCTAGAAACTCCGGGAATCACCCATTTAAAAATAACACAGAACAGAAGAGTGTCTGCTGTCAAAAAGAGAATGTGACAGAGATTGTAATAAAACAAGAATTAACATTGACATGGCTTTTACGAGATGGTGAGAACTGAGGGATCTGACATATAAAAGCGACGTGGAGATGCCGTTTTTATTATTGAACAGGTTTTTAAAGGGTAACTAAACCCCTGGTCAGAGCCTGACTCCACCCACTGGCAATATTTGAAAAATGCTGGAAAAGTGGGCAGAGCCCAGCGGAGGGGGGGGGCGTGCACCTGAGACGCATCTCTCTGTAGGCAAGGGCGTGGTTAGCTGGTACCCTCTGACATCAGAGGGTACCACAACTTCCAATAGGAAAATTCAACTGCAGTAGCCACCGTTCAACCTGAAGAGGGCAGCACTCAGATGTTTTTACACCATAGATTGTAGAATTAAAACACTTTAAACCCAAATGTCAAAAAATGTACTCAAATCAATGAACAGCATTTATGAAGCTCCATTCTTACAGATCATTAACTAAAAAAAGTTGTTTTAGTGTTTAGTTTCCCTTTAAGGTATTTTTAAACAGATAAATTGCCATATGTAGCTCTCTAACAGAGTTCAATAAAGCATTATTTATTGTGAAGGTTCATTTTATTATGGTTGCTGTAGCGCTGTGCGTGTGCTGGAATTTATTTTCAAGAAAGTACCGTGTCTATGGGTAAAGCTACAGCAACGCCTTCAGTTAGTCAGCATGAAATCTATTCCATATAAACTGGTTATGTGTCCTAAGCCTGGTAGTGAATGTTTTATGAGCAGCAAGATAACTATTTATCCGCAGTCACACAGAGCCGAAGCTCAACCGAAACTATTCTTCCGCAAAATGCATGCAGTTTTGTTTTTTAAAGGACAAGTTAGGTATTTTACACTTAAAGCCCTGTTTTAAGATCGTTTCTGATGAAATAGAACAGTTAAGATTGAAATTTGGACAAATGCTGCTGTCCCGAGAATTTTCGGTTTCTGTGGTAGCACCCCCCCCACCTCCACAATGGTTTCATAGGTGCACTGGAACAATCATTCATAAAACGCATTAAACTTTAGTTTACAAAGACGTGAAACTCACCGAGTGGTCTGGGGTGTTCACTGATATGCTCACACAAAAATTGCTGCAAAAGATGCTTTCCAACAGGTGTTTTACCATTCATTGTAAAACTGTGGACCTATTTTTCCAAACACCTCACACCCGTACATTCTTCCGTTGAGAGCTTGAATAGCGTAGCCTACGATACCGCGACTGCATAAGACTAAAGAAAGAATACAAACAACCCCATTTCCGTTTCCGGCGGCGGAGTAATACGTATCTCACAGAACATCCAATACAAGTCAATGGAGTTGGACAAAAACTACGATAAAACCTGTTGGAAAGCATCTTTTCCAGCGATTTTTGTGTGAGCTTATCAGTGAACACCCCAGACCACTCGGTGAGTTTCACGTCTTTGTAAACTAAAGTTTAAAGCATTTTATGAATGATTGGTCCAGTGCACCTATGAGACAGCAGCATTTGTCCAAATTTCAATCTTAACCGTTCTATTTCATCAGAAACAATTTTAAAACAGGGCTTTAAGTGTAAAATACCGAACTCGTCCTTTAACCGCAAGAGGGGCAAAAGTTACATGTTAACTAACTATCAATGACTTTAATAACTTTCAATGACTAGTCAAGTTGTTTTTTGGGTGAGCACAAATATACAATTTGTTTGTGATCAAAATGTATTCTTTATAAGTGAATAACTACATTTGTAGTGTTCTCATTACAATGCAATCTGCACTTTATCAAACGCATATATATGTAAACACATTAAAGAAATATAATCTACAGACATTCCTAATACAATAAACATACATTTAAAATGTGTCTCCAAATATCTGTTGAGTTCTGCTACTGTGACAGTTGGTGAAAAAGAGGAAAATGTCTCCAAATGAAAACACACAACCTTACTTGAGTTTACAGTGCTTAAATAAAGCTGTCATAACAGACAGGAAGTGCTGCTCAATTCAAACAGTCTCGCACAAACACACATGTGAGTTTAGTTTGAAAAAAAAACCTACTTGTACAGTAAAATATGACGATGAAGAACAAGCAACCAATGGAATGTGAGTAACATTAAAGGGATAGTTCACCCAAAAATGAAAATTAACCCATGGTTTACTCACCCTTAAGTCATCCTAGGTGTATATGACATTCTTCTTTCAGACAAATACAATCGGAGTTATATTTAAAAATGTCCGGGCTCCCAAGCTTTATAATGGCAGTGAATGGCCGTTTCTGTTTTGAAGTCCATAAAAGTGCATCTATCCATCATAAAAGTGCTCCACATGGCTCCAGGGGGTTAATAAAGGCCTTCTGAAGCGAAGCATTGCATTCGTGTAAGAAAAAAATATTCATATTTAACATGTTACAAAGTAAAATTCTAGCTTCCGGCCAAACGACTATACGCAGTCTACTTACGCCTAAAGGGGAACTTACACAACTTATGACGTCAGAAGTAGTGTAGTGCGTCATGGCGTAGCGTAAATATCAGCAGTACGTCGCATTACTCGCATAAGTTGCACTTTACACTTAAGTGCAATCCGTATGTTCGTTTGACCGGAAGCTAGTTATTTTACTTGATAAAGTTTTAAATGTGGATATTTTTCTTACACAAACGCATTGCTTCACTTCAGAAGACCTTTATTAACACCCAGGAGCCGTGTGGAGTTCGTTTATGATGGATAGATGCATTTTTATGGACAGCCATTCACTGCCATTATAAAGCTTGGAAGAGCCAGGACATTTTTTAATATAACTTCAATTGTATTCGTCTGAAAGAAAAATGTAATGTACACATAGGCTAATTTTCCTTTTTGGGGTGAACTATCCCTTTAAAGCCATGTGATAAACAAATCTGATATCTGACTTTGGCTGTTGCATAAATACAAAAAGAACAAATTGAAGGTGCAATAAAGGAAATGCAGCAAAAGGTGATCAGAGGTCTTCATTATCCTCATCATCATTGTCATCATCTGGAAGTCCAAAAGACAGTGAGAATAAAAGCACCACGTGAAAAAGAAAGAAACATGGCAAAAGAGATTGTCTTCTATTCTTCCTCCTCCTCCTCCTCCTCCTCCTCCTCCTCTCCTCCCATCACCTCTACGATGAGTTCAGCGGTGCAGATGGCCTCCCCGATGCTGTTCATGGCCTTGCAGGTGTACTTTGCGTCATCATCACCGTTGACCTCAGAAATTACCAGACTGCAGTTTCCATCTTCATCATAATCAATCTGAAAATGGCGCGTCTCTTTTATCGGTTGGTCGTCCTTATACCACACCACCTCTGGGTCAGGATAACCTGTTTGTACAAAATAGAAAATATACATAACTATAAATAAAATAAATAAAATATATGAATAACTTGACACAAAAAGCATGAATATTAAAAGATCCTAATTACTGCCTTATTACTACTGTTAAAAGTTTGGGGTCAAAGGATGCATTAAATTGATCAAAAGTGACAGTACATTTCTGAAGGATCATGTAACACTGAAGACCAGAGTAATGATGCTGAACATTTAACTTTTCCATTACCTGAATATCATCTTAAAGGAGTTGTTCACCCAAAAATTTAAATTATACCATCATTTACTGACCCTCAAGCCATCCTGGGTGTATATGACTTTGTTCTTTCAGCTAAACACAATCAGAGTTATATTAAAACATATCCTGGCTCTTTCAAGCTTTATAATGGGAGTGAATGGTACCTTAGATTTTGTGCATCCATCCATCATAAAAGTAATCCATACGACTCCAGGGGGTTAATAAAGGCCTTCTGAAGTGAAGCCATGCATTTTTTATAAAAAAAAAAATATATACATATTTATAACTTTATAAACTATAAACACTGGGTTACGGTAACGATCGTACGCAAGTCTAGGAAGAGTGACCTCTGACCCGACGCATGACGAGTGACCTCTGACCTGACGTGTGATGTAGGAGTAGCGTAAGCTCAGGTGAGGGGTAACACTATGTAAATATATAATCATGCCTGCATTTGTGATTGTAGAAACGAAAAACAAGCGCTACTCTATACTGCTCACAACTCGCGTTTGAATAGTCAGTAGCAAATCTTAAAATATGAAAACATACTTACAGGCTGTGTCTGTGAGTCAGAAGCGCCAGACTGTACTTGCAAAGATGGAATTGCCCCACTTTTTAGAATCAGCCTTTGTGCACAGCCGGCCTTGTACTCTCGCAGGTTCTGGAAACAGTCCTCCAAAAAATGTACAGCACACAGTCGAATATTTCGGTTGTACTGTTCTGGAACAGTGTTGTAAATAAAGCTTAACCACTGTTTCCTAATTGTGTCCTCTTTTGGAAGGCCAAACAAAGTAGTTTGGCTTTCGCAAAGAAAAATACAGTGTCTCCACGACATGGTGGCGCCGGCGGCAACAATACAGCGAGAATAAAAGTAACGCCTTCTTTCTTTGCGTATACGTTTGGGCGGTGTTGTGAAACTCTGCCCCCACAAACTGACGTAGATTTGTAAGGGTATGTTTGAACAAAGTGTTTTAGGAAGGCGTGGCTGAGCCTTAACTTTTACAAAGAAAGTTTTACATCTCTTTGGGTGTGAGACTTTGAGCTTTGTAACTGCAGATCTTATACATGCACAAACAGCTACATAACACACTAAAGAAAAAGGAAAACAAGAAATCGCATCAATGTGACCCCTTTAAAAAATTTCGTTCGTCCGCGTTTTCAAGAGAGGTCACTCTTCTGCCGGAAGCCAGTGACTATATTTTATAAAGTTATAAATATGGATTTTTTTTACAAAAACGCATGGCTTTGCTTCAGAAGGCCTTTATTAACCCCCTGGAGCCATATTCATAAGTAAATGCTATTCATAATATTTATGGAACAGGAAAAGTGGCTGTGGTAAAACATTTCAACACATTGGGCACACGGTATTAAGTCATCTTTAAAACTGTAATTTTATTTTACACCATATTTAATCAATGCAGCATATTTTATCCATAGATTGTTTCAGCAACGCATTATGTAACCATATAATTCTACCTTCAATATTGCAGTCGAATCGAGCAGCGCTTCCCTCCACCACCTCAACGTCTTTAATAACTGTGCTGAACGTGGGTTTCATTAGAGTCTTCTGCTCCAATTCAGCAGAAAACTGTTTGTCCTCTATGACAGATAAACAGGAAGATTTTGGTCATTAATAACAATGTTAACGACTTTATTACTAAAATCATCCAAATGAGTTAGTAAATGTTAAAGACAGAGGTTTGAAATAAGAAAAAATTTTACACATAAGGAGTAGTGCAGCATATCTGTTTCTTTTTTCTCATCAAAGACAGCCTCAGTTTTAAAAATATACTTTTAAGATTTGAAGTACACATTTTTAATAAGCACACTTCTTTAGCACAATGTCTGACTGTGTTAAAGAGGACCTAGCCTATATGCACTTTTAAACTAGGCTTGATTTTGTCTTTGGGGTCTACTAGAATAGGTTTTCACACTTGAATGTTCAGAAAACAAATCTACACATAATTTACAGTCACCTCACTTCCCAATCTGTCAGTAACTCTCTGGGGTGTGTTTCCAGAAAGCATTTTTAGCCAACTATGGTCGCAAGTTCCATCATTATCAACTTAGTTCAACGATTTGCCGTTTCCCGAAAACCACAGTTCCAACAAACATTCGCGAACAGCAGCGCAAACCTACATGGTTGTAACTACAGCTCTCAACCTGTGGTTATAAGCATAGTTTCTTGTTAAATGACATGTGCACTTAAATAGATCATGCTTTTAGGCACAATAAGCAAGCTAACATTCAGTATATTCTATATATTTTATTCTATTTAAATAGAGTATGCATGGGTGTAAAATGCGCAAGAGAACTCTGGACTATGATGTATAAGGGAACCTGCAAGGAATCAAACATCAAATATATCAAAATAACATGGAACAAAAACAGTGAAATAGTCATTAGGTGTCATGTTCATTACAGCAGCATCTTAGAGATCTCAAATAGATTAATTATTAGAAATTACCGGTAATCCTCCACCTGTGCATGATGTCATTAACGACAGTCCTACTGTATATTGTTGAACCAATATGGTTCAAACGAAAAGAGGTGCGACTATGTTACTACAGTTTCGGGAAACATTCAAGACTAGCTGGTTAGTTTCTCCAATGATGCATCGTACTATGGTAGTTAATCAGTGAGTTACATCGTTGTACGGGAAAAAGCACAAATCTTTAGTTCCTGCCTCTATGAAGCCCCTCCTACTGAAAAGCACAATGTCCTTTGATTGGTTGGCTAGACCAGCTAGTTGAGATTGGTCAACCGCTTCGAGCGTGTCAGAAATGTCATGGCCCGTACCATAACTGCATTAGATCCAGGGTGGAAAAAAACTGCGTCTCTTGGACATGTCGACAACACACTACTAATTCAACTCTGACCCTTTAATTTGCGTATGCCTTAGCTGGGAAGTATTTAAATGAGGAACACTGTGATGTGTTTGTTCACGGAATAAAACTCAAGACTACAGCCAAGGTCTTCCAGGGAGTTCAGAAACAGTGATACAGAGAATACTGGAACTCACTTTGGAGTGACTTGGTGCTTTGGAACTTTGCAGACCGTTTCAATGCTCAAACAACAACATTACACACTAAAGAAAGTGAAATGTAAAGAAGCATATCATGTCCTCTTTAAAACAATTCATTAGCTGAGTCACTACTAGTATTTTATTTAAGGGTTGGTCATTCAGAAATGTTGTACCTTCAGTGGGGGAACCCTTTTTGGCATGAACGCCTGCCATCAATGCCATGTTAGACAGTCGACCAATAGCTCGTACCGCGTGTCCCGTTTTCTGGCGAAGAGAGTGTAAAACTATCAGTTATCACTTTATTCACCAGCACATCAGTAACAGAACTGTGATAAACACACTGCAAGAAGATCTTGAGCTTGTTTTAATCAGACTTTCAATAATACAAGAAACAAGGAGAAAACCAACCTTTTATTTCACATTATTATTATTCTAGATCCTAACCTGCCACTTTCTTCTCAGAATATATTTCTTCATCCTCTCTTTAGAAAGCTTCTTGGCCTCCATGATGGAGGTGTCCTGTTTGAGCCATGGGTGCTGGAAACACTGATCGCAGGTCAGACGAGCTCTGCAGACAAAAAACATAGACACTGATCTTTAACTGCTGAGAGAGAGAGAGCTTTGAGGGAAAAAATGTGAAAAAGAAAATGTATAGTCTCAGACAAAGAATTGTACCTCAGAGAGCACTGATGCATGATGCAAGACGGGGGAAATCAAGTAAATTAGACATTTAAAATGACTCCCCGTATAAGGCAACAAATATACTTTCAAGTATTTTTCTGAATAAAGATTTGGCATCGTGAAAGTGAAGCAGAGATGTGCACTCACTTCATGTCTTTCTTCAGCAGGTTGCTGATAAAGTCTTTGGCGTCGTCTGAGATCTCATCAAATGCATCGTCTTCAAAGTCCCACGTCGCTGAGGTCACATTAGACAGCGTCTCATTATCATTGTCCCCCATGAAGGGAGACAAACCACTGACACTAAACACAACAAGTAACAATGAAAAAAAAGTAGAGCTATTGACAGAAAAAAAACTAAGTTGTTAAATGTTCATCTTGAAATATTACTAACAATATATACGTTATTCTTACATGTACTTTATAAAAATTTGAAAATATTTCACAGCAAAAAGACGTGTACCATGACCTGAAGATGGACATTTTTACAATTATACTAAAAGGCCTTTTACTTTGCTTATTTATGCCCATATTAACACTGGAGAACTGAGGAGATCACAGAGAAACACAAAATATCTACAGCTCCATCTTTCTGTTACCAAAGATACTGTACACTCTTATCACATACATACTGCATAAACTCATGAAACTCTGACAGATAGCTAATAAAACAGACAACAAACAAATACATGAGGGACTGTATTATTCCTCTAGTTTCCAAAAGAAAAATGCAAACACCACGCCAAAGTCCATTTAAAACAGGAAAGACTGTTGAGCAACAAAATCTCACACATTCTTCCCAACAACAATAATGTGGGACGATCACCCCTGTGTAAAAGAAGTGTGCTTAAGTGTACTGAATATGCACTTGTAGTGTAGTTCAAATCTTAAAAGTATTACAATGCAATTAAGTGTCTGAAAACATTACATTGAGTCAGTACTAGTGTATATTCTTTTAAAGTATATTGTTTCTGTAATAGTCTTTCTAAAGAATGACAAAGTATACTTGATTTCCACAAAATTGGAACACGTCAATTATGAGGCTCTACAAATTTGGACCATAGACAAGGAAACACTCTGGACAAAGAGCCACCATATATACAGTCAAACAAAAATTATTCAGACACCAGATATCATTTTTGATATTTTTTTTACTAGTGGGTGCAGGACACTATAGTTAATTTATGTAAATGAGGATAGCAAAATAAAGTAAACTGTGACATATTATACCAAAAAATTCTTCATACAGTGGCTATCAGTAAAATTTATAAAAATGTGGGAGCAAAAATTATTCAGACACTTTGACGTGACCATGTTTTGCTTAAATGTTTTGCTAATTTTACCTTTTTACACCACAGACTGAACAAAATGAAGCATTGCTTGGTTGACCTAAACTGTATTATCTAATCGTGTACTTAAATTTAACAGCTGACAGATATTCAATCTAATTCATTTGTGAGACAGTCTAACAGAAGGATGGCCAAAACCAGTGAAACTGATTTGATAACTCTGAGTTCTTGTCATATTTTATTACCATTTTCTAAACTATAGCGAATAAACTGTGATAATGTGAGAAATGTTAAAGGTGTCTGAATAAATGTTGGTTCCCTTTTGAACGGTCACTTCGTATTGTGTAGCTATACGCAGTGGGGGGAAACTCCTTTTCCTCGATTTACTGAAGCTTGTATGTAAAACGCATTTGCAGCTGCACAGCTAACACATTGAGCGTCTGGCTCGCTCATAGGCTGTGCTGCGGCAACTGAACATCCAATGGTGACGTGCGACCAATGAGCTAGCCCTACGTCATTACACGTCAGAGCCTGCCAAGGGGGGCGTGGCCATAGCCTATAATATTCCCCCGAATTCGCCATTATAGCAGATTTTACTCCTTCAGCGACAACTCATGTCTCTGACTGTTTTACTAAGCCTTTCGCCGTTGAACAAGCCCTTCAGCCTAAGCGAGCATCATCTCAGCAGACTATGCCTTCTCAGCCGTTTTCTCCTGACGCCGTCTCAGCTGTGGCTATCCGCAACGATGCATCTGCACGAGGCCTACGGGCCCACAAAGTGCGTCACATGCCTGGGAACCCCCCATGCTGAACCGTACTCTATGATGGAGGCTGCTCTCTCTGCGTGAGTATGCCTGTTTTGTCATAATTGCATCATGTGCTCGCGGCTAGCTCTCCTTTTGGACGGCAAACCGCCTCTCGTGCTCCCCCCCCCGTTTCTTCCCTCGTCGAGCCTCGATGGAAGAAGCACGCGGGTAGATATTCGCGCGGCTAGCTCTCTTTACAACACAAGAGAGCTACCCCGCCCAAAAAGTACATCATGCGCTCGCGGCTAGCTCTCCTTTGGGACAGCAAACCACCTCTCGCGCCACCCCCCCACCCCCGTTTCTTCCCTCGTCGAGCCTTGACAGAAGAAGCGCACGGGTAGATATTCGCGTGGCTAGCTCTCTTTACAACACAAGAGAGCTACCCCGCCCTAAAAGTACATCATGCGCTCGTGGCTAGCTCTTCTTTGGGATGGCAAACTGCCTCTCGCGCTCCCACGTTTTCTTCCCTCGCCGAGCCTCGACGGAAGAAGCGCGATAGATGTTCGTTAGATGTTAGATGAAGCGGTTAGATGTTCGCGCGGCTAGCTCTCTTTACAACAAAAGAGCGCTACCCCGCCCTAAAAATACACCATGCGCTCACGGCTAGCTCTCCTTTGGGACGGCAAACCGCCTCTCTCGCTCCCACGTTTTCTTCCCTCGTCGAGCCTCAACGGAAGAAGTGGGCGGGTAGATGTTCGCGCGGCTAGCTCTCTTTACGAACACAAGAGAGCTACCGCTCCCTTACATTCTGTTCATCACGCAGAATCTTCTCCGTGATTCAGACACAACAGCGCAGTTTTCATGCCTGGAATCAACCACGCTGAAACTGTTATCTCTCACTGCAAAAGCTATAAGAGCTCTTCTCTGTCAATCCCCCCTGTGGCTCAGTGGTGGATTCTGAGATTCTCGCGACAGAGACCCGAGTTCGGATCTCGGCTTCGCTGAATTTGATTTATTTATTTTTATTTTTTTCACATGCTGCACACTATCACTGCAGTCAGTGCGCCCACTACGAAGCCTGCGCCCCCACAGATAGTCACTGCTCAAAATCTCATGACACTTCTCACAGCTCCCTGTCTTACTCAGGTGGCTGGAGATTTTATTATTGTCAACAGGGCCGCTGCACTGCGCGCGCCTCTACAAACAAACGCTGTTGTCACGACGACCCACGTAAAGCACAAAAAAAGAGTATGTTTCACAATCACAACACACGGGTTCATGGTCCTCCTTCACTAGGCGGCCCTCTCCCAGTTGTTACACTGACTTTCCCCCAGGAAAAAGCCTGTGCAGTCAGTCCAACACTCAGTATGTGCGCAAATCACAATGTAAGGATATCAGGTCCCCCTGTGTTAGGCGGCCCATCCCTGACAATCCCTAGTCGCACGGGCGCTGGCCTGGCAAGCCATCCCCGATAAAGCACAAAAGGAGCATGTTTCACAATCACAACACATGGGTTCACAGTCCCCCTTCACTAGGTGGCCCCTTCCCTGTTGTAACACTGACTTCCCCCGACGCAAAAGCTTGTACAGTCAGTCCAACACTCAGTATGTGCACAAATCACAATGTAAGGGTATCAGGTCCCCCTATATTAGGCGACCCATCCCAATAAGTGTGTCAATCCCTAGCCACATGGGTGCTGGCCTAGCAAGCCATCCCCAGAGTGTCGAGTTGGGTCATAAACACTATAAAGCGAGGCTACTCTCTCCAATTCGCTGGCAGACCCCCAAAGTTTCAGGCGGTTATCGAGACTTTGGTGAGAAGCAACGTGGGTCATGTGCTTCACCCTGAAGTGCAGAATTTATTAGCAAAAGGAGCGATAGAGCTAGTCCCCCCTGCGCTAAAACAGTCGGGTTTCTACAGCCGCTATTTTCTAATCCCGGAAAAAGTTGGCGGTCTCAGACCCATACTAGATTTGAGACATTTGAACAAGGCTCTCCTGAGACGGCCTTTCAAAATGTTAACTATCAAACACATCCTCACGCAAGTTCGCCCGGGGGATTGGTTTTTTACAATGGATCTGAAAGATGCATACTTTCACATTCAGATAAACCCTCGTCACAGGCCATTCTTGAGATTCGCCTTTGATTGTCAGGCTTATCAATACACAGTTCTGCCGTTCGGTCTGTCACTGGCACCCCGTACATTCACAAAATGTATGGATGCAGCGCTGTCTCCCCTGAGACTTCAGGGAGTGTGCGTGCTAAATTATCTCGACGACTGGCTGCTGCTGGCACAGTCGAGAGCTGAGCTACTAGCTCACAGGGATTTGATTCTCGGCCATTTATAATGCCTGGGTCTCACAATCAATGTTTCAAAGAGCAAACTGACCCCCAGCCAGAGCGTGGTCTTTTTGGGCACAGTTTTAGACTCTGTGATGATGACGGCGCGGCTCACACGAGAGCGCGCGCTCTCGGTGCAGACGCTTGCAGCCTCGTTCAGAGCGCGCGAACGCGCGCCCCTGAAGAAATTTCAGAAACTTCTCAGTCTCATGGCAGCAGCAGCGTCAGTACTCCGTATGGGATTACTGCACATGCGCCCGCTGCAGCACTGGCTGAAACGCTGTGTGCCAACCCATGCATGGCAGTCGGGCAGCCTGCGCGTCATGGTGAATCACGGTTGTTTAAGGATCCTGATTCCCTGGCGGGCTCAGGACTGGTATCACAAGGGTGTGACCATGGGAACAGTTTCCAGGAGGAAAGTGTTTTTTATAGACGCATCCAACCTGGGTTGGGGACCGCTGCACGAGGGCAAGCCTGCGTCCGGCCTCTGGTCGAGCACAGAGCAGAGCTTAAACATCAACCCAGTCCTTCTGGTGGCCCCTCTCTGGAAATCCTGACCGTGGTTTCCGGAGCTGGTTCAGTTATCAGACACAATCCCCTGGCCTGTTCCAATGAGGAAAGACCTCCTCACACAGGCCAATAGGACAATATGGCATCCTCGACCGATTTATGGGCCCTCCATGTATGGCCCCTAAACGGGTACCCAGGGACCTTCCTGAGAAGGTCTTAAGCACTATCTCTGAAGCTAGAGCCCCGTCTACTCTACGCCTTTATGCTTTAAAATGGTCAAGTTTTTCCAGTCATGTGAGTTATCTGTGGTACTCTCCTTCCTGCAGGAGCTGTTGGATGCGGGCTGCTCCCCATCCACGCTCAAAGTGTACGTGGCAGCCATTGCAGCGCATCACGCTCTGGTGGCTGGCCAGTCACTAGAGAGAAACGATCTGGTGGTACGGTTTCTAAAAGGTGCTAGGAGGATGAACCCCTCTCCAGACCTCCTTCTGTGCCGCCTTGGGACCTCTCCATGGTCCTTGGGGCTCTGAAGGGTCCGCCTTTTGAGCCGCTCCAGTCGGTTGGTCTGAAACCTCTCTCGCTAAATACTGCTCTCCTGTTGGCATTGGCATCTATCAAGTGAGTGGGAGATCTGCAGGCTCTCTCTGTGGGCCCTTCATGTTTGGAGTTTGGTCCAGATGACTCCAGAGTCATTCTCAAACCCAGGCATGGTTATGTACCCAAAGTGCTCTCAACGCCGTTCAGAGCACAGGTTATTACATTATTAGCCCTTCCCCCTTCTGCCGAGGATGGGGAGGTTAATCTTCTCTGCCCTGTCAGAGCGCTGAGAATCTATCTGGAGCGTTCTGCGTATTTTAGACAAACAGAACAGCTTTTTGTCTGCATGGGTGGCCGATCTAAGGGTGATCCAGTCACTAAGCAAAGACTGTCTAGATGGATAGTGGATGCCATTTATATGGCATATACCTCAGTGGGTCAGGTTGGCCCTATTGGTATCAAGGCCCATTCGACTAGGGGCATGGCCTCGTCATGGGCTTGGTCATCTGGCTTTCCCATTCAAGATATTTGTGATGCGGCCGGCTGGTCCTCGCCTTCCACATTTATGAAGTTTTATAATATGGAGGTGCCTTCCCTGCAGGCGAAGGTGCTTTCAATATGATTAAGGCCCGACAGTGTCTGGTCTGGTCTAAAAATGTTATGGTGCACAATCACATACATATTTATATAAAATTTTTCCTTATACTAATAATCCCGACGGTGTCTGGTTTTATTAGTATATTATGTTGGGCTGTTACTAACACATATGTATATTATTCTGGTCCCGACGGTGTCCGGGCTGATATATATACTTGGTTTTCTGACTTGTTCTGTGAGCTCAGGGGTCCTGAGTTTCAGTGGCAACCAGTTACTTATTGTGCGGCGTTTTGGATGGCGTCCCCACTGCGTATAGCTACGCAATACGAAGTGACCACTCGAAAGGGAACTACTCGGTTACTGTCGTAACCTCAGTTCCCTGAGATAGGGAACGAGTATTGCGTAGCCGGCCGCACTATAGTAGCCTGGAGAGTTGTCGCTTCAGTCGTTAAACCTGCTATAATGGCGAATTCGGGGGAATATTATAGGCTATGGCCACGCCCCCTTGACGGGCTCTGACGTGTAATGACGTAGGGGCTAGCTCATTGGTCGCACGTCAGAGGCGCCCGCGCCATTGGATGTGCAGTTGCCGCAGCACAGCCTATGAGCGAGCCAGACGCTCAATGTGCTAGCTGTGCAGCTGCAAATGCGTTTTACATACAAGCTACAGTAAATCGAGGAAAAGGAGTTTTCCCCCACTGCGTATAGCTACGCAATACTCGTTCCCTATCTCAGGGAACTGAGGTTACGACAGTAACCGAGTAGTTTGACTGTAATTACTTAATTGTTTGGATAATTTAGGCTTCCATCAACCAATAAAAGTGTAGTTCTTCTAAGCGCATGTTTACATTCATTCCATATAATTCTGCAGATTTTACACCAAGATCAGCACAGAAAATGGGAAAAAATCCATTGGCCATAAAGGTAATTTCTCTTCAGAATGGATGCGACATGTATTGAGCTAAATAATGACAGTATTGTCTTCTGTAGCGCTGCTTTACAGTAGATTTTGCATCTGAAGTTTGCATCATTGATCATTATTTTCCTGTTTATTACTATGAAGCTGCCTTGAAACAATCTGAAACAATTGTATAAGTACATAAACAAGGCTGACTTGACTTGACTTGTGTACTCACAGGATGTAGCAGATAACTCCTATACTCCACATGTCTGTAGTATAACTGATGGCCTCGTAATTAATCACCTCTGGAGCCACAAACTCTGGGGTGCCAAAAAGGACTTTCAGAGATCCAGCATTCTCTAAGGTCATACATAAGACACAAACCAATTCATGATTTCATTTTAAAACAATATGTGATATTTTAAGTAAACAAATGACTTAAATGGCTTCTCAGTTGAAATTATAATTGAAACGCATATGATATACTGACCGTGGATTACCATCAGTAAGTCTTAAATAAATTAGTCGAAGTCTAAATATAATATTTTTCTGATAATAATTTAAATTATTAATTAATAATTAAAACAATGCAATTACCCAGTCTGCGTGCCAGTCCAAAGTCAATTAGTTTGATTTTGCTGCCGGTCTTATTGACACACATGATGTTCTCAGGTTTGAGGTCCAGGTGGACAATGCCTTTCTTATGGATGAAATTTACTCCATCCACAATCTGAAGCATGTATTTGATCACCTCTCTCTCTGTCAGCTCAAAGTCCTCATCTATTATCCGCTCAAACAGTTCCCCTCCAGAGACCCTGAAGAACATTAAAGTTCAGCCAATACATCAGACACGTTATACTAAAAGCTTCAAACCCTGTAAGAGTTTATCTTTGAACTGTCCTTCACTTAACCTCTTCTTAACTTCTACTAAAAGCGAGTTAAAACAAAGGGGACATATGGAATAACGCCAAAAATGTATTACTTTACAGTCTGACATACAGAGGCAAGAATGAGTTACAACAGCTTCCACTCTACTGGGAAGGCTTTCCACAAGATTTTGAAGTGTTTCTGAGGGAAATTTTTACCCATTCATCCAGTAGAGCATTTGTGAGGTCAAACACTATGTTTCCATCCACCTACTTTTATGCACATTTTGGGATATCGCATAAAAAGCTGGACAGATATGGCAATATGCGCATAAATAAAATAAAAAAATACACAAAAAAAAACATATGCGCTCAATTGAGTCGGATAAACTTTTTGTGCAAAACATGTGCATAAACTACAATGAAAACACATTTACTGAATAAATTCCTCATTGAGCATCAAAAAAGACATGTGACTGCGATGGAACGGCATAACTGGACTAACCAGCGGACCGATCTCATTGCACAACATCTGAAATGCTGTTTTGGTTGTTCTGAAATGCAAAGTTTGTCGTCAAAGGGGTTCGGTATAATTACCTCCCAGAACCGTCTTACATGACTGTGTTCCCAAACAGCAGGTATCCACCTCCGAAAGCAAGATAACTTTATTGGCGTTTCGTCTACGTGCTCTGAGGCGCAAGTAATTTATTTAATACAAAATTATTATATACAGAGGCTTACTCTGCCTACTGCAGAAACTTCCATTTACTGATATTTAGCGCCAGTTAATCAGGAAGTGATGATTTTGTTATCTTCGGCTCACTGGATGGAAACAGTGCTTTATTCGCAAATGTTTTATGCCATATTCCAATTTTGCACACAAGTTAAATTTGCAACTATGGATGGAAACATACTGATGTTGGACCTCTTGGCATTGTACTTGGTGGTGTGAGGATTGCATAAAGCGGCTCGGCCATGAAAACCCATTCCATGAAACTCCCACCGCACAGCTTTTGTGCTGATATTAATGCTAATGGAAGTCTGGAACTCTTCCATGGAATCAACAGGGCATTGGCGACTTTTACGCACCATGCTCTTTAGCACTCAGTGACTTTACGTGGTCTTCCGCTTTGTGGCTGAGATTCTGCTGTTCCTAAACGCTTCCACTTTTAAATGCCACTTACAGTTGACCGAGGAATAATATCGAACTGACTTATTGCAAAGCTGCCATCCTATCACAGCACGACGCTTGAATTCACTGAGCTCTTCAGAACGACCCTTTTTTCCCCACAAATGTTTGTAAATGCGGACTGCATAGCTAGGTGCTTAATTTTATGCACCTGTGGCAATGGGTTTGATTGAAACACCTGAATTCAATAAATAAGAGGACTTGACTATTGAGGGGCTGTTTATACGACACCGTTATCAACTAAAAACTTATGCGTTTTGGCCGTTCATTTACATGACAACTGCGTTTTGGGTGCCTGAAAATGCAAACTTTTGAAAACGGGTATAAAGTACAAGTTTTTGAAAACGGACTCCGTGTAAACAACAAATCGCAAATCTCTGAAGACGATGATGTCAAGCGCATGCGTATTATGTGTTCAGTCTATAGTGTTTCATCGCCATCTAATGGCCTGGCAGCAGAATACAGGATTTTTTGTCGTTTCCGCGGATCCGTGTAAATGGGGATCGTTTTGATAATGGTGTCGTCTGTACGCGGAAAACTCACAGGAAAAACTTCTCAGTTTTAAGCATATTGTTGTCGTGTAAACGTACCCTAAGACACAAACTTTCAAAAAAATTAATTAAAGACAGTGAGTAATCATCCAGTGAAGGGTGGATAAAATAAGCAAACCTCTGTGTTATGACTTTTCAAATTGGAATCAGTTAAGGAGATGAGATTGGAAGTGTGTGTTTCACAGGTGCACTGCCCTTTACATAAAGACACACAAAGCCTAACAAATCTGGTCTTTTTGAGAAAGATTGGTTAGTGTGCATCATGCCTTGATCCCAAAAGCTTAAGACCCAAAAGTACCTTAAATAAAATGTGTGTTTTCCTTAAACAGGGCTGTGTTATCAAGAAAACTCAAGACACATTGATATATTAAAAGAGATTTGTGATGGTCCAAAATTGGTCGGAAGTCTTATACTGTTTGCAGATACAGGAAACATTTAGTGGAGGTTTTACTGGAGAATCTACTGTACAAGTTACTAAATTCAAGAGTTTACTTTCTCCACCCTGCACTGGGGATAATTAAATCAAAATGTGAAAAAAAGGTTGATTATTTGTGCCTTATTAGTTTAGTCAGATTGCTTATGACATTTTCAAAGGGTTCATAACTTATTCTTGCCACTGCAACTTGACAATGACAGTGCCAAGTCATTTCTGTTAAAACAATTATGTTATAAAAATTGGTATACTTGAAAAATTATAAAACTGCTTTTCAAATCACTAATACTTGGGGTAACTTTCTGTTGTGAGTTGATTGCAGGCTTAGAAAACAGTCTCATTCTCTAATCTGAGAACTGCAATTAGAAAAAAACACATATCTACTTACATTTCCAGCACCATTACGATATCTGTCTTTCCCTCAAAAGCGTCAACACACTGCACAAGCTTTGAGTGATGCAGGTCATTCATGATTGCAATTTCCTGTCTGACATTTTCTTTTTCTTTGGCAGAATATGCCTTTATGAATTTTCCAGCCCAAACCTTCTTAGTGGTCTTTTCTATCAGTTTGAAAACAGTCCCAAATTTCCCTCTGAAAATGAAAATATTTTTTTATATAAAATGTTGTTTCAGGTTCCTTTATTGTACAATATTTTTTTTTTTACACCATTTTATTGATCTGCTGTCATACTCACGTGCCAAGTCGTTCTTCCACATCATAAAGGTCCTTCACTTTTACATCTGTCTTGATCATCACGTTTCTGTAGTTCAGTGCCTTCTCTTCTGATGTGAAAAGAGGAAATAGATCCATATTATTCTGAATTGTCTATAACCAGTCATATTGCAATATTTAACACTTTTGAAAAAAAAATGAAAATGAAAATTGGAAAAACCCCGATAGATATGCATTTTACGGCCTCTACGTCTCTAATTACTATGAGAGAATCATATTTTCAAATATACATCAGACACCACAAACATGACGCATACCATCATCTGAGGGCTCAACTTCATCTTCTTTATTTCCTGTAAAATCAACAGACTGTTTTTATAACACATTTTAAACTGAAATAACTAAATGTAACAGCATAATCCATGCTTTGTTCCTAATACAATACTATTGATGTCCACCAGGTGGTGCTCACCCTCTTCGGCCTCCAGTCCCACCTGCACCGGCACAGACTCAGCACTAGGCTCCCCGACACCATAGATATTAACAGCTCTCACTCGAAACTTGTACTGTCTGTCTGGAAGCAGGTTCTGTACGTTATAAGAGGTGCTGTTACAGGACGCCATATCTGTCCACTTCATGTCCACAGAGTTCCACAGCTCCACGTTGTAGGAATGGACAGCGCAACCCCCGTCGTATGTCGGCCCATACCAGGACAGTGTGAGACTGGATTTACGGATGTCTGAGGCCGCTGGGACGCGGGCAGGGGGGTCAGGCTTATCTGTGAAGAAACAGACCAAGATTGACATTGACATCCTAAAATTCATCAAAGAGTTCAGATTCAGTTCAAGTATACAGGCAAAATGACAGCCAGCATTTCACCCCAGCTATGTGTTTTTGTAACAGAGAAAACAGGCAATGTTCAATGATTATATTGTCTTTTTAGTCTTTAAAGATGCCTAGTCTTCAAATGGAATTGCAGTAAATATGACTTCAGGGGATCAAAACCTGATTTGCAATCGGGTCTGGGAAACCCAGAGATCATTTTGATTGGAAAGGAACCATACGTTTTGAATATGGCGGAAAATAGAATGTTTTGTTTATTTATGTTCTTATATACATATATACACACACATATATATATATATATACATATATATATATATATATATATATATATATATATATATATATATAAGCTTATTTTTAAGCTTTATATTTGGTATAGTACAGTCATCTGTAAATTTCAATCATCTGGGTTTTTTTTTCAGGGGTATTCTCGAAGTGATAACATGCGTTTACTTGATGAGTAGAAGCCTAAAATGCATATTAACCTGCATTTCTCCATACCCTGTTAGCATTTTTCCATTCTTATCCAGACCTGGAAATGAATCAAATCCAATTCCATAATTTTCTAAACTACATAGGAGCCCTGATTTTAAATGTTCAAATGTTGTGAAACTCCTTTCATGTAATGACTCCCATATGCATATGGCCAGATGTTCATGTTTTCACTAGTTCACACTTACCGACTATAGTGAGGTTGAGGGCGGCCTGTCTCACGCCGTAGCTGTTCCTGATCTCGATGGTGTAACATCCGCAGTGCTCCTGCTGTCCTTCTGTGATGGTCAGCTGACTGCTGCTGTCTGTGCTTAATACTGAGATGCCCTGACCTTCCTGAATCTGAAGAAGCAGAGGATGTGGATAACCAACATGAACACGGGTGGTTGTTTCAGGCGTAGGCTATTTCAAGTGTTCAGTTCAAACTATTTTGAGTGGAAAGTCAACTAACTGAAATAAATGGGAGTAATAAAAAGTTTTTTTTTTGTGTTTGAGCCATGTGTACAGAGGGGTATGCCAGTGCTTGCGATATTTGGCCATTGAGGATGATGGCTTTTTGGAAAAGCTGTGAGCTGCCAACCTAGTAAGCATTTTTGGGCATTATAGCAACTTCCAATCCAAATACCATATTAAATAGTAACAACAAATGAATGTTTAAAGCATTTAAAAGGGACTGGCGAGTGAATACATGTGCCATCTGTGAGTTAAAGAATCAAACATTTAGAAGTCTCTCTCTGGTTTTTACATGTTAAAAGGTGAAAAGACTCTTACTGGTTTGCGGAACTTGAGCCAGGTGCAGCTGATGGGCAGCGCTCCAGTGAACTTACACAGCAGACTGACCTCCTGGCCCGCCAAGATCTTCATATCATCAGGAAACTGCAGGATCTGAGGAGGAGCACCTAACACACAATCCAATTATAGAATTTAAGCTAAATTTATGTTCGCGATAAGATCCATTTGCTCTCACAGGGGTTAAAAATGTATTGAAAGTGCAGAACAGACTTTCATGTCACTTCCTGGTATGTTTCCAAGGTGAACCAAGCACAAAAAATTAAGGATTTTTTTTTTTTTAGCTTGTTATGACATTAGCTATGTTTCCATCCAGCTATTTTTACATGCATTTTGGGAGATTGCATAAAAACGCCCTATGGAAATGCCAAGATGCACATACATTTTAAAAATGCATATAAAAAAAAAAACCTTTTGCACTCAATTGAGGTGGATAAATTTATCCAATAAGAAGAAATGCGCATAAACTACGGTGGAAACACATTAATGGAATAAATTAGTGATGGGTTGATCATGAACAATTTGTTCATTTTAAACAAATCTTTATGACTCGCCAACAACGAGTTGTCTCAGAGAGTAATTCGCTCATTTTATGTTGACCGCTTATGCGCAACATTTCATAGGTTCTGTACAGGAAACAGAAATGATTTGTTTAAAATCAAGCACATAATTCATTTTTTTCTTACAGTTACGTGATGCATTTCTGGTCTCAAATTTCTTACAATTTATACATTTGTGAATTTCTGTCATGATGGTTCTTTTCCAAAACTCGTGATGAACGAACGACTCAGACCCGAAGACTCGGGAGGTAAACGAATAATTTCTGTTTCCTGTACAGACTGCATACCTTCAGCCTATGGGGATGTGACGTGACAAAAGAACGCATGACTCGGATCAGGAGGTAAGGTAAACTAACAGACTGAATATCCTGAAGATCCAGCTAAGCAATGAATTAATAATTTCGGTTTGTCTTACTTCGGCCTTGGATGCAGTATAGTTTTTTGTTATTCTAAATGTGATCAAAGTTTGTGTAAGTTGATGTGTTGGGAAGTCTGGCAATTAAAATGTAACATTTTAATTATATACTGCTGAAATGAATTAAATTACTTGGAAAAAAGATTAATTAATTTTGTTGGACGAGACTTTCACGTGACTTTCCCTCAACAGTGATTGTATAACTTGGCTAACCAGTGGATCAGTTTCATTACACAGCATCTCAAAAGTTGGTTTGATCATACTGAAATGCCTGAATCAAAGTCTGTCATTAGAATATTGTGGTTTAAAAAAAAGTTTAATTTGCACACTCTGAGGCGCAAGTCATTTATGATGGAGGAAAAAAGCGCCACAGTGACTTCCATTTTTATTACAGATATTTTGCACCAATTTCCCAGGAAGTGACGATTTTGTTCTCTTGAACACATGGGATGGAATCACTGATTTATTCGCAAATATTTTATGCGATATTCCAATATTTCCAATTTTTAAATCTGCACCTTGGATGGAAACATAGCTATTGATGACATGAGTTAAAAGATTGCATATAACTTTGTATTCTATCTCCCCCAGTCGCATGCAAAGTCCAAGATAAACTTTTTGCTACTTTTCCCCATGGAAAGTGTAATGTAGTTAGCTATTTTTAACAAATGAAACTTTATTTTAAAGAGTTACCAAAATTTCTTAACAGCCATGAAATTTGTTTTCATTATTTTTATTATATATATTGTTTACCATGTGATTAGTTCGTCACTTTTCCTTGCCCCTCAATTTACAAAATGTAAATAAAATAAAATAAAATTAATGAATGGTTATAGTTATACTTTAAAAACAGTGATATACCTGTAGTTGCAGAATTAAAATGTTTAATCATGGTGCTGCACTTGCCTGCCAGACTTCCATTGTAAGTGTATTACTACACCACAGGGGTGCTCAATCCTGTTCCTGGAGATCTACCTACCTGAGGTGTGGTTCCCAAAAGCAGCATTGGCCAACTATGATCGCAATTTCCATTGAACTCTATTGGTAACAACAGAACTTACGACCATAGTTGGCTTTGGGAAACGCACCCCTGCAGAGTTCAGATCCAGCCCTGATCTAACACACCTGTCTGTAATTATCAAGTGTGTATAAAGATCTTAATTAGCTGGTTCCGTTGTACTTGCTCAGGGTTGGAGCTGAACTTTGGATTGGGCACCATATTAACTATTTTCTTTGGTTGTACAAACTGAGGGACACAATTATTATCTGTTGTAATCAACAACATGTCACAAACATAGCTTAAGTTTTGTACTGTTTATTTAACCCAACATGCATCTTTAAATTATGCAGATGATGACTGATTTGATCCTACCTTGTTTAGTCAGTGTTTTGGGTGGGGGTTTCTTTATTTTTGCCTCACCTGAAGTGAAAGACACAAGAAATAAACACAGATGAGATACTCACATATGTTGAAAAAATGGGCTCAACATACAATCTCAGTCCAGAGAACTGATCTTAAAACATCAGCCTAATATGTTTGAATTTCCCTATGTATACAATTTCATACATTAGTTGTGCTACTTTCATGTCTCTCGTATCATTTCACACTCTTTCTTCTTACACAATCAAATATTTCAAAATCAAGATCAATTGCATGTCCATTTCATGCAATTCATGCAAGTTCAATTGCATGTCCATTTTCATGCATGTGCATTTCATGGGGGTGGGGGGGTATTGCTTGGCTGGCTGTACATTGTCCCTTGCTTATTTTATACCAAAAGGGTTTTGTTAATAGTTCACATCAGGTTTCAAGTCACACACACACACACACACACACACACACACACACACACACACACACAGGGTTTACATGTTATGTATGGGAACATTCAACATTCTATAGACATAATGATTTTTATACTGTATATTCTTCTTACCCTAAACCTACCCATTACAGAAAACGTTCTGCATTTTTACACTTTCAAAAAACATCACTTAGAATGATTTATAAGCAGTTTTCTTCATGGGGACCAAAAATGTCCCCACAAGGACAAGGTTTTAATATATTGCCATCGTGGTGGGGTCATTTTGTTCCCATAACATAGGGTTTACCAGGACCACACATAATCTACTCTCAGAATCTAGTGTATTTGAGAGAACATGCACTCTCACGTTTACAAAATGGTAAAAGGGAGAGTGGAATGAGAGGAAAGGAGAGATGTTTTTCTCTGGATGTACTAAGAGAGATCAGCTGCTAAGGTTCTTTGCTCTTTGCCTTTTTTGGTCATACTAAAAATATCCCCAACAAGAATCCAGGAAATAGCTTTTGCCACTATTTATTTTACATCTGATCGCTGTCATGAAACAATGTGATGGCAAGGCCAACAAACACAAGCCTAGAGCTGCAGCACTGGCAATGAAGCTATTCTGATCTGAAGCAATGTCAAACTTCTGAGTTTTTCTGTTGGTTGTAAGACATTCCAATCTCATCCCTCTCTGAGGCCATTCTCTCATTCCTCTCTCTTTTTCTCTGTAGCCATGGAAATGAAAACATCCTCTTTCCAACACAAAACTATTTTTGTTTCATTGAGCATTCACCTGAATCCATAAAATGTGGACAAAACACATCTCAAACTGAGTTTATAAACAGAGATTATAATGAAGCTGATCAGATCTTCCTATCTGTCCTTTCATTATAAATCAATTGTAGCAGCACCTTCAACCGCCAATGGAGGGTCACACAAGATGCAGTATTACCTGCTATTTAGGAAGACTAGTGGGCTGTGACATGTTAGGGCAACATGATCATGAGTATCTTTATGAATTTTATGTAAAGTGTAGTTGTAGCACATGTTGGACAGTGGACACTAAAGTCACACTTACAAATGTCAAAATTTTATTTAATTGAATACAAAATATCAAGCCAAGTGGCATCTGTCAAAGCCAAGCCAACGTTTTTTTTTTTTTTTTTCACCAGAACTTTTAGCCACTGTTTAACTCAAGATCTCTAATAAGTCTCAAGGTAGTTTTTTGTGGATATATGAAGTCAGTTCACACTACTGGAGAAGTTCATTGTATTACCTATAAAAATGTTCCACAAAGTTTGACACCCAAAAAGTGTCCAGGACTTATTGTCTTCACTTTGAACAATATATTTCATTTATCATATTTTAAAACTTTTTTGTAAAATGTATTGGTTGAAATCTGTACGTGTGCTATATTTCTTTAAAATAAATGCCACTTGTTTTTAATATTTTGTTATACAATATAAATTGATTTGTATAATTGTATTGTGGCTTAAGAGTCCAAATACGTTTTGGGGCCATAATATATTTTTGTATATTTGAATAGACAGCTAAAATGTAAACCTTATTTGACAGCATCTAAAATTTAAGCATTTTACATATACATTTTTTTAGAGATGTTTAGGTACATTGAATATTGGAATGACTGGATTTAATAGGTTAATTTTATTGTTATCACCAACCTACAGTATATATGGGAACTTCAGGGCCCTCATTTCAGCATCCTATGAAAATCCTATTTAACACCCCCTGAATACTTTATAACAGGGAACAGTGGTCTATTATTGAACCTTATCAAAACTCTCGTAAAGGGAGACGACCTACAGAGCTCAACCTGCTGCCCATAGAGCGATGGCCTAGATGACTTTCACAAAATGGAGGCCTATAACCATAAGAGCACAAAAGAGCACACTTACTACCAAACCCGACGCCAGAACTACAGAAGGGTTCCAAATTAAGTATTATAAAAATAAAGTATTATATTAGCAGATATGGAGCAGAAAGACTACTAATACTTTAATGACTTGTAGTTGACATGTAGTAGCAATTCTACAACTGTAGTAGAAGTAGAATAGAGCTGTTAGTAGACTGTCTAAAGTGGACAATCATATAAAGTTACCAAACTAAAAACTTAGATATGATGAATGACAATAAGGCTTCAAGAATTGGAAGTATAGTCCAGTTGTCCTGTTGTGCTCCTGGGTTTGAATGTTCAGCCAACAAATCATCAAAATACTTTCCAATAAATTCCAATGGACAAAAAAACGAAACAAAAAAAAAGAGCTCCTGAGCTCAAATGAAGGTGCTTCTAATTTATTCTGCATGCTGAGTTGTTTACTGTCAGGCCTACTCTGACACATCTCAGCTAGCCATCTTAGGACCAGATTTACTAAACAGGGTAAATTAGCGTGAGAGCGCAATTCCAAAAAAGTGACAATGGGATTGGAAAGTTCTGCATGTGATCTACTGACGACACACAGATCAAAGAACACAGATGCAGTCAGATTTCCATAACGACCAACGCAATTTACCAGTTAGCGTCTGGTTTAAGACATGCTTTTTTTGGGCGGTAAATAATGGGTCAAACACCAGTAAATTGAAGAGCGCAAATCTTGGTAAATCACCTTGCATGATTCATTGAAATACTCTCCTCCCATACATTTTGTGTCTGAAAGGGAAACTCCTACAAATGCATATGCAATAAGGTCAGCCGCAAAAACAACTGGGTCCACGCCTTTTCAGTGCAAATTTTTCACTGCGTGTCTTTAGTAAATCCTGACAGTAGTTTTTTTAACTCCAAAAGAGGGTTTGCGATGTCGCAAGCTGTCAGTAAATCTAGCCCATAGTATTAAAGTAAGTTCTTACTTGCCCAACAATGCAACATTTCCAACAGTATGACATTGGCTGTTTAATTAAAAATGTTGGGAACATGTTCACAATGCCCACAATAAATTAAATAACCTTTGTGGTTAGGTGTTTGTTAACTGTGTGACTGTGAACCAGACTTTTTTTGAGCTTGCCTTGGTATGAAAGCATATTCTTTGGACATACATTTAAATCACGGAATTATTAGACAAATATGGAACAAGTGAGTAAAGACAAAGGTAGAGCAAATGCTTTAGGACAATGCTGGAAATGCTGACACATCACACAGACACACACATAGGCCATCCCACTTCCATATTTCATAATGTTTAGGCTTTAGGCCACAGGATCAAACGTATCTGTTTAAAAGTCTGACAACCTGAAGACACTTAGAACACAGAATCTCTGCCCTCCAACAAATCACACCACTTCACACTGTCATCCACTGCAGAAAATAACCAGACAAAATGAAAGACAGAGAAAACAGGAAAAAGATCACTGTTGCTATCTTTAACATTGCTTCATTTTATAAATGATCAAAAAAAGCAGGTGAATTAATGTAATCACTGAAACATCTGCATGGTGATGTACTGTATAGAGAGACATAATAGAAATTATAACTTGTATTTAAAAGTTCTGTATACAATATGACATAGTAGAAGATATGAAAAGGGGAGAACATTTAATGCCCAAATTTTTTTCATGGTAAATTAAGTGTCGTGTTATACTTATTACTAACATGGAAAGGTCTGCAGCAAAACGGTTACATGATTGATTTTATTGGCTTCCCTTATCATCCTGCTGCTTAATTGCTTGCACTTGTGAAAAATAACTACACTTCTACGAAAAAATGAAATATTACTATTGTTTAAATTTACATTGAATGCAATTAGCTGAACCATAAAGTGATTTTTTTGACCCACTTAGTTAAGTCTTAAGTATACTGTATGTAATTTCATAATTGCATTGTTTATTGTTTTAGTTTTTTTTATTTATTTACTGTCAAAATGTACAATATGTTGTACTGAAATGTAATTTTAATGTGATTTCTCTTGAAACTTGTAAATCATGTATTTAAATATATGGTCATACTTTATATTAGGTGACTTTAACAGCTATGTACTTACGTCAAAATAAATGATACAATGTACTTGTGTTCATGTATTGCAAAATACTTTTGACACTATTGAGGTTTAGGGACAGTATACTACAAGTGCAAATTAAGTAATAATACGTTTTTTATATATAGTGCCTTTCCAGTGCTCAAGGATTCTTTACAATGTACACGCAACAACGAAAGGATAACACCAATGTTACACATTGGTGACAAACCAATGATGACAAACAATAGTAAGTAGGTTAGAGTAACAAGAATACAGAACAGTAAAAGAGCATTATATAGACATGGCAGCATAAAAGGAAACACAGAACAGAACTTAAGAATGATAACATTCAGAAAATAAATGAGTTTTGAGTAATGATTTAAATTCAGAAATATTAATACAACAGAGTGATCGGGGGAGAGAATTCCATAGTTTAGGTGCAACAACACTGAAAGACCTGCCCCACATTGAAGAGAGGCGATACCGAGCGACAAAGAGAAGGCCAGAGTCAGAAGATCGCACTGACTGAGTCGGGGTGTAGCGGAGGAGCAGGTTACAAATATAGGGGGAGCCAAGCCATGCAAAGATTTAAAAGTGAGCAGGATAATTTTGTATTTAATACAGTAGGCCACTGGAAGCCAGAGGAGATCATACAAAACTGGGGTGATGTGAGCAGAACACTTGGTATGGGTAAGTATTCAACAGCAGAGTTTTTAATATATTGTAATCTGGAAATGGAGCTGGAAGGTAAACCAATGAAAAGGGCATTACAGTAATCAAGATGTGATGAGACAAATGCATGGATGACCGTTTCAGCGTCTTTGACACTGATGAAGGGTCGGAACTGGGCAATGCGACGTAGTTGAAAGAATGCAGATTTGGTGATAGAGTTAATATGAGCCTGAAAGGAGAGATGAGTCAAAAATAATACGTAGATTTTTAACAGTTCTTCATGGTTTGATGTGAGAACCATCAATCTCACAGGCGAAATCAGTAGGAATATTGCTAGCGAGTGACTGAGTTCCAATAAAAATGATCTCAGTTTTGTTTCAGAAAATTTCATGCACGCAAGCAGAGATTTTGGCAGTTTGGGCAGATAGAGCCGGTAGAGAAGGTGAGATAGTGTATATTTGGATGTGATAATCCAAAAGTGGTAAAAATCCATTCTAAAATCCATTCTAAAAGTCATAATTAAAACAATGACGTGTAAGATCTGAACCAGAGGTAGTATGTAAATTATGAATAATAATGGCCCAACAACGGATCCCTGGGGGAAACATTGCTTCAGCGGGACAGTAGGTGACCGAAAATCCTGAACTGAAATGTAGAATTGTCTGTCAAAGAGATAGGAAGAAAAACAAGAAAGAGCAGCACCAGAAATACCCACATCCGAGAGGCGAGAAATAAGCAATTCATGGAAGACGGTTTCGAAGGCAGAGTTGAGGTCAAGAAGCAGAAGTAAAATTAAATTCATTAAATTCAAGGCACTGACGTTTGCCTACAGAACAACCACTGGCACTGCTCCCTCTTACCTAAACTCATTACTTCAGACTTATGTGCCATCCAGAAACCTGCGCTCTGCTAGCGAATGTCGTCTTGTGGTACCATCTCAAAGAGGCACAAAATCTCTTTCTCGGACCTTTACCATGACTGTTCCCTGTTGGTGGAATGATCTGCCTAACTCAACCAGAGCTTCTGAGTCACTAGCCACTTTCAAGAAACTTCTGAAGACGTATCTTTTTTGGCAGCACTTGATTCAGTAGTATTAACACTTTCTCTTCTCTATTCTTAAAAAAAAAACAAAAAAAAACAAACAAAAAAACACTGCACTTAAGTTAAACTGAGAGGGGTTATAGCACTTACGTATTGTTGTCCTACTGTTAGTTTTAACTGCTTCTATTGTTCTCATTTGTAAGTCGCTTTGGATAAAAGCGTCTGCTAAATGAATAAATGTAAATGTAAATGTAAGTATAGACAGAGAACCAGAGTCGACAGAAAGTAGTAGATCATTCACAACCTTAACAAGTGCAGTTTCAGTACTATGAAGTGGGCGAAAACAAAGATCAAAGATTATTTTCAACTAGAAAAATACATTTGAATTAATTATATAGAACTGATCAAGATTGGGTTTCTTGAGAACAGGGTAACAGCAGCAGTTTTGAGTGGCAGAGGGAATGAAGCAGAGGTAAGAGATGCATTGATAAAATGAGAGATAGGTGCAGAGATGACAGAAAGGCAAAGTTTCAGGAGAGAAGTAGGAGCAGGGTCAAGACGACCAGATGATGAATTGGATCTCATAATTAACTCTGAAACAGAAGATGGAGTAGTCAGAGAAAAGAAAGTCAGGGACTGACCAGATAGATTCTGCAAATATCTAAGCTTTGTAGCATCATTAGAGAATCACGGGTGGAAGGCATCTGTCTTTTCTAGCAAGTGAATAAGGAAGGAACAGCCAAGCTCATCTGAAGCTAGAGCATCATGGGATGGAGGCTTGGTGAGCTTGTCTATTGTGTTAAATAATGCTTTTGGCCTGTTGCTTGATTTGTTCATTGTGGCAGAGACAAAACTAGAACGAGCCCAGTTCAGAGCGGATTTGTATTTTATGAGATGTTCAATTAAAGCTAAATAGTAAACAGTGAGGCCAGTTTTCCAGTAAAGACGCTCAAAACGTCTACCAGTAGCCTGTATGATACGAAGCTCAGGGGTGTACCAAGGAGAAGAATGGAAAATTAACATTCTGAGTCCGATTAAAACATTCAAAATTAGACAGTAATTGATAAGTGTTAAAGCAAGTCACCGAAAAGGAGAACGGGAAAGGAAAATGAACAGGCAAGGGTCAAAGGTTCACTGGGTTCAGAAAAAAAAGTTAGACAAAGTCTTAGGAGGATGATAGAGCAAGATAATTATAAGAGAGTCACCCTTCAATACCATATATTCAAATGTATTGGTGTCGTGAAAATCAAGTTGTGTGAGTCGGAGGTTATCTCGATATATGACAGTGAGACCACCCCCTTTACAGTCAAGGTCTGGACAGATACTTTTATCCTTCCGGTGTGAGTAGATTTAACTGCAGAAAATCGTCAGGAACATGTTAGGTTTTAGTGAGAAGACAAATATCAAGCTTATTGTCAATGATAGTTTCATTGACATACTGTAAGGGTCTTTGTCTGAGATTGATCGACAGTTCAGAAGTGACGATGCAAGACATTCGAATTAAACAATGAGGTATGTTGCTGATCGCTACCAGTGAGGTAGATCAGAAAACACTGCATGTTGTAATCGGCAGGCAATTGTCTGGGCAAGGACGACAATCTGTAGTTAGTCCAGATGCATGGAAGAGCATCAGGCTTAAAGCGAAAGGTACTCTTGAAGAACTCTTACAATTAAGCGCACACTTTACGTGCACAGAAACCTATGAATATTAAAGAGACCATATTGAAAAACTAATGAGATCAAAAGAAACAATAATTTATCGCAATTACATAATTTATTCACACAAAAGAGTCCTTTAATTTAATTTATATTACATTATCTGATAGTACAGTTTTTTTAAATATACTTTTAAGATTTGTACAGTAGAAGTGCACATTCAATACAATTGAGCACATTTATTTTTCACAAGGGAGTATTTGGCAGTCTTCTTTTACTCTAAGTTGACAGGTTTGTGGATTTTTTTTTACAATTTTTCGCCTTTATATAGAACTAAATTAGTACCTGTGGAAACCATGATGTTTTTTTTCTTAACGCTAAACTAAACCCCCAGTATAGATACAATGTCAACTGTATCTAATGTTTGTTTTTTATGACTTAAAAAAAAATACTAATACAGAGCAGAGTGTTGCGACAGGATAAGGGTTTCAAAGGAACTCTGCAGGACTAGCTTACAGCAAACAATGACAAACAATTATTTTTTTCGATCGTTTCAGATTGACTGAATTTGATGACTTAAGTATTTGCACATGTTGGTACCATATACATACAGGGTGAGGTGAGTTACAAGGCAAAGTTTAATATTTAGTTAGGTTAAGGATTCAATGCTAACAGTGATGCTTTCCTAACAAGCACAACTAATAACATAGAGAGATACAAATATAAGCCATTAGGACAGAGGAATGTAACAAGCATGACGTAAATTGCAGTGGTTGTTTCTGAACTGGTCATGAAAGCACAAAGTCCTTACGGACACCAATTGGGTTTTCAATTTCCACCAGCGATTCAGAGGTGCTTTGGAGGTTAAAATTTTCCATCATCCAAGACACCACTGCTTATTTTTATAGCTTCATGATTTTTAATCACAAATTTTCCATGACTGCAAACAACTGAATGACTCAATGTAAACCCTATAATGTAGGACCTACCTAAACCTTCAGTTGCTCCAAAATCACACTCAATCTTTTATTGTCAGTCTTGTTGATGTTCAAGTGTGGACAAGAGGAAATGTACAACATTAAAAGCATATCTGCATCCGTTCACTGCTGCTACAAATGCACTGCTGCATCTCTCCTTTGAGGAATCTGGTTCTGCAGGTCCATCCACAACAACTGCATGTGCATTACAACAAATGCATGCAGGAATATTATATAAACATTATGTTATTGTTTAAACAGATGGTTTCTGAATATAGTTTCCTAATAAATGAGTAAAATCCACTGCCCCTTTAAAACAAAGGGGGACTCAAACTTGACTCACTGACTAATGGTTAACTATTAAAGTTGGAAAATTAGGGCTCATCATCGCTGTGTTCCAAATCTAGTGAGCTACCTCAATGTCTACTGTTTACACAGGCCACTATTTCATTCGGCAGCATTTACCCCAAATGAAACATCGTAAGTAACTGATTTGATATCAGGTCAATATTGATACTAGACAGCAGGTGCATTAAGACCAACTCAAGTGTGCCAGCAAAACATCCTCAAAAATAATTCTGATACACTTTGACTTAAGAGTTTTGTGTTGTAACATGCGCTATAAAGCACCTTTCACATGGTTTGCAAGTACGTATACGCATCCTGCAACACTTTAACCTGCACGTTAAATCACAAATAATGTCATGGAAGGGTGATTTCCTTTTTTCTCAGCAGAATTGTCTTATAACCTTTGAGAAAACCTTTGTAAATATACCTTTAAATTCTCACTTCTCCTTTCTTTTAAGAATAAAGACATATGGGACATTTCTCATGTGCACATATCAACAGTTTCAACAGTCTCAGTTTTAGCCATTTCGAAAGAGTCTGCTAAAAGAGTAGGCGAAAAGTAGACCCACTAGTATACAAAAGCTTCACAAAACATTCTGAAGAATGTCAGGCATGTTAAAAACATTGATGTTAGAAAACTCATACAACACTCCTCGTGGTCCGGAGAGTGAGAGAGAGTCTTGACTGAGCCCATACATGGAAATCTAAGTGGGTTTTGTCAAGCAGTCATGCAGTAAAAGTCATGATCTCTCTTGCTCTACTGTCAGAAATCTCCTTATATCTCTCTTTATATCTCTAAAACACACTTTTGTTCACCCCTCATTCTCCTTTATGCTCACTGAGTTTGTTTAACGTTAAAAATCAGTCAAAGTCAGCTATCCAGCAGCCTTTGTCAAACAACTCATCTGATGAAGAGTGTGAGAAGTGAATGACTGGTTCACCAGTGAACACGGACCTCCTCTAGGGTTTGTTCTGTACTATACTCCTATACTAGTTCATCTAACTACAACTTTTGGAGGATGCATAACTAAAGACCATATGGCAACAATAGAAAATAGTGCAAAGGCTAAATCTTTAACAATAATAGTCCAGCTTAAAACATTATTTTACAAAAGTGTCCAGATAGAGAGTGGAAAACTTTCCCTGAATCTACAGATATGTATGAACTAGGTTACATGCAGATGGATGTCTTTGTTTGTGTGTATTTTTAATCTGATTTTAAGCAAGATATATTTACAGCAAAAAGTAGCAACCTACAAAACAATCTCTAACAATTGAAAAACTTTGCAGAAAATTGCAAAATTCACTCTAATTAACCTTATCAGAAATCAAATGGAGAGCTTCCTGTTAGGCTTTAGACCAGTGATCTTTCTTTCTTTCTTTCTTTCTTTCTTTCTTTCTTTCTTTCTTTCTTTCTTTGTTCTAGAAGAGAAAGAAAGTAATTTAATAAGTAACTATTCTTAGTAAAATATATCCCGAGTGAAATTGTCTACAAAAGCTACAAGCAACTTAAAAGTGTGTGTGTGTGTGTGTGTGTGTGTGTGTGTGTGTGTGTGTGTGTGTGTGTGTGTGTATACAGCAGTGGGAAAGGTTCACATCTCCCACGCCACTCCATATTGGGATATAAAAAAGGAAGTACATATTTTGGAAACTCACTCTCTGTGGTCGGGGTAGAGGGCTTCCTGCTCCGCTTATCAGCTGGTGTGGAGACACTGGGATCTGAACACAGACAGTCAGAGAGAAAGAAATACAGAGAGAAAAATTAGAATCAAATTCATGTGACCCCGTGAAAGCAGCATATTATGCCTCCTCTTCAACTTCTGCACACTAAAAAAAGTTCCAAAAATAATATCTAAGCTAATTAACTATTTTGAGAGTTTATTGACCTTCTTTCATTCCCACTTATTGGTAAGACCAAGACAAAGGTAAAAATGTCAAACCTGAGTTTAAAAAGTGGAATTGGGCAGTTAAAATGGCAGAAGCCACAAGCTATTTGAGATGTTTATTCAGGAAAATTATAACATTAAAGTACTTAAAGGGATAGTTCAGCCAAAAAATGTAATTATGTTATTAAGTACTCACCCGCATGTCGTTCCAAACCTGTAAAACACAAATTAAGATCTTTTTGATGAAATATGAGAGCTTTATGTCCCTATACAACATCCATTTTGATGCTTCAAAAAGTTCATAAAGAGATTGTAAAACTAATCCAAATTAATTGAGCGGTTCAGTCCAAAAATTTCTGAAGTGACATGATTGCTTGCTGAACAGATTGAATTTAGGCTTTTATTCACATATAAACATTCATCAACTCATACATCAGTTGTGGTAAACGAAAGCTCAAGCATGTTCGCCTGATGTTCGAGAACCAATTCTTGTGTTAAGCAGCACGTTTGAGCTTCCGCAAGAACCAATGAGGTTCATTCTTGTGCTGCAAGAACCAATGAGGTTCATTCTTGTGCTGCAAGAACCAATGAGGTTCATTCTTGTTCATTCTCACGCTTGAGCTTCCAACAAGAGGTTTGTTATTGCGAGTGAAGCAGGTTAGGTTGAGCTTCTGTTTATGTTCACTGATCAATTTTTTATATTTGAATAAAAGCCTAAATTCAATCTTTTCATATAAAGTGATTGTGTCTATTCAGAAAATTTGGAATAAACCATTTGATTCATGAATATGGATTAGTTTTACGATCTCTTTATGAACTTTTTGAAGCGTCAAAGTGGTCGTTGCATAGCGGTCAATGGAGGGACAGAAATCTCACAGATTTCACCAAAAATATCTTCAATTGTGTTCCGAAGAGGAACGAATGTCTCACGGGTTTGGAACGACATGAGGGTGAGTAAATTATGACAGAATTTTCATTTTTGGGTGAACTATCCCTTTAAATTAAACTAACATGCCAACTTTTGTCACCATTAAGCAGAAAAGAGATGTCTAGAGTCAATTTTAATGTCAAATTATATAATATAAGAGAAAGACATATCTAAAGATTTCTGTAGCAAAGATGTGACCTGTAAAGCTGGACGCAGAAATCTATAGAAGCTGTAGGGAGATGTCCTGTTAAGCATGACCGAGATATCTAGATACTGTACAACAGTAGGGACATGCCCAGTAAAGTAGGATTGTGAAATCTCGACACAGCTTAAGGAACACATCCTTTAAAGTGGGACATAGAGATCTGTGAACAGCTGTAAAGACATGTCCTGGAAACCACAACAAAGATAAAGAGATAGCTGTAAGGACATGTTGACAGCAGGGGTATGTATTGGAAAGCAAGACACAAAGATCTAGAGATGGATGACAGAAACAGTACACAGGGATCTATAGTGAATCAAATGGAAAGAATATTGAAATTGGACATGACCCTGTTAAGCAGAACAGAGATGACTGAAGAATCAAGTCTTGTAAAGTGGGACAAAATTATTATGAACAGCTGTAAGGACATAACATGGAAAGCAAAACAGTGACATAAAAAGAAATGTAGGGACATGTTCATTAGTTAGGACAGAGAAATCTAGATATGACTGGTAAGACATGTCCTGTAAAGCAGAACAGAAACAAGAGATCACTGTTAGAATATGTTATCCTGTCCAAATGGATCTAGAGATGGTTGTGGGAAGATGTCCTGTCATGTAAGACAGAGAGATCTTGAGATCTTTTCGAACTTAACAGGGAGATCTAGAAATGGCTTTATTGACATGTCTTGTTAAATAGGATAAATAAATACATCCAAAAACAGCTAAACACATCCTCTAAAGTGGAAAAGAGAGATCCATAAATGGTTGCAAAGACATGTCCTGGAAACCAGAAAAGAGAGAAAGAGACATGTCATTTAATCAGGACTAAGGGATCTAGAGACGACTGCAGGAACATGTACAGCAAAGCAGGACACAGAAATCTAGAGATGGACATTGGGACATGACCTGTAAAGTCAAACAGAGATCCAGAGATGGTTGTTAAAACATGTTATGCAGGTCATAGAGATTCAGAAACAGCTGTTATGACATATCCTACAAAGCGAAACGAGGAGATCTCAGGACATGGCATGCAAGGGATGCAATACAGCCTGATCTGGTCAGTAATTACCGGAAGCTGCAGAACTCAGGCAGAGACTCTAGGGAGGGAGACATACTGCCCAGCCCAAAACAGACAGACTCAAACCATAATATTCTCAAAGAAGCCAAGTGATTTGACATAGTTCTCAAGTAGAGAGATAAATAATTATTTGTTTCTAGTTTGAATTACAATTCAAAATTGTGAGTTGTAAAAAAAAAATACAGACACTCTTGACACATAGGGTTAGAGTACGCCTCATCTCTCAGAGATCCTATTGAGTTTCATAGAGTAGATACAGGAAAAGCATGCTGCAAAAACTATTGTACTGTATACGCATTGTACTGTTATTGTACTGGAGTGTTATAATATAAACTCACCGTCCACTAGGACCATACAGGAACATTCTGCCTTTCCCTCGTTGGTCTCTGCCCTGCACATAAATTGTCCTTCATCCTCAGGTAGAGCTTTATCAATGGATAGAGAGCACTGACCACCTGCTTACACACACATATAAACACACATTAAACATTGACGCTCAGAGGGTTGAAGAATCCCCTTCTTTTACAGGAAAGTTAATCTACAGTATACTGATAGAATCTGCTGCATGCTGGAAATTACCACAGAAATCATTTGGACTGGTCCCTTAATCATAAAAGCAGTTGTGGTCTTATAATGGATGTCTATGTGGCAAATGTGCAATGACAGATGAGTTTGGTACTTCTAAACATGAATTTAACCTGGAATATTCCTGCAAACCACACATTCATATTAAATCAGATATTCTTCAAGTACACAGTTTAACTTGTATTTGTCACTACATTGATATACGTGAGTCAGATTAAGAGTTTGTGAAACTCTTTTTCACAAGAGTTTGTGATATACTTAGCATGCAATTAAGAACACAGGAGGCCAAGCCACAGAAATACATCCCTCACTGTAAAGCTTCACACCACTTTTCTCCTTAGATCTCTCAAATATCATTAATGATAGCCCTAATACATCATGAAACATCTTGAATAAACTTTCATCCACTCACACTCCTGCCGGCTGATACCAGAGTGTTATGTGACCACTGTTTAATGACAATTATGTAACAGTTACTTCTGGTCCTCTTGTCTGATTGGATAAGTGGCATTCTAAAAGTGCTCATCTTTGTTTGTGGCGTTTCAGCCAACCGTTGTTTCTCTCAGCAGAACACAAAGTTGGTCCAGCGTTGGCTTCATTTGGAACTATTTTGATTAGTGGACCAAAAGTCAACTGTCTGTAATGTCAGGTACTCAATATTAACTTATTGTTTGTATAAAATTAATGTCAAACTGTGATTACCTCTGGTATGCTGACGCTTGAAACATGTACACATGCATATAACATAATAGAGCCCCTGATAAATACCACAATGCCAAAATTTATCCATGATAGATTGCAACAAATTGGTCCTCTTACTTGGGTAATTTTAAATTGTAAATGCAACACTGACCCTCGTTAGCAATAATGATGAATTTGGATGGTTTGATGAGTTTTCCATCAAGCATCCATGTCACTTTAGCGGGAGACTCAGATGAAAGTTGGCACTGTAGATGCAAACGTTCCCCATCCAGTACCGTCACGTCAATCAGTTTCTCTGTAAAAAAGGGCTCTTTTTTCCCAACTGAATTTGTTTTCTCTTTTATCCTTCCATCCACACAATTCACGTCATTTTCCTTTTCTCTGGTGTCTTTATCACCGTGGCTTTCTCCATTCCTGTCCTGGCTTGGTTGTTTTTTCTTGTTGCCTAACACTGATCTAAAGTCAACAGCTTCATTTTTGTTGGGTTGTGTTTTCACTAAGGATCCAGGACCAGGTTTGGGGCCTGGGGTTCCTTTCTTTCCCAGCACTGCTCTGAAGTCCACCTGTTGTGGAGAGTTGACTTTACGTTCCTCTTCCGTCAGCGTCTTGGGCTTGATCTGCCGTTGAAGGTTCCCCCTGAAGTCCATCTGCTCGGCCGTGATCTCCTTCAGGTCTTCCTCAGAGACGCTCTTAGTGTTGACCTTGTGGCCGAGCACAGTTCGGAAGTCAATCTGTTCGGCCTCCTGTTGTCGGATTTGATCTTCTCGGTGTACCTTTGTCTCTACACGCCGTTTGAGAAGTCCAAGGGTGGCACACCCCTCCTCTTCCTGATCTGTCCGACTGTTGATGTCCCAGAATGGCTCAGAGCACGATGTTGCAGGGCTGGGAGTCTCTGGATGTCCTCCCCTGCCTGGTGCAGTCCTCTCCACCCCTCGGCTGCCACAGGAAGAGTGGAGAAAAAAAACATACAGAGACGTTTAAAGCCCCAGCTAGCTCAGCCCACACTGGAGAGCAGCTTAATCAAGAGGAGAGTTAGTTCAACACGACAGAGTTGCATCAGAGATGACTTCAGAAGCCTTATAGGGAAATGAGACCAGAATGGGGCCCCTAGACTAACCCACACTCCTCTTTAGACAACAGCACAGCTGAGTAAGGAAGCATAAACAGAGCATTTGGTTATGTAGAGATACTATGTAGATTTAGTGCAGGGGTTAAGGGACAAGGGCTGTAAATATAGCTTCGGGGCAGAGGAGAGCAAGAATAGAAGGAAAACTTACTGCTTATGAGAATCGTCACCAGACAACATGGGGTCCTCGCTGACGTGCAGAGTGGCCACTGACCTGCACTCTCCTACTTTATTCCTGAGAGCAAAAGAAGATTTGTGAACACTGAAGTTAATTTATGGTAAACTGCAGAATTGAAAAAGTAAATGAAGAATTAAAAAAACAACCCTTTCTGATATGACAGAATGTCGCCTTGCATGTACTTAAAAGTGTGGATCTCATGAAAACATTTTTCATAAAAAATAAAACAATAAACAATTAATTACAACATATTTACAATACTACCATGGTGTATCAATACTTCTTAATTTAACTATTTATATTTAAAATAATATTCATATTTTCATAGTTATATTATTTCATTATTTTTTTGTTACATACAATATTATATGAAATTTTTGATCATGTCATAAAAAATGTATATATTTTTTAGATTTTGGGTAAAGTGTAATTTTCACATATTTTCACGTGAAACTATTATGGAGACTGAAATCGTTTTCAATTGATAAAGAATCAACTAAATAAAATCCATGTCGTTCACCTTGAAAAAAGGAACCCTATAATTTTATTTAAAAAACAAAAATCACAAAGAGAAATAAAGCCTCTTGAGTACTATGTTTTAAGTATGTACATTTTTATTGTGTAATTCTCTCAGAGTGAGTCAACATTAGCAAATAACTTACTAAAAATATAGAAAATGTAAACTATAAAGAATGGTTTAGTAAATCTTTTTTGAAACAAGTGTAAAAACTCTTACTTCAGAAGAATCTCATAGTTTCCAGCATGATGTGTCTTCACTTTCCTGATGAGCAGTGAGACTACATCCTCCTTCTGTAGGATCTCAAAGTCACTGCTTCCAGATATTACCTGCCCTTCCTTCATCCAGCGGAATTCTGGGAAGGGGTCACCAGCGATGGCACAAGAGAGCAGAGCGTGTTGACCCAGGGAGGCGGTAGACGACTTGGTTTTAGTGATGAACCAGGGCTGAACTCCATCTTGAGGCTCTGTGACCAAATAAACCAAACTCCATTGGAGATCCACATCCATATTTAACTATTACATTATTCTAAAAGGCTCTGGCAGTATCTATTTGCAGATCACACTATTTTGTTATGCAGTCAGTACAATTTGTACCTTGTACAGTCAGAGAGGCTTCAGTCCGAGCGTCTCCAGCTTCATTCCACACCTCACAGGTGTATGTGCCTGTGTCTTCAGGAAACACTTCCTGTATGAAGAGAGTATACTGACAGCCCTTCTTCTCAAAGTGGAAATCCTCTGACTCTTGAATCTCTTTTCCATTATGCAGCCAGACCACCTCAGGGGCAGGATTACCTACATACAAAACACATCACACTTGCAAATGATTAAGCAAGTTTGGGTTAGAGAAAATTAATGGAGGACAGTGGGACAAAATAAAGAATAATGAACCGCGGAGTGTACAAGTGTGTCAAAGAGTGTTAAGAACAGTGTCTTACAAGCCACACTGCACACATTTTGTTGTGACTTCAGCAAGTTAAGTTAAGATGTCACATGTTCATGCAAATAGTCAGGAGACTCCTCAGATGCGGTCGTTACACAGGAAGTGCTCACCATTATATAATCACCAGAACTAAATCATCTGCACAAACATACTCTTGAGGGAGTACAAAGGAAATTCCATTCATTACAACTGAACACAGCAAAACACACAATCTATTGAAAAATAAGGATTTTGGAAATTTTGGCACAATTTAGATTTAACAAACCTGCATTAGAACATGGTATGCTTAAATTAATCGATCAGGGCATCATTGTCTGGTAAGATTGTCTGGCATCACAATCTTAGTGCCCACTGTTTTTAAATATGTAGCTTGCAGAAAAGGCCTTGCTGGCCCTGACGGCCCACCACTGATATATACATACATATATGTATGTGTGTGTGTGTATATATATATATATATATATATGTGTGTATATATATATATATATATATATATATATATATATATGTATGTATGTAAATAAAAGTTGTCATTTTACATCTATGGCAGTGATTTTTGTTGTTGTAAGAGGGATGTTGTTGTTTGATGTTGGTCGTATTTGTAATGTATGAATTTCCGAAAGGACAATAAACTACACTTAATCTTACTCTGCTTTCCTCCTAGATTGAAAAACTGAAGGTTGTTTCATACCTGTCACCTCCACGGTCATGGTCACCTGACTGCCATCCATGACTCTGAGATCCTGCAGACCTTTGAGGAACACCGGGGCAGACGGTCTCCTCACATCAGTCACAGAATGAGCAGCAGACCTCTTAACACTTTGCTTAACTGGCAAACCACATACAGATTACATGAATGATGCAAAATTTACCACAACAACATACAGAGAAACACTATGTACAAGAGCTGCATTCCCTATTGTGTTTCACGGAAGAACAAATATCATACAATACAGGTTTGAAGGTGACTAAAAGATGGTAGAAGTTATTTTTTTCATTGGTGATCTATCCCATCATAAACCGTAAAAGACTAATGTGAAGAATTCTGCAATCAATAAATCGGGTGTATTTAAAAGACACACTGAAGATACAGTATGAATGCTGTATCTTCAGTAGTCCACACACAGGAGCATCTGTGCAAACAGAATCCTGCACTGCTCTTCAGTACTGAACCAGAATCAGTTACACATGATTATTTTACAGAGAAAAGTTGAGCGACATTTTGTGTCAAATATGTTAGAACTAATAGATGAAGCATCTGAATGTTAATGGATGTTGCAGACTGTAGGAGCCTGTGGAGACGATGTATCATTAGGTCAATTGGGAATACATTGTTTTTTTTGTTGTTGTTTTTTTTTTTACATATGTAGCTACTTGTCCTCTGGTGCACCCCTTAATCTGCTCCTGAATATTACTGTGAAAGTGAAGACACATAATTCTGGGTATTCATAATTATAAGCATGTGGTGTCCCTCAGGGGCTGATTTTGGGACCAGTTATTTTCCCTGTATATGCTTCCTTTGAGTTGTATTTTTTGGAAGTACAGTATCTTCTACCACTGTTACACTGATGATTTTCAGTTTAATTTTCCAGCTAGTTTAGATAAGAAATGTTCTTTAGACAATGTTTGTGAGCACTATAATGACATTAAACTTCAGCTGTCTAATAATTTACTTCAATTAAATGAGAGTTAAGCAGAGGTTCTGATTGTAGACCCTTCCACATCATATCTATGTACCCTGGCCAGTCAGCAGATGTTTTGTCCTTAACCTCATCAGATCAGATTTTTTTTTCTACAGAGCAAAACATAATTATTAAAAATTAACTTGATATTTGGTCTTTTCCTATGTAGAAGTGAGTCTAAAAAACAAGATCAGTGCCAACTCATATTTTTATTGTGATTTGTGAACGCCACACATGCATGTAAAAGTGCTCATATTTTAACCATAGCTATGAACTACAGTTAAAACATTTACAGTATGTGAATTTGTTTTGAAGATTTTGGAAATAATACATATACTGTAACAATGAGCAATGCAACCACAATGTAGAACAAAGGTAAGATAAGATGAAGTCTTATTGGAGTCTTTTTGTAGCTTGCAGTGGATGAATCTAATTTGTATATGTTTGTGTGAGCTTGTGGATGCATTTATTTGTACTTGCTGATTGATTTGATAAATATACAATTGTGTGCATTTTCATATCAAGGCATCAGTGTGTGTGTGGAGTGTTTGTGATTGTGTTGCTGTGTATTCACTTATGTCACATTCACTTTTTCTGTCTTTCACTAAAACCAAAAAGTAAATGACAGTTTATAGTTACTTTGAGAACAAATACAATCATATTGGTAATATTAATTAATAAACAAGAATGTTCATAAAACATTAACATTACAATTTATAGCTCTGTATTTTAGCTTTTAAATGCTTTCAACACCTGATGTCCATTGGACATTAAACTTTAAAAAATGGTTGTTCTACAACTCTGAAAGATCTTCTAATTAACTTTTAATATTATCACTTGATACTATTAAGATTATTATAGATGCAGCTTAGCATATAAAAGGTAAAAATGGGTAATTCCTGTAGAGTTGGTGCGCCATGTCTGTCTTATGTGATGCCTGAAGCTCAATTAGATTAGTTAGGGGTCATATATCCATTGAGATTGGCTGATCAGGGACAAATCAGTGGCCAGGCATTAATCATATTATAAAAACAAAAAAAAATGTATCGGTTTAAACCAAAAACCATATGATGTCCATTCCAATGGACCCAGAGTCTGAAGGGGTTAAATTTAATAGATCTTTATTAAATTTAAAGTAATTATGGACTTCTCTAAATTTTAATAAGCAGATTAGTGCTGTTGTTAAGACTAGCTTATTTGATTTGAGTTCAATCGCTAAAGTTAAACACCTTCTTACCAGGACAAATTTGGAAATTGTGGTCCATTCACTTATCTCAAGGTTAGACTATTGTTACTCTATGTACATTGGTCTCCCATTAGCTTACCTGCAATTGGTGCCAGGGGTTGAAGAGACGCTAGCCAACCATTTATCCCCAGGTTTGTCGTCATAATTAAAGAGACCCACACTACCCTCAAAGCCCAGTACAATTACATCTGGCCTCGTGGGTTAGGCTTATGTGGCAGGGGGTCAGGCTGGTGCGTCATTGCATACGATGGTTCTCTTGCAGGCGTACCAGGATTACCTGCTAAAAGACCTGGACTCTGGCGAGGAAGTAGACCCAGAGTTAGTGAGGGAACTCTGCCAGGTCACAGATCTAGCTCTCGGTGCCACAAAACAGACAGCCCACTCCATCGGCTGTGTGATAGCCGCTATGGCCAGGCCCTAGTTCCTCTGCAATAAGAAATGAGGAGCAAAGGGCCAGTGTGGCTTGGTGACCTGGGAGTCGCACAAAGCCCAGGCGAGAACAGATCTGAGGACTGCCATTGCTTCTAGGATGGCTATAAAACAAAAGCCATCAGGGCCTTGGCCATAGAGCGTCCAGGGCATACCCCCTTGGGGAAGTGATTTTGGCATTGCTACATCATGCCTCGTCTCTTCCTCTAAGCCCTTCAGGGACTGCTCCGCTTCTCCCGCCATCTTTGGTGTTACGGGAGAGGACAGTCTCCGGTGGAATTTCTGCCCAATCTCCACTCAGCATGGCTACCGGAGTGCGGCACCTGATGATGTGCTCCCCACTATGGTGAATCAAGAGCAGGTTCCATTTTTGAGACAGGAGTTACAGTACACTCTCTTTTAACAAAAGGGTCCATAGAAAAGGAAGGGTCCCAATAATAGTGTCTCTCAAATTCAATCTGAAGATTGGTTTGTCACAATAGATCTGATGGATGCATGCTTTCATTTAGAAATTCTACTACAACACAGGAAGTATCTCAGTTTCCTTTCGGGGGTGAAGCTTACCTGTTGAAGCAGAAGCTGAGGCCTGCGGAATGGATACTTCATCCTGAGGTGGTGGAGTTAATCTGGCAGAGGTTCAACAGAGCAGGAGTGGACCTGTTAGTCTTTAAGTTGTCAACCCACTGTCCAGTCTGGTTCGCCCTCACACCTCAAGCTCTGTTAGGGCTGGATGCCATGCTGCAGATGTGGCCAAGGCTACATCTGTACAATTTTTGCGGTGTGAGGACAGAGTACATCTGTCGCCAGTTGGTCTGATCTGGCAAGCACAAGTTTGGTTCTCAGATCTCTTGGGAGATTTTGACCAGGAGGGATCTTCTCTCCCAGGCCTGGGGCACAATATTTCACCCCAGGCCTGAGATGTGAAACATGTGGGTCTTGCCCCTGAGCGGTACCAGCTCATAGACTCAGGTTTCTCAACTGAGGTTGTTGAGAACATCCTAAAGGCTAGAGCTCCCTCAACTAGGAAAATTTATGCCCTAAAGTTGCATCTCTTGAGAGTCATAGTGTTTGTAGCACCATATACTGCATATCCAGTCCACTGCCCAGTTGTTTCAGTGCTGGAGTTTTTGCAGGGGCATCAGAGCCCAGTCTACTAGCACTGTGGCATCATCTTAGCATCACCTGACCGCGCTGTTGGCCAATAAAAATTAGCAGGTCTTCACATGTGCTTCAGGCACTGGCTCACGAAAAACGTTTCAATAGCCTTAACATCATGATGCAGCGTCTCGTTACATATGTATCCAGGTTACATATGTAAGCTGTGACAGTTTAGGGTTAGGTTTGTTGCGATTGCTAATTTTTAATTGGGTTATTTTTATATTACTGAGTGTTAACTTGTCTTTAATAATGCTTGTAATTTATATTAGTTAGGCTAGTTGTTATTCTATGGTATTTTTAAACCACAGGCAAACATTATTTGTGTAAGTGTTCTTTAGCTGGTTGGTTTTTGTTCATGATATTCAGCTAAAAAGAAATGTTTTGCAATAAGACTAAATGTGAATAATATCTAAGTTTTTTTGTTTTTGTTTTTTTTACCTTATTGGAATCTAAATTAGGAATCGATAAGAATCGGAATCGATAAGCAGAATCGGAATTGTTAAAATTCAAACGATATCCAACCTTAATTATCGCCCACCTCTTTAATGTTGGATATATATTATATCCAACCTTATCCACATGCATACAGTATATACTCATGTAGGGTGATATATACTGCATAGCAAATAGTAACTTTGTGATTGCTTGTATAATATTGTGAAGAGCACAATACAAATAAAATTGACTTGACTGAATAAGTATGTACATGAGAACTGTATAAATGAAGTGCTACCGGGAATTTCTTTCCTTCACTGTTAGGTACTGTATATATTCATATAAAATAATGTATATTGAATGTATATTTTCTGAAAATACAGCAAAAAAGTCATGGAAAACATTTCAGAGGGTAATTTCTCTTCAAGTTGTCCTCTGAGACTCAGATGAGATCCAGCCACTGCAGCATGTGTGTGTGTGTCTGTGTGTGTGTGTGGGAAAAGACTGGTATTTTACATTTTTAAACCACTTGAACATGGAACCTCCGCCATTAGACAGCCTAACAGACTGCAAAAGAGCAGATGTTTCTCTAATCCCGAGGACCTTAAAATAACTCTTAAAAAAAACCCTAAAAACTCCACAATATTCACTTATCAACGGAGCACATAGCAAACGCCTCCTACAGTGTAACGTTATATGAGAGAAGTTAAAATTTACAAGAGTCTTTAAGTTTTTGTGACTTAAACGCCCTCAGAGTTGACAAGCAGAGTCGGGGGCAAGAAATGTAGGCCTATTTGAGACTTTTGACATAATTATATGAAAACACCAATTCAGTTCAATTTAGACTCTCACACTGAAAAGTCGAAAAGTCTATCCATATGAAAATATTATGAATGCTGCTAGAGCTTTTCTCAAAGCTAAGCTTTTGCTCAAGGACTTTTAATCAGTTGGCTTTTTAATTACTTTTAGTGGATGTATATGAAATCAGTTCTCCTTAAATTCGGTCCTAGCAGAGTAACCACAGATGTAGAGAATCAGATTAACTATCAACGTGATTCATTAACATTTGACAACCACAAAATCTCAAAATACTGTTTGAATTTAATATTACTTTAATATTACTTTTAGTTTATGAAAATCTCAAAAACAACTTTTTTTGTGAAATGGTTAGGTTGAAAAGTGAGTGAGCTTCTTTGAAAAAAAAAAAATCACTCTGGTTAGATATTTTACAATCTAATGCAATGACATTCAGACATTTTTAAGTGTGACTTCAGCATCCAGTACATAAAACAGAAAACCTGAACTGTACTGGCAAATACGAATAGAAGAAAGAGATGTGTGTCTTACCTTTAACCAGCACACAAGCTGTACACACAGCTCTGCCATGATCATTCACTGCTACACATGAATACACTCCTGCATCCTCCAAAACAGCTGCCTGAACTTTCAGCTGAGCCTTACTATTCTCAAACATGGTGTGGGAATATGGAATGGGCTTATCTGAAAAGACAGAGACAGAAAAAAGGACTGGAATTTCATCATTTTAATTGCTGAGAACTTCACTGAGAAAGGAATCTAAATTGTCCTTAATCCATTATTTAAAAAGTTGAGATGGATAAGGAGGGGTTATCAAGACATGCAGATAACATTTCAGCTGAAATATTGACAAAGTTATCTTGGAGTGATCATAATAAGAAAATAGAGTGGTGCAGTGATGATATTTGTGTAGGCCAACCCAGAAGTGTTGTCCCTCAACATAAACCCTATATAGGATTGTTCTATTGGCTTTTAGATTATTGCAAAAAAAAAAAAGCTCTCTGACTAACAAAAGTTTGTGTAATGGTCATGTTCTTTTTTTGGTTTTGTTTTCACTGTTCTGATTGCCTTAAGCTGGGTTCACAGTGTATGATTTTGACCACAATTTGGCTCTCTGGGGCAAATTTGGTGTATCCTAAAAGATTTCTCAGATGCTAGACCAAAATCTGAAGTCTTTGATTGTTAGTTTGACATGTTCACTGATAGCCGATTAATGACCATTGCGATTAAATTTAACCTCCAAAAAAATTCCTGTAGCGTGACTTCTCCTACGACAACCGTTAATCAAAAACCAATAGGAGCGCCGAACCTGATGATGCAATTAGTGAGACAACAACAAACCACCACTTGCTCCACACACATCGTCACACACATCGTTTTTTTCCAGTTTTCTTTTCATGAGAAGCCATGATCAAAATTAACGCTATATATTTCTCACTGAACGCGTCACGGATTGATGATGTAAAACTCTGAATGAGTCTTCTTGCGTACAGTCTGCCATAAAGTCGGGCATTAATGACAACTGAGATCCCACAGTGTGATGGCTTACAGCGGGGATCATATTCGTAAACAGTCTGACAAGCAGCAGTCTAGACGGACTAAAATAAATCGCACAGTGTGCACCCAGCTTTAGCTCTTGTCCAAGTTTGTTACTATGGTTTCTGATTAGTTACACACCTGTTCCTTGTTTTGTTAATTGTGTTTCACTGTGTATAAGCCCTAAGTTTTCCCAGTCCAAACATGCATTTTGAAGCTTAAGCATCGTCTGTGAAACTGGGGGTATGATTCTTACACATTTAATTCATCATGATAATCTTTACAAATGAACACAGCTTTTGTGAATTTTGAAGCCTAAATACAATCGCAAGTAAAAAGCTATACGTAGGCTATAAACAAACTACACCACGGTTGCATGCCTTTGAAGATTACAACCATGAAGCTTGTGAAAACCTTTTCAAACTTTATTTAAAAACAATTTTCGCTGAAAGTTTGATTTAAAATTGTTTGCAAGAGTGCAATTATAAACACAATGAGGCTTTAAAAGCGGACTAGTGAGTAGATGCATTTTCTTGTTAGGTGTGATGACGTTCAATGTCCCTGTCAAACTCTGTACGTAGTCCCATTTAGTAAAAGCTTTAACAAAAATCTCACAGTGGCACTGCAACGATTGCTGTGTGAATGTATCTGTCAAATGGGAAATGTATAGAATACCACTTTGTTATTTATTGTTAAATGTTTTTGCTTGTAAATGGCTAAATGTCCCTGAGGGCAGAGAGCAACATGATTCAGAGAGCATTCCTCTCAAAATCATGAGGAAAAGCATCTTCTTCTTTTCTGACTTTCTTTTTGTACAACCCCCTACTTTTCCAGGGATTGTAAAATCAGCCTGTACAGATGCAGTAACCTCTCTCTCTCTCTCTCTCTCTCTCTCTCTCTCTCTCTCTCTCTCTCTCTCTCTCTCTGATATCTGACTTACCATGTCCATCTGTGTGAATATTTTAGGGTGAGTGATGCATGTTTTGCCTTTATATGGTTGTAAGGTCTCATATTTGATCAAAGGCTCCTGCTGCGGCTCACAGTTTCTCGGGGAAACCCAGAGTCAAACTCAAGAGACTTTCAGCTAGTCTGTAAGAACACCACCATCAGTCTTACAGTCCGATTCTTATAGGACAACACACAGAATCAGTTTATCAGTACAGTTTATATATAATTAAAACTGCTACACCAAAAGGTCCTTTAGCAATGATTGAAGAGTCACTATATAAAAATAGATTATGGAAATGCACACCAATTTGAACATGAATTGCCTCTTTGAAGGGAACCATAAACTAACAATAATCTTCCAGTGCATGATTAAATTTATATAATTATTAGTAGTATTAGCTAAGGCAAGCATCACTAGTACTGTTGCTTAAATGGACTGTGACCATAAACCTCAACTAAACTTCATTTTAACAGTGCACTAGCATTGACTAAGACTGACCTAATAGCCAAAGACAGAACAATAACATCACTCTACATCATATAGTATTTTATTACATCACTTATGTGCGATAATGTATATATTCACTTAGTAATAGCTGTATATAGCTATTACTAAGTAGCCTACTTACCTACTGGTCTAACTATAAATTATTTTTTCATTCTGTGTACCTCGTGGTACTATTTTCTATATTTACTGTCAGTTTTTATGGTTATCTTTTAGTCCCTGTGACTGTCTACTACATGTCAGTATTTAGTTTTTACCCAGTGCCATGCAATAAGCTAAAAATGACAATTAAGATTACTTTGACTAATACTTTGACATAATTTGTGTTACAGACATGAATGATATTGCACAGTTTGTTGATTAGACATGAGCTATTATTTTTAAACAATAATAGACAATAATAAAAAACAATTAAAAATAGATTAGCAGCTAAAAAGATCCCGCAGACAGTGAATGAGGAACTCGAGTCACATCTTGTCACGGTGTGGTGCAGGCAGAAGACGACGAGGGAGAATAAGTTCCAAAGCAAACCTTTACTCACAATATAAATCATAAAGGTACATCGAAGACGGGCAGAAGGTTCACATACACTTACAACAACGGAGATCGGACAATGAAAAAGGCAACACACAGGGCTTAAATACATAGGGAAACAGATCAGGGAAACAAGACACAGCTGACAAGACTAACGAGATAACAGGTGAGACAGATTAACTAATGAGGGTTACCATGGAAACAAATGAGTGGCGGGAAAGCAGAACAAGGGAAGACATGTGACTAATTAAAATACAAACAAACACTGACACGTGACAGTACTCCTCCCTACCGGTAGGCACATCCTTGTGTAGTAGATAGGCCAACTGCAGAGGGAGGGAGGGGACTCAGGGAGGAGGACGAAGAGCAGGTGAAGGGCAGACAGAAGGCAGGCAGCCAGGGCAGAGCAGGCTGTGCAGGCGGCCAGAGAGGAGACGATGGAGGGAGGAGCCATGGAGGAGGCAGGGCTGACGACTCCAGGGGGCCGACTGACGGGGGTGGAGCAGGTGGGAGAGGAGACCAGGGTGGAGCCGGAGAGCCGATGAGCCCAGGGCGACGCCGAGGATCCGGCGGGACATGGCGAAGCCGCCGGCTCTGGTGACTGAGGTGCAGGCGGGGACACAGAAAGTCGCGGTTGAGACAGAGGGAGTGAGGACCAAGGAGGAACAGAAGGGAGTAAGGAGTCCAATGGAACCAGGGGGACGAAGGGACGAGGCGTAGCCAGAGGAGTGCAGTCCAGAGGCGAGGGTAGGTCGACGACCGACCAAGGTGGATCTGGGGGGACGAGGGAGCCTGGCGAAACTGGTGAACTGATGGGCCACGGTGGAGATGAGGGAGGTAGGAGCCAAGGTTGAGCTGATGGATCGACGGGCAGAGGTAGAGTTCTAGTCGCGGAGGTTGGAGGCAGAGACCGGGGATCCACCGACCAGGCTGGAGCTGCAGGCTGGCAGACCCACGACGACCCCACCTCTCTGTGGTTTGAGGAGCTGAGGTGGCTGACAGGCACTGGCGGAAGAAGGGTTGAGAGATGGTAGATGGGAGGAGGTGGGAGAGGGAGGCTGGGTGGGAGTTCAGGAACCGGCTCAGGCTCAGGTTCTGGAACAGATTCCGGCTTGGGAACAGACTCAGGCTCGGGAACAGACTCAGGCTCGAGAGCTCGGGAACAGATTCAGTCTCAGGCTCGGGAACAGACTAAGGGCGGTCCCGGCGGGACGAGACTCTGGAACGGGGACTGGAACAGGTCTGGGAATATGGACAGTCCTTGGGGCAGGAACAGGTCTGGGAACATGGACAGTCCTTGGGGCAGGAACAGGTCTGGGAACATGGACAGTCCTTGGGGCAGGAACAGGTCTAGGAACAGAACAGGGAACAGGAATCGGCGTGGCAGCGGACCATCCTGGCTGAGGGCTCAGGTGGTGGCCATCTTGGCTGAGGGCTCAGGCTGGGCAGGCATGACGTGAAGAAACGTTGGGTCTGGCTGTGTTCTTGATCAAGGCACGACGCTCTCCAGACACCTGATGACGGTCTCCCTCCAGTCCAGTCCGGTGGTGTCTGGGAGGTTGATTGGATGGTTGAATGTGGCCCCGATCTGGAACAAGGTGCTCAGGCTCACGTCATCGAGGGTGCTGGTGACAGCGAGGCGGCAAAAGTCCTTGACAAATTAAAAAACTTTTGGCTCTCCTGAGCCATGACGATCATTTTAACCCTTTCATCCATTTTGGCTGGTCCGATCTTCTGTCAAAGCATGGTGCAGGCAGAAGAAGACGAGGGAGAATAAGTTCCAATGCAATCTTTTACTCACAATATAGATAAAAAAAGGTACATCGAAGACGGGCAGAAGGTTCATTCACGCACGCACGCTGCCAAACAAACACTGACACATGACACATCTAGAGACCAACACCACAGAGTCTTGGGTTTTCTATTCACCAGTAAATAACACTGTAGCAACAGGCTAAAAATCACTCAAAACTCCTTACCTAGTAAAGACCCAGAACACAGATCCATAAATGACCTTGCAATCTCCTAACAACCATTCAGAACACTTTAGCAACCACATAGCAACACCCTGCCAATCCCCCAGAAAACACTAGCATTTATGGGGGTGAGTTTTTCCACTGATGTTTTCTTCAGAACATGTAACAATTAAACAGAAGCATTGTGTTTGAGATATAACAGTAAATATATATTCCACAACATTTCCACGCTTGTCATCCATCTAAGATGTTTCTCTGCCTCCAGCCCAAGATGCTGGGATAGGCATAGGTCTAGCAGTTTGGAGAATGAATTGATGGACAGAACTTTTAGGATTGTTTTACATTGTTTTCAGACGCTGGGATAAATGTTACATTTTGGATTATTGCTGTGTTGTTTTGAAGGTGGTAGGTTTGATATCATTATTCAGGCTCTTTAAAGGGACATTAAGTAAGAATTACTCCCATCTAGCAGTGAAATTTTATTTTGCATTCAAACGAATTGTGCTCTCCAGCACCTCGCGTTTTCAAATGCGTGTTGCATCTACGGTAGCCGTTATGTACCAAAAAGCTATGACAGGATGTCTTCTAATAGCACTTCGTTGAGTTTTCCTTCGGGTGAACGGGTTTGTTATTTCAAACAAACTTCAAATTGACACAACGAACGAACGAATGTTACAGTATGAAGTAATGAGTGTCAAAAACATGAACTATTGTAATTCGTAGTTATGCCTTGTTTAACTTACTCGTTATATTTTTTTGAAGTATGTGCATTGTTAGATATCATCATCAGATGATTCAACAGTAGGGAGAGGAGTGGATCAGTGGGATCTAGGCGAGGAGGTGGACGACGAGGAAGAGGAGGAGAGTGAGAGTCAATACAACGACGACAAAGATGCCCGGCAGCTACAAGAGCTACATACAGAATTTATGCGTCTGTATTAACGTATTCAATATGAGGTCACAGTAGAAATGTTAAATAACAGAAAATATCAGATAACATAAAAATTCAAGTAGACTTAGCTATGGAAACAATGCAAGAACAATCATGCTCTATTAAATATATATTTGTATCGAATTTCTAGCTTTATACAAAAGTAAACTTACAAACTGTTTTTAGCGCCTTCTCTACTTTACTCAATAGCTGCTATTCATCAAAGAGCCTGTTTAACTTTTAACTGTAAATGTTCTTCTGTCTATATAATAAAGTAAACAACCAAGCAATTAAAAAAAAACTTGTAATTAAGACTGTAACATTGATTTACCTGTCGAGGAGAAAGCAGGCAACTTCAGCGTCTCTTTTGAATTCTTTCTCCTGCATTAGCTCTTTCCACCGGGAAAAAGCAACCCCGACATTCACTTGTGTTTTTTGTATCCTCCGGTCACGTTTCCTTTTGCGATTTTATGTCTGTTTTGGCGAAGAGGATTTCTTATCCAGTGGCTCGGCATAGGTATGGTCCGCCATTAAAAATAAAAGTGACAAGCACCTTTCACTGCTCTGCTCCTCCGTTTCTGCTGCTTTCAGTTACGTCACGCTGGCTCTGAACGAAAACGCGTTGTGGAAACGCGTTGGCGTACTTTTTGTCCCTCTCTGCTATTATAGTTTTTCAAGATGGCGGAACTACATGGAAGCCTCCGTGGACTTACCCGTCCCATGTATATAAATATAATAAATTCTTCGTTTACGAGGATAAATCAGATAATTGGCAGAGGTATTTGTACACCATTGGGGACATATTTATGAATAAAAATATTGATTTTAGATTATAAATCACCTAAAAAGTTACTTATAGTCCCTTTAAGAACCCAACAATTCAATTGTCAATACAATGCAATTGTACAATGCAATTGTTGCTATGAAACTCAGCTATAAGACTTAAGATGCAGTTGCATTTACAATTTCACATGGACAACAGTTATAGGCTAACAATAAATACAGCCTATTTTAGCTTTACAGAGGACAGAGTGATACAAACAAACACACACCTTTATAACCCTTCTCAGACATGAGTAAAGACAGATATCTAGTAATGTATCACTCCATTGCATGCCATAGTAGGCCAAGAACATTCAGAGGGGGAAAAAAAGAAAAGAAAAAAAAATCATGCTTTTTTGCCCAATAGGCTACTTTCTTTTTTTTTTCTCTTTTTTTTTTTTTTGCCAAAACAGCAACACTATTGCCCTCTACTGGTTATAAAGAAGCTGTTTAAAGGGTTAGTTCACCCAAAAGTGAAAATTCTGTCATCATTTACTCACCCTCAAGTTGTTCCAAACCTGTATGAATATTTCCTTTTGTGTTCAGCAGAAGAAAAATTTGGTTTCACTTTATTTTGATGGTCCCTTTAACACATTCTGTTGAATATAAGTAACATTGCACCTACATGTCTACTAATGACACTAGAGTGTTAGTTGAGTATTAGTAGAAGACTGGTAGGGTTAGGATTAGAATAAATTAACATGTAGTTGCAAAATTACTTATAGTCAGTAGAGTGTTTGTTGGAGCACCATCACAATAAAGTGTTAGCAGATATTAAGCAGAAAGTCTACTAATACTCTAATGAGACTTAGTTGACAGTTGCAAAGTTATTTATAGTCAACAGCACGTTCAAAAGGGACCATCAAAATAAAGTGTTGCCAGAAATTCATACAGATTTGGAAAAACTTGAGGATGAGTAAATTATGAAAAAAAAAATGTGGTTTAACTATCCCTTTAACTTCATCCCCAGAGAGAGCTTTTTACTCATGCTATTCCACTCATTTAATAGACCAAATATACACACTAATATGCACCTGAGTTCACTTCAATTTTGTTGTGTGTTTTTGTAATGTGTATTATATTATGTATAATTGTATTTTAATTGTGAGAGTGCATGGCTGCTACCTTGGCCAGGTCTCTCTTGTAAAAGAGATCATTTGATCTCATTTGTAGTTTTGTAACTATATTAACTCTGGTTTTATGTGATATTTAGGGGCGGATACATGTTCATGTATTCATTTAGTAGATGCTTTTATCTAAAGTGACTCGCAAATGAGAATTTCTGGAACGATGATAATTGGATGTCTCGCTCAAACAATGTGTCATCTTACCATTGTGCATCCAGGAGAGCTCAGGCAGTGGTCTGCCCTCTACTGAACACTGCAGGATAAAGTCCTGTCCCTCGGATACCGAACAGTCTTTCAGAGTAGAGCTGAACACCGGGGCTTTAGCCTCCACCCTTGCACCTACAACACACATATAATTGAGCATTAACTGTAAAACCACAAAGCATCTGAAAGCAATTGGTTTCACCAATAGGTGGCACTGCCAGACTAATAACAACATCATTATTATTATTTATAAATGACTGTTGACAAATAACGTCCATAAACTTTTCCATCAAGATTTTCAATTAGGTTAAAATATAAAATAGAATAACCATTCCACTATACAGTCCCATTCAAAAGTTTGAGGTGAAGGTTTGTTTGTTTTAGTTTTTTTAAGAAATGAATATCTAACCCAATAACAGTAGCCTAAATAATGCATTGCTACAAGCGAGTAACTCTAAACCAAACCCTAACTCTAATATAGTAATTGCATTCTTTTATTAATTTTACTTAGTCTTTATTTGTATAATTACACTGTAACAAGGGCACCTTAAAATAAAGTGTAACATACTTTTATTCAGAAAGGATACATTAAATTGATCAAAAGAGACAGTAAAGACTTATAATATTTCTAACAAAAGATTTATTTTCAAATAAATGCTGTTCTTGTGAACTTTCTAATCATCAAATAATCCTGAAAAAAAATGTATTGTGGTTTTCACAAAAAAAGTAGGAACTGTTTTCAACATTAAATAATACAAAAATGTTCAGTGGGCACCAAATCAGCATATTAGAATGATTTCTGAAGGATAATGTTATTGTATTATCCATGTATGAATTTATGAGCTTATAAAAAATAGAATTATCTAAATTAGGAAAATCTAAAATCATGGCACAATACAGGACAGTGATGTCAATGCTTAACATTTAATGCTCTTATAAAGATCAATAAATTGTTGTTTTTGTTATTATAAAACCCGCACTGAGGCGTCCTTTGTTAGAAGTTCGAAGTTACTGTTAGTTTTAATGTAAAATAATGTAATTGACTTGACAAAATATTCAAATTAAAATTAAAAAGGTCTAATCTAATACTCAAGCTTCAATTTTTGTCCTTTGTTTTACTATAATAATCTCATGTTGACAGTCGTTTCTTAATTTGTGTACCTTTTAATACACAATGTGGTACCTTTAATATGAAATATGAGCCTCAGTCGCATCCACTGGGAAAAAAAATCTCCTGTAAGTTCACCATGACTAAACAATGTCCCTCGGAGCTTTTAGTTCAAAAGTGTGCATATTTAGAGAAATATTTATTCATTCTCATGTGTTTACTTGAGATGTGTTTATTTTTTTCCACAAAATGAGGCGATGGGAGCATTACGGAGTGCTAAACAATCTCATGTAATGTTGCATTCATACTGAAAGCCAGAGGGCACCCATGTGCAGAAAGTCCACAAGTGAGATAGTCATAAATCTTATGACGTTCCAGGAAATCCCTTATTTGGACAAAAGCATCCAGAGATCAGTGCAGCTTAATAGCTTTGAGTGATGGAACATGAAGACAATAAACACATGATTGTGATGATATGGTTTATCTGGTTTATGTGTGTCCTTAAAGCCTTCAAAAAATAAGTATATTTATAAAGCAGTGCTAATCAACATTTATTACAGTAGCCTACAGTATACAAAATACTATATTTTCTGCCTCATTCTGTGAAGCACATGGGGTCACAGAATGTTATTTCACTCAACTGCGTCGTTATAAAGTTAAGAGCAAAAACGTACTCGGTTACATACGTATGGGATCAAATTCCCGCCAAATGTATGCGGCCCCAGATCAAAATATAATAAGCGTGAATCAAAAAATAACAAGCATGAAAAAAAAACTTTAAACATTAAAAAAATATATTTTACAAAACTTAAACTTGTGTTCATGCTTTCTTTAAAATGATGTTTTCCTTGGTTTTATTACTCTTTGCGCTCTTTCATTTTCTGCTCATAATTTATTTTGGTAATGCTTTAGATTACAGCCAGGAAAGTACTGCGTAATTAAGATGAATTTACAGCGTAACTTTCTGCAATTATAGTGTACCTATAAAGTACTTGCATGTAAGTATATGAGAACAATATGTAAAGTTTGGGGAGTAAAGGGGTAACAACCAGGAGAATTAACACATTATTTATACTGTAAGTATTTTAGAACAAATGGGTTCTTATTCTACTATGATACAACAATAGCGAAAACATACACTGCGTAACTTTTTGTAATAATGGTGTACCAATACATACTGTATAGGCTTTTTAAAAATTACAGGGTACATATGTGCATTTATACAGTTTTTTTTTTATAGCAAAAGTGGCTGCATTTACACTGTAAGTCTTAATGCACAGACCCTTTTGACCAGATCCGATTTTTTGGCCCGACTGTTTATACTTACTTTAGACAGGACTTGTATCTGATATTTGTGTTTAAATTAATTCCCGCCCAATATGATTTTCGGTGATCGTTTAACTATCCACATGGTAGACCCTGGTTTTGAATGGCTGTGATATTAAAATTATTTACATAATTCATGTCGGGTGGTGATGATTATTTGCCAGCATGGACAAGATAACAGCTGTCATGACTCATGAATGTTTTATATATATTTTTAATGAATTTGAGTGAATTAACCTGAGAGACAGTGAGCGAGCGAGCGAGCGAGCGAGAGAGAGAGAGAGAGAGAGAGAGAGAGAGAGAGAGAGAGAGAGAAACCGCGCGCGCGCACGTACGAGAGTGGCTAGTGAAGCTTGTTGGTTTAATTACAGTGAAGTTATCACCTCATTGCTGAGAAATATAATGTAGCTTTCAATAGTGAAGCTGTTTGTTCATTAAAGTCACAGGCATCTTTCTTTACAAAGATAAATAAAGTTCCCAACTCAATAAAAAGCTGTGAGCGAGCGCACACAGGGACTTCTGCCTCATAATACAACATTAAAAAGCTATCTTTGTGAATAAACGTGTCTTCAGAAGACATTGATTCATCCATTGGGGTTGTATGGATTACTACAGTTATTGCAGTATGTGCTGTTTGATGCTCCAACTTTTAGAAACACATGAGCTTGCATTATATGTAGTCCCAGAGATGATTTATTTTTCTAAAAACCTTCATTTGTGTTAATCTGAAGGAGGAAAGTCATATACATCTCAGATGGCATGAGGGTAAAATATGAGTAAATGGTGAGGACGTATTTCTGGATGTACTGCATTTTCTTTTACTACATAATACAGAATAGCAAGAGACATGATTTCTTCTTCAGATTCATCAGTGGGAAAAAAGAAAAAGAAGAGGGACAAAAGGAAGAAGCCAAGCAAGAGAAAAAAGGGGTGAGAAAATGTGCTACTTTCTGTCAAGACTTGAGCATTTGAAATTAATTGCTGATTGAAAGAAACAGTTTAAAACGAAAAAGAAGTGTTGTAAATCTGTTTTGAATTAATTTGTTTTTCAAATAAAGGTTTCAGAGTCAGGGATATAAGATTGTGTGTATGTATTTTTATTGTACTTACCCTGTAACTACATGAAACAAGAGGGTAACAAGCACCACTATGAAACAAGAGTATCTTTCCCCAATATTTAAGCAAAAGTTGCAATAGTTTTAGTTTTCAGTGCACTTTTGTTAAAAAGATTACTGTATAAATGCACAGATATGTACCCTGTAATTTAAAAAAAAAGCCTATAAAGTATGTATTGGTACACCATTATTAAAAAACGGTACGCAGTGAGTGTTCTTCCTAAATTGCACCCAAATGTAGGATTGTTGTATCATAATAGTAGAATAAGAACCCCTTAGTTCTAAAATACTTACAGTATAAATAATTTGTTAATTCTCCTGGTTGTTACCCCTTTATTCCCAAAACGTTACATATTGTTCCCATATACTTACATGTAATTATTTTTTTGTACGCTTGTGCTGTTTTTCTCTTCGCTCTTCTTTCCATGTTCTGCGCTTGCTCTTCCAAATGTTGCAGTTTGAGTTTCATGTAAATTAGGGCAGGCTTAAGCGTCACCATTGGTCCACTAGTTCTAGATTGACAGCTCCTCCTCTAGCCAATCAAACGAAGAGGGGAGTTGACGTCACTCCAATGCGACTCGCGCTACTGATGTTCTCTCGTAGCTACAGGTGAAGATAACCATGAGCTCAGCTGGCAAAAATCTTTCCGTGGCAGGACAACGTTAAACTGTATGTGTGCCTGCAACTCGACCTGTTACGTCTACCTGGCGATCCGTTATCGTTAAATTCGTCACCCTAACGACGACGACCTGTTGTGTTGTCAGTTGACAGTTGTGCCTGTCTGACGATCCATCATATTCACCTTTAATGCCCTGGCCTTACTTCTGGACCTTGCAATGTGAGCGTCGATCTCCTGCGAGCCACACAACAGTGTTTCATTAAAGAATTCCTGATTTGAACGAGAAGTTTGAATGAATGACTCACTCATAAAGACAGAAACTTGCCACCACCTACTGGCCGTTTTACTGTAATATTTAATCTATGACATGGAAGGGCAATGTCGGTCCTCCTGGGTGCAGAGTTTAGCTCCTCCAACCCTAATCAAACACTCCTGAACCAGCTAATCATCATCTTTAGGATTATTAATACTGCTAGGTTTTTATCTGAGTTGACGCTAAACTCTGCAGGACAGCGGCACTCACGACGTTACCAATCCCTGATCTTTTCAATAATTTTCATGTTGCTGTATTAAAAATTGAAGCTGTATTTAAAACATTAATCCTAAAGTAATATGCAATTATGTAGCTATGTAAATGAACACAATAACTAAAATAAATCACTGCATTTCAAATCCACCTGGTTTCTGTAATCTCCTCTGTACACTATCATTTTCATTAATATTTTGTCAAATGGTACATCTAGTTTAGAATTAATTTACCAGGCTACCTAGGCTATATGATCGCTTAACAACAACAATTAAGAAAATATTTCAGGATGGCGTATTTAACTGTAACGGATCACCAGGTAGGCTGTGTGTTTTTTTTTTTCCTTTTAGAAGGCTACAGGTTTATTTTAAATTTTAGTTGTTGTTCTTTGTTTTACATACTCTGAACTGTACCACAAATGCCTTTGTATTTGTCTTGTACTTTTTGCACTGTATGCCTTGTCTGTAATGGAACTATAATATATATATATATATATATATATATATATATATATATATATATATATATATATATAGAAAATATTAACAACAGCCACCTTTCTCTGGAACAACAGCCACCTTTCTCTCAAAATAAAGGTGCGCGTATATGAGTCCTGTGTGCTCTCCGTTCTGCTATATGGAAGCGAAACGTGGCCTACATACCAGCGGCAGGAGCACAAGCTTAATGCTTTTCACTTCCGTTGCCTACGACAGATCCTTGGCCTGTCATGGCAGGATCGGGTCCCGAACACCACCGTGCTGAAGCTCACTAACAGCAGTGACATGTACACCATGTTCCGGAGGAGGCGACTCAGATGGATCGGCCATGTACGTCGTATGCCAGATGAACGTCTCCCAAAGTCCATCTTTCATGGGGAGATAGCTGTGGGACACCGCCCTCGTGGCCGACCCAAGCTCCGCTTTAAGGATGTTGTCAAGCGGGACATGAATGTCTTTAACATCAACCCTGACCAATGGCATCACCTTGCGGAAGACCGGGCAGCTTGGCGGTCTGCGCTGACAGAAGGCACGACTCTGTCCTGCCATGCTTACACCAGCTTTTGCACAGAAAGACGGCATGCTAGACACCGTTCAGATCGGCGCTTGCTCTGTAAAAGGCCTTGATATGTCCAGAGTTCAGATAGCTTTACTGCTTAAAAGTCCTTGTAAAGTTTAAAATAAACTGTTGTCTTCCCCTGTACAAGTGAGCATCAGTAGCGCGAGTCGCATCGGAGAGACGTCAACTCCCCTCTTCCATTGATTGGCTAGAGATGGAGCTGTCAATCTAGAACTTGTGGACCAATGGTGACGCTTAAGCCCGCCCTAATTTACATGAAACTCGAACTGCAACATTTGGAAGAGCAAGCGCAGAACATGGAAAGAAGAGCGAAGAGAAAAACAGCACAAGCGTACAAAAAAATTAATTATGAGCAGAAAATGAAAGAGAGCGCAAAGTACACAGTAATAAAACCAAGGAAAAAATAATTTAAAAAAAAGCATGAACACAAGTTAAAGTTTTGTGAAAAATATTTTTTAATGTGTTTAAAGTTATTCATGCTTGTTATTTTTTGATTCACGCTTATTATATTTTGATCTGTGGCCGCAATACATTTGGCGGGAATTTGATCCCATTCATACGTAACCTCGGTTCCCCCTACAAGAGGGAAGGAGTATTGCGTAAGTTGCTTACGCTACGGGTAAAGTCATCTTTTCTCGAGCTATTGAAGGCAAAAAAATTATCCTAATTTTTCCATTTATTGTCAGCGCAGTGCAGCAGCTAGCAGACCGAGAGCAGGCAGTCTTGCGTGCTCATTGGCTGCCCTGCGGCAACTGCAGCAGCCTACCACTGTGCCTCGGGCGTAACGTCACGCCCAATGAGGGCGCCCGCGCCCTTTACGCGTCACAGCCCGCCAAAAGGGGTGTGGTTTAGCGTATAAAAGTCAGGCTCGGTAGGCAGCTCACTGGTTTTCATCGACTGAAGCGAAAATCGCTCGTCGCGCTAGCACGGTCGTGTTACGCAATACTCGTTCCCTCTTCTAGAGAGAACCGAGGTTACGTATGTAACGGAGTATGTTCTCTTACGAGAGCTTCTCTTGTATTGCGTAAGTTGCTTACGCTACGGGAACCCATTGTCAACACCGTGCGCACCAAGCATCCACTTCATGAGTCCCAGGGAATCCCGGGGAACATAGATAAGTGGGAAACAGCAGCGCCGGCCAGCACATGTTCATAAGCACATATATAGGGCATACAGAGCGGCGTTGCCGGTCTATATAAACCTTCACCATACAGTGCAGCTCAACCAGGAGAGCTAAAGTCACAAGAGAGCAAGTCTGCGCACGATCAGATCTGGGCAGAACATATACACCACTCATACTGACAGAAGTCTAGCCTGCAGGGTGGGAACTTCCAGGTTATAAAACCTAACAAATGTAGACGGGGAGGCCCAGCCTGCCGCGTCACAAATGTCGTGGATGGAAATCCCGCTGGACCAAGCCCACGACGATCCCACGCCTCTAGTGGAATTAGCCCTGATGCCCAAAGGCATTGCAGACCTTTAGACACATAAGCGGATGCAATAGCATCCAATATCCATCTGGACAGGCTCTGTTTCGAGGCGGCGAGACCTTTGGTGCGCCCACCAAACGAAACAAAGAGCTGCTCCGAGCGCCTGAAAGGGGCGGAGCGCGTAATGTAAGGCCTCAAAGCCCTGACAGGGCAAAGGAGATTAACATCGCTCTCACTATCGGATGCTGGCAGAGCCGATAGAGAAATGACCTGCGCTCTGAAGGGAGTGCCTATCACCTTAGGGACATAGCCATGCCTTGGTTTCAGGATGACTTTAGACTCATTTGGTCCAAACTCAAGACACGCAGCTCTAACAGACAGCACGTGTAAATCCCCCACACGTTTAACTGATGACAGAGCTGTCAGAAAAACGGTTTTGAGCAAGAGGTACTTTAGGTCCATGGAGTCTAGTGGTTCAAAAGGGGAATGCTTTTAGGGCCTCTAGGACCAAGGAAAGATCCCACATGGGAACCGACGGGCGTCGCGGGGGATTCATCCTCCTGGCTCCTCTAAGGAAGCGGATGACAAGCTCGTTCCTTCCTATTGACCGACCGTGCGTCGACTCAGCAAACGCTGCAATGGCCGCCACATATACTTTAAGCGTGGATGGGGACCTGCCCTTATCCAACAGCTCTTGTAGGAAACTAAGCAACCATGATACCCCACATGTCCGTGGGTCCAGATTTCTATCGGCACACCATTTGGAGAACACAGGCCATGAACCTCTTCCTGCCTCGACGCTCTAGCTCTGCTTCAGGTCGCCCACGTGACCAGCCGCCTGCACGAAGCTCTAACCAGCGTCCAGCTCAGCCACAGCCTTCGCAGCGACGACAGAGCAGCCGTCCTAGATCGCGCTCATCCAGCCGCCACAGGCCGCCTCCCCCGCGGGGACACCGGCCTAAGATTGCGCTGAAGCCCGAGCACGCGAAGTCCTCCTAGCAAGAGAAGAGAGGAAAAGGCGGTTGAGTCTCCCTGGGGCCGGACCACCGTCAAAGTGTCAAAGTGTGCGGATTTCGTAGCACGAAGGGAAAGATCCGTCGCGCTCCTCAGATCCGTGATGGCGGCTGGGTCCTTGCTTTTCTCCTCCCATTCGCGGAGGAGATCAGCTTGAAGGATCTGAAGCACAGCCACCAAGTGCAGGGCGGAAGCAGATTGTCCGGCGGCTGAAAACGCGCGGCCGACATGAGCTGAGGTGGTCCTGCAAGCTTTGGACGGGAGGGCAGACTTTGAGCACCATCTCGCAGAGGGCGGGCAAAGGTGCGCTGCGACCGCCTCCACCACTGGGGGGATAACTTTGTAGGCGGCGAAGACGACCGGCTTCCTCAGGTTCTTTCCTCTGCATGCTGGTCGCTGGTTTCAACGGCGGCGGCTTCTCTCAGAGTCCAGCGATGCGGAGAGCTTCGCTGAAGAGATGAAAATTAGTGAGCTGCCAACCGAGCCTGACTTTTATACTCTAAACCACACCCCTTTTGGCGGGCTGTAAAGGCGTAAAGGGCGCGGGCGCCCTCATTGGGCGTGACGTCACGTGCGAGGCTCAGTAGTAGGCTGCTGCAGTTGCCGCAGGGCAGCCAATGAGCACGCAAGACTGCCTGCTCTAGGTCTGCTAGCTGCTGCACTGCGTTGACAATAAATGGAAAAATTAGGATAATTTTTTTGGCTTCAATATCTTGAGAAAAGATGACTTTACCCGTAGCGTAAGCAACTTACGCAATACGAGAGAACCTCTCTCCCCTGTTTTAATCTCATTAATGGTTGTGTTTTTATGCTGTGCTAAGCTAACATGTTAGCTAGCCCTTATGCACCTCTTAACAAGAGCGATTATGTTCTATGACTAATTTTGAAAAGTAAAGAATATTGGAATGTCTGAATCAATGTTCTTTTTTTAAGAAGGTTATTTGATACAAAGCCAAAGAAGGTGAAGTGAGAAGTTTGGTCAAAGAAGCGAGGGATTAAAACAGTGTGAATAGAAAGTTGTAGGTAAATATAATAAAGACAAAAGGGCAAATAATTAGAGGTGATCAGGCCTGTGACTTTAGCTGCACGGCATTTCTAGACTGCAACAAGGCCAATTTAGTTTGTTTTTCCCCCATAGATATTTCATGCAAACTCATTTCTAGTAACTTTACGATTAAGCCCTTATGCCTATGCCATTTCTTGTTTGTGTGTTTCAAAAGGTGTGTATGTGTGTGTGGGGGGGAGGGCTAACTTTAAATGGCAATCCAGAAAATGTAGATGTAGAAAATGAGTACTCAATTCTTACGCTTGACAGTCAGATTCCAGTGGACTGCAGTCTTTCCTTTTTTGTTGGTAGCAGTGCAGCCATACTGTCCCGTGTCAGTAATGTGAGCGTTCTCCAGACACAGGACATGCAGACTGCCCTCCTGGCGAGTGCTGACGCCTGATCTCTGTCTGAGAGGAGCACCATCTTTCACCCAGCTCACTGTTGGCACTGGAGACCCAGACACTGAGAGAGCAAAGAATGAGATCACTCATTTAACATCTACATAACTTTACACAGCTTTGCGCAACATCTACAGTTCTTCTTACATATTTTACTGCAAATTCAAGTGTAAAATTTTCATTTTTATACATTTGTTTCCCCAGCGAAGAACCTTTATTGTTTTCATGAAAGGGTTATTATACATAAAAATATATTAAGTAATATATAACTTTTTTTTTCTTATTTATGCTGAGCAAACCCTTGTGAAAAAGTACACCCTTATGATACTTTTAAAAAGAGTACTTAATACGGAAACAATATATTTAAAATTAATATACTTTAGTGCAAACTCAAAGTAATGTTTTCAGACACTTAACTAAATAATTTACATTTAATTGCCATTAAGATGCATAGTATACATTTAAATTAAATGCACTTTTAAACTTTATAGTGTGTTTTTGACCCACTTAAGTGGAACTTAACTACATTTTTATCTGCATTTCATCTTTATATATGTAATTTTATAATTAGTTCTATTGTGTTTGAAAATCTGGTTAAGGGTAAATGCCGAATACTGACAAACATTTATGGTAAACTAAAATATACTTTAGTGTAATTTCTATTGAAACGTGTATGCTATATTTTTTTAATACACAAACATAATGATGAAGTTGCAATTTAGTACATTTAAAATTGTTAACTTTATATATATAAATTAAATAACCCACTACAGTTAAAATTGTATTCAAGTACTTTACATGTGCATTAATACATTAGTCAACACATACAAATTAGTGTAATTTAAATCATAAAAAAATATTATTAAAACATACTCTACTTTAAAACTTTTAATTTGAAAATATCACAGTGTGAAACAGTCTCTATGAGTACAATTTTATTCAATGAATAATATATTATCTGCAAGTGCAGTTTATTTTTCCAAATATACTTCATATTTATTTGAAGATTAATACAACTGCATATTCAATACAATTAAGCGCACTTCATTTCTAAAAGGGAATTCATGAAGTGTCATTTTTCTTCCAGAAAAAGTCGAGACATGTGAACAGTGGTATAGACAGCAGCTGGTCACACCAAAGCTGCATTGACCATTAGAGCATTCAAGACCAGAACTAAATACTAATTCTGACTAAACTCTAAATTTGATCCCAGTCACTTCAGTTCACTATAGACTCACCTTGGCATCTGAAAGTGACATTTTCTCCCTGCATGACCTCTTGGCTCTGAGGCTGATATTCAAAACTGGGCAGAGTTTCTAGGACATCCATGTTGCTCTCTCTGGTTTGTTGGCTTTTGTCTCTGCTGGACTCCACCCATGACGGTTCAGGCATCTGTCCTGGAGCTCTGAGCCTATCTGAAACTCTCTTCGTGCCATGCGACTCAATCTTTACAATGTTTTGACTTCTTACATTGACAAAGTTTGATGTCTTGTCACTGGCTGGTGATCTTCCATCTGTGGATTTGCTGATGGGTTGTGAGGATAGGGTTGATGTTATTTTTGGTGTGTTAGTTCTGGTCATGGGGGGAACACTGGCTACAATGGTAGTGGACAGTGGTGTGCGTGTTTCTGTAGTTACGGTTCGGACAGATGTGCTAGAAGTTTTCTGTTCAATGTCAAGACCGTTGGTGCCGTGCTTGACCGGATCCTGAAATCGTTTGGGAACGCTAAGGAAAGAAAGATCCTAAAGTCAAGTGAACAGTCTTGTTGCTGTGTTTCCACCTACCCATTTTCATGCGCTTTTTGGGATATTGCATAAAGAAACTACTGGATTTACATGAATTCTAAAACTGCGCTCGTTTGAGTTGGATTTTCATTCGATTAAGAAAACATGCGCATAAACTATGATGGAAACACATTTACCGAATAAATGTGCATCAAATAAACCATGTGACTTTGCGATGGAACGGCATATCTGGACAAACCAGCGGACCGATCTTTTTGCACAGCATCTGAAATGCTGTTATGGTTGTTCTGAAATGTGGTCAAAGTGGTTCGGTACACTCCCCCCCACTACCTTCAGCTCACGTCCGCCCGCCCCACAAACACACTAGATCGTGGGTTTTTCAAATTTAGCTGGCTGACTGACACTGCCAATATGCAAAAGTGGGGAAAATATTAACAAAAAAGTTACAGGAAAGAGTGGGAAAGAGATCCAGACTTAAAGTCATGGATTGCACCGGGTGCAGAAGAAGGAAAGGCACACTGCAAATACTGCAACGCTGATATCTGTGCTCATTTAAAAGATCTCAAAGATAATGCAGCCACCAAGAAACAGAAGGCAAGGGGCCAGACAACGGTCAGTCGTTTGGTGTGAATGCAGAATTACAGTTAGCAGAGTGGGTGAGTCCAGTAACTCTAGTAAATACTACTGCTTTTGTGTTATTATTCTTAATAACAATTGTTCAAAGCGATTTTCACGAAAACTCACACTCCTAACTGTCTGACGGGGAATAGCTAGCTCAGGCAGTTCGACCTGTGTGTTTTTGTGAAAATCGCTTTGAACATGTTATTCAGAATAATTTTAACACCACAATATTATTGTTTATGTTATTTTGTTATCAAATTATTCCAAATAACAATTATTCAAAGCAATTTTCATTAAAATAGCCCTAACTGCCTGTCTCGGGGAATATAGGCTATACATTTATGGTATTAAGCCTAATTGTTCAAAATCACAGGTGTCGAATATTATATGCTATTATATTTAGCGTATGAAAATATTGTTTTGTGTAGAGATGGCCCGCCATGCATGAACGTTCTGCTTTTGCAAAGAGCGCACCGACACCCCTGTTCTAAATAAAATGTTCAACGCGATTTTCATGTAATGTTATTCATGAATATGCATGTTTCATGTTGCTATTTATAGAAATAATTGACGTTAAAGTGGGCTATTTTGTATATCCATATATCCACTCAATGTTTTTATGTTACTGAATGCTTTTGTTTCAAGCGGCTTTTATTGACAATAAACAGACTCATTGATAGCCTAAGTTGACATAAGCTTATAGTTTAATAGTAGAATAGTCTGACTGAGGTCAGTGTAGCCTACTTGCGTTCATTTGATTGAATATTGTTTCTGAAATCGGACAGTCGAAAAATGGGTAATTTTAAAGCTTGTTAATGATTTCAATGTGTTTTAACGAGAAACAAGCCAAAACAATTTTGGGCGTTTTGTCCATTCTCACGGTTTTTGACTAGGTTTTGGGCTGGAAAACCTTGCTGGCATCTGGCAACCCTGTCGGTATGATTACCTTCCAGAACTGTCTTACACGACTGTGTTCCCAAACAGCAGGGATCCGCCCCCGAAAGCAAGATTATTATTAGCCAGAGAAAAACTAATGTTTAAAAGTCAATGATCAAGAGCTCACCTAAAGCAAACACTAAATAAGGATGATCATTTTGGTGGTTCATTACATTTAAAAGTTTTAAAACCCCTGCATTAGAGGGAATCTCTCACAAGGAAATAGGAAGGTATTATGACAAAAAGTTGTCATAGAAATGTTTTTATTTATTTTGCATACAGAAAACATTTTCATAATTAAGCACATTGATGTTTATAGTGAATTTTGCCCACATTTCTTTTTTTACAAATACTGAATTCAGCCAGTTGTATGATTCAACATGTAGATTGAAACAGATTTTTCTAGGCCAAAGAAAAATAGTGCATGGACATAATTGTAAAAAGATTTATTAAAAGTACTATTAATTTCTTTTTAGATCTTAAAAAAAAAAGTCTTTACTTACACGGCTGTCTCAGTGTCTCCATCTGCAACAGATCAACAGAATGAACCATACGAATTTCAGACTTTAAACTGATTTTTTTTTTATTCATTTTTTTTTTGCTGGATAATATTAAGACATTAAAGGTGCTCAAAGCGATGTCACGCGTTTTTTAGGCCAAAACATTTTTTGCACATACAACAAACATCTCCTCACTACCCGCTAGCTGCCTGTCCCCTGAACACACTGTAAAAAAACACGTGTGTCTCTGCAGACACCTCAGGCTCCACAAACGGCAACAAAAACAAACTGGGCTTACCCGAACCACGAAACATAAACTGTTCCAGCCAATAACCGATAAGAAGGGTTTGGGGGGTTAGTGCGCGGATGAGGAGGAGGGAGGGTCTAGCTAGCCTTCGTTTTGTTTGACAATACTTTAAACGTCAACAAGAAGTGATGTCACCCGACATTGCTTTGAGCACCTTTAATGAAACACATATTGCTAGTTACTGGAAAATTCTGTTACCAAAGACTGAATATGATCCAACAAGGATCCAGGGCACCAGCCTCATTGGTGGCCCTCTTTTGTCGCAATTATGAAATGTAATATTCATACAATGAGAATTATTTTAAAAAAATGAGAAATAAAGCTGCAATAGTGAGCTATAAAGCTGCAATAATGTCAATGAATTCTGCATTTAAAAAACACTTTGCCAAAGTATACGTTTTCAAAACATGAGTAAAATTGAGATAGATGGTGGTAGTTATAGCCCATGGGGAAGTGGCCTACATTGGCCTGGTCTAGAATCATAATCTGTTTCTCCATTAATACACCCTTCTCTTACCTTGTACAATGAGTTCAGCAGTTGCAGAGGCTTTCCCAGCACTGTTGGCCACCAGACAGGTGTACATGCCAGCTTCCTCTGAACACACATGGCGAATCTCCAGGAAATGCATTCCTGATCTCTCAAACATGTTATAGTAATCCGATGGCTGGATCTTATCTTCTCCCTGACAGAGGAAACACAGGGAATGAATATTCCCACACTACCTGCACTTGACCCAAACTGTGATTTCAAATATTGGTTAATCATGTCTCACCTTACACCACTGCACCAGTGGCTGGGGTCGCCCCGTGATCTTGGCAGAGAATTTGCCACTCTGTCCAACTTTGAGATACAGGCGAGAAGGTTTAGTCACAAACTTTGGGGGGCTTTCACTCCAGATACTGGGTCTATTCTCTACTGCAGGAACACCCATAGAACCACTGGTGACAAAAGAGAGAAAATGTATGTAATGCTTCTGATACACACGACTAAACCCAGGAACATACATTTATTGCATGCACATGCGATTTCTTTTCAAATTAGCTCAATTATGTCCTCAGATGGCAGGCAGCAATGGCCAAAATGTTGACCAAATATTAATTGAGAATGCATATTTGACATAAATTTCATAGCTTATCAATTTTTGTCAGATGTTTGTTCATTACCAACCAGCTCCAAGATAAAGCGCAACAATACATTTGATTTTAAGCTAAGAAAAATTTGACTATGACACTTTTGTGAATCATATTCTTCACATGATGATAATTGAAAAAAAAACAAATGAACAAAAACAAAAACTGTAAACAATGTATAACTAACTACAAAAATGATATGGCATGTTGTATATTTCATATTCATGCATGAAATTTCCTTGTGTGGTGCTTTTCGGACAGTGTGTATCTCACCCTGCTCTGTTGGAGGAAGGAAGACTGTATTTTTTTACTGCATTTCCTGTGTAGGATGGAAAAGGTTATTCATGAAGCTCCAATACAATGTATACACTCATCCATAAACACACAGAATTCATTAGAAACATAAAAAGCACATATTTCCCCTTTCCTCTTTCCTTCATAAACATGCAACAGCTGCTATTATCTGCTGCTAGTTGTAAAATATTTGAATGGCTCCATATGTTTGTGTTTTTGTGAAGTATGCTGGAGGAAGTTTATTAAGCATTTATTAGTCTCTAAATCAGTACAGATGTAGTGCTGCATCTCTGACTGTGAAGACTTTTACTACTGGTAAAAAGTGGAAATTGAGAAATGCATTAAACCGTAATGTAAACGTTTAAGTACTTTTGTAATCAAAATTATTCAACCCCAAATTGCAAAGAATTCAAAGAATCACAAGAAGTAACTGCATTTGGAGTCATTGCTATCAAACCTCTTGAGGTGATGTGAATACCAGCATGCATAATTTGATAAATAATTGTATAAACTTGAATATACCACCCAAGTCATGTTGACAACTTTTTTTATGGTTCCTTTTGTGAACTTGACAGCCTCACCGTGCGTAATGGAAGAGAGCAGCTTGGACATTCTGCCTAACATCTTCAATTTCTAAAACACACCATCAGAACCAACAGCTCTTGTTTTTGAAAGATTATTTTCTTATTCACCATTTTTGTCAGTAAAAATGTCTAAGATTAGTTAAAGGGTTTACGTTGATGTCTTGTGATTGTATTTTATATAATGTGTTTATATTTTTTACACTGCATGTTTTCATTTAAATGCTTTCTTTTTATATGCTCAAAGTTTTATTGTACTGCACTTTGGCAGAACTCTAATGCCTTTAAATGTGCTATAGAAATAACTTTATGACTTTTTTTTTACTTGACTGATAGTAGACTTTCCAGGGCCTGTTATATATTCTATATATCCTGGCCACATATTCTCCAACTTACTTATTTTTCTTAATCTACAGCGTAGATCATCCCATTGCCCTAATATTGATCACTGACCCTGATCTTTCTAGAACACGTCTCAAGATGAGCCTCAAGCCCATTAAGATGATTGTTTACCTTCCACAACGATCTCCACGGTAACCTGGCAGCTCCCAGCATCATTGACAGCTTCACAGGTGTAACGTCCTCTATCGTCATCCTGGACTTCCTGGACCACCAGATTAAAGGTTCCACGAGCACTTTGTTCCATAGAATAACGATCCCCTGCTATCAGCAGCTTCCCATTCCTAAACCAGCAGACCTGGGGCTCTGGAAATCCACGTACCTGACAAAGATCACATATACACAGGAAGCTAAGAGATAAAAACTCCAACAAATGTAAAATTAGTCAAACAAAGAGAAATGAACGGCATTCTGGACATGCTTGAAAGCCAGTGAACAGAATCGGGAACAGCCTTCATTAGTTACTCAGTAACTGATTATCAGCGTTGCCCTGCTTATACACCAAGAGGGAAAAAGCTCTGCTACTTATTTCCTGAGATTTCTGCATGTGTGTGTGGTGTGTGATGAACAAGAGAAACTTCATACCAGCCGCAGTACCTCTCTTTCTGTCATTACTCTTTCATGATTATAATAATTTATGATTTTGCCAGAAATTCAAACCAACACTACCAAAAAAAATTGCAAAAAAGTAACCATTTTACTAAGGTAAATCCAGGGGTTCCCAATCCTGCTCCTGGACAGTCAACTTCTTTGAGTTTTGCTCCCTTGCGCACAAAGGTGTCTCCTGAAAGGGCAGCATAACATCTGATCTACAGGAAAATAGTTAGTTTTAACTGAATGGATATTTAATTACTAAGTACTAATTACATTTAGTCTCTCCTGAGATTCCTTCATCTGATCGATTATTGAAGGAAGCATAGATCCACTGTAAAAAAAAAAACAAATTGCTGTTAAAAAACAGCTGTAAATCTGCAGTAAAATACTTTTTTCCTAAAACTTCCCATCCTCAAATGTTGTTGGCGGGGTTAAGTTATGAATAACTAATGAATATTAACTAACTTAGCCTGACATCGTCATACACAGATTCTAGTCACAGAAATGTACTGCATTTAATTTTACAGAAAAAAGCTGTTAAATAATTCACAGTATGAATACTGTAGAATTACAGTAGTTTACTGGCGACTCTGCTGCCAGTATTTTACCGAGAAATGTTTTACAGTGGGGGCTAAGCTTAAACTTCCCAGGACGTTGGCCCTCCAGGAGCAGGATTGGGCACCTCTTTAAAGACTATGTCACTACTATGGTAATACGATGGTTTTGGTCACAGTAGTACTAAAATATTTTCTTTGAATTACTTTGGAATACTGTTTAAATACCATGGCAAACAAATATGGCAATCATTTGGTTCCATTGTATATATATCGAAGTTCCATGGTACCCATTTTCAGAAGAAATGTTTGCCCATGTAAAAACTCACCAACACATTGTTAAGGTTGTTACACTTTGTTACACGTTGTTACACTAAGTTGTTTTTTTATTTAAAAAAAAAAAAAAAAAACAGAAAACTAGCCTTCCGGATCAGCTTATTAACATCATGACTAAACTTGTCTTGCCTCAGCAAACACCATGCATTATTTTCATTTGCCCTGAGAAATCTTTTGTAGTAGTGAAATGTTTATCAGTTATGGATAAGCACAAAGAAAGGAGCACCGGATCTGTCTATAATAGAACAAACACAAATGCCTGAGTCATTTTGATGGGAGCGGTACTTCTGTGGTTCTTGTGAAGAGCTCATACTCACTCCTGTTCACTTCATTGATATCTTTCTACTTGTTTTCTCTCGGTTCTATCAACCATTCCAAATCTGTGTGCTTGCCATGTCTAATAAGGACACCTTATGGATAATCTCCCCCGTTTCACTCTGTCTTTTACTAATGTTGGCATGTCTTGTTTCTGCAGATCTCAGTGAAATTGTTTAACATTGTACATTGGAAGTGGACCAATCAAATCATGAAACACAACCTACCTCTCTGTCTGCAAACCAGCAGCGCCACACATCCACTTCACATGAAACTAAAATCAGAGGAAACTGCTAACTACTACAAGCTGTAACAGATTTCAGATTGAATACACAAATTTATACAGCTTGATGGCTAGTAGACAATAGATTGATTCCAGATGCCCTTTCAAAATTCCAAGGGTAAAATGAAAGCAAAAACTTTACCATACAGCAAAGGTTGAGGAGCGTGTCAAGACTGGCCTCCCTTTCAATCAAACGGACCTCACAGTTACAGGTCCACGTCGCTGCAGATTTCCCCAAAAATAGCAATATTAGCTCAGAATTCTTTATTAAATCAGTGCAGTGCTGGTATTTCCTCTATGTCGGCTGCTGTTTTTCTTGTGTACACTCTCTCAGTTTGAAGCCTTTACTCTGAGACATGTGGTAAAGAGCTCTACCTCAAAAATCCAGCAGGACTCACTTCCGATGCTGAGGGGAGGAAAAACATAGGGTTGTTTGCACAAAACATCTGCTTTTTTTCGTGTTTTCTCTCACACAATTCATACTGACAGCACAAGTAGGACCCAAGTCTTAAGCAAGACCAGACAAAGAGAGGTCCATTGTATTCACAGTGCATTGCCCTAAAAAGAGAATCGGCCAAGCAATGATAAATTGATAAATTTTTATACATGCTAAACTCCCACCCCAACTGGGGTGCATTCCTCATAACTCTCTGCTTAACTACCATAGTACAATGCATTTATGGAGAAATTAACTAGCTAGTCAAAAGTTTCCCGAAACCATAGTAACTTTGCACATCTGTTGTTCGAACCTTGTTGGTTTAACTATACAGAACTGTCATTTACCCTTTCCCCGCCACTGAAATTTCAGTCTTTCCGTGTTTTCACTGTTATACGGTAGGTGGCGCTATTAGGTATTTTCTGAAAGAGCACTGAATCTCCTGATCAAAACACATGCGAAAAAGAAGCAGAAAAAAGCAATATCATATGTAAGCAGATGCATATGTAAAATAACGCAATCATCAAAATTAAACCGCATCAAAACTGCCTAATTGTAATGCATGAAATGTTGACCCAGGACGAGCTACAGGACTGTGAAGCTTTGGGGTTGTTGATGGACTTGATCTACTCCATCTGTGTTTTAATCATCATTCTGAATCCGATTTGGATGTAGTCTTTGAAAAAACGCGATTTTCTCAGCTTTTTGACAAACTGTTGCTTTTTTTTAAGAAACTTACCCATATTCAAGTGTTGATAAAAAAAAGAATGCATGAAGCTAGAATAAAACAGCTTTTTTTGTTTAAAAGTACAATATGTAAGAATTGTATCCAAAATATACAAAAAACCTGTCAATGTCACCTGTCAATGACGTAAAATCCGTGTTATCACTGGTTTCCGCTTGTACTGCCATGGTAACCAAGGCGACAGATGTGGACAACTGGGTAATGTTTAGCGGCACGCTGTTCTTGTTTCGTTCAAACATTATGGATCATGACAAGCAGACTTTGGGACAAAAGGAGAACTAAAACGAGGATCAATATCGCCGTTTTCGAGATGCTGAGAGCTTCGCTGCAAACTTCAACTTAATAGAGCTTCACAACTTGACAGAGATGCCGTTCTTGCATGTACTTTATTAGACAGGTGAGCAAATGTACATAAAACAAATCATTGTTATATAGCTTAACATGATGAAATGTTAGAATATGATCAGTATGTTATTCTAATGTTGATCTAGCTTACTGCTGGTCTCATACAGCCAACAAAATAACACATAGAATAACATCTTCCAACACAATCAAATGCTGTTTAGTATGATAGTGTAACGTTAGACCAAGTGAAACAGCGCTGCGTTACCTCAATATGTCCTCATTCCTTTATATCCGCGGGACTCGCGTGTGGGGCTGATATCTGTCTCTCATTAGCAATCGTGCCCTGCTTCATACCACAGTCATGTTAAAAAACATGAATATATTCACTCATCCATAAATATTATTAGATCAATCAGCATGACAGCAAGTTCCATGATTCTTACTCTTATTCCGCTTATTCACTGCGTCATCAATCTACCCTATCGTCAATCAACCCTAGCGGCAATTTTTTTTTAACATATTGTAGCTTTAAAAGCAGAAGCTCTGTTCTTTCTTTTGAAATATTTAATATTCAGATATAAAACAAAGTCATACAACAAAATATTCTGGGGATCATGAAATGCTGGTGGTGGCAGGCAACATTTTTCAAAAACGCTGGCGAGTAAAGAGTTAATTATATCACATTGGTGGAGTAATTAATTAATCAACAAACTAATTAATCATTTCATTTTAATTTAATAATTAAATTAATGTAAGATTATTGCTATAAATAATGAAAATGGCATGAGACTTATTTTCTGTTCCCTGTTGTTTTGCTTTATTTTCTGTATATATTGGATTCCATCACTGGTTCCCTCTTTATGTCATATTCTGGGGTTTCCCCAGGGTCCTAGAGCACATGCAAGCCCTAAAAAAATAGTGCTTTTCTTTTCAATTTGAAATACTTATTTTTTTACTACATGCTAGCTTTTTTTTTTTTTGCTTTTTGCCCAAGAGCATAATCTATTTAAATCCACATAATACTAAGAAACTATGCTTCTAACCACAGGTCAAGAGCTGAAATTACAACCACAGAAGTTTGCTGTTTGCGAAGTTCATTGGAACTTTGGTTTCGGGAAACACAGAATCTGTGAACTCTGTTAGTTGCAAAGGAAGTTAGTTGCGACTATGGTTAATGATACTTTTGGTAAACCTCACCCCTAGGGTGGTTTCCAGGCATTGCTATGTGGTTACTAGCATGCTGTTAAGTAGTTTCCAGGGTTTCCAGGCGAGGTGCATGCTTATCCACCATAGTACAAAGCATTATTGGAGGAATTACTTAGCTTAAGACTGTCGTTTGAGCCACGTTGGTTTAATTGTAGAAGTTTTGAATGTCGTCACATAGGTGATGGACCAATATTGCCTGCTAATTAATTAATATTTGATTGAATTATTGTCATATTGCTTAAGCTAATTTACATGGACAACCGAAACACTGTTCGAGAAACACCAAATTGTTGAACTATGTTGATAAAGATGAAGCTTGCGATTATGGTTGGATAACAATGCTTTTGGTCAACAGAGCATTGCTAAATTCTTGATTAACCTGGGAAACATGGGAAAATGAGATTGGGTTACGTATTTTAGTCCAGGACCAGCTTACGCCTTGTTTGTTAAACCGGGGGAAAGAGTTATGAATTGCCATGAGATTTTGTTGGGTTGATGAAGTGTTCTGGGTGATTGTTTACTAATGAAAGTATCTATGCCGAAGTCTCCATGATATTCTGGTCTCTAGATGACTCTGGGAAACTTTAGAAAACCTCTCAACAAACTGCATGATTTGAGATATTATTTATGATAACAGTGCAGGAAGAGTTTCATGCTGAAGTTTATTATTTAGGGTTAGGAGTTTGTTCAAATCATTAAACCTAAGTATAACATTTTTGCTGTAATTATAGCGAAGTTATAGTGATGCTTGACTGCAAACACTACTAAATACACCCTTGGAACATATGAGTAGATGTACAGTGGCTAGTGAAATGACAGGAGTACTCTTCATTTTGGCTTTGGGGCACTGCATGTGTACACAAAGAAAAGACACAACATGAGACAAAACCACATACCCAGCTTGTTCTAATACATCAATATTGTTTGTTATGCTACAAGATCACTAGCAATCAAAATGCACTCATCTTTTAATGATTCCTTTAGACTGCTGCCCAGAACTCATTCCAGTGAACATCAGGTCCACAGACATGCTCTGAGGCATCTCACAAGATTTCTCATCTTGAAGCCAAACTGAGACACAATGTTTGAATGCTTTTTATGTGATATAATTTGTTTTTCAATGATGGCTTGTTTTGAGATGTTGTCTGAGATGTTGATTTCCTAAATTAGAGTGCAGACTGATGGTACATGCAGAGTTCGGAGGTTCTCTTGGGATGTTCCACCTGGCTCTCATTATGAGGCCTCAGACAAATATTCACTAATGACCTGCTATACAGCCAAAACTTTACATAGCACATACTTGCATAGCTTCTATAAAACAAGTTACTATATGCTCAATTTAGTGTATTCCAAGTTATCCATTCAGTAATGTACACATGCCACACACTCTGAAAAGCAATCCACTCACAGACTTTATGAATGAAGTGTAATCTGACTATGAGAATAAACTAGACTTGCATTTACTGAAACTGTTGCTGGCTTGAACTAGCCCTAGTGAAAAATAAGTATACTTTATTGTATTTGAAATATTTTCCTTTTTCAATAGTCCATTGCAAATATACTAACACAAATGTTACTAACTTAAATATATTAAAAGTATATTAGCATCATGTTTTTACCTATTTTCCCAATACATCTTTTAACACTTTAAAATAATTGTACTTTAGTATATTTTCAAAAAATATATTTTCAAAAAATATACTTGAAGTGAAAATTTAGTTTATTTTTAATTTAATTTAGTTATTCATTTAATTTATTTAGTTTATTAAAGTGTATTTATTTGCACTTCATTAAAAATATATTTTAGGTATATTTTAACTGTGTGCTGTATATATATACTTTCAAAATTCATTATACTATACAATAGTATTTTGTACAAAGTATAGCCAAGTATTATTTGTCTATTAATGTGCATTTGTTAATGAAGACAAAGTGTGCCATTTGTAGTATACACTTATGGTTGGCTCCGATAGCCTCCTGGGCAAGTGTGCAGACATGCAGCGTAGTTGTGCTTCGGGCGACCCGAGTTCGAGTCCTGGCTCGTGGACCTTTCCTGATCCCTCTCTCCCACCTCACTGCCTGTCTAGCTACTGTCCTATCCCAATAAAAGGCAAAAATAAAATATAAATATACACTTGGTATATTACTTGTATGTTTCGAAGACACTTGTAATGTACTTGTAACACAAATAAAGTACACTTTAATATCACTAATCAAGCATGTAATTAGTCCCTACACAGGCATATACTTCGTATACTTGAAGTTGTTCAAATTTAGTACAAAAAATACACTAAATACACTTAAGGTTATGCTTTATACAATTAAATTATAACTAAAATATACTTTTTACAAAATTAGTTGTTTCAAAATAGCACACTTCAAGTTAACTAATCATTAACACACTTGAAGTATACTAAATTAGTCTGGCTAATCATTAAATTAGTCCGCAACGATCATTAGTTATTAACTTAGGGGCCGCTAATACGACACCATTCTGACAGAAAATTCTTTAATGCGATCCGGCCGCTCGTTTGCATAAAACAGTGCCTGGTGGCTCTGAGAATTTTTTATCGCTTCCGAATTATCCCTACAACGTTTTATCAGTACAGAGGTAAAGGGAAGGAGGCCTTCACAAGGGAGAGACTAGTTGACACTTCAGGACTGCGTTAGTAGTATAAACGCATGAAAATATCATCATAATTTGCTTCAACAGGAATAAAAGTAAAAAAACCACTACAGTGTTCATTTCAGCCGGTATCTGAAGTGAATTTTAAAGGTACATTTTTGGAGTTTTTTACAAGTAGGTACAGTAGAAGCACACTTTAATTGAACCTATGTTGGTATTAGCCTTTAGTTTTATGTAGATGAAATGCTGAATCACCAACACATTACAGTATGTATGCAAAGCACACAATATGTCCTCGCTGTTGTTTACATTTAACAATGTAATATCGTATTCATATTATGTTATGTTTCTGTTTTTATCATTTACACCCATTAAATTATATACATTTAAAAAAGTGCAACAATGTTAACAGCTCAGAGTACAATCTGTTGTCAATACTTAATCATGCACAGTAGTTCCAACTTGATATAAAAGTTGAGGAGATTCTTTCATTTTAATCTACAAAACAAAAAAAAAAGGTTTCAATAGAGCATGTACACATACAGGTTTCTTATTGAGCAAGAAGCTACTAAGTGAGCCTCTTTCTTTCTTCTACAAAGTTCATTATATATGTTTCAAGGTAAATCATTAGCCATTTAATATGACTAATAGTGTTAACTGATAGTAAAAACAAAGACATTTCTGGTTTGGTGGGGGTTAAGTGGTATTGAGCATGACTGATGAGCTTTGATGAGAACAACAACAAAAATAAACGGTTAAAGTTGTTTAAGTTGTTCATTAAAGGGTTTAAGTTGAAATAATTGTGAGAAAAGAGAAGCAGAATTGAGATGAATTTTAATGCAGTGCTCCCTTTCAAGCACTGTAAATAACTCTCATAGCTCAAATGGGTGGCATACAGACACTCTGAACGGCCCTCAGGTCATGGTTTATACAGTAAACTGATACACATCGCTCACATTCCACTGGGTAGTGGGCCGAAACATCAGGCTGTTGTTTGACAGTGAACTCAACCTCATGTTTCTCCCCCTCTCTCTCTCTTTCCTGTTATCACTTTTTCCTGGCTTCACCTTCGCTGTTAAAACCTGGCGAGGTCACGCACCTGAAATACTGCGGTACAATCAGTCTAGAGGCTCCCAGAGCCTTCAAACACTCTGATATCATTAACATATGCTCAGCTCTACTCTGTTAAACACAACTCATTCTGCTTCTCTATGTTCTTATCCACAGTGTCCTTTTCTATAGAAATATTACCAAAATGCCTGTGTAATTAAAAAAGCCTGTTTAATATACATGTAAAACATGGTTTTATACCTTTGACAAAAGGATTTTTAGATTAATGTGTACGCTGTTACACTACGTGAACTAACTTAAGGCCCACAGAGAAGGAAATGAATAGTTGAAATAAAGTGGTTATTTTGGGGGGGTTTTTGCGCACAAAAAGTATTCTCGTCGCTTGATAAACTTAAGATTGAGCCACTGTATACACTTGGACTTTTTAACGATGTCTTTAATAACTTTTCGGGGCTGGCAAGTTTCAATCCCTTAGAAAGAGGAGTGATCCAGCTCTCAGATTTAATCAAAAATATCTTAATCTGTGTTCTGAAGATGAACGAAAGTCTTATGGGGTGGGAACAACATAAAGGTGAGTAATTTTCATTTTTGGGTGAACTAACCCTTTAATTTTTTTGTTGCTTAAAGGGATAGAAAAGAATAGGGATTGGAAAATAAAATTGTCATCATTTACCCTTCAAGTTGTTCCAATATGAATTATGAAGTATTTTCTTTTCTATACTATGGAAGTCAACTGTTATACCCATATTCTTCAAAATATCTTCTTTTGTGTTCAGCAAATTCATACAGGTTTGGAACAACTTGAGGGTGAGTAAATGATGAAAGAATTTGTTTATTTTTGTAATGTGTAAAACGTTTTCTCCCCTTATCAACGAACCTCTTTACAAACTGCATTCAGATTTCTTTATTAAACTAGCATTTTAATGTTTAAATGGGAGAATTGGAGCAGTCAGTAAAGAAAAGCGGACAACACATGTGGCAGAACATGGGAACTTCTTCAATACTGTAAGGCATCCCAGGACGCACCTATGAAGTTATTTGCATGCATTACTTTATGATTAAGTTGTTGCCTACTGACATGCATCCACATGTTTCATTTTCTTCCTTTGTTTTTTTTCTATAAATTGGACACCCTGTCATAATACTATTAGCTTCCTTGCTGTTTAATGCCTACATAGGCAGCTGCCTCTCGTAAGTGTCTGGTTTGAAGCTTTATATGGATAGCAATACTCAACATAAAAGAGGGCTTTCCACACTGTGTTATCATTGTTCTAAACTCTGCTTTTCTGCACTGGTAGTGAAACCTTTCACACTTGTAATTTAGACGTGGGGTTAGCACTGCTTTTTACCCAGCTTAGTGTCACTTTTAAGGTGTTAACCCTCCATTGTGGTAACAAACTGGTACAGTGTGAAACGATGCAGTTTTAGAATGTTACGGCTAGATCCTTAACATCTAGATCACACTTGAACTAGTTAACCACTAGGGTCATTGTAAACTCTGGATAAACAGAATCCTGGGTTATCTATTTAAGTTTTTCTTCACTCCAACTGATGCGTTTTCTGTACCCATTTGGCATTTGAGAGAGAGAGAGAGAGAGAGAGAGAGAGAGAGAGAGAGAGAGAGAGAGAGAGAGAGAGAGAGAGAGAGAGAGAGAGAGAGAGAGAGAGAGAGAGAGAGAGAGAGAGAGAGAGAGAGAGAGAAAATTGCTCATACAGGTTAGAGATAAACCAATAACTTTAAGTATTTAACTTTAACAATTAATTATTCTCGAACGTTACCCTAAAGACATGAATGATCCTCACATCATCTACCATTTTCAGGATAGGCATGCCGTTTTAAGCACTTACATCTACAATTAATGCATGCTGGATTATAAACATGTGAAACCCAACATCTAACCCCCATATCTAAAGACAAGTATATCATAGACACTTGGGGGATGTGCTCTTTTGACTTGGGTCAGCCCCTAAGCAACATAACAAAATCAACAAAACCAAACCTATTTTTTTTATAATAGACGCCACTCCAAAAAACTTCCAGCATAATGACTGATATTGTATTTTAGAAGTTGCTTCTATACAATATGGGTGAAAAAACTGCAGACACTTCAATCTTTCAAAACTAAAATAAGGCTAACTCATGATATACCGATGCCACTGTAGCTCTTTCCAGCCATTAGAAATGAGATATGTGCTTCTCTGTCCCTGTGAGAGAGGTGTCTGACAGTTATATTGAGGATTCTCTTTCCTGTTTAAAATCCATGCTGAATGGGATCGTGCTGAGGTCCTATGAAGCGTTTTATAGCATGTCTTCCTTTACACTCCAAAAGTTGTACTTCAGTTTGTAATGGTCCACTTCAGTCCCTGTGTTTGTGTGTAGTCAGTAATCTGAAACAACATAGCCACAGGTTGCCCCTAATCTGTTTATGTACTGTTGATGCATATTGTAAAATATGAGGAACTTGCCAAAAGCACATGCAACATTTATATTTTTATCTTGTTTACGGTTATGTAATTAATTTCAGATAAACTAACCCCTATTGTAAAATACACACACTGTGGTTGATCAATGTGCATGTCACTCAGACAGTCATTTCCTGTCTAATTGGGTGGTTCTTCGACAGAATACATTGCAGTTAAATGGCGCTTTTCCACTGCATGGTACGGTACTGTTCAGTTCGGTACAGCACGCTTTGGTGCTTTTCCACTGCATGGTACGGTACGGCTCGGCTCACTTGTGGCGCTTTTTCACTGCATGGTACGGTACTGTACGGCTCGCTTCGGCTCGCTTTAAATGGTACCACCTCTGTTGAGGTTCCAAGCGTACCGATACTAAAATGTGACGTGTAAACACTGCACATCACTGATTGGTCAGACAGAATCGTCACTACCAGTGTCATTGTATTTGCGAGACATCAAACTCGCTAGATTTAAATAGCCAGTAACAGCCACCACTGTAGCACCTGTTTTAAAACTACTTGAAGAAAAAAAACGTCCAAAAAAGAAATGGCTGAATCGTGGTCAGTGTACGAAGTGCAGACGTTCCTCTCGTTGGTTGCCGAGGAGCAGATAAACTATAACGATCAGTCTATAATGCCACCCACTTTGAAGCGGTACTAACTGCAGTGGAAAAGCAAACCGAGCTAAAGCGAACCATGCCGTGCCGAGTCGTACCACGCAGTGGAAAAGCGAAGCGAGCCGAGCCGAACCGTGCCGCGCCGAGTCAAACCATACTGAGCCGTACCGAGCCGTACCATGCAGTGGAAAAGCGCCGAAAAAAGTCTGTGTCTGTGAGACTAGGTCACTGTGTTAGATCACAGCATAACATGTTCTCTGACACTCGTCTCATGAGAACCAGAGAAACTTCTCTGCACATGGTGCCCCTGAACCTTCACACTTCACAATAAATCTAACAAATAGCGGTACAAGCATGTGCATGCATGTCTGTTTGAATCTATTTAATTATATGCAAAGGTTTACCCAGTAAGTATGCCTACTACTTGAACCAAGAGATCCCAAAGTACTCCAAAAAACATTCAGAACATAGTGTAATCCTGTCACACTGTAGTGTAGATCCAAAGCGCAAGAAGAAGGGAGAAATCCAAGGAAAACTATTTAAATTCACCCACTGAACTAAACATAACTAATACCAGACAAGGAGCTAACTGAAACTAAGGGCTTATATACACAGAGATCAAAGAGAGCTAAGGAGACTAAATTAACAAGACACACCTCAACAGAATACTAAAGCAATCAGAAACCATGGTGACAAACAGGTAGGGGACAGAGGGTGGCAGAACTAATTAACAACCTAGAAGATTAACAGAGAAACTCAGTCATGAATAGAACAAAAACAAACTCTAAACATGAACACACAAACTCAAAACGTGACGAATCCAAAGTGTATATACATTGTCCAAACCTAATTTTTAAACATGAATCACTGCTCTTGTGAAAAAGAAGTGTGCTTAAATTTATTGAATTTGCACTTGAAGTCTACTTCAAATCTTTAAAGTTTATTTCTTTAAAACTTGCAGGAATAAATTTATAAAATATAATATTGTGATGAGGGGGGCGTGGTTTTGCGGAGTTTGCAGCGGGAGAGTGAGGGAGGAGCCGAGCGGTAAGTAAGTAGGTCAAGTGCAAAATGACGAACACCTGTGTCTGATTGCAGTAATTGGCGTGGGAAGACCGCATAAATGCCGGCTGGTGCAAGAGAGCGAGAGAGAGAAGGACTGGGGATGGCCAGTCCTTCCAACACTTGTGACCTGCTGGCTGACAAACGGACTGAGTATACACATCGGAAAGAGTTTTATGAATGGACTGAGTTTACACATCGGAAAGAGTTTTATGAATGGACTGAGTTTACACATCGGGAAGAGTTTGATAAAAGTGGACTGAGCGCTGAGTCAGCAGGCAAAAGTATTTTTTAACTGTGCTGTAGACGTGTCTACGGTGAAGGCGCATGTGGCGCACCTTTTCTTTTGTTTCTTTATTTTTCATTTAATAAAGTGTACGAGTCCCCGTTACCCCGACCCTTGTCTTCTTTCATCCCCCCACACTGGTGCCAAAACCCGGGATGGAAGAAGCCGCCGCCAGACAGTCTCCGTCCCCATTTGCGGATGTCATCCATGCGCTCGCGGGTCTACACCAAGAGCAACATGGTGCCCTGCTGGCCGTGAAGGAGGAACAGGAGCGCAGGTTCGAGGCGCTCCTCCGAGCTCAGCAGGAGCTGGATGGACCGGGAGGTACGGGCCGGACCATCAACGCCAGCTTCAGCCTCGGCCCAGACCATCCCGCTTCATAAGATGGGTCCGCAGGACGACCCGGAAGCTTTCCTCGACCTGTTCGAGAGGACGGCCGAGGCCTGGGGCTGGCCGCCCGGGGACTGGCCAGTGCGGTTGATCCCGCTGTTGTCCGAAAAGGCACAGATCGCCGCACAACAATTGCCAGTCCCGAACCTCATGGTCTATGAAGATCTCAAGCGCCCCATCCAACAGCGGGTCGGCCGGACCCCAGAGCAGAGCAGACAGCGGTTCCGGACCCTCGAGCTCGGGGAATCTGGTCGGCCCTTCGTCTTCGCGCAACAGCTCCGGGACGCGTGCCGCAAATGGCTGATGGCCGAAGAACGCGACATTGAGGGAATCATCGACCAGGTGGTACTGGAGCAGTTCGTGGCGCGGCTCCTTCGGAGGACCGCACAGTGGGTCCAGTGCCACCGCCCGACGTCGCTGAACCAGGCCATCCAGTTGGCGGAGGACCAGATGGTGGCGTGCCCAGGGGTCGGCAAACCCCTTCCAGCAGCTTCTCTCTCTCTCCCTCTCTACCCACTCCCTCTGTTTCTTCCCGTCCTGTCCCTCTCCCTAGGTCCCGTGGGAATTTTCCTCCGTTGGAGGCCACTGGGGCGGCGGGAAGGACTGGGCCGGCCTGTTGGCGTTGCGGGGACCCTGATCCTTTTATCGATCAGTGTCCAGTGATGGAGGTGGGGACCCTGGTCAGGGTCCCTGACACACCGCAGGCCGCCCCCGATCGAGCTGGGTTGTACCAAATACCAGGGAGTATAAAGGGGGGTACTTTTCAGGCTTTGGTGGATTCAGGCTGTAACCAAACCTCCATCCATCAAAGTCTGATTCAACCTGGGGCATTGGATAATAGCCGCATGGTTAAGGTAAGGTGTGTGCACGGGGAAGTGGTGGATTACCCCTTAATGCCGGTCACGATCCAATTTAGGGGCCAAAAGCATAGTGTGGAGGTAGCCGTAAGTCAGCACCTCCGACACCCGCTAATTTTGGGGACCAATTGGCCAGGGTTTAAAGTGTTATTGGGACATTTTTATGTGCGGGTGTTTCTGGGACTAAAAGGAAGCGGGGGAGGAGAGCGGTCGCTCAGGTGGGAGAGGCTGTGCCAGGACCATCGGAACCTGCGCCTGAGGATCAGAACGCTATTGAAAGACAGGATCTTTTGGAGCGTGATGACTTTCCTCTGGAGCAGTCCCGAGATGAAACGCTTAAAAATGCATTTGATCAGGTCCGCACAATCGACGGACAGCCTCTCCACCCAGACCGACCTCTTTCATATCCTTATTTCGCAATTATAAAAGATAAGTTGTATCGGGTGACCCAGGACGCCCAGACAAAGCAAGATACAACACAGTTATTAGTTCCGAAAATGCTTTTCCAGGCGGCTCATTGTAATCCGATGGCTGGGCATTTAGGGCAGACAGCTACACTAAATCGTCTAATGACCCGATTTTTTTGGCCGGGCATTCACGAGAACGTGCGCAAGTGGTGCGCGTCTTGTCGTGAATGTCAGTTGGTAAACCCACCGGTCAACCCAAAAGCACCGTTGTGCCCCCTTCCTTTAATGGAGGTCCCCTACGCGAGAATTGGCATGGACCTCATCAGGCCATTAGAACGATCTGCACGAGGGCATCGCTTTGCATTAGTCCTAGTGGATTATGCAACGCGGTACCCAGAAGCAGTGCCGCTTCGCAATATTTCCCCAAGAGCGTAGCGAGCGCGCTGTTTCAATTAATCTCCCGGGTGGGAATCCCAAAGGAGGTTCTCACCGACCAAGGCACGGCGTTTATGTCACGCACTATTCATGAACTTTACGAATTATTGGGCATTAAATCGATTCACACCAGTGTCTATCACCCACAAACAGACGGACTGGTGGAACGCTTTAATCGCACATTGAAATCAATGATTCGGAAGTTCGTGCAGGAAGACGCCAAAAATTGGGATAGGTGGCTAGAACCCCTCTTGTTCGCTGTATGCGAGGTCCCCCAAGCCTCCACGGGGTTTTCCCCCTTCGAGCTTCTTTATGGGCGTCAGCCCCGCGGGGTGCTGGACGTGCTTAGGGAAACTTGGGAGGACGGACCTTCGAATAGCAAAAATGAAATTCAATATGTTATGGACCTGAGAACAAAACTCTACACTTTGGGGCGGCTTTCTATGGAGAATTTGTTACAGGCCCAGGACAAACAAAGTCGGCTGTACAACAGGGGGGCTAGACTACGCAAATTTGCACCGGGAGATAAAGTACTTGTATTACTTTATCGAGTTGCTTGATCGGCTCTGCACCGCTCGATTTTATTCGACACTGGATTTAACGAAGGGATATTGGCAGATCCCCTTAACTCCGATGTCCAAAGAAAAAAACGCCTTCACAACGCCGTTTGGATTACACCAATTTGTCACTCTTCTTTTCGGCTTGTTCGGGGCTCCAGCGACCTTTCAGCGCCTGATGGACAGAATTCTCCAGCCGCATGCTGCATATGCCACTGCTTACTTGGATGATATTATCATCTATAGTAATGATTGGCAGCGTCATATGCAGCATTTGCGGGCTGTCTTCGGGGCACTGCGAGGGGCCGGGCTCACGGCCAACCCAAAGAAATGTGCGGTTGGGCGTGTGGAGGTTAGGTATCTGGGCTTCCACTTGGGTCATGGACAGGTGCGTCCCCAAATTGATAAGACTGCAGCAGTTGCAACCTGTCCGAGACCTAAGACAAAAAAGTAGGTTAGACAGTTCCTGGGGCTAGCGGGATATTACAGAAGGTTTGTGCCTAATTATTCGGACCTCGCTAGCCCGCTGACTAATCTAACTAAAAAGGATGCATCAGATACGTCCAGTGGACGGAGCGGTGTCAGCAGGCCTTTACCCAGATAAAGGCTGCTCTGTGTGGCGGACCGCTCTTACAGGCTCCTAACTTTTCTCTCCCTTTTATTCTGCAGACTGATGCGTCGGACAGGGGGATGGGTGCAGTCCTGTCCCAGGAAATAGGGGGTGAAGAGCGGCCGGTGCTGTACATTAGTCGCAAGCTCTCTAAGAGAGAGACTAAGTACAGCACCATTGAGAAAGAATGTCTTGCCATCAGATGGGCCGTTCTCACCCTCCACTATTATCTCTTGGGACGGGAATTCACCCTCTGTTCGGACCATGCTCCCCTCCAATGGCTCCACCGCATGAAAGATACCAACGCGCGGATCACCCGTTGGTATCTGGCGTTACAACCTTTTAAATTTCAGGTGGTCCACAGGCCTGGGGCGCAGATGGCTGTGGAGCGGTGGGGGTATGTGATGAGGGGGGCGTGGTTTTGCGGAGTTTGCAGTGGGAGAGTGAGGGAGGAGCCGAGCGGTAATTAGGTCAAGTGCAAAATGACGAACACCTGTGTCTGATTGCAGTAATTGGCGTGGGGAGACCGCATAAAAGCCGGCTGGTGCAAGAGAGCGAGAGAGAGAAGGACTGGGGACTCGTACCAACACTCGTGACCTGCTGGCTGACAAACGGACTGAGGATACAAATCGGGAAGAGTTTTATGAATGGACTGAGTTTACACATCGGAAAGAGTTTTATGAATGGACTGAGTTTACACATCGGGAAGAGTTTGATAAAAGTGGACTGAGAGCTGAGTCAGCAGGCAAGAGTATTTTTGAACTGTGCTGTAGACGTGTCATTTAATAAAGTGTACGAGTCCCCGTTACGCCGACCCTTGTCTTCTTTCATCCCCACACACACACACTGAACCATCGTTACAAATATGAATTAAATAAAAAGCCACTTACATGTTCTTAAATGGAGAACACTTTGACTAAGACTTTCATGACTACTTTTAAAAAGTGCCCTTTGTAATAATGTCAAAGTTTTACATTTTAAATAATTGGTCTGAAAATCTTTTATCATGCTTTAAAGTACACTTTTGATGTGTTGACTAACATAAAGCACATGCAGAGTACTTGAATATAATTTTAACTGTGGTATATTTGATGCTACATTTAAAGTTAATATATTTAATATATATTAAAGTTTATATACAGTTATACGTGTACTTAAAACTCTATTTTACCATTTTCACTGATGCATCCTCCTCTGTTGGCATTGGTTTATAAATTATTAAGGTTACAAATCTGGTGAAATGGCGCACATTTACAGTTATAGGTAACCCCTATAACTCAAACCCTACCCCCAAAATAACTTTATTCAACAATCTCTTCTCTTCCACGTCATTCTCCTACGCTGTTGGCGTAGTGTAAACAGTGCAGCGTTTCTGGGTTCTACGTCTGAACGTCGGCTTATTATTGGCTAGCATCACACGCATCACACACGACCAGCGTCGGCCAATAAAAATGCTTTTTCATTGTTTAACATGAACTAAGAATTAACAATACTTCTACAGCATTTATTAATCTTAGTTAGTATTAAATTTCAACATTTACCAATACATTATTAAAATCAAAGGTTGTATTTGTTAACATTAGTTAATGCACTATGAACTAACAATGAACAGCTGGATTACACTACTGAAATGATCAAATATGAATTAATACAATAGCAAATGTATTGCTCATTTTTAGTTCATGTTAGTTAATACACTAACTAATGTTAACCAATTAACCTAATTATAAAGTGTTACTGTTTTTTTTTTTTTAAACCTAAAGTGACTATTTACATAAATGTTATACCCCAATGCAAACTTGTGTGGACCACCCCTGTGTCAGTTAAGAAAACAAACACAATAAATTTACCTTTGAACTGTGTCATTGCCTTAAATTTGTCCAGTTGTAAATGTTATCTTTGTAAAATTGTGAAACTATTCTCAATGATTTATAATAGATGATTGACAGCACTTAAGTTATTTGAGTAACACTTACCTGCTCTTTTTAAAGGCAATCGGTTTGCATGGTTTTACAAGTGAACTGGATTGCTTTTGAAGTAAAGTAAACTCAGTAATTCCAAGTTGTATGCAGAAAACATCAGAGTTAACAGCTAGCATACATGAGTAGTTAGGAATACACACAAAGTGTATTTTACTTGAAATTATTTAGTTGTTAAAAATAGTGATTCTGAGTAGTCTATACTAAGACAAGTACATCTAAAGTAAATGATCAAGTAAACTATACAAATTAGTTGTAAGTGACTGGAACTCTTTTGTAAATGTACACTACTAGACAGGTACTTGTTAGTACTACATACTATTCCTATTTCACTTTACTCTGTGTTTTCAAGGCAATCGGGTTTTTTTTAAGTAAGGTTTACTAATTGGATTTTACAGTGCAAATTTCAAAGACAATACAAGTAATTCTGAAATTTTTCACAAGGGTGCACAAATAGTTTTGATTGGACATTATCTAAACAAGAGGGTTTGGTAAAAAACAAAACAAACAAAAAAACTTTTTCTAAAATTCTGCTGTGAAACCTCCACCATGTCTAACTGTTGATGCTTGACTTCACCTCTCAGTGCCCTGAAAGAAAACAGCAGTACGACAGGAAACTAGGAGTCACAAGACAAAGGTATTTTAATCCCTGTTTGTGCTGTTTCTGCTGTCTCACAGAACTAATAGAACAGACCACAACATACTGAAAACTCACAGCTTCAGAGTCAGTCAACCTTTTAATATGACAAAGATTTCCTTCATCTGTTAAAGATGTAACAATTTTCATGTATTAATCACTTTTTATTGCCAATGTGTGAACTTGTAACAAAACTTTAAAAATGGGTTCATAGACAGGTTGTCTATGATAACCTGCAAACTGAGTTTTATGTGAAGGAGTCAAGATGTTTTTGCAAGGAAAATCAAAAGGATGTGACATTAACGCACGCTTCCGAGAGCCTTTTCAAGGTTATTTTCGTGAATGAAAACTGGAACTAAAACTATTGGTCAAAAAACATTTTCGTAAACTGAAATAAATTATGAATTTCAACAAATGAAAAACTAAACAAAACTAACAAGTGTTACTAAAAAAATAACCGAAATAAAATAAAAATTAGCAAAAATAAGTAATTTTCGTAATTAATAAGCTCTCATCCTGTACCGGAAAATCCAGTTTTTCCATTCCACTGCGCTACTTAATTTTTCAATGTATGACTATTGCGCTCAAGTCTCGCATCATTTGCAACATCTCGCACATGGCACGATGTTCTAAAAACGCGGCACCCAAGTTAAAATAAGTTCAACTTTTAAAAGACGCATCATGAGACCTTGTGCGTTTTCCCCATTCCACTACCAGCATTTTTCCCCATTTTTCAAAGCAAAACCGCTTTGTGAACCAGCCCTAAGAAGCAGAAATGGCCAAATAAGTATTTCCATTAGTTCTAGACCTTATGCAAATACAGCTGTACCTTCTGTCACCGTGCCATTATATATTTAGAACAACAATATCTTAGTAAAAACATAAAATATATTGACAAACTATATATCATTTGAAAGCTTACAATAAGTTTTTTTTAATAAATTACAGAAGAGCAGTAATTTATCAATTTGCAACAATAATATTTCATATTCATTAGGCGTGTTTAAGCATTTATTTTGAAATAGCAATAAACATGAAATAATTTTTATGAGAAAAAAAAAGTCTGAATTTTTTTAATTTAAAGAAAAATATTATGGATTCTCGATTTGTGATGCGGCTGCGACCTATAACGCACATGTGCTCTTTTTATCAGTTTATTTGAGGTTGAATTCAAATCAAATACTGCCAAACCACCCATACTACTTCTGAATAGCATGTCTACTTCATAAATTGTATGAATATTATGGAAATACATGGTTCAGATCACTCAAAACATATGAAAATGGAGACGCCCTCAGTGAAAAAGTTTGGTACTGCGCCCAGATAAAATCTTACTGAAAGCTCAGTTTTTGAGATATAAACCTAAAATTTGTTACACAACTTGTTCAGATTTTTGGCTTTCATTTTCTTGCAGTTTTAGAGTAAAATATATTTTGTATTTTCATAAACTCAAACTTATATAACTTTTTCTCTGTTTCACTTTCATAATTTACTTCACTTCTACAATAATCTGGCAAATGTCTTCTTTGGAATATAAACCTATGATTGGTCTTATTTTAAAGCATTCTTGAATTACAGTTTGGATAGGGATTTTCAAATCTATGCGGAAAGGGGGGGGGGGGGGGGGGGGTGACCGTTAAAGGGTTATTACAAGTAAGATAACCATCTCATGTGAAACTAAACAAGATACCACACTGAGCAGAAAACGGAAAAAACAAATAGCCTATGTCAACCCACAAACAGACGTATATTTGTACACTTTTAAAAGTTGTACTAATAACAAGTGTTTCTGAATTCTACACAAAGCCCTTTTAAAACGAAGAGTTACTTGTTAAATATGAGATGCTGCTATTTTAAATGCAAAGTTTACTTTAGTCAACAGCTAAAAGCAAATTAAGTTCAGTGCATGAGAAGGCATGTTAAAAATAAAGCCAGGTCATGTGTGTTGTTTTCAGGTGTTATTCTCAGCCTAGAAATGTCAGCTAAGTGCAAAAACAGACACTGTCTGTGTATGTAAAAATGTATGTGAATTCAGCTAGTGCTAATACATAAAGATAGAGGAGATCCTGTCAGACTTTCCACTGACAGCCATAGCAAATTCACTCCAATCCAGCAGCTGTACCTGCGCTCAGGGCTTTCCTGTGTCTGCAAGAACACTTTACGCTTGAGGAGCAATTCTGAATCCTACTTGCATAAAACATGCCATATGGAAGCACTGTAGGTAGCACACAGTTTGAAGACTCAGGACTGTGTGACCTGAAATGGAATGTCTGTTATTCGGTGTGTCAATAAATTACAAAAGACAATTCAATATTTTATTTATATAATATGAAAAAAAAAAAAGTGAACTTCCAAAACTCACTGGCACAATACTAGGGTGCTTGCTTAGATATTCTGATAGTTTTAATGCTGTGTCACTAAACCAGCATCGAAGAACTAGCGGCAACGAAAATGGTGTTGCCTCACATTACCTGCAACTGTGAGAAAAGGTTGAGCTTGAATACACTGCAAAAAAACAAAAACACACTCGCTTTAGGGGGAAGTTGTGGCCTAAGGTTAGAGACTCAGACTTGTAACCCGAAGGTCACAGGTTCTCAGTATTAGCAGGAAATGTAAGTGAGGAAGTGAATGAACAGCGCTATCTTCCACTCTCATTACCCACAACTGCGGTTCTCTTGAGCAAGGCACCGAACCCCCAATCGCTCCTTGGGGCGCCTTGGATGGGTGAAATGCAGAGCACAAAATCCGAGTATGGGACACCGTACTTGGCTACAGAGAGCTACACGTCACTTCACTTATAAACTACGGCTAATGGCCAGTTAGCAAGTATTTTGGAAATAAATCTCCATAAGAGCAGGAGGCTGAATTTGTCATTAAAAAAGGGAAACCCAGATGAACCAGGACTATGGATACACAGACAGCACTTCCACACCAATCTGACTCCCCACAGACGGATTTGTAATATAGCTTCTTTGAATATGTCTGATTAGTAAAAGATTCACTAAAGATTTTTTAAAAGATAGCAATACCCATGCTGGTGACCAGCAAACCAGAAACCAGCATCCCATTCTGGTCTCAGGATGCAAAACATACTTTATGCTGGTGATCAGCAAGGCTGTATTTTTCAACTTGTACAATGCGAAAAAATTTGGTGTTAGAATATAATAACTAGATGATTAACAACAGACACCAAATCACATGCCAACCAAAACGCTTAGTTGAAACTATTTGGTAAGGAAGCTGAGTTTGGCCCAATTTGGATTGATAATCATTTAAAATAAACTCATCGGTGCTGAGTTGGGAGTTTAAAGTGCATATGGTTCTCTGTATACCATTACCAATTTGCCTATCTGTGTTTTAACAAGTTCACACTTACAAATAAGTCGGATAGAATAAATGGTATGCATATTTGGAGTGCTCTCCGAGGAGAGGGCTCCAGGCTCGTTATTCGGCCCGAACCCAGAGTACTCCCCCCGTATCCTGACTGTGGAAGGAACAAGCCAAGAGTGAGGTGTCAGGGTGGTGGAGGGATGCTGAAAAACTGTCAAGGAATGTAGGAATATGTTGACTGAGTGTGTATATATATGCTTCCTCTCATGCTGATAGGATAGACATGATGATAGTTGACGACAAGTTGATTGAATTATTTGAACATGCTCCTCCCAAACTTTTTTTAATAAAACCTAATTTGTGGTGCTTATGACAGGAATATTTGTGGAAAACATAATAAAACTAATCGAAGGCGAGAGGAGAGACAATTTTTAAACTGCCTGCAGTGAGGAGACTGATTCTTTGGCTGTAGAGGGACTATTTTGTGATTTTATTCAAAATTTATTCAAACAATTTAAAAAAACTTTTTCTGCACTTTTTCTCATGCACATTCATACGTACACAATGTTTTTACTTTTGCTTGTATTTTTTTCCATTTCTGAGTGTTTTTGCTTATCAGTAAGTTTTTGGCCCAAAAACCAAGATAAAAACAAAGGTTGTTTTTATGGAATGTGCCATAATTTAAGCCTTTTTTTGGGGTGGGGGGGGCGGGGGTAGGGGGGTCATGAACATTATCAGACATGAACTCATTTTCATGTCTGAAGCACAAAAAGTGCTTTAATTCTAAAGTTTACTCTCTCAGACCCTCTTAAAATGTCAATTGTCTCTGGCCTCAGACAGCACACACATTATTGGAGTATCTGCCTGCTGTCAGTCTGAGACTGCAAATAAGTGTCCAAATGCACTGTCCTCAACACACTCTGAGAACGTAATAAAACACAGATGTTTGCCTGATAAGAATCTTCAAAAGAAAAACTCATCATATAATCTTACATAACATTTTACATTTCTTTGATATCTGCTTAGGACAAAGGATGAAGGGTTGACAAATCAAAAGAAGGGACACATATTTCTGTAAATTCTTAAAAAAACAGGGCCATCCATTCAGAACTGCCAGCTGCCTATGCGTGCAGCAGACAGCAAGGCAGCACACTTGGTTTTGGAATAGAGCTAGTGTCTAAAATAGATTATTGTTGGGAGTCTTAAATGAAATTCATTGGCAGACACAGTGTCTGCTTCATTACACTATGAGGATCAGTTGAGGGTCTGGATCAGGATAGTTCTAAAGATTCTCTCTCACCTTCCCTTCAAGGCGTGCGGTACCCCCTTGGCAGATCCGGGTATTACGTGGCGGGAGTGTAAAAACGGGGGGCTCTTTGCTGGGGGAAGCTCGTCCCAGAGTCATAGTAGTCTTGGAGGCATGAGATCCTGTAACAAACTGAATGTCACCCATCATTCTGCAAATACAAGAAAAACAGAAAAGTTTTGAATTCTATGTCAAGTTCATTTAGCTTTTTGAAATTGTGGCTGATGCAATAGCTTTGAGCTAAAAAGGGGAAAAAAGTAAAAAAATAATAATTGATCTGGCCCTTGAAGTTTTTTGAGCAGGCATATATATATATATATATATATATATATATATACACACACACACACACACACACACACACAGGCTACTCTTTAGGTATACCTGTTCAACTGCTTGTTAACGCATATCTAATCATCAATCACATGGCAGTCTCTCATTGCATTTAGGCATGTAGACATGGTCAAAACGATCTGATGTTCAAGCTGGGCATCAGAATAGGAAAAAAGGGTGATTCAAGTGACTTTATTGTGGAAGGGTTGTTGGTGCCAGACAGGCTGGTCTGAGTATTTCAGAAATTGCTGATCTACAGGGATTTTCACACACAACCATCTCTAGGGTTAACAGTGAATGGTCTGAAAAACAGAAAATAACCAGTGAGCGGCAGTTCTGTGTGCAAAAATACCTTGTTTAAGACAGAGATCAGAGGAGAATGACCAGACTGGTCCAAGCTGATATAAGGCAACTGTAACTCAAGTAAAAGCAGATGAAGCAGAAGAGCTACAGCAGCAGAAGACACAGTGCCACTTATTTCAGATGAGAACAGGAAACTGAGGCTACAATTCACACAGGCTTACCAAAATATGACAATAGAAGATTGTAAAAACGTTGCCTGCTCTGAGGAGTTGATTTCGGTTGCGATGGTCGGGTCAGAATTTGGCATTTAAATGAAAGCATGGACCCATCCTGCCTTGTATCAGTGGTTCAGGCTGCTGTTGGTGTAATGGTGTGAGGGATATTTTTCTTGCCACACTTTGGGCCCCTTAGTAATTGAGCATCATTTAAACGCCACAGCCTACCGGAATATTGCTGACCATGTCCATTTCTTTATGACCCATGAGTGTTACCTATCTTCTGATGGATACTTCCAGTAGGATAACGTGCCATGTCACAAAGGTAAAATCATCTAAATTTCTTGAACATGACAATGAGTTCACTAAACTCAAATGGCCTCAACAGTCACCAGATCTCAATCCGATAGAGCAGCTTTGGGATGTGTTGTAATGGGAGATTCATATCATGGACGTGCAGCCGTCAAATCTGCAACAAATGTCTGATGCTATCATGTCAATATGGTCCAAAATATCTGAGGAATGTTTCCAGCACCTTATTGAATATATGCCATGGAAAATTAAGGCAGTTCTGAAGGGGTCCAGCCCAATACTAGCAAGATGTACCTACTAAAGTGGCCAATGAGTGTATATAATCAGGTTCAATCGATTGTTAAGCATTTATTTAAAAAAGGGTTATGCTCCCTCCAATGAGTATCAGGATATTCATATGACCTACAGTGCTTAGCATAAGTGAATACACCCATGCTAAAGTTGGCTAAAAAGAGGAATAAAAAAAATCATCTTCATGCCTTAATAAAAAAAAAAATAAAAAAAATTGAACCTTTAAGGACACCAATTTTCTTTGTGAATGAATAATATATCGTAAATAAATAAATGTTCTTCCTTAAAATACAGGTTGCATAAGTCAGTACACCCCTATGTTAAATTCCCATAGAGGCAAGCAGATTTTTATTTTTAAAGGCCAGTTATTTCATGGATCCAGGATACTATGCATCCTGATAAAGTTCCCTTGGCCTTTGGAATTAAAATAGCCCCACATCATCACATACCCTTCAGCATATCTAGAGATTGGCATGGGGTACTTTCGATAAGATCATCGCTCAATGCAAATCAAACCAGATATTAGGCTAACTGAAATATAACCATGCCAATCAACATTTAATCCAATTATTAGACACACTTCTTTTTTACAAGGTATGTTTCTGGGTGAGTTTGTTGTGTGCAGTGTAATTTAAAGTCTGGTACTGTGTGATCCTCCGTCATTTAGTGTACGATGCCCGGTATTTCTCTGTAACTATTCACAAAGTCAACAAAATGTATGATGGCCAGTGTTCTAAAATATGTTTATATTATATGTTTAGTTGCCTTTTATTTACATTTATGATTGTACTTGGCTACTGTTCATGATGACCCTATCTGGTCAGTCACCCATCAATGTAGAGCCACTGCATACTAGCTCATGCATACTTATCAGTTACCACAAAAGACTTGATGCTATCATGGATGGTGCATCTACAAATTGTGAATTTCTCATCATGCAATCAACACACTGGTAAAGTATAACACCATATATGGTGAGGTGTATTTATATGTGACTGTAAACATGCCATTCTTTAGAAATAATGGTTATCAGCACTGCTGCAGTCAGGCGTATGTTTTTGTTTCTGGGTGTCTGTTAAAGCACTGATAACATGAAAGAAGCCAAAGCTTTATCACATTACCACTACACAGTACATATTCCAGTGACTCTCAATGAGTGTGTGGGTTGAGCAGATGCTGTTTGAAATGGCTTCCAGTCAATAATGACCTGATTCAATAAACACACATTAATGTGTGAAGTAGCTTGTAAGTCTTGCGAGGCCAGGACTTTCAGGACAAGATAGTGTTTCACAAAACTTTATGATTGAGGATATTTTTTTGTAAATAACATAGTACATCTTATGTTGTCTACCTACTAGTGATATATTTACTGAATTCACTCTTCACTTGGTTACAAGTGTTTAATCTGGACTGTAGTTAAACCGTAATGCAAATGCCATGTGACTAATCACTCTCAAGCAATCATGACAGCAGTGATTGACTAATGCTGCCAAGAACATGCACAGTCTCAAATATTTAAAATGCAGCAGTACAGGGAAAATATAATTCTAGTTCACACTTTTAATTCCTTTCCAAAACAAGTTAGGCTCTGGGAATACATAGACTATAGTATATTAAAATAATTGTGCTTTTATTGTCATTAGGGCCCGAGCACCGATGGTGCGAGGACCCTCTTGGAATTGCTCTGTTTATTAGGGCCCACGCCTTGAAAAGGCGAAGGCCCTATTGTTTTCCTAAGGATTATTATTATTAGGGCCCAAGCCTTGAAAAGGCGAAGGCCCTATTGTTTTCCTAAGGATTATTCTTTCTTCTTCTTCTTCTTCTTTATTATTATACTACCTTTTGGGCACTTTTGGGGACCTTAACATGCTCAAACTCTTGAAACTTTGCACACGGGTCAGAACCCGCGGCCATCAGGGCCGGACTGAAGATGGTACCCGGGCGTGGCAGGGGGGCTCGACAGCACCCCCTGGAACGGGATTCGAAAACATGTCCATATATCAAACACGCTTGCATGAATTAATATGAAAATCGGTACACATATAGATCTCATCGTTTCATATATCCTTCGTACTCTTACTTTTTACGCCAGCCCAACAGGAAGTCGGCTATTATAGGTTGTTTGGAAACTCATGCTCAGGAATTTGAAACACTTCTCCTAGGGAATTCACCCGATCGTCACCAAACTCGGTGTGCATGAAGTCAAGACATTGAGGATGAAAAATTGCCAGGGGATTTTTGATATCTCGAACGGTTTGGCCGTGGCGAGGAAACGAATTTATGGCGAATAATGGAAACAGGAAGTGTGTTATAACTTCTGCATACATTGACTGATCTTGATGAAACTTCAGCAGTGTGTTCGCTGTAAGAGGCCGATCACATGGATGTGACTATTGTGAGTCAAAGTTATAGCGCCACCATCTGGCAGCAGGAAGTGTGTCACTTTCAAAATGCTTTTAAATCACCCTCTTATTTTTACCCGATTTCCTTCAAACTTTATGTGTATAATGTAAACCCACGGCAGATGTAGACCTGTGAAAGGATTATTGATATCTTAGATACTGTTGCCGTGGTAACGCATCAAACTTTAAGATTCTTTTTTGATGCTTTTGAGACTCTTAGCATACTTGAAATTGCATGAAACTCGACAGACACATCACATTTATTAGCCAGTAGACATGTGCAAAGTTTCAGAAACGGGCGTGGTGCAGGGGCTCAGTAGCGCCATCTTTTGACAAAAGAGGGGGAGTTAGGTCTATACTTTTTTCTACAATCTTAAAACTCAGTATGTATATTGTTCATTTCGAGCTGGACAACTTTCTAATTTACAGTCATTAGCTCAGACCAACAGGAAGTCAGATATTTTGATTTGAATGTGGATGTTTTGGAGAATTTTTTCTTCCTCTCTCTCTGACCCTACGTCTCTCCGTGTGTTTGAGGGGAGGGGGATTTGTCTGCTGAGTGAGAATGCTTTTATTTTTGTTTTTCAAGGTTTTGGGGCCCTTAACGTGCTCGAAAACTCTTGAAACTTTGCACACATGTCAGAACCCGCGCCCATAGGGGCCGGGCTGAAGCTGGTACCCGGGCGTGGCAGCGGGGCTCGACAGCGCCCCCTGGAATGTGATTCGAACACTTGTCCATATATCAAACATGCTTGCATGTAATAATATGAAACTCGGTACATATTTAGATCTCATCGGGCCGAACAACTTTCGTGCTCTAAGTTTAACGACAGCTCAACAGGAAGTCAGCTATTATGGGTTGTTTGGAAAATGCATGCTTTTATTTTTTATATACTTCTCCTAGAGAACACATACTTTCTTTCTAAGCTATCTTTCTTTCTAAGGTCGATTGCTGATCCTGATCGATTGCTCCTGTCTGCCTAGCTGCCTGCTGTGTTTTGTTTGCTTCGAGGCTGTAAGCTCCGTCTAAGCCTCGTATTAGCTTTGTATTTCTTTCTGTTTTGAACCATAATTTACAACCATTTCTAGTTGTTTATACTACTAAATACAGCTTAGACAACATCTCAGATTAACCTGACATCGCTAGCTTCCGTTATTGTTAGCACAACACGCTAGTAACTCGCTAGCCTGTTAACGCGCCACCCGCGCGCTCAGTTATTTATTTATTTATTTTTCTCTCGCGCGCCCGCGCCTCTGAGTTCATAAAAAGCCCAGGTGAGTAAGAATCAGTCAACAAACACGGTGAGTAATGTCTTGTCCTGTTATTGTCACCTGCACTTCATGTTACATGTTTAGCATAGCCTTCCCCGTCGGCAATATAGAGTTTATATGTGATAAATGCAAGGAGACAGTCAGGCTGACGGAGAAGATTTCAGAATTAGAAACACGCATCCAAACTTTAATTGAGGATAGTCAGTGTGCTAGAGCTTTAGATACTATTTTGGATGCGCCTAGCATAGTGAACTCTTTACATGATTCGGTTCCGGCTGAATTATTGCCTGTGCAGCAAGGCAAATGGGTGACAGTGAGAGATCGCTCTAGTCGCGGATCAAAAAACCACTCTTCCGTTCCGATTGCCATAACAAATCGATTTGCCCCGCTCAGTGAAACACCCACTGAGAATTCTGTTGATTGTGCCTGGTAATTGGTGATTCGATCACACGGAACGTGAAAATAGGGACACCAGCCAACATAGTCACATGTTTGCCGGGAGCCAGAGCGCCTGACATCAAAGCAAATTTAAAAGTGCTGGCTAATGCTAATCGTAAATTCTCTAAGATTGTTATTTGCGTCGGCAATAATGATGTTCGACTCCGCCAGTCCGAGATCACCAAAATTAATATTAAAGAGGTGTTTGAACTCGCAAGTACGATGTCAGGCACTGTAATCTGCTCTGGCCCCCTTCCTGTTCGAAGGAGTGATGAGATAGTTAGCAGATTGTCATCACTCAATGGCTGGCTGTCTAAGTGGTGTCCGCAAAATAATATAGAATTCATAGACAATTGGAAAATTTTTTGGGGCAAACCTGACCTGTTGAAAAGAGATGGTATTCATCCCTCCTGGGATGGTGCTGCTCTTCTCTCTAGTAATTTGGCTCATAGTCTTAGAGACAAAACATGACAATCTGGGGCTCAGGTCAGGAAGCAGACAAACTGGCTAAACCGACCGTCTGCTAGCGGCCTCGCGTCACCAAGGTCAGATAAATCCCATCACATAGAGCCTCTTTCACCTAGATATCATCATATAGAGACTGTGTCTGTTCCCCGAATTTGGAAATCCAAAAAACGTCCAAACCGATCTAAGGTTAAAAATGTAATTGATATTCAACAAATAAAAAATAGATATAATACAGATGAGCAAACGATAAAGCTTGGGTTGCTGAATATTCCATCCCTTACTTCAAAAGCGCTCATAGTTAATGATATGATTTCAGATTATAACCTAGATGTGCTGTGTATGACAGAAACCTGGCTAAAACCAAACGATTACATTACTTTAAATGAGTCCACCCCCCATGATTACTGTTATAAACATGAACCTCGCCTGAAAGGCAAAGGGGGAGGTGTTGCTGTAATTTATAGTAATATTTTCAAAACCACTAAAAAATCTAGTTTTAAATATACTTCTTTTGAAGTGTTGGTGCTTAATGTAAAAATATATAATGTAAACGATAAATCAAGTTTGAGAATTCTGCTGGCAACTGTATACAGGCCACCAGGGCATCATAAAGACTTTATCAAAGAATTTGCTGACTTTCTATCAGAATTAGTATTGACTGCAGATAAAGTTCTAATCGTTGGTGATTTTAATATACATGTAGATAATGAAAAAGATGCATTGGGATTGGCATTTAAAGACATTCTTAACTCTATTGGAGTTAGACAACACGTGTCAGGACCTACTCATTGTCGTAATCATACTCTAGATCTAATATTATCACATGGAATAGATGTTGATGCTGTTGAAATTCTGCAGCAGAGCGACGACATCTCAGATCATTATCTAGTCTCATGTAAATTAGATTTACCCAAGGCTGCAAAGCCGACTCCGTGTTACAAATATGTTAGACCTATCACTTCTGCCACTAAAGATTGCTTTATCAATAATCTTCCTAATCAGTTTCATCATCTCAGCATCCCAGATAGCTTAGCAGAACCAGATATTGCAATAGAAACTTTTAACGCTCTCCTTTCCAGCACTTTAGACACAGTTGCTCCGTTGCGCTTAAAGAAGATTAAAGAAAATAGTCCAACGCCGTGGTACAACGAGCACACCCGGGCCCTTAAGAGAGCAGCCAGAAAAATGGAGCGCAACTGGAAGAAAACAAAACTAGAGGTATTTCAGATTGCATGGAAGGAGAGCTCGATTGCTTACAGAGAGGCTTTAAAAGCTGCTAGATCTGCTTATTTTTCAACCCTATTAGAAGAAAATAAACATAATCCTAGGTATTAATTTGAAAAAGTGGCTACACTAACGAAAAAGAAAGCTTCAAGCCCAGAAGTTTCCAAGAAACACAGCAGTAATGACTTTATGAACTACTTCACTTATAAGATTGATAATATTAGGGACAAAATTATAACTATGCAACCGTCTACTACAGTATCGCATCAGACAGTGCAGTGTAGTCTCCCTGAGGAAAAATTTGATTCATTTGTTGCTATAGGAGAGGAAGAATTTTGCAAACTCGTTAAATCATCTAAATCGACAACATGTATGTTAGACCCTATACCGACTAAACTATTGTAAGAGATGCTTCCAGAAGTCATAGATCCTCTTCTTAACATCATTAAATCGTCTTTGTCTCTAGGATACGTACCAAAAACCTTTAAGCTGGCTATGATTAAACCGCTTGTTAAAAAAACGCAACTTGATCCTACAGAATTAGTCAGTTACAGGCCGATCTCAAATCTACCTTTTCTATCAAAGATATTAGAAAAAGCAGTATCCTCACAGCTATGTTCCTTTCTTGAAAGAAATTATATCTGCGAGGATTTCCAGTCAGGATTTAGACCGCACCATAGCACTGAGACTGCTCTCATTAGAGTCACAAATGATTTGCTCTTATCATCCGATCGTGGTTGTATCTCTCTATTAGTGTTACTTGATCTTAGTGCTGCATTTGACACCAATGACCACAACATTCTCTTAGATAGACTAGAAAACTATGTTGGCATTAGTGGAATTGCATTAGCATGGTTTAAATCATTTATCTGACCGCTATCAGTTTGTAGCAGTAAATGGAGATGTCTTATCGATCACAAGTTCAGTATGGCGTACCACAAGGCTCAGTTCTCGGACCGCTGCTTTTTACTCTGTATATGCAACCTTTAGGAGATATCATTAGGAAACATGGAATTAGCTTTCACTGTTATGCTGATGATACTCAGCTCTATATTTCTTCCAAACCTAATGAAACTCACCAATTCACCAAATTATCGGAATGCATAGTTGAAATGAAAAATTGGATGACTAGTAATTTCCTACTACTAAATTCTGAAAAAACAGAGATTCTAATTATTGGACAAAAAGCTTCCACACGTAATAACCTAGAATACCGTCTAACACTTGATGGCTGCTCTGTTAAGTCCTCGTCGTCGGTTAGGAACCTGGGTGTGCTCTTTGATACCAATCTTTCATTTGAAAGTCACGTGTCTAGTGTCTGTAAAACCGCATTTTTCCATCTTAAAAATATATCTAAATTACGCCATATGCTCTCATTGACAAATGCGGAACAATTAGTTCATGCGTTCATGACATCAAGGCTAGATTATTGTAATGCTCTGCTAGGTGGTTGCCCTGCACGCTTAATAAACAAACTACAGCTAGTTCAAAACGCAGCCGCTAGAGTTCTTACCAGAACCAGGAAGTATGACCATATTAGCCCGGTTCTGTCAACACTGCATTGGGTCCCTATTAAACATCGTATAAATTTTTAAATATTGCTGATTACTTACAAAGCACTAAATGGTTTAGCTCTGCCGTACTTGAGCGAGCTCTTAACGCATTATACTCCTTCACGTCTATTGCGATCTCAAAATTCTGGCCAGTTGATAATACCTAGAATATCTAAATCGACTGCTGGCGGTAGATCCTTTTCCTATTTAGCACCAAAACTTTGGAACAATCTTCCTAACATTGTCTGGGAAGCAGACACAGTCTGTCAGTTCAAAGCTAGACTTAAAACACATCTCTTTGACCTAGCATTCACATAACACTCTATAGACTTTTATAATTCAATATTAGGCTGCTTAGATTAGGTCAGCCGGAACTGGGAACACTTCCCTTAAATCCTGATGTACTCGTTACATCATAAGAAGAATGGCATCTACGCTAATATTAGTGTCTTTGTTTATCCCGAGGTTTTGCCGCAGCCTGCCGGATCCAGGCCGTTTCCAGATCTGACGAAGGACCTTCGCCTGGACCCGATGACAATGCAGTGCTGAAGTGCCAACTAGCCTCTCCCTATGGAGGATCCCTATACCACTCTACAGAAAGCGTTTTGGAATTTTTCGGTTCGCGTACCTACCCGAAGTGATAAGATAAAATAAAATTCTGCATCAAAATTTATAGACAAGTAGTTTGTGTAGGCATGGTTTGTAAGGAATTACAAACCTGCGCACATATATTCAAACGTACATAACTATAGCATCAATTCTTAATGCGCATGTGAACGCCATCAGCGTCTATCACAGGTTCACGTTTAAAGTCTGTTTAGAGAGAACGGTGTCGTCTTAGCGGCCCTTAATTTAATTACAAATGATCATTTAGACGGAAGTGAATCAATCAAAACTAACTTTAGCTGGAAAAAACATTATTCAAGGACCACTATTAAACTAAACCAATCTCTGTTACCTTAAATTATATGTTTATCTCTGTACAGCTGCTTTGAAACAATCTGCTTTGTTAAAGGCGCTATATAAATGAGGATGACTTGACATACGTAAAATATAATTACATTAATAAACCTGTACAAAGACCTCCAGATAAATACTGGGCTTCTATATTTACACATTTAAGTGCTGAAAAACATATTGAGCTGTGACATCCTATGACATTAAAAATTATTCTATATTTAAATTCTCATAAATGTGGCTTTTGTAGTTCACGATCATAGGCCCTATCCCAAATGGCACACTTCATATGAATACTCGGTCTTGTGTACTTATTTCATGTGTCTGTTAAATCCATGAGACCCATGGATGAGGTGTCTCATTTTTCATTTTAGGTTTAAGAAGGTTGCTCACGCATACTTTGTGGTTGATATGTGCCCTCGATGCGCACTTGATGCACCCAAACTGATGCAAGCTCTACAGCACACTCCTTTTCGACAGTCAAAGCAGGGTTATGTTTTTGCACGTCGTGCACAATAACCCTAAAGGCACCGCCGGCTTTCTTATATATATATATATATATATATATATATATAAATATAGCTGCGAGCAGCGATGAAGGGCCAAAGCCGGCGGCACCGCCACATTATTATTAGGGCCCAAGCCTTGAAAAGGCGAAGGCCCTATTGTTTTCCTTAGGATTATTATTATTTAGGGCCAGCCTTTAAAAGGCGAAGGCCCTATTGTTTTCCTAAGGATTATTAATATTCTTCTTATTATTAATTTACTGCCTTTTGGGCACTTTTGGGGCCCTTAATGTGCTCGAAAACTCTTGAAACTTTGCACACGGGTCAGAACCCGCGGCCATCGGGCCGGGCTGAAGATGGTACCCGGGCTTGGCAGGGGGGCTCGACAGCGCCAATTGGAACGGGATTCGAAAACATGTCCATATATCAAACACGCTTGCATGAATTAATATGAAAATCGGTACACATGTAGATCTAATCAGTTCATATATCCTTCGTACTCTTACTTTTTACGCCAGCCCAACAGGAAGTCGGCTATTATGGGTTGTTTGGAAACTCATGCTCAGGAATTTAAAACACTTCTCCTAGGGAATTCACCCGATCGTCACCAAACTCGGTGTGCATGAAGTCAAGACATTGAGGATGAAAAATTACCAGGGGATTTTTGATATCTCGAACGATTTGGCCGTGGCGAGGAAACAAATTTATGGCGAATAATGGAAACAGGAAGTGTGTTATAACTTCTGCATACATTGACTGATCTTGATGAAACTTCAGCAGTGTGTTCGCTGTAAGAGGCCGATCACATGGATGTGACTATTGTGAGTCAAAGTTATAGCGCCACCAACTGGCAGCAGGAAGTGTGTCACTTTCAAAATGCTTTTAAATCACTCTCTTATTTTTACCCGATTTGCTTAATTTATGTGTATAATGTAAACACACGGCAGATGTAGACCTGTGAAAGGATTATTGATATCTTAGATACTGTTGCCGTGGTAACGCATCAAACTTTAAGATTCTTTTTTGATGCTTTTGAGACTCTTAGCATACTTGAAATTGCATGAAACTCGACAGACACATCACATTTATTAGCCAGTAGACATGTGCAAAGTTTCAGAAACGGGCGTGGTGCAGGGGCTCAGTAGCGCCACCTTTTGACAAAAGAGGGGGAGTTAGGTCTATACTTTTATCTACAATCTTAAAACTCAGTATGTATATTGTTCATATCGAGCTGGACAACTTTCTAATTTACAGTTATTAGCTCAGACCAACAGGAAGTCAGATATTTTGGTTTGGATGTGGATGTTTTGAGGAATTTTCTCTTCCTCTCTCTCTGACCCTACGTCTCTCCGTGTGTTTGAGGGGAGGGGGATTTGTCTGCTGAGTGAGAATGCTTTTATTTTTGTTTTTCAAGGTTTTGGGGCCCTTAATGTGCTCAAACTCTTGAAACTTTGCACACAGGTCAGAACCCGGCCATCAGGGCCAGGCTGAAGCTGGTACCCGGGCGTGGCAGGGGGGCTCGACAGCGCCCCCTGGAATGCTATTCGAACACTTGTCCATATTTCAAACATGCTTGCATGTAATAATATGAAACTCGGTACATATTTAGATCTCATCGGGTTGAACAACTTTCGTGCTCTAAGTTTAACGACAGCTCAACAGGAAGTCAGCTATTATGGGTTGTTTGGAAATGCATGCCCCTGGAATTCGATATACTTCTCCTTGGGAATTGATTGGAATGCCAATAAACTCAGTCAGCATGAAGTCAAGATATTGAGGATGATAAATTGCCAGCGGATTTTTGATATCTCGAACGGTTTGGCCGTGGCGAGGAAATGAATTTATGACTAAAAAAGGACACATAAAGTGTGTTATAACTTAGTTAGTTTTACCTACAGTTACAAAACTTGGCGTGTATATTGTTCTCTTCAAGCCGAACAACTTTCTAATTTACAGTTATTAGTTCTGACCAACAGAAAGTCAGATATTGTGGTTTGAATGTGGATTCTGAGAATTTTCTCTCCCTCTCTCTGACAGAGAGAGTGTTCCCTGCCATTCTCTGTGTGTGTGTGTGTAGGGAGGGTGAGAAGGAAGGGGGGGGGGGGGGGCTCTCTTCCAGTGATAGTTTAAACACAAAATCATAAATAGGGCTATACTGCCCTCGTGTCCAAAATTATATTTATATATAAATATATTAGTATGTGACTGAGGATGTTGTGTTTTATAGCGAGTGTACACAAATATAAGTAAACAGTTTCCACTGTTCACACACACACACACAGTTCGATCGCGCCCGCGCTTCTCTCTCTCTCTCACACACACAGTTTGATGGCGCGGGCCTCTCTCTTAAGCTGGAGTGTGTGTGTGTGTGCGCGCGAGAGAGGCGCGCTGGCGCGATGGAACTGTGTGTGTGTGTGTGTGTGTGTGTGTGTGTGTGTGAGAGTGAGTGAGTGAGTGAGTGTGAGAGAGAGAGAGAGAGAGAGAGAGACGCGGGCGCGATCGAACTGTGTGTGTGTGTGAGAGAGAGAGAGAGAGAGAGAGAGAGAGAGAGAGAGAGAGAGAGAGAGAGAGAGAGAGAGAGAGAGAGAGAGGCGCTGAAATCATTTTATACGGAAATCAATTATAATTCAGATGAGAATAAAGTTAGTGTTAATTAAAATTATAAGGAACATTTAGTTTTTCTGTTCTGAATATCATTAAAACAGAAAAGGCAGAGACAACACAATGATGAATAATCTTAAGATATTATATCGTATGCTATGTGTTGTGAATACACCCATGTTAAACATTAAAATTTACTTCCATTGCATATCATAGGACACATAAGCGTAAAATATAATTACATTAATAAACCTGTACAAAGACCTCCAGATAAATACTGGGCTTCTATATTTACACATTTAAAGCTCCAGTAGGTAGCTTTTGTAAACAAATATTTGTTAAAACTGTCATTATGTCCTCACAGTAGAATATGAGACAGATAATCTGTGGAAAAAAATCGAGCTCCTCTGGCTCCTCCCTGTGGTCCTATTGCCATTTGCAGAAATACACCGCTCCCGGTCAGAAACAACCAATCAGAGCCAGGAGGAATGTCTTAGCAGTGTCAATCATGCTCGTGTACGCGCTGATTACCCCTCTCTTGCACAGCGCGAGCGTGTACCGTCGTTCGTGACTCTCCTGTTCGAACTCGTTCATCCAAATGAACGAATCTTTTTGCGAGTCATTTCGTTCGTTGAATGAACGAAATGACTCGCAAAAAGAGTCGTTAATTTCGAACGAGTCTTTTTCGGAGTCATTTCGTTCATTCAACGAACGAAATGATTCGAAAAAGATTTGTTCATTTTGATGAACGAGTTCAAACAGGAGAGTCACGAACGTGCATCACAGAACAGAGCAAGGCGACCATTTGTGCTTATAAAACTTAAAGTTTTTTATTTATTTTTGAAATGACCGATCGTTTCGCTAGATAAGACCCTTATTCATCGTCTGGTATCGTTTAAAGCCCTTTGAAGCTGCACTGAAACTGTCATTTGGTCCTTGAAACGTTTGTGTCCTATTGAAGTCCATTATATGGAGAAAAAGCCTGGAATGTTTTCATCAAAAACCTTAATTTCTTTTCGACTGAAGAAAGAAAGACATGGACATCTTGGATGACATGGGGGTGAGTAAATTATCAGCAAAAGTTTTTTTTAAAAGTGAACTAATCCTTTAACGTTATCTTACTAGCTATTTATAACGTATAGAAAGAGTGCAACGTTATAAAGTTACATGTATTGCAAAATACATAATGATTTGAGGACCAAGTTTGTAGTCAAAGTATGGGCAGGCCATAGTCAATGTAAAGCATATTGTTGATGTTTCGTCCCTATTAGTGAATGTTCCATAACGGTTTATAATCTGCCGTCATCGGTGGTCCTGTTTACTAGCCTGCGCGTTCACGGCAGGCTGCGCTGTGGGGGAGGAGCTGTGGAGGGAGGGCTGTAGCGCAGCAGAGAGCAAGGGGGTTGGACCTGGAAGTTGTGCTTGTTCAAATTTTCAGGCTAAGTCAACATTTTCTCAAAACTCCCTACTGCAACTTTAAGTGCTGAAAAACATTGAGCTATGACATCCTATGACATTATTCTATATTTAAATTATCTCATATATGTGGCTATTGTGGTTCAAGATCATAGGCCCTGTCCCAAATGGCACACTTCATATAAATACTCGGTCTTGTGTACTTATTTCATGTGTCCGTTAAATCCATGAGACCCATGGATGAGGTGTCTCATTTTTCATTTTAGGTTTCAGAAGGTTGCTCACGCATACTTTGTGGTTGATATGTGCCCTCGATGCGCACTTGATGCACCCAAACTGATGCAAGCTCTACAGCACACTTCTTTTCGACAATCAAAGCAGGGTTACGTTTTTGCACGTCGTGCACAATAACCTTAAAGGCACCAGGGTGGCGGTGCCACCGGCTTCTTTATATATATATATATATATATATATACACATACACATACATTTATTCATTTAGCTGACGCTTTTATCCAAAGCGACTTACAATTGCTATATATTTCAGAGGTCGCACTGAATCTGGAGCAACTAGGGGTTAAGTGTCTTGCTCAGGGACACATTGGTGTCTCACAGTGGATTTAAACCCGGGTCTCTCACACCAAAGGCATGTGTCTTATCCACTGCGCCATCACCACCCCATTTATATATATATTAGTGCTGGGCAACGATTACAATTTTTAATCGCGATTAATCGCATGGTTTTCTTGCGATTAATCGCATTGTTATGCGCAAAATTTAATAATGACTTCTAAAGTAGTGTATTGCGCACTTTTGATTTAAATGTACTGCTATATACACAAAAGTGCAATAACTTTAAACAAATAAGGTGCTTTTATACCAGCAGTATTCCCTTTACACAGTAATCTCAAATCTCAACTTAAACATTAATGTAATCAAATCAAATATTTAAACAAAGCTATTTGCCATTGCCAGGGCATTACCTTTTATCTAGTTTGTTAAAACGAGTCCAGTTTTCTTGTTTTTTTTCTGAACAGGTATCAACAGGTATCTTTTATCAGGGATCAGCAGAAACAGTCTATGTAGTAGTCAGAGGTCATGATCACTACTATATAAGTCGACCAACGTTACTTATAGTAGCTTAGGTTTGGTCATGCCATGGTTTCCCACGTAAGATTACATTTAACAGAGTAAAAAAAACAATTTATACTTTATACTCACGCTGTTGCTGTGTAGCGCGCGTACACTTCGGCGTACCCTGACGTGCACCTCTCCAAAAATGTAACGTCAATTCTACGCGTACCGCAAGCGCTGTGATTGCTACAACCGCTCCTCGGGTTTCACATGCTCCCTCTGCATGTGTAATTGCGCGTCAATGCGGACAACGACGCAGAGATATAAATGAAAACCAACGCGTAGTCTATAGCGTATTGTCTTCGGCGTAAGTCCGACGCAGAAGTATAAATCAGCCAAGAGTGAGGTGAAGTGGTCGAGCACAAGGTGCAGCGACAAGCGGGTGCGTTCCTGTGAAACTGTTGCGGTCATGCTCGCTTCAAGCACGCGCCCGCTCGTTGCCAAAGTTGAATTGTCTATAACTTTTTATAAAGGACGCGCAGCACAAATCATTAGAAGAGAGACTGATCCTCGGCTCGCTGTTAGTGAGGTTCCAGAATCTAAATAGTTATTATCTATAGGTTTTATAGGTACTATCCATAGAGCGCCTGTCATTCACTCGCGGAGCGCAACCCTTTAACTGTTCACCAGAGAGAACCTGCCTCTCTCCACTGCTTGTTTGGGTGGGTTATTTTCTGGCTGACCAACATCCCACCCCTCCTGTGATCATGGTTTGACTGTAGGCCTATGTGTATTCAGAGCCAGTGAGCAACGGACTTTCAAAATAATAATAATAAAAAAAACTGCGTTAACGTGCGATAAAAAAATTGTCGGCATTAATTAATAAATGCGTTAACGCGATAATAACGCGTTAACTTGCCCAGCCCTAATATATATATATATATATATATATATATATATATATAGCTGCGAGCAGCGATGAAGGGCCAAAGCCGGCGGTACCGCCACCCTGGTGCACCAGAGTGGCGGTGCCACCGGCTTGGGCCCGTAATCGCTGCTCGCAGCTATATTTATTATTAGTATTATTATTCTCCTCAATGAATTGCATTTTTGAGGGCCTAAACATGCATGAAAACTCACGAAAATTTGCACACGCGTCAGAACTGGCGAAAATTTACATCTGATATGTGTTTCAGAATTGGGCGGGGCAAAATGGCTCGATAGCGCCACCTATAAAGGTTCAACGGAGTGCGCCTCCCGCTACGTTTCACGTACGTGTACGAAATTCGGTAAATACATGTAATGGCCCAATAGCTACAAAAAAGTCTCTTGGAGGATAGCCCTAAACCCAACAGGAAGTCAGCCATTTTGAACTTCCTCTCAGATTTTTGTGCAGTTTTTGCCATTTTCAGGCCTTGTACTTTAACGAACTCCTCCTACAGTTTTATTCTGATCATCTTCAAATTTGGTAAGTGTAATCTTAAGGCCTTTGCGACGTTAAATTGCGAAGATCTTGAGTTTTCTTCGAAGGGCGTGTCCTCGGCGGCCTGACAAATTTCGATATTTCGCCATGAAACAGGAAGTTGCTGTAACTCAGGCAAACAATGTCCAATCTGCCCCAAACTTCACACGTTTGATAAGAGTTCTGTCCTGAACACATGTCCATGCTCATATTCAGTTACAGTCATAGCGCCACCTACTGGCAACAGGAAGTGACATGTTTAACACTGTTGTGGACTCCTAATAACATGTAAAAAAGTGCCAGCAAGTGCTAAACATGCTAGCAACATACTAGAAACATGCTAAAACATGCTAGCAAACACTTAGCTAAGTGCTAAAGCATGCTATAACTGCAATTAAATAGGAATTTGCTGTAACTCAGGCATGGAATATCAAATATTCCCCAAACTTAACACATTTGATAAGAGTCATGGCCTGAACACATCTACATGAGAATATTCAGTCATAGTAATAGCGCCACCTACTGGCAACAGGAAGTGACATGTTTACCAGTGTGATGCAGTACTAGCAACATATTAAATATGCCATTGAGTTATAAACATGTTATAAACATGTTAAAGCATGCTAACAATTCTTAGCTAAGTGCTAAAGCATGCTAATGCAATGAAACAGGAAGTTGTTGTTACTGAAGAAGGCAATGTCCAATCTGCCCAAACTTCACACGTTTGATAAGAGTCCTGCCCTGAACACATCTACATGACAATTTTAAGTTAAAGTAATAGCGCCATCTACTGTCGACAGGAAGTGACATGTTTTACACTGTGATGCAGTAGGCTACTAGCAACATATTAAATATGCCATTGAGTTCTAAACATGCTAGAGACATGCTAAAACATGCTAGCAACACTTATCTGAGTGATAAAGCATGCTATTATCCCCATAATAAAGGACATTTTTGTAACTGACTTTGACATACTCCTCCTATATTTACCTACTTAAATGCACATTGCCCACCGTGCTCTGTCTTCCTAAAGCCACCGGGTGGTGGTGGCACGGGTGCGAGGGCCCTTTCAATGCTGCTTGTTATTGAATTATGTTGCAATACAGCCAGGACTAACTACCAAAGCTAACTTTCCTGATTTTCTATAAAAAAAAAAAAATTTGTTTGTCTCATATTTCTTTCATAAATTATATTTGCTAGGTGATCATAAAATAGATATAAAATTCTCACATGAGAATAGCCTAATCTAAGGTAGCAAATCTCATCATTGTATATTTTGGAGAACAAAAATTACCATCCAATCACATTTCGTTATAGATTACCTTGCAGTTAGTGAAGGTGGGATATTAGAGAGTGCGGAGATCAAATCAGACGCTCAGAAGTCAAAGAAGCGTGCGTACATTTTAAACTCAAAAAGAGTTTATCAAGTTATGCGCAGTAAGTTGAGAAAAAAGAACTCGATGTGGTATTGCACTGAACATACCAGAAGCGCCCTCTCAGACGGCGAATCCCGAATTCAATTCTCTTTGGGCCTGAATGGTCAAATACAGACACAGTTGTCAAAATACCCATCATGTGGAGTATACACAGGATATGTAGCATTCAGGCTTAAAGTGACAGCAGCCTATACCTGTCTGTGTCATTAATGTTCAAGTAGGTGTGGCAAAAGGTCTTTGCAATTGGAAATAAATATAAAAAAACATAAAATATTCAAAAACAAATTACAAATATAGCTGCAAGCAGCGATACAGGGCCACGCACCTAAGGTACAGCAAGCAGAGCCAGTACAGTAAGCATAGCAGCACAACAAGCATTGTAAGCAGAGTAAGCATTGTAAGCACAGCAAGCAAAGAGTGCAGCAAGCACAACAAATACAGCAAACAAGTACAGCAAGTATTGCAAATATATGAAGCATTGTAAGCACATCAAATGTAATGAAAGCAAAGCAATGTGCATCTAAAAGAATGCAAGTAGTTCTGTATATCCCTTTCATTGCATTTGCGTCAGATTTGATCTGGAAGTGGTACATAATTTGTAAAATTCTTAATGTTTCTTTTTTCTAATTTGTGAATCCTGGATTCCTTTCCTCATGTTAAGGGGGTTAGGGCTATCCATTGAATACACATTGGTGTTCCGTTTAAAGCTTAATGTATTTAACTTGAAATGCATAAAATCCAGACCAATTAACAAAACAGAGGTTTACTTAGACCACCACAAACCTCTAATCACACCCTTCTGCTCTCTAGCTCACTACATTACACACAATGCACAAAAAGAGATATGAAAATGAGAATTAACCCACAAAAGCAAAAAATAGTATATGATAATGAATAAGATGAAAACAACCAATTTATGTAACTGCTTACATTGCAATCAGAAAAATTGAGTCAATGACTGCTATAACCATCCTATTTGATCACACAACTTTCTGGGTACTCAAGACTTCAGGTGGGAATCAACATAGAATGAATAAAAACAATCATATTTCTAATCCCAAAAGAGAAAAGATTAGAACAATGCTTACCTGGATAATAAAAGAATTGAAATGACACCTTTACAAACAATTTTATAAATTTGTCCCACAAGGACTTGAACCGACTAACTCTAGGTCAGGTGCCTGCCGTTTATCTCATTGGCAACACGTGTATTCACACAGAGGCCTAACTTCCATAGCTCAAGTGAGAATCAACTCAAAATGAATTTTCATTTCCAGATTAGGCCTAGATCAGATTAGATAATTCTCAGAAAGAAAAGCAACAAACACAGGCAAGGTCAACTTCGGAGAGGAACTGATCGGGAACTGATCTGCTGAGGAGAGGTTTCAGTGTGAGAATGAGTTCACAAAAAAAGTTCCACAGCATGCTAACCAATTAACTTGCTAAGCTAAGTAGCAAAAAACAACAAACACAGGCTTGGTCAACTTTAGAGAGAAATATCTCAGGAACGGTACCGAGAATCAAAAATCCATTCAGTAATTTCTGTGCGGCTCGGTCCAAAGATCCACTGAGTGTGATTTTGGACCAAATTGGGCAAAATTTGTAGGAGTAGTTGAAAAACTGTTTTTATTTTGCTCCAATATGGCGGACAGTCACATTGTTGGAAAATGACAAATGACACATTGGCGGAATTGGCATTATCCAGGGAACAAAACGTCCAAGAGAAACCAAACTTTCGACAATGTTTTCAAAAGTTATAAGCGTGTTTGCAAAATTTTTTTTATCTCTGGAACACTTGGTGGCGCTGTGTTCAATCTTCTCCTGTACCTTCAGGACATGCTAATGATGATACATACCACATTTTTAAAAGATGTCAAATATTTTAAAAGATATTGCAATTTATGACAATTTAAAATGGCGGAAGCATGGCGCAAAAAAAATCTATAGACCGCAATATCATGATTTTCTGACAAACTGTTCAAAAGTTATTGGCCAAAATAGGCATTTTCCAGATCTCATGACCTGTAGGTGGCACGGTTCCCATATTTGGCATGGATGCTCAGATCATGGCTCTGATGAAGATTACCAATTTTAATTTCAATTGATCAAAGTTTGGCCGAGATAAAGCCTATGAACAAATTTTGGGTCAACCTTGTTAAGTTCGAGACATCATAACTTTTGAACTAAGTTTTTTGAACTTTAAAAAAAATCGGTTCAGTCATTTCTGTGCAGCTCAGTCCAAAGATCATCTGAACCAATTTTCGTTAGAATAACAAAATTTGAATGAGCAGCAGCAAAATAACTGAATACTGTACTTTTCAAATTGTAATGAGCGGAGTCTTAATGTAAGATATTGCTTGTAATCACCATAATGAGAGAAATCAGGTGTACTAAGTTTAATTTATCTAGATTAAAGGGTTCAAAAGTTATAACCATTTCAATGTTGAATTTTTGAACTGGTGGTGGCGCTATAGAGTTGGTCCTAGAGACTCCAAAATTGGTCCAATTACTTTTCATGACCATCTCTACAAGTGTGCCAAATTTCATAATTTTCCTATGTTCCGTTGATAGGGCTGCCAGAGACACCTCATATGGAAGAAGAAGAAAACAAACAATTACAATAGGTGCCCTAGCACATTCGGTGCTTGGCCCCTAATTATTATTTAAAGGATACTAATGTCTTAAAATAACACTGTTAGAGTCAGTGCAAGCTTCTTCCAGTCTGAGGAATTACGTATAGGTATGGTTAACGTTGATTGGCCAACACAGTTGTCAACTGGAAGCTCCTTTCATCACCTATCCATTCCGTCCCGTAGTCAACCATGAGAAATCTGATCACCCTGTCAAGGCTATGATAATTCATGTCAAATGTCAAACTGTTATTTAACTCCTCTACTCCTTCAATGGCAAAGTCATCCCTTCCATCCAAAAAAAACCCAAACCGCTTTCATGAACAGCTCCCCACATAACACGATAGTCCAAGTCACTAATATATTACAAATGTGACAAGATTAAGGGGATATAGCAATCACTGAAAGGTGAACCAAAAGAAAAAAACATATTAGGAGTATGTTATCTCACTTTTCAGACACACTTAGGGAGCAAATGCTTGAAACAGTCGGCTGATAAGGTTTAGACATTCCAGGCTTATAATAATAATAAAGTAAATGAACAAACAAGCAAAGATGATACACGAGTATATTCAAGCAAAAGACAGCATAACCAATGTTACACATGCATCGAGAATAAAGCAAGCAACCTCTGTGTCCGTTTTCAGGCCTTCCCACTCCTCAAGAGCTCTCCAGCGCTGGAAAGCTTCTCCGATATAATCGCTGGTCCTACCTCTCGCATGTTCATAACCATCTTTTTAAAGTTATATTATCTGGGCCTTTTCCGTCTTGTGCATTGAGCTCTCTCTCCCCTCCCCATCATAAGTGGACACACTCAGGGCCATAGCTAGAGGACATGGGGCTCCCTGAAAAAATATTGATGTGGGCCCCCACCACCCTCCACCTATATCATATACTGTATAATAGATGAGCATGGAGGCCCACATATAACAGAAGATGGTGATGTTGTTGTAAAGCCTTTATTTTAAAAGTGAAATGTTCATATAAAAATGACAACTAATAAAAAACTAACACAAAGCAAGAAATTGCTAAATAATAAAACCAATTTTAAAAAAAGTTACAGCAAAATAATGTATTTTTCCCCATCAGTCTGTTATAATTCATAAATCAAAAAGTAAACATTTAGAAATTGACAAGAATGCAGTCAAATTTAAAAAATAAAATAATTTATTGTCTTTTTAATAAAGATAATATGGAACTGGTAATACTATTAAATAAAGCTAATAAATGTATTCATCCAAGTGCAGTGTGTTGTATTAGTGTTTTCTTGATGTAATAAATACATCAGCCGGCAGGTCAGGTGCATAATGCAATGCGTCGTGACTCAAATTTTTAACTCCATTTACAATAGTGTAAAAAGACAGAAATTTTCACTACGTAATATTCGGTCGATTGTGGTGCACACCGATAATGAAAAGTGACCGTTCCCGGCAGGTTGTAGATGGTAGTTTTCTTATTCCCAGTGAAATAACAATACAACCTGTCTTTAAGAACATTTTGATCGACTGGGATACAACAACTCTCCTGGCCTCCCTCTCCTTTTCATTTAAATCTCAGGCATACAACTGATATAAATACTAGAATTATTCATACAACAGGGCCTAACTACTGGATTTTTTGGGTCCCCCTGGGCCTGTAATAATGAAGTTGAAATTTAGTCAATTTAAAATATATTAACTTTCAATGTAATATAATCAAGTGCTTTAGAAGTACACTAAGTGCACATTCAATACAATTAAACACTTTCACTAGGGCCAGCCTGACCCTAGATTAAAGTTGTAACGTGACATCAACAGAACAATTTCACACAGACCGTTTTCTAAAATGTGTCCTCTGACATGCACTCTAGGCTGATCGATTCCTCCTAAAGCTTGTCGAATCTATTCTAAATGTATCTTTCCAGTTTTCCATGATTGGCTGGTAATTTACGTCCCATAGCTGTGTTCATACAAGTTAAACTATTTACACACAGGTTAAAGACCTGAACTAAGGTGAGATCACTGTGAAAGAATGAGAGAACACACATACCACTCTCCTGCTGCTCTCTGTAACATATTGTTCTGAAAGCCACATACTGTCAGCAATGGTTGTGGTAAAGCAAAGATTCAGACAAACAGTCTTTAATAAAATCCAAAGTTAAATCCAAAAACAGGTAATCAAAGAAAACGCAAACGAGACCAGACAAATGAGAACTGAAATGACAGCAACTTAAATACATGGTAAATGAGGGTAAAATGACAAACACCTGTGCAGATCAATTGAATCACTATGACAACTCATAAATGGCGGGAAAACTAGACAAAGGAAATCAGGAGACGAATGAAAACAAACAAAAAAGTCGATGAAAATGAAACTAAGCTCAAAATAACTGAATGTCTGTGACACAAACAGATGTCTCTTGGTTCATTAACTTTTAACTCAAAATTAAAGTAAAATTCAATTATAGCATGACATTTCTCAAAACAAAAGACAGGAAGATGGCCGTATGTGAAATTAAGTTCAAATCAATCCCAAAAGCATGAAAAAATTCATAATATCTTAAATCAGTGTTACACAAAAAGTCTTGTATCATGCAGGAGCCATCTCAAAAATGAAATACTTCAGTAGCTTGTAGATTTACTGTAGCTTTAGCAACAACTCTAATAAAAAAAAAAAAAAATTAATCATATTTTGCTGTGATTATCCTCTACACTCAAATTGGTAACTATTTTATCCCTCAAATAGAGGATTGTCTAGTGTCCTTGGGATCATCAGTTTTGGCAATCAAACAGATGACATCATATTTGTCTCTTGGGTACTTTACGATAAAGAGGGAGTTCATGTGTGACTTGATGACAGCAAGGTCTTCTGGTCCTTTGGCAGCAAAACAAGGCTAACTCATCACTCCTCCACGCAGCAGAGTGTTTGACAGTAGGTTTTAGGTGTTTTTGGAGTGATATTGTGAGTATAATAACTACTTCGGTCTGTTCTAATGACATTATTCTACAAATATTGTACCTTGTTTAAATTTAGCTGAACATTGTCTCTTATGATTACCAAGGCTGCATTTATTTGATCAAAAACAGTACTATTGTAAAATATTATTTAAATTTTATATTTTAAATAACTGTTTTCTATTTAAATATATTTTAGAATATAATTTATGCCTGTTACGGCAACGCTGAATTTTCAGCATTACCATTGGAGTCTTCAGTAGCTATGTTTCCATACAAAGTTGTAAATTTAACTTATGTGCAAAATTGGAATATCGCATAAAACATTTGCGAATAAAGAAGTGTTTCTATCCCATGTGTTCAAGAGAAAAAAAATCACTTCCTTGGAAATTGATGCAAAATATCTGTAATAAAAGGGAAGTTGCTGGAATCGGCAAACCCACTGTGGCTCTATTTTCCTACATCATAAATGAGAGCGCATACGAAACACAATAAACGCTGTCATGTTACCTTGCATTTGGATGCCTGATGTTTGGTAACAAAATCATGTGATACATTTCTGGGAGGGAATTAAACCAGTTCATACTGATGACTTTGGCTCAGGCATTTCAGAACGACCAAACCAAATTTTGAGATGTTGTGCAATGAAACTGATCCACTGGTTAGACTAGTTTATCCAATCACATCCACTGTTGAGGCAAACATGAGTTTTTTGGTTGCAAGAGGGATTTATTAAGTAATGTGTTTCCATTGAAGTTTATGCGTATGTCTTCTTATCGAATAAAAAAAGTTCCACCTCAATTGAGCGCATATGGTTTTTAACCGCAACTGTTATGTGTTATCTGAGAATATAGCGCTTTATACTTATATATTTGGTGAAGACTGTGTACTTTGGTGCTGTGTTTAAGGGTTAATTCACCCACACATAAAAATTATTTAATTAATTACTCACCTGTATGTCGTTTAAAAACCTGTAAGACTTTCGTTCATCATCTTCATCTTTTTAATGAAATCTAAGAGATTTCTGTCCCTCCATACACAGCAACGCAATTATCACTTTGACTAATCAAAAAGTTCATAAGAAATTGTAAAACTAAGCCATATGAATCGAGCGGTTTAGTCCAACATTTCTGAAGAGACTCGATCGCTTTGCATGATGAACAGATTGAATTTAGGCTTTTATTCACATATAAACATCCATAACATCAGTTATGATAAAAGGAAGCTCAAGCATGTTCACTTGACTTGCGAGAACCAATGAGGTTCCTTCTCGTGTTACGCAGCACGTTTGAGCTTGAGCAAGAACCATTGAGGTTCTTTCTTGTGTTAAGCAGCACGTTTGAACTTCAGCAAGAGGTTTGTTCTAGTGCGTCAAGAAGGTTCGGTTGAGCTTTTGTTTATGTTAGCTGATCAATGTTTAAATGTGAATTAAAATCCAAATTAAATCTGTTCATCATATAAAGCATTCAAGTCTTTTCAGAAAATTTGGACTAAACCGTTTAATTCATATGGATTCATTTTACATTTACCTTCGTTTCTCTTTATGAACTTTTTGAAGCATCAAAGTGGTAGTTGCATAGCTGCCAATGGAGGGACAGAAATCTCTCAGATTTCATCAAACAGATCTTCTTTTGTGTTCCGAAGAAGACAAAAGTCACACAGGTTTGGAAAGACATGAGGGTGAGTAAATGACAGAATTTTCATTTTTGGGTGAACCTATCCCTTTAAGAGAAAAAAAGGTGTTTCACATGACTATACCTCTAGAGACAACAAATAGTTGAAGATGAGGGTTAAACATACCATGTATGGTGCGTGGTTCTGCCTCAGGTAAAACAATGCTTTATCCTGTCAGAAAACGCACACTGGTGATGAGGCGTCTTGTTAAACGTAATTCCAGCCAGCTGCACAAACACTTTGTATAGATTTGTCTACACATAACAAGAGGAAACAATTGTGTCCGTTGATTCACTCACAGGATTCTGAACAAACACAGATAAGACACAGAAGAGCCTATCACTGTCCTCCGATCACACCAGTTCTAAAACACAATATAGCCGGTAAACAAGAGCACATAACCTGCATATGACCATTAAAGCAGTGAATCTAACGCACCTGGAGGCTGGAGATGGAGGGAGGGAGGGGAACCTATTATAAAAACTGATCTTAACAGTCATAGTTCAGGAAAAAAAACATGCATGAAGGGGCTTTATGGAAAGTAACGCCCTTTAATACACCTCACCCTTTATACATAATAAACTTAATAAAGGGCAACAGTCGATTCATTAACCTCACAAAACCCAGGTTTCATTCATTCTCATGGGCATTGTTTGCTGTACATCATGCATTCACTAGGACACTTTTCCTGTTCTGGGAATTTAACCTCAAACCTTTGATAAAAGAGATCAAACCGGAATAAACGTCACATTTTTGATGATTAAGAGTAATTATATGCATGCGAATGTGGAATAACTGGAAATGTTCCCACATGAAACACTTACAGTGTACTGTATGTTTATGGACATCCTCAAATTTCATGTGTTCATCAAAATAAATATTAATTGTTTTGTCCTCAAATGCTTGAGTCAAACATGTCTGATTGTCATTGCATGAAATACCAAATATCAAAGCAAGTGTGTATGTGTGTGTGTGCGTGTGCAGGAGCTATTCTTCATCGCATTTGCTCAATGTCTTTTAATCAGCTGGCGATTTTAGTGGACGTATGAAGTAGATTTACTTTTCACAAATAATACATTTCACAAATAATTCACAAAGAAATTGTTACTTGAATTAAATGTGAAGTTTTGAAGTAGAAAGACTTACAATACTATTTTCTTGTAAAACATACATTTAGTTAATTTACTTGTAACCAAAGGTGTAGAGATTCACATTAACTATGATCATGATCCACTAACATTGAAAGTGTGTTAATTTTGATCCGAAACTATCATGCATTTGACATTGTTTGTTAAGTGTGACTTTTGGGGTCACTTTTGGGCAGTGTTGGGGGTAACGCATTACGAGTTTCGAAATTACTTTTCAATAGTAAAGTCACTAGTAAAGTAATACATTACTTTTAAATTTACAAGAAGTTACTTGTAACAAGTTACTTTGTTTTCCCATGTATTGACTGGCAACTCTCCTGAGAAATAGGGAGTGAGATGCAGCATTGTGTGCGCTATGTGAACATGATGGTAATTGTAGTCCTAGAGTAGACTACATTTACTCATCTCACTGGCACGAAAACAGATTCAGTATTAAAAAAAATAAAAAATAATAATAAGCTAAAAAATATTAAAAGCAAACTCATAATATTTAAAAAACCTGCAATAATTAAATATGTTAAATAACACAAATATACTTTGTGTATTTAATCAGGCTTATTCATTTCACTTTTGGGCTTTTCTATTAAGAAACAAACAAGCAATCCCAGCCCAGGTGAGAAAAAGTAACATAACACAACTAAGTATTGCAATTAGTTACTGTTTTTAGGGAGTAAAGCAATATTGTATCGCATTACTTTTAAAAGTAACTTTCCCCAACAATATTTTTGGGGACAGTTATTTTAAAATGCATAATATATATATAAAAAAAAAACATACAATGCATATTTTACATAAAACTGGTCAAGCATAATATACATTTGACTTTGTTACAAAAAGAACGTTTGCTTTCTGTTTTAATTGTTAACTTGATTATAGTCCATCAGATGTACCATTTGAACGAATAGCTGACTGAGTGTGAGATTAACATTTCTTACAGATGAACTCAAACTGCTTAAACATCTTCCCATATGAAACTGAGGACATACAGAGTCAGAGCAAACTCACCCAGACAGCCGAGTTGAACTCTGGAGAGATTAGTGTCCGTCTGCTGCACGTCCGTCATTCACAGGAGTTCAGACCCGCTGTCCTGACTCTGCTCTTAAAGTGTTTTCCCTGTCGGCACCGAACTTGCTGGCATGGATCCTAACATCACAGGCTGAGAGTTCCTCATTGGTCACAGGGTTATAGGAGTTGAAGGGGGAGGACTGAACACTGCACAGACTAAAAATGAAATGTGTGTCTCACTGATTTCTGTTTTCTTTTAAAGCTAGAGGATTGCAAATATAGTATTTTCATTGCTTATGTAATATTTTTACCTAAGGCTTCTTTTGGATATGTGTGTATAGCATAAAATGAGTTGGTATTATACGTATTCGATCTATCTTTCTATCTATCTTACCATAAGAAGACTTTTTAAGAAATGAACACTTTTATTCAGCATGCATTTGATTAATCAAACGTGACAGTAAGGTCTTTCATAATTAAATTTCTATTTAAAATGTTTTTTTGTTCTTTTGAACTTTCTATTGATCAAAGAATAATCATAAAAATGTATCACAGTTTCCCTAAAAAAATTAAGCAGCACAATTGTTTTTAACATTGATAATAATCAGAAAGGTTTATTGAGCAGCAAATCATCATATTAGAATGATTTCTGAAGGATTGTGTGAAACTGAAGTCTGGAGTAATGATGCTGAAAATTCAGCTTTGATCACAGGAATAAATTGCATTTGAAAATATATTACAATAGAAAAAAAAAGTTCACAATATTACTGATTTTACTGTTTTTTGATCAAATAAATGCATAAATGCAATGATTTGTGAAGTTTGTACAACTCTACCACTTTTTCAAACTCTTGAGGTGTTATTAGGACCCCAACCTTGAAAAATCTGTGAAATCCAGAGAAAATTATAATCTCCTGTCAAAAGTACGTTGGCACATATTAAAGCAAAGCTGCTGGACACATTACAAATATACAAGAGTATTGCACATGTTCCAGTGTAGTGGCAAAGCAGAAACAGCTCATAAAGATGGATGCATGGCAAGTATTTAACAAAACCCCTATATGCAAACCAGCTGCCCACTACACAAACCCAATATCTGGCTCTGCACCAGTGACACTGATTGGCTACCAGACTTTCAACAAAGCATAAACCAAGTCCTGCTGCATTTGTAAAGACTTTGAAAGAAATATTACTGTATATATGTTCTTGGACCCGACACTTAGCAGTAGAGAAAGTGCCGGGCTATAGATCGCCTCTAACACGTGGAATGGCCATCTTGTGTATGTTTGGGTTTGTGTATGGATCTTGACTTAGTCCTTCCGGTCAACACAGAACCAGTGCAAAAAAAACAAAAACAGTGTCTGTGTGTCATTTAACATAACACTCTGAACAACATCTTCTACAACGTGGAGACATTCACAAATCTACTGATCATATGATCTAAAGTTAAACTATGGAGTGCTTGAGAATCTTTACTGAGAAAACTGTTGCGCCATCTAGAGGATCTGAAGAAATATTGGTATTCAAAGAAAGAGCACAGCAGTAAGAACCTGTAAAATGGACCCTAAAAAATGTGATTTCACAAAATGTTTTCTTTTAAAAATGTGTAGTATATGTTACTTGGGCGTTTATAGTAAACATCAGATGTGTGGGTCTTATCTGTCAATTTGTTCCAGTAAGAGGAGGTTCCTGGTGCATCGGCTGCACTTCAAGAGACACAAAGCGCCCACAGGAAACATGAAGTAAACACTCTCTGGAAGCACTGCCCTGAACCCTAGACAAAACATCTGCCTGAAAGAGAGAGAAAGAGATGGACTGATAGAGGATACCTTTTTCAGTACATTTTAACCATATTTCTATGACGATAGAAGAAATTATGAAATTACATTTAAGTTCTACTTAAGTGGGACAAAAAAGCACTCTTCAGCTAATGCATTTAACATAAACTTTAACCTATACATTTTCATCTCATTGCAATTAGCGTGCACTAAAGCGTTCAAAAACATTTCATTCATTTACGTTACATTCACACTCAAATATATTCTTTAAAGTAAATGATTTTCATAAGACACTTTTCTAAAAGTGTAGTATTTTTCAAGAAATCAGTAAGATGCAACTTTGTCAAGCTTAGGATATAGAGTAGAAGGGCTAAATGCCAACAGTTAAACTTCTTTTGAAAAAGCAGTCTACATTACAAGTTAGTAATGAAAAGTATATACAGTGATCTGAATAAGTTAGGACACCCATGCTAAAGTTGCCTAAAAAGAGGAATAAAAAATCATCTTTTGGAAATTGATCTTAATGCCTTAATTAGAAAAATGAGGAAAAATCCGACCTTTAAGGACACCAATTTGCAAATGTTCTTCCTTAAAATACAGGGTGCATAAGTCAGGACACCCCTATGTTAAACTCCCATAGAGTCAGGCAGATTTTTATTTTTAAAGGCCAGTTATTTCATGGATCCAGGATAATATGCATCCTGATAAAGTTCCATTGGCCTTTGGAATTAAAATAACCCCACATCATCACATACCCTTCACCATACCTAGAGATTGGCATGGGGTACTTTCCATAAGATCATCTTTCAATGCAAATCAAACCAGCTATTAGGCTAACTGAAATAAATATATTTAATATGCTCTGTCTTAACAATAATACAGGTTTTTTATTTAATAATCTCTATTAGAGTGGAAGTGTTACACCAGAATAGATACAGTATACTTAAAAACAGAATATTAAATAACAGTAGCATAATGCTGCTATAAAACGGAGCAGGGTCCCTGATGGGACTTTGGCGCACTGGGACTCCTTTCTTGTATCTTTAGGCTCCACAGTTCATATCTGATTGTCTTCCTGTTGGCTCTCAGTGTAGTTAGTGGTTTGATTCTCATTAATCTAGTTATCACTGCAGTGCCCACAGAGGGATTTCCAGCCTGAGTCAGCAGTGCTGCCAGACTCTACTGATAACAGCCATGGTAACTTCCTCATGTTACATTTAAAAGTAAAATTTCTGCAAGTATTTACTGACCCATGATGTTTCTCCAAAACCCACACTGTAAAAAGCTGTGGTTGCTAGAATAATTCTGTAAAATATACAGTAAATTAAATAAAACTGTAATTAACAAACAATAACATTGCAATTTAAACGCTAAATGCTACACTGCTACTAGAGACGGGCACTTTCGAAACACTGCTTCATGAAGAATTGAAACCTTTACGAATCTTTTGAAAGACACAACAGTGTTTATACTTCACCACAACGTCTACTATAGCTTCCTGTTGCAGTTGATAATATTCGCTAACATTGCAATTTGAATTTGTATGGTGCTGTTGCTGAACTTAAGAATTGCTGTAAGCTCGGTTGAAATATGCAAATACAAAACCGAATGCCTATTTCAGTTTAAAGTCCCAGTGAACCGGAAGTTCTAACCAAATTTACTTCAGTGTTGTGACGTATTTCCCTAATATTGAATAGGGTTTTATTTTAGCCCTCGCTCATACCAGACTGATGATGGCTGGAGGCGAGTGGTTCTGGTTAAGGATATTTAAACCAAGCCATCAAACTGACGTCATCAGAGAAGGAACGCCATTCCAGAGTGGAAGTGCATTTTCAGAATTTGATTAAAGATTACCATGACAAACAAATATTTTATGTGCATTAACAAAGTTAATTGACAATAAAGAAAATTACAAACACGAACATTACAATGAACAAAAAATGTAAAATCTCACTACAAATACTCCAGAATTGAAGACAAATGATTATATTTCCTACTCTGTCTGAAATTAAACTTTAATAAGAGAGCTGGTTAGTCATAACCATGTAACTCTGCATCTATGAAAACATCATCTAAAACATGATTTATTTAATATATAATTTTCCTTATCTTTACTTTTAAAGTGAAGTATGTAGTTTCTGCGACACTAGTGGCACCAAGCGGAATTACAAAATAATGCATATTTTCAAAAAACCTTGCAAATGCCCCTTTCGTGCATCACATCTTTTTTCACTAACTCAAACATCACAAACGCAGCTCTTACTGGTTCTTGTGAAGGCATGTTTCAGGTCCATCATATTAGAAATACTTTTAGCTGTTGCATTTGTCTTTATGAAAATGTGCATGATGATTCTGTATAGTATTGAAGCATGCTTTGCGCATAGCAACACAATGCTCTGTTCACTATGACGTGTTCATGACCCGTTTAATCTTTGAAGGTATAAATGCAGCGAATTTCGGCTTTCACTTCTGTAACTAAAGCTGAATTTATTTTCCTATGGCTCTGCCTGCTACAGTAGCCATGCCCCAAACTCTTGCTATGCTGTATCAAAGTCCCTTTCAAGGAAAGTCTGTTCACTCGGCCGCCATATTTGCAACAGCTCCGGGCAGCTATTTCGGGCATCTCAAAAACTGCTTGCCGAACTCACAATTAAATAACATATTTAAAATCAGCTACCAAATCTGACATGAACTGTCCCATAAATGTTGTTTCTTATGCTCAAATAGCGTTAAAAAGATTATTTTTCAGGCTAGATGAGCCAATGCGCATGTGCAGTCCTAAGCAGAGTCTCAGGTTTCTATGAGAACCGGAGCTTCTAACGGCAGCTGCAGTGACGTAGTTACTTTACCAATCAGTGATTGACTCTTTTACTATAGAAGGCGGGGCTATTCCGCAATATTGCACGTTGCAGTTTCTGCCATTCGTAAGTAATAGTAGTAGTTTTTAAGACAATGATCATGTGCATTTAGTGTCATCACCCCATTATAATAAGATGAGTTCATTGATAACTTCTTTCTCGTTTATTTAACTCTGACATAATATTCGATCACAGCTGTTTTTCGTGACTTTTTCTCTGTAAAATTAGGTATCGGCGTACATATTTACAGAGGGTCTACAGAGAGCCTAAATCCCTCCCCTTCCGGTGGACCACCATGGGACCTTATTTCAGAAAAGCATTGTCTGTTAGTCAATAACGAGAGACAACAAATATTTGAATCACGTTTGAATTGTGCCCTGAATTACACATATGATGTTTGTCAATTTAAAAGATACATTTTAAAGTCAAGAAAGTCGCAGTTTGATGTAAAATTGTTGAGGTATAAGACTGTGAAAATACGTTATTACAAAGACTACAAATCTCAAAGGCGCGCATGTGATGTCATACCTTTTCTCTCAATGAATAAAGCTAACTTTACTGAAGCTAACGTCTGTCATTTTTTCTATAGTCTAACGTTATAATTGTAACGTTACGCCGTCATGCCTGTGTGTTTTGTACCAGACTGCACACATACGAGCTTGGTGACGTACATAGTGCGAGACGAGAGATGTAGTTCATTGAGCGATTTTCACATAAAACTAAATGTTACTCTTCTGTTTTATGACAAACTGTGACTTTCTTGATTTTCATAATTATCTTTTAAATTGACAAACATCATATGTGTAGTTCAGGGCACAGTTCAGACGGAATAAAAAGATAAGTTGTCTCTCGCCATTGACTACCATACATATTTTTTCTGAAATAAGGTCCCATGAGCCGGAAGCGGAGGGGAGGGACTTAGGTTCTCTATTCGCACGGGATTAGTATTACCTGAGGTCATTTTTACGGACCTTTTTACAGAAGGTAAAAGCCGCTGTAATCTTTACTGACATTGTCCGTAATGATTACTAAGATGGCACATTCGGAGGGGACTAAAATCACTGAGAAGCTCTGGTGATAATTACTTTACCCCACCTCTCCATTTTAAACTAGTCCTGTCCGAATAGGGCTAAGAAAAAAAAAAGAATGTGGGAAAAAAATAAACCATGTTTTGGTATTTTCCTGAATCACTACGGTAAGTCTATAATAAGTAAGGAATAACTGACGACGGGCCATTGAACTATTCGAAAAATAATGCACACCCGGGACCTGCTGTTAAACCTCGGTTACCTTTCAGAGCAATCCTATTGTTTACTATATTTATTTGCTGGATCTGTGTCTTTGTGGGTTTTTGTTCTTTTGCTGTTGTCAGCTGTAAAGACATTTTAAATAACTGAAATCATTTGGTGAAGTGATAGAGAACAGTAATCTGGTCAAGACCTGCCTGAAATTACTTTAGCCGTGTGTTTCGCTGAAAATACCGTAGATGCACACCTTAACGTTCGTCAACCAATGAGATTCAAGCATTCAACTGCCCCGTAGTGTTTTTATTCAGACTATTTTAGACAAAGCGGGACTCCAACCACCGCAGAGTAACCAGTACCTGTGGAAAAGTAACTCCGGCTAAAATGTTCTTCTGCAAGACGAATCAAGTTTTATTTATTAAGCGCCAAAAGTTACATGGCGTATATGCGCTGTTTGTTTTGAATGTACCGTCGGGATGTAGGGGACCCCAGACAATAAAATGTGATCTTGTAATATAATAATGTACTTAAATAAAGTAAAAAATAAAAAGTTTATATATATATATATATATATATATATATATATATATATATCAACTTTTTATAAAACACACTTTATGATTGTCTCATTTGCGGTGTATGTGTGTGTGAACACTAGCTTCCCACATTGTGGATGTGCTATAGGGTTGTGTTGTGGCCGATTTAGTTTTTTTATTTGACAAATATAAAAACAAATATTTGTTTTCATTTCCCCCATTCATTTTAATCTGGGGTCTCGTGAGACATCAAGTCTCATTTTATGTAGATGAAGGGAACTTTTTTGCATTGAGCTGCTTGGACAAAGTTTGAGTTCTGGAGTTTTTAAGGTAAATCTTCATAACTCTTAATAACTATTACATTTTTTATTAATAATATTTGTACCAGCATCTAACTTTAGAATGAAGTAAAATTTTATTTTCAAATCAGCAACATCAGTAACACACTACCCTTACGAAATAGAAGTATACTTCAAGTTCATTTTATGAAGTATACTTAAGTAATGTTCAAGTATATTTTTAAGTATACTTTATGTAGTAAGTATACTAATATCAATGTGTACATGTAGTAAACTTGTAAGTGTACTATTTCAATACTGCTTGGGAATAAAGTGGCCCACTTTTAGTATATAAAAGTATACTACAGTAGTAAACTTTAAGTACACAATTAGGTTTCTCCTTTGTAATGCATCTGTACAAGTGAACTTATAAGTATACAAGTAGCATTTTTTAGTTTATGAAAGTACACACTGAAGTGTACTCTCAGTAAACTACTAGTTTAGTAGTTTATACTGCAAGTATACTTGTAAGTTTTCTTTAAGGGAACATAACATTATACTTATAGTTTACTATTTATTTTATTTTTTTGCACTTTTTTATACTTGGAAAAATACCTTTAACTGTACTTTTACTAAATTTAAAAACATTTTATTAGCTTCATGCATCCTTTTTTATCAACACTTGAATGTCGGCAAGTTTCATAAAGAAAGGGAACATTTTAAACAAAAAAGTTGAGAAAATCACATTTTTGTCAAAGACTACTCCTTGATCAGATTCAGAAAGATGATCAAAACAAAGATTGAGTAGATCGAGTCCCCCAAAGCTTCACAGTCGTTTTCTCTTCAGAAGTTACGCTTCATTTCATTTGGTAACATTAAAGGGATAGTTCACCCAAAAATGAAAATGTTGTCAGTATTTACTCACCCTCTGTCAGGATTCAGGCTCAGAGACAGAAGTAAGTGATAAACATAAATGTATCTTTATTTAACTCAAAGGGAAGTATGCAGGGTTTCGGGAGTTCAACGGTGATCTCGAAGAGGATATATGTGGCAGGAATGCATCCAGGTGAGTGGATCCTCTTCTTAAAGAATAACGTGGCGGGTAGCACAGATCAATAACTTGAGTTTTTCTCTCTTTTCAGATCGTTCGTGGACAGGCGTGATTCAGGAGGGATTCCAGGTGAGTAGATCCCTTGAAGTGCACTTGACAATGAGCTCACCAGTTCAGTGATACTTTCACTTTCTCTTGCAGCTCATCCAGTGGGAAACGGGGCTCGTGGCGGGTTCCAGGAAACGGAGAACATGAGTCATGGAGCGGATCCTGGGAACATCAGAACAAGGACAACAAGGTTAGTTTCTTTCTGGTAAGTATACTTTACGTCCGTTGCTGAAGGATGGCTCAGAGTGAGACAAGGGGTGACTGGTAAGGGTCGTTCCTGTTGGAGGCTTGACAATGACTGGGAGTGAATCGGGTGCTTTTGTGCTGGCTGGGAAGTGCGTGCTGAGTGGAAACAGGTGCAGGTGATCAGTAATCTGGGGACAGTGATCTTTGCGTGGTGACATGTGAGGGATCTGATTGGCTCCTGACAGTACCCCCCCCTCCAGAGTCCGCGCCAGCGGACCTTGGACCTCGACGTCGTGGGGGTCTGCCTCTGGGTCGTGGTGCAGGTTTCTCGGGATGCTGAGCATGGAATTCTAGGAGCAGACTGGGATCAAGAACATCATTACGAGGTACCCAACTTCTCTTTTCTGGCCCATATCCCTCCCAATCAATGAGGTATTCTAACTGACCTCCCCGACGTCGAGAGTCCAAGATCTCCTTGATGAGGTAGATGGGCTCGGGTTCAACGGGTGGTATCGGGGGGTTTTCTTCGGGTTCGACCTCGTTGACTGACTGGGGAATCTGTGGATGATGGGGTTTCAGAAGTGAGACGTGAAACGTGGGATGGATACGGTATTCTGGGGGCAACCGGAGCTGGTAAGTGACTGGGTTGACTTGCTTGACAATTGGAAAGGGTCCGATGTACTTGGGATTTAACTTCTTACATGACTGGCGCAGTTTGATATCTCGAGTGGAAAGCCAGACTAGTTGCTCAGGTTGGTATTCTGGCGTGGATCTTCGGCGGGTGTCAGCGAACTGCTGTTGTCTATTCACAGCTTGTCGGATGTGCTGATGAGTTTGGTTCCAGACCTGTTCGCTCTCCTCAAACCATTTGTTAACCGCGGGCACTTCTGAAGGTTCACCGGACCATGGGAATAACGGAGGTTGGTAACCAAGGATACATTGGAATGGAGTCAATTGAGTGGATGCTTGTCGGAGGGAATTCTGTGCATATTCTGCCCAGATGAGGTACCTACTCCAGATGTTCTGGTTGGAGTGGCAGAATGTGCGCAAGAACCGACCTAGATCCTGGATCTTTCTCTCGGTTTGTCCATTGGTTTGTGGATGATACCCGGAAGACAGACTCACTGTCACATTCATGAGAGTAAAAAATGATCGCCAGACTCAGGAAATTAACTGTGGCCCTCGATCGGAGACAATGTCCTCTGGCAGACCGAAATTTCGAGAGACATGTTCCATGAGAAGCTCAGCAGTATCAAAGGCGGTTGGAAGTCCCTTTAACGGAATGAACTTGCATGCTTTCGCGAAACGATCGATGGCTACTAGGATGCAAGTATTCCCGTCAGAAATCGGAAGGTCGGTAACAAAGTCCACTCCGATGTGGGACCAAGGTCTATTTGGAATAGGCAAGGGGACCAGTTTCCCCACTGGCAGATCTCTTGGGACCTTGGAGATGGCACAGGGGATGCAACCTTGAATGAACTGAGTGATATCTTGGCGCATGTGAGCCCACCAATACTTCTCCTGAAGTGTGGCTAAGGTCTTGGTGATACCTGGGTGTCCAGTGGCCACTGAAGAATGAGCTGAGGAAATCAAGGCGTTGCGAAATTCTTCAGGGACATGAATCTTCCCGGGAGGACATCCGGTAACTCTGGGTTGCTGATGAGCCAATTCTTGAAGCTGTTTGTTTATTTCCCACTGGATAGGATTTACGAATAACCTCTCGGGTAGAATGGTCTCAGGTTGATCAACAGGGCTCTCAGGGGCATGGATACGGGAAAGAGCGTCTGCACGGGTATTCTTGGATCCTGGACGATAGGCAATCTTGAAATGAAAGCGTGTAAAGAATAACGCCCATCGGGCCTGACGTGGATTTAACCGCTTGGCATCTCTCAGGTATTGGAGATTCTTATGATCGGTTAGGACTAGAAATGGGTGTTTGGCTCTCTCTAGCCAATGTCGCCATTCTTCCAAGGCAAGTTTTACTGCGAGAAGTTCTCGATTTCCAATATCGTAGTTTGCCTCTGCTGGAGAAAACTTTTTTGGAGAAGAATGCACAAGAGAGTGGTTTTGAGGAGAACTCGGAACATTGGGACAGGATTCCTCCAACCCCGGTGGTGGAGGCATCGACTTCCACCATGAATGGTTTTTCAGGGTCTGGATGGTGAAGCAAAGGGGCACTGGTTAAGGCAGATTTCAGAGCATGAAAAGCTTTCTCAGCCTCGGGGTTCCACTGCAGGATCTTAGGTTTTCCTTTTAGCAAGGAGGTCAATGGAGAAGTGAGAAGACTGTACTGGTTGATAAATCTCCTATAGAAGTTGGCGAACCCGAGGAATCTCTGAAGCTCCTTCACGGACTTGGGAGTTGGCCAAGACAGGACGGTCTTGGTCTTTTGTTGGTCCATCTCCACTCCTCGGTCGCTGAGTATGTATCCCAGGAAGTCGATGGTGCTTTGATGAAAGGTACACTTCTCAGCTTTCAGGAACAGAGTGAATTCTCTGAGACGTTGTAGGACTAGAGACACTTGTCTCTGGTGTTCGATTGGATTCTTGGAATAGATCAAGATGTCATCGATATAGACCAGAACAAACTTCCCTAGAAAGTCTCTGAGGATCTCATCCATGAAACTTTGGAAAACGGAAGGAGCGTTGACCAAACCATATGGCATGACAAGATATTCGTAGTGGCCAGCAGGGGTTATGAAAGCAGTCTTCCACTCATCTCCTCCTTTGATACGGATCAGATTGTACGCACTCCGTAAGTCAAGCTTGGTGAACATCTTTGCCTCTCTGAGTTGTTCGAGAGCAGCGGGTATGAGAGGCAAAGGGTAGCTAAACTTCACAGTGACTTGATTCAAGGCTCTGTAATCAATGCATGGTCTTAAACCACCGTCTTTCTTGGCCACGAAGAAGAAACTTGCGGCGGCAGGAGATGTGGAAGGTCAGATGTAACCCTGATCTAAAGCTTCGTGGATATATTTCTTCATGGATTCTTGCTCTGGAATGGACAAGGAGTAAATCCGACCTTTGGGGAGACGTGCATCAGGGATCAGGTCTATAGCACAATCCCATGGTCGATGAGGGGGTAACTTGGAAGCAGTGACAGGATTGAAGACGTCAGAGAACTTAGAATAACAGGCTGGGATATTAGTTGAAAAGTTTTCTGTGGGACTCTCTATGGACGTGGAGTTAACTTTGAGCACTTGGGTCCTTGGGTGACTGGATGAACGGGATACTGGATCGTTGATCTCCGGACATTGACATCCCCATTGCAGGATTTTCCCAGACGTCCAATTTGGGTAGTAACGTTCGTCTTGTTAATTAACTCACCCGTTACAGCATAGATGGCGTAAGACTTGGGAGTGTTGATCTCTCGCAGACTGAGCCTCTTACAGAGTTCTACAGAAATGAAGTTTCCCGCGGACCCTGAGTCGATGATAGCTGTTACAGAGATGTGTTTTTCTTGAATCTTTAATATCACAGGAATCGTGAGTGGTGCTGAGACAATGGGTTGATTAAAGACTGAGCTTACAATCATTTTCCCCGGTCAAATTGGGCAGTTAAGTCTGAAGTGACCCTTGGTACCACAGTACATACATAACTTCATCTCTCTTCGACGAACACGTTCAGCCTGAGAAATTTTTGAAGTGTCGACTTGCATCTCTTCAACTAGATTTTCTGGATTGAGATTCTTGGGATTCTGAAAAGACACAGGATGGTGATGAGACTGATCAGCGTAACAACTCAAAGATCGTTGATGGACTCGCTTGGCTTGCTGAATGAATTTCTCAATTCCTAAGCTGTCATCATAGATCGCCAGTTGGAGGCGCAAAGCTGGGTTTAAACCTCGACGGAAAACAGAAATCAGAGCTCTCTCATTCCATCCAGTATTTGATGCAAGTGTGCGAAATTCCACAGAATACTCAGTCAATGACTTCTTTCCTTGACGTAACTGTAGGAGCTGTTCTCCGAATGAGGAATCATCCGCGGGTCGTCCGAAAACTTCCTTAAAGTGTTTGACAAACTCATGAACTGACGCAACCACTGTGGATTCCTGCATCCATAACGCCTCTGCCCACCTCAGAGCTGCTCCAGAGAGTTGCTGAATGATAAATGCCACTTTCGATCTCTCATTGGGATAGAGCTGAACTTGCTGTTCCAGAGCTAGCGAACACTGGAGTAAAAATCCGTTGCAGTCCTCCGCCCGGCCAGAGAAGGGCGCTGGGCGCGACAGGGGAGTTGCAAAGCAGGTAATCGAAGAAGCGGCGCTCGCGGAAGTTCTCACTGGAGTAAACATGGGTTCTGTCGGAGGATCGGTGGTAGGTGTGGAGCTGGTAGCAACAGCGGGCTGTCCGGAATCCATCTCTCACCTCTTTCTGTTGTTAGTTCAAGCCTTCTGTCAGGATTCAGGCTCAGAGACAGAGGTAAGTGATAAACATAAATGTATCTTTATTTAACTCAAAGGGAAGTATGCAGGGTTTCGGGAGTTCAACGGTGATCTCGAAGAGGATATATGTGGCAGGAATGCATCCAGGTGAGTGGATCCTCTTCTTAAAGAATAACGTGGCGGGTAGCACAGATCAATAACTTGAGTTTTTCTCTCTTTTCAGATCGTTCGTGGACAGGCGTGATTCAGGAAGGATTCCAGGTGAGTAGATCCCTTGAAGTGCACTTGACAATGAGCTCACCAGTTCAGTGATACTTTCACTTTCTCTTGCAGCTCATCCAGTGGGAAACAGGGCTCGTGGCGGGTTCCAGGAAACGGAGAACATGAGTCATGGAGCGGATCCTGGGAACATCAGAACAAGGACAACAAGGTTAGTTTCTTTCTGGTAAGTATACTTTACGTCCGTTGCTGAAGGATGGCTCAGAGTGAGACAAGGGGTGACTGGTAAGGGTCGTTCCTGTTGGAGGCTTGACAATGACTGGGAGTGAATCGGGTGTTTTTGTGCTGGCTGGGAAGTGCGTGCTGAGTGGAAACAGGTGCAGGTGATCAGTAATCTGGGGACAGTGATCTTTGCGTGGTGACATGTGAGGGATCTGATTGGCTCCTGACACCCTCATGTTGTTCCAACCACTACAGTGGCTCAATCTTAAGTTTATCAAGCGACGAGAATACTTTTTGTGCGCAAAAACAAACAAAAATAACGACTTTATGTCAACTATTCATTTCCTTCTCTGTGGGCCTCTAGTCAGTTAACGTAGTGTGATTGCGTAGAGCTACGTCACACGTAGGCTCACTATTGGCCGACACTGGTCATGTGTGTGATGCGTGTGACGTACAACACAGAAGCGCTACGCTTTTACACTAGTGAACTGACTCGAGGCCCACAGAGAGGGAAATGAATATTTGAAATAAAGTCGTTATTTTTGTTTTTTTGCGCACAAAAAGTATTCTCGTCGTTTGATAAACTTAAGATTGAGTCACTGTAGTCACTTGGACTATTTTAACGATGTCTTTAATAACTTTTCGGGGAACAAGTGTCAATCCCTTAAGAAGCCTATGGAGGAGTGATCCAGCTCTCAGATTTAATCAAAAATATCTTATTTTGTGTTCCGAAGATGAACAAAGGTCTTACGGGGTTGGAACAACATGAGGGTTAGTAAATACTGACAGAATTTTCATTTTTGGTTGAACTATCTCTTTAAGCAGTTTTGATTTACATGCTGTTTAATGTTTGATGATCATGTTATTTTACATTTGCGTGAGCAATCTTCTTTCACTTGGTTCAGCTTCTTCTTCTCCTGTGTTTTGATCCAGAGATTCTGTACTAGAAGATGTGTCATAGCGCCCCCTACCGTATTGCAGTGAAAACATGGATAGCTAGAAAATTCAGTCAATGGTGGGGAAAGAGTAAAGTAAAATTAAAGTAAATTCCTATGCGCACTACCAGTGGACTAGCCGAAACAAAAATTCAGATACGCAGAATTATAAACATATCTGTTTTATATCAATATTCTAATCAATATTTTCAAACAATGTAAGTTTCATAAGACTGTATGAAAAACTATGTAAAAAAGTACATTTAATAGGTTACTCGATCAAAAGAGTTAACACAACTACAAGCCAAGTATACTTTGAATACTTAATTATACTTTTAAGTATATCTCGATCAAAAGATTGAGTACAAGTACTGGCCAAATATACTTGGACTTTTCTCTCAGTAAGTCAAGTACACTTAAATGTAATTTTAAGTATATTTCTGAGAGGTACATAAAGTATATTTTTGAGTATATAAAAGTATATAAAATGTAGACTGAAAGTATACTTTCTTATTTTTAGTTTAAAAGAAGTATAGCCTACTAATAGAACACTTGAATAAACTTCTTTTTCGTAAGGGTAGTTGAAGGAGTCCAGAAGGTAAATACATAGGCCTACTCCTAATCAGATATTTTAATTTTTAATCTTAATCCAAAAATCAAACATATTTGAGGAGATAAATAGTCTTTGTATAATCTCAAGCAAGATAACATATCTTATCTTGGGCTGCGTTCCAGTCCAAAATTGACATGCCCTTCACTCGCTATCTTCCCTCCGGTGGACTGGAACGCAGCCCTGGATGTTTTGCTTGTAACGAAGGTTAGACAGTTTAATAGGGATTGGTTTCCGCCAATAGAGGGCGCTCGTGCAACCAAAGCAATTACATCCGAGTCTAGAAGAAGAGAGAAGTGAGCGAGGGTAGGTAACATAAACATGTGAAGTTGAACACAGCCGTTTATTCTGCTCTAAATCTGATGCTTTTCAGACTGTGAGTACATTCATTTTACCATTTATTAGGATAAATCTAAATTCAAGCTTCTAAACGAGACAGCTCATTGAGGGATTCACTTAGAAATTAATCGAAAGGTCCCACTATATATTAAGTAGCTTTAAGTACTATGTACTTACATCGAAAAATAAGTACAATGTACTTATTGTGTTCTGGTTGTATTGTAAAACACTTTTGCTTCTATTGAGATGTGATACTAGTAAGGTTAGGGTTAGGTGTGGTGGTATGGGTAGGTTTAAGGGTGGGTTAAGGTGTAAGGGAAGGGTCAACTGTGTAATTACAAATGTAATTACATGCAAGTATTTTCAAAATATAAGTACAATGTAATAACATGTATGTACACAATAAGTCCATTGTATCAAATTATTAATTTCAATGTAAGTACATAGTACTTAAAGCCACTTAATATAAAGTGGGACCCAATACAGTTTGTTAAGATTATAAATTGTGTTTTAATTTTATGTAATGGATAATTAAACCTAGTAAACAGAGTCTTTAATGTAAATCATATTTAATGTATGAGCAACATAAAGCTAAAATCAGCTAGAGGAGTTGAATTGTTTCTTAACAGAACGTTTGAGCAAAATACTTCAAGGCAGGGTAGGCGATTTGTTCTTTTTTTCCATTATGCTGGTGAAAGTCTCTTCACATCCTGATAGCAATCACCAAGTTAATATGGAGCCAGATCAGTCTTTTTAATATTTCACGCAATATTTCATATTTCAAAACATGATGCACACGTAGCCAATTTCACATGCATGAAACCTAATTAATGTGCGTGAAAAAAAATCATTCATATATCACTCTATGGCATGACTTTTTATTTTTTGGGGAAAAAAATCTTTCACCCAATTTTTTTGGGAGCTTGGGGGTCTCTGATAATATATCCATCATAAAATGTGAGCCACCCCTGAACCAGAAACTGATTTGTTGCCTCAGGGCAACAATGTGCAATGAGGGTACTACAACTCAAAGGTTTTCTACATAGGTGGAATTTAATAAGCAATATGTGCATTAGAAAAAGTTTTATTTTGACAAACATCAATCACAAATGGTTTCAACCAATCACAAAAATCAAACAATCAACAAAAAAAACTACTACTATTAAGGAAGCAAATAGTTTTCAATCATAATACATTTATTTCTGAATGCTGACAGTACAATGTAGTTTGTACGCATTATGTGTACTGTTAATGAAGAAGAGAGATAAAGTTAGCCAGAAAACACTACTCTTTAGCCAGTTTGTATAGGCTACTGATAGAGGCATGAGTGACCAAACTACATTTCCCATCATTCTCTGTGGCAGTATAAGAATAAGAATAACAACAACAATAAAATATAAATGACAGATATAATGCACATTCTTTGAGTTTTCCGAATTTGTAAAAACCTTGAGTGCACCATATGGTCCTAAACATTCCCTGAACAAAAGTGGTCTAACTGCACAGTGTTGCCCTGAGGTAACAAACAATAAAAAAACCCCCACAGTTTTAGTATATGAATAAAAACAAAATAAATCTTTAACCAATCAAACATACTTTTTTACATACTGATGCACATGCATATATTTTTTAGTATAAAGTTATTTTAACTTAAACATGTTAAAAAGTTATATTTATCTTACTAATTGGTGGCACCATGTACGTGGCTTTGCTTTATTAAAGAACTGCTCCACCCCCAAACAAAAGGTCACACCCACTTCAGCCCCTCATTTCATTGAACAGACATGTCAGGTGATATTATATATTTCAGAAAAATATTTTAAAAAATTAAAGGGCCAGTGTGAGGTCTAAAAAGGTAGTTTTTTGCCTGAGGGCAACACCATGCCATAGAGGGATATTATATTCAAAAATACATTTCATAAATGTAAAACTCAATTCATATACAACTGTGCACAACAAGTTTTGAATATTTAAAATGTATGAGCTTATCCTTGAATCTAAATTTTCAAATCGTCATTCGTGTGTGAATCGCCTTGGATTTGTATAGATAATGCTGACTGAAAGGGAACGTCTAGGTTACTATTGTCCCACGCAAAGGGAAAAGACCATAACTTTGTTTTTGGTCGAAAATGAGTTATTGATATTTTTGGCACATTAAAGACCTCCTTTATACTGTGGATAAGTATCTTGAGACAATTCCGTTGTTTTTTCGAGAAAATAACAGTAACTTCCAAAAGCCCATGATAAACCAAGGCAGAACACCGTAACAGTTACCGTTTTTTGGCTTTGTTTTGGAATGCTCAAACTGAGTTCCAAATTGATTACTCTGCCTTTGTTTAGCTGCGCGTCAATATGAAGCTACGTTGCCGGTGTTCTATCAAATAATGCTACCAACAGATTGTACGGTGTTCTGCCTTTGTTTTACTGTCCATTAAAATTGAAATTACGATGTAGCCTGTACTCTTTGTACAGCTGCCATCAGTCCCTGTAACTTCTGATGTCCTCAGAGCTTTGTCCTGCACAAACGCGGTCAGAACATTTAGTATGGTCTGAACCCGCTCCATCGACAAACGTGCGATATCGATCGCGAATGATGCAGAGTTGACAGAAAAATGTTACACATGCCATAGCAGATGAATACAACACAGAACTAAAGCCCCGCCTCACCTAGTTCGGGTACCGGACCTGGTTGAAATACTCATGTATCTAGCTGGCAGAGTGCCAAAACTTCGCAAGTCGAGCCAACGCTCGACTAATATATCACAGGGAGTGTTAATGAATAATGAAGCAACACGGGTATATTGGTGCATTCAACATAATGAAGCAACAAGTGTACTGGTGCATGCAACATCAGACCAGCTGTTGGGTTATACCTACAATCACAGCGTTCGGAATAAATCCGCGGGAAGAGCAAAGTGCACAAGCACAATAATAGGGCAGACAGCTGAAACCACCTACTGAAAAGACGCAGAACACAGAAGTTTGTGCTATAAATGCATTAGTCGTCTAGATAGTCCAGAACGTGCTCCCCACTGAGTCTCAAAGGGGAAAGCACTGCGTCAACTTCTTACTTTTCGTGAACGTACAAGGAGCGCCACACCTTCGAGCACGGATTTTGGGAAGCGCCTGTGATGAGGGCTATCTGAATGTGAAAGTATGCGTCTTTCAGATCCACCGCTATAAACCAGTCCCCGGGTCGAATGTGCGCGAGGATCTGTTTTATCATGATCATTTTGAACGCACGCTTAGCAAGTCTTATGCCACTCGGTACCATTTAAGGATAGCAATAAGTAGATGGCTATAAAGGCGGGCATACACTGTGCGAATTTCGTCCGATTTTGATCCGAATTCTGACTCGTGCGACTCTTTTTCGGGTCGGGCCGATTTTCAGCTTTGTCGTGCGTCGTTTGTCGTGCAGTGTTCGTGCAGTGTACAGGGAGAAACGAGAGGCGATTAACCTCTCCCGATCAGCAATCGGATGGTCGGATGAATTTCTGGCATGTCAGAAATTTTGGTCGCTCCTCGTGACTATATCGCACAGTTGAAGCAGAGCTACGAACCGATTGTGCTAAACTCAGTGTTCTTTCCCTCACTGGGCCTGCGCGAAAACAGAATTTAAACCATTTCAATCTGCAGCATACGAAAAGAGGGAACTCTTTAAGTTCTGTAGTTCAAACTAGCTACAAATTACTGTTGCTTACCTCCAGTTTGTCCAGTTATTACCCACGTCTTCCAAGCCACCTGCGATGTAACACCGTGTCTCTTTTATTAATTTGTTAAACAATGTTTTTGAAATAAACCTGTTTTTAATTTTCATTGATGACTTATTGCAGTGTTCGGACATATTATAGACTGTTAATATAATTATATGCCTATAATTCATTGTAATCGATCCTCATTGAAAATTGTACAACACATTTAGGTCGATTACAATGAATTATAGGCATATAAATTGTATTATTATTATTTTATTATTCCTCGATGAGTAAGCTTCTATGTAATATTTTATTATCCTCACAGCGCATTGTGGTGATGTGCTGTGAAATTATTGCGTGGCAAATTAATTATAATAGCAGATCAATTTTATAATAAAATTAGCCTTCCCTAATACAATAATACTAATAATTTAATACATAAATTGGAAGTGCTAAATCATCTTGATATTGATAGCTGATGCTTGTTTTGACAATATCTCTGGATACACGATATCTAGCCGCAACTCAGCACGAGGGTTTATCGCACATATTTCACACGTATAGTGTGAGAAGTCAAGTCGCAGCTCGACGTTCGGACCGTATAGTGTGAGCACATAAATCCTGAGCTTTGGATTTACATTGCATGCGATTTACTCGTTCAGTGTGAGTAGGTACCTTGCTGAAATCGCACAAACATCGCACAGTGTATGCCCGCCTTTAGTAATCGTAAATCATACAAAATAAATGCCATGATCACTAGATTTTATATAGGTGTTAGACTACTATAATGATTTTGTTAATGGTGATTAGCAACCAAATATTGATAATGTGGAAGTTACAGCCTTTTTGCCTTGGCATGACTTCTCACTTTTTGCTGACAATACAAAGGCAGAATACAGTAACTTTAAAATAGTGGTCAAAAGTCAAATTTGAGCTCAAGATTTTTTTATGTAGATAATTTTCATTACTAAAACATCGAATTGCCAGACTTCCAGTGTCCTACCTATAAGTAATTTGGTGGGACAACTAAAACTCTTTAAAGTAATTTTTCTCAGTTCCACACTCTAGCGAGTTAAGGTCTTTTGCCTTTCTAGGGCAGTATTGTAACCCCCGTTCCCTTAAGGAGGGAACAGAGACATTACGTCCCATCACCACAATTTGTGTTAAATTGGATAAACCGTATTGAAATTCTACATTGATTAAAAAAAAAACTGCGCTGTTATTGCTCGATACTCCGAATTTTTGGTATCGGATTGATTCTGAAAAAATGGTATCAGTGCATCCCTATTTAAAACGACGCCTATTTTTTGTTGGTTAATCCTTAAAGACCGATACAGCCGCCTGCGGCTAAAAATAACGATTGTTCTTAAATGTTTAATAACTTTTGAACCGCTAATCCAGTCTGTATGCTGTAGCGTATCTGGACAGTCTCACATGACTGAACCATTCTGAGTCTCAGAAAAGCTTGTCAAATTGTTGCTTCGTGTGATAACCGACCAGCTTAAGCGCCAGAAAGTCTGGGGAAGATGGCCTTTTCGACACTTTTTATGGGCCATCAGAGCAATACCAGAACAGTCCACACATTCCCCCAATCCTAGGTCCGAGCTTCAAAGAGATCTTAATCGGCTCTCCGAAAAGAGTGAGAGATCTCTTCGCACACACACAAACACACACAACGGCTGCAACCACAGTGCGGTCCCCTCATGACAACCGTCTGGATTGAGCAGAGTAGGGGACATCTCTAGGGTCTTCAAGTGGGCACCTTCTGTCCTCAGTGTTTTGTCGACTAGCCCACGACACCTCAAGAGGGCTCGACAGTGACTCTGGCGTCCCACAGTCACCCCCCTCCGTCCCCCACTTAACTCAGCCCAGCTTACTGACCTTTACCTCCTTCCTGCTGCTGAGGTTGCTCCTTCCTTGTAGTTCACATGTGACCTAACCACAATCTCTCAACCTCTCCACAACCCGACCATACGCGCCAACCCGTTTGACTAAGGCTGTTGAGCCCCACTGCGGACGTTAAAGCGGGCAGTGGCAACGGTTCCGTATGGCATACTACCGCAAAACACAATATCTGTCCAAACACCAATCCTCATTCACGCAAAATACACAGGAACGTAATAACTGTAATTACTATGCAAACTATACAAATAAACCAACAGACTCTTCAAATTTTCAAGAATTTTTCGAAACCGTAGCGTGGAGGCCTGTACACAGCCAGCCAGAATCTTTCTGTCTCAACCACAGCCAGTTGCTGCTCCTCTCTGCTGCTTCAGATAAGTTCTTTACTGTGCGACGCAACTCTTGGCCACTGAATCCGACGTCTCTAAGGAACCGGGTTGTGGAGTGTGCCACAAATCCTCGACAACCCACTTCCACTGGATAAACCCGGACTCTCCATCCTCGCTGTTCTGCTTCAGTGGCCAGCTGAGCATACCGCACTTTCTTCCTCTCATATGCCTCATCTACAGCATCCTCCCATGGCACTTTTAACTCTATCAGTTGAACGATGCATGCTGATCCAGACCACAAAACAATATCTGGTCGGAGGTTAGTGGTGGCAATCTCAGGTGGAAAAATAAGCCGTTGATCAAGATCAGCCAGCATTTTCCAGTGCCTAGCAGCTTCCAGTTTTCTTGGGTGAGAATTGGTTTTAACACCTTTTCTTGGTGGTTGCTCGCCTGGGCGGAGGAATATTGTCTTCTCTGTGTAATATTTTGCCAGAACAGGTGGCAACTTATTGGTCATGTTGCCCTTGTCTTCCAATGCTAAAGCCAAACATCGGAGTACTTGGTCATGGCGCCAAGTAAACCGACCTTGGCTAAGAGCCACCTTACATCCTGTCAAAATGTGCCTTGATGTGGCAGGTGATGAACACAAAGGACAAGAGGGATCCTCTCCTACCCAGAGGTTTAGGTTCTGTGGTGATGGGAGAACATCATATGTTGACCTGATAAGGAAACTGATCCTACTCTCTTCCACTGACCAAAGGTCTTGCCAGCCCATCTTGCGTTGTTCCACACTCTCCCATCTCATCCACTCTCACTGCTTGGCCTGGGAAATGGCCTTTATACACCTCTTCCACAGATTTCTTTGCTGACCACTTTCTACCAGTTTTTAACACAGGTGCTGCCTCCCTTACACATTTGTCGCGTGACTCTACTAAGGTTATTTCCAGTCTGACCTTGGCGCACTTAAACTCCTCAGTTAAAGCAGAGACTGGCAGCTGCAATATTCCTTTACTATAAAGTCCCACTCTGCTGAGGCAGTGTGGAACTCCCAACCATTTCCTGATATATGAACTTATTAACGCTTCCAGCTTATCCACTGTTGTCAAAGAAACCTTGTACACAGTCAGTGGCCACAGCAACCTCGGCAGTAGACCAAACTGAAAGCACCAGAGTTTTAGTTTCCCTGGTAGAGCGCAGCTGTTTATGCTCTTCAACCCTTCCACTGCTTGTCGTCTAACTTCTCCCACTCGAACTGTGTCCTTTAGATCCCCATCGTACCATCTCCCAAGACTCTTCACTGGCTTCTCAGAAACTGTTGGTATTGCCTCACCATTAATGAAGAATGTTTTATCTACCACCTTGCCTTGAATTATCTAGATGCTCCTTGATTTAGAGGGCTTAAATTGCATTCGTGCCCATTCAATGTTATTGGTTAACTTACCCAATAACCGATTAGTGCAGGCTTCTGTTGTAGTCATGGTTGTCATGTCATCCATTTATGCTCTGATTGGTGGTAGTCGCATCCCAGAAGCCAAGCGCTCTCCTCCTACTACCCATTTTGATGCCCTAATGATTACTTCCATTACCATGGTAAAAGCCAGTGGAGAAATTGTGCATCCTGCCATTATTCCAACCTCTAAGCATTGCCATGTAGTGCTGAATTCTGGAGTTGAGAAACTAAATTGCAAATCTCCAAAATAGGCTTTCACTAAATTTGTTATCGACATCGGTACCCTGAAAAAATCAAATGCTGCCCAAAGAAGCTCATGTGGCACTGAACCATATGCATTAGCCAAATCCAGGAATGTCACATGGAGCTCCTTCCTCTCCTTTTTAGCTGATTGAATTTGTTGCCAGATAACATTGATGTGTTCTAAGCATCCTGAGAACCCTGGAATGCCCGCTTTTTGAACTGAAGTGTCAATGAAGCAATTCTTTAATAGGTAGGTTGACAATCTCTGAGCAATAATACTGAAGAAAATCTTACCTTCAACGTTTAATAGTGAAATAGGACGAAACTGACTGATGCTTGTAGCATCTTTTTCTTTAGGTATAAAGACTCCACCTGCTAGGCGCCATGCTCTAGGTACAACCTGCTTTTCCCATGCCACTTTTATCAATTTCCACAGAATTCGTAGAACTCCTGAAGCACTCTTGTACACTCTGTACGGAACTCCATTAGGCCCTGGAGATGATGAAGCCCTTGCCTTTCTCACAGCCTGCTCTATCTCTTTCCACTTAGGTGCAGAGACCTCCATTTGGTATTCTGGTGGATTGATAGGTGGGATGTCTGACGGAATTGACCTAGGCTCATGCCTTTTTGCATCTGTATGCGTTTCCTCCAAATATCTCTCTAGCTCAACCCTAGATGCTTTTAAAGTGCCATTCTTCTCACTGGTGAATAACTTCTTTACGAATTTGAATGGGTCTTTATAGAAATTAGCCCTCGCACGCTCCTTCTTTTTGTAGCGTTTCCGGAGGCGCTCAGCTCTGCGTAATGTTGCAAGCTTATCTTTTATGGCCCTTTGTAAGAGATTGAGTCCCTCCTTCTGGCCTTGTTCTGCTCTTTTCCATTGCTTCCTCAGCTGCCTCCTTTCTCTAACTAACCCTTCAATTTTCTGCTGCCGTCTAGACATTCCAGGAGTAGTTTGTACTTTTACCTTCCTTTTTTCCACACCAACCCTCTCACTTTCATATGCGTAAATGATTTCCCCAAATTTATCCAGCTTCTTTTCAACTGTACCAGTTAATCTTTCCAATGCAAAGCATAGATCTGTGTTTACTGTGTCCCATGCAGTTTTCTCACAAGCTATTGGCCATCTAACTCCAGGCCTATGCCCGTTGAGGTTCTTTTCTCTCTTATGCTGGTTAGTCTGACCGGGTTCACAAGTATCAATGTGTTCATCACAAACCGTGCAAACCCTCCTCTCCTCTATGACAGCGGTGCTGATATCCTGCAAACTGTGGTTTGCTTCCTGTCGCTGGATTTCATTCGACTGACTTGACTGACTTCGTAATAAGTACTGATCAATGCGAGGCCCTTGTACCTTCTCCCTCAATTTAGTATTAAATGAACTATAAGTGCTTGTAGTTATGCATTAAGATGTATCTCTGTATTTCTAAGCCCTTTTTGTGCAGTTCTTGATATCTTCAGAATCCTCTCGGTCTGACCGAGCCAGAAATATATATGAGCATACAGTAAAATATGTGAATATATGTTTTCCACTTTCTGTAGCAGAAATTACGAATTTTAACACTGTCGTAACTTATGCAAATGAACCGGCTGACAAGACAAAGGAACCAAATTTTCGCGCTCACAGAACTCCAAGTCGATTGGTCAATTTCACTTCGGGAGGTGTGAACGGACACCCTTTAAAGTCATTGACCAGCGGTTTCTCTCTCTCTTACTTCTTCCCTTCGTGATTCTCTTCAACTAGCTCTCCAAGCTCTTCAAGGCTCTTCAAGCCTTCTCTTCGTTTCTTTTGTTTGTTTCTTTCTTTAAGTTTATTGTCCATTTTCGAATTCTCCTTTGTTCATTTCCACCGACAAGTGAAATGAACTTAGCCTGAATTATCTAGCAAACTCTACCTGCAACGGACAACTACCTCTTCACGTGAACGTGCGCAGCTCCGAAGGACCGAGGCTCCGAGAGAACGCGTACAGCTCACAGGGACACACACACACACACACAAGCTCTCTCAACAACACAAGAGAGCTATATTTGCAAGTATTTCGTTTATTGAGTTTTCAAAGCATAAGTTTGTTTAACCCCCTGTTATAGGGAGATTTGATTCTTGTTGTCTCTCAGAGGTTTTTGTCCAGGTAATTTGCCATTCTGTGATCCTTCATGATCTAACCCCTCCTTCTCCCTCTTTCTTTCACTCTCTCTGATTCTCATTTTCTTTCATTGTTTCATTGTTTTATTGTATTGTATATACATTTTATTCCCTGTAACCTTAGTCACCGATATACGTAGTATTTTCTTTATTAAAACCATATATACCCATTTATTGATTCTGTTTGTGCTCATATTATAAAGTCCCTTTAATGTCCGATCAAAGCTACCCGCTTTGCAATTGCTGATACTTAAATAGTATTTTCTTTATAGAACGAGAAAGCTGTTTTTCATGGCCAGAATAAACAGTCTTTCCTGAAAGTCTATAATAGGATAACTCCTTTTGTGATTTGATAAAATATCATATGGTCAGTTCGCTGGACGAACAAACCATTCGATAACAAATTAATTCCATTAGGGGTTATCCTGAAAGTAGATCTATTCGAGACAATTGATATATTAATATTTAATTATAAACACGTTGTAATTGATTATTGATATAAAAATTGATCTAATTTTGCCTCCCTGTATGGATAATTGATTATAATTCGTTGTATTGAATTGTCCATACAGATAGGTTGGTGAAATATTCCCGTTAAGGGTAATATTATAAACTGTAGTTGAGTCACTGATCATATTCATGACCAGTTGTTAAAATTCCCTATATTTGAGCTAAGAATCGCTACAATGCTTTAAAAAAAAATCACGTTTTTTTCTGTAGTATCGGGTTTTTCGTTTTTGGACATTCAGAGGCTCCTAGTGAATGTGATTGCTTCATCAAGTTTTGATCAGCAAGCATTGATTCGTCAAAGAAACCGTTTGGTTTGTTCCTGTGAGCCAAACAGGAATGATTATTGAAGCTTAGTCTCACCCCCATGCCTAGATTGGTTAAAACTATATACTCAACCAATAAACACAGGCATTGTTTTTTTGCACCACCAATTAGCATATTTCTTTGGAAATTTGAACTGAGGCAAAGTGAAAGTAGTTGTGTGAGTGTGTGCGTCCTTGCATTTTTGCTAGTAGTGGGAAGTTCGGGTCATTTTACTGACTCGGATCTTTAATCTCATTCATCAAAATGAAAAAATCTTTTTTAAAGTAATTTTGTTAATTTCAGCAGAACATTTAAAATGTTACATGTTAATAGCCAAATTCCCCTTATACATCAAATGTTGATCACATTTAGAATAAGAACAAAATTACAATGCAAGGAAGAGGCCAAATTATGAGAAACAGAAACGATTAATTTATTTATGCATAGTCTTCAGGCTATGCCGTCTGTTAGTTTACCTCACTTTCCGATCTGAGTCTTTCGTTTATCCTGTGACATTCTCATAAACGGAGCTATGCTGTCTGTAGTACCGGATACAGAATTGATTAGTTCACGTTTCGAGTCTATCGACTTCGTGTTCGAGTCATTCGTTCATCACGTGACAGCTACATAAGCTGAGCTATGCAGTCGGTACCAGATACAGAATTGATTAGTTCATCTTTTGAGTCTTCGGTTTGAGTCGTTTGTTCATCACATGACAGCCCCATTGCAGTCGATACCCTATGCAGAATTGATTAGTTCATCTCTCGGGTTCGAGTCGGTCATTATGTCACATAACTGTATGTTGTTATTAGGCTATATAGGTATCTTTATCAAAGTGATTTTCCCCATCATATATCAAGTTTAAAGCATTACCAACTCTTTAGTACACAGAGGTGAACTAATCATTTCTGTTTCCAGTACAGAACCTATAGGATGTTGCGCATGCGCGGTCAACACAAAATTAACGAACATCACTCTCTGAGACAACTCGGTAGTCAAGAGTCATATTAAAGATTCGTTCAAAATTAACAAATCGTTCATGACCGACTCATCACTAATATGTGCGTGCATGAAAACAAACACAAAATAACAGATTTGCATGAGAGAACTATCTGATAAAGCATAACACAATTCAAAAACAAATATAAAACAGCGGTACACATCAAATGAGGCACTGAAATTGCCTCAATCCCAGTGGAATTGCGTCAGACGGAGATAACTGGCGCAGCCAAGAGTTCCGTTTTGTATATGTAAATACTACTAATAGTTTGTGAAAATAATTTGCACTGTTTGTATTTGTGTTGCACAAGACAATTTTCACAATTGTTTACACTACTTGCAGCACTATTTGTGATTGTTGTTCATGTTATAGTGGTGGCCAAAATTATTAGAACGGTATGATTTTGTAATGTTTTAAAGAAGTCTCTTCTGCTCACCAAGACTTAATTTATTTGATCCAAAATACAGCAAAATAATATTGTGAAATATTTTAACAATTTAAAATAATTGTTTTCTATTTGAATATATTTTAAATTTGATTTATTCCAGTGATCAAAGCTGCATTTTCAGCATTCTAATCATTTTCGCCACCACTGTATCTATATATAGGCTTATATATAGGAGTTCTATTATTATATAACAATGTTTAATAAATGATAACACTTTACAATATGGTTTGATTTGTTAAGCAAAATTCACTTTTGCATGGTGTTTGGACATAAATGTGTGATGGGAGTATGTGTACTCAACCACCCTGCAGTGATAAATATCCACCCACTCCTTTTTTTTAAATCCCCATAAATCATAAGCAGTGTCTCCCAACGACCTGTTTTCAGAATGCGGCTTCAGTGACGGCACTAAGCCACAGGCCCCACCCCCATGAGTGTTGACAGACACTGCCGTTTTAACATAGAACCGCCCTGATCAAGTTCACAGCGAGTTGAGAGTTGTACACATCCGCCATTGATTGCTGCACTGACGAGAATGTCTCCCAAGCGTTGTCGGTGTTTTGTAGCTGGATGTATTAATCCACATAGCTCTGTTTATTTACTGGAGCGATAGGCCTAACGTTATTGATCATGGCAGTAATGAAAGTGAGAGCGCGCACTTTATTACAGTTCATAGGAGTTGTTTTACGGATATAAAGTTTACCAATTTATTAAGCACCCCCTGAAAAGGTGTGTATATATTTGTTTACTGTTAGTTGTAACGAGTGTTTTTTATACTTCGCTGTGTATGTTGATGATAATGAAAGGGAGAGGGAGAGAGTTTATGGATAAGAATTTAATGCGGACTTCTTATACAGTGTTTATTCAGCTCTTACAGTGATTTTCTGGAGTAAAATTGACGCTTCATCTTTTGTGTGATGTACAGTAAACTTTATTGAACTCATCAGTATATATTTGACCAACATTCGGACGCGGTCTGCAACAACAGGCTTTTACTAATAGTTGATAAAAGCAAGATGGAAAAATAAGTAACCGTGATTAAACTATACTATACCTGTTAAATCTTCATACAGCATATTATCTGGCTCTGTGGGCATTATTGTCCGACTCCGGATCAAAATGAACACGGCTACCGAGAATTTATGTTTTGATATTATCATTCCATGAGATGAGATTGTCCTGCCACTGAGCGTGAGGTCATGAGGCTCTGCCCTCTGGGCTGGCAGCAGCAGCTCATTTGCATTTAAAGGGATACACACTAAAACGGTGCGTTTTTCTGAGCCCCAAAAAGTGACAATTTAAACATGCTGTAAAAAAATTATCTGTTGGGTATTTTGAGCTAAAACTTCACATACACACTCTGGGGACATCAGAGACTTATTTTACATTTTGTGAAAAGGGGCATAATAGGTCCCCTTTAACATTAGTAGGGCTCTAGTGAGTTTAGCTTTTTAATTAATATTAAGACAATATGAATGATAATAATTAGTTAATTTCATCTACACCCTAAATAAAACTTAGTGCTTTATTGTCAGCCCCAGTGCTACCAGATATATTTTTTTGTCAGTGGCTCTGGTGCTGCTGCCCTCAAATGTTAGTCTGGAGCCCTGTGAACTTAAAATAAAACTGCACATTGTAATATCTGTACGTTAAGTCTATTTATTATTAAAGAATGTGTTAGTATTACAGTTATTTAGGGGGAAATTTGAATAATTGCATTGCAAGCTGATTTAAGTTGTGGCCCTACATTTTCTGCTTGCGCTCCTAAAATTTTCAGTCAGGGGCTACAGCGCTCCTAGTAAAAAAAAAGTTAGTCTAGAGCCCTGATTAGTTAATATATTAGGCTGACTAACATGAACTAACTAATTTTTTTTTTTTTACTGTTTTGATTAATCTTTGTTAATCTAAATCAATAAAAATGCAGTTGTTCATTGTTTGTTCATGTTTAACTAATGTTTACAAATACAACTGGTTCCAAAAGGTTGTTATAGCCAGGAGGTGGTAATGGGGTTAAGCTCCCACTACCTATAAAATGCTTCCTATGGCGTGCGTCTCTAATAGCCTCTGACAACCAGAGTCCAGCTCCTGGCCTTCATGTGTGGCTTAGTTTCTAAGCCCGGCGGAACTGTTTCAACTAACAGGAGAAGGGTCGTAGGCGGATCACTGGCGCCTTAAAACCAGTTGTTTAGGGCAGACGGAGCTCGTAAGCCTAGAAAGGCAGTCCGTCTAGGGGAAGGGAAACCCTGATATTAAAACCTCCGCTGCCTTGCGGCTATATCCAATCATGGAAAAGGCTATGGAAGGAAATCCAGAGACAAAATCCGAAGTGGAGCCCCGTAGGCGGTTGGATGTCAAAAAAATGGCTTTCTTCCGGCAACTCCTGCAGCAAAGCTGGCCCCAAAAGTAATGCATAGCATTCCCTTGGACTCTGCCAGTGAAGCCGAGAGGGGGGTCCTGTCGTTTGGGCAGCCCTAGGCCTCCATATATACTTGCCCAGGTCTGCGCCCTGGAGAGGTCACTCCAGTCTCGCCATCTGGCGAGTGCACAACACGGAAGACAGCAGTTACGGGTTATAAGGCCCTGCTCAATTGGCGTAGAGTGGGACGCCACGGGTTGTCTTCGACGGTGGGAGGGATCTTAGTATTCCACTTGTCAACTACTGCCCGACTCAAGCCGGGCAGCCGCCGGCCAGTTAGGTGTTGACACGCCACGGTCTGCCTGCTCCAGTGGGTGCCTGGAGATAAGAGCACTGCTCAATAAGCTGACCGTTAACCCTGCACCAAGCAAAAATAAAAAGGATAAACCGAAGATTCCAGCTCTTCGTATTGCAAGCTGGAATGTACGCACTATGCGTACTGGATTGACCGAAGACCTTCAAGCCATTGATGACACTCGCAAGACAGCAGTAATTGATCGTGAACTGCTAAGGCTAAACATCGATATAGCAGCTCTGCAGGAGACACGTCTGCCAAACATTGGGTCACTGAAGGAGGAAAACTATACCTTCTTCTGGCAAGGAAAAAGCGCAGAGGAAACTAGAGAATATGGGGTGGGGTTTGCCGTCAAGAACACTCTACGAAGTATGATTGAGCAACCAACAGGTGGTACAGAAAGAACCCTTACCCTACGTCTCTCAACAGTACAAGGTGTTATAAATCTTATATGTATTTATGCACCAACACAGCTAGCCTCAACTGAGATTAAAGACCAGTTTTATGAGTTATTAGACCACATCATCAAGGGCATATCATCATCATCAGAGCAAGTCTATCTTCGGGGGGACTTCAATGCTCGGGTTGGTGCAGACAGAGAGTCTTGGCCAGGCATCCTAGGTCACCAAGGCATAGGAAACATGAACGAAAATGGTCAGAGACTTTTAGAACTCTGCTGCTATCACAACCTCTGTGTGACTATTTCCAAAACAAGGTGTGTCACAAAACATCTTGGAGACATCCCAGGTCAAAACACTGGCATCAGCTAGACCTGATTATCACTAGGAAGGATTCCCTTAACAATGTCTGCAACACCAGAGCATACCACAGTGCCGACTGTGATACTGACCACTCTCTGGTAGCCTACAAGATCAAACTGAAGCCCAAGAAACTTCACCATAGGAAAAAGAAAGGTCAACCAAAGATGGATACCTGCAAAACTGCATATGCTGACAAAAACCAGGAGTTCATCAAGCGACTTGAAGAGACTCTGGCCAAAAGAGAAAGAGAAGAGCTGAATGCAGAAGATAAATGGAATTTCCTCAGGAATACCATCTTTGACTCTGCACTCTTGACATATGGTAAGAAAGAACACAAGAGCACGGATTGGTTTGAGGCCAATATTATGGAATTGGAACCAGTCATTGAAGCCAAACGGGATGCGCTGATCAACTACAAGCAAAACCCCAGCAAGCAAAACATGCAAGCACTGAGAACTGCTCGCAATAAAACACAACGAACAGCAAGACGCTGCGCAAACGATTACTGGCTCCAACTCTCAGACAACATCCATGAAGCGTCAGACACTGGTAACATTAGGAAAATGTATGAGGGGATTAAGCAGGCAACAGGCATACCAACAAGGAAAACTGCGCCCCTGAAGTCCAAGACAGGAGATATCATCACTGACAGGGACAAGCAAATATGTCGTTGGGCTGAGCACTACCTGGAACTTTTTTCCAAAGAAAACATCGTTACCCAAGAAGCCCTCGACAGTATTGAAAATCTGCCTGTGCTGGATGACCTGGATACTGAGCCAACTTTGGAAGATCTCAGCAAAGCCATCAACCAAATAGCCAGTGGTAAGGCACCAGGTGAGGACGGCATACCACCGGAAATCATCAAGTGCGGTAAACCAGCTTTGCTGGAACCGCTACATGATCTCTTGTGCCTCTGCTGGAGAGAAGGGATGGTGCCTCAAGACATGCAAATACTAAGATCATTACACTCTATAAGAACAAGGGCGACCGCAGAGACTGTAACAACTACCGGGGCATCTCACTGTTGAGCGTAGTGGGCAAGGTGTTTGCTAGAGTGATCTTAAAACGACTGCAAATCCTTGCTGACCGCATCTATCCAGAGTTACAATGCGGATTCAGGGCTAAAAGAGGTACAGTGGACATGATATTTTCTGTGCGTCAGCTTCAAGAAAAATGTAGAGAGCAGCAGATGCCACTCTTCATCGCCTTTGTCGACCTCACTAAGGCATTTGACCTAGTGAGCAGGAAAGGTCTGTTCCAGCTGATGCAGAATATTGGTTGCCCCCCGCAGCTGCTCAACATCATAGCCTCCTTTCATGATGACATGAAGGGGATAGTAAGCTGGGATGGCGAAACTTCTAAACCCTTTGAAATCAAGAGTGGCGTCAAACAGGGATGTGTCCTTGCCCCAACCTTGTTTGGAATCTTCTTCTCTATGCTGCTAACATTTGCCTTTAGACACTCTACAGAAGGTGTTCATCTACACACCAGGAGTGACGGAAGGTTGTTCAAACTGACCCGCCTGAAAGTCAAGACTAAAGTCCGCTCAGTACTCATTAGAGAGATGCTGTTTGCAGACGATGCGGCCCTGGTGGCACACACTGAAGAAGAACTACAGCAGCTGCTCAGCCAGTTTTCCCTTGCCTGTAAAGAGTTCGGGCTCACGATCAGCATTAAAAAGACCAATGTCTTGAGCCAAAATGTCCCTTCACCACCATCAATCAGCATTGATGACGAAGTGCTGGAAAACACTGACCACTTCAAGTATCTGGGCTCCACCATCACCAGTCACTTGTCCCTTGATAAGAAATAGGCACACGTATTGCAAGAGCTGCTGCAATATTGTCCAAACTGAGCAAGAAAGTGTGGGATAACAATAACATCTAATTGAATACCAAACTCAGAGTATACCAAGTGTAGCAGGGTGACTGAATCCACTCAGGAGGATATCATTCACCTGTGCTTAATTTGTTATCACCCCCGTCCCTTGTCCTATATATGAGATGGGTGGTGGCCACTTTGTATGCGCTTTGGTATCGCCCACTTGACGTCATCTGTGGCTGCCGCAGGTATGTGATTGTATGGGGAAACTCGCGCTTTCTCGTCTTGTGCTGGCGGTATATATTAATTTTTCTTGCTGTCAGGTTGCGACGGTAGACTGTTTTGTTCCCGCTGCTGTGTGTTTGCTGCCCACTTCTCTCAGGTATGTGTAGCCTTTTCGTTCAATGGGAAGAAATTGGCTGCGTTTGAAAACTTGTGATTTAATATCTGCAGTGGCAACGATAGAATGTCATCTATATGTACCTGAGTGAGAAGCTGTATTATATTATAGTGTGCGACTACGAAGCAGTTTGTGAGCAGTATCTCCCCGTGGTAGGTAAGATTATGGTTTTGGGTATTAATAACTTGCTGTTGTTGTCTAACATTATCTTTCTGCTCGGCAGGCCCCCCTGCATAACTGAGTCTCTTGGGCTAATCATGGGAACCGTGCATCACTGATGACTTATGATTGCGTATAATTACGACTGCGTCGCTGTTTTGCCTCGACCTAAATGATGGAAACCCTTTTTATTTTTGTAATTCTCTCGCATGCCGTTTGAGACGATTGTACATTCGTTTGACTTTGTGGAAGGCCTGTCTCTACTGGTCGCCGCCGATTGGAACTAACGGGTGCGTTTAAGCAGTTTTGCAAGCTTTGTGTAAACTGGCTGTCGCCATGACTCCCATTGATACATAAGCGTGGATGTTTGATTATTTGTTTTCTTTTTTTTCTCTTTGTTTATTGTGGTTTATTTTCTTTTGTAATTACTATCAACTGAAGTACGTTTAATTGTTTATATGATTAATTTACTTTTATGTGGTATTGTGAGGGTCATTATCCGGTCAAGTGAGTTAAAGCCTTAAAATATCTGACCTTGGATCATAGTGACTTGTGTATGTTATTTTGTGTCTATTTATTTTCTTTTCTTGTTGCAGGAGCTGGGGGGGGGGGGTCTGGAGGGCGAGGGTGAAGCTGCCGGACTGTATGGTGTGCTCACATTGAGTGTTGTGTGTTTTCTGGCATTTAACCTTCACGTGTGCAGTGGGTATTTGTAGTGGACTATTGTGGGGGGTCCCTCTTCCAATTTGGCAGCTGATCCATACCTCCAGACAACCCCGCTCTTGGTTTAATTTGTTTCTCTCAATTGAATGTGTGTGTACGTGTATGTGGTGCTGATTAATGGTGTTTCTCATTATAGTGCTTGTGACAAGTTTTAAACTGAGTTTCTAACTATTTAATATTTTGTTGACAAACAAAAATAAGCTTTTCTATTCTATACGACTCATGTCTTTTCACCCATCCACGCAAAACGAACCTGTGTGCCCTTAGGGCTATTTCCCTGGCGTAGTCGATCGTATTGTCATTTCCGTTAGAAGTGTGGTAAAAACCCTTGTTAGTTCTTTTGAGACTCTCTCTCGTACCCACAACGCTACAATCATGCGTTCTCAACACCTTGCTGTATAGCAGCGAAACCTGGACGACATATGCCAGACAGGAAAACCGCTTGAACAGTTTCCATCTCCGCTGCCTGCGTCGAATCCTTGGTATAAACTGGGAAGACAAGATCACCAACACATCTGTCCTGGAACAGACAAATTCCCATAGCATGCACCTGTTGCTAACTCAACGTAGGCTGCGCTGGATAGGTCATGTGCGCCGTATAAAGGACGGACGTATTCCCAAGGATATACTGTATGGTGAACTAGCTACAGGGCACCGTCCTGTAGGCCGACCAGCACTGCGTTACAAGGATGTTCTCAAGCGTGATTTGAAAACCACTGGCATATCCCCGGATACCTGGGAGACTCTTGCAGAAAATCGCAGAGCATGGAGAACTACAGTAAGTGATGGAATCCAAAGGGGAGAAGCGAAGAGACTCCAGGAGTTGAAGGACAAAAGAATTCACAGGAAGGAGGGGAAACCAAGCCATGACTCCAACCCGCCATCCAGCTTTGTCTGCTCAAATTGCGGCAGAGACTGCCATGCAAGGATAGGACTACTGAGCCACTCCAGATGTTGCCAACAACAAAATTGACTGAAAAAGATAAAGAAGGCGCAGCCATTGTCTTTCGAGACAGAAGGGGGGCCTATGATATATATATATATATATATATATATATATATATATATATATATATATATATATATATATATATATATATATATGTGTGTGTCACTTTTGCTTCAGAGTTCTATTATTATATAACAATGTTTAATAAATGATAACACTTTACAATATGGTTTGATTTGTTAAAGGGGACCTATTATGCAAAATTGATCCAGTGAAGAAATCCATTGAATTCAACTCAGAATTAATAACATCATCGCTGCGAGATCCAGTGAGAAACGTTCCGATTCGGTGCAGAGTTCTCTGTTATAAACCATAGATATCAGATCAAACAGCGCTGACCAGGAAACCAGGAGAAACACTCATAGAAGGATTTCAGTCCACAAATCAGCAACATTCACCATAGATTTAGGCTAATGTAGTAACTCTAACCATAACTATGTGACAGAAATAGTCAAACGCTTACAAGTATTACACATCTTTTTCCAGCACTTCAAAACTATCATATCAAATATAAATGTTATTTTTAATGTGATGACCAACACATTTTTTGTTCATCCTTCAAAGATTGTCCTAAAACTAAAAAATTTAAGATGTAGGAAAACTCTTATGTAAACACTTAAAAAACTTAAATTACCATTGTAAACAGTAGGATGCTTATTGGCTATTTTCACTCCATCAATTTTTTCACTCGTTTTGCTTTTTAATTAATATTAAGACAATATGAATGATAATAATTAGTTAATTTCATCTACACCCTAAATAAAACTTAGTGCTTTATTGTCAGCCCCAGTGCTACCAGATATTTTTTTTGTCAGTGGCTCTGGTGCTGCTGCCCTCAAATGTTAGTCTGGAGCCCTGTGAACTTAAAATAAAACTGCACATTGTAATATTTGTACGTTAAGTCTATTTATTATTAAATAATTTGTTAGTACTACAGTTATTTAGGGGGAAATTTGAATAATTGCATTGCAAGCTGATTTAAGTTGTGGCCCTACATTTTCTGCTTGCGCTCCTAAAATTTTCAGTCAGGGGCTACACACTCCTAGTAAAAGAAAAGTTAGTCTAGAGCCCTGATAAGTTAATGTATTAGGCTGACTAACATTAACTAACTCATTTTTTTTTTTTTTTTACTGTTTTGATTAATCTTTGTTAATCTTAGTCAATAAAAATGCAGTTGTTCATTGTTTGTTCATGTTTAACTAATGTTTACAAATACAACTTTTGATTTCAATAATGTAGGCTACTAGTTAATGGTGAAATTAAAGGTTGTATCAGCGATTGTGGGTGACGTCACTTCTGTTTGTGTTTGAAGCGAGATCCCAAACAAACCAAGTTAGCTCGTCCCTCCCGCTTTGCATCCAAAAAAGTCAGCACTAGCAGCTACTCACCTGTCCAGAAGAAACAGTGCAACCTCGGTGTCCGATTTAAAAATGTTCAGTTCTTTAAGTTATCTCCACCTTTCAAAAGCCTTGCCGGTAACTATTCGTGTCTTGGAATAAACACGATGGTATTCCCTCGCCCTAATCCACCTCCTCTTGGTGATTGACTCAGGCATGTTCAATTTCTTTTGTTTGTTGATAGACGCTGGCTGCTTCTTAAGCTCTGACTTCGCGTGCAGCAAACGAGCGCAAAACCTCACAACACCCACCCCCTGTCGGTGATTGGTTGGAACACTATTTATTTTGGTTTTGAGTTGTTGGTGAAACCAATTGTTTTTGTGTGCAGATCTCAGAGCCTAGGCTGCCTACAGAGACGTGTTTTTTTGATGGCCTGCTTATGGGGCGGGCAGCTAGCGGATCGTTAGGAAAGATTAGATGAATGTGATCATTTATGTTTGGGCCTTTTTTGGGCCTGAAATCGCTGATACAACCTTTAACATTAACAAAGATTAATAAATGCTGAAGTGCAGTTTATTAATAGTTAATGTTAACCAATGTAGTTAACTAGAGTTTAATAAATATAACCTCATTGTAAAGTGTTACCGATTTGTTATACACCGATTCAGACGTCTCGTGAGTTCAGTGTTGGACAGATCAGTTGTTTTAACCAATCATTAAAGTGAATCAGTTCAATGGAGTCATTAGTTCGCGATTTGGACGTGTCATTAGCAGACGTGTACGGCACGCGTTGTGTGATTATCCCGGCAGTTAGGACATCGCACAAGATTTGTGTCAACACAGACAACGTTTCATCACTGGATAGGTTTTTTCTTTTATTGAAAGTGTGGTTTATGTCAGCTGAATGTGCGGAACACTTTTCAGCGAAGATAAGGCAACGGGTTTTTTTTTTAAGCACAATTCACACCCAGCTGTAATTACCGTCACAAGAGCAGCTATATTACTCACCAATCAAATAAGGATTTGGAGGGACAAAAATTTGCTTTGGCGGCCGCCGAGAAATTCAACTCCGCATTTCTGCGGAGCCCCGGGGCCAGCTGAGAACCAGTGTCTGTCCAAGGGTTGTCCGCTCAGACAGAAATAACACAACTGGCAGAGGGACGAATCCGGAGAGGCAAACAGATGTAACTGTGTGGCCCGAAGTGGTCCCTGCCCAGCTGGACCGCCAGGGGATGGAGTCTCCACTCTCCCTGGCCATAGCTGTCGTGAGGCTCATCGACGGCAAGATTAAGCAGGCTGGAAGAAATAGTGGAATCAAGGAGGAGGTGACGGGCGAGTTGTGACATGCGCGGGAAGCTTAGCGCAACGGTCGCGATGCTCGGACAAGTACCAGCTCACTGAGCAGCGGTGGCTCAAAGCGAGATGAACTGGAACAACTCGAGGCAAGAATGCCAATTTACATTTACATTTAGTCATTTAGCAGACGCTTTTATCCAAAGCGACTTACATCTGAGGACTAAAGCAAGCAGGTCATCGTGAAGAGGGAAGAACGACGCAAGAAGTGCTCAAAATACAAAGTTCAGGCATTGCTCAGAGTAGCAAAAGCCAGACAAGGGAAGATTTAAAAGGGAAGGAAAGGTTTAAAGGAGAAGATTTTTTTTATTTTTTTTTATGTTAAGTACTCACGGAAGAGATGAGTTTTCAGTTGTCTTTTGAATGCTGTCAGGGATTCTGCATTACGGACGAGGGTGGGGAGATCATTCCACCAGCATGGAACCGTGAATGAGAATGTTCTGGAGATAGATTTAGTGCCTCGCTGTGATGGCACCACGAGCCGTCACTTCTTGGCCGATCATAGGCTTCTGGTAGGGACATAGACTTGTAGTAGGGAGTGAAAGTAGGACGGAGCTGAGTCTGTGGTAGATCTGTAAGCAAGCGTCAAAGCTTTGAATTTGATGCGAGCAGCGAGTGGTAGCCAATGCAGGGAGGTGAACAGCGGAGTGACGTGGGCCCTTTTGGGCTCGTTGAAGACAAGGCGGGCTGCAGCATTCTGGATCATTTGTAGAGGTTTAGTAACACATGATGGAAGTCCAGCCAGAAGAGCATTGCAGTAGTCAAGCCTAGAAATAACCAGGGCCTGGACGAGAAGTTGTGTTGCACGCTCAGTTAGGAAAGGCCTGATCTTCCTGATGTTATACATTGCAAACCTGCATGATCGAGCTGTCTTTGTAATGTGGTCTGTGAAGGTCACCTGGTCATCAAATATTGCTCCAAGATTTCTGACCGACCTTGATGGGGTGACTGAGGATGACTCTAGCTGGATAGTGAAGTCCTGCTGTAGAGACGGATTGGCAGGGAGGACGAGAAGTTCAGTCTTTGCCAAGTTGAGCTGCAGGTGATGTTCCTTCATCCAAGCCGAGATGTCAGCCAGACAGCTTGAGATTCGTGCAGCTACTGTGGGATCATCTGGTTGAAATGAGAGGTGGAGCTGTGTGTCGTCAGCATAGCAATGATAAGAGAAACCATGTGCCTGTATGATGGGTCCCAATGATGTGGTATAGATGGAGAAGAGGAGCGGTCCAAGCACTGAACCCTGGGGAACCCCTGTGTTCAGTTGATGTGCTTTGGATACCTCGCCTTTCCATGCAACCCTGAAGGACCTACCTGTGAGATAGGACTCAAACCAGTGGAGAGAAGTTCCTTTGATGCCCAGTGATGAGAGGGTGGACAGAAGGATCTGATGATTCACAGTGTCGAAGGCAGCGGAAAGATCCAGCAGAATGAGAACTGAAGATTTGGAAGCAGCTTTTGCGATCCGCAGGGCTTCTGTGACCGACAGTAGTGCAGTCTCGGTTGAATGGCCTTTCTTGAAGCCAGATTGGTTGACATCTAGCTGGTTGGTCAGAGACAGGAAAGATGACACTTGGTTGAAAGCAACTCGTTCAAGTGATTTCGCAATGAATGGTGGGAGAGAGACAGGTCTGTAATTCTCTAAAAGTGATGTGTCTAATGTTGTTTTTTTAAGCAGTGGAGTTACCCGAGCCTGCTTGAATGCTGTAGGGAAAATGCCAGTGTGGAGGGATGAGTTGATGATGTGTGTGAGTGCTGGTAGAAGTGTGGGAGAGATGGCTTGTAGAAGGTGTGAGGGGATGGGATCTAGAGGGCAGGTGGTAGGATGACTGGAGAGGAGAAGTTTAGATACTTCTTCCTCGGTTAGCGGAGAGAAGGTAAAGAGAAGGTTTCCGGTAGTGGGAGAGGATGGTTTGGGTTCCTGTGTGTGTGGAGTTGAGAACTGACTGCTGATAGAGGTTGTTTTGTTGGTGAAGAAGTTAGCAAAGTCATCAGCAGTTAAAGAGGAGGTGGGTGATGGTGGAGGTGGACAGAGGAGAGAGTTGAATGTCTTGAAAAGTGTTCGTGTGTTAGAGGCGCTGTTGATCTTGCTGTGGAAATATGAAGATTTTGCAGCATGAACATCAGCAGAAAAGGAAGAGAGCAGAGATTGATACATACTTAGGTCAGACGTGTCTTTTGATTTGCGCCATTTCCTCTCCATTGCCCTGAGTTTGGTCCGGTGTTCACGAAGAACCTCAAATAACCAGGGGTTAGAGGGAGTAGCACGTGCTGGCCTGGAGGAGAGAGAGCAGATATTGCCTAAAGAAGAAGTTAAAGTGTAGCATAAAGTATCTGTTGCGGTATTCACATCTAGAGATGAGAATTGTGAATGCAGATGGAGGTCGCCCAGGCCTCCATTAAAGCATGCCCTTTGTACATGGCCCCTCAGTCGATGTTTTGTGGACCTCGTTCTAGGTGCAGTTTGGCCCGGAGAAACGAAAGGTCTGATCACGGGCTGAGAGTTTGGCGGCAGGCCGGAGTGATCTGTTGTCACACAAGGTGTGCCGCTCTGCCACGGTCACTTAGGGACTCGATCATGAAGATAGTGCTGAAGCGGTCTTCATAAGCGGCTGCGTCTGCCATATGCCCCAGGAGCCTCTGAACGTTCTTTCAGTGGGACCCTTTCTGACTTCTATATAGCACAAGCCGAACACACTCTTCTTGAAGAGACGTATTGGACCGAATCCTTCTCCAAACTGAAAAAGAGATACTCAGGTTCCACTCGACCCAGACAGCCTCGGCGGCCCAATTCAGCATAGCTGACAGTTCTGGATCTGGCTCGGGCAACGTTATGCTCCCAGAGGGCGATAACACAATCGAGTCATCATCTCCAGAGGCCAGTTTACCTTCCGATGCTGCAATCGGCGTCCTGTCCTCTGGGGAGCCCCGGGTGAAACAGCCGACCCACCCATTACAGGTGGACCAGCACGCTCCACGGGGGACTCCACGGCTACGGTGGAAGGGAGGAGTGAGGAGCCCACAGGGAATGGTTACCGGGCGAGACATCCAACACTATCCTCCTATCACCCTCCCCAAGCGGCACCCGAAGGCAGGGAGTGGTTTTGGGGACTCGCGCTTCACGGACTAAGGTAAGTCTCGATCTCAACACCGCAACAGTCATATTCCTGCAATAGGAACATAAACTGTCCACAAAAGCTGCTTCAGCATGCTGTAAGCCCAAACACGTGGTGCAACAATTGTGACCGTCAAAGAGGAACAGGGAACGACCGCATCCAGAAGCGCACGGATGGAATGACATCTTGAAAAAGACGCAAACGCACCAGTGTTGCTCTTTCAGGAAATTGGCCCCATCACCAGTGCCAGAGCACACAGGGTAATGACTGCGGCTACACTGAACAGTGAAGCACTCACTTTTCCGCCCTCTAACCAGCCATCGACACACACAAACATTTCGAAATTTGTTGCTGTTAAAACAGCAGTTGAGAGCTCAAATCTCGCGATCACAGCTGCACTCACGCTGTAGAAACCACCAGCACTGGGAGAGTCTTCCAGAAGAACACCAACACACTCGCTCGTTGTAAAGAACAGCACTCTTCAGAGACATCAAATGATCGGCTCCGAAACGAAAGGCAACTAGTGCGTGCATCCACTTCCGTATATACCCACGCCGTGGGGGTGGAGTGTGTAATGCAAATCACGCACGCCAATTCCATTGGCTCGTTCAATAGTACTCGAAGAAGATTGGCTCCCTGGCGTGATCCCCATTCAGTCGATGTCGACTATGTCTGACGTTCTCGACTGAAAGGGAACCCTGAAGTGGTCTGTGCTCTTTAAGTTGTTTATGTTCATTATTATTGTAATATTGTGTGCTTTGAGACATACGGTAGTTTAACTGCGTCTCTTATTCAGCTTTTGTTGAGAAGGGTCTGCCTGCGTCCCACAGTACTACAAACCAAGCGCCTCCGCATTACACCTACTACAACAAGTTAAGCATCCCATGAAGAAACAAGTGGGGATGTCATTGACTAAAACAAAGTAAATTATTTCATGTTTTATGCATGAAATGTTTGTAAGACTAACTTATTTTGCTATGAAATAACAGCTATTAGTAAAACATACAATATATTATACAATCAGATTAATAGTCATATTAATTATAGCTTAACAAAAAACTACCCTTCCATAAAATAAAAATTTACTTTCATATTTCATATAGTTTCATATTTAAAATACTTTAAAAACAAGAGGACAAACAAACAAACAAGATGACTTGTGGCGTCTGGTGATCTGTTATACGATCTGTATGCCTTATCGCTTGTGGCCAATAGTGAAGCTTAAAAAGCGAGGAAAGTGAAGCGGAAGAAGAGCACTAGTGATGAATTCAGCAAATCCAGAGGGATGGGCTCTGATGACATTGCAAATGGCTGTATCTTTATTTGGGGCATAACTTGAGGTAGGGGGTGTAATTTGTAGGGGTGTGCTTTGTAGTACTGCAGGACGTAGTCTGAGACTTGCTTTTATTTACTCCCTGCTGTACGCGTTCATGTGTTTTGGATGAGACGTGGTTTTGGAGACGCTCTGAAGGGAGGGTGGGATCTTATGCTTTCAAAGCTAGCTCGCTAGTCTCCCCGAAAATTACCTTCCCTACCTTTAAAGCTGAATAATTGAGAGTGATTGTAAGTGTGACGAACATCTGCTAAATGAGCAACAGCAACCACAATTCACACCTTCAGTCAGTGAAGCCACTCTGACAGCAGTTCATGAGTTCAAATGCTGAGGAATATTTCTCAGGAGAAGCAGCAAGCAAGCTGGTGGAATTATTCCAGGATTACTGACGTACTATTTTAAAGATGGAGTTTAAGAAAGAACCCTACAGAGTGAAAGATGATACAGAGGAACAAATAGGTTGGTGTTTTTCTTAAATTCTCTTTAATGACTGATGAGAAACATTAAGATGAAAACTGCAACCCTCTACGTTAAAATGCGAGTAAAAATACGACTAAATCTTAACTCTAGGCGATTGAATATGTCTATCATTAGCCATTGGCTAATACATTTTTAGATTTTACTCATCAGTGTGTGTTAGAGGCTAAGTATAAGTTTAGCATAGATATATTTTCACTCGCTGAACACTGACTGAGTGCTTAAAGTCTTGCTTAAAGGCAATTCTAAAAAAAAATTCTAAACACATCATAAATGTTAGAAATGTATTGCTAAAACATATTACAAAGACTGTGAACTGTGAAGTACTGAATTGTGGAGTTAGATCGTTAAACAGTTTTTCACCATTGCTGTGTTCCGGATTTTTTGGGCGGGGCTAAAACGGGGTCTTGATGACGCACTGGAGTGCCTGATCTCCTAGACACGCCCCTACTTGATGACGCAGAGCCACTGAGGCTGGCCCCGCCCCTAACAATATAAATAGAGCACATTAATAACATCAGTTTGCCGCTCAATCGCGAGTTACTGTCAGTATTATTAGTTACCACAGCCTAAAGATTGCTAGCTAGCTATGCGTTTATCACGGAAATGCATACTACCTGGATGCGGTTACATGCAAAACAGATCGGTGTCCTTATTTACATTTCCAAAAAACGATCACATCAAGAAGAGGTGGATTAATTTTGTGAAGAGACACCTTGATGGAGAGCTGAGGATCACCGCAAACACCCGCCTCTGTAGTGATAATTTTACACGGGATAGTTTTATAAACTTTCGTCGGAGACAACTGGGATTCACTGATAGTTCGCTGTTACTGGTGAATGGGGCCGAACCGACTATCTGCCGCCTCGACCTTCATCCTCCCGTCGCGCCGACAACTGGTGAGAGTTATACTTCCCGCGAGTTAGCGTAGTTTCAGCACAGCCAGGAGACACGCCCCCAGCGTTTGAGAGCAGAGACTCCTGCTCATTTTTTCAAGATTTTGATAGCTTATTGTATGTACTTGCCGGCTTTTTTTATCCTTCAAATTTGGCTGGGTAGATAATAACACATTTTTCCGTGGTGTGACAAACTCAGAAAACATACTTAATTTCGACTTTACAGGGACTTTAAGAGTTTCGCTCTCCATCAAGCAATCTGTACAATATAAGTATTTCAATTCACCTCAATGGATGTGCTGCGTACATCAGAGCCATTGAAAATCATATTTAACGGCTCTGGCGTACATGTATTTGATGTACCGTAAACTCTAGTGTGAAGGCACACTACTCACCGTCGCGTTTCTCACACACGCAAAGAGAGTGAGAGAGAGTCTTACATACCACACAGAATCGACGTGCTACATGTAAACAATATTCTTTGTTGTATTATCTTGTCAAAATAACAGTTCATTTGGAATTATTCAGCTTTTAAGGACAAGCAGAAGATATGTCGGTTTATCCTGGGTTGGGCGGAACTAATGCGCAAACGGCAATATCATTGGATGGCGCTCATCCCTGTTTTGATTTCAACAAATCAGTTTGAGCGAGCGCTGACAACGTGATTAACATTCATGAACTCAGTATCTCATCAATCCTTAGTGTGTTTATTGTCATTAATAGTACTCATTAGTAGTAGGATTATTATCTTTTAATAATAATGAATATTACCTATTACTATTACCTTTTTTTTTTTCATAAACACTGAATGACCAACTACACTGTGTGCAGAACTATTAGACATGTTGATTTCAGAATAGAATTCATCTTCCAGAATCTGGCATTAAGTTTTGGGAGTTAATTTTGTCAATTTTTAGTCCATCTCCAACCCTGAAGTCCGTTTTGCAGAGATGGACTAAAATTAACTCCCAAAATTCATTGCCAGATTCTGGAAGATGAATTCTTCAAACAGTGGTACAAGAGGATGTGGTGCTGGTCCTTTAAGAGTCACTCCCAATGTGTCTAAAAAGCCTATGAAAAATCTAAAAAAATCTATCTTCATGCATTTTACTACACTTCAGCTTGTGGTTCTTGTTAAGAGGGAGTCATTTTTTAGGATTCTTTACCTAACCTAAGTCTCTGAGATCCTGACACCTTGCAAGTTCTGGAAAAAGTTCTGGAAAATGGTGGCACTGGAGATTAAAGGGTTCCTGATGGTTTCACACTTAATTCTTCATCTTAATTCTTAATTATTTTTCAGTTAACGTGTGTTTTCTTCTCCACCTGTTTTTGTCTGAACCTGTTGACCCAATGAGCATTTCACTGTCCAATGGTCATGCCTTAACTGCAATTTGCAGCATTGCATTAGTATTGCATCCTTCTCATAGGCATTTAATAATTTTTGACTTTTCAGTCTGAAATAAATCTCTTTTTTTTGTTGGCTTATTTTATCTGTAAAAGAAAACATGCCTAATAATTATGCACATCTTAAATATAAGGCATTTCTCATTATTTATCACTTATAAATTATTAAATACCAAATTAATAGTAGTTATTAAGATTAATGTGGTTTGGAATGGGTAAAATGTGCCTGGGAAAAAAAAAATATGATCAGAAAATCAACATGCCTAATAATTTTGCACGCAGTGTATATCTTAAGCACCACAACCAGTCCTTGGTTCAGTTAAAATGACAAATATGCAATGCATTCATGTATGGTTACCACGTTTTAGTTCTAAATACTAAAGTTATATCATTAAATAGTGCTTGATTATCATAATATCATAATACATGCTTAATAGACTGATGTAAAGAGTGTATGTTCAGATATTTAAGATAAGCTGGTTTGGTGGAAAGATATAGACATATATATAGAGTCTGGCGAGTAACCAAAACATTTTACTAGCCAATGGCGATCTATTGCCAAGGTGTGCGTAGAAGTTTGAAACTGACATATAAAATACATATAAAACTACTAGTAACCGACACAAATCAAACCTTATAAGACATACGAGAATTCACACTGGAGAAAGACCATTCACATGCACTCAATACTAGTAAACTAGATTAAGTGCTAAGTCAAGAATTTACTTTATTTCTTTGTTTCTCATTTGCCCTTTTTAATTGAATTTAAGATGTTGATTTTAGACCTGATGGAAGTGAATGAAGACAAACACCATCATTTTACAGATGAATATGGAAAACTGACACACAAAAATGAAGCCAATGGAAATACAGTTGTTTCAAAGACGGAAGAGAATTTTACACAAAAACAAGCTGAAAAATCTGGAGTCAAAGGATTTTTCACCTGCTCTGAGTGTGGAAAGAGTTTCAAAGATCAATCAACCCTTAACAGACACATGAGAATTCACACTGGAGAAAAAACGTTCACATGCTCTGAGTGTGGAAAGAGTTTCAGTCGCAAAGAGGATGTAAATGTGCATATGAGAATTCACAATGAAGAAAAAACGTTCACATGCACTCAATGTGGAAATAGTTACCGACACAAATCAAACCTTATAAGACATACGAGAATTCACACTGGAGAAAGACCATTCACATGCACTCAGTGTGGAAAGAGTTTCATTCAGAAGGGACAATTTAATGTGCACAAAAGAATTCACACTGGAGAAAAAACGTTCACATGCACTCAGTGTGGAAAGAGTTTCACGTCCAAAAAAGTTCTCAAAGATCATCTGCGCCGTCACTCTGGAGTGAGATCATACAGCTGTGATCAGTGTGAAACATTTGTTTTGGCGTCAAGCTTAAAAACACACCTTAAAATTCATACTGGTGTAAAGCCTTACTTTTGTTCTTTATGTGGAAAGAGTTTTTCACTACTGAAGTGTTTAAAAGAGCATGAGAGTATTCATACTGGTGTGAGACCTCATGTTTGCTCTGACTGATAGACCTTCACTATGTGTTGTGCCTTAAAAAAACACCAGAAAATTCATACTTTAGGCTGTACGATTTGTAAAGGGATATGATGGTTTCTTTGTGCTCATGTTCTTTGTCTATGGAAAGACCTTCACTTCATCCAGCTACTTAAAACAACACCAGAGAATTCATATTGGAGAGAAATCTCACAAGTGCTCACACTGTGGAAAGAGTTTCACTCAGTCAGGAACCCTGAAAGCTCATGAGAGAGAGGATACTTTCAGAGAAACCGGACCAGTGCTCTTAATGTTGGAAGAGATCCATGCTTTTACATATATTGCACTTACTAGTAATTTGACATTTAGACTGTTTTAATAGTGATTTAATCTAAAAGGGTATTTTGCTTAAATTAGTAGTGAAGTTTGAATCTGGTGAGCGAATCTTTTGAGTCGATTCTTTTCGATCAGCTGGCTCACAAATAACATCAAATGATTAATTTGTCAGTTTGACATCCTGTTTGTTTTCTTTATTTTCAAAGCACAAATGATTTGTTTTGATAAGTGTACACAAATAAAAACAGACCCTTTTACAGTTTCGACCAATGTCTCCTGTATGACCATAAATGAAGTATTTTAAGTTATTTTCACTGTTATGAGACAAAATCATTTGACATTGTGCCCATTTGTGTAGTGACTCGTAAAATTCTCACTACTACAGTCCAGTGAAGAAATATGTGTGTCCTGTAAATGGGAAGCCTCAGGTGCCGCTTCACTCATTGTCTCCACATGGAAAGGTGAAGTAGGCTCAGATGTAGATGGCACTTTTTCTCCTCTCTCATCATTCCCTGATTTATTGAAAAAGCGTAATATTGATTTTACATCTGCCATTGTCACCGCATGTTAATAAACTCTCATGTGCAAAGAAAATTACAGCATAGGCAGGTTAATCAAATTAATAACTTTGAAAACAGTAAGTTTGCATTTTACTGCACAGCATTGGTAAATCTATCACTAAGTAACACATCAACAATTTCTTCATTTAAAATAGAAAATGAAGAATACACATAAATATGTGTATTCTAAATATAACTTAGAATACACATTTTTCAGTTTAACTCAAATTAGGGTGATGCAAAAATGATTACACCTCACAACAAGTAGACTACATAGTACTTCGTATGGCCTCCATGAGTCTTCTAGGCATGGAATCGACAAGTTGGCGACATTTTGCAACATCTATCGTTTTCCATTCTTCAATAATGTCCTCTTTTAGAGACTGGATGCTGGATGGAGAGTGATGCTCAACTTGTCTCTTCAGAATTCCCCATAGGTGTTCGATTGGATTCAGATCAGGAGACACACTTGGCCACTGAATCACTTTCACCCTGTTCTTCTTCAGAAATTCAACAGTGGCCTCAGATGTGTGTTAAGGGTCATTGTCATGTTGGAAAAGTGCACGACGACCAAGGGCACAGAGTGATGGTAGCATCTTCTCTTTCAGTATAGAGCAGTACATCTGTGAATTCATGATGTCATCAATGAAATGCAGCTCCCCGACAACAGCAGCACTCATGCAGCCCCACATAAGGACACTGCCACCTCCATGTTCACTGTGGGCACCATGCATTTGTCTTTGTATTCCTAACCTTTGTGACGCCATACAGTTTTGAAGCCATCAGTTACAAAAACATTTATCTTGATCTCATCACTCCAGAGTATAGAGTCCCAGTAGTCTTCATCTTTGTCAGCACGGGCCCTGGCAAACAATAGACAGGCTTTTTTGTGCCTGGCCTTTAGGAGAGGCTTCTTTCGTGGACGGCACCCATGCATGCCATTCCTCTGCAGTGTACGTCATATTGTGTCATGGGTAGGGCTGTCGTGATATTGTAGTACCACACTACTGACAAGCCAACCGTAGAGGAAAGCCAGTAACCGCAGCATCTGCGATATTTGTGTGTTTTCTTTTTTCATAAGGCCATACCCTTCTTGTTTTGAACTTTGTGCATGTGTATTGAATGTAAAATAAGTTAATAATTATAACAAGACTGTTTATCATGGTGATTTGTACAGAGTACAGATTTGCACTTAAGCCTAAACAGTGAATGAGAGAGATCGACTGAGTGCGTGCGATTACCTGCGTCTGTCTTTGAGGTCATATATTTGTGAAAAGGTTACAGAGTCCAAAGAAAAGTAAAATATTTGTCGTATCTTCTTTTTAATGTTTAAGGGTATGGCGTCAGCGGCAGCGCTGGTCAGCATTCCACAGCGTGAGGAAGCCGCGGGAAAAAAGTCAGCGAGTCACGCATTGAATCAATGCTATTGGTCTCTGTTAAGTGAAGCATCAGCTTCAGCTAATGTAGACAATGTTGAATAAATACATTTAATTTTGAGTGGCTCAATAGCGCGATATGCGGTATTATCGCCATTTATATAAATAAATCAAAATATATAAATGGCGATAATACCGCATATCACGCTATTGAGCCACTCAAAATTAAATGTATTTATTCAACGTTGCCTACATTATATTGCATCTGCAGCAGCATTTTGAACTTTTGTAAAGATATGTTTAGCCATTGCCTTTTAAATGCATCATTATATTCAAATTGCAAACACATGAGGAGAGTCTCCGCATGAAAGACCCACGACTGGCAGATGAACGTGCGACTACACTTCTCTCCGAAACGGTAGGAAATCAAATTAGATTGAATGGAGGATTTTAACTGTGACAAGATGATTGACAAGGCAGTTTACAGTGACAGGATACACGCAACAGATCTGTCTGTTAAAGATGATGTGATAGTATGTCCCAAAGCTTGCCTACTCTTTTGCTACACACTCAAAAGTATGTACTTTTTCTTCACAAAAAGAGTACATACTTTTAGGTCGTAGTATAAGTAGGCGAATTGGGACTGGGCCATGTAGTCTAAAATGTAGCTTTGCTCCAGACACTTTCAGTGGGATGTACTCATTTTTGCATTACCCTAATTTAAGGAAAACTGAAGATTCTCTAAATTATATCATTAACCTTACTTTCGTGTTATAAGTTAAACAGATCTTATATAAAACTTTTTCATTTTGGAATTCATTTTGGAAATTGTTTTTGTGTTCATTGAGATATTGTTTAAAATGTTACTTTTCAAAGGGGTGTGCTCATTTACGCTGAGCACTGTGTGTGTGTGTGTGTGTGTGTGTGTGTGTGTGTGTGTGTGTGTGTGTGTTAGTGGTTTACATTACAAGGTTTTTAACATTATATTCAACATTGCTAATGAACCAGTAGTAGTAACAACTCATTATTTTGACTAAAACAGCACCAGATGTTTTTCTATGTATATTTAAAGAGGCAATTCCTCTATATTATGGACTCTGAGAAATACATCACTAAGAGAAGATGAAATTGCTCAGGAAGAGTGAACGTGTTCTGTGTCTGTGGCAATTCAGCCGTGACATACTTGTTTTACAGCTGCTTTCTAGTATGAAATAAGGTTAATGATCATTTAAGTTCTTACACTGTGGTTGTTGTACCTTGTATTTTGTCAAACAATGGTACCATAAAATGGAACTTGTCTTGGTTTAAGCTAATTTTGCGTCTTCTCAATCCTCTGAATAACTTGCACGAGCTTCTCTATATGTAGTTGTGGCAATAGTGTTCATCTAGATGCAGCCATTTGCTTTCATTTCAACCACGTGAGCTTGTTGCAGCATTGGCGCCGTGAGGGGGCCTGGCCTGGCCACCTCGGTCACTGTGCTCTCACTTCTGGGTGCCCTGAGCTAGGCAGGCTACTGCCCTGGGAAGATCTCACACTCAGAAGTATACGAGATGGCGAGAGGATGTTTATAGGTCTTTATAGGACTAATATAAAGACTAATTTGTGCTAATAGCCTAATCTTTGAAAATAACAACAATAGTTGTAAGCTAAACATATTATTTGATTTTTTTTGCTATTTAATAGGGGTGGGAAAAAATATCGATAGGGCGATATATCGTTGTCCTTCTGAGCGATATGAGGATTGATACGCTGGCGCCAAATATCGCTATTTTAATAAATAAAATAAGGTGGTCTAAGCATTGCTACTTCATGGCTCCTCGAGGTGGCACTCAACACATGAATGAGGGAAACCTAAACATAAGTTAACTAGCCTAAGAAAAATAGTTTTTTTAACGGGATAGCGGACAGCAGTGTATGTAAAAAAATAGATGCCCCAGCCAAGTTTTAAGTCCAAAGTCTGGACACAATTCGGCTTTTACACCATTGATGGGACAAACATGTTGTGAATAGACGTCTTTGACACTCTTCATCGAGCACTTACACAGATACACACGGGAGCGTTTAAATGCAGTCGTCTTTCAGCGGATTCCTAATATATCCGCTGATAGACGCCTGCTTTCATATGCTCCCGTGTGTATCTGTGTAAGTGCTCGGTGAACACCGTCAAAGTTGTCTATTTACAACATGTTTTTGAAGCATTGGCCATTGTAGCCAATCACAGACATAAATGTTGAGCGCGTCAACACAATGGCCAATCAGAGGTGTTTAAACTATGTCTTCACCTACACAAATACCTGCTCACTTCAGGCTTGAAAAGAGACGTGGGTTGCCCAATTTACCATGTAAGAGAAAAAAGCAGCTTGTACAAAGCACCGGGATGTCACAATTCTTGTCGCAAAGAAACAAGGAGCCACGTAGTCGGCAGGGTTCGAACCTGCGCAGGGAGACCCCAATGGATTTCAAGTTCATCGCCTTAACCTCTCGGCCACAACTACTCTGTATAGTGAGTCACATGCTATTTTATTTTCGGGATGTGAGCAGCAGAGGACAACCATCAATGTGGATGTGAGCAGCAGAGGATGAATACCTCCCTCAAAGGCTGGGAAAAGGACAAGACGTGATTAGGGAATGTCTCCAACAAACTGTCAGATTTTTACCCAAACAGGGATTTGAACAGAACTTACCTTAAAGTGTTAATCCTCCTTAAACAATGCTCACTTCAGGCTTGCAATGAGCCCAATTTCCGTGTTAGAAAAAAAAAGCAGCTCATAAAAAGATCCTGAATGTCACGATTCTTGTCACAAACAGACAAGTAATCAGCAGGGTTTGAACCTGCACAGGGAAACCCTAATGGATTTCAAGTCCATCGCCTTAACCTCCCGGCCACAACTACTCTTGACAGTGAGTCACATGCTATTTCCTTTTCTGGATGTGAGCAGCAGAGGATCCACTCAGTTAATATATTGTGTTGGCAAAAAGGACTTCAACAACGTCTTCACATACACAAAAAGCTGCTCACTTGAAGCTTGAAAAGAGATGTGGGTTGCCCAATTTTCCATGTTAGAGAATAAAGCAGCTCGTACAAAGCTCCGGGATGTCACAATTCCGGTCGCAAAGAGACAGGGAGCCACGTAGTCAGCAGGGTTCGAACCTGCGCGGGGAGACCCCAATAGATTTCAAGTCCATCTCTTTAACCTCTCTGCCACGACTACTCGCTGCTTTTGTTTTATGGTATGTGATCTCTCGGCCACGACTACTCTTGATAGTGAGTCACATGCTATTTTCTTTTCTGGATGTGAGCAGTAGAAGATGAACACCTCCTTCAAAAGGCTGGGAAGAGGACAACAAGTGATTCGGGAATGTCTGCAACAAAACCTCTCGGCCACGACTACACTTTGAGTGAGTCACATGCTATTTTCTTTTCTGGATGTAAGCAGCAGAGAACACCGGGCCAACCATTAATGTTGATGTGAGCAGCAGAGGATGCACTCAGCTAACATATTGTGTTGGCAAAAAGGAGTTCAACTACGTCTTCACCTATACAAATACCTTCTCACTTCAGACTTGAAATGAGATGTGGGTTGCCCAATTTTCCATGTTAGAGAAAAAAGCAGCTCGTACAAAGATCTTGGATGTCACAATTCCAAGTCCATCGCTTTAACCTCTCGGCCAGGACTACACTGTGAGTGAGTCACATGCTATTTTCTTTTCTGGATGTGAGCAGCAGAGAACGTACTCGTTACATCATAAGGGCCAATTATTATTTTGATGTGAGCAGCAGAGGATCCACTCAGCTAATACATTGTGTTGGCAAAAAGGACTTCAACAACGTCTTCACCTACACAAAAACCTGCTCACTTGAAGCGGCTTGCCCAATTTTCCATGTTAGAGAATAAAGCATCTCGTACAAAGCTCCGGGATGTCACAATTCTTGTCACAAAGACAAGGAGCCACGTAGTCGGCAGGGTTCGAACCTGCACGGGGAGACCCCAATGGATTTCAAGTCCATCGCCTTAACCTCTCCCGAAGTAATACACCTTTTAGTGGAATTGTAAAAACACCCACCTTCAGCTTCAGGTCTTTGTGCAGGTATCTTTTTACTGAGTTAAATTGATATGTATATGCATTTTATGCAAGTAATCTGTTATACCATTATAAAGACCTCACTGATTTACATTAAAAGCTAAGAAATGAATCTAGTGTACTGACAGCATTTGCACTAAATTGCACAGCTTTGCTCAGTTTGTGCACACACACACACATATATATATATATATATATATATATATATATATATATATATATATATATATATATATATATATATACATACATACACACACACCTTTTTCCGACTATTATTTCATATGTCAGGCTTTACAGCTCAAATAATGAACATTTTTCTCTTATTAAAAAATGTTTTTAAATTAGTAATGATCACTAGCGTAGGTAAAATAATCACATTCATTACATACCTTATGATAACCACATTTGCAAGTGATTATTTTCCCAAATATATCATATACACAGGTCTGTTTGTGTAATGGACAGTTATTAATTCTTTCCAAGGCATGCTTCCACTTCTTCGCCCCTGGCTTCTTGCCTGTTGAGAAGTGGTACTTCCCTTGGGCATACTTGCACATGATGTCATGCCAGTATGAGTCTGGTTTACCAGTCTTAGTCATGTCTATAAATATGAAACAACAGGGTAAATACCAGACAACTTGAGAACAACTTAAGAGAGATACAAATTAAGTGAAATTTAAAGAAAAGGCTTAGGGGAAAACATTTAAGATAAATTTTATGTAGAAGAGGGATTTTACACATGGATGGTTGTCAAATTACAATGATAAATAAAACTAATTAAACTATGATAAATAGAATGAATGATAACGTTGCACTAAATTCAAATTGGTGCAGTGAGAGATGCAGTGAGACGTGCAGTGAGACGTGCAGTGAGACGTGCAGTGAGACGTGCAGTGAGAGGTGCAGTGAGACGTGCAGTGAGACGTGCAGTGAGACGTGCAGTGAGAGGTGCAGTGAGACGTGCAGTGAGAGGTGCAGTGAGACGTGCAGTGAGAGGTGCAGTGAGACGTGCAGTGAGACGTGCAGTGAGAGGTGCAGTGAGAGGTGCAGTGAGACGTGCAGTGAGACGTGCAGTGAGAGGTGCAGTGAGACGTGCAGTGAGAGGTGCAGTGAGACGTGCAGTGAGACGTGCAGTGAGAGGTGCAGTGAGAGGTGCAGTGAGACGTGCAGTGAGAGGTGCAGTGAGACGTGCAGTGAGAGGTGCAGTGAGAGATATGCAGTGAGAGGTGCAGTGAGAGGTGCAGTGAGAGATGTGCAGTAAGAGATGAGAGGTGAAGTGAGAGGAGCAGGGCCAGGGAGAAGAGCAGGCCCAAGGAGAGGGCAAGGTAGAGGTGTAAGAATGTGTGGTGTTGGCATTCCAAGGGCTGCAAGTGCAGAAGTCAGTGATGAAATTCGTGCCACTATCATTGACCATGTAATCAACCATGATCTTTCACTAAGAGAGGCTGGAAAACAGTAAAGGAAAAAAAAAAAACTGATTTGGTTTTTACTGCAATGCTTTTGAATGTGAACATTACTGTACATGTGGACATACAGTTCCCAACCAAGAAATTTAGTGTAAAAACGGTGGATTGCATGTTTTGCATGCAAATACATGTAAAACTGAAACACAAAAGTCTATGAAGTTTTTGTAATGTCAACAATAGCCAGTATTTTTAAACCTGGTGTACTTTGATTGACTGCATGCACCTTATGACGTGAAAACAAGTGTTATTCTTTGACAGAATAATTTCATTCTGAGTCAGATTTTCAGTGTTTTGGTAAAGTTAGTGTGTGCAGAGAAAGATGTGTTCTATTTTGAAATGAAGAGTTAGTATATATTTGACAAAATGTGTTTTTGAGAAGAAAATCATCCATTTGGCCAATTGTGTTTTGTAGGTGTGAGTCTGTTTTAGGAGTTTAGAAAAATTATCTGAAGTATGGGTAAGCTGTAATAAATTTAATAAATTGAAAACAGTAAAAAGCAACAGAGAGTAAAAATAAAGCAGTTCATTATGTAAAAATTATAACATAAATAGTTTCTAAAGTTATAATTAGGCTTTTTATTACGGTTTTGTTTGTACACTCTATGGTTAATACAAAAGTCCCCACTCTGTATTTTAACATTAATCATCATAGGAATTATTATCCTCATTTATAGTCTATATACTGTTAACTTAAAGCAGTCCGGCTACGCTTTTGCAATATGAAGGCCGCGATTTATATCACTATATCAAAACACGGCCTCCGAACTCTATATAAGTGTTAAAACAACGAATTAAAAATAAAGATAGCTGAATTAAACGTAGGCAACCTAAACCGAGTTTGAACCGTAATGTCCAACGAAGAGATACTGTTTCTCTTTCACGTTAAAATGTTAATTAAACTTTACTTGCCTGCATTAAAATACAAAACCGCCTCAGGTAGTGATGGGGTGAGTGACAAGTCCTTTTCGCGCCGTCGCTCTTTCTGACGGTGGTCACGAGACTATGTTTCGGCCAATGACTGTTTTGGCCCGTCCAGCCAATGGCTGTTTTGCCCCGCTGTTCAGAACTGTTAGGACCCGCTGTTCGGAACTGTTAGGACGTAATTTAGAAGTGTTAGGACCTGTGTTAGGAATTGTTAGGACTTATTTAGATTGTGTTAGAAATTGTTAGGACTTATTTAGATTGTGTTAGGACTTGTAACAAATGGTTAGGAATAGCTAAGCTGTCCATTCGCTGGAGGGTACGGCCACGACTACTCTTGAAAGTGAGTCACATGCTATTTTCTTTTCTGGATGTGTGCAGCAGAGGACAACCATCAATGTGGATGTTAAATCCTGATGTACTCGTTACATCATAAGAAGAATGGCATCTAAGCTAATTTTAGTGTCCTTGTTTATCCCAAGGTTTTCCCGCAGCCTGCCGGATCCAGGCCGTTTCCAAATCTGACCAAGGACCTTCGCCTGGACCCGATGACAATGCAGTGCTGAAGTGCCAACTAGCCTCTCCCTATGGAGGATCCCTATACCACTCTACAGATAAAGCGTTGTTGAATTTTCGGTTCGCGTACCTACCCGAAGTGATAAAATAAAATAAAATTCTGCATCAAAATTTACAGGCAAGACAAGTAGTTTTTCTAGGCATGGTTTGTATGGAATTACAAACCTGCGCACATATATTCAAATGCACATAACTATAGAATCAATTCTTAATGCGCATGTGAACGCGATCAGCGTCTATCACAGTTCGTGTATAAAGTCTGTTTAGAGAGAACGGTGTCATCTTAGCGGCCCCTAATTTAATAACAAATGACCATTTCGACGGAAGTGAATCAATAAAAACTAACTTTAGCTGGAAATAACATTATTCAAGAACCACTATAAAACCAAACCAATCTCTGTTACCTTAAATTATATGTTTATCTCTGTAAAAAGCTGCTTTGAAACAATCTACATTGTTAAAAGCGCTATATAAATAAGGGTGACTTGACTTGACTTGACTTGGATGTGAGCAGCAGAGGATGAACACCTCCCTCAAAGGCTGGGAAGAGGATAACAAGTGATTAGGGAATGTATGCAACAAACTGTCAGATTTTCACCCAAACAGGGATTTGAACAGAACTTACCTTAAAGTTTTAATCCTCCTTAAACATGCTCACTTCAGGCTTGAAATGAGCCCAATTTCCGTGTTAGAAAAAAAAGCAGCTCATACAAAGATCCTGTATGTCACGATTCCTGTCACAAACAGACAAAGAGACACGTAGCCGGCAGGGTTTGAACCTGCGTGGGGAAACCCCAATGGATTTCAAGTCCATCACCTTAACTTCTCAGCCACAACTACTCTTGATAGTGAGACACATGCTATTTCCGTTTCTGGATGTGAGCAGCAGAGAACACCGGGCCAACAATTAATGTCGATGTGAGCAGCAGAGGATCCACTCAGCTAACATATTTTGATGGCAAAAAGGAGTTCAACTACGTTTTCACTTACACAAATACCTTCTCACTTCAGGCTTGAAAAGAGATGTGGGTTGCCCAATTTTCCATGTTAGAGAAAAAAAGCAGCCAGTACAAAGATCTTTGATGTCACAATTCCTGTCGAAAGCAGACAAAGAGCCACGTAGTCGGCAGGGTTCGAACCTGCGCGGGGAAACCCCAATGGATTTCGAGTCCATCGCCTTAACCTCTCGGCCACAACTACACTGTGAGTGAGTCACATGCTATTTTCTTTTATGGATGTGAGCAGCAGAGAATACCGAAGCCAACCGTTAATGTCGATGTGAGCAGCAGAGGATCCACTCAGCTAACATATTGTGTTGGCAAAAAGGAGTTAAACTACGTCTTCACCTACACAAATACCTGCTCACTTCACGCTTGAAAAGAGATGTGGGTTGCCCAATTTTCCATGTTAGAGAAAAAAGCAGCTTGTACAAAGCACCGGGATGTCACAATTCTTGTCGCAAAGAAACAAGGAGCCACGTAGTCGGCAGGGTTCGAACCTGAGCGGGGAGACCCCAATGGATTTCAAGTCCATCTCCTTAACCTCTTGGCCACAACTACTCTTTACATTGTGTCATATGCTATTTTATTTTCGGGATGTCAGCAGCAGAGGACAACCATCAATGTGGATGTAAGCACCAGAGGGTGAATACCTCCCTCAAAGGCTAGGAAGAGGACAAGACGTGATTAGGGAATGTCTGCAACAAACTGTCAGATTTTCACCCAAACAGGGATTTGAACAGAACTTACCTTAAAAGTGTTAATCCTCCTTAAACAATGCTCACTTCAGGCTTAAAATGAGCCCAGTTTCCGTGTTAGAAAAAAAAAAGCAGCTCATAAAAAGATCCTGGATGTCACGTTTCTGTCACAAACAGACAAAGAGCCGCGTAGTCGGCAGGGTTTGAACCTGCGCGGGGAAACCCCAATGGATTTCAAGTCCATCGCCTTAACTTCTCGGCCACAACTACTCTTGATAGCGAGTCACATGCTATTTCCGTTTCTGGATGTGAGCAGCAGAGAACATCGGGCTACCATTAATGTCGATGTGAGCAGCAGAGGATCCACTCAGCTAACATATTGTGATGGCAAAAAGAAGTTGGACTACGTCTTCACTTACACAAATAACTTCGCACTTAAGGCTTGAAAAGAGATGTGGGTTGCCCAATTTTCCATGTTAGAGAAAAAAGCAGCTCGTGCAAAGAACTTGGATGTCACAATTCCTGTCGCAAGCAGACAATGAGCCATGTAGTCGGCAGGGTTCGAACCTGCGCAGGGAAACCTCAATGGATTTCGAGTCCATCACCTTAACCTCTCGGCCACGACTACTCTTGATAGATTTTTACATTTTACATTTTTATACATTTGGCAGACGCTTTTATCCAAAGCGACTTACATTGCATTCAAGATACACATTTTACATTTTGTCAGTTCTTGCTTTGCCTGGGAATCGAACCCATGACCTTGGCGTTGCTAGCGCCAACGCTCTACTGTTTGAGCTACAGGAAAGCCAGTGATAGTGCATCACATGCTATTTTCTTTTCTGGATGTGAGCAGCAGAGGATGAGGACAACAAGTGATTAGGGAATGTCTGCAACAAAACCTCTCGGCCACGACTACACTGTGAGTGAGTCACATGCATATTTTCTTTTCTTTTCATGCTATTTAAGTTGGACTACGTCTTCACTTACACAAATAACTTCGCACTTCACGCTTGAAAAGAGATGTGGGTTGCCCAATTTTCCATGTTAGAGAAAAAAGCAGCTTGTACAAAGCACCGGGATGTCACAATTCTTGTCGCAAAGAAACAAGGAGCCACGTAGTCGGCAGGGTTCGAACCTGAGCGGGGAGACCCCAATGGATTTCAAATCCATCTCCTTAACCTCTTGGCCACAACTACTCTTTATATTGTGTCATATGCTATTTTATTTTCGGGATGTCAGCAGCAGAGGATGAACACCTCCTTCAAAGGCTGGGAAGAGGACAACAAGTGATTAGGGAATGTCTGCAACAAAACCTCTCGGCCACGACTACACTGTGAGTGAGTCACATGCTATTTTCTTTTCTGGATGTGAGCAGCAGAGAACACCGGGGCAAACCATTATTTTGATGTGAGCAGCAGAGGATCCACCTCAGCTAATATATTGTGTTGGCAAAAAGGAGTTCAACAACGTCTTCACCTCCATAAAAACCTGCTCACTTCAAGCTTGAAAAGAAATGTGGGTTGCCCAATTTTCCATGCTAGAGAATAAAACAGCTCGTACAAAGCTGTACATAGCCGGCAGGGTTCGAACCTGTGCAGGGAGACCCCAATGGATTTCAAGTCAATTGCCTTAACCTCTCGGCCACGACTACTCGCTGCTTTTGTTTTATGGTATGTGACCTCTCGGCCACGACTACTCTTGATAGTGAGTCACATGCTATTTTCTTTTCTGGATGTGAGCAGTAGAGGATGAACACCTCCTTCAAAGGCTGGGAAGAGGACAACAAGTGATTAGGGAATGTCTGCAACAAAACCTCTCGGCCACGACTACACTGTGAGTGTGTCACATGCTATTTTCTTTTCTGGATGTAAGCAGCAGAGAACACCGGGGCCAACCGTTAATGTCGATGTGAGCAGCAGAGGATCCACTCAGCTAACATATTGTGATGGCAAAAAGAAGTTCAACTACGTCTTCACTTACACAAATACCTTCTCACTTGAGGCTTGAAAAGAGATGTGGGTTGCCCAATTTTCCATGTTAGAGAAAAAAGCAGCTCGTAAAAAGATCTTGGATGTCACCATTCCTGTCGCAAGCAGACAAAGAGCCACGTAGTCGGCAGGGTTCGAACCTGCGCGGGGAAACCCCAATGGATTTCGAGTCCATCGCCTTAACCTCTCAGCCACGACTACACTGTGAGTGAGTCACATGCTATTTTCTTTTCTGGATGTGAGCAGCAGAGGATGAACACCTCCTTCAAAGGCTGTGAAGAGGAAAACAAGTGATTAGGGAATGTCTGCACCAAAACCTCTCAGCCACGACTCCACTGTGAGTGAGTCACATTCTATTTTCTTTTCTGGATGTGAGCAGCAGAGAACACCGGGGCCAACCGTTAATGTCGATGTGAGCAGCAGAGGATCCACTCAGCTAACTTATTGTGTTGGCAAGAAGCAGTTAAACTACGTCTTCACCTACACAAATACCTGCTCACTTCACGCTTGAAAAGAGATGTGGGTTGTTCAATTTTCCATGTTAGAGAAAAAAGCAGCTTGTACAAAGCACCGGGATGTCACAATTCTTGTCGCAAAAAAACAAGGAGCCATGTAGTAGGCAGGGTTCGAACCTCAGCGGGGAAACCCCAATTTATTTCAAGCCCATCGCCTTAACCTCTCGGCCACGACTACACTTGATAGTGCGTCACATGCTATTTTATTTTCTGGATGTGAGCAGCAGAGGATGAACACCTCCTTCAAAGGCTGGGAAGAGGACAACAAGTGATTAGGGAATGTCTGCAACAAAACCTCTCGGCCACGACTACATTTTGAATGAGTCACATGCTATTTTCTTTTCTGGATGTGAGCAGCAGAGAACACCGGGGCAAACCATTATTTTGATGTGAGCAGCAGAGGATCCACCTCAGCTAATATATTGTGTTGGCAAAAAGGAGTTCAACAACGTCTTCACCTCCATAAAAACCTGCTCACTTCAAGCTTGAAAAGAAATGTGGGTTGCCCAATTTTCCATGCTAGAGAATAAAACAGCTCGTACAAAGCTCCGGGATGTCACAATTCCGGTCGCAAAGAGACAGGGAGCCACATAGCCGGCAGGGCTCGAACCTGTGCGGGGAGACCCCAATGGATTCCAAGTCAATTGCCTTAACCTCTCGGCCATGACTACTCGCTGCTTTTGTTTTATGGTATGTGACCTCTCGGCCACGACTACTCTTGATAGTGAGTCACATGCTATTTTCTTTTCTGGATGTGAGCAGTAGAGGATGAACACCTCATTCAAAGGCGGGGAAGAGGACAACAAGTGATTAGGGAATGTCTGCAACAAAACCTCTCGGCCACGACTACACTGTGAGTGTGTCACATGCTATTTTCTTTTCTGGATGTAAGCAGCAGAGAACACCGGGGCCAACCGTTAATGTCGATGTGAGCAGCAGAGGATCCACTCAGCTAACATATTGTGATGGCAAAAAGAAGTTCAACTACGTCTTCACTTACACAAATACCTTCTCACTTGAGGCTTGAAAAGAGATGTGGGTTGCCCAATTTTCCATGTTAGAGAAAAAAGCAGCTCGTAAAAAGATCTTGGATGTCACCATTCCTGTCGCAAGCAGACAAAGAGCCACGTAGTCGGCAGGGTTCGAACCTGCGCGGGGAAACCCCAATGGATTTCGAGTCCATCGCCTTAACCTCTCGGCCACGACTACACTGTGAATGAGTTACATGCTATTTTCTTTTCTGGATGTGAGGAGCAGAGGATGAACACCTCCTTCAAAGGCTGTGAAGAGGAAAACAAGTGATTAGGGAATGTCTGCAACAAAACCTCTCAGCCAAGACTCCACTGTGAGTGAGTCACATGCTATTTTCTTTTCTGGATGTGAGCAGCAGAGAACACCGGGGCCAACCGTTAATGTCGATGTGAGCAGCAGAGGATCCACTCAGCTAACATATTGTGTTGGCAAAAAGGAGTTAAACTACGTCTTCACCTACACAAATACCTGCTCACTTCAGGCTTGAAAAGAGATGTGGGTTGCCCAATTTTCCATTTTAGAAAAAAAAGCAGGTCATACAAAGATCCTGGATGTCACGATTCCTGTCACAAACAGACAAAGGGCCACGTAGTCGGCAGGGTTTGAACCTGCACGGGGAAACCCCATTGGATTTGGAGTCCATCGCCTTAACTTCTCGGCCACAACTACTCTTGATAGCAAGTCACATGCTATTTCCGTTTCTGGATGTGAGCAGCAGAGAACACCGGGCCAACCATTAATGTCGATGTGAGCAGCAGAGGATCCACTCAGCTAACATATTGTGTTGGCAAAAAGGAGTTAAACTACGTCTTCAACTATACAAAAACCTTCTCACTTCGGACTTGAAATGAGATGTGGGTTGCCCAATTTTCCATGTTAGAGAAAAAAGCAGCTCGTACAAATATCTTGGATGTCAAAATTCCAAGTCCATCGCTTTAACCTCTCGGCCAGGACTACACTGTGAGTGAGTCACATGCTATTTTCTTTTCTGGATGTGAGCAGCAGAGAACGTACTCGTTACATCATAAGGGCCAACCATTATTTTGATGTGAGCAGCAGAGGATCCACTCAGCTAATATATTGTGTTGGCAAAAAGGACTTCAATGACGTCTTCACCTACACAAAAACCTGCTCACTTGAAGCTTGAAAAGAGATGTGGGTTGCCCAATTTTCCATGTTAGAGAATAAAGCAGCTCGTACAAAGCTCCGGGATGTCACAATTCCTGTCGCAAAGAGACAGGTAGCCACGTAGTCGGCAGGGTTCGAACCTGCGCGGGGAGACCCCAATGGATTTCAAGTCCATCGCCTTAACCTCTCGGCCACGACTACTCGCTGCTTTCGTTTTATGGTATGTGATCTCTCGGCCACGACTACTCTTGATAGTGAGTCACATGCTATTTTCTTTTCTGGATGTGAGCAGTAGAAGATGAACACCTCCTTCAAAGGCTGGGAAGAGGACAACAAGTGATTAGGGAATGTCTGCAACAAAACCTCTCAGCCACGACTCCACTGTGAGTGAGTCACATGCTATTTTCTTTTCTGGATGTGAGCAGCAGAGAACACCGGGGCCAACCGTTAATGTCGCAGCAGAGGATCCAATCAGCTAACTTATTGTGTTGGCAAGAAGCAGTTAAACTACGTCTTCACCTACACAAATACCTGCTCACTTCACGCTTGAAAAGAGATGTGGGTTGCTCAATTTTCCATGTTAGAGAAAAAAGCAGCTTGTACAAAGCACCGGGATGTCACAATTCTTGTCGCAAAAAAACAAGGAGCCACGTAGTAGGCAGGGTTCAAACCTCAGCGGGGAGACCCCAATTTATTTCAAGCCCATCTCCTTAACCTCTCGGCCACGACTACACTTGATAGTGCATCACATGCTATTTTATTTTCTGGATGTGAGCAGCAGAGGATGAACACCTCCTTCAAAGGCTGGGAAGAGGACAACAAGTGATTAGGGAATGTCTGCAACAAAATCTCTCGGCCACGACTACACTGTGAGTGAGTCACATGCTATTTTCTTTTCTGGATGTGAGCAGCAGAGAACACCGGGGCAAACCATTATTTTGATGTGAGCAGCAGAGGATCCACCTCAGCTAATATATTGTGTTGGCAAAAAGGAGTTCAACAACGTCTTCACCTCCATAAAAACCTGCTCACTTCAAGCTTGAAAAGAAATGTGGGTTGCCCAATTTTCCATGCTAGAGAATAAAACAGCTCGTACAAAGCTCCGGGATGTCACAATTCCGGTCGCAAAGAGACAGGGAGCCACATAGCCGGCAGGGCTCGAACCTGTGCGGGGAGACCCCAATGGATTCCAAGTCAATTGCCTTAACCTCTCGGCCATGACTACTCGCTGCTTTTGTTTTATGGTATGTGACCTCTCGGCCACGACTACTCTTGATAGTGAGTCACATGCTATTTTCTTTTCTGGATGTGAGCAGTAGAGGATGAACACCTCCTTCAAAGGCGGGGAAGAGGACAACAAGTGATTAGGGAATGTCTGCAACAAAACCTCTCGGCCACGACTACACTGTGAGTGTGTCACATGCTATTTTCTTTTCTGGATGTAAGCAGCAGAGAACACCGGGGCCAACCGTTAATGTCGATGTGAGCAGCAGAGGATCCACTCAGCTAACATATTGTGATGGCAAAAAGAAGTTCAACTACGTCTTCACTTACACAAATACCTTCTCACTTGAGGCTTGAAAAGAGATGTGGGTTGCCCAATTTTCCATGTTAGAGAAAAAAGCAGCTCGTAAAAAGATCTTGGATGTCACCATTCCTGTCGCAAGCAGACAAAGAGCCACGTAGTCGGCAGGGTTCGAACCTGCACGGGGAAACCCCAATGGATTTCGAGTCCATCGCCTTAACCTCTCGGCCACGACTACACTGTGAATGAGTCACATGCTATTTTCTTTTCTGGATGTGAGCAGCAGAGGATGAACACCTCCTTCAAAGGCTGTGAAGAGGAAAACAAGTGATTAGGGAATGTCTGCAACAAAACCTCTCAGCCACGACTCCACTGTGAGTGAGTCACATGCTATTTTCTTTTCTGGATGTGAGCAGCAGAGAACACCGGGGCCAACCGTTAATGTCGATGTGAGCAGCAGAGGATCCACTCAGCTAACATATTGTGTTGGCAAAAAGGAGTTAAACTACGTCTTCACCTACACAAATACCTGCTCACTTCAGGCTTGAAAAGAGATGTGGGTTGCCCAATTTTCCATTTTAGAAAAAAAAGCAGGTCATACAAAGATCCTGGATGTCACGATTCCTGTCACAAACAGACAAAGGGCCACGTAGTCGGCAGGGTTTGAACCTGCACGGGGAAACCCCATTGGATTTGGAGTCCATCGCCTTAACTTCTCGGCCACAACTACTCTTGATAGCAAGTCACATGCTATTTCCGTTTCTGGATGTGAGCAGCAGAGAACACCGGGCCAACCATTAATGTCGATGTGAGCAGCAGAGGATCCAATCAGCTAACATATTGTGTTGGCAAAAAGGAGTTAAACTACGTCTTCAACTATACAAAAACCTTCTCACTTCGGACTTGAAATGAGATGTGGGTTGCCCAATTTTCCATGTTAGAGAAAAAAGCAGCTCGTACAAATATCTTGGATGTCAAAATTCCAAGTCCATCGCTTTAACCTCTCGGCCAGGACTACACTGTGAGTGAGTCACATGCTATTTTCTTTTCTGGATGTGAGCAGCAGAGAACGTACTCGTTACATCATAAGGGCCAACCATTATTTTGATGTGAGCAGCAGAGGATCCACTCAGCTAATATATTGTGTTGGCAAAAAGGACTTCAATGACGTCTTCACCTGCACAAAAACCTGCTCACTTGAAGCTTGAAAAGAGATGTGGGTTGCCCAATTTTCCATGTTAGAGAATAAAGCAGCTCGTACAAAGCTCCGGGATGTCACAATTCCTGTCGCAAAGAGACAGGTAGCCACGTAGTCGGCAGGGTTCGAACCTGCGCGGGGAGACCCCAATGGATTTCAAGTCCATCGCCTTAACCTCTCGGCCACGACTACTCGCTGCTTTCGTTTTATGGTATGTGATCTCTCGGCCACGACTACTCTTGATAGTGAGTCACATGCTATTTTCTTTTCTGGATGTGAGCAGTAGAAGATGAACACCTCCTTCAAAGGCTGGGAAGAGGACAACAAGTGATTAGGGAATGTCTGCAACAAAACCTCTCGGCCACGACTACACTGTGAGTGTGTCACATGCTATTTTCTTTTCTGGATGTAAGCAGCAGAGAACACCGGGGCCAACCGTTAATGTCGATGTGAGCAGCAGAGGATCCACTCAGCTAACATATTGTGATGGCAAAAAGAAGTTCAACTACGTCTTCACTTACACAAATACCTTCTCACTTGAGGCTTGAAAAGAGATGTGGGTTGCCCAATTTTCCATGTTAGAGAAAAAAGCAGCTCGTAAAAAGATCTTGGATGTCACCATTCCTGTCGCAAGCAGACAAAGAGCCACGTAGTCGGCAGGGTTCGAACCTGCGCGGGGAAACCCCAATGGATTTCGAGTCCATCGCCTTAACCTCTCGGCCACGACTACACTGTGAATGAGTCACATGCTATTTTCTTTTCTGGATGTGAGGAGCAGAGGATGAACACCTCCTTCAAAGGCTGTGAAGAGGAAAACAAGTGATTAGGGAATGTCTGCAACAAAACCTCTCAGCCACGACTCCACTGTGAGTGAGTCACATGCTATTTTCTTTTCTGGATGTGAGCAGCAGAGAACACCGGGGCCAACCGTTAATGTCGATGTGAGCAGCAGAGGATCCACTCAGCTAACATATTGTGTTGGCAAAAAGGAGTTAAACTACGTCTTCACCTACACAAATACCTGCTCACTTCAGGCTTGAAAAGAGATGTGGGTTGCCCAATTTTCCATTTTAGAAAAAAAAGCAGGTCATACAAAGATCCTGGATGTCACGATTCCTGTCACAAACAGACAAAGGGCCACGTAGTCGGCAGGGTTTGAACCTGCACGGGGAAACCCCATTGGATTTGGAGTCCATCGCCTTAACTTCTCGGCCACAACTACTCTTGATAGCAAGTCACATGCTATTTCCGTTTCTGGATGTGAGCAGCAGAGAACACCGGGCCAACCATTAATGTCGATGTGAGCAGCAGAGGATCCACTCAGCTAACATATTGTGTTGGCAAAAAGGAGTTAAACTACGTCTTCAACTATACAAAAACCTTCTCACTTCGGACTTGAAATGAGATGTGGGTTGCCCAATTTTCCATGTTAGAGAAAAAAGCAGCTCGTACAAATATCTTGGATGTCAAAATTCCAAGTCCATCGCTTTAACCTCTCGGCCAGGACTACACTGTGAGTGAGTCACATGCTATTTTCTTTTCTGGATGTGAGCAGCAGAGAACGTACTCGTTACATCATAAGGGCCAACCATTATTTTGATGTGAGCAGCAGAGGATCCACTCAGCTAATATATTGTGTTGGCAAAAAGGACTTCAATGACGTCTTCACCTACACAAAAACCTGCTCACTTGAAGCTTGAAAAGAGATGTGGGTTGCCCAATTTTCCATGTTAGAGAATAAAGCAGCTCGTACAAAGCTCCGGGATGTCACAATTCCTGTCGCAAAGAGACAGGTAGCCACGTAGTCGGCAGGGTTCGAACCTGCGCGGGGAGACCCCAATGGATTTCAAGTCCATCGCCTTAACCTCTCGGCCACGACTACTCGCTGCTTTCGTTTTAAGGTATGTGATCTCTCGGCCACGACTACTCTTGATAGTGAGTCACATGCTATTTTCTTTTCTGGATGTGAGCAGTAGAAGATGAACACCTCCTTCAAAGGCTGGGAAGAGGACAACAAGTGATTAGGGAATGTCTGCAACAAAACCTCTCGGCCACGACTACACTGTGAGTGTGTCACATGCTATTTTCTTTTCTGGATGTAAGCAGCAGAGAACACCGGGGCCAACCGTTAATGTCGATGTGAGCAGCAGAGGATCCACTCAGCTAACATATTGTGATGGCAAAAAGAAGTTCAACTACGTCTTCACTTACACAAATACCTTCTCACTTGAGGCTTGAAAAGAGATGTGGGTTGCCCAATTTTCCATGTTAGAGAAAAAAGCAGCTCGTAAAAAGATCTTGGATGTCACCATTCCTGTCGCAAGCAGACAAAGAGCCATGTAGTCGGCAGGGTTCGAACCTGCGCGGGGAAACCCCAATGGATTTCGAGTCCATCTCCTTAACCTCTCAGCCACGACTACACTGTGAGTGAGTCACATGCTATTTTCTTTTCTGGATGTGAGCAGCAGAGGATGAACACCTCCTTCAAAGGCTGTGAAGAGGAAAACAAGTGATTAGGGAATGTCTGCAACAAAACCTCTCAGCCACGACTCCACTGTGAGTGAGTCACATGCTATTTTCTTTTCTGGATGTGAGCAGCAGAGAACACCGGGGCCAACCGTTAATGTCGATGTGAGCAGCAGAGGATCCACTCAGCTAACTTATTGTGTTGGCAAGAAGCAGTTAAACTACGTCTTCACCTACACAAATACCTGCTCACTTCACGCTTGAAAAGAGATGTGGGTTGCTCAATTTTCCATGTTAGAGAAAAAAGCAGCTTGTACAAAGCACCGGGATGTCACAATTCTTGTCGCAAAAAAACAAGGAGCCACGTAGTAGGCAGGGTTCGAACCTCAGCGGGGAGACCCCTATTTATTTCAAGCCCATCGCCTTAACCTCTCGGCCACGACTACACTTGATAGTGCATCACATGCTATTTTATTTTCTGGATGTGAGCAGCAGAGGATGAACACCTCCTTCAAAGGCTGGGAAGAGGACAACAAGTGATTAGGGAATGTCTGCAACAAAACCTCTCGGCCACGACTACACTGTGAGTGAGTCACATGCTATTTTCTTTTCTGGATGTGAGCAGCAGAGAACACCGGGGCAAACCATTATTTTGATGTGAGCAGCAGAGGATCCACCTCAGCTAATATATTGTGTTGGCAAAAAGGAGTTCAACAACGTCTTCACCTCCATAAAAACCTGCTCACTTCAAGCTTGAAAAGAAATGTGGGTTGCCCAATTTTCCATGCTAGAGAATAAAACAGCTCGTACAAAGCTCCGGGATGTCACAATTCCGGTCGCAAAGAGACAGGGAGCCACATAGCCAGCAGGGTTCGAACCTGTGCGGGGAGACCCCAATGGATTTCAAGTCAATCGCCTTAACCTCTCGGCCACGACTACTCGCTGCTTTTGTTTTATGGTATGTGACCTCTCGGCCACGACTACTCTTGATAGTGAGTCACATGCTATTTTCTTTGCTGGATGTGAGCAGTAGAGGATGAACACCTCCTTCAAAGGCTGGGAAGAGGACAACAAGTGATTAGGGAATGTCTGCAACAAAACCTCTCGGCCACGACTACACTGTGAGTGTGTCACATGCTATTTTCTTTTCTGGATGTAAGCAGCAGAGAACACCGGGGCCAACCGTTAATGTCGATGTGAGCAGCAGAGGATCCACTCAGCTAACATATTGTGATGGCAAAAAGAAGTTCAACTACGTCTTCACTTACACAAATACCTTCTCACTTGAGGCTTGAAAAGAGATGTGGGTTGCCCAATTTTCCATGTTAGAGAAAAAAGCAGCTCGTAAAAAGATCTTGGATGTCACCATTCCTGTCGCAAGCAGACAAAGAGCCACGTAGTCGGCAGGGTTCGAACCTGCGCGGGGAAACCCCAATGGATTTCAAGTCCATCGCCTTAACCTCTCGGCCACGACTACACTGTGAGTGAGTCACATGCTATTTTCTTTTCTGGATGTGAGCAGCAGAGGATGAACACCTCCTTCAAAGGCTGTGAAGAGGAAAACAAGTGATTAGGGAATGTCTGCAACAAAACCTCTCAGCCACGACTCCACTGTGAGTGAGTCACATGCTATTTTCTTTTCTGGATGTGAGCAGCAGAGAACACAGGGGCCAACCGTTAATGTCGATGTGAGCAGCAGAGGATCCACTCAGCTAACTTATTGTGTTGGCAAGAAGCAGTTAAACTACGTCTTCACCTACACAAATACCTGCTCACTTCACGCTTGAAAAGAGATGTGGGTTGCTCAATTTTCCATGTTAGAGAAAAAAGCAGCTTGTACAAAGCACCGGGATGTCACAATTCTTGTCGCAAAAAAACAAGGAGCCACGTAGTAGGCAGGGTTCAAACCTCAGCGGGGAGACCACAATTTATTTCAAGCCCATCGCCTTAACCTCTCGGCCACGACTACACTTGACAGTGCATTACATGCTATTTTATTTTCTGGATGTGAGCAGCAGAGGATGAACACCTCTTTCAAAGGGTGGGAAGAGGACAACAAGTGATTAGGGAATGTCTGCAACAAAACCTCTCGGCCACGACTACACTGTGAGTGAGTCACATGCTATTTTCTTTTCTGGATGTGAGCAGCAGAGAAAACCGGGGCAAACCATTATTTTGATGTGAGCAGCAGAGGATCCACCTCAGCTAATATATTGTGTTGGCAAAAAGGAGTTCAACAACGTCTTCACCTCCATAAAAACCTGCTCACTTCAAGCTTGAAAAGAAATGTGGGTTGCCCAATTTTCCATGCTAGAGAATAAAACAGCTCGTACAAAGCTCCGGGATGTCACAATTCCGGTCGCAAAGAGACAGGGAGCCACATAGCCGGCAGGGTTCGAACCTGTGCGGGGAGACCCCAATGGATTTCAAGTCAATCGCCTTAACCTCTCGGCCACGACTACTCGCTGCTTTTGTTTTATGGTATGTGACCTCTCGGCCACGACTACTCTTGATAGTGAGTCACATGCTATTTTCTTTTCTGGATGTGAGCAGTAGAGGATGAACACCTCCTTCAAAGGCTGGGAAGAGGACAACAAGTGATTAGGGAATGTCTGCAACAAAACCTCTCGGCCACGACTACACTGTGAGTGTGTCACATGCTATTTTCTTTTCTGGATGTAAGCAGCAGAGAACACCGGGGCCAACCGTTAATCTCGATGTGAGCAGCAGAGGATCCACTCAGCTAACATATTGTGATGGCAAAAAGGAGTTCAACTACGTCTTCACTTACACAAATACCTTCTCACTTGAGGCTTGAAAAGAGATGTGGGTTGCCCAATTTTCCATGTTAGAGAAAAAAGCAGCTCGTAAAAAGATCTTGGATGTCACCATTCCTGTCGCAAGCAGACAAAGAGCCACGTAGTCGGCAGGGTTCGAACCTGCGCGGGGAAACCCCAATGGATTTCGAGTCCATCGCCTTAACCTCTCGGCCACGACTACACTGTGAGTGAGTCACATGCTATTTTCTTTTCTGGATGTGAGCAGCAGAGGATGAACACCTCCTTCAAAGGCTGTGAAGAGGAAAACAAGTGATTAGGGAATGTCTGCAACAAAACCTCTCAGCCACGACTCCACTGTGAGTGAGTCACATGCTATTTTCTTTTCTGGATGTGAGCAGCAGAGAACACCGGGGCCAACCGTTAATGTCGATGTGAGCAGCAGAGGATCCACTCAGCTAACATATTGTGATGGCAAAAAGAAGTTCAACTACGTCTTCACTTACACAAATACCTTCTCACTTGAGGCTTGATAAGAGATGTGGGTTGCCCAATTTTCCATGTTAGAGAAAAAAGCAGCTCGTAAAAAGATCTTGGATGTCACCATTCCTGTCGCAAGCAGACAAAGAGCCACGTAGTCGGCAGGGTTCAAACCTGCGCGGGGAGACCCCAATGGATTTCAAGTCCATCGCCTTAACCTCTCGGCCACGACTACTCGCTGCTTTTGTTTTATGGTATGTGATCACTCGGCCACGACTACTCTTGATAGTGAGTCACATACTAATTTCTTTTCTGGATGTGAGCAGTAGAAGATGAACACCTCCTTCAAAGGCTGGGAAGAGGACAACAAGTGATTAGGGAATGTCTGCAACAAAACCTCTCGGCCACGACTACACTGTGAGTGTGTCACATGCTATTTTCTTTTCTGGATGTGAGCAGCAGAGAACACAGGGGCCAACTGTTAATGTTGATGTGAGCAGCAGAGGATCCACTCAGCTAACATATTGTGTTGGCAAAAAGGAGTTAAACTACGTCTTCACCTACACAAATACCTGCTCACTTCAGGCTTGAAAAGAGATGTGGGTTGCCCAATTTTCCATTTTAGAAAAAAAAAGCAGCTCATACAAAGATCCTGGATGTCACGATTCCTGTCACAAACAGACAAAGAGGCACGTATTCGGCAGGGTTTGAACCTGCACGGGGAAACCCCATTGGATTTGGAGTCCATCGCCTTAACTTCTCGGCCACAACTACTCTTGATAGCAAGTCACATGCTATTTCCGTTTCTGGATGTGAGCAGCAGAGAACACCGGGCCAACCATTAATGTCGATGTGAGCAGCAGAGGATCCACTCAGCTAACATATTGTGTTGGCAAAAAAGAGTTCAACTACGTCTTCAACTATACAAATACCTTCTCACTTCGGACTTGAAATGAGATGTGGGTTGCCCAATTTTCCATGTTAGAGAAAAAAGCAGCTCGTACAAATATCTTGGATGTCAAAATTCCAAGTCCATCGCTTTAACCTCTCGGCCAGGACTACACTGTGAGTGAGTCACATGCTATTTTCTTTTCTGGATGTGAGCAGCAGAGAACGTACTCGTTACATCATAAAGGCCAACCATTATTTTGATGTGAGCAGCAGAGGATCCACTCAGCTAATATATTGTGTTGGCAAAAAGGACTTCAAAAACGTCTTCACCTACACAAAAACCTGCTCACTTGAAGCTTGAAAAGAGATGTGGGTTGCCCAATTTTCCATGTTAGAGAATAAAGCAGCTCGTACAAAGCTCCGGGATGTCACAATTCCTGTCGCAAAGAGACAGGTAGCCACGTAGTCGGCAGGGTTCGAACCTGCGCGGGGAGACCCCAATGGATTTCAAGTACATCGCCTTAACCTCTCGGCCACGACTACTCGCTGCTTTTGTTTTATGGTATGTGATCACTCGGCCACGACTACTCTTGATAGTGAGTCACATGCTAATTTCTTTTCTGGATGTGAGCAGTAGAAGATGAACACCTCCTTCAAAGGCTGGGAAGAGGACAACAAGTGATTAGGGAATGTCTGCAACAAAACCTCTCGCCCACGACTACACTGTGAGTGTGTCACATGCTATTTTCTTTTCTGGATGTAAGCAGCAGAGAACACCGGGGCCAACCGTTAATGTCGATGTGAGCAGCAGAGGATCCACTCAGCTAACATATTGTGATGGCAAAAAGAAGTTCAACTACGTCTTCACTTACACAAATACCTTCTCACTTGAGGCTTGAAAAGAGATGTGGGTTGCCCAATTTTCCATGTTAGAGAAAAAAGCAGCTCGTAAAAAGATCTTGGATGTCACCATTCCTGTCGCAAGCAGACAAAGAGCCACGTAGTCGGCAGGGTTCGAACCTGCGCGGGGAAACCCCAATGGATTTCAAGTCCATCGCCTTAACCTCTCGGCCACGACTACACTGTGAGTGAGTCACATGCTATTTTCTTTTCTGGATGTGAGCAGCAGAGGATGAACACCTCCTTCAAAGGCTGTGAAGAGGAAAACAAGTGATTAGGGAATGTCTGCAACAAAACCTCTCAGCCACGACTCCACTGTGAGTGAGTCACATGCTATTTTCTTTTCTGGATGTGAGCAGCAGAGAACACAGGGGCCAACCGTTAATGTCGATGTGAGCAGCAGAGGATCCACTCAGCTAACTTATTGTGTTGGCAAGAAGCAGTTAAACTACGTCTTCACCTACACAAATACCTGCTCACTTCACGCTTGAAAAGAGATGTGGGTTGCTCAATTTTCCATGTTAGAGAAAAAAGCAGCTTGTACAAAGCACCGGGATGTCACAATTCTTGTCGCAAAAAAACAAGGAGCCACGTAGTAGGCAGGGTTCAAACCTCAGCGGGGAGACCACAATTTATTTCAAGCCCATCGCCTTAACCTCTCGGCCACGACTACACTTGACAGTGCATCACATGCTATTTTATTTTCTGGATGTGAGCAGCAGAGGATGAACACCTCTTTCAAAGGGTGGGAAGAGGACAACAAGTGATTAGGGAATGTCTGCAACAAAACCTCTCGGCCACGACTACACTGTGAGTGAGTCACATGCTATTTTCTTTTCTGGATGTGAGCAGCAGAGAACACCGGGGCAAACCATTATTTTGATGTGAGCAGCAGAGGATCCACCTCAGCTAATATATTGTGTTGGCAAAAAGGAGTTCAACAACGTCTTCACCTCCATAAAAACCTGCTCACTTCAAGCTTGAAAAGAAATGTGGGTTGCCCAATTTTCCATGCTAGAGAATAAAACAGCTCGTACAAAGCTCCGGGATGTCACAATTCCGGTCGCAAAGAGACAGGGAGCCACATAGCCGGCAGGGTTCGAACCTGTGCGGGGAGACCCCAATGGATTTCAAGTCAATCGCCTTAACCTCTCGGCCACAACTACTCCCTGCTTTTGTTTTATGGTATGTGACCTCTCGGCCACGACTACTCTTGATAGTGAGTCACATGCTATTTTCTTTTCTGGATGTGAGCAGTAGAGGATGAACACCTCCTTCAAAGGCTGGGAAGAGGACAACAATTGATTAGGGAATGTCTGCAACAAAACCTCTCGGCCACGACTACACTGTGAGTGTGTCACATGCTATTTTCTTTTCTGGATGTAAGCAGCAGAGAACACCGGGGCCAACCGTTAATCTCGATGTGAGCAGCAGAGGATCCACTCAGCTAACATATTGTGATGGCAAAAAGGAGTTCAACTACGTCTTCACTTACACAAATACCTTCTCACTTGAGGCTTGAAAAGAGATGTGGGTTGCCCAATTTTCCATGTTAGAGAAAAAAGCAGCTCGTAAAAAGATCTTGGATGTCACCATTCCTGTCGCAAGCAGACAAAGAGCCACGTAGTCGGCAGGGTTCGAACCTGCGCGGGGAATCCCCAATGGATTTCGAGTCCATCGCCTTAACCTCTCGGCCACGACTACACTGTGAGTGAGTCACATGCTATTTTCTTTTCTGGATGTGAGCAGCAGAGGATGAACACCTCCTTCAAAGGCTGTGAAGAGGAAAACAAGTGATTAGGGAATGTCTGCAACAAAACCTCTCAGCCACGACTCCACTGTGAGTGAGTCACATGCTATTTTCTTTTCTGGATGTGAGCAGCAGAGAACACCGGGGCCAACCGTTAATGTCGATGTGAGCAGCAGAGGATCCACTCAGCTAACATATTGTGATGGCAAAAAGAAGTTCAACTACGTCTTCACTTACACAAATACCTTCTCACTTGAGGCTTGAAAAGAGATGTGGGTTGCCCAATTTTCCATGTTAGAGAAAAAAGCAGCTTGTAAAAAGATCTTGGATGTCACCATTCCTGTCGCAAGCAGACAAAGAGCCACGTAGTCGGCAGGGTTCGAACCTGCGCGGGGAGACCCCAATGGATTTCAAGTCCATCGCCTTAACCTCTCGGCCACGACTACTCGCTGCTTTTGTTTTATGGTATGTGATCACTCGGCCACGACTACTCTTGATAGTGAGTCACATGCTAATTTCTTTTCTGGATGTGAGCAGTAGAAGATGAACACCTCCTTCAAAGGCTGGGAAGAGGACAACAAGTGATTAGGGAATGTCTGCAACAAAACCTCTCGGCCACGACTACACTGTGAGTGTGTCACATGCTATTTTCTTTTCTGGATGTAAGCAGCAGAGAACACCGGGGCCAACCGTTAATGTCGATGTGAGCAGCAGAGGATCCACTCAGCTAACATATTGTGATGGCAAAAAGAAGTTCAACTACGTCTTCACTTACACAAATACCTTCTCACTTGAGGCTTGAAAAGAGATGTGGGTTGCCCAATTTTCCATGTTAGAGAAAAAAGCAGCTCGTAAAAAGATCTTGGTTGTCACCATTCCTGTCGCAAGCAGACAAAGAGCCACGTAGTCGGCAGGGTTCGAACCTGCGCGGGGAAACCCCAATGGATTTCAAGTCCATCGCCTTAACCTCTCGGCCACGACTACACTGTGAGTGAGTCACATGCTATTTTCTTTTCTGGATGTGAGCAGCAGAGGATGAACACCTCCTTCAAAGGCTGTGAAGAGGAAAACAAGTGATTAGGGAATGTCTGCAACAAAACCTCTCAGCCACGACTCCACTGTGAGTGAGTCACATGCTATTTTCTTTTCTGGATGTGAGCAGCAGAGAACACCGGGGCCAACCGTTAATGTCGATGTGAGCAGCAGAGGATACACTCAGCTACCATATTGTGTTGGCAAAAAGGAGTTAAACTACGTCTTCACCTACACAAATACTAGGGCTGAACGATTAATTGCATTTGCGATAATATCGCGATATGATGAAATGCGATTTTGTAACCGCAAAAGCTGCGATTACACTGGTCACGTGACACGCGAGACAAAAGCAGTCTGCAGATCAAGCATCAACTTGGCACGCTACGCATAGGTCTAGCATACAGGAAAGAACAGTTTATTTTTTATGTATGTGATATTGTATTTATTCTCTGTCCAACAATTCTGGATCGATTCAGAGAATTTCAGAATCGAGTCTGAGTTTAGTTTTAAACACAGATGCGTGTCATTGTGTGATGACGCTGCGCGTGCTTTCTCTCTCTCTCTCTCTCTCTCTCTCTCTCTCTCTCTCTCTCTCTCTCTCTCTCTCTCTCTCTCTCTCTCTCTCTCTCTCACACACACACACACACGACACCGCTCGAACGTTCCGAAAAATAAGCTTTCATAAAGTTCAGGGTTTAAGCGAATTATAAGGACAGCGGGCTTCATTGCACAGGCCGCTTTGCCGCTTTGATGTTACTCTGGCTTATATATTAAAAATATGAAAATCACTGAGAAAGCTGCTTTCATTTTAAAATACTTACGCGCGCTTTGTGAAGAGTGCTCGTGCATGCGGCTGTGAGCGACTCATTGGTTAAATGTACTTGCATCTCAAAATGCTTTTGACGCGAAATTAATGTAAACACGGTCAGTTATATCTTAAACCAACAGGACAAACCACATTTACAATTTCAAAAGAGATATCTGCATTAGTGTGGATGCAGCTTATCGTATAGGGGGAAAATCACTCCAGCTCTTGAATGGAAAACGTTCAGACAGCCTACTTTTAAATACTGAAAGCACTCTTTGTTTATTGCTTGTAACGTTTTTTTTTTTGTTCCTCTTTATTTACTAGCTTTTATATTTTGAAGCTATATTAGTTTATAGCCCATTTAAAATTCTTAACATGTAATTGATTTAATTAAATGTGTTTAAATATATATATATATATATATATATATTTAAAGTATGTATATTTACACATGTAATTAAATACATATTTTAAGTGTTATTAAGATTAATTAATAAGAAAAAAATTAGATCGGATCATGAGCTGCCTAAAGATTCCTATCCCTACTGTACAATGATTTATTGCTTGTCTTTGTCGACTAATACAGAAGGTAAAGAACTTAAAGTAATTGCAAATTAAATCGCAATCGCAATATTGGTTTAAAAAAATCGCAATTAGATTATTTTCCATAATCGTTCAGCCCTAACAAATACCTGCTCACTTCAGGCTTGAAAAGAGATGTGGGTTGCCCAAGTTAGAAAAAAAAAAGCAGCTCATACAAAGATCCTGGATGTCACAATTCTTGTCACAAACAGACAAAGAGCCACGTAGTCGGCAGGGTTTGAACCTGCGCCGGGAAACCCCACTGGATTTGGAGTCCATCGCCTTAACTTCTCAGCCACAACTACTCTTGATAGCAAGTCACATGCTATTTCCGTTTCTGGATGTGAGCAGAAGAGAACACCGGGCCAACCATTAATGTCGATGTGAGCAGCAGAGGATCCACTCAGCTAACATATTGTGTTTGCAAAAAGGAGTTCAACTACGTCTTCACCTATACAAATACCTTCTCACTTCAGACATGAAATGAGATGTGGGTTGCCCAATTTTCCATGTTAGAGAAAAAAGCAGCTCGTACAAAGATCTTAGATGTCACAATTCCAAGTCCATCACTTTAACCTCTCGGCCAGGACTACACTGTGAGTGAGTCACATGCTATTTTCTTTTCTGGATGTGAGCAGCAGAGAACGTACTCGTTACATCATAAGGGCCAACCATTATTTTGATGTGAGCGGCAGAGGATCCGCTCAGCTAATATATTGTGTTGGCAAAAAGGACTTCAACAACGTCTTCACCTACAGAAAAACCTGCTCACTTGAAGCGAGATGTGGGTTGCCCAATTTTCCATGTTAGAGAATAAAGCAGCTCGTACAAAACTCCGGGATGTCACAATTCTTGTCACAAACAGCCACGTAGTCGGCAGGGTTCGAACCTGCACGGGGAGACCCCAATGGATTTCAAGTCCATCGCCTTAACCTCTCGGCCACAACTACACTGTGAGTGAGTCACATGCTATTTTCTTTTCTTGATGTGAGCAGCAGAGGATGAACACCTCCTTCAAAGGCTGGGCAGAGGACAACAAGTGATTAGGGAATGTCTGCAACAAAACCTCTCGGCCACGACTACACTGTGAGTGAGTCACATGCTATTTTCTTTTCTGGATGTGAGCAGCAGAGAATACCGAAGCCAACCGTTAATGTCGATGTGAGCAGCAGAGGATCCACTCAGCTAACATATTGTGTTGGCAAAAAGGAGTTAAACTACGTCTTCACCTACACAAATACCTGCTCACTTCACGCTTGAAAAGAGATGTGGGTTGCCCAATTTTCCATGTTAGAGAAAAAAGCAGCTTGTACAAAGCACCGGGATGTCACAATTCTTGTCGCAAAGAAACAAGGAGCCACGTAGTCGGCAGGGTTCAAACCTGCGCGGGGAGACCCCAATGGATTTCAAGTCCATCTCCTTAACCTCTTGGCCACAACTACTCTTTATATTGTGTCATATGCTATTTTATTTTCGGGATGTCAGCAGCAGAGGACAACCATCAATGTGGATGTAAGCAGCAGAGGGTGAATACCTCCCTCAAAGGCTAGGAAGAGGACAAGACGTGATTAGGGAATGTCTGCAACAAACTGTCAGATTTTCACCCAAACAGGGATTTGAACAGAACTTACCTTAAAAGTGTTAATCCTTCTTAAACAATGCTCACTTCAGGCTTAAAATGAGCCCAGTTTCCGTGTTAGAAAAAAAAAGCAGCTCATAAAAAGATCCTGGATGTCACGTTTCCTGTCACAAACAGACAAAGAGCCACGTAGTCGGCAGGGTTTGAACCTGCGCGGGGAAACCCCAATGGATTTCAAGTCCATCGCCTTAACTTCTCGGCCACAACTACTCTTGATAGCAAGTCACATGCTATTTCCGTTTCTGGATGTGAGCAGCAGAGAACATCGGGCCAACCATTAATGTCGATGTGAGCAGCAGAGGATCCACTTAGCTAACATATTGTGATGGCAAAAAGAAGTTGGACTACGTCTTCACTTACACAAATAACTTCGCACTTAAGGCTTGAAAAGAGATGTGGGTTGCCCAATTTTCCATGTTAGAGAAAAAAGCAGCTCGTACAAAGAACTTGGATGTCACAATTCATGTCGCAAGCAGACAATGAGCCACGTAGTCGGCAGGGTTCGAACCTGCGCGGGGAAACCTCAATGGATTTCGAGTCCATCGCCTTAACCTCTCGGCCACGACTACTCTTGATAGTGCATCACATGCTATTTTCTTTTCTGGATGTGAGCAGCAGAGGATGAACACCTCCTTCAAAGGCTGGGAAGAGGACAACAAGTGATTAGGGAATGTCTGCAACAAAACCTCTCGGCCACGACTACACTGTGAGTGAGTCACATGCTATTTTCTTTTCTGGATGTGAGCAGCAGAGAATCCACTCAGCTAATATATTGTGGTGGCAAAAAGGAGTTCAACAACGTCTTCACCTCCATAAAAACCTGCTCACTTCAAGCTTGAAAAGAAATGTGGGTTGCCAAATTTTCCATGCTAGAGAATAAAACAGCTTGTACAAAGCTCCGGGATGTCACAATTCCGGTCGCAAAGAGACAGGGAGCCACGTAGTCGGCAGGGTTCGAACCTGCGCGGTGAGACCCCAATGGATTTCAAGTCCATCGCCTTAACCTCTCGGCCACGACTACTCACTGCTTACGTCTTATGGTATGTGACCTGTCGGCCACGACTACTCTTGATAGTGAGTCACATGCTATTTTCTTTTCTGGATGTGAGCAGTAGAGGATGAACACCTCCTTCAAAGGCTGGGAAGAGGACAACAAGTGATTAGGGAATGTCTGCAACAAAACCTCTCGGCCACGACTACACTGTGAGTGAGTCACATGCTATTATCTTTTCTGGATGTGAGCAGCAGAGAACACCGGGGCCAACCATTATTTTGATGTGAGCAGCAGAGGATCCACTCGGCTAAAATATTGTGTTGGCAAAAAGGAGTTCAACTACGTCTTCACCTACACAAATACCTGCTCACTTCTGGCTTGAAAAGAGATGTGGGTTGCCCAATTCTCCATGTTAGAGAGAAAAGCAGCTCGTACAAAGCACCAGGATGTCACAATTCCTGACTCAAACAGACGAGGAGCCACGTAGTCGGCAGGGTTCGAACCTGCGCGGGGAGACCCCAATTGATTTCAAGTCCATCGCCGTAACCTCTCGGCCACGACTACTCTTGAAAGTGAGTAACATGCTATTTTATTTTCTGGATGTGTGCAGCATAGGACAACCATCAATGTGGATGTTAAATCCTGATGTACTCGTTACATCATAAGAAGAATGGCATCTAAACTAATTTTAGTGTCTATGTTTACCCCTAGGTTTTCCCGCAGCCTGCCGGATCCAGGCCGTTTCCAAATCTGACCAAGGACCCAAGGGTCCCAAGATCTTCCAGCAGAGGACGAACACCTCCTTCAAAGGCTGGGAAGAGGACAACAAGTGATTAGGGAATGTCTGCAACAAAACCTCTCGGCCACGACTACACTGTGAGTGAGTCACATGCTATTTTCTTTTCTGGATGTGAGCAGCAGAGAACACAGGGGCCAACTGTTAATGTCGATGTGAGCAGCAGAGGATCCACTCAGCTAACATATTGTGTTGGCAAAAAGGAGTTAAACTACGTCTTCACCTACACAAATACCTGCTCACTTCAGGCTTGAAAAGAGATGTGGGTTGCCCAATTTTCCATTTTAGAAAAAAAAAGCAGCTCATACAAAGATCCTGGATGTCACGATTCCTGTCACAAACAGACAAAGAGGCACGTATTCGGCAGGGTTTGAACCTGCACGGGGAAACCCCATTGGATTTGGAGTCCATCGCCTTAACTTCTCGGCCACAACTACTCTTGATAGCAAGTCACATGCTATTTCCGTTTCTGGATGTGAGCAGCAGAGAACACCGGGCCAACCATTAATGTCGATGTGAGCAGCAGAGGATCCACTCAGCTAACATATTGTGTTGGCAAAAAAGAGTTCAACTACGTCTTCAACTATACAAATACCTTCTCACTTCGGACTTGAAATGAGATGTGGGTTGCCCAATTTTCCATGTTAGAGAAAAAAGCAGCTCGTACAAATATCTTGGATGTCAAAATTCCAAGTCCATCGCTTTAACCTCTCGGCCAGGACTACACTGTGAGTGAGTCACATGCTATTTTCTTTTCTGGATGTGAGCAGCAGAGAACGTACTTGTTACATCATAAGGGCCAACCATTATTTTGATGTGAGCAGCAGAGGATCCACTCAGCTAATATATTGTGTTGGCAAAAAGGACTTCAATGACGTCTTCACCTACACAAAAACCTGCTCACTTGAAGCTTGAAAAGAGATGTGGGTTGCCCAATTTTCCATGTTAGAGAATAAAGCAGCTCGTACAAAGCTCCGGGATGTCACAATTCCTGTCGCAAAGAGACAGGTAGCCACGTAGTCGGCAGGGTTCGAACCTGCGCGGGGAGACCCCAATGGATTTCAAGTCCATCGCCTTAACCTCTCGGCCACGACTACTCGGTGCTTTTGTTTTATGGTATGTGATCACTCGGCCACGACTACTCTTGATAGTGAGTCACATGCTAATTTCTTTTCTGGATGTGAGCAGTAGAAGATGAACACCTCCTTCAAAGGCTGGGAAGAGGACAACAAGTGATTAGGGAATGTCTGCAACAAAACCTCTCGGCCACGACTACACTGTGAGTGTGTCACATGCTATTTTCTTTTCTGGATGTGAGCAGCAGAGAACACAGGGGCCAACTGTTAATGTCGATGTGAGCAGCAGAGGATCCACTCAGCTAACATATTGTGTTGGCAAAAAGGAGTTAAACTACGTCTTCACCTACACAAATACCTTCTCACTTGAGGCTTGAAAAGAGATGTGGGTTGCCCAATTTTCCATGTTAGAGAAAAAAGCAGCTCGTAAAAAGATCTTGGATGTCACCATTCCTGTCGCAAGCAGACAAAGAGCCACGTAGTCGGCAGGGTTCGAACCTGCGCGGGGAAACCCCAATGGATTTCGAGTCCATCGCCTTAACCTCTCGGCCACGACTACACTGTGAGTGAGTCACATGCTATTTTCTTTTCTGGATGTGAGCAGCAGAGGATGAACACCTCCTTCAAAGGCTGTGAAGAGGAAAACAAGTGATTAGGGAATGTCTGCAACAAAACCTCTCAGCCACGACTCCACTGTGAGTGAGTCACATGCTATTTTCTTTTCTGGATGTGAGCAGCAGAGAACACCGGGGCCAACCGTTAATGTCGATGTGAGCAGCAGAGGATCCACTCAGCTAACATATTGTGATGGCAAAAAGAAGTTCAACTACGTCTTCACTTACACAAATACCTTCTCACTTGAGGCTTGAAAAGAGATGTGGGTTGCCCAATTTTCCATGTTAGAGAAAAAAGCAGCTCGTAAAAAGATCTTGGATGTCACCATTCCTGTCGCAAGCAGACAAAGAGCCACGTAGTCGGCAGGGTTCGAACCTGCGCGGGGAAACCCCAATGGATTTCGAGTCCATCGCCTTAACCTCTCGGCCACGACTACACTGTGAGTGAGTCACATGCTATTTTCTTTTCTGGATGTGAGCAGCAGAGGATGAACACCTCCTTCAAAGGCTGTGAAGAGGAAAACAAGTGATTAGGGAATGTCTGCAACAAAACCTCTCAGCCACGACTCCACTGTGAGTGAGTCACATGCTATTTTCTTTTCTGGATGTGAGCAGCAGAGAACACCGGGGCCAACCGTTAATGTCGATGTGAGCAGCAGAGGATCCACTCAGCTAACATATTGTGATGGCAAAAAGAAGTTCAACTACGTCTTCACTTACACAAATACCTTCTCACTTGAGGCTTGAAAAGAGATGTGGGTTGCCCAATTTTCCATGTTAGAGAAAAAAGCAGCTCGTAAAAAGATCTTGGATGTCACCATTCCTGTCGCAAGCAGACAAAGAGCCACGTAGTCGGCAGGGTTCAAACCTGCGCGGGGAGACCCCAATGGATTTCAAGTCCATCGCCTTAACCTCTCGGCCACGACTACTCGCTGCTTTTGTTTTATGGTATGTGATCACTCGGCCACGACTACTCTTGATAGTGAGTCACATGCTAATTTCTTTTCTGGATGTGAGCAGTAGAAGATGAACACCTCCTTCAAAGGCTGGGAAGAGGACAACAAGTGATTAGGGAATGTCTGCAACAAAACCTCTCGGCCACGACTACACTGTGAGTGTGTCACATGCTATTTTCTTTTCTGGATGTGAGCAGCAGAGAACACAGGGGCCAACTGTTAATGTTGATGTGAGCAGCAGAGGATCCACTCAGCTAACATATTGTGTTGGGAGTTAAGGAGTTAAACTACGTCTTCACCTACACAAATACCTGCTCACTTCAGGCTTGAAAAGAGATGTGGGTTGCCCAATTTTCCATTTTAGAAAAAAAAAGCAGCTCATACAAAGATCCTGGATGTCACGATTCCTGTCACAAACAGACAAAGAGGCACGTATTCGGCAGGGTTTGAACCTGCACGGGGAAACCCCATTGGATTTGGAGTCCATCGCCTTAACTTCTCGGCCACAACTACTCTTGATAGCAAGTCACATGCTATTTCCGTTTCTGGATGTGAGCAGCAGAGAACACCGGGCCAACCATTAATGTCGATGTGAGCAGCAGAGGATCCACTCAGCTAACATATTGTGTTGGCAAAAAAGAGTTCAACTACGTCTTCAACTATACAAATACCTTCTCACTTCGGACTTGAAATGAGATGTGGGTTGCCCAATTTTCCATGTTAGAGAAAAAAGCAGCTCGTACAAATATCTTGGATGTCAAAATTCCAAGTCCATCGCTTTAACCTCTCGGCCAGGACTACACTGTGAGTGAGTCACATGCTATTTTCTTTTCTGGATGTGAGCAGCAGAGAACGTACTCGTTACATCATAAAGGCCAACCATTATTTTGATGTGAGCAGCAGAGGATCCACTCAGCTAATATATTGTGTTGGCAAAAAGGACTTCAAAAACGTCTTCACCTACACAAAAACCTGCTCACTTGAAGCTTGAAAAGAGATGTGGGTTGCCCAATTTTCCATGTTAGAGAATAAAGCAGCTCGTACAAAGCTCCGGGATGTCACAATTCCTGTCGCAAAGAGACAGGTAGCCACGTAGTCGGCAGGGTTAGAACCTGCGCGGGGAGACCCCAATGGATTTCAAGTCCATCGCCTTAACCTCTCGGCCACGACTACTCGCTGCTTTTGTTTTATGGTATGTGATCACTCGGCCACGACTACTCTTGATAGTGAGTCACATGCTAATTTCTTTTCTGGATGTGAGCAGTAGAAGATGAACACCTCCTTCAAAGGCTGGGATGAGGACAACAAGTGATTAGGAAATGTCTGCAACAAAACCTCTCGGCCACGACTACACTGTGAGTGTGTCACATGCTATTTTCTTTTCTGGATGTAAGCAGCAGAGAACACCGGGGCCAACCGTTAATGTCGATGTGAGCAGCAGAGGATCCACTCAGCTAACATATTGTGATGGCAAAAAGAAGTTCAACTACGTCTTCACTTACACAAATACCTTCTCACTTGAGGCTTGAAAAGAGATGTGGGTTGCCCAATTTTCCATGTTAGAGAAAAAAGCAGCTCGTAAAAAGATCTTGGATGTCACCATTCCTGTCGCAAGCAGACAAAGAGCCACGTAGTCGGCAGGGTTCGAACCTGCGCGGGGAAACCCCAATGGATTTCAAGTCCATCGCCTTAACCTCTCGGCCACGACTACACTGTGAGTGAGTCACATGCTATTTTCTTTTCTGGATGTGAGCAGCAGAGGATGAACACCTCCTTCAAAGGCTGTGAAGAGGAAAACAAGTGATTAGGGAATGTCTGCAACAAAACCTCTCAGCCACGACTCCACTGTGAGTGAGTCACATGCTATTTTCTTTTCTGGATGTGAGCAGCAGAGAACACAGGGGCCAACCGTTAATGTCGATGTGAGCAGCAGAGGATCCACTCAGCTAACTTATTGTGTTGGCAAGAAGCAGTTAAACTACGTCTTCACCTACACAAATACCTGCTCACTTCACGCTTGAAAAGAGATGTGGGTTGCTCAATTTTCCATGTTAGAGAAAAAAGCAGCTTGTACAAAGCACCGGGATGTCACAATTCTTGTCGCAAAAAAACAAGGAGCCACGTAGTAGGCAGGGTTCAAACCTCAGCGGGGAGACCACAATTTATTTCAAGCCCATCGCCTTAACCTCTCGGCCACGACTACACTTGACAGTGCATCACATGCTATTTTATTTTCTGGATGTGAGCAGCAGAGGATGAAAACCTCTTTCAAAGGGTGGGAAGAGGACAACAAGTGATTAGGGAATGTCTGCAACAAAACCTCTCGGCCACGACTACACTGTGAGTGAGTCACATGCTATTTTCTTTTCTGGATGTGAGCAGCAGAGAACACCGGGGCAAACCATTATTTTGATGTGAGCAGCAGAGGATCCACCTCAGCTAATATATTGTGTTGGCAAAAAGGAGTTCAACAACGTCTTCACCTCCATAAAAACCTGCTCACTTCAAGCTTGAAAAGAAATGTGGGTTGCCCAATTTTCCATGCTAGAGAATAAAACAGCTCGTACAAAGCTCCGGGATGTCACAATTCCGGTCGCAAAGAGACAGGGAGCCACATAGCCGGCAGGGTTCGAACCTGTGCGGGGAGACCCCAATGGATTTCAAGTCAATCGCCTTAACCTCTCGGCCACAACTACTCGCTGCTTTTGTTTTATGGTATGTGACCTCTCGGCCACGACTACTCTTGATAGTGAGTCACATGCTATTTTCTTTTCTGGATGTGAGCAGTAGAGGATGAACACCTCCTTCAAAGGCTGGGAAGAGGACAACAAGTGATTAGGGAATGTCTGCAACAAAACCTCTCGGCCACGACTACACTGTGAGTGTGTCACATGCTATTTTCTTTTCTGGATGTAAGCAGCAGAGAACACCGGGGCCAACCGTTAATCTCGATGTGAGCAGCAGAGGATCCACTCAGCTAACATATTGTGATGGCAAAAAGGAGTTCAACTACGTCTTCACTTACACAAATACCTTCTCACTTGAGGCTTGAAAAGAGATGTGGGTTGCCCAATTTTCCATGTTAGAGAAAAAAGCAGCTCGTAAAAAGATCTTGGATGTCACCATTCCTGTCGCAAGCAGACAAAGAGCCACGTAGTCGGCAGGGTTCGAACCTGCGCGGGGAAACCCCAATGGATTTCGAGTCCATCGCCTTAACCTCTCGGCCACGACTACACTGTGAGTGAGTCACATGCTATTTTCTTTTCTGGATGTGAGCAGCAGAGGATGAACACCTCCTTCAAAGGCTGTGAAGAGGAAAACAAGTGATTAGGGAATGTCTGCAACAAAACCTCTCAGCCACGACTCCACTGTGAGTGAGTCACATGCTATTTTCTTTTCTGGATGTGAGCAGCAGAGAACACCGGGGCCAACCGTTAATGTCGATGTGAGCAGCAGAGGATCCACTCAGCTAACATATTGTGATGGCAAAAAGAAGTTCAACTACGTCTTCACTTACACAAATACCTTCTCACTTGAGGCTTGAAAAGAGATGTGGGTTGCCCAATTTTCCATGTTAGAGAAAAAAGCAGCTCGTAAAAAGATCTTGGATGTCACCATTCCTGTCGCAAGCAGACAAAGAGCCACGTAGTCGGCAGGGTTCGAACCAGCGCGGGGAAACCCCAATGGATTTCGAGTCCATCGCCTTAACCTCTCGGCCACGACTACACTGTGAGTGAGTCACATGCTATTTTCTTTTCTGGATGTGAGCAGCAGAGGATGAACACCTCCTTCAAAGGCTGTGAAGAGGAAAACAAGTGATTAGGGAATGTCTGCAACAAAACCTCTCAGCCACGACTCCACTGTGAGTGAGTCACATGCTATTTTCTTTTCTGGATGTGAGCAGCAGAGAACACCGGGGCCAACCGTTAATGTCGATGTGAGCAGCAGAGGATACAATCAGCTAACATATTTTGTTGGCAAAAAGGAGTTAAACTACGTCTTTACCTACACAAATACCTGCTCACTTCAGGCTTGAAAAGAGATGTGGGTTGCCCAATTTTCCATGTTAGAAAAAAAAGCAGCTCATACAAAGATCCTGGATGTCACGATTCCTGTCACAAACAGACAAAGAGCCACGTAGTCGGCAGGGTTTGAACCTGCGCGGGGAAACCCCAATGGATTTGGAGTCCATCGCCTTAACTTCTCGGCCACAACTACTCTTGATAGGAAGTCACATGCTATTTCCGTTTCTGGATGTGAGCAGCAGAGAACACCGGGCCAACCATTAATGTCGATGTGAGCAGCAGAGGATCCACTCAGCTAACATATTGTGTTGGCAAAAAGGAGTTCAACTACGTCTTCACCTATACAAATACCTTCTCACTTCAGACTTGAAATGAGATGTGGGTTGCCCAATTTTCCATGTTAGAGAAAAAAGCAGCTCGTACAAAGATCTTAGATGTCACAATTCCAAGTCCATCGCTTTAACCTCTCGGCCAGGACTACACAGTGAGAGAGTCACATGCTATTTTCTTTTCTGGATGTGAGCAGCAGAGAACATACTCGTTACATCATAAGGGCCAACCATTATTTTGATGTGAGCAGCAGAGGATCCACTCAGCTAATATATTGTGTTGGCAAAAAGGACTTCAACAACGTCTTCACCTACACAAAAACCTGCTCACTTGAAGAGAGATGTGGGTTGCCCAATTTTCCATGTTAGAGAATAAAGCAGCTCGTACAAAGCTCCGGGATGTCACAATTCTTGTCACAAAGACAAGGAGCCACGTAGTCGGCAGGGTTCGAACCTGCGCGGGGAGACCCCAATGGATTTCAAGTCCATCGCCTTAACCTCTCGGCCACGACTACTCTTGAAAGTGAGTCACATGCTATTTTATTTTCTGGATGTGTGCAGCAGAGGACAACCATCAATGTGGATGTTAAATCCTGATGTACTCATTACATCATAAGAAGAATGGCATCTAAGGTAATTTTAGTGTCTTTGTTTATCCCAAGGTTTTCCCGCAGCCTGCCGGATCCAGTCCGTTTCCAAATGTAACCCAGATGGTTTTTGCCTTATTCTCCTTATATTCTCCTTATTCGCGGCTCCCTTTTGTGTTTGCGTTGTCGCGAGACTTCGTGAAGTATCGCGAGACTTGAGATGGAATGTTGCGTCACTTCCTTTAAATACGGCCGTGCGCTGTTGTTTTGGTATGTGTGTGCGCGAGTTGTGTGTTGAGCTGCTGCAGGTAGGCATTTAGCCCTGTAAAACATTTTATTAATTAAACTGCTGGTTTAACTATTATGTATGCCAATCTTTTAGATTGCCTCTACCTTTGCAAATGACTGCTGTTGAGTGACTTAATGATGTGGGAACTGGTGAGTTGTCACTGTTTGTTATACGGTGCTAAAAGTGTGTTGTATGTGTATATGGTTCGGTTAGCCGGTGCTGGCGCTGGCTGTACTTTAATCATACTGAGCCTGACTATATATATACAATTTGTGCTTATTTAGATGAGCAGAACATTGATAATTAATCTTAGTATTGTTGAATTATGACGTTATCAACTACTCTTTGACTCTGAAATGTATTTTGAAGCTATTTATCGATATTGTCCATTTATAAGAGCATTCTTGCTGATTGTTAAATTATTTATATTGCTATATGCAGTATATATATTGAATCATGTACATGATGAAACAAATGAACTGAGATTATGATTATGATAATATGATGATTTTATTATATTATGATTATGGTGATTAGTTGTGATGCTTGGAACCAGAGTGATGTATTAATTGGTCCTGTTTTGTACAGGCCAGGTTCTGTGCATTGATGGCGAGCCACTAGGCCCAACCCTGATGCATTGGAGTGCATGCATCTACCGGTGTGGTAGGAGGTGCTGCAGCTGCTAACTTTGCTACACCTGCGCACACACCCTCAGAGACATTTTCACACACTTTTGGACACTTTATTAATCTATACATTGGTACTGATCTTATGAACTGTTCCATCCTGGACTCTTTGGACTCTGTCTGTCTCGAGGCTGTGTGTTGTGAGCCGTGGCGGCTTCAAGCACCTTTTTATGATTGAGTGAATTCTGATATTGTTGTATGCTCATTAATAACTTTGAACTGAATACTTTCTATGTGCACGTGCAAATATTGTAAATACTTGTTGTCTTATATGTAATACAATTCACAATTGCACTGCAGCTGTGACTCTTGTGTATCATTGAACTCTACCATTTCCTCCCTGAACCAACCTAAGAGCCTCTGATACTGGTCCACTATTTTTTTTTTATATTTGCAGCACTTATATATGCTACATAACTTTGGCGAGCCAGCCAGGAGGATTTGGTGAGTTTAATCTGCATTTGAGTTATTAATTTGGGGTTATTGTAGTTCAGTAACAATAATGGATGTGTTTTTGAAACGTGGTATCAAATTTCCAAATGCTGTGCTGTTGGAGGGCATAACAGAACCAGAAAGTAATGAAGTTATTGAGTTTTTAAGCCAATATGGATCAGTCAATAAGATTGAGGAAATTTCTAAGACTGAATCTGAGTATGATGGTGTGCTTGTGGTTGAATTTGTTAGCGGTGCAGCTTTGGAAGCATTGCGTCCTATTTTGCCGCATACATGGGTCTCAGCTAAAAAAACCCATACATGTTGTATTTCGAAGCTATCTTCTGTTTGTACAGATCACTTTGCTAGAGCTAAAACTATGTTATATTTGTCTGAATTGCAGAATTTAGCCAAATTGACTGGGGTGGATTACACAGAAGTGCTCAAAACAACGATGTCTCAAATTGGACTGTCGGTCTCTGAGGTCTGTCCTGTGCCTCACGTAGAAGATCTACCAGTCACAGAGTCGCCCACGTTGCCAGAGCCATCAACTCTGTATCCATCAGCCAATTCTGTTCCCCTTGTGGATACTGCTGCTCCCAGGTCCATCGCTGAGCCCCGCATTGATCCCTCTAATCCTATGCAGCCAGGGATGAGACATTCAATTTCCAGTATTGATGTCCATCCACCAGAGGTCCAGCGCTACGTAGTAGAGCACATTGTGAAGAATGGGGAGAGTGCAGCACATCACCAGAGAATCAGGGTTTTCTCAGGTCGGTTTCCCAGACCCACTCATGAAGCTGACTATGACACCTGGCGATCAGGAGTGGAATTGCTGTTGAAGGATCCATCTGTGTCTGATCTCCATCGCTCTAGGAGGATAGTGGAGAGCCTCCTTCCTCCAGCAGCAGACATGGTCAAGCAACTGAGTTCCAGCACGCTGCCTACAGTATATCTAGACACTCTTGACTCTGCATATGCTACTGTTCAAGATGGGGATGAATTGTTTGCTAAATTCATGGACACATTTCAGGATACCGGTGAGAAACCATCTGCCTATCTCCAACGGCTCCAGGTTGTCCTGAACTCTGCCATGAAGAGGGGAGGAGTCATAGGGTCTGAAATAAATCGACATTTGTTGAACCAGTTCTGTCGTGGATGCTGGGACAATTCTTTGATCGCTGAGCTTCAGCTAGAACAAAAGAAGACTTGTCCGCCCACTTTTGCTGAGCTGCTGCTCCTCTTGCGCACTGAAGAGGACCGAGAGGCAGCAAAAGTACATCGAATGAAGCAATATCTGGGGTCTACACGGCAAAAAGTTACATCTCATGCCCAGTTTGCTCGTGTCAACCCTGAAGATGGGGCCGCAGTTACCGCTTTGGTTAACATCACCCAGCAACTGGCTCAACAATTAGCTGATGTCCAGCGACAGTTAGCCATGCTAACGGCCAGCCAGTCAAAGACCAGTTCTGTTCCCAAGACTTCTACCTACAGTAAGCCACATCCCAGGGCCACTCATCAGCAGCCCCGTCGTCCCACGCCTATTCCGGCAAAACCTGGTTATTGCTTCCGGTGTGGTGAGGATGGCCACATCCGTCCCCAGTGTGAGAATGAACCCAATTCTATTCTGATTGCTCGTAAAAAGAAACAGTTCACTAGCAACAAACAAAATGCTTTCAACTCTGTCCATTTAAACTGAGTCCGGTTCCTGTTGTGGGACAGACAGGGGCCAGAGGGGACCAAATCCGTCCCAAGGAAAAGAAGATTGTCAAGTGTGCAGAAATGACACAGCCCAAGATAAAGGATGCAACCATACAACTTCCAAAGGGCCTGGTGGGCTCAAAATGCTCTGCAGTCGTCCAGATTGCTGGGCAGACCTACCACTGCCTTTTGGATATAGGCTCGCAGGTCACTACGATTCCAGTCTCTTTTTACAACCAGAGTCTCAGTGATCACCCTGTGAAGCCACTTTACGACTTACTCCAGGTAGAGGGTGCCGCCGGTCAGTCAGTGCCATTCTTGGGGTATGTAGAGGTGACCATAGGGTTTCACAAAGAGTTCGTAGGAGAAGAACTTGAGATATCGACTCTTGCCTTGGTTGTACCCGATGGTCATCCTGAGGGTTCTTCAATTGTGCTTATTGGCATGAATACTCTGGAGCCTTTATATGAGTGATACACCAGTAGTGACATCTCTCATTTTCAATCCACGGGCCAAGGGTACTGTGCAGTCCTAAAGCTCTTACAACTGAAGCACCAACAAAGCCAGCTGGGTCAAGTAGGATCCGTGAAGTTGTTGAGTCAGACATCAGTTCTGATTCCTTCTGGTCAGACCATTGTTCTAGAAGGCTCTGCCAGAATAGACAGTCCAACTACAGTTCAATGGGCTGTGATCGAACACCCGATGTCCCCTCTTCCTGGGGGGTTATGTGTCCAGAGTTGTGTTATCACACTTCCAACTCATGCTCCCTACAAGGTCCCTGTTCTCGTTATGAACGAGTCTGAACAAGATGTTCTCATTCCACCAAAGACAGTAATTGCTGATATTGGTACGTCACCTACTATTCTGGCCCAGCACACTGTAAACACTTCTTCCGTCCAAGGAGGTTCCCGAGGAAGCACTTTGGAGTTAAACTTTGGAGAATCGCCTATTTCATCTGAATGGAAGGAGCGAGTAACATCCAAGCTCAACCAAATGCCTGAAGTGTTTTCTTACCACGACCTTGATTTTGGCTGTGCAGATCAGGTAAAACACCATATCAAGCTACATGATGAGAACTCTTTCAAGCTTCGAGCCAGGCCTATCCATCCCCGTGACATTGAAGCTGTTTGAAGCCATTTACGGGATCTGCTTGAAGCTGACATCATCCGGGAATCAGAGTCACCATTTGCCTCCCCAATTGTGGTGGTCCGGAAGCGGAATGGCGATGTTAGGTTGTGTATCGACTATCGTAAATTAAATTTACAAACTGTGAAAGATGCCTATGCCCTGCCAAACCTTGAAGAGTCGTTTTCAGCATTAACGGGCTCCAGATGGTTCACGGTTCTGGATCTAAAGTCTGGGTATTATCAGATTCAAATGAGTGAAGCCGATAAGGCTAAAACTGCATTTGTCACACCGCTGGGTTTCTGGGAATGGAATCGGATGCCGCAAGGCGTTACGAATGCTCCCAGCACATTGCAGAGACTTATGGAGAAATGTATGGGGGATTTAAATCTTAAGGAAGCCCTTGTATTTCTAGACGATATCATTATCTTCTCTGACACTTTAGAGGAACATGAGAAACGCTTACTCAGAGTACTTACTCGCTTGAAGGAATTTGGCTTGAAGCTGTCTCCTGAAAAATGCAAATTTTTCCAGTCCAGTGTACGTTATCTTGGACATATTGTGTCTGACAAGGGTGTTGAAACGGACCCTGAAAAAATATCAGCTCTCAAATCCTGGCCAGTTCCCCGAAATCTTAAAGAGCTACGGTCCTTCCTGGGGTTTGCAGGATACTATAGGAGGTTCATTAAAGATTTCGCCACCATAGTAAAACCTCTTAATGTCCTTACTAGAGGCTATGCACCCATTCGTCAGTCTATCAAAGATAAAAGTCCTGCTGGAAAGTTCCTGGACCCGAAGCAGTCTTTTGGGGAGAGATGGACGGTAGATTGTCAAGCTGCTTTCGACACAGTGATTTCTAAACTAACATCTGCTCCTGTCCTTGGGTTCGCCAATCCAAAGTTACCTTACATCCTTCACACAGCTGCAAGCATAATCGGGTTGGGAGCCGTCCTATACCAAAAACAGGATGATCAACTCCGGGTAATCGCCTATGCCAGCCGAGGCCTGTCTCAGAGTGAGTCTCGATATCAAACTTGAGTTTCTGGCCTTAAAATGGAGTGTCACAGAGAAATTCCATGATTATCTTTATGGTGCTAACTTCACAGTTGTTACAGACAACAATCCTCTTACATACGTTTTGACCTCAGCAAAATTGGACGCCACAAGCCACCGGTGGCTAGCTGCGCTGTCAACGTATTCCTTTAAGATACAGTACCGTGCTGGCAAACACAACTTTGATGCAGACGCTCTGTCCAGACGTTACCATGAAGTGCCAGATAAGGCTGCAAGCTGTGAAGAATGGGAATTTGTGAACCGACTAGCTGAGCAACTGTGTGACCCTGGTGAAGCTGAAGAAATCTTGACATTGTGGTTGCTATTTGTCAGAGCAGTCTTGTCAGATCATGCTGTCCTGCTGGCAACACTCAACTTGATGTGACCTTAGTTGAGTCTCTTTCTGACCATACTAATATTATTCCTGACTGTTTTGCCGAGGAAGAGTCGCATGGCCTTCCTGTCATTTCCCCCCTGACCCACGCTGACCTGAAAGAGGAGCAGCGGGCCGACCCAGCAATTCGGGAAGTCATCTACCAGCTTGAGACAGGGGAAAAGGTTTCTTTCACTGTTCGAGGGGAGCTTCCTGAGCTCCCATTGTTGTTACGGGAGTGGAATCGGTTGGAGCTGGAAGATGGAGTTTTATACCGGAGAAGACAGGACGAAGATAAATTTGTCCTTCAGCTTGTTCTGCCCCCAGTGTTGCGTTCTACCGTCCTGAAGAGTCTCCATAGTGACATTGGGCACATGGGCATAGAGCGAACCCTGGACTTGGTGCGGCAGCGGTTCTTCTGGCCAAAAATGGCCGCTAATGTTGAGAACTTCATCAAAACCTGTGGTCGGTGTATTAGACGTAAGACTCTTCCCGAAAGGGCAGCTCCTTTAGTAAATATCCAAACCAGTCGTCCTTTGGAACTAGTATGTATGGATTTTCTGACCCTTGAGCCGGACAGCAGTAACACCAAGAACATCTTGGTACTTACTGATCACTTCACCAAATTTGCAGTCGCTATCCCAACTGTGAACCAGAAGGCCAAAACTGTAGCGAAGTGTCTGTGGAACGACTTCATGGGTTGCTATGGCATTCCAGAACGCCTACATTCTGACCAAGGGCCAGACTTTGAGTCTAAGCTGATTAAAGAGCTCTGTGATGTAGCTGGCATCAAGAAAACTCGGACCACCCCATACCATCCCAGGGGCAACCCTGTTGAGCGCTTTAACCGGACACTGTTAAACATGCTGGGAACTCTTGAGAGCAAGCAAAAGGCTAAGTGGAGGGAGTACGTTAAACCTCTTGTCCATGCGTATAACTGTACGCGGAATGAGGTAACGGGGTTCACGCCTTATGAACTCCTGTCTGGACGATCACCACGGCTCCCGGTTGACTTAGCTTTCGGGTTGCCAGTCCGTGACTCTCCATCTCCCTCGCATTCCCAGTATGTGAGGGATTTAAGATCACGTCTCGAGGAGAGCTACGAGCTTACATGCCAGAATGCTCAGAAGTCAGCTAAGAGGAGCAAAAGTCGGTTCGATCAACATGTAAAACCTGCAAGCTTGGATGTTGGTGACCGAGTACTGGTTCGGAATGTCAAAATCCGAGGGAAACACAAGCTGGCAGACAAGTGGGAACAAGAGGTGTATGTGGTTGTGAAACGTGCTGGGGATCTTCCAGTTTATATTGTGAAACCAGAGACTAGGGAGGGACCTAACCGCACGCTCCATTGTGATCTGCTCTTGCCCTGTGGTTCCCTACCGGCTTCTGCTACAGAGGATTTCCCAGAAGATCTTACTGCTCAAAAAGCCCATACTCGTAGCCAGAGTCGCAATCGCACTGAACAAGTTGAAATCTTTGAGGATGAGGGTACAGGGGGTACTGAGTTTACCACCCTTGGGAGTTTTCCTCAGTTCCCAGTGAAGTTCAGTGTGGACAGTGTGAGTGGAGGTGAACATGACCTAACGACCCGTGACATTGTGGGGTCTGCCTTACTGACAGTCCCAAGTGACACTGAATCTGTTCCACCTTTTCTACAAAGTCCTGTAACAAGATCTTCAATTGTAACCTCATTTGAAGACCACTTACCTGAAGTTGAAGAGTCCTGGCCAACCACTGGTGAAGATTCATCCATGTCCAGATGCAAGGTAGAAACCCCTGTGGAGGAGACTGAAGTGGAAGAACCTGGAAATCCTCTACTTGAACGATAATCGAACATGTTACAGGAGAGATGGAGCTACTTGTGGGAGGAGAGTTGGATTTTCCTGTGGAAGAAATAACTATCAATGTGCCTGAAGCTAAAGTGCTTCTGGAGCCTGAGGTTGAAGCTTGTGAGCCGGTCCAATCTGAGTCATCTGTGGGTCCTATTGTTCATAGTTCTGTTACTGTTCCCAGTGATATATTGGGATCTGATGTAGTACCCAGACGTTCAGGGCGGCAGCGTCAACCCCTTCAACGCCTTCAATATGCAGTATTGGGCAACCCATTAATTTCAGTCGTTCAAACTCTTTTTCATAGTTTGTCTAATGTTTATACAGAGGCCCTTAGTCAAGCCGCTGCAGCAGACTCTGTCCCTAAACTGTAATAGTTTGCTTCTGCAGTTTTATGCAACGGGGACGTGCATGATTTAAGGGGGGAGGTTGTAACCCAGATGGTTTTTGCCTTATTCTCCTTATATTCTCCTTATTCGCGGCTCCCTTTTGTGTTTGCGTTGTCGCGAGACTTCGTGAAGTATCGCGAGACTTGAGATGGAATGTTGCGTCACTTCCTTTAAATATGGCCGCGCGCTGTTGTTTTGGTATGTGTGTGCGCGAGTTGTGTGTTGAGCTGCTGCAGGTAGGCATTTAGCCCTGTAAAACATTTTATTAATTAAACTGCTGGTTTAACTATTATGTATGCCAATCTTTTAGATTGCCTCTACCTTTGCAAATGACTGCTGTTGAGTGACTTAATGATGTGGGAACTGGTGATTTGTCACTGTTTGTTATACGGTGCTAAAAGTGTGTTGTATGTGTATATGGTTCGGTTAGCCGGTGCTGGCGCTGGCGCTGGCTGTACTTTAATCATACTGAGCCTGACTTTATATATACAATTTGTGCTTATTTAGATGAGCAGAACATTGATAATTAATCTTAGTATTGTTGAATAATGAAGTTATCAACTACTCTTTGACTCTGATATGTATTTTGAAGCTATTTATCGATATTGTCCATTTATAAGAGCATTCTTGCTGATTGTTAAATTATTTATATTGCTATATGCAGTATATATATTGAATCATGTACATGATGAAACAAATGAACTGAGATTATGATTATGATAATATGATGATTTTATTATATTATGATTATGGTGATTAGTTGTGATGCTTGGAACCAGAGTGATGTATTAATTGGTCCTGTTTTGTACAGGCCAGGTTCTGTGCATTGATGGCGAGCCACTAGGCCCAACCCTGATCCATTGGAGTGCATGCATCTACCGGTGTGGTAGGAGGTGCTGCAGCTGCTAACTTTGCTACACCTGCGCACACACCCTCAGAGACATTTTCACACACTTTTGGACACTTTATTCATCTATACATTGGTACTGATCTTATGAACTGTTCCATCCTGGACTCTTTGGACTCTGTCTGTCTCGAGGCTGTGTGTTGTGAGCAGTGGCGGCTTCAAGCACCTTTTTATGATTGAGTGAATTCTGATATTGTTGTATGCTCATTAATAGGGTTGGGTACCGAAACGCGGTGCCAATAGGGAACCGGTTCTGACGTAAACGGTAGTAACCAGACCGAATAAGAACGAAAATTTCGGTGCCTGATTTCGGTGCCTGACTCTCTGTGTCATGAGGCGCACACACGCAAGGTCTCGCGCGCGCTCTCTCTCTCTCTCCGCCGTGCGCGCACAATACTGTTTGAAGCACAGTCTGTTCTGTCTCGCATGCGCGCTCTTGCTCGCTCGCTCTAGATTCCAGGAGATTTTAACTAATTTGCGGGCATCAGGGAGCCGTTATCAATATGCGGGAGACTCCCGGAACGTCTGCTGATTGCGAGGGGATTAATGAAGATGCCGAAGACAAAACGCTCCAAGGTTTGGCTGCATTTCACGTGTAAAATTACCCGTCAGAATGCCCTCTGGGTGTGCCGATTGTCTGAAGCCCATATAGAATCACGCCAATCCATTGGCTGATGGCGCGGGCGCCGCCTCGACGCTCACGTCGTCTTATTATATTGGCACGCGCATCATCTGCTCCTCAGATTTCTCTGCCGAAAAAGGAAGCCTGTCGGCAGCGCGAGGAGTTTGGCAGCGAACGCAGCGTCTCGTTCCCTATTCAGAGAACATAGGTTACACCAGTAACCAGAGACGTTCTCTTTCATAGGTTCACTCAACGCTACGTAGCTAAGACGCAGTGAGAATGAAATACCGAACTCGCCGAGCGCTGCCGTTCTAGTGCAACGACCAGATAACTTACATGACTGGTTCAAGCTGACAAAACATGGGAACCTGGAGCCATGTCGAGATTAGATTACCCTGGTAGTAATCTCTATTAATCTCCAGTATTATTACATTGTTTGATACAATATTGTTTTATTTGATATTATGTAAATGTGAATTTTTATTTTATATTGGTTTATTTATTATTACCATATATGTATGTATTTATATTATTACCATATATGTATGTATTTATATTGTTTAAAGATTTAAGTTAATATTGTGTCCAGTTTGGCCCTGTAAATAAGAGGGTATTAGTTTTTGACAAAGTGTGTGCGGTTTCGTTTTCTTAAAGTGATAGTTCACCCAAAAATGAAAATTCTGTCAGTAATTACTCACCCTCATGTTGTTCAACCCCGTAAGACCTTCGTATCTTAATTCGTGTTCCGAAGATGAACGAAGGTCTTACGGGGTTGAACAACATGAGGGTAAGTAATTACTGACAGAATTTTCATTTTTGGGTGAACTATCCCTTTAAAGTACCGTTTCAAGAACCGTTTAAGCACCGGAACCGTTTAAAAAATACCGAGTAGGTACTGGTATCGGATAAAACCCAACCGATACCCAACCCTACTCATTAATAACTTTGAACTGAATACTTTCTATGTGCACGTGTAAATATTGTAAATACTTGTTGTCTTATATGTAATACAATTCACAATTGCACTGCAGCCGTGACTCTTGTGTATCATTGAACTCTACCATTTCCTCCCTGAACCAACCTAAGAGCCTCTGATACTGGTCCACTATTTTATTTATATTTGCAGCACTTATATATGCTCTGACCAAGGACCCAAGGGCCCCAAGATCTTCCAGCAGAGGATGAACACCTCCTTCAAAGGCTGGGAAGAGGACAACAAGTGATTAGGGAATGTCTGCAACAAAACCTCTCGGCCACAACTACACTGTGAGTGAGTCACATGCTATTTTCTTTTCTGGATGTGAGCAGCAGAGAAGACCGGGCCAACCGTTAATGTCGATGTGAGCAGCAGAGGATACACTCAGCTAACATATTGTGTTGGCAAAAAGGAGTTAAACTACGTCTTCACCTACACAAATACCTGCTCACTTCAGGCTTGAAAAGAGATGTGGGTTGCCCAATTTTCCATGTTAGAAAAAAAAAGCAGCTCATACAAAGATCCTGGATGTCACGATTCCTGTCACAAACAGACAAAGAGCCACGTAGTCGGCAGGGTTTGAACCTGCGCGGGGAAACCCCAATGGATTTGGAGTCCATCGTCTTAACTTCTCAGCCACAACTACTCTTGATAGCAAGTCACATGCTATTTCCGTTTCTGGATGTGAGCAGCAAAGAACACCGGGCCAACCATTAATGTCGATGTGAGCAGCAGAGGATCCACTCAGCTAACATATTGTGTTGGCAAAAATGAGTTTAACTACGTCTTCACCTATACAAATACCTTCTCACTTCAGACTTGAAATGAGATGTGGGTTGCCCAATTTTCCATGTTAGAGAAAAAAGCAGCTCGTACAAAGATCTTAGATGTCACAATTCCAAGTCCATCGCTTTAACCTCTCGGCCAGGACTACACTGTGAGAGAGTCACATGCCATTTTCTTTTCTGGATGTGAGCAGCAGAGAACGTACTCGTTACATCATAAGGGCCAACCATTATTTTGATGTGAGCAGCAGAGGATCCACTCAGCTAATATATTGTGTTGGCAAAAAGGACTTCAACAACACAAAAACCTGATCACTTGAAGCGAGATGTGGGTTGCCCAATTTTCCATGTTAGAGAATAAAGCAGCTTGTACAAAGCTCCGGGATGTCACAATTCTTGTCACAAAGACAAGGAGCCACGTAGTCGGCAGGGTTTGAACCTGCGCGGGGCGACCCCAATGGATTTCAAGTCTATCGCCTTAACCTCTCGGCCACGACTACTCTTGAAAGTGAGTCACATGCTATTTTATTTTCTGGATGTGTGCAGCAGAGGACAACCATCAATGTGGATGTTAAATCCTGATGTACTCGTTACATCATAAGAAGAATGGCATCTAAGATAATTTTAGTGTCTTTGTTTATCCCAAGGTTTTCCCGCAGCCTGCCGGATCCAGGCCGTTTCCAAATCTGACCAAGGACCAAGGGCCCCAAGGTCTTCCAGCAGAGGATGAACACCTCCTTCAAAGGCTGGGAAGAGGACAACAAGTGATTAGGGAATGTCTGCAACAAAACCTCTCGGCCAAGACTACACTGTGAGTGAGTCACATGCTATTTTCTTTTCTGGATGTGAGCAGAAGAGAATCCACTCAAATAATATATTGTGTTGGCAAAAAGGAGTTCAACAACGTCTTCACCTCCATAAAAACCTCCTCACTTCAAGCTTGAAAAGAAATGTGGGTTGCAAATTTTCCATGCTAGAGAATAAAACAGCTTGTACAAAGCTCCGGGATGTCTCGGCCACGACTACACTGTGAGTGAGTCACATGCTATTATCTTTTCTGGAGGTGAGCAGCAGAGAACACCGGGGCCAACCATTATTTTGATGTGAGCAGCAGAGGATCCACTCGGCTAAAATATTGTGTTGGCAAAAAGGAGTTCAACTACGTCTTCACCTACACAAATACCAGCTCACTTCTGGCTTGAAAAGAGATGTGGGTTGCCCAATTCTCCATGTTAGAGAGAAAAGCAGCTCGTACAAAGCACCAGGATGTCACAATTCCTGTCGCAAACAGACGAGAAGCCACGTAGTCGGCAGGGTTCGAACCTGCGCAGGGAGACCCCAATTGATTTCAAGTCCATCGCCTAAACCTCTCGGCCACGACTACTCTTGAAAGTGAGTAACATGCTATTTTATTTTCTGGATGTGTGCAACAGAGGACAACCATCAATGTGGATGTTAAATCCTGATGTACTCGTTACATCATAAGAAGAATGGCATCTAAGCTAATTTTAGTGTCTATGTTTACCCCAAGGTTTTCCCGCAGCCTGCCGGATCCAGGCCATTTTCAAATCTGACCAAGGACCCAAGGGCCCCAAGATCTTCCAGCAGAGGACGAACACCTCCTTCAAAGGCTGGAAAGAGAACAAAAAGTGATTAGGGAATGTCTGCAACAAAACCTCTCGGCCACGACTACACTGTGAGTGAGTCACATGCTATTTTCTTTTCTGGATGTGAGCAGCAGAGAACACAGGGGCCAACCGTTAATGTCGATGTGAGCAGCAGAGGATCCACTCAGCTAACATATTGTGTTGGCAAAAAGGAGTTAAACTACGTCTTCACCTACACAAATACCTGCTCACTTCAGGCTTGAAAAGAGATGTGGATTGCCCAATTTTCCATGTTAGAAAAAAAAGCAGCTCATACAAAGACCCTGGATGTCACGATTCCTGTCACAAACAGACAAAGAGCCACGTAGTCGGCAGGGTTTGAACCTGCACGGGGAAACCCCAATGGATTTGGAGTCCATCGCCTTAACTTCTCGGCCACAACTACTCTTGATAGCAAGTCACATGCTATTTCCGTTTCTGGATGTGAGCAGCAGAGAACACCGGGCCAAACATTAATGTCGATGTGAGCAGCAGAGGATCCACTCAGTCCTCCCAATTGATTTGGAGTCCATCGCCTTAACTTCTCGGCCACAACTACTCTTGATAGCAAGTCACATGCTATTTCCGTTTCTGGATGTGAGCAGCAGAGGATCCATTCAGCTAACATATTGTGTTGGCAAAAATGAGTTTAACTACGTCTTCACCTATACAAATACCTTCTCACTTCAGACTTGAAATGAGGTGTGGGTTGCCCAATTTTCCATGTTAGAGAAAAAAGCAGCTTGTACAAAGATCTTAGATGTCACAATTCCAAGTCCATCGCTTTAACCTCTCGGCCAGGACTACACTGTGAGAGAGTCACATGCTATTTTCTTTTCTGGATGTGAGCAGCAGAGAACGTACTCGTTACATCATAAGGGCCAACCATTAATTTGATGTGAGCAGCAGAGGATCCACTCAGCTAATATATTGTGTTGGCAAAAAGGACTTCAACAACGTCTTCACCTACACAAAAACCTGCTCACTTGAAGCTTGAAAAGAGATGTGGGTTGCCCAATTTTCCATGTTAGAGAATAAAGCAGCTCGTACAAAGCTCCGGGATGTCATAATTCTTGTCACAAAGACAAGGAGCCACGTAGTCGGCAGGGTTCGAACCTGCGCAGGGCGACCCCAATGGATTTCAAGTCCATCGCCTTACCTCTCGGCCACAACTACTCTTGAAAGTTAGTCACATGCTATTTTATTTTCTTGATGTGCGCAGCAGAGGACAACCATCAATGTGGATGTTAAATCCTGATGTACTCGTTACATCATAAGAAGAATGGCATCTAAGATAATTTTTGTGTCTTTGTTGATCCCAAGGTTTTCCCGCAGCCTGCCGGATGCAGGCCGTTTCCAAATCTGACCAAGGACCTTCGCCTGGACCCGATGACAATGCAGTGCTGAGGTGCTAACTAGCCTCTCCCTATGGAGGATCCCTATACCACTCTACAGATAAAGCGCTGTTGAATTTTCGGTTCGCGTACCTACCCGAAGTGATAAAATAAAATAAAATTCTGCATCAAAATTTACAGGCAAGACAAGTAGTTTGTTTAGGCATGGTTTGTATGGAATTACAAACCTGCACACATATATTCAAATGCACATAACTATAGAATCAATTCTTAATGCGCATGTGAACGCGATCAGCGTCTATCACAGTTCGTGTATAAAGTCTGTTTAGAGAGAACGATGTCGTCTTAGCGGCCCCTAATTTAATAACAAATGACCATTTTGACGGAAGTGAATCAATCAAAACTAACTTTAGCTGGAAATAACATTATTCAAGAACCACTATAAAACCAAACCAATCTCTGTTACCTTAAATTACATGTTTATCTCTGTAAAAAGCTGCTTTGAAACAATCTACATTGTTAAAAGCGCTATATAAATGAGGATGACTTGACTTGACTTGACTTGGATGTGAGCAGCAGAGGATGAACACCTCCCTCAAAGGCTGGGAAGAGGACAACAAGTGATTAGGGAATGTATGCAACAAACTGTCAGATTTTCACCCTAACATGGATTTGAACAGAACTTACCTTAAAGTGTTAATCCTCCTTAAACAATGCTCACTTCAGGCTTGAAATGAGCCCAATTTCCGTGTTAGAAAAAAAAAGCAGCTCATAAAAAGATCCTGGATGTCACGATTCCTGTCACAAACAGACAAAGAGCCACGTAGTCGGCAGGGTTTGAACCTGCGCGGGGAAACCCCAATGGATTTCAAGTCCATCGCCTTAACTTCTCGGCCACAACTACTCTTGATAGTGAGTCACATGCTATTTCCGTTTCTGGATGTGAGCAGCAGAGAACACCGTGCCAACCATTAATGTCGATGTGAGCAGCAGAGGATCCACTCAGCTAACATATTGTGATGGCAAAAAGAAGTTCAACTACGTCTTCACTTACACAAATACCTTCTCACTTCAGGCTTGAAAAGAGATGTGGGTTGCCCAATTTTCCATGTTAGAGAAAAAAGCAGCTCGTACAAAGATCTTGGATGTCACCATTCCTGTCGCAAGCAGACAAAGAGCCACGTAGTCGGCAGGGTTCAAAACTGCACGGAGAAACCCCAATGGATTTCGAGTCCATCGCCTTAACCTCTCGGCCACGACTACACTGTGAGGGAGTCACATGCTATTTTCTTTTCTGGATGTGAGCAGCAGAGAACACCGGGGCAAACCATTATTTTGATGTGAGCAGCAGAGGATCCACTCAGCTAATATATTGTGTTGGCAAAAAGGAGTTCAACAACGTCTTCACCTCCATAAAAACCTGCTCACTTCAAGCTTGAAAAGAAATGTGGGTTGCCCAATTTTCCATGCTAGAGAATAAAACAGCTCGTACAAAGCTCCGGGATGTCGCAATTCCGGTCGCAAAGAGACAGGGAGCCACGTAGTCGGCAGGGTTCGAACCTGCGCGGGGAGACCCCAATGAATTTCAAGTCCATCGCATTAACCTCTCGGCCACGACTACTCGCTGCTTTCCTTTTATGGTATGTGATCTCTCGGCCACGACTACTCTTGATAGTGAGTCACATGCTATTTTCTTTTCTGGATGTGAGCAGTAGAGGATGAACACCTCCTTCAAAGGCTGGGAAGAGGACAAGTGATTAGGGAATGTCTGCAACAAAACCTCTCGGCCACGACTACACTGTGAGTGAGTCACATGCTATTTTCTTTTCTGGATGTGAGCTGCAGAGAACACCGGGGCCAACCATTATTTTGATGTGAGCAGCAGAGGATCCACTCGACTAAAATATTGTGTTGGCAAAAAGGAGTTCAACTACGTCTTCACCTACACAAATACCTGGGGCCTCATTTATAAAACTGTGCGTAGGATCCTTACTAAAAGTGTACGTGCGCCAGAAAGCCAAAAATGGCGCACGCAAAAAAATATTCAGACTTATAAAACCGTGCGTACGCCAGAACCTGCGCAGAATTCACTTTATAAATCCCAGTTAGCGGAAGATTGTGCGCACATGCGTGTCCTCCCCGAAATAACCATATATGGAGCTTACAACGCCTAGTTTGACTATGCATATCCTCATCTGCATATCATTTGCATATGATTATTCATCCACGTGATAACATGTTTAAAGGTACAAGACATTAGGAAAATATGAAATACGGATTTGCTGTCACATTAGTTACATTAATAAAAATCATTTAGTAGCCTATCCTTGCCTTGTTTTTGAATAAATAAATCAAATAGTGTAAAATACATTTCAGAGAAAGTTTTTCTCAATCTTTCCCACTGGCCAAAGAGTATTTTTAATTGATTTATATTTTTAATGGAAACAGATAAACCTTGTTGTGCATTATTTGCACGAAACTATTTTCTCAGACAATCTGCCATTATCATGATAAGCAATTATCTATGTAGATAAAACATTAAAACACAGCATGCCAAAGGAAAAGTGTTCGAAAGCATTGCATCCACAACAAATATTTCTATTTATTCAAGATAAAAAATGTTGTAACTTCTCAGTAATTATTTCATGTAATTTAAGTGTTTAACTCCATTAATCAGAATGGCATATTTAATCTAAATGTTTACATCAGAATTAAAATATAGTTTAAATCATTATTTTATTTATTTAAACTGTTATTGTGAACATGCACTGTATTTATGATTAGGACTTATAATGAAGATACGGTTTTAGATATGCGTCAGTTTCACTACACGGCACAACGCGCTCGCTGGCGCAGACATTTACGAAGGGATGGATGTTTGCTTCATGTGATAGGCTTGGTGAGTGAAATTATATTTGTATTATCTTTCTGTATATAATTTTCTTTAGATTTTCTGTCCAAAAGTGACCAAAAAGACATGTAACTCCAGCTCACCATCGGTGTTGCCACACTGCTCCATCTCCAAAATGTTTGTACGCATGGGTCAGAGTTTGCGTGCCGGTGCGCACATTTTCCCGTCGAGTTTGTTTTTATAAATCACAACTTGTGCGTAGGAAGTGGCGTACGCTTCTTTCAGGGCCTGTTTTGCGCGTACGCAATGGTTATAAATGAGGCCCCTGCTCACTTCTGGCTTGAAAAGACATGTGGGTTCCCCAATTCTCCATGTTAGAGAGAAAAGCAGCTTGTACAAAGCACCAGGATGTCACAATTCCTGTCGCAAACAGATGAGGAGCCACGTAGTCGGCAGGGTTCGAACCTGCGCGGGGAGACCCCAATGGATTTCAAGTCCATCGCCTTAACCTCTCGGCCACGACTACTCTTGAAAGTGAGTAACATGCTATTTTATTTTATGGATGTGTGCAGCAGAGGACAACCATCAATGTGGATGTTAAATCCTGATGTACTCGTTACATCATAAGAAGAATGGCATCTAAGCTAATTTTAGTGTCTATGTTTATCCCAAGGTTTACCCGCAGCCTGCCGGATCCAGGCCGTTTCCAAATCTGACCAAGGACCCAAGGGCCCCAAGATCTTCCAGCAGAGGACGAACACCTCTTTCAAAGGCTGGGAAGAGGACAACAAGTGATTAGGGAATGTCTGCAACAAAACCTCTCGGCCACGACTACACTGTGAGTGAGTCACATGCTATTTTCTTTTCTGGATGTGAGCAGCAGAGAACACAGGGGCCAACCGTTAATGTCGATGTGAGCAGCAGAGTATCCACTCAGCTAACATATTGTGTTGACAAAAAGGAGTTAAACTACGTCTTCACCTACACAAATACGTGCTCACTTCAGGCTTGAAAAGTGATGTGGGTTGCCCAATTTTCCATGTTAGAAAAAAAAGCAGCTCATACAAAGATCCTGGATGTCACGATTCCTGTCACAAACAGACAAAGAGCCACGTAGTCGGCAGGGTTTGAACCTGCGCGGGGAAACCCCAATTTATTTGGAGTCCATCGCCTTAACTTCTCGGCCACAACTACTCTTGATAACAAGTCACATGCTATTTCCGTTTCTGGATGTGAGCAGCAGAGAACACCGGGCCAACCATTAATGTCGATGTGAGCAGCAGAGGATCCACTCAGCTAACATATTGTGTTGGCAAAAAGGAGTTCAACTACATCTTCACCTATACAAATACCTTCTCACTTCAGACTTGAAATGAGATGTGGGTTGCCCAATTTTCCATGTTAGAGAAAAAAGCAGCTCGTACAAAGATCTTGGATGTCACAATTCCAAGTCCATCGCTTTAACCTCTCGGCCAGGACTACACGGTGAGTGAGTCACATGCTATTTTCTTTTCTGGATGTGAGCAGCAGAGAACGTACTCGTTACATCATAAGGGCCAATTATTATTTTGATGTGAGCAGCAGAGGATCCACTCAGCTAATATATTGTGTTGGCAAAAAGGACTTCAACAACGTCTTCACCTACACAAAAACCTGCTCACTTGAAGCGAGATGTGGGTTGCCCAATTTTCCATGTTAGAGATAAAAGCAGCTCGTACAAAGCTCCAGGATGTCACAATTCTTGTCACAAAGACAAGGAGCCACGTAGTCGGCAGGGTTCGAACCTGCAAGGGGAGACCCCAATGGATTTCAAGTCCATCACCTTAACCTCTCGGCCACAACTACTCTTGAAAGTGAGTCACATGCTATTTTCTTTTCTGGATGTGTGCAGCAGAGGACAACCATCAATGTGGATGTTAAATCCTGATGTACTCGTTACATCATAAGAAGAATGGCATCTAAGCTAATTTTAGTGTCCTTGTTTATCCCAAGGTTTTCCCGCAGCCTGCCTGATCCAGGCCGTTTCCAAATCTGACCAAGGACCTTCGCTTGGACCCGATGACAATGCAGTGCTGAATTGCCAACTAGCCTCTCCCTATGGAGGATCCCTATACCACTCTACAGATAAAGCGTTGCTGAATTTTCGGTTCACGTACCTACCCGAAGTGATAAAATAAAATAAAATTCTGCATCAAAATTTACAGGCAAGACAAGTAGTTTGTTTAGGCATGGTTTGTATGGAATTACAAACCTGTGCACATATATTCAAATGCACATAACTATAGAATCAATTCTTAATGCGCATGTGAACGCGATCAGCGTCTATCACAGTTCGTGTATAAAGTCTGTTTAGAGAGAACGGTGTCGTTTTAGCGGCCCCTAATTTAATAACAAATGACCATTTCGACAGAAGTGAATCAATCAAAACTAACTTTAGCTGGAAATAACATTATTCAAGAACCACTATAAAACCAAACCAATCTCTGTTACCTTAAATTAAATGTTTATCTCTGTAAAAAGCTGCTTTGAAACAATCTACATTGTTAAAAGCGCTATATAAATAAGGATGACTTGACTTGACTTGGATGTGAGCAGCAGAGGATGAACACCTCCCTCAAAGGCTGGGAAGAGGACAACAAGTGATTAGGGAATGTATGCAACAAACTGTCAGATTTTCACCCAAACAGGGATTTGAACAGAACTTACCTTAAAGTTTTAATCCTCCTTAAACATGCTCACTTCAGGCTTGAAATGAGCCCAATTTCCGTGTTAGAAAAAAAAAGCAGCTCATACAAAGATCCTGTATGTCACGATTCCTGTCACAAACAGACAAAGAGCCACGTAGTCGGCAGGGTTTGAACCTGCGTGGGGAAACCGCAATGGATTTCAAGTCCATCGCCTTAACTTCTCAGCCACAACTACTCTTGACAGTGAGAAACATGCTATTACCGTTTCTGGATGTGAGCAGCAGAGAACACCGGGCCAACAATTAATGTCGATGTGAGCAGCAGAGGATCCACTCAGCTAACATATTGTGATGGCAAAAAGGAGTTCAACTACGTTTTCACTTACACAAATACCTTCTCACTTCAGGCTTGAAAAGAGATGTGGGTTGGCCAATTTTCCATGTTAGAGAAAAAAAGCAGCCAGTACAAAGATCTTTGATGTCACAATTCCTGTCAAAAGCAGACAAAGAGCCACGTAGTCGGCAGGGTTTGAACCTGCGCAGGGAAACCCCAATGGATTTCGAGTCCATCGCCTTAACCTCTCGGCCACGACTACACTGTGAGTGAGTCACATGCTATTTTCTTTTCTTGATGTGAGCAGCAGAGGATGAACACCTCCTTCAAAGGCTGGGAAGAGGACAACAAGCGATTAGGGAATGTCTGCAACAAAACCTCTCGGCCACGACTACACTGTGAGTGAATCACATGCTATTTTCTTTTCTGGATGTGAGCAGCAGAGAACACCGAAGCCAACCGTTAATGTCGATGTGAGCAGCAGAAGATCCACTCAGCTAACATATTGTGTTGGCAAAAAGGAGTTAAACTACGTCTTCACCTACACAAATACCTGCTCACTTCGCGCTTGAAAAGAGATGTGGGTTGCCCAATTTTCCATGTTAGAGAAAAAAGCAGCTTGTACAAAGCACCGGGATGTCACAATTCTTGTCGCAAAGAAACAAGGAGCCACGTAGTCGGCAGGGTTCGAACCTGAGCGGGGAGACCCCAATGGATTTCAAGTCCATCGCCTTAACCTCTTGGCCACAACTACTCTTTAGATTGAGTCACATGCTATTTTATTTTCGGGATGTCAGCAGCAGAGGACAACCATCAATGTGGATGTGAGCAGCAGAGGGTGAATACCTCCCTCAAAGGCTGGGAAGAGGACAAGACGTGATTAGGGAATGTCTGCAACAAACTGTCAGATTTTCACCCAAACAGGGATTTGAACAGAACTTACCTTAAAGTGTTAATCCTCCTTAAACAATGCTCACTTCAGGCTTGAAATGAGCCCAATTTCCGTGTTAGAAAAAAAAGCAGCTCATAAAAAAGATCCTGGATGTCACGTTTCCTGTCACAAACAGACAAAGAGCCACGTAGTCGGCAGGGTTTGAACCTGCGCGGGGAAACCCCAATGGATTTCAAGTCCATCGCCTTAACTTCTCGGCCACAACTACTCGGAAATAGTATGTGATAGTGAGTCACATGCTATTTCCGTTTCTGGATGTGAGCAGCAGAGAACATCGGGCCAACCATTAATGTCGATGTGAGCAGCAGAGGATCCACTCAGCTAACATATTGTGATGGCAAAAAGAAGTTTGACTACGTCTTCACTTACACAAATAACTTCGCACTTCAGGCTTGAAAAGAGATGTGGGTTGCCCAATTTTCCATGTTAGAGAAAAAAAGCAGCTCGTACAAAGATCTTGGATGTCACAATTCCTGTCGCAAGCAGACAATGAGCCACGTAGTCGGCAGGGTTCGAACCTGCACGGGGAAACCCCAATGGATTTCGAGTCCATCGCCTTAACCTCTCAGCCACGACTACACTGTGAGTGAGTCACATGCTATTTTCTTTTCTGGATGTGAGCAGCAGAGAACACCGGGGCCAACCGTTAATGTCGATGTGAGCAGCAGAGGATACACTCAGCTAACATATTTTGTTGGCAAAAAGGAGTTAAACTACGTCTTTACCTACACAAATACCTGCTCACTTCAGGCTTGAAAAGAGATGTGGGTTGCCCAATTTTCCATGTTAGAAAAAAAAAAGCAGCTCATACAAAGATGCTGGATGTCACGATTCCTGTCACAAACAGACAAAGAGCCACGCAGTCGGCAGGGTTTGAACCTGCGCGGGGAAACCCCAATGGATTTGGAGTCCATCGCCTTAACTTCCCGGCCACAACTACTCTTGATAGCAAGTCACATTCTATTTCCGTTTCTGGATGTGAGCAGAAGAGAACACCGGGCCAACCATTAATGTCGATGTGAGCAGCAGAGGATCCACTCAGCTAACATATTGTGTTTGCAAAAAGGAGTTCAACTACGTCTTCACCTATACAAATACCTTCTCACTTCAGACATGAAATGAGATGTGGGTTGCCCAATTTTCCATGTTAGAGAAAAAAAGCAGCTCGTACAAAGATCTTAGATGTCACAATTCCAAGTCCATCGCTTTAACCTCTCGGCCAGGACTACACTGTGAGTGAGTCACATGTTTTTTTCTTTTCTGGATGTGAGCAGCAGAGAACGTACTCGTTACATCATAAGGGCCAACCATTATTTTGATGTGAGCAGCAGAGGATCCACCCAGCTAATATATAGTGTTGGCAAAAAGGACTTCAACAACGTCTTCACCTACACAAAAACCTGCTCACTTGAAGCTTGAAAAGAGATGTGGGTTGCCCAAATTTGTTAGAGAATAAAGCAGCTCGTACAAAGCTCCGGGATGTCACAATTCTTGTCACAAAGACAAGGAGCCACGTAGTCGGCAGGGTTCAAACCTGCGCGGGGAGACCCCAATGGATTTCAAATCCATCACCTTAACCTCTCGGCCACGACTACTCTTGAAAGTGAGTCTGGATGTGTGCAGCAGAGGACAACCATCAATGTGGATGTTAAATCCTGATGTACTCGTTACATCATAAGAAGAATGGCATCTAAGATAATTTTAGTGTCTTTGTTTATCCCAAGGTTTTCCCGCAGCCTGCCGGATCCAGGCCGTTTCCAAATGTAACCCAGATGGTTTTTGCCTTATTCTCCTTATATTCTCCTTATTCGCGGCTCCCTTTTGTGTTTGCGTTGTTGCGAGACTTCGTGAAGTATCGCGAGACTTGAGATGGAATGTTGCGTCACTTCCTTTAAATACGGCCGCGCTGTTGTTTTGGTATGTGTGTGCGCGAGTTGTGTGTTGAGCTACTGCAGGTAGGCATTTAGCCCTGTAAAACATTTTATTAATTAAACTGCTGGTTTAACTATTATGTATGCCAATCTTTTAGATTGCCTCTACCTTTGCAAATGACTGCTGTTGAGTGACTTAATGATGTGGGAACTGGTGAGTTGTCACTGTTTGTTATACGGTGCTAAAAGTGTGTTGTATGTGTATATGGTTCGGTTAGCCGGTGCCGGCGCTGGCTGTACTTTAATCATACTGAGCCTGACTATATATATACAATTTGTGCTTATTTAGATGAGCAGAACATTGATAATTAATCTTAGTATTGTTGAATTATGAAGTTATCAACTACTCTTTGACTCTGAAATGTATTTTGAAGCTATTTATCGATATTGTCCATTTATAAGAGCATTCTTGCTGATTGTTAAATTATTTATATTGCTATATGCAGTATATATATTGAATCATGTACATGATGAAACAAATGAACTGAGATTATGATTATGATAATATGATGATTTTATTATATTATGATTATGGTGATTAGTTGTGATGCTTGGAACCAGAGTGATGTATTAATTGGTCCTGTTTTGTACAGGCCAGGTTCTGTGCATTGATGGCGAGCCACTAGGCCCAACCCTGATGCATTGGAGTGCATGCATCTACCGGTGTGGTAGGAGGTGCTGCAGCTGCTAACTTTGCTACACCTGCGCACACACCCTCAGAGACATTTTCACACACTTTTGGACACTTTATTCATCTATACATTGGTACTGATCTTATGAACTGTTCCATCCTGGACTCTTTGGACTCTGTCTGTCTCGAGGCTGTGTGTTGTGAGCCGTGGCGGTTTCAAGCACCTTTTTATGATTGCATGAATTCTGATATTGTTGTATGCTCATTAATAACTTTGAACTGAATACTTTCTATGTGCACGTGTAAATATTGTAAATACTTGTTGTCTTATATGTAATACAATTCACAATTGCACTGCAGCCGTGACTCTTGTGTATCATTGAACTCTACCATTTCCTCCCTGAACCAACCTAAGAGCCTCTGATACTGGTCCACTATTTTATTTATATTTGCAGCACTTATATATGCTACATAACTTTGGCGAGCCAGCCAGGAGGATTTGGTGAGTTTAATGTGCATTTGAGTTATTAATTTGGGGTTATTGTAGTTCAGTAACAATAATGGATGTGTTTTTGAAACGTGGTATCAAATTTCCAAATGCTGTGCTGTTGGAGGGCATAACAGAACCAGAAAGTAATGAAGTTATTGAGTTTTTAAGCCAATATGGATCAGTCAATAAGATTGAGGAAATTTCTAAGACTGAATCTGAGTATGATGGTGTGCTTGTGGTTGAATTTGTTAGCGGTGCAGCTTTGGAAGCATTGCGTCCTATTTTGCCGCATACATGGGTCTCAGCTAAAAAAACCCATACATGTTGTATTTCGAAGCTATCTTCTGTTTGTACAGATCACTTTGCTAGAGCTAAAACTATGTTATATTTGTCTGAATTGCAGAATTTAGCCAAATTGACTGGGGTGGATTACACAGAAGTGCTCAAAACAACTATGTCTCAAATTGGACTGTCGGTCTCTGAGCTCTGTCCTGTGCCTCACGTAGAAGATCTACCAGTCACGGAGTCGCCCACGTTGCCAGAGCCATCAACTCTGTATCCATCAGCCAATTCTGTTCCCCTTGTGGATACTGCTGCTCCCAGGTCCATCGCTGAGCCCTGCATTGATCCCTCTAATCCTATGCAGCCAGGGATGAGACATTCAATTTCCAGTATTGATGTCCATCCACCAGAGGTCCAGCGCTACGTAGTAGAGCACATTGTGAAGAATGGGGAGAGTGCAGCACATCACCAGAAAATCAGGGTTTTCTCAGGTCGGCTTCCCAGACCCACTCATGAAGCTGACTATGACACCTGGCGATCAGGAGTGGAATTGCTGTTGAAGGATCCATCTGTGTCTGATCTCCATCGCTCTAGGAGGATAGTGGAGAGCCTCCTTCCTCCAGCAGCAGACATGGTCAAGCAACTGAGTTCCAGCACGCTGCCTACAGTATATCTAGACACTCTTGACTCTGCATATGCTACTGTTCAAGATGGGGATGAATTGTTTGCTAAATTCATGGACACATTTCAGGATACCGGTGAGAAACTATCTGCCTATCTCCAATGGCTCCAGGTTGTCCTGAACTCTGCCATGAAGAGGGAAGAGTCATAGGGTCTGAAATAAATCGACATTTGTTGAACCAGTTCTGTCGTGGATGCTGGGACAATTCTTTGATCGCTGAGCTTCAGCTAAAACAAAAGAAGATTTGTCCACCCACTTTTGCTGAGCTGCTGCTCCTCTTGCGCACTGAAGAGAACCGAGAGGCAGCAAAAGTACATCGAATGAAGCAATATCTGGGGTCTACACGGCAAAAAGTTACATCTCATGCCCAGTTTGCTTGTGTCAACCCTGAAGATGGGGCCGCAGTTACCGCTTTGGTTAACATCACCCAGCAACTGGCTCAACAATTAGCTGATGTCCAGCGACAGTTAGCCATGCTAACGGCCAGCCAGTCAAAGACCAGTTCTGTTCCCAAGACTTCTACCTACAGTAAGCCACATCCCAGGGCCACTCATCAGCAGCCCCGTCGTCCCACGCCTATTCCGGCAAAACCTGGTTATTGCTTCCGGTGTGGTGAGGATGGCCACATCCGTCCCCAGTGTGAGAATGAACCCAATTCTCTTCTGGTTGCTCGTAAAAAGAAACAGTTCACTAGCAACCAACAAAATGCTTTCAACTCTGTCCATTTAAACTGAGTCCGGTTCCTGTTGTGGGACAGACAGGGGCCAGAGGGGACCAAATCCGTCCCAAGGAAAAGAAGATTGTCAAGTGTGCAGAAATGACACAGCCCAAGATAAAGGATGCAACCATACAACTTCCAAAGGGCCTGGTGGGCTCAAAATGCTCTGCAGTCGTCCAGATTGCTGGGCAGACCTACCACTGCCTTTTGGATATAGGCTCGCAGGTCACTACGATTCCAGTCTCTTTTTACAACCAGAGTCTCAGTGATCACCCTGTGAAGCCACTTTACGACTTACTCCAGGTAGAGGGTGCCGCCGGTCAGTCAGTGCCATACTTGGGGTATGTAGAGGTGACCATAGGGTTTCAAAAAGAGTTCGTAGGAGAACTTGAGATATCGACTCTTGCCTTGGTTGTACCCGATGGTCATCCTGAGGGTTCTTCAATTGTGCTTATTGGCATGAATACTCTGGAGCCTTTATATGAGCGATACACCAGTAGTGAGATCTCTAATTTTCAATCCACGGGCCAAGGGTACTGTGCAGTCCTAAAGCTCTTACAACTGAAGCACCAACAAAGCCAGCTGGGTCAAGTAGGATCCGTGAAGTTGTTGAGTCAGACATCAGTTCTGATTCCTTCTGGTCAGACCATTGTTCTAGAAGGCTCTGCCAGAATAGACAGTCCAACTACAGTTCAATGGGCTGTGATCGAACACCCGATGTCCCCTCTTCCTGGGGGGTTATGTGTCCAGAGTTGTTATCACACTTCCAACTCATGCTCCCTACAAGGTCCCTGTTCTCGTTATGAACGAGTCTGAACAAGATGTTCTCATTCCACCAATGACAGTAATTGCTGATATTGGTACGTCACCTACCATTCTGGCCCAGCACACTGTAAACACTTCTTCCGTCCAAGGAGGTTCCCGAGGAAGCACTTTGGAGTTAAACTTTGGAGAATCGCCTATTCCATCTGAATGGAAGGTGCGAGTAACATCCAAGCTCATCCAAATGCCTGAAGTGTTTTCTTACCACGACCTTGATTTTGGCTGTACAGATCAGGTAAAACACCATATCAAGCTACATGATGAGAACTTTTTCAAGCTTCGAGCCAGGCCTATCCATCCCCGTGACATTGAAGCTGTTCGAAGCCATTTACGGGATCTGCTTGAAGCTGACATCATCCGGGAATCAGAGTCACCATTTGCCTCCCCAATTGTGGTGGTCCGGAAGCGGAATGGCGATGTTAGGTTGTGTATCGACTATCGTAAATTAAATTTACAAACTGTGAAAGATGCCTATGCCCTGCCAAACCTTGAAGAGTCGTTTTCAGCATTAACGGGCTCCAGATGGTTCACGGTTCTGGATCTAAAGTCTGGATCTAAATGCTCCCAGCACATTCCAGAGACTTATGGAGAAATGTATGGGGGATTTAAATCTTAAGGAAGCCCTTGTATTTCTAGACGATATCATTATCTTCTCTGACACTTTAGATGAACATGAGACACGCTTACTCAGAGTACTTACTCGCTTGAAGGAATTCGGCTTGAAGCTGTCTCCTGAAAAATGCAAATTTCTCCAGTCCAGTGTACGTTATGTTGGACATATTGTGTCTGACAAGGGTGTTGAAACGGACCCTGAAAAAATATCAGCTCTCAAATCCTGGCCAGTCCTCCGAAATCTTAAAGAGCTACGGTCCTTCCTGGGGTTTGCAGGATACTATAGGAGGTTCATTAAAGATTTCGCCACCATAGTAAAACCTCTTAATGTCCTTACTAGAGGCTATGCACCCATTCGTCAGTCTATCAAAGATAAAAGTCCTGCTGGAAAGTTCCTGGACCCGAAGCAGTCTTTTGGGGAGAGATGGACGGTAGATTGTCAAGATGCTTTCGACACAGTGATTTCTAAACTAACATCTGCTCCTGTCCTTGGGTTCGCCAATCCAAAGTTACCTTACATCCTTCACACAGATGCAAGCATAATCGGGTTGGGAGCCGTCCTATACCAAAAACAGGATGATCAACTCCGGGTAATCGCCTATGCCAGCCGAGGCCTGTCTCAGAGTGAGTCTCGATATCAAACTTGAGTTTCTGGCCTTAAAATGGAGTGTCACAGAGAAATTCCATGATTATCTCTATGGTGCTAACTTCACAGTTGTTACAGACAACAATCCTCTTACATACGTTTTGACCTCAGCAAAATTGGACGCCACAAGCCACCGGTGGCTAGCTGCGCTGTCAACGTATTCCTTTAAGATACAGTACCGTGCTGGCAAACACAACTTTGATGCAGACGCTCTGTCCAGACGTTACCATGAAGTGCCAGATAAGGCTGCAAGCTGTGAAGAATGGGAATTTGTGAACCGACTAGCTGAGCAACTGTGTGACCCTGGTGAAGCTGAAGAAATCTCCCCCGACATTGTGGTTGCTATTTGTCAGAGCAGTCTTGTCAGATCATGCTGTCCTGCTGGCTACACTCAACTTGATGTGACCTTAGTCGAGTCTCTTTCTGACCATACTAATATTATTCCTGACTGTTTTGCCGAGGAAGAGTCGCATGACCTTCCTGTCATTTCCCCCCTGACCCACGCTGACCTGAAAGAGGAGCAGCGGGCCGACCCAGCAATTCGGGAAGTCATCTACCAGCTTGAGACAGGGGAAAAGGTTTCTTCCACTGTTCGAGGGGAGCTTCCTGAGCTCCCATTGTTGTTACGGGAGTGGAATCGGTTGGAGCTGGAAGATGGAGTTTTATACCGGAGAAGACAGGATGAAGATAAATTTGTCCTTCAGCTTGTTCTGCCCCCAGTGTTGCGTTCTACCGTCCTGAAGAGTCTCCATAGTGACATGGGGCACATGGGCATAGAGCGAACCCTGGACTTGGTGCGGCAGCGGTTCTTCTGGCCAAAAATGGCCGCTAATGTTGAGAACTTCATCAAAACCTGTGGTCGGTGTATTAGACGTAAGATTCTTCCCGAAAGGGCAGCTCCTTTAGTAAATATCCAAACCAGTCGTCCTTTGGAACTAGCATGTATGGATTTTCTAACCCTTGAGCCGGACAGCAGTAACACCAAGAACATCTTGGTACTTACTGATCACTTCACCAAATTTGCAGTCGCTATCCCAACTGCGAACCAGAAGGCCAAAACTGTAGCGAAGTGTCTGTGGAACGACTTCATGGGTTGCTATGGCATTCCAGAACGCCTACATTCTGACCAAGGGCCAGACTTTGAGTCTAAGCTGATTAAAGAGCTTTGTGATGTAGTCGGCATCAAGAAAACTCGGACCACCCCATACCATCCCAGGGGCAACCCTGTCGAGCGCTTTAACCGGACGCTGTTAAACATGCTGGGAACTCTTGAGAGCAAGCAAAAGGCTAAGTGGAGGGAGTACGTTAAACCTCTTTTCCATGCGTATAACTGTACGCGGAATGAGGTAACGGGGTTCACGCCTTATGAACTCCTGTCTAGACGATCACCACGGCTCCCGGTTGACTTAGCTTTCGGGTTGCCAGTCCGTGACTCTCCATCTCCCTCGCATTCCCAGTATGTGAGGGATTTAAGATCACGTCTCGAGGAGAGCTACAAGCTTGCCATGAATGCTCAGAAGTCAGCTAAGAGGAACAAAAGTCGGTTCGATCAACATGTAAAACCTGCAAGCTTGGATGTTGGTGACCGAGTACTGGTTCGGAATGTCAGAATCCGAGGGAAACACAAGCTGGCAGACAAGTGGGAACAAGAGGTGTATGTGGTTGTGAAACGTGCTGGGGATCTTCCAGTTTATATTGTGAAACCAGAGACTAGGGAGGGACCTAACCGCACGCTCCATCGTGATCTGCTCTTGCCCTGTGGTTCCCTACCGGCTTCTGCTACAGAGGATTTCCCAGAAGATCTTACTGCTCAAAAAGCCCATACTCGTAGCCAGAGTCGCAATCGCACTGAACAAGTTGAAATCTTTGAGGATAAGGGTACAGGGGGTACTGAGTTTACCACCCTTGGGAGTTTTCCTCAGTTCCCAGTGAAGTTCAGTGTGGACAGTGTGAGTGGAGGTGAACATGACCTAACGACCCGTGACATTGTGGGGTCTGCCTTACTGACAGTCCCAAGTGACACTGAATCTGTTCCACCTTTTCTACAAAGTCCTGTAACAAGATCTTCAATTGTAACCTCATTTGAAGACCACTTACCTGAAGTTGAAGAGTCCTGGCCAACCACTGGTGAAGATTCATCCATGTCCAGATGCGAGGTAGAAACCCCTGTGGAGGAGACTGAAGTGGAAGAACCTGGAAATCCTCTACTTGAACCAATAACCGAACATGTTACAGGAGAGATGGAGCTACCTGTGGGAGGAGAGTTGGAATTTCTTGTGGAAGAAATAACTATCAATGTGCCTGAAGCTGAAGTGCTTCTGGAGCCTGAGGTTGAAGCTTGTGAGCCGGTCCAATCTGAGTCATCTGTGGGTCCTATTGTTCATAGTTCTGTTACTGTCCCCAGTGATATATTGGGATCTGATGTAGTACCCAGACGTTCAGGGCGGCAGCGTCAACCCCGTCAACGCCTTCAATATGCAGTATTGGGCAACCCATTAATTTCAGTCGTTCAAACTCTTTTTCATAGTTTGTCTAATGTTTATACAGAGGCCCTTAGTCAAGCCGCTGCAGCAGACTGTCCCTAAACTGTAATAGTTTGCTTCTGCAGTTTTATGCAACGGGGACGTGCATGATTTAAGGGGGGAGGGTGTAACCCAGATGGTTTTTGCCTTATTCTCCTTATATTCTCCTTATTCGCGGCTCCCTTTTGTGTTTGTGTTGTCGCGAGACTTCGTGAAGTATCGCGAGACTTGAGATGGAATGTTGCGTCACTTCCTTTAAATACGGCCGCGCGCTGTTGTTTTGGTATGTGTGTGCGCGAGTTGTGTGTTGAGCTGCTGCAGGTAGGCATTTAGCCCTGTAAAACATTTTATTAATTAAACTGCTGGTTTAACTATTATGTATGCCAATCTTTTAGATTGCCTCTACCTTTGCAAATGACTGCTGTTGAGTGACTTAATGATGTGGGAACTGGTGAGTTGTCACTGTTTGTTATACGGTGCTAAAAGTGTGTTGTATGTGTATATGGTTCGGTTAGCCGGTGCTGGCGCTGGCTGTACTTTAATCATACTGAGCCTGACTATATATATACAATTTGTGCTTATTTAGATGAGCAGAACATTGATAATTAATCTTAGTATTGTTGAATTATGAAGTTATCAACTACTCTTTGACTCTGAAATGTATTTTGAAGCTATTTATCGATATTGTCCATTTATAAGAGCATTCTTGCTGATTGTTAAATTATTTATATTGCTATATGCAGTATATATATTGAATCATGTACATGATGAAACAAATGAACTGAGATTATGATTATGATAATATGATGATTTTATTATATTATGATTATGGTGATTAGTTGTGATGCTTGGAACCAGAGTGATGTATTAATTGGTCCTGTTTTGTACAGGCCAGGTTCTGTGCATTGATGGCGAGCCACTAACCCCAACCCTGATGCATTGGAGTGCATGCATCTACCGGTGTGGTAGGAGGTGCTGCAGCTGCTAACTTTGCTAAACCTGCGAACACACCCTCAGAGACATTTTCACACACTTTTGGACACTTTATTCATCTATACATTGGTACTGATCTTATGAACTGTTCCATCCTGGACTCTTTGGACTCTGTCTGTCTCGAGGCTGTGTGTTGTGAGCAGTGGCGGCTTCAAGCACCTTTTTATGATTGAGTGAATTCTGATATTGTTGTATGCTCATTAATAACTTTGAACTGAATACTTTCTATGTGCACGTGTAAATATTGTAAATACTTGTTGTCTTATATGTAATACAATTCACAATTGCACTGCAGCCGTGACTCTTGTGTATCATTGAACTCTACCATTTCCTCCCTGAACCAACCTAAGAGCCTCTGATACTGGTCCACTATTTTATTTATATTTGCAGCACTTATATATGCTCTGACCAAGGACCCAAGGGCCCCAAGATCTTCCAGCAGAGGATGAACACCTCCTTCAAAGGCTGGGAAGAGGACAACAAGTGATTAGGGAATGTCTGCAACAAAACCTCTCGGCCACGACTACACTGTGAGTGAGTCACATGCTATTTTCTTTTCTGGATGTGAGCAGCAGAGAACACCGGGGCCAACAATTAATGTCGATGTGAGCAGCAGAGGATACACTCAGCTAACATATTGTGTTGGCAAAAAGGAGTTAAACTACGTCTTCACCTACACAAATACCTGCTCACTTCAGGCTTGAAAAGAGATGTGGGTTGCCCAATTTTCCATGTTAGAAAAAAAAGCAGCTCATACAAAGATCCTGGATGTCACGATTCCTGTCACAAACAGACAAAGAGCCACGTAGTCGGCAGGGTTTGAACCTGCGCGGGGAAACCCCAATGGATTTGGAGTCCATCGCCTTAACTTCTCGGCCACAACTACCCTTGATAGCAAGTCACATGCTATTTACGTTTCTGGATGTGAGCAGCAGAGAACACCGGGCCAACCATTAATGTCGATGTGAGCAGCAGAGGATCCACTCAGCTAACATATTGTTTTGGCAAAAATGAGTTTAACTACGTCTTCACCTATACAAATACCTTCTCACTTCAGACTTGAAATGAGATGTGGGTTGCCCAATTTTCCATGTTAGAGAAAAAAGCAGCTCGTACAAAGATCTTAGATGTCACAATTCCAAGTCCATCGCTTTAACCTCTCGGCCAGGACTACACTGTGAAAGAGTCACATGCTATTTTCTTTTCTGGATGTGAGCAGCAGAGAACGTACTCGTTACATCATAAGGGCCAACCATTATTTTGATGTGAGCAGCAGAGGATCCACTCAGCTAATATATTGTGTTGGCAAAAAGGACTTCAACAACGTCTTCACCTACACAAAAACCTGCTCACTTGAAGCTTGAAAAGAGATGTGGGTTGCCCAATTTTCCATGTTAGAGAATAAAGCAGCTCGTACAAAGCTCCGGGATGTCACAATTCTTGTCATAAAGACAAGGAGCCACGTAGTCGGCAGGGTTCGAACCTGCGCGGGGAGACCCCAATGGATTTCAAGTCCATCGCCTTATCCTCTCGGCCACGACTACTCATGAAAGTGAGTCATATGCTATTTTATTTTCTGGATGTGTGCAGCAGAGGACAACCATCAATGTGGATGTTAATCCTGATGTACTCGTTACATCATAAGAAGAATGGCATCTAAGATAATTTTAGTGTCTTTGTTTATCCCAAGGTTTTCCCGCAGCCTGCCGGATCCAGGCCGTTTCCAAATCTGACCAAGGACCCAAGGGCCCCAAGATCTTCCAGCAGAGGATGAACACCTTCAAAGGCTGGGAAGAGGACAACAAGTGATTAGGGAATGTCTGCAACAAAACCTCTCGGCCACGACTACACTGTGAGTGAGTCACATGCTATTTGCTTTTCTGGATGTGAGCAGCAGAGAACACCGGGGCCAACCGTTAATGTCGATGTGAGCAGCAGAGGATACACTCAGCTAACATATTGTGTTTGCAAAAAGGAGTTAAACTACGTCTTCACCTACACAAATACCTGCTCACTTCAGGCTTGAAAAGAGATGTGGGTTGCCCAATTTTCCATGTTAGAAAAAAAAAAAAGCAGCTCATACAAAGATCCTGGATGTCACGATTCCTGTCACAAACAGACAAAGAGACACGTAGTCGGCAGGGTTTGAACCTGCGCAGGGAAACCCCAATGGATTTGGAGTCCATCGCCTTAACTTCTCGGCCACAACTACTCTTGATAGCAAGTCACATGCTATTTCCGTTTCTGGATGTGAGCAGAAGAGAACACCTGGCCGACCATTAATGTCGATGTGAGCAGCAGAGGATCCACTCAGCTAACATATTGTGTTGGCAAAAAGGAGTTCAACTACGTCTTCACCTATACAAATACCTTCTCACTTCAGACTTGAAATGAGATGTGGGTTGCCCAATTTTCCATGTTAGAGAAAAAAGCAGCTCTTACAAAGATCTTAGATGTCACAATTCCAAGTCCATCGCTTTAACCTCTCGGCCAGGACTACACTGTGAGTGAGTCACATGCTATTTTCTTTTCTGGATGTGAGCAGCAGAGAACGTACTCGTTACATCATAAGGGCCAACCATTATTTTGATGTGAGCAGAGGAGGATCCACTCAGCTAATATATTGTGTTGGCAAAAAGGACTTCAACAACGTCTTCACCTCCATAAAAACCTGCTCACTTCAAGCTTGAAAAGAAATGTGGGTTGCCCAATTTTCCATGCTAGAGAATAAAACAGCTCGTACAAAGCTCCGGGATGTCACAATTCCGGTCGCAAAGAGACAGGGAGCCACGTAGTCGGCAGGGTTCGAACCTGCGCAGGGAGACCGCAATGGATTTTAAGTCCATCGCCTTAACCTCTCGGCCACGACTACTCGCTGCTTTCATTTTATGGTATGTGATCTCTCGGCCACGACTATTCTTGATAGTGAGTCACATGCTATTTTCTTTTCTGGATGTGAGCAGTAGAAGATGAACACCTCCTTCAAAGGCTGGGAAGAGGACAACAAGTGATTAGGGAATGTCTGCAACAAAACCTCTCGGCCACGACTACACTGTGAGTGAGTCACATGCTATTTTCTTTTCTGGATGTGAGCAGCAGAGAACACCGGGGCCAACCATTATTTTGATGTGAGCAGCAGAGGATCCACTCGGCCAAAATATTGTGTTGGCAAAAAGGAGTTCAACTACGTCTTCACCTACACAAATACCTGGGGCCTCATTTATAAAACTGTGCGTAGGATCCTTACTAAAAGTGTACGTGCGCCAGAAAGCCAAAAATGGCGCACGCAAAAAAATATTCAGACTTATAAAACCGTGCGTACGCCAGAACCTGCCCAGAATTCACTTTATAAATCCCAGTTAGCGGAAGATTGTGCGCACATGCGTGTCCTCCCCGAAACAACCATATATGGAGCTTACAACGCCTAGTTTGACTATGCATATCCTCATCTGCATATCATTTGCATATGATTATTCATCCACGTGATAACATGTTTAACGGTACAAGACATTAGGAAAATATGAAATATGGATTTGCTGTCACATTAGTTACATTAATAAAAATCATTTCGTAGCCTATCCTTGCCTTGTTTTTGAATAAATAAATCAAATAGTGTAAAATACATTTCAGAGAAAGTTTTTCTCAATCTTTCCCACTGGCCAAAGAGTATTTTTAATTGATTTATATTTTTAATGGAAACAGATAAACCTTGTTGTGCATTATTTGCACAAAACTATTTTCTCAGACAATCTGCTATCATCATGATAAGCAATTATCTATGTAGATAAAACATTAAAACACAGCATGCCAAAGGAAAAGTGTTCGAAAGCATTGCATCCACAACAAATATTTCTATTTAGTCAAGATAAAAAATGTTGTAACTTCTCAGTAATGATTTCATGTAATTTAAGTGTTTAACTCCATTAATCAGAATGGCATATTTAATCTAAATGTTTACATCAGAATTAAAATATAGTTTAAATCATTATTTTATTTATTTAAACTGTTATTGTGAACATGCACTGTATTTATGATTAGGACTTATAATGAAGATACGGTTTTAGATATGCGTCAGTTTCACTACACGGCACAACGCGCTCGCTGGCGCGGACATTTACGAAGGGATGGATGTTTGCTTCATGTGATAGGCTTGGTGAGTGAAATTATATTTGTATTATCTTTCTGTATATAATTTTCTTTAGATTTTCTGTCCAAAAGTGACCAAAAAGACATGTAACTCCAGCTCACCATCGGTGTTGCCAAACTGCTCCATCTCCAAAATGTTCGTGCGCATGGGTCAGAGTTTGCGTGCCGGTGCGCACATTTTCCCGTCAAGTTTGTTTTTATAAATCACAACTTGTGCGTAGGAAGTGGCGTACGCTTCTTTCAGGGCCTGTTTTGCGCGTACGCAATGGTTATAAATGAGGCCCCTGCTCACTTCTGGCTTGAAAAGAGATGTGGGTTCCCCAATTCTCCATGTTAGAGAGAAAAGCAGCTTGTACAAAGCACCAGGATGTCACAATTCCTGTCGCAAACAGATGAGGAGCCACGTAGTCGGCAGGGTTCGAACCTGCGCGGGGAGACCCCAATGGATTTCAAGTCCATCGCCTTAACCTCTCGGCCACGACTACTCTTGAAAGTGAGTAACATGCTATTTTATTTTATGGATGTGTGCAGCAGAGGACAACCATCAATGTGGATGTTAAATCCTGATGTACTCGTTACATCATAAGAAGAATGGCATCTAAGCTAATTTTAGTGTCTATGTTTATCCCAAGGTTTTCCCGCAGCCTGCCGGATCCAGGCCGTTTCCAAATCTAACCAAGGACCCAAAGGCCCCAAGATCTTCCAGCAGAGGACGAACACCTCCTTCAAAGGCTGGGAAGAGGACAACAAGTGATTAGGGAATGTCTGCAACAAAACCTCTCGGCCACGACTACACTGTGAGTGAGTCACATGCTATTTTCTTTTCTGGTTGTGAGCAGCAGAGAACACAGAGGCCAACCATTAATGTCGATGTGAGCAGCAGAGGATCCACTCAGCTAACATATTGTGTTGGCAAAAAGGAGTTCAACTACGTCTTCACCTATACAAATACCTTCTCACATCAGACTTGAAATGAGATGTGGGTTGCCCAATTTTCCATGTTAGAGAAAAAAGCAGCTCGTACAAAGATCTTGGATGTCACAATTCCAAGTCCATCGCTTTAACCTCTCGGCCAGGACTACACTGTGAGTGAGTCACATGCTATTTTCTTTTCTGGATGTGAGCAGCAGAGAACGTACTCGTTACATCATAAGGGCCAATTATTATTTTGATGTGAGCAGCAGAGGATCCACTCAGCTAATATATTGTGTTGGCAAAGAAGGAAAAGAAATGCCGAAAGAAGGGGGAGAAAACGGAAGAATCGTGGGTTCGATTCCCAGGGAAAGCAAGAACTGACAAAAATGTAAAATGTGCTCCTTGAAATACAATGTACGTCGATTTGGATAAAAGCATCTGCCAAATGAATATATATAAAAATAATTAAATGACTGAAAAGTCAATATTTAAACCCATTTTAGACCTATTTTACAAAATAAATTGTCAAATTTTCGTCAAATTGTATTTTATCACAAAACAATTTGAAAGAATAAAATGTACAACACATATTTTCCACAAATAGTGTATTCCAAAATATCAAATGTAACGTATGTTATATGTAAAAAAAAAATGAAATATAAAAGTACCAATATATGTAAATACAATTATTTATTATACACTTACTACCACAAATATTCTTAAAGTTCAACATTTACAATAGAAATAAGGAATATATATACACATACACACTTACTGTAAATATAATATTATATATATAAATTAAATATAAAAATAAAGTTTAATATATAATGAAATACAATTACTACCACAAATTTGCTTTCATAATCATAATAATATATATAATAATAATAATAACAACTAGAATGTGCATTTCCTGAAAATAATCATAAAACAGCTAAAAGCACAAATAAAAGCTAAAATCTATATAATGAATACAAACTTAAATAGCTACATGTAATACAAGTAATAATAAACACCTACTACTATTCCAAATAGTTTGATAAATTATGAATAGTAATAAAACAATTAAATAATACTATTTAAAAGTATTATAAAACAATTACAGAATAGTAAGTTAGTAAGTTATAATAATAATAATAATAATAATAACAAAACTCAGTAGCCTTTTATATATATATATATATATATATATATATATATATATATATACACACACACACACACACACAATTACAGTTTTTTACAATCACTATGACAGTTTTTTCAATACATTTAACAAGTTTCCTAAACTCTTAACGCACCAACACACCTAAAACACACAATTGGCAAAACGGTTAATTTCATGCTCAAAATCAGACATTGTAAACTAAACTACAAAACTAATTTTCAAAATACAATAATACACTAACACAATACACTATGTCTAACAAAACACTGCAAACATGTTTCAAAATCAAATAATTATTCAAAACACTAACATATGTTCTCTTCCAACAGGAACATTTAGTCAATCATAACACAATGACAAAAAAACACTATCATCAGCTGGAATTACAGAAACTGCACTATTTTATGTGTCAGGTCTGCCCTTATACAACAGGTAGTATATTGTATTGATCATAGATTGTGTTTTGCACTGTAGTTTCTTTTGATGCCTCTCTACATTTTTGTTTTGTTGGGTTTAGTAAATGCATGCATTTTGTTTCTTTTGCTGCAGAAATTCAATACAAAAAATGAATGACCATCTCAGAGTAGCTTTATAGAATGTACAGTTTATGAAAAAAAAAAGACAGAGACAGAATTGCTGCAGTTAAGACTTTATTTGCAAAAGGACATTGCTGCAAGATATACAAACAAGAAAAAGCACTGGAATAATAATTACTGTAAAAAAACAAAGTAATCTTCTAATCTGCCCGGTCTTCTGCATTTGGCCACATATTCTCATCCACATCACACCTGATATCTTCTCTGGCAAGGCATTGTGGGAAGAATCTTTTGGCATGCCGTATCCACCCCTGGCAGTGTTCAGCTGTGATGTCTTGGCATGCAGCATCCATTGCATCCAGGAGCGACATTTGGTCCTGTGGATGATGGTCAAAAACCTTCCATATCCAGGATGAGAAAAACTCCTCAATGGGGTTGAGGAAAGGGAAGTAAGGAGCAAGGAAAAGGGATATCATCCTAGGATGGGCGTCAAACCAGGCTGTGACTGTACGGGAATGGTGGAATGCCACATTGTCCCATGTGATCACGTATATTGGCAAGTGGTCTCTCACCTGTCCCCTTTCTACCTCTGGCACAAGTCTTTCGTGCAGGTCTTATTTCATCTGTACCCTAGCTCTGGCCCTTCTTTGAGTGCCACCATGCATACTAACTCCTCTCCCTCTCCCTTGCCCTTGCCCCACTCCTCTCCCTTGCCCTTGCCCCACTCCTCTCCCTTGCCCTTGTCCTTGTCCCATTCCTCTCCCTTGACCTTGCCCCACTCCTCTCCCTTGCCCCACTCCTCTCCCTTGCCCTTGTCCTTCTCCTTGTCCTTGTCCTTGTCCCACTCCTCTCCCTTGTCCTGGTACACGTCTTCCTCTACCTAGTGCAGACATTTTTCTTTCTTTCTTTTGTTGCTCTATATTGTTTCCTTTCCACAAAAGATCAGCCCAAAGGTCGTCTTTTATACCATATGGTCATGCGATTGAAAGAACCTCAACACCTGAGTGTGTTGCCTAGATGGAAATCAGTTGTGATATATATATGCATAATTCAATCAACTGTTTCTCAGTAACAATAGAATAAAATACAGGGGATATATTTGTGTTTCAATTCACAATATAAACAGCTGTTTACCTTGACTTTAGCCTGGGTTAGGTTTAGAACATGGTGTTTTCTGTTCTGACATACAGTGTTAAAGCATTGGTAAATTTGGCAGTAAAAATCCATTGTTTTGGTCTTGTTTGAGCTTGTGTGTAAAAGAAGTTCAAGCATATTAAATTTGTGTTAATTGTATGCATTTTGTGTTAAAGCAACAAGAAATGTGTTAATAGTATAGCTTACACAGACGGATGTAGTGCTAACTGTGTTAAGAGTTTTGGAAAATTGTTAAAAGTATTGAAAAATCTGTCATAGCAATCGTAAAAAACTGTAAATGGCTAGATATAATAATAATAATAATAATATACTTCTACAAATACAGCTTAATAAAATGTAGAAAAAAATTGTTATATATAATACATTCACACACGCACTTATTTTTTAGAGGTTTCCTTCAAATTTACTCAATGTACTTAATGCACTAACATAAAAATTAAAGAGCTGATTTAACCGTGTACTCAATCACAACAAAAAGCCTAAAGAGAGTCTTTCCACTCTGCAATGGTATGTCCAGATGCTGGACAGTACCACTTTCCTTTAACCTGGGAATGGCCAGTTTGTTTACTTTTTGATTGGCCACATGTTTTACACACATAATGGTAATGTTCCTTCGTCTGACGCTTCTTTGGTGGCTCCCCTCTTGCCAAACGCTCCTCGTCTTCAAGTGCTGCCTTTTGCTGTCTCCACTGTCGGTGTCGATTGAAAATTACTAAAGACTGATCTGATGGTGTACTGCTGAGAGATGATTGTAAGGAAAAGGCAGGAGAAGTGGCAGGTGGCGGATGACCCTGCTGATACCAGCCAGGAGGTTGGGCTGGTGGCGGATGACCCTGCTGGTAAGTGGGCCAAACAGGAGGTTGGGCTGGTGGCGGATGACCCTGCGGATACCAGCCAGGAGGTTGGGCTGGTGGCGGATGACCCTGCTGGTAAGTGGGCCAAACAGGAGGTTGGGCTGGTGGCGGATGACCCTGCTGATACCAGCCAGAAGGTTGGGCTGGTGGCGGATGACCCTGCTGGAAAGTGGGCCAAACAGGAGGTTGGGCTGGTGGCGGATGACCCTGCTGGTAAGTGGGCCAAACAGGAGGTTGGGCTGGTGGCGGATGACCCTGCTGGTAAGTGGGCCAAACAGGAGGTTGGGCTGGTGAGGTATGTTCCAGCTGGTAAGAGGAACAGGCAGGCAATGGGGCTGGGGAAGTGTGTTCCTGCTGGTGGGAGGACCAGGCAGGAGGTTGGACTGGTGGCAGATGACCCTGCTGGTAAGAAGGCCAGGCAGGCGATGGGGCTGGGGAAGTGTGTTCCTGCTGATCTGAGGACAACAAGGCAGAAGAGGCAGGCCATACATACGGCCCAAGAGGATAGTGCTGTGCCAGTGCCGATCCACTTCTGAAGCTGTGGCGCGGGCGTATCACTGCCTCACCTTCACGATTTTCTGGCTCCTGAAACTGTATTTTTGCATGTCCATGTTCCACGGGTGCAGAAGGAAGTGCTCTTGCTTGTGGCAGAGGATCCTTAGCCACAGAGACCTTCTGGGGTAGCTGTACGCCTTGCAGCAATGAGTCCCGGTCAGTTCTTTTCTGCCTGTCATGCAACCTGGAAAAAGTACAAAACAAAATGTTTACCATTTCATAGAAGCACAATTGCAAAGGTTGTAGCTTAATCAAATCCTACCTGGTTAAATTAAAAATAATGCAATATATTTACACTTCTCAAATGCAGATGTTAAAGTGAATGTAGGAAGCCAAAAAAGATATCTCACCAAGAAGACACTGTGGTGTTGTTGATAGTAACTAGCACCAAGTTGGTCTGCTATTGTATCACCCGGCTGTCTTCAAGAAATTGCTTAATGTGATGGTAAGCTTGTACAATAGACTGTGGAATGGGCAGGGTTTTACCCTTGCAGTCTCTTGGCCTATTTCTAGCTTGGGCAAACTCCTTCAAAAGCCTGAGGGAAACACATTCTGAAGTCCTGTTGAAATCAGGTCTCTGGGCAGCCTGGCCATGGGTCATGAATAGTCTGAATGAAAAAGACAATATTTGTATATAATAAATATCTATATCTATCTAGATATACATAATCAATATAATACAACAGGCGGTTTTGGTTCGCTACTATGATTGGAGAGGCGTTTTATGAGACATAGTATAATTCCACTTCACGATTTGACTATTTATAGCAGTCCACCTGTCTGAATTATTGCTTGTGTAATACAGCTTAAGTGTTATAATTTGATAATTATGATAAATATGAATTACATAATATGTGCATCAACTATTGGTCAGTTCACCTTTCAGCTGCTTGTTGACCAGGTGCAGAGCCACTGCGTTTCCTGGAAGCTCTCCATGGCCCTGGCAAGATCTTCTTCTTGCTTTTCAGAGAATATTTGGAGGGAGACTTGTCCATTTCATGCAATCTAGAATACAGCCGCACAATCTCAGCTGTTTCTGTGGCTGACAAAGCAGTTATTGTGCGGTTGAGGTTCACGAGGTACTCAGCCAGGTTATCAACCGCCTCCCAGCCAGGAAAACCTCTTGAATCACATCGGCTTTCCTGAAAAATGAAAAACAGCTGTTGAAGAAATAACTTACTTTGTACTTAATAGTCCTCTTAGGGGGATTTATTTTGGGTGCAGTGTTGCTGCATTTAACAAATGTCATCCTACTTTAAACAGAGTATGAAGACAGGTGACACAGTCACATAAGTCATTATTGCAAGAAAGATAAACTGTGTTTGGGCTTAGAGGAATAAATCCAAATTAAGAACACTGGTGTCAAAGGGTGAGTTGGAGATGATCATTCATGCTTTTATTTCCTCTCGTTTAGATTACTGTAACAGTCTTTTTACTTGTTTGAGCAAGAAGGAGCTTCACCGTCTCCAGGCTGATCAGAACTCTGCTGCAAGGCTTTTAACCCACATTAACAAACATCACACCTGTTTTAGCAGCACTTCACTTGTTACCAGCCCAGTATAGAATTCAATTTAAAATCCTGGTCCTTTCTTTTAAAGCCCTGCACGGTCAAGTTCCTCCCTACATCTCTGAGTTAATACAACTTCATACTCCGACCCGTAGTTTGAGGTCATCAGGTTAGAGGCTGTTAGTGGTTCCCTACACTCATTTTAAATCCAGTGGGGATCGTTCAATCCAAGCATTGGCAACTAGGCTATGGAATGCTTTGCCTCCCTGTGTGAATTCTGTTGATTCTTTTAAAAAGCAACTGAAGACGCTGCTATTCAAACAGGCTTTTAGTTAGAAGTGGGTTTTTTTTATGGTTTTTGTTTCAATGTTTTCCATTAGTTTTTAAATTTTCTTATGCTTTGTATTGTACTTGTATTGTGTTACATTTTACTGTGGAGCACTTTGTGATTTTTTATCTGTGAAAGGTGCTATACAAATAAACTTTTCTTAGGTTCCAAATGGTTACTGGTAATTTTGGAGTTCCATCTGGTTTACAGAATGTATGCTGCAAGTGACATTAGCAATGCATAACCCTGTGTCTATAGTGTACCGTTGGGTAAGTTACTTCTAAAATGTAATGCATTATATATTACTAGTTACTTTCATTGAAGATTACATCTGATTTTAACGGGTATAATATTACCGTTTTTTTAATGCGTTATATTACTGTGTTACAGCAAAAATAAATATGTTACTGTAATTGCGTTACAATTTACCATGTAACTATACACTGATAGGGCTTGATTTACTAAAGGTTTGCGTGAGTAAAAACATGTGCAAACTTGATATCACCAGCAAATTAACACATAAGCTGATCTACTAACGGTGTGCAAGCAGAATGACGTCTTTAAAAAGTGCAAAATAGCACCTGTTGTTCATTTAGTACTTTTGCCTTAATGAAAATGCAATTTGGGGCGTTTCAGTTTTATTGTGCAAAGCAAATACATTTATTTACTACACGCAATGTGATCTAACAAACCTAACCGTAATTTAGTGAGAGTGCAACAGCATCTGTGTTTAATACGTTTGAAAGGAAGGTGCAAACCGCCAAGTGTTGCGCAGAGATGGCTGCCGCTATCGTTGACAGAAGGAGACAGAGCCGTAATGAAAGAAGACGTAGAGAAATTAACAATATTTTATAATATTATTCTATATCCAATACATAGAAATATAATTAGTTTATTTTATTTATTCGATGAACTTTATGAATGGAATTGGTTTTTTTTGTATTTTTCTTTAGCTTTGGTAATACTGTTGTATTAACATTCATGCCAATAAAGCAAATTTCGTTTCGACCTGACTCCTTTTCTCTGTCAGATGGAAGTCTGCTGCAGTGCATGGATCACGCGTAAAATTCATCCAGCCAGAGGGAACGATTACCGACAGTTTACAGCACACCGGTCGTAATAGCGACACAACCCATTGTAGGTATCGGAGAGGGAATAGGACATTGGAGTGTATAGGGCCAGGAGATCGCGGAGCAACCGGACACGGATCATCTGGCTAGATGAAGCACGATCTGCTGGCATTTTCTTGAGTCTGGGACATTGCAGAACACTGTATCTGTTTCTGCTGGGGTTCCCCAAAGCGGATTTTAGGTGTGCCTTCCCAAGTACTTAGTGCAATCTTAGGCAGGACAATTACCGCATACTCGGGATGCACTGAGTGGAACAAACAAAGGTTTTTACGCAGTGGCTGCTTTCCCTCCCAACTCTCCATGGCACAAACCATTAAAATACGCAAAACCCTCATTTAAATACTGCCACCTCAATTGTGTTTGCTTCTGTTGTCATCTACGCAATAATTGTTAGTAAATCACTCATAACAGGTATGAAAACTGCACATGCAATATTTTAGAATGCACTCGGAAATTAGTATTGTTTACTCGGGATGTTAGTAAATTGGACCCATAGTGTATAGTTACATGGTAAATTTGAATAGCCTACATTTGAGCATAAAATATTTGAGAAGATTGACAGCCCTTGTACATACATTCAAGTGCTATTCAGTGAAAAGCAGGACATAACACCGGGTTCGCAAGCGTAACAGAGCCACAGAATAATACAGAAAGACATTAGTCTCATTACCTGGACTGATGTGCTGGGTCTACTAGAGGAATTGTCCTCAGCAGGTAAACTACTGGCTGGACTGACAGGACTGCAAGAGACACCGCTTACATCAAAACCGGTGTCCTGGGGATTTGTGTGACAGAGAGAGAGAGAGAAACAAATATCCTTTTGATTATTAAATTGCCTTTGGACAAAATGTATTGCTGTATATGCACACATCATTCATAGTATATACAAATGAATAACTTTTCCTGTATAATTTCAATGACAGATGATCAGGAAATGGTCAGATTACCTGAGATGATGTGTTGGGTGAGTCGTCAGGTGGTAAAGGATTCTGAGGCGGTGCAATATCCAGCTGGTCATCACACTGGGTGGCTTCAGGTGGTCTCTGAATGAGGATGTCAGCTGCGTCACTTATTGTGAGATCAAGACACTGCTCCTCCTGAACTTCTACCTGCAGGTCTGGCAGAATGATGCCAAGTTCACTGTGCTGTTGTGGATTCAGCAGATCTCCTTTGTCAGACTGAGCCAGCAAATACTCCACAGCAATACGCTCACCTATGTAAAGAATCATGAGGAAAAAGACATAGTTTAATTCAGAATTGACAGATTGCCACTGTAATGGGTGAGTGAAGACAGGTAAAGGTTTATTTGTTGACTTTATAAAAGTGTAGTCACAGGGAAAATGCTCTCTCCTGGAGGATCTTACCGGTGGGTTTCCCAGGTAGAATAAATTCTGGAATGAGTGCACGGCCAAGGACACTGTTGCTGAGGGCATTGACGTTGGACATCAAGCGGACATCATAGATTCTTGTGTGTGACGTTTCACTCACATCCACAGCTTCATGGGCTCGGTTCATGTTCCACCTGGATCCACCCTCAAGCATGTACATCTGCGTGTGCATGGCATTACTTCTCCATCCTTGGGAAAAAAAAAAAAACCCACAAATGATAATTGAAATATTAGTTTTGTATCTCCTCTTTGACACTTGAGACATACCAGAAAATTATAACTTAGATTGATAATATATTTTCTGTTGCTTTGTGGGGATTGACCTGCCTGCTTTGTCCGTGTACTTTATTGCCTCTCACAGGACAACAGAAAGGCTGAACATTTAAACAATATACACATTTAAAGCCATCTACAAACAAACACCCACCCAAGATAGAACTAAAAGAATGTCTAAACATTGACATTGTTAAACAAATTATAGTACAGTGCCTTTTTATGTTTGTTCAGAGTAATGATCACAGAGGATCAAAATATTATTTTTCATAGACGTTGCTCCAAACCAGTGGGACTTTGCAACGTTGACCTGATGGCAGTGACTGAAGGGGGTGATGGGGGCTTAATCAAAGAGGCTATCCTGATTACTGCCCGGGTGTACAGTTCAGATAGGGGGGCTTTGAGATGCTCAGCGGATTAGTTATGTGGGAGAGTTTTGTTTTGTGCTTGATTTTGAGGGCATTTAAAAAAATTATATTTCTATCACTATAGAATTTCTACTTACCCGGGATAAAGGTGCACTGGTGGCGATGAAAGCTTTCCACAGAGGATGACCCTCTGCCACATCTGAATACATCCAGGACCTTGTCTCCCTTTTGTAACCCAGAGCCAAGTTTGGTGTATAGTTCAACACCAGGTGGATCCTGGATGCATGGCAAGTGCTTCTGTTGCGCCTCCCACACATGTTTCATGCTCTCAGGGTTTATCAGGCATAATCCTGATGTGTCAGTCAGAGCCCACATGGAGTTCAGCAATCCTTCAATCAGGCTGTGTGTCTCCTCAACCCCACGAGTTCTCCTTTTGCAGTGCTTGGCAAGTTCACTGGAGCTGATGTTGGCCAGAACTTGCGCTTCCGTGGGAGCATGACCACCATGCTTTCTCTTAAGCTGTGACCTCTTCGCATCCTTGAGACGAGAGATGTCATCCTGGTCCCACTCAAAGATACAGCTTGACAACTTGGAGCAGAAGGTGCCATACAGAGGATGGTGTTCTGTTGTGAGACCAGCAGTGAATCGCCTCATGAAGTGAAAAATATCCAGTCTCACAATGGTCTTCCATGGTTTAAACCAAACAAGAACTGGGGGTGCACCTGTACACATGAGCAATGATGTGACAATCATGAAAGGATGCAACATATCATATAGAATGACGTACCTCATTACAAAAACTTGAATCCTTGTTTAATTTAGGAATACATTTAAAACTACATCAAGTTAAGCATGTTGGTAAAAGTTTACTTTTGTGCCTGTAATAAATATTACATTACAACGCAAACATTATGACGGTAGTTTTAATTATCACAATCCAGCAGGGTTGTAAAATGAAACGTGTATTGTAACTCCCTTCTGCTACATAGTAGAGAATATACAGTATACAAAAAACAATCATAGAAAGGTAAAACAGAAGCAAACTATACACTATATAATATATACTGTACCTGTCTCGCTGCAGCAATCCCGGTCAACATAAATGACTTCTGGCTCTGGCTCCCCGGCGTCCTGGTAGCGCTTGACAATGCCTTGGCACAAGTCCTCAAGACCAGCTCCCTCACCTGTGGTTAGCACACAGTTCAGAACCAGGCCACATTCGTTGCTGATGTTTGTCATCCACGTAGCTGTGTCCGCAATGTCACCAGCAAGTTTCTTTGTGATCTATAAAAATAAATCAGTATTACAACATAAACAAATAATAAATAAAACAGATTACTCAAAACACAATAAATATAGCCAACAAAACACCCACATTTCTGCGCCTGGGGATCAATTAAGTGTTCCCTTATCAATTTTAATCAATGACCACTGATGAAAACAAAAGACCTGCCTGTACCTTTTTTGTGGAGTCAAGCTTTAAGATCCTGCCATATGTTGAGGTGATGACACCCTTCATCTCATCCAGGTGAGCAAGGATCTCATTGGCATGCACTGTTTCAAACCACTGTGCCAGAGGTAGGGGGCAAAAAGGTGGTGGTGGCTCATAGACTGCTTCCTCACACTGGTACATGGAGCTTCTCCTTTTGTGAAGCTCACAGTCAGACAAGTAGTCAATGGTCCGCCTTGCCCATTCCTCACTGTGAACTTCCTCCAGTGCTTTCTGTAGGTAACTGGAGCTGTTCCCTGCAGTTCGGGGTTTCAACATTGTAACACACCTCCTGTCCAGAGCCAGCTGTGTTGTGAGAACAGCAGGGAATCGGTTTCTGTGAGCAGGATCTAGCTGTCCCAACATCTCAGTACTCCACGGACAGACAGGGATCATGCACTTACTGCATCGTGGATAGTCCCCTCCAATCAAGTAGTACCTGGTGTCAACGTCAATCACTTCCCTTGCCTTAGTGTAAATCCCGGAGTGGTGCATCTTGCTGTTACACTGATGACACTTAAGCGGAATACCCCACATCCTCATTGGTGCCCACAGGAACATCCTCTGCCTGAAGTAGGTCATTGGATCAGGTGGTGCAGTTGTCACCTTTGGTGGACTAGGAGGATAGAACCAGTTTTGTGAAAGCTGCTGCTTCAGCTGTCCTATAGGTTCATAAAGGGACTGGGCAATCCACTCCCTGTCAGCTGGCTTAATGACCCGCATGAACTGCTTAGGCAAAAAACTTGGCCAATTCACCACCAATGGCCTCAGGGGGATAATATATGGCGATGTAGCAGGAGTAGGAGGTGGTGGTTGTGGTTGTGGAGGAGGTTGTCTCGGTTGTGGAGGAGGTTGTCTCGGTTGTGGAGGAGGTTGTCTCGGTTGTGGAGGAGGTTGTCTCGGTTGTGGAGGAGGTTGTTGTAGTGGTGGGGGGGGTTGTGGTGGGGGTTGTTGTGGTGCATACCCGCTGGTGACTGAAAGATCATGACCTTCTGAAATATGTTCGAGAAGCCCAAGTGCACCACTGACCTTCTTCCCACACTGCTCACAACATTCCTCTGCATGGAAGTCAGATAAATGCTCTGAAAATTGTTCAGCATTAATGTTCTCGCTACAAAGACAGCACTTAATCTGACAGCTTGAACTGCTGTGTGCCACGGGGCCTGCCTGCTGAGTCCCTGTACTGGAGCTGCTGTGTGCCACGGGGCCTGCCTGCTGCATCCCTGTACTGGAGTTGCTGTGTGCCACAGGGCCTGCCTGCTGCATCCCTGCACTGGAGCTGCTGTGTGCCACGGGGCCTGCCTGCTGCATCCCTGCACTGGAGCTGCTGTGTGCCACGGGGCCTGCCTGCTGCATCCCTGCACTGGAGCTGCTGTGTGCCACGGGACCTAACTGCTGCATCCCTGCACTGGAGCTGCTGTGTGCCACGGGGCCTGCCTGCTGCATCCCTGCACTGGAGCTGCTGTGTGCCACGGGACCTAACTGCTGCATCCCTGCACTGGTGCCACTCTGTGCCTCACCTGTCTGGTCGCCTGACTGTGAAAAAGGAGTTAGCTTTTCTTTCCTTAGTCTAAAAATAGGTTTAAAACATTATTGTTAATAATTTAAATTCAACCCAAACACAAGTAATTGGACATTTAATGTATTTTCTTGTGTAGATGTTTTTATTTGCCTATTGAAAAAGCTCAAAGCTAAAACAATGGCTTATGGCAACTGCCACAGATTTAAACATTAAGTATACTCATTACTTACCTTATGATATCCACAACTGCAGGGGATTCTTCTCCCGAAGATGTCATAATACCGGACTTGTAGGTTAAACGGCGGAGTCAACGGACAGGCATCAATCCGCTGTATGACAGCCTTCCATTTCCTGGCCCCTGGCCGCTTACCTGTGGTAAACTTGTATTTCCCCAGCGCATACTGGTACATGATGCCTGTCCATTATCCGTCGGGTTTGCCTGTCTTTGTCATATCTACAAATATCAGTGTACATGTCAGGGAAAACACTGAGATATTGATGATTGGGAATAGGGAAGTGTTGGTTGCATGTTGTTTTTCTATTCATAATCAAGCATTTCTTGGCTCTTTAGAGACATTATCTAGATTTTTTTTTTGCGTACTATTCATTCAGTTTCAATGAGTATTATATCATCAAATCATAATATTTTTTAATTACGTTTTTATTTATGAATAATCTTCATAGGGTGATGATTTGGTAATAAAAACGTCTCGGTTACGTATGTAACCCTCGTTCCCTGAGTAGGGAACGGAGACGTTACGTCGGATGACGACGAAATGGGGTTTCGCTTAGAAAGCCTATCAGCTTCGAGTATTACAAAACGAGCCAATGGCAAAGAAATGCCATGGGTCTGCGGAATTTGCATGACGTAACTCCACCCCACCTCGTGGGTATAAAAGGAGGAAGTCCGCAACAGCAGTTTATGTTTCTTCGCTGAGGAGCCAAGACTGAGCTCAGGCGATCCCCGCGGTACAGCGGAAAGTGGCAGGCAGACGTAACGTCTCCGTTCCCTACTCAGGGAACGAGGGTTACATACGTAACCGAGACGTTCCCTTTCGTTGTCACTCCGAGTTACGTCGGATGACGACGAAATGGGGTTACTAGTCTAATCACGCCACCTTCTCAGCTGTCTTCCAGTGCCCTGCGTAAATCGAGATCCCTGTCATAGACTGGACGAAGGACTCCATTTAACACAGGAATACCAAGGTACACTGGGAAGCATATCCCAAGCTAGGGGAAGTATGCAATTAATGCCAACCCGGAGGGGGGGGACTTAGAGAAAACACATATGACCCGAAGGAAACATATGGAGAACACTGGGGTGTCCAGCCGCAGGTGGAATATTTCAACCCCAGGGGTGGCAAGGTGGCTTGCCAAGGGAAAGACACATGCTCAGAGAGGCTTACAGTGGAAATACACATGTGGGGGTCGCTCAGGGGAGGGACCATGCACACGGGAGGCACCTAGCCGACGCGCAGGCAATAGACACTGGCGCCGACGTCAGGAGTGCTGGAGGACTCAGGGCTTTCGGGGAAGCTCACCTGAGGAGAATATCGCACGTATCCAGTCCGTGGAGTGGAATGGCGAGCAAGCGAAGACACCTGAGCGGGTCCGGTACTAGCTAGTTGAAGCGAGTACATGAGAGGACACTGGCTCCACTCGGAGATTATAGAATCTGGCGAATGTGTTAGGTGTCGCCCAGCCTGCAGCTCTGCAGATGTCTGTTAGCGAGGCTAGAGCCCAAGAGGATGCCACACTCCGGGTGGAGTGGGCCGTCACACCAAGGGGGCACGGTCGACCTTGCTGCTGGTAACCCAAGGCAATGGCGTCCACTATCCAGTGAGACAACCTTTGCTTGGAGAGAGCCTTTCCCTTCAGCTTCCCACCATAACAGACAAAGAGCTGGTCTGAGGTCCTGACACACCGCGTCCTGTCTACATAGGCGCGAAGAGCGCGTACTGGACAGAGCAGTGCCAAGGCTGGGTCTGCCTCCTCCGGGGGCAGCGCTTGCAGGTTCACCACCTGGTCCCGAAAGGGAGTGGTAGGAACCTTGGGCACATATCCGGGCCGGGGTCTCAGGATCACGTGAGAGAAAGCCGGACCGAATTCCAGGCACGCTTCGTCGACGGAGAATGCGTGCAGGTCCCCTACCCTCTTGATGGAGGCCAGTGCAACCAGGAGCGCTGTCTTCATTGACAGGAACTTAAGCTCAACTGATTGCAGGGGCTCAAAGGGAGCACTCTTCAGGGCAGTTAGAACCACTGAGAGGTCCCAAGAGGGAACGAGAGGAGGGCGAGGAGGATTTAGTCTCCTCGCTCCTCTCAGGAACCTGATGACCAGGTCGTGCTTCCCTACCGACTTACCTTCGACAAGGTCATGGTGTGCGGCAATGGCGGCAACATAGACCTTAAGGGTGGAGGGAGACAGCCTTCGCTCCAACCCTTGCTGAAGGAAGGAAAGCACAACGCTGATCGAGCATCTCCGGGGGTCTTCTCGGTGAGAAGAGCACCAGTCGACGAAGAGGTTCCACTTCAACGCGTAGACGTGTCTCGTGGACGACGCTCTAGCGGAAGTGATGGTAGCCGCCACCGTAGGTGGAAGGGTACTCAAACCTACCTCGAGCCGTCCAGGAGCCACACGTGGAGGCTCCAGAGATCGGGGCGAGGGTGCCACAGGGTGCCCCGTCCCTGAGAAAGAAGGTCCTTCCTCAGAGGAATGGGCCAGGGAGGTGCTGTCGCGAGGAGTGCAAGTTCGGGGAACCAGGTCCGGCCGGGCCAATACGGCGCGACCAAAATGACCTGCTCCTAGTCCTCCCTGACCTTGCGCAAGGTCTGCGCAAGAAGGCTCACTGGGGGAAACGCATATTTGCGGCCCGGCGGCCAGCTGTGCGCCAGTGCATCCGTGCCGAGCGTGCCCTCGGTCAGGGAAAAATACAGGGCGCAATGGGTCGAGTCGTGAGAGGCAAACAGATCTATCTGTGCGTCCCCGAACTGGTCCCAAATCAGCTGAACCGACTGGGGATGGAGTCGCCATTCTCCAGGGAGGGGCTGAAGCCGTGAGAGCTCGTCGGCTGCACAGTTCAGGGCTCCGGGAATGAAGATGGCTCGAAGCGACCTCAGATGCTTCTGACTCCATAGAAGGAGGTGGCGGGCGAGTTGTGACATACGGCGGGAGCGTAGACCACCTTGATGGTTGATGTACGCTACAGTAGCGGTATTGTCTGAGCGGACTAGTACGTGTTGACCCCTGAGCAACGCCCGGAAGCGGTGCAGGGCAAGGCGTACTGCCAACAACTCGAGGCAATTGACATGCCATAGCCGCTGGGGTCCTGTCCAGGAGCCCGCAGCAGCATGTCCATTGCACATGGCGCCCCAGCCCGTGGTGGAGGCATCCGTGGAGACCACAACATGCCGGGAAGCTCGTTCCAGGGGGACACCCGCCCTGAGAAAACTGAGGTTCGACCACGGGGTGAGGAACTGACGGCAGGTCGGAGTCACTGGTACCCGGAGCGTGCCTTGATGCCATGCCCACCTCGGGACTCGGTCGCGAAGCCAAAGCTGAAGCGGTCTCATATGAAGCAATCCGAGCGGCGTGACCGCGGCTGCAGATGCCATATGCCCCAGGAGCCTCTGAAGATGTTTCAGTGGAACCGCATTCTTGCTCCTGAGATGTCTCAGGCAAGTCAGCAGTGACTGCGCGCGCTCGCTCGTAAGCTGCGCGGACATGGCGACCGAGTCGATGTCCATACCGAGAAAAGAGATCCTCTGCACGGGGCAAAGTTTGCTCTTCTCCCAGTTGACCCGAAGGCCCAGACGAGCTAGGTGCCGGAGCACTAGGTCCCTGTGTTCGCAAACCTGATCTCGAGAGTGAGCTAGGATCAGCCAGTCGTCGATATAACTCAGGATGCGAACCCCGTGTTCCCGAAGGGGAACAAGGGCAGCCTCGACGACCTTCGTGAAGGTGCGAGGAGACAGGGCTAGCCCGAAAGGGAGAACCGCGTACTGGTATGCCTGCCCCTCGAAAGCAAACCGTAGGAACGGTCTGTGTCGAGGAAGAATGGAGACATGAAAGTAGGCGTCCTTCAGGTCGATCGCTGCAAACCAATCCTGGGGCCGCACGCATTCGAGAACGCGTTTGGCGGAGAGCATCTTGAACGGCAGCCTGTGAAGGGAGCGGTTCAGCACGCGCAAGTCCAGGATTGGCCGTAACCCACCGGTTTTCTTGGGGACAATGAAGTAGGGGCTGTAGAACCCGGACCTCATCTCGGCTGGAGGGACAGTCTCGATTGCACCCTTCGCCAGCAGGGTGGCAATCTCTGCTCTCATGATGGGGGCATTGCCACCGACCAAAGTGGAGCGGACTCCCCTGAAGCGGGGAGGAGACCGTGCGAACTGAATCGCATAGCCGAGCCTGATGGTGCGCGCGATCCAGCGGGACAGACGGGGAAGCTCTAACCAGGCTCCCAGGAACTGAACCAGCGGGATCAAGCGGACGACAGGCGTCCCCCCGGAGGGGCAGCGAAGCGGAGTAACTGGCCCAGACGTGGACGGCATAGCGGCCCGGTGTGGGGGCACAGTTAGCAACCGCGCCCTGACAGAGGGGGCCAGGGGAGGACCAGACTGGTCGTCCCGCGGGGGCCTGCTCTGCCAGGGGACTGGCGACAGAGGGGGACAGGGGCGACGCGGTCCGTGGACGGCACGCCCTGTCAACCGCCTCTGGGACAGAGGGGGGCGAGGAGAGCACGGCTTGTGGGCGGCGCTCTGTGTCGCCCGAGAACTCTGTGAGCTCAGGGAAGAGAGGATCGTTTCTGTCTTTAACCACTTTAGGGTGCTGCCCACCCGTGGGTGAGCAGCGGGGAGCGGAGAACAAAAGATTCTCCCCCGGCCCTCCACCGGGGGAAGGAGTGGTCCTGCTACCATCTCCTGAAAAACGACCATCTTCCCTGAGCAGCCCGTCTCAGGAGCGCCGCTTGGCCCGGCGTTTAGCGGGGGGCGGGGCGGGAGAGGGCTGTGGCGCCTTCTTACGGCTTCCTCCGCGACCGGCCCGGGGTGGAGGCTGCTGCGTGGGCCGGGCGGGAGGGGCGGGAGCCGCAGGAGGGCGCCCTCGGCGGGAAACAGGACGAGGCGTCTGCCCGGTCGGCTGGGTGGAGGCAGCAGCTGGCCGGCGGGGCAGAATGTGTTTTATGGCCTCGGTCTGTTTCTGGGCGGTTGAAAACTGTTGGGCAAAATCTTCAACCGCACCGCCGAAGAGGCCGGCCTGGGACAAGGGGGCGTTAAGCAGACGGGTCCGCTCCGCGTCCCGCATGTCAGCCAGGTTCAGCCAGAGATGTCTCTCCTGGACCACGGCTGTGGACATCACCAGACCCAGGGAGCGCGCGGTAACCTTCGTCGCCCGGAGAGCAAGGTCGGTCGCGGCGCGCAGCTCATTGAAGAGCCCTGGGTCTGTCCTACCCTCGTGCATGTCTCTGAGCATCTGGGCCTGGTAGACCTGCAGAGTGGCCATAGCATGCAGTGACGCAGCCGCCTGTCCCGCCGCTCTGTAAGACTTCGCCACCAAGGTCGACGAAAATCTACAGGCTTTGGATGGGTGCTTAGGCTCGCCACGAGAAGAAGCACTCTGAGGACATAGTTGCATGGCAACAGAGCGTTCAACCGGGGGGAGCCCAGTGTACCCACGGGCGGCTGCATCATCAAGGGGAGGAAAGGCGGATGAGGTCACCGAGCGGTCACGGGAAGACAACGGGGTCTTCCAGGACTTCGAGATCTCATCATGCACATCCGGGAAGAAAGGTATTGGGGTTTGCCGAGGACGAGGGTCGGCGGCCTTACCCAAAAACCAATCGTCCAGCCGCGAGCGCTCAGGACAGGGTGGAGGCCTCCACTCAAGCCCGATGCTCGCGGCTGCCCGGGAAAGCATGGCCGTCATCTCCGGATCAGACTCGAGCACAGCCGTATGCACACCGGAAGGTGGCAGCTGTGACGAGCCCTCACTTCCAGAAGAATCAAACCCACCTAGTGATGCAGCAACAGACATGGCATCATCCTCTGTAGCTTCAACCGAAACACGCGGGCCACCAGAGGGTAGACCCGCGGGGATCGGCAGTTCGCTAGCGGGCACCGTCATTGAAGAGGGGGGCTGGGGTCGCGGACACATAGTCGGCGCCTTGTTCCAGACCGTCACCCTCAGGTCACCCTGGCCACCAGCCGCAGGGCGGGGGGTGGATGAGGGGACTCTCACTCTTGCGAGTTCACTGAGTCTCGACCGTAATGACGCGATGGTCATGTTCCCACAGAGAAAACATGAGTCATCCACGAGCGCTGCTCTAGCATGATCAATGCCCAAACATACCAAGCAGCGCTCGTGCCCATCAGAGTCCGATACCAATCTGCCGCAACCAGAAGTACACGGGCGAGGCATCTTTAAAAAGACGTGCCGCGTGTAAGCTCTTTTAGTGAGAAAACTCAAGTGTTGAAGCGCCCGGGGAGAAACGCGCCGACTGGCAAATCACTGCAGCAGATCAGCAGGAAGCACGCTCTCGCCGTAGATCGCCGTCACACCAACACTCGAGGCACTCGTTCGTGAAGCTGACAATTCAGAGATGGCTTGTGGAGAGAAGAATAAACTTGGCTCCGAAGCGAAAACATAAACTGCTGTTGCGGACTTCCTCCTTTTATACCCACGAGGTGGGGTGGAGTTACGTCATGCAAATTCCGCAGACCCATGGCATTTCTTTGCCATTGGCTCGTTTTGTAATACTCGAAGCTGATAGGCTTTCTAAGCGAAACCCCATTTCGTCGTCATCCGACGTAACTCGGAGTGACAACGAAAGGGAACATATTTTTATTTATTAAAAAAGAAAAGTTTATCCATGTCGTTTAAATGGTTGTCCACCATTTGTAACGTGAGATAACGTTACATCGAGTAGCAGCAACAACAACAACTAACGTTATTGCTAAAAAATAACAGAGAGTTTGACACGTAGTTAACAGACACTTTTTTGTTGTGTTGTTAATTATAAGAGTCACTTTCTGGGATGCTAGCAGTGATGCACAGGTGGTTGACAACATAACTTAACATTATCACTCTCCGTTTGTTATGTTCAATATAAAGAACAGCTTGTAAATTAATAGTTTAAGAATTCAAATTTGCTTGTAACGTTACATACCGATTTTCTTCTGTTGTCACTAAGTTAACTTGACTGTCGACCGGACATTTTTTCTCTGCTTTCCTCTTCTTTCTGACTTTACGCGTTGATGCTGTCAGAGACGGCACTTAAAGTCACATGGAGCAAAAGGACCAATGGGGAAAAGGGACTACTCTTGATAGTGAGTCACATGCTATTTTCTTTTCTGGATGTGAGCAGTAGAGGATGAACATTTCCTTCAAAGCCTGGGAAGAGGACAACAAGTGATTAGGGAATGTCTGCAACAAAACCTCTCGGCAACGACTACACTGTGAGTGAGTCACATGCTATTTTCTTTTCTGGATGTGAGCAGTAGAGAACACCGGGGCCAACCATTATTTTGATGTGAGCAGCAGAGGATCCACTCATCTAATATATTGTGTTGGCAAAAAGGAGTTCAACAACGTCTTCACCTACACAAAAACCTGCTCACTTCAAGCTTAAAAACAGATGTGGGTTGCCCAATTTTCCATTTTAGAGAATAAAGCAGCTTGTACAAAGCTCCAGGATGTCACAATTCCTGTTGCAAAGAGACAAGGAGCCACGTTCGTGTTTAAAGTCTGTTTAGAGACAAGCGGCCCCTAATTTAATAACAAATGACCATTTCGACAGAAGTGAATCAATCAAAACTAACTTTAGCTGGAAATAACATTATTCAAGAACCACTATAAAACCAAACCAATCTCTTTTACCTTAAATTATATGTTTATCTCTGTAAAAAGCTGCTTTGAAACAATCTACATTGTTGAAAGCGCTATATAAATGAGGATGACTTGACTTGACTTGACTTGGATGTGAGCAGCAGAGGATGAACACCTCCCTCAAAGCCTGGGAAGAGGACAACAAGTGATTAGGGAATGTATGCAACAAACTTTTAGATTTTCACCCAAACAGGGATTTGAACAGAACTTACCTTAAAGTTTTAATCCTCCTTAAACAATGCTCACTTCAGGCTTGAAATGAGCCCAATTTCCGTGTTAGAAAAAAAAGCAGCTCATACAAAGATCCTGTATGTCACGATTCCTGTCAAAACAGACAAAGAGCCACGTAGTCGGCAGGGTTTGAACCTGCGCGGGGAAACCCCAGTGGATTTCGATTCCATCGCCTTAAATTCTCGGCCACAACTACTCTTGATAGCGAGTCACATGCTTTTTCCGTTTCTGGATGTGAGCAGCAGAGAACACCGGGCCAACTATTAATGTCGATGTGAACAGCAGAAGATCCACTCAGCTAACATATTGTGTTGGCAAAAAGGAGTTCAACTACGTCTTCACCTACACAAAAAACTTTTTTTTGCCACGACTACTCTTGATAGTGAGTCACATGCTATTTTCTTTTCTGGATGTGAGCAGCAGAGGATGAACACCTCCTTCAAAGGCTGGGAAGAGGACAACAAGTGATTAGGGAATGTCTGCAACAAAACCTCTCGGCCACGACTACACTGTAAGTGAGTCACATGCTATTTTCTTTTCTGGATGTGAGCAGCAGAGAACACCGGGGCCAACCATTATTTTTATGTGAGCAGCAGAGGATCCACTCAGCTAATATATTGTGTTGGCAAAAAGGACTTCAACAAGGTTTTCACCTACACAAAAACCTGCTCACTTCAAGCTTGAAAAGAGATGTGGTTTGCCTAATTTTCCATGTTAGAGAATAAAGCAGCTCGTACAAAGATCCTGGATGTCACGATTCCTGTCACAAACAGACAAAGAGCCACGTAGTCGGCAGGGTTTGAACCTGCGCGGGGAAACCACAATGGATTTCAAGTCCATCACCTTAACCTCTCGGCCACAATTACTCTTGACAGTGAATCACATGCTATTTCCTTTTCTGGATGTGAGCAGCAGAGAACACCGGGGCCAACCATTAATGTCGATGTGAGCAGCAGAGGATCCACTCAGCTAACATATTGTTTTGGCAAAAAGGAGTTCAACTACGTCTTCACCTACACAAATACCTGCTCACTTCAGGCTTGAAAAGAGATGTCGGTTGCCCAATTTTCCATGTTAGAGAAAAAAGCAGCTCGTACAAAGATCTTGGATATCACAATCCCTGTCGCAAGCAGACAAAGAGCCACGTAGTCGGCAGGGTTCTAACCTGCGTGGGGAAACCCCAATGGATTTCGAGTCCATCGCCTTAACCTCTCGGCCACGACTACACTGTGAGTGAGTCACATGCTATTTTCTTTTCTGGATGTGAGCAGCAGAGAACGTACTTGTTACATCATAAGGGCCAACCATTATTTTGATGTGAGCAGCAGAGGATCCACTCAGCTAATATATTGTGTTGGCAAAAAGGACTTCAACAACGTCTTCACCTACACAAAAACCTGCTCACTTCAAGCTTGAAAGGAGATGTGGGTTGCCCAATTTTCCACGTTAGAGAATAAAGCAGCTCGTACAAAGCTCCGGGATGTCACAATTCCTGTCACAAAGAGACAATGAGCCACGTAGTTGGCAGGGTTCGAACCTGCACGGGGAGACCCCCAATGGATTTTAAGTCCATCACCTTTACCTCTCGGCCACGACTACTCTTGATAGTGAGTCACATGCTATTTTCTTTTCTGGATGTGTGCAGCAGAGGACAACCATCAATGTGGATGTTAAATCCTGTTGTACTCGTTACATCATAAGAAGAATGGCATCTAAGCTAATTTTAGTGTCTTTGTTTATCCCGAGGTTTTCCCACAGCCTGCCGGATCCAGATCTGACGAAGGACCTCCGCCTGGACCCAATGACAATGCAGTGCTGAAGTGCCAACTAGCCTCTCCCTATGGAGGATACCTATACCACTCTACAGATAAAGCGTTGTGGAATTTTCGGTTCGCTTACCTACCCGAAGTGATAAAATAAAATAAAATTCTGCATCAAAATCAATAGGCAAGACAAGTAGTTTGTTTAGGCATGGTTTGTAGGGAATTACAAACCTGCGCACATATATTCAAACACACATAACTATAGAATCAATTCTTAATGCGCATGTGAACGCGATCAGCGTCCATCACAGCAGGAGAACGGTGTCGTCTTAGCGGCCCCTAATTTAATAACAAATGACCATTTCGACGGAAGTGAATCAGTCAAAACTAACTTTAGCTGGAAATAACATTATTCAAGAACCACTATAAAACCAAACCAATCTCTGTTACCTTAAATTATATGTTTTTCTCTGTAAAAAGCTGCTTTGAAACAATCTACATTGTTAAAAGCGCTATATAAATGAGGTTGACTTGACTTGACTTGACTTGGATGTGAGCAGCAGAGGATGAACACCTCCCTCAAAGGCTGGGAAGAGGACAACAAGTGATTAGGGAATGTATGCAACAAACTGTCAGATTTTCACCCAAACAGGGATTTGAACAGAACTTACCTTAAAGTGTCGCCTTAACCTCTCGGATACCACAGCCATCGCTCTGACTGCCTGAACAGAATTGAATAATGTAATTGTCTTCTTTGAGTGACTGTTGGCAATAAATAAAGATGTTTAATGTTTAAATATATTTAAAATTTATTACAAAATATACATTCTTTCATCTCTTTCTCTCGCACTCACACACACACACACACACACACACACACACACACACACACACACACACACACACAGTAATCATAGCACAGATACAAAGGAATTGAATAATTATATATAAAATACAAATATAAAAATAAATAAACAAAATACAAAAGTAATAAAGGCAGATGATTCTGGTCAACTGGTAAAAAAATATAAACAAAAAACAATTTCAACACACCTTGCAAGGCTCACACGAAAAACAGTAATATGCCGTGTTATTTGTTGATTATGTTGATTATATGTTGATTTTTTTTAAAAATGCCAGACCTGTTATGTGGGATGAATATTGAACAGTTACATCAACAAACTAATAGAACATGACTGAAGTATTTACACTATCTACACAGTATGAGACAAAGACAAACCAATCTATGTCTTATCTGCCCGCTTCCTCCTTATCTCCATCCACTGGTCAAGTGGAATACCAGCATTTTGGGGACAGTATACGTACCCATAATACTGGCTGTTGCCACTTTCTTTGTTGCGTGGCTGTTGGCACTGACTGCATTTATTTTTGTCTACTTTCCGATTGTAAGTCCTCCGGCAGGTGGTGGGGAGGAAAGGGGGCCAGCAGGAGCAATCCGTTTGGATACATAGGCTTGTGGGGTCAAAAACGCACACACAAGAGGGTCACTGGCAGGGCTGGGGCCGGAGACATTAGGCAAAGGGGCAGGGGTACAGTAGGTGGAGATATCTGCTGAGAAACAGACAGAGAATCGGTGTGTTGGGCCAGAGCTGCAGACTACTGACCACTGCTGTTCCTGCTGTACTTTGAAGCAAGTGGTACTGATGTTGAGGGCCAGGCTGTGGTGGTGCAGCAGTGGGGCGTACCTGTACTGGTGGGAGAGGTACGAGAGCAACAGGAATGGAGGCAGGCAAGTTGACCCCTTGCAGCAGAATATTACATTCCTGCCTCTTCAGTCGCTTGTTGTGCCACTGAATAAGAGTTGTTTGATTAACATCAAACAACTGCAGAGTTGAGCTCTGCATGACTGCACCATTACCCAGGACTAGCTGTTTGATCTTGCTGTAGTCTCTGAGAATTAGAGTCCATTTTGTCAGTGCATATTTACCCCTTTTCTTTTTTACTTTTATGGATGGCAGAGTTTTACAAAAATGCACTCTACCACACGACAACAGTTTGGCCACTGGGCAGGGGATCCTGTCGATCCTAGGACGCAACGTGTCAGGCTCTCCACACCTGGCATATATTCAGGTTTCTTTTTAGAGCACCTGAAGCCCCCTGTCGTCAGGCGCGACTGATACCGTGCAGAGTACGTCACACGTTGCTGGTCATATGATAGAAGGTTCTGCCACAGAGCTATGATAGTACTGGCCTGCTGGGAGTTAAGTGTTTGTCCAGTTTCATTCCTCAGTCCCACCAAGTACTCTGCCAGGCTGTCCACTCTGTCCATCCCTGGGATACTGCGCTCATCCACAGCCTGGTAAATATATTAATATATAAAAATAAAATAACAACAATATCACAGGCAGAAAAATAGCACACATTTCACACTGTTTACATGTCACAAATGACCTACCAGCTGTTGCTGTGGTGCTGCTGGAGTCATGACAGGTGTCCCAAAGGGAATTGTAGTTGTAGTAGTGAGAAGAGAGGCTGGGACGATGGAAAAGTAAGGAGGAGCAGAGGCTAGGTTGGTGGGGACAGCTGTTGGCCCAGAGGGCGCACTGGTGCACAGTCCTCATTTGAAACCTGTTAACTGTAATAATAAAAATAATAATAATAATAATAATAAGGAAATAAATATAAAAATTATACAATTACAAGCAATACAATAACACCACTGATACAACATGTCACAAAAGACTTGCCAGTTGTTGTGGAGCTGCAGGGGTGACGGGTGATGGCAGTGAAGAGGATGGACTGCAGAGAGCAGCTGAGCCAGTACAAGCATGCACAATCTGGAAACTGTAATACTCTTTTAAAAACACATTATTATAAAATGGATTTTAATTATTTGCTCTTATCATCCGATCGTGGTTGTATCTCTCTAATAGTTTTACTCGATCTTAGTGCTGCATTTGATACCATTGACCACAACATTCTTTTAAATAGACTTGAAAATTATGTTGGCATTAGAGGAATTGCATTAGCATGGTTTAAATCATACTTATCTGACAGTTATCAGTTTGTAGCAGTAAATGAAGAGATTTCTTATCGAACAAAAGTTCAGTATGCGTACCACAAGGCTCAGTACTAGGACCGTTGCTTTTCACTCTGTACATGCTACCCTTAGGAGATATCATTAGGAAGCATGCCATTCGTTTTCACTGTTATGCTGATGATACTCAGCTCTATATTTCTTAACGCCCTGATGAAACCTACCAATTCACAAATGGAATCCATAGCTGATATAAAAAACTGGATGACTAGTAATTTCCTACTACTTAATTCTGAAAAAACAAAGATTCTAATTAATGGACAAAAAACTTCCTCACATACTAACCTAGAATACTGTCTAACACTTGATGGTTGCTCTGTCAAGTCTTCGTCGTCGGTTAGGAACCTCGGTGTGCTCTTTGATACCAATCTTTTGTCTAGTATATGTAAATCCGCATTTTTCCATCTAAAAAATATATCTAAATTACGTCATATGCTCTCAACGACAGATGTGGAACAGTTAGTTCATGCATTCATGACAATAAGGCTAGATTATTGTAATTCTATAATGGGTGGTTGCCCTGCATGCTTAATACATAAACTACAGCTGGTCCAAAACGCAACAGCTAGAGTTCTTACCAGAACCAGGAAGTATGACCATATTAGCCCAGTTCTGTCAACACTGCATTGGCTCCCTATTAAACATCATATACATTTTAAAATATCGCTGATTACTTACAAATCACTAAACGGTTTAGCTCCCCAGTACTTGAGCGAGCTCTTAATGCATTATATTATAGAATATCAAAATCGACTGCTGGTGGTAGGTCCTTTTCCTATTTAGCTCCAAAACTTTGGAACAGTCTTCCTAACATTGTCTGGGAAGCAGACACATTCTGTCATTTCAAATCTAGACTAAAAACACTTCTCTTTGACCTGGCATACACATAACACATTATAGACTTCTATAATTCTAAAATTTAATGTTAGGCTGCTGTAACGTCAGGCCAGCAGAGGGAGCCCTCTCCCGAAAACTGACTGTGTGCCACTCCCTCTGCTTCACTGGTTACTTCCTGTTTGTGAGACATTTAAGCATGGCCTAGCTAACAGGCCATCGCAAAGTATTGCCAGTCTACCTGCTTTACTAAGCATATTGTCATTGTCTTGTTTATCTTATGTATGACCATTGCCAGCTTTGTTCTGTTTTTGCCTCTTGGATTATCCCTTTTGCTCTGTTGCTTGGATTTGACTGCCTCATTGTGTCTTACCTCCACCTGTCTTAAAGCAACACTATGTCATTTTTGCGGTTTTTGCTCTCGGGGTCCCCCTACAGTTGGGAAACAGTATTGTCTTCTACTACTGTCGTAAAATCTGTCATGGTTACACCAGGCGATACACGTGTGCATTTGTTGACAAGCCGATACTGTCTTGAGTTCTCGCGGGCAGACTGCCAGCGTTGCGTGTGAAATGTCTTCATCCCAGGTACATTGGCATATATTTCAGCATGTCATATGAATATAATTTCATGGGTTTTATTTTTTTCAAACGTCAAAAGATCGCGTTGCTCACGTTTACAAGACAGCGTCATTATAGTAGCCTATTGTCTACTGTTTTACATAACGGATATGCTAATTCAATTCAATGTTTGTGTGGTAGGTAAAAGCCATATATCGTCAATATTATAATATCAAGCTACCATAGATGAATCTGCAAATTTGAAAATCGATTTGCATTATAGCCAGAGGCAAGACACTTTCACCAGAAAAATAAATACACAAACATATCAGCCTGCAGACATTAGGATAGTTATCCTGAAAGATTTTTTATTATAACCATCGTAAACTAGCATGTTAGTGTAGCTACCAGATTGATAATTCGCTACTCAACTAGCATTACTTGATTCATGAAGATAAATGGATGGCCAGATATATTCCGTAACATGGCCAGGCCATGTTATTCAGCCTTTTACATTTCGCGCGATAGTCAGCTCCCTGATTTATTTATAAATGTATAAACACTTTACAGATGACTGACTGCTGCGCTTGTGACAGGGTGCATGTTACTGAAAGAACGAGCAGAGAGAGAGAGAGCCGGTCGCACGCGCGCACACTCTCACTGTCTTGAAACTGTCTTGCTCTCCCTCCAATAGTGATCCTCGTCCGGTCTTTTAATTTGTCACTCTCCCTTTTTCTTCTTTTAGTCTCCTCTGACAAAACCTTTGCCTTCTTCCTTTTAGTTGTTGCTTCGGTCATGACAACAACATACAGACGGGTATCAAACGCTATTTGGGCTCTCACGTCAGAATCTGAGGAAGTGGGGGAAGTGACGTATGCCGTAAAGCAGTCGAATTTTGTAGTTTTTTTTGTGCTCGGGTTCCCACCCGAAACCCGAAGTTACATAGTGCCAGTAAAAGCGATACAGACACTGTCAGGCTACGGCAGACCTGTCATTCAACCTATTGTAAGTCGATGTACCATCACAAGGGTCTTGGAAATATATAATGAAGGTTGAAAAACTACATAGTGTTGCTTTAAGTTTATGTTATCTGCCTGCTGATTTTGGTTTGTTTGCTGTGGATTTTCAATAAACTACTGCATATGGATTCTGCCTTGTCACAGCTGCATAGATTCGATCCCATAGAAGCCTATGGAGGTGATATATTGTTCTATAATTCATATTTAGGCTTCATAAAATCACTATTTTAACATTTACAATCACATTTAGTCAAAATTCATCTATTGAAGAATTACTATTGACAATTGTGGCACATTGAAAAATGTGAATCCTGAAGGAGACTTGCAGTAAACATTTTGTTTCCCATCATATAGTTCAAATGTCTGTATCTACAACAGAATGTGTGTGTGTGTGTGTAGTTCTAGGTTTCTGAATAAATAATTTCTGAATAATTTGATTAATTATAGTTTACAAAGACATTATGTGAAATGCTTATAGACCATTAAAACAGTTTTAATACCATAGAAGCCTATGGAGGAGTGATCCAGCTCTCAGATTTAATCAAAAATATCTTAATTTGTGTTCCGAAGATGAACGGAAGTATTACAGGGTTGGAACAACATGAGGGTGAGTAATTACTGACAGAATTTTCATTTTTGGGTGAACTAACCCTTTAAGTATAGATTTTTTTTTAAACCATACAGTGACCTCAATTGTGGGTTTTCTTGGAGAGACTGGCAATGCATTTCAAAGATTTATTTTCCACCAAGGACCACCTTTGGATCATCCTCACTGTATACTGTTCGAGAATCCTACTTTTCAATTAAACAAAGGCGACATAAATGACGGCTACTAAATGACTCATTAAAACCAAGAATTGAGTGCATCCCTAGATTATCACCAGTGATCTGTGCAATGGTGCCATATATCTTCTCATCTGAAAATGGAAGACTTAATCCTTGGCTTTCCAGTATCTTTATATCATTTATCAACGGTTCCAGTATAACATTAAAACCGTACTTACTTAGATCTTGTGTTTGAAAAAGTGATAACAAATGAATGTTCATCAGAACAGAATTAAATTTTGGGGGCACGTTTCTTACAATAAAATAAAGACAAAATAATTTTGTGAATTATATATTTGGAGCTAAGGGGATTGGCAGTTTCAAAATCATTCATAGTATATTTGGATTTGTAATGCATGTCTCTTGGTTATAAACAAAGGGTAAGTTTAAAAATAACTGCCATCGCTAAAATCTGTAAAAGTGCCAGTGTCAGTGTCTGGATTTCTGCACATGAATTTCAAAGTTTCTAAAATTGGCACGTAAATAAAATTATCTTTAACTGGTAATAAGTACCAGATTTCTGATTTAGTCTGCTGTCATATCTCAGTCCAAGTGTTATCTCAACTGGTTCAACAACTCCCCAATTTTCTTTAAAGTATTTATTTTGTTTCCATTCGGTTTTCAGATTTGTGAATGGGTTTTCTAATTTTTCAAAATGATTAATTTATCACACATTTGTAGGGGTCACTTGTAAAGCAGGTAAAGCAGAAAGCATGTAACAAGCTTTGCTTGTGAGTGAAGTGTATATGTTAGTTCCTCTAAATATCCAACAGTTGAGGTCACTAAATTGTTTGAAATCCCACTTCCTTGTAATTTTGCCACAATGGATTTCACACAATTCTTTAGTTGAATCTTTAGTAAGCTCTGAATCATTGTTCTCAGATGAAACACTGGAACAAGGGGATTCATGCTGGGGATTTATTTGGTACTCGAGATGAACATCCAACAGTTAAAGTTTGAGCAATTTTCTGAACATTGCTATGAATATTATTAAGGTGCTTACGAAAACCTGCATATGTTTGGTACTGATGCCTACAACCTTGCTGCGAACAAATCAGGAATCCAGGATAGTAACTATGTTCACCTCTTAAATGTGAAATCAACTGTTGACTGCTGTGGTGCTGTTTCTGACAAATAAAACAGATCAGCATTTCTCTCAACAATTCTCAGACTTTAAGATAAGGTTTCTGGCTGGTAAAGCAGTCTGCCTCTCAAGTCTTTGACTCTGGGTGACTCCTTCATTTTCCCTACATCAATGTTATACACTGTTGTCTGCAGGAATGTGTAAAAGCTCACAAGTGCACTATCATAGGACAAATTGAACACAAAATGTGCCTTGAAAAGCTCATCAAATGCCTCAAGGGTTCGATTTGCCTGGCATGGGATGCGATGCTTATCCAAGGATATGTAGAAGCTGTCAATCTTGCTTTTCTGACGTCCAACGGCAAGGAGTTATGGGTGCTGACGCAGGTTTCTTCTGAGGTGCTCCTCCAAACTCCAGCATGACTAGGTTTAGGATGAACACTGAACATTAGACACAAACATAATGTGCAGTCATAGAGAAAACAAAATTATAGAAGTGATTGTCATTGACTAGTGAATTATGGGAATGCCTATGAAGACACTACCTTGTGAAAGATTTCAAGTCTTTCAACAGCATCACATGCACTGAATTTTGGAGACTTCGGTCCTCCTGGTGGTGGTGGAAGATGTATCAGTAACAGAAGGGATGCTATTTCCTGGTCGTAGAATGAAGACAAAGATTCACATGAATTAATTAACTGAAAACTTCAAATGTAATACTTTTCAAGTTTGATTAAGAACAGAGAGCATTTTAAACATTCATCTGTTTTGTTCATGTTTAGCCTAAAATTTGTTTTCCAGATTAAACAAATTAATCCAGAAAACACCCATCTTATAGGTTGTGATGTTGCTCATTTTAATATTTTTCTCACCAAAACAATACAAGTAAGTATAACTGCAAATTTAGCAAATGCTCCAAAACAATTAAATCAAATACACCTTACTTCTTGCCTCGTCAAGATCACCTTCTGCTGACAGCAACAACGGATTCAACTCTGCTGTTGATGATAGCCGCTTGGCTTCTTTTATGACTTTTGAACTGAAGAACGTGTCCCAATTTTGAAGCAGCCTGGAGCATATCTCGTCATCAAGATCCACCTTTAAGAAATAAGATATTAAACTATAAAAAATACTCTCAAATTGTTTGCCATTGAAAAAAACATGTTATTCCAAACGTACCAGCTCTTTTCTATCCAGGAATCTTGAGAAAGTGGAGAGGATATGAACATTAGAGCCTGGATCTTTAACAAGCTTCTGGCGATGCTGAAAGGTCTGTCTCATCTTCTGGAAAATTAGTGACTTGTCTGTGGCATGGTTGAGCAAAGACATGGCCTCTTTGCATGCATCCCCATCAAGTTGATCTTCAAAATTAGTAGACCTTTGGCATTTAGTGCCTCCTGGAGAAACATTAAGAGGGCTGCCTGATAGCACAGATCCTCAACGAATCTTCCTCTGGACTGTTTTCATACGCCAAGCGATGTATCCCGTGTTGCTTGCAGAATCATAGAAGTGTTCCTGAAATAGACATTTTTTTAATCCTTTGTCATGTTCAGGCCAAAATATCAAACAATCAAATTTCAATGTCATAGTGTCATAGTGTGAGCTTTTCACATTCCTGCAGACAACAGTGTATAACACAACTGTGCCTGTTAGGGCACGAATCACAGCATCCAAATGCAAGTAAAGTAGTTTTATTATTGAACAGTGAGAACAGCAAAACAGGAAGTCTGGTAAAGTCTGCGGTCTGCAGCAGATCCTTGGCAGCGCAGGGTGACTGCAGTGGGCGAAGCACAGTCCTGGAAAACAGGAAGACTGACGAGAACCAGAGAACCCTCCGAAGGCGGAGCCCAACAAGGCTGGCAGAGAGATGCAGGATAATCCGTGAGAACAGGAGAATCGGAACGTAAACTGCAAACAAACACGAGACCAGAACAGGACCAGATAAACAACGATCTGACACTGAACATGACAAACACAGCACTACATATAGGACTCTAAACGAGGTACACCTGCGACTTATCTGATTGCTCGTCAGCACAGCTGACGCTGATGGGCAATCAGATCAGGGCAGTAACACACAGAATGAACAAGCAAACCCCGCAAACCGTGACATTACCCCACCCCTAGGAGCATCACCTGACGCGCCCAGAGGGACCTACCTGGCGATTGTAAGCATCGATAAAGGAATGATCCAATATGTCTCGGGCAGGTACCCAACTCCAACTGTTGGTGATGGTAAACGGGCCAATACCTTTTGGAGCAAGTTTTCTACAAGCGGAGCGGAATATCAGTGGATGAAAGCCACACTTTTTGACCAGCGACGTAGACGGGAGGCTTCGACCGGGGGCGATCGGCCTGGGCCTTGGTGCGCAAACCCACCTGGAGAAGAGTCTCCCTGGCCTTTCTCCAGATGTGTCTGCACCTCTGGACGAATTTGTGAGCGGAGGGGACCGCGACTTCAGATTCTAGACTAGGAAAAATTGGTGGCTGGTACCCTAAACTACACTCAAACGGAGACAGGCCCGTGGACGACACTGATAATGAGTTATGTGGGTACTCAACCCATGAGATATGCTGACTCCAAGAAGACGGATTCTGTGACGCTAAACATCGCAACCCCCGTTCTAAATCTTGGATGGCCCTCTCCATCCGACCTTTGCTCTGGGGATGGAACCCAGAGGAAAGACTGACATTCGCCCCCAGCAACCGGAAAAACTCTCTCCAAAATCTGGATATAAACTGGGGACCCCTGTCAGAGACCACGTCTGTCGGGAGGCCATGAATCCGAAAAACGTGGTCTATGACAGCCACCGCTGTCTCTCTGGCTGACGGTAATTTGGGCAAAGGGATGAAATGAGTCGCCTTCGAGAACCTGTCCACCACGTTTAAAACCTCTGTGTTACCCTGTGAGGCAGGGAGGCCTGTGACGAAATCTAGCACAATGTGTGACCAGGGTCTCGAAGGAACTGACAACGGTTGAAGGAGCCCAGCCGGAGGACGAGTGGAGGTCTTACAACTGGCACAGACAGAGCAGGCCATTACAAAACGACGAGTGTCGCGAGCCATGGTTTGCCACCAGAACCATTGTTTAATGAGAAAAATAGTATAATTGACTCCTGGATGACAAGCTAGCTTGGAACAATGTCCCCACCGAATAACGTTGGACCACAATCTCTCTGGCACAAACAATCGACCTGGTGGGCATCCGGGCGGAGGCACTACCCCATGTAAGGCAGTGCGGACCTTCGACTCGATCTCCCAGGTCAGCATTGCAACCACACAACTCTGTGGAACGATGGACTTGGGAGAAACCGGGCATTCAGATTGGTTAAAAATGCGGGACAAAGCGTCAGGTTTGAGGTTCTTGGAACCAGGACGGTAGGAAATGGAAAAAATCGAATCGACCGAAAAAAAGTGCCCACCAAGCCTGCCTTGTCGTTTGGCGGACCTGATGTACTCAAGGTTCTTGTGATCGGTCCAAACGATGACGCCACTCCTCCAAGGCTAACTTGACTGCCAACAATTCTCTATTACCAATGTCGTAGTTACGTTCGGTGGGAGACAAGTGATGAGAAAAATAAGCGCACGGATGAACCTTGTCGTCTGCGGAGGAACGTTGAGAGAGAACCACACCTACTTCCACCTCTGATGCGTCGACCTCCACCACAAACTGACGAGAGGAATCAGGGGCGACCAGAATGGGGGCTGAAACAAAGCAGTCCTTGAGTTTGGAAAATGCAGACTCGGCTGCACTAGACCACCTGAACGTTGTCATGGTGGAGGTCAAGGCGGTCAGAGGCGTGGCTAGTTGGCTATAGTTGCGAATAAAACGTCGGTAAAAATTGGCAAAGCCCAGAAACCTCTGCAGGTCCTTGCGGGAATCTGGAGTTGGCCAATTTACCACTGCCTGAATCTTGTCGGGATCCATACGCACCCCCTCAGATGACACGATGTATCCTAAAAAGGGAACAGACTGTGCATTAAAAATGCATTTCTCCGCCTTGACATAAAGCCCATTCTCCAACAGCCTCTGAAGCACTCGTCTGACGTGTTGAACGTGTTCCTGGAGAGACGAAGAAAAAATCAATATGTCATCCAGGTAGACATATATGAACTGATCAACCATGTCTATCAACACGTCGTTGATGAGTGCCTGGAAAACCGCGGGGGAGTTGGAAAGCCCGAAAGGCATAACCAAGTATTCAAAGTGCCCCCTGGGGGTGTTAAAGGCGGTTTTCCACTCATCCCCCTTCCTATGCGGACCAAATGATAGGCGTTACGAAGATCCAACTTTGTGAATAAGGAAGCACCCTGTAGTCTCTCGAAGGCTGAAGACATCAATGGCAAAGGATAAGTATTCTTTATCGTGATGTCGTTCAGCCCTCGATAGTCAATACAAGGACGCAGAGAACCGTCCTTCTTACTCACAAAGAAGAATCCCGCCCATGCAAGAGAAGAGGAAGGACGGATGAGTTTGGCTGCCAGAGAATCAGAAATATATTTTTCCATGGCCTCCCTCTTGGGAACGGAAAGAGAGTATAATCTGCCCTTAGGCAGTTCTGACGCCAGTTAATGTGAGGGTTATGGAGGATGAGCCAAGTCAATGAGGAGAAAATGGATCTCCTCGACATGGTTGCCAGATGTGATCAAACTCACCGGTCCGGTAGAATGAGTGACGGATGACAGGTGTTGAGCACTAAACGCGTTGCCTGAGATGAGATGAGTGATGGGAATGATGGAGATACCAAGACGATTCGCCAGATCTCGGTCCATGAAGCTCCCCTCCGAGCTACGAGCGAGTCACAGAGATGATGAGAGGCGGCCCACTGCAGTCTGACCGGGAGGAGCGTTGATTCTCGGGAGGCTTCATCAAAGGCAATGCCACCCGTCAGTAACCTCCTCCCCACTGACGGGCCTTGGCTTTTACCGGGCACTTAGAGGCAAAGTGTCCCCCGGCTCCGCAGTACAAACACACCCCCTGGGCTCTCCTCTGCTCCTTCTCCTCCCGGGAGAGGCAAGCTCTGCCCACCTGCATGGGTTCCGGGTCGAATGTTGGGCCGACCGCATCACAGGGAAGGGTGACAGGATGGATCTCTATGTCTGGAATCGAACTCCTCTGCATCAGAAGATCTCGACGTTGCATTCTTGAGTCCACTTCAATGGCAAGATCGATCAGGCCATCTAGTGATGCAGGTAGGTACAGAGTGTAGATCTCACCCTGGATGCGATCGGCCAACCCATGCAGAAACATGTCCCACTGCGCCTCGCTGTTCCACTTACATTCCGCGGCCAGTGTCCGGAACTCTATGGAATAGTCCGCCACCGATCTGTGATCCTGACGAAGGTCTGCCAAGAACCTGGCCGCCTCCTTGCCCGAGACTGTGCGATCAAACACCTTCTTGAGTTCCGTGCTGAAAGTCTGGTATGACGTCAAGCACTGATGCCCTTGCTCCCATACAGCAGTTCCCCAGAGCGCCGCTCGTCCAGACAGTAGTGTGATTACAAGGGGCAGTGGTCGCGTGGGCAGACTCGGCTCTCAGATGTTGCAGCTGGGAGGAAAGTTCCGATACCTGCGCCACCAAGGTCTGGACTGCATGACCGGTCGCCGTGATCTGTTCGTCCTGTCGATCAAAACGCACGTTATTCTTGTTTAAGATCTCTCGCAACTCGGCCATACTAGCTGGATCCATAACGGTCAGATCGTTATGTTAGGGCACGAATCACAGGATCCAAATGCAAGTAAAGTAGATTTATTATTGAACAGTGAGAACAGCAAAACAGGAAGTCTGGTAAAGTCTGCGGTCTGCAGCAGATCCTTGGCAGCGCAGGGTGACTGCAGTGGGCGAAGCACAGTCCTGGAAAACAGGAAGACTGACAAGAACCAGAGAACCCTCCGAATGCGGAGCCCAACAAGGCTGGCAGAGAGATGGATAATCCGTGAGAACAGGAGAATCGGAACGTAAACTGCAAACAAACACGAGACCAGAACAGGACCAGAGAAACAACGATCTGACACTGAACATGACAAACACAGCACTACATATAGGACTCTAAACGAGGTACACCTGCGACTGATCTGATTGCTCGTCAGCACAGCTGACGCTGATGGGCAATCAGATCAGGGCAGTAACACACAGAATGAACAAGCAAACCCGCGAACCATGACAATTCCGGTGTCATAACACTGCAAGTACGGCTGGTAGTCAACCAGAATGCCTATTACCGCCGCGTTTGCCAACCAGACGCATTTTAAAGTCGTTCGCGAAATGACCGCCAGGTGGCGCAAAGGGACATTTTGCAAAACCATTGCAATTGCCGCATTTTTAACGTAAGTGGGGCTAATGTCAATTAACAGTAAGGATGAAATACTACAACTATGGTAATTTCCAAATAAGCCTACAACAAACATGAAAAAAAGAGCTATAGACATTATAACCAACACATGCTACACTGAGTAAATGCTAATTAATCATCTGTTTGTAGGGAGGGTCATCAGCATAAACATAAGTTTTAATCTAATGAGTAAATAAAAACAGTAATGAAAACTCCTTTTATGACTTTATATAAACACCAAAATAGACTCATAACAAAGCAACAATATTCAAACAGTGTTACAAAAACACCCAGCACACAAAGACATCTATGGTTCTGTAGATGAGTTGCAATATATATTTCAGTCTTTATCACATTCACAGTTGGAGAAAGTTAAGGGGAGAGTGTGAATGTCAGATGCAAGTCTTAACTGCCGTTAAGGAGTCAAAAAGGATGTGGAGGTTTGATGAAATCCAACGAAGCATGACCTTAGTCCAACATATAGCTCTCCCGTCAGATGAAATCCATAATGGTAATCAAACTGTCAAATGAAGCTATTTCCAACCATGAACCTCATATTAGCACTCAGATGTGGAACAATCCCAAGCAGGACCACAAAGTTGGCACAAATATTTATGAAACAGAAAGTTTCCCAACCAGGACTTTGTTTGAACAAGGAGGTCAGCCATGATCATTTCTTCTACCGCTCACCTGTCTCTTTATCTAAGCACCCAGGTCTCACTAATACCCCTAGTGGTGAGGAGTGTAATGGCAGTTTAAAAAACTAAGTAACTGACAGGTGTCTGTTACATATCTCTCCCCTCAGAAGAAGAAAGCCTGACATACCCGTGACAAAGTTTTAAGTTCTGTACATGAAAAGTATCAACATGTTTAGAGTCATCAAGAAATGAAACAACATAGTTCACAGGTCCTAAACATTTCTCAATTTTGGCAGGACCCTTCCATTTTGCAGACAATTTAGGCATAAATCCGTCATCTGCCTTGGATAGAGGATGAGCTCGGACCCAAACTACATCTCCTACTTGAAAGTTAGTATGTTTCCTTTTCTGATCGTAGTAGCGTTTTTGTTTGGTTTGAGCCCGTTCCACGTTCTCCTTTATCAAACGGATCAGGCTTTGCTGTCTGTCTATTACCGCATAAGTGGGACTATCAGGATCAGATGGGCGATGAAGAGCTCTTTCCAAAGGTCCCTTCAATTTCCGTCCTAATGCGATCTCTGAAGGCGTGTACCCAGTACTTTCATGCCAAGATGTGTTGATGGCGAATCTAAATTCGGCCAACCACCTATCTCATTGTCGGTGGTGATCCTCCACATATGAAGCCATCATTGTTTTAAGTGTATGATTGTTTACAGATTACGTTGATGAGATGTGATGTGAACTGTGCTCCGTGGTCTGACACGAGATATGCCGATGTTCCCCATCTTGTGAATACTTCTTCCACTAAGATCCGTGCTATTTTTAATGCTTTAGCAACTCGTAAAAGGGAATAATTCTACCCACTTGGAACAGTAATCGACCACCACTAGTAAGTGTTAGTTCTGTTTGCTACTCTTAGGAAAGGGTCCCATCAGATCCACACCAAGCATAAAACCTGGTTCAACAACCGGAGTTGATTGTAAAAGCCCTGACAGCTTTGACAGAGATGGTTTGTACTTCTGACAAATTTGGCAATTCTTACAGTACTTCCATACATCAGCACGTATAGTTGGCCAATAGGCAACTTCCATGAGCCTAAGAAATGTCTTCATTTGACCCAGGTGACCACTTAGTGGATTATCATGTGCGTACAGTAGGAATTCTTCTCGAAGGTTTGCAGGTATGATTAATTGCAATGTTTTCCCCAGCAAACCACCAGGAGCACTACGAAACAACAATCCGTTTTCATGAACATAATGTACTCGAGTAGGATCACAGTTAATTTGTGAAGCAGCTTTCTTGCTTAGCTCTTGTATTTCAGGGTCGTCCTGCTATGCGGAGGAAAGCTAAGATACATCTACTGGTAAATTTGCTGGATTTACAGTAGATTTAATTGCTTTGACTACTGTTACCATACCTGATCTTTCAGTGGATTCCAAACTTCTGGACAATACATCAGAGACAACATTACACTGTCCTTTCTTGTATTTAACAGTGAAGTCGAACCCTTGTAAGCGGATGGTCCATCTTGTCAATCTTGAAGATAGCTTAGGATGTTGAAACACCCATGTCAAAGCAGAGTGGTCAGTAACTACCTCAAAGGTTCGGCCTTCCAGGTATGATCTCCATTTTTCAACAGCCCAGATTACAGCCAGGCATTCTTTTTCTGAACCAGAATAGGCTTTTTCTGCGCCGTGCAATAATCTGGAGGCATACGCTACCACATGCTCTTCTCCGTCTGAATCTTGCGTTAATACTGCTCCCAATCCAGCTTCACTGGCATCAGTTTGTACACTGAAAAGTTTGGTCAAATCAGGTGGAACTAACACAGGTGCATTGCTTAGGTCATGTTTGATGGTATCAAAAGCTTTTTGGCATTCATTTGTCCAAGACCATGTAGCTTTCTCTTGTTTTAAGGCATGAATTGGAGCAGCCTTATCTGAAAAATTAGGTATAAACCTATGGTACCATCCTGCCAATCCTAAAAAACCGCTGCACATCTTTGAGAGACTGAGGGACAGGAAACTCACGAACTGCAGACACTTTGGATGGATCAGTCATAACTCCTTCACCAGATACAAGATGTCCTAAGAAGGTAAGAGATGCTTGAAAAAAGTTACATTTCTTAAGGTTCAGAGTGAGGCCTGCATTAGCAAGACAGCTGAACACTTGATCGAGATGTTGTAAGTGTTTTTCATCATTTTCTGTGTACACTACTTCATCGTCAATGTAGACAAGGCAACACTTTCCTTTCAGTTCTCGAAGGACATGCGCCATCATCCTTTGAAAAGATGCAGCGGCATTTTTCAAACCAAAATGAAGACGCAAAAATTCAAAAAGACCTGCAGATGTAATTAAAGCAGTCTTCTGGATACTGTCTGGGTCCATATCCATTTGCCAATAGCTGGTTTTAAGATCATTTGTACTGAACACTGTCACTCCATGTAATGATTCCAAAATGTCCTGAATTTGGGGCATGGGGTAAGCATCCGGGTGAGTCTTTGCATTTAAACCACGGTAGTCCACGCATAACCTTGATCCTCCATCCTTTTTAGGCACTACTACGACCGGTGAAGCCTGCGGGGAAGTTGATGGACAGATGATGTTCTTGTCTAGCAACTTTTTAATTTCTGCTTCAATAAATTGTTGCTTTTCTATTGACACTCTATACGCTCTTTTCCTGACTGGAACTTCATTAGTAGTGATGATTCGATGCTTGACTATGCTTGACTGGCCGATCTCATTAGTGCACACTGTTGGCCATCTCCCCATAAGCTCCTTCAGCGACTCTTTGTTCCCTTGCTTGGTGTCAGTTTTTTGGACTAGCTGATCGATGGATTGTAGAGTATCATCGGAAACTGTTGGTAAGGATAATGCAATGTAGAAATGCACTAAGGAACCGGATTCCTGAGGCAGGAAAGGGAAAGTTACATCTTCATTAGTAGGGTTGGGTATCGGTTGGGTTTTATCCAATACCAGTACCTACTCTGTATTTTTTAAATGGTTCCGGTGCTTAAACGGTTCTTGAACCGGTACTTAAAGGGATAGTTCACCCAAAAATGAAAATTCTGTCAGTATTTACTCACCCTCATGTTGTTCCAACTCCGTAAGACCTTCGTTCATCTTCAGAACACGAATTAAGATATTTTTGATTAAATCTGAGTGCTGGATCACTCCTCCATAGGCTTCTAAGGGATTGACACTTGCTTGCCACAAAAAGTATTCTTGTCGTTTGATAAACTTAAGATTGAGCCACTGTAGTCACTTGGACTATTTTAATGATATCTTTAATAACTTTTCGGGACTGGCAACTGTCAATCCCTTGGAAGCCTATGGAGGAGTGATCCAGCTCTCAGATTTAATAAAAAAATATCTTAATTCGTGTTCCGAAGATGAACGAAGGTTGAACAACATGAGGGTGAGTAAATACTGACAGAATTTTCATTTTTGGGTGAACTATCCCTTTAAGAAAACGAAACCACACACACTTTGTCAAAAAATAATACCCTTTTATTTACTGGACACAATATTAATTTAAACCTTTAAACAATATAAATACAAGTAACATATGGTAATAATAAATAAACCAATGTAAAATAAAAATTCACATTTACATTGTATCAAATAAAACAATATTGTATCAAACAATGTAATAATACTGGAGATTAATCTTGACATGGCTCCAGGTCCCCATGTTTTTTAGCTTGAACCAGTCATGTAAGTTATCTGGCCGTTATACTAGTTACGGCAGCGCTCAGCTTGGCGAGTTTGGTATTTCGTTCCCACGGTGTCTTAGCTACGCAGTGTCTAACCTATGTTCTCTGAATAGGGAACGAGACGCTGCCAAGCTCCTCGCGCTGCCGACAAGCTTCCTTTTTCGGCAGAGAAATCTAAGGAGCAGATGGCGCGCGCACGCCAATATAACATGACAATGTAAGAGCGTCGAGGCAGTGCCCGTGCCATCAGCCAATGCATTGGCGTGATTCTAAATGGGCTTCAGACAATCGCCACACCCAGAGGGCGTTCTGACGCGTAATTTTACACGTGAAATGCAGCCAAACCTTGGAGCGTTTTGTCTTCGGCATCTACATTAATTCCCTCGCTCTCAGCAGACTGAGACATCCCAAGTCTCCCGCATATTGATAGCGCCGCGGCTCCCTGATGTCCACAAATTAGTTGTTATCTCCCGGAATCTAGAACGAGCGAGCGAGCAAGAGCGCGCATGCGAGACAGAACAGACTGGGCTCCAAACCGTATAGAGCGCGCACGGCAGAGAGAGCGAGAGACCTAGCGTGTGTGTGCCTCATGAAGCGCATGAAAGACAGAGAGTCAGGCACCGAAATCAGGCACCGAAATTTTAGTTCTTATTCGGTCTGGTTACTACCGTTTACGCCGGAACCGGTTCCCTATTGGCACCACGTTTCGGTACCCAACCCTATTCATTAGCATCTTTCAATGAAGGCAGTCAATATTGAAATCTTCTGAAATCAATAATGATCCCTGAGGTCAACATAAAATCCATTCCAAGAATGATAGGCACTGTCAAATCTACATCTCTCATAATGTAGAGAGTCAGGTCCATTGTTCTACCATGGAGTTCACATTCCCAGTCTAGCTTTCCAATAGCAGTCTGTTTCTGTCCATTTGCTAATAAAAAAGATTGCCCCTGACTAGGTTTACATGGTTCTTGTTGTCGCAATTGCTTCCAGCAATATTCTTGAATCAGAGACAAGGTACTCCCCGTATCAATCATTGCTTGAAAATATCTACTACGCATTATAATAGGAAGGGTGAGCATCTCTGGTTGAACAACACCTTTTCCAGACTGCACGACTCTTGTGTTAGCTGCAGAAATCTTTAACCCAGCTTCTCTGGAAAAATTGGCTTTCTTTTTTTGTGTCTCTGCACTGACTTGACTCCAGTATATTCTGGATTCATCAAAGTCTCTTTCAATTTGCGTACCTATTCTCTCTAGTTCATCCACATCTCTTACAGTTCCTCTAAGTAAACTCGCTAGTCGTGGGTTACAGTTTCGCAAAATGGCATGCACAATTTATCTTTCAGGCATATCTTTGTTCCTTCGAACAAAGGCATGATAATGGTAAGCAAAGTCCCTAATACTTTCTTTTGCACCCTGTTTTCTTTCGAGTAATATTCTAGCCGCTTCTTCTTCATAATCTTCACTTAGAAAAGACCGCAAGAAGATTTTTTTGAACTGCTTCCATGTCTGCACATTCCTCTTCTCTGCTAGCCACCAATCTTTAGCAGTACCTTTTAACACAGATGTCAGAGAAGCAAATATCTCATAATCACAGAGAGGTTGGATGGCGAAGTATTCTTCACATCTCTCTATAAAAGTAACTGGATCTTCTTCTTCACTGTTACAAAAATTTGGAAAATCTATTTTAACCGGTGGATGTAATGACATCATGGACATACTTTTTGGACAAGGTAACTGACTACGTGGCACATGGTAAGTTTGATTCGTACCTGTGGAACCCGGAATAGGGATAGAAGATTTCTGACTTGACTGTATGGGAGTGGATACTAATGGCACCAGGTTTTTTAGCTTGTGGTAAATTTGGGCATCCCGTCTTTTTAAACAATCCACCATGGACTTACCCAAGTCTTGGATTTCGAGACTCACTTTATTCTGTACTCTTTCACATTCTTGTTCAATGCGGTAACTCATTCTTTCCTCAATAGCTCTACACCCTGCTTGCATTTCCTTAAAGGGAACACAGTCATTCATCTTCCGAACACTTTCCTCTATATAAAGTCTATATAAATCTATATATATCTATATATATATATCTATATATCTATACAGAGTCTATATAAAGATCGCTAAAGGTATTAATAATTTCTTTAATAGGCTCTCTCCTATTATGAAATGTACCCGAGGAAAAATCAGGTTCATCCTCATCACTATTTTTTTTTACTTGCCATATTCATCACTAGAAAAAACAACGTTTCATAAATACCAATGTGTCCCTGTTCGGGCACCAATCTAAACCCAACACATGCTACACTGAGTAAATGCTAATTAATCATCTGTTTGTAGGGAGGGTCATCAGCATAAACATAAGTTTTAATCCGATGAGTAAATAAAAACAGTAATGAAAACGTCACAGGTTACGTAACACTGGTTCCCTGAGAGGGAACGAGACGCTGCGTTGAGACGCGGTGGGAACGCTCTGCGTGATTGCGTCGTGAAGCACGTGTATAATCAGTCCAATGGAAGAGCGAGATGTCATAGGCGGGTGACGTCATAGACCAGGAAGCTATAAAGCACCCCTGAAAACAGACCGCGACAGCTTCTGATAAGCCTGAAGCAAGTCGATCAAGGCATGCAGGAAGTATGGCAGGAGAACGCAGCGTCTCGTTCCCTCTCAGGGAACCAGGGTTACATACGTAACCTGAGATGTTCCCTTTCAAGGGAACTCGAGCTGCATTGAGACGTGGTGGGAACCCCATACCCACTACGCCATAATGAGAAATGCCCGTTCTGTGTGAAGTCCTTGCGCACACTAAGAAGCAAGCAACCTAGCCCCGGGAGTGGAGAAGTCTAAGTCGTAAAATCTGACAAATGTATGTGGTGAGGACCAGCCTGCCGCATTACAAATATCCTGAAGGGAAACACCCGAAATTAAAGCCTTAGAGGCAGCCCTACTCCTTGTAGTATGGGCCCGAACAGCCATAGGTGAAGGCTGTCTGGCCGCTTCATAAGCAAGTGAGATAGGCCCAACTACCCACTTGCTCATTACCTGTCTCGATGCAGGGCAACCTTTCTTGGTTGAACCGAAGCAGACAAATAACTGCTCTGATCTACGCCACAGGGCAGCTCTGTGAACGTAGGCATCCAAAGCCCTAACGGGACATAACAGATTGAGACTTTCCTGATCTGGGGTATTAAAAGGTGGAGGGCAAAAAGCCTGCAGCACAATAGGGCCGCCACATTAGTGGGGACCTTAGGAATGTAACCCGGCCTAGGGTGAAAAAACCCTCTCCAGAACTCCCGGGAGCATTGATATTGGGGGGGGGGGATGGGGGTGCGTACAGGTGCAGTCTCGGCCACACCTGCACCATAGCGTCCAGTCCGAGAGGAGCTGGACATGTGAGGGAGAACCATAGCGGACAATGGGTTGTATCGTATGATGCGAAAAGATCGACCTGAGCTTGACCAGCTTCTCCCATAGGAGCTCCACCACCTCAGGGTGAAGTCTCCATTCCCCGGGCCTCAGCCCCTGCCTCAACAGGATATCTGCTCTGATATACGAGACCATCAGTGCGTTGTCCGGACCCTCTGCCGAGCGACCACTCATGATCACCCCCGACTTGTGAGGGAAGCATCCGTCGGTAGCATTATGCGTCGACAAGAAGCCCTCAACACTGGGCCTGGGCAAGGAACCAAGGTTCTTCCACATGACCGAGGCACGTAGGCATAGCCGCGTGACCTCGATCATGCGAAAACGGATTTCCCCTCGGAGAAAACCCCTTGGGCCTGAGCCACCACTGCAGGGGTGTCATGTACAGAAGGCCAAAAGTAATTACGTTGGACGCAGCTGCCATGAGACCCACCAGTCTGAAACTGTTTCACAGTGAGTGACTGGCCTAGATAAACCCCATTTACGGCTGTGAGAATCACAGAAATACGTGCTGGAGACAATCGTACCCGCATAGTTGTAGAATCCCATATTACACCTAGAAAAGTGTTCCACTGAGCTGGGAGAAGCACACTCTTCTTGGCGTTGAGCGGCAACCCCAACATCTTTAAATGAGACAGAACGACATCCCGATGCCGAACTGCCATATGCTCAGATTGAGCTAGGATCAACCAATCGTCGATATAATATGATACGCGAATGCCCTGGAGTCTCAGAGGAGCCAGAGCTGCATTCACGCATATTGTAAGGTGCGGGGTGATAACCTAGGCCGAATGGAAGAACCCGATACTGGTATGCTTCGCCCCCGAAAGCAAACCTCAGGAAACTCCTATGATGAGGATGGATAGATAAGTAAGCGTCCTTTAAGTCTATTGTGACAAACCAGTCCTCGGACTGAATCTGTGACACAATCATATTTAGCGTAAGCATACTTTGAACTTGATATTCTGAAACCTGCTGTTTAATTGACGCAGGTCTAGAGTAGGACGCAACCCCTCATCCTCTTTCTGAAACAATGAAGTAATGGCTGTAAAACCCTGACTGTCTGCTGGGAGGAGGAACCCCTTCTACAGCTCCTTTTGCAGATGTGTCAGTACTTCCTGCTCCATAACCAAAGCCTTCTCGGGGTCCACCACAGTGGGGAGGACCCCTAGAAATCTGGGCGGACGAGAACCGAACTGAATTCTGAACCCTTTTCTATAGTGTGCAGGACCCACTGAGAAATATGTGGCAGTAGTTTCCACGCTGCCAGAAATTCTACTAGGGGAACCAGTCTCTCAAGACTGGCCCCTGGATTTTAGCGAACCGGCAGGGAACAACCGAACTGACCATTCTACGGCCCTCGGAGAAGGATCGTATGGGAATGCTGACACTTTGGTGCCCTGAACGGCGAACCGGCACGGAACAACTGAACTGGCAGCGCTGCGACCCTCCTCAGAGAGTCGCACCCCATAGGGTGCCGCGGAGAAACGATTTTTCAAAACCGTCCCTGCCCCGGAGGGGACCACCCTTAGAAGCCTGATAGCCTTGGCATCAGGTCTTCTTCTTTGCACTCTGTGCTGCGAGGAGCTTAGTAGGCCGAGACTGCTCCCGCCCAGCAGTCTCAGAAACATTAGATTGGTGTGGAAGAAACCTCTGGAACGCCGCTGAATGGTTTATTTCTTAGTTTCTTAGCGGAGCGTCCAGAAGAACAGACATATTTTTATCTTTATTTTTCTTTATTTTTATATCAGAAAAACGTATATATATATATATATATATATATATATATATATATATATATATATATATATATATATGTCACTCCATGGCCACCAGCAGGAAAACAACCGAACTGGCAGCGCTGCGACCCTCATCAGAGAGTCGCCCCCCAGAGGACGCAGAGGAGAAATGATTTCTCGAAACCGTCCCTCCCTGGAATAGTTTATCTGTTTTTGCACGACGCAAATCTCGAATAGCGTCAGTGCTGACATCCTCACATTCATCCATATCCTTATATACTTTACCCACCAGCGCTGCCTAATAAAATTGATTTATTATTTAAGATGGCTGGTGGGTAACGTCGGGGTTAAAAATGATGACGCCGACTCGGGAGAGAGAAAGCTCGCAAGTGTCTCTTTAAGGCACTGTCATACCATGATACTTCATACCCATAACATTACTATAGTTAGACGAATAAAGCTCCTCTTTATTCAGCAGAGTTATGAGCTGACTTATTTATTGAAAACTCAAACATCTGCCTTTTTCTTAATATTGTTATTTTTGTTCTCTTTTCTTATCAAAACACTAACAATACCAATTCCTCGGAACTGGAAATCGCAGCACACTGGATCTGGCAGGTGAAAGCTGAGATAGGGCGGGGCCCGTCCCAACCCCCGCTGTCTGATCCGTTTGCGAACCCCAAAATGCGAGTCGCCGCCGTGCCTCGGCAGCAGCGGGACCCGCGCGGGGAGCGCGAACCGAACCGTCCTCCTCGAAGAACGCCCGGCGGGAGCGGAGCGTCCTCACGGACAGCTTCTCGCAATGCTCACAGTCAGCTCCCTCGAGAACTGACTGTGGCATGCTCCACTCCCAAACAGCAACAAAAAGCTGATGTGTGTGTCCCCACCCGTGATATAACGTGGGCAGGGAACAACACAAAGCTGCTTGCTCTCTTTTGCCATAATATATATATATATTGCAACTTGACAGACAACAATAAATATGACAAGGACAGAATACACAGATCGCTTGCTGAAGGCGCAGAAGCTGTCGCGGTCTGTTTTCAGGGGTGCTTTATAGCTTCCTGGTCTATGACGTCACCCGCCTATAATGTCTCGCTATTCCATTGGACTGATTATACACGTGCTTCACGACGCAATCACGCAGAGCGTTCCCACCGCGTCTCAACGCAGTTCGAGTTCCCTTGAAAGGGAACACCTTTTATGACTTTACATAAACACCAAAATAGACTCATAACAAAGAAACAATATTCAAACAGTGTTACAAAAACACCCAACACACAAAGACATCTATGGTTCTGTAGATGAGTTGAAGTCCCAACAATATGTGTTTCAGTCTTTATCACATTCACAGTTGGAGAAAGTTAAGGTGAGGGTGTGAATGTCAGATGCAAGTCTTAACTGCCGTTAAGGAGTCAAAAAGAATGTGGAGGTTTGATGAAATCCAACGAAGCGTGACCTTAGTCCAACATATAGCTCTCCCGTCAGAGGAAATCCATAATGGTAATCAAACTGTCAAATGTAGCTATTTCCAACCATGAACCTCGTATTAGTACTCAAATGTGTAACAATCCCAAGCAGGACCACAAAGTTGACACAAATATTGATTCAGCATATACCAAAATAGTCCTTAGTTGAGCATGAAACAGAAAGTTTCCCAACCAGGACTTTGTTTGAACAAGGAGGTCACACATGATAATTTCTTCTACCGCTCACCTGTCTCTTTATCTAAGCACCCAGGTCTCACTAATACCCCTAGTGGTGAGGAGTGTAATGGCAGTTTAAAAAACTAAGTAACGGACAGGTGTCTGTTACTACATTTGCTGTACAATAATGAAACAACCTAAGATTTGATGGAGTTGAAACTGCAAGTTATAAAGTAAGAATTTTATTATTAAATAAATAAAGACAATTTGGTTAATGTTGTTTAAACAAATGATCATAGTATACATACATATAGACTATTTTTATGAACAGTGAACTATATATCTCTGTTTGTAGGCTGTTTGTTTAAAAAATAAAAAACACAGCATAAGGTATTGTAAAAAACTTTTTTTTCATTATTTCAACAAGAATAAGACTAATTAAATATGTAAGAAAAAAAAACAGAATAGAACAAACTTTTTGAACAAAAAACAAATAATATACTTTTTTGCCTATTGCCAAGTTGATTATGCTTATTAGGCTACAACAGAATTGATTAAATTTAACGAAAGCAAAAATTAAATATGTAAAAGTAAATTTTAAACAGAATAGAACAAACTTTTAGAACAGAAAAATAGAATCAAAAGTTAAACATAGAGACGAAAACAATATTGCCTATATTTCATGTTGTAGATGTCAGTGGGCCACATAAACCTATTCTTGCAGGACTGGGCAGTTCTAGCAATGTGGTCTGTAAAGTTAAATTGATCATCAATCACAACTGCAAGGTTCCTGGCTGACCTTGATGGAGTTATGGATGAGGAACCTAGCTGAATGGAGAAGTTGTGGTGTAGTGTTGGGTTGACCGGGACCACAAGCAACTCTGTCTTTGCAAGGTTTAGTTGAAGGTGGTGGTCCTTCATCCAGCCAGAAATGTCTGTCAGGCAGGCTGAGATGCGAGCAGAAACCGTCGGATCATCAGGCTGGAATGAGAGGTAGTATTGTGTGTCATCAGTGTAGCAGTGATAGGAAATACCATGTTTCTGAATCACAGATCCTAGTGATGTCATGTAGATGGAGAAGAGAAGTGGTCCAAGCACTGAGCCGTGAGGCACCCCAGTAGCTAGATGTTGGGTCTACCCCTCCACGACACCCTGATGGACCTACCTGAGAGGTAAGACTTGAACCATTGTAGTGCGGTTCCCAAGATGCCCTTCGTCTTTAAAATTGACTGGAGGATCTGTTGGTTAACTGTGTCAAAGGCAGCAGTCAGATCCAGCAGGATGAGAACTAAGGATTTGAAAGCTGCTCTTGCCAGTCTCAGAGCTTCAATTACCTGAGAGCAGGGCAGTCTCAGATGAGTGTCCGCTTTTGAAACCAGACTGGTTGTTGTCCAGGAGCTTGTTCTGTGTAAGAAAGGAAAAGATTGAAAACAACTAATTCAAGTGTTTTTGTCACAGGTCGGGGGGAGCGGCTTCGGGCCACCCACCCCCTCTAACCGAAACACCGCCCCGAGGAGCATGACCGTGGAACACACGAGAGGCAGACAAGAGGGTTAAAATGAATAACAATGTTTCTTTATTTTATTATAAAAACAATCTTAAAAGTCTCTGGAACATTCACTCGTCGGCTCAATGGTTCCTCCAGCTCTGGACACCAGAGGGTCAGCAACGCTCGTAGCTTCACATTCACTCGTCGGCTCAATGGTTCCTCCAGCTCTGAACAACAGAGGGTCAGCAACGCTCATAGCTCCACATTCACTCGTCGGCTCAATGGTTCCTCCAGCTCTGAACAACAGAGGGTCAGTAACAGCTCATAGCTCCACATTCACTCGTCGGCTCAATGGTTCCTCCAGCTCTGGACAGTCAGAGAGAGAGAAATGAACATAATTCAGCAGTTTCAGACAGAGAGAGGAATGAACACAATTCACAGCTTCTGCGTTCTCGTCTTCAGCGTTCTCTTCTTCGGGCTCAGACAGAGAGAGAGATATGAACCTAATTCAGCAGTTTCAGACAGAGAGAGGAATGAACATAATTCACAGCTTCCGCGTTCTCTTCTTCAGCGTTCTCTTCTTCGGGCTCAGACAGAGAGATATAAACAGCTAGGACTGCGAGTGAACAGCAGCAACACCATTCCCACACTCGCATGTTCACCAATACACTGCAAGATTTCACTCGTGCTCACAATAGAACTGCAATTCAACAGACTCACTGTGCAATCAAGGCTTACACCCGCAATCCAGCCGAAATATCGTTCTCTCTCGTTCTCTCCGGTTCTCTCCCGGTCTCTCCGGCTCTCTCTCGCTCTCTCTTCCCCGCAGCCTCCCTCCGCTGCTTCGGCCTCGGCCTCAGCCTACATCAGGATTTATGGGAAGTGTTCCTGGTTCCGGCTGATCTAAACTATGCAGCCTAACATAGAATTATAGAAGTCTATAATGTGTTATGTGTATGCTAAGCCAAAGAGATGTGTTTTTAGTCTAGATTTGAACCGACAGACTGTGTCTGCTTCCCGGACAATGTTAGGAAGATTGTTCCAAAGTTTTGATGCTAAATAGGAAAAGGATCTACCGCCAGCAGTCGATTTAGATATTCTAAGTATTATCAACTGGCCAGAATTTTGAGATCGCAATAGACGTGAAGGACTATAATGCGTTAAGAGCTCGCTCAAGTACAGGGGAGCAAAACCATTTAATGCTTCGTAAGTAATCAGCAATATTTTACAATTTTTACGATGTTTAATAGGTAGCCAATGCAGTGTTGACAGAACAGGGCTAATATGGTCATACTTCCTGGTTCTGGTAAGAACTCTAGCGGCTGCATTTTGGACCAACTGTAGTTTATGTATTAAACGTGCAGAGCAACCACCCATTAGAGAATTACAATAATCTAGCCTTGATGTCATGAACGCATGAACCAATTGTTCTGCATTTTTCATTGAGAGCATATGGTAGATTCAAGATCAGCCTGTAATTGACTAATTCTGTAGGATCAAGTTGCTTTTTTTATAACAAGCGGTTTAGTTCAAGTCAAGTTCATTTATTTATATAGCACATTTAAACAGCCGCTTAGACAGACCAAAGTGCTTTACAGAACACACAAATAAGAAAAGTAAAAACAGCAAAACAACCCATAAAACACATAAAAAGCAGCAAAGCTACGAGTAGCCTTGTCAGAGACTCAATTTTAAAATAGTAAAAATAATCAAAAAAAGAGATCAATATGCTAAAGAGAACTGTCACGGTTGGTAAATCCTATGTCTTCTTCTTGTCTCGTGTCTCTGTTGTTGTATGTGTGTGCACTGATCAGAGGGGCGTGACCGCTCATCAGCGCTCGTTCAGCAATCACTCATTACCTCATCACCAGCTGCAGTCTATCCATTCCTGTGTATATATTCTCATCAATTTTTCATCTCCATTGTCAGATCGTTGTTTGTTGGTGTTCGGTGTTGATCCCTCTACGTTTCCAGTCTCAGTCCTTCCTTGTTCCTGTCGTGTTTCCTAGTGATGGCAAGATGAGGCTTCCTGAACCACTGAGACCTCGCAGCCCATTGCTTCAACCAAAGGTTCATTACTCGAAGCTTCATTCAGCATTGCTCACTAGTGACACCTAGCTAGTGTGCAAAGAAATTGCAGGCAAATTAATTCATTCTGAACCAATGACCCGCCCCCCTCCCGCAATGTTTTATTTATTTATCTTCTTCTAAATATGAGTTAATGTCTCTGTAACCTTTCATTTGCAATAATAAAGAGATCTGTGCAGACATTTGTCCATTGCCTGGGTATGAAATAAAACGTGTTTATTTCTCTGTCTGCATTTACTTGTACAGAGACAACTGTCACACACACAGTTAATTAATTATTCCAAAAAATATTGGATAGGGACAGTATGAACAACAAAAGTGACTGTGTTGAGTGCAGTGCTTATGGTGGAGGGACTCGAGGGAGTGTAATAAAGTAAACTGCAGTAAACACCACAGTTTGGGGTGGATGAAGGAAGGATTACAATAGATTTTTATTGAGAAAATTAATTTTTTGAAGTGTGTTGGGGTTTAGACAATTCCTCTTCTTGGACAAAACCTCACCAGCCTTGGAAAAATATCCTTTCACAAGGAACAGAGGATGCAGGGGAACATAAAATGTCAGTGCCAGCGGGTATAAATGAAGATACTGATCCTTCTGCTGAGCCCAGACAGGGGAGGATTTCCTCTTTCTTGCTGGCTCCATTACCATGAAAAAGGAAGATGTCATAAAAAGCAAACAAATCCAAAAGGGCAATCCAAATTAAAAAGCAGTCCAGTCCAGATCCAAAAATCTAAGCAACCAAAAATCCAAAGCAATCCAAATAATCTTATCTAATTAATATAACAAGACTATAATATAGCTACTATAATTAATAATAACAATTATTCATTATTATTAATAACTATTCTAACCTGATATAATGTAATAATATACAGCCCTAACACATATATGACACAATAACGACAATGAGAGTTGTCTAACTCTGACTCTCTGACACGCTACAAGTGCTTACTACTCCTGCAACACCCACAAGGTGGCGCGAGTTTCGAACCCCCTTTATCCAGAAGCGACACTCAGACCGAACCGATGACGTATCCACACAAACCGAGGCCTCGTTTGTCATCAGTCACGTGATTTTCACTTTAACAACACAAGCCTCGAATCGCGGCTTCATCTGGCACGCCCATTTTTTCTCGACACAAGCTCCGATGCCTCGGTTCAAATGTCACATCACTAGTGTTTCCCGTGGATGTCCTGGATTCGTTGTGTTGATCGTCACTCTCACCACTTCTTGCACCTGGTTTACATCTGACCATCGGAGTCCCTGCGCCGCTAGCCTGCCGCCCTTGGATCTTCTTATATTGACTTTCACTTAAATAAACAGAGTTTTACTTGCAATTGCTTCCGAACCTTATTCGTTACAAGAACAGGTAGGTTTTTACCGAAGACTTAAAGATAGAAAGGTTGGGGGCCGTTCGGATCTCTAGGGGCAAGGTGTTCCACAGACGAGGCCCTGCCACTGCAAAAACACGCTCCCCTCTACGCTTAAGTCTGACACGAGGGACTACCAGCAGAGCCTGGTCGTGAGACCTTAGGCTTCTGGACGGAGTATAGGGATGAATAAGTTCGGAAAGATAGACTAATATGGTCATACTTCCTGGTTCTGGTAAGAACTCTATCGGCTGCATTTTGGACCAAAGCAGTCGATTTAGATATTCTAAGTATTATCAACTGGCCAGAATTTTGAGATCGCAATAGACGTGAAGGACTATAATGCGTTAAGAGCTCGCTCAAGTACAGGGGAGCAAAACCATTTAATGCTTCGTAAGTAATCAGCAATATTTTACAATTTTTACGATGTTTAATAGGTAGCCAATGCAGTGTTGACAGAACAGGGCTAATATGGTCATACTTCCTGGTTCTGGTAAGAACTCTAGCGGCTGCATTTTGGACCAACTGTAGTTTATGTATTAAACGTGCAGGGCAACCACCCAGTAGAGAATTACAGTAATCTAGCCTTGATGTCATGAACGCATGAACCAATTGTTCTGCATTTTTCATTGAGAGCATATGACGTAATTTAGATATATTTTTAAGATGAAAAATGCAGTTTTACAGATACTAGACACGTGTCTTTCAAATGAAAGATTGGTATCAAAGAGCACACCCAGGTTCCTAACCGACGACGAAGACTTGACAGAGCAGCCATCAAGTGTTAGACAGTATTCTAGGTTATTACGTGACAAAGTTTTTTCGTCCAATAATTAGAATCTCTGTTTTTTCAGAATTAAGTAGTAGGAAATTACTAGTCATCCAGTTTTTTTATAGCAGCTATGCATTCCGTTAATTTTGTGGATTGGTAAGTTTTGTCAGGGAGTGAAGAAATATAGAGCTGAGTATCATCAGCATAATAGTGAAAACTAATGCCATGCTTCCTAATGATATCTCCTAAGGGTAGCATGTACAGAGTGAACAGCAACGGTCCTATTACTGAGCCTTGTGGTAGACCATACTTTTGACCGATAACATCTCTTCATTTACTGCTACAAACTGATAACGGTCAGCTAAGTATGATTTAAACCATGCTAGTGCAATTCCACTAATGCCAACATAATTTTCGAGTCTATTTAAAAGAATGTTGTGGTCGATAGTGTCAATTGCAGCACTAAGATCGAGTAGCACCAATAGAGAGATACAACCACGATAGGATGATAAGAGCAAATCATTTGTGACTCTAATGAGAGCTGTCTCAGTACCATGGTACGGTCTAAATCCTGATTGAAAATTCTCACATATACCATTTCTTTCTAAAAAGGAACATAGTTGTCAAGATACTGCCTTTTCTAGTATCTTTGACAGAAAAGGTAGATTCGAGATCAGCCTGTAATTGACTAATTCTGTAGGATCAAGTTGCTTTTTTTATAACAAGCGGTTTAAGCATAGCCAGCTTAAAAGTTTTTGGTATGTATCCTAATGACAAAGATGAATTAATGATATTAAGAAGAGGATATATGACCTCTGGAAGCATCTCTTTCAATAGTTTAGTCAGTATAGGGTCTAACATACATGTTGTCGATTTAGATGATTTAACGAGTTTATAAAATTCACCCTCTCCTATAGCAATGAATGAATCAAATTTTTTATCAGTGAGACTACACTGCACTGTCGGATGCAATACTGTAGTAGATGGTGGCATGGTTATAATTTTCTCCCTGATATTATCAATCTTGTAAGTAAAAAAGTTCATTAAGTCATTACTGCTGTGCTGCTTGGAAACATCTGAGCTTGAAGCTTTATTTTTCATTAGTTTAGCCACGGTTTCAAATAAATACCAAGGGTTTTGTTTATTTTCTTCTAATAGGGTTGAAAAATAAGCAGATCTAGCAGTTTTTAAGGCCTCTCTGTATGCAATCATGCTCTCTTTCCATTAAATGCGAAATACCTCTAGTTTTGTTTTCTTCCAGTTGCGCTCCATTTTTCTTTGCTCGTTGTACCATGGCGTTGGAATATTTTCTTTAATCTTCTTTAAGCGCAAAGGAGCAACTGTGTCTAAAGTGCTGGAAAAGAGAGAGTTTAAAGTTTCTGTCGCAATATCGAGTTTGTCACATGTCTGTCCTGTCTTGGTTATGCACATAAGTGTTTTGTTATGTTGGGCCATGTGCTCTTGTTATTGTCTGGTCCCTCCCCCTTGTTATCTTATTATTGGTTTATTTGTCCCACCTGTTATCCTCGTTACCCTCCTTATTTGCCTTCCTATTTAGTCTTCCTGTGTTTGCTGTCCTGTGCTTGTTCGTTGTATTTGTTACATATGTTGTTGCATTAAGTTTCGTGCCTGTCTTGCCCTGCCTTGTTTGTTCTGGATTTAGTTAGTATGATCGTGGTTTTCTTTTGTTGATTTGTTTATTTTATGTTTTGTCCTTATTAAAATAACTAATTCACTCCGCACCTGAGTCCACGGATTTATTCCCACTACCCACCGTGACCGAACGAGCCACATGTGGATTCAGCGGAGCGAACTTTGTCCGGCTGAGAGAGAGAATGGGAATTCTCTTTTTAAATATTTCTCTCTGTGTGCCCAGAGGAATGAGGAGAGGAGGACAGCGGAGTCTTCTTCACTGGTCTCTCCTGGAATGGAATCATCGTCGTTGGATCCGTCCAGCGTTGGTATTCCGTCGATGGTTTTGGCCAGCCTCGAGTCTGCACACATCCGTCAGAAAAGACGGAGAAGGAGACCTGCGTCTGCCCAGTCAGAGATTGTCCACGTCACGTCTGCCCAGTCAGAGACTGTTCACGTCCCGTCTGCCCTGTCAGAGACTGTTCACGTCCCGTCTGCCCAGTCAGAGACTGTTCACGTCCCGTCTGCCCTGTCAGAGACTGTTCACGTCCCGTCTGCCCTGTCAGAGACTGTTCACGTCCCGTCTGCCCAGTCAGAGACTGTTCACGTCCCGTCTGCCCAGTCAGAGACTGTTCACGTCCCGTCTGCCCAGTCAGAGACTGTTCACGTCCCGTCTGCCCAGTCAGAGACTGTTCACGTCCCGTCTGCCCAGTCAGAGACTGTTCACGTCCCGTCTGCCCAGTCAGAGACTGTTCACGTTCCGTCTGCCCACATGGACCTGGACTATCTGGAGCGTCTGGCTCGGATCCTGGACATGCCCGTGTCTGCTGTTCCAGAGCCGGAGCCAGTGTCTGCTGTTCCAGAGCCGGAGGCAGCGCCAGTGCCAAAAACAGAACATGTTTCTGATGAAACACTTCTCCATGCTCACTGCTCTCTGACCATCTCACCCAATAACACTAAACTCACCTAGGGAGCAATTTGGTACGGTCATTCCTCAACACCTGGCCGTAAACATGTCATTGCTTCTGTTCAGCAACGCTCATCTCTCACAGCGAACAGATGTGGGTCAACACTCGTTTCAGCCTTCCCATTTACTGGAGTTTTACAATGTGAAAAATTTGCTAAAGAAAGTAAGGTAAGCACTAAAATTTTCATTTCATCCTTATAACTTTTACAGAAGTCCACCGGCTTAAAAAAAATATCTTTAATTTAAAAATGCCATGCATATCACTCACACATTTTCCTTTGAACATTGCCGTCTTTTATCAGAGATTTCACCTCTAGTCCTCCAAGTGTATGACATAGTTGTATAATTCTGACAATTGCATAGCTAAACCATCTGCTGAATATTTGAGTTACAGGGGCCTGAAGGGTGGCCGAAGGAAGCTGGTATTGTGCCCGCTTAGAGTCCGCTAACCACACACACACCACATACAACACACTGCCAAAAGAGTCCATGGTAACAGGAAGAACTGGAACCAAAATGCCAAGCAGAGATGTTTGCGGAGTAATCACAACAGGGTTCTCATTTTGGTCCTGATAAAAAAAAGGATACACTGTATGTATACTTAAATTAAAAAGACATTAAAAGGCATTTAATTACTTCAGGTGTTAAAGACATGATTATAAAACAATTATTAAAAAGAAGCAAGCATGATTTGCTATAGAAAAGGGTGAAAAGTATGCTTAATGATTGAAATGTGCCTTATTTTATTTTTTACACTGTTGTACAAATTGGCTTTCTGGCATGAGTAATGACTGCATGCAAATTAGTATTTATTAATTACAATAAGTGTTGATATTGTAAAGTATACTCTGTTTTGGGTTAGTTTTCATTTTGTTTGCTCTGTTCCCATTGGTCTGTTCATATTAGTTCCCTTGGTTACTCATTCATGTTCTAGTTTGTTGCCATGGTTAATCACTAATTATAAGATTCTGTTCACCTGTGTTCATCTAGTTCCCTTTGTTTGTTCCTTATGCTTATGCCCTGAGTTTCATTTCTTCTTTTGTCCGATTTTGTTTGTGGTTGCGTTTCCAGTGTTTTCCTAGTTGTAAATAAACATTATTCTAGTTCATTCTCTTTGTCTTGGTTGACAGATATGGCCTAATGGTAACAGAGTTGGACTGGTGACCCAAAGGTTGCTGGTTCGATTCCAGTACCGGCAGGAATATGACTGAGGTGTACTTGAGCAAGGCACCTAACCCCCAATCGCTTCCCGGGCGCCACACAAGGCTGCCCGCTGCTCCGGGTGTGTGTATCCACGTTTGCAGTGTGTGTGTTCACTACTCTGCTCCTAATGTGTGTGCACTTACTTGGATGGGTTAAATGCAGAGGTCAAATTCCAAGTATGGGTTACCATACTTGGCCATCAAATTTCACTTTCACTTTCAGATATGATCAATAAATAAAAAATAAAAAAACTACATAGTGACAGGGAAATAATAAAGGGAGACATAAATGGAAATAAATTACAGTTTTTTACAATCGCTATGACAATGTTTTCAATACTTTTAACAAATTTCCTAAACTCTTAACACAGTTAGCACTACATCCGTCTGTGTAAGCTATACTATTAACACATTTCTTGTTGCTTTAACACAAAATGCATACAGTTAACACAAATTTAAAATGCTTGAACTTCTTTTTCACACAAGCTCAAACAAGACCAAAACAATGGATTTTTACTGGCAAATTTACCAATGCTTTAACACTGTATGTCAGAACAGATAACACCATGTTCTAAACCTAACCTTACAGGCTAAAGTCAAGGTAAACAGCTGTTTATATTGTGAATTGAAACACAAATATATCCCCTGTATTTTATTCTATTGTTACTGAGAAACAGTTGATTGAATTATGCATATATATATATCACAACTGATTTCCATCTAGGCAACACACTCAGGTATTGAGGTTCTTTCAATCGCATGACCATATGGTATAAAAGAGGACCTTTGGGCTGATCTTTTGTGGAAAGGAAACAGTAAAGAGCAACAAAAGAAAGAAAGAAAAATGTCTGCACTAGGTAGAGGAAGACGTGTACCAGGACAAGGGAGAGGAGTGGGACAAGGACAAGGACAAGGACAAGGGCAAGGGAGAGGAGTGGGGCAAGGGAGAGGAGTGGGGCAAGGTCAAGGGAGAGGAATGGGACAAGGACAAGGGCAAGGGAGAGGAGTGGGTCAAGGGCAAGGGAGGGGGAGAGGGAGAGGAGTTAGTATGCGTGGTGGCACTCAAAGAAGGGCCAGAGCTAGGGTAACTAATGAAATAAGACCTGCACGAAAGACTTGTGCCAGAGGTAGAAAGGGGACAGGTGAGAGACCACTTGCCAATATACGTGATCACATGGGACAATGTGGCATTCCACCATTCCCGTACAGTCACAGCCTGGTTTGACGCCCATCCTAGGATGATGTCCCTTTTCCTTGCTCCTTACTTCCCTTTCCTCAACCCCATTGAGGAGTTTTTCTCATCCTGGATATGGAAGGTTTTTGACCATCATCCACAGGACCAAATGTCCTTCCTGGATGCAATGGATGCTGCATGCCAAGACATCACAGCTGAACACTGCCACGGGTGGATACGGCATGCCAAAAGATTCTTCCCACAATGCCTTGCCAGAGAAGATATCAGGTGTGATGTGGATGAGAATATGTGGCCAAGTGCAGAAGACCGGGCAGATTAGAAGATTACTTTGTTTTTTTACAGTAATTATTATTCCAGTGCTTTTTCTTGTTTGTATATCTTGTTTGTATATCTTGCAGCAATGTCCTTTTCCAAATAAAGTCTTTACTGCAGCAATTCTGTCTCTGTATTTTTTTTTCATAAACTGTACATTCTATAAAGCTACTCTGAGATGGTCATTCATTTTTTGTATTGAATTTCTGCAGCAAAAGAAACAAAATGCATGCATTTACTAAACCCAACAAAACAAAAATGTAGAGAGGCGTCAAAAGAAACTACAGTGCAAAACACAATCTATGATCAATACAATATACTGTCTATTGAATAAGGGCAGACCTGACACATAAAATAATGCATTTTCTGTAATTCCAGCTGATGATAGTGTTTTTTTGTCATTGTGTTATGATTGACTAAATGTTCCTGTTGGAAGAGAACATGTGTTAGTGTTTTGAATAATTATTTGATTTTGAAACATGTTTGCAGTGTTTTGTTAGACATAGTGTATTCTGTTAGTGTATTATTGTATTTTGAAAATTAGTTTTGTAGTTTAGTTTACAAAGTGTGATTTTGAGCATGAAATTAACCGTTTTGCCGATTGTGTGTTTTAGGTGTGTTGGTGCGTTAAGAGTTTAGGAAACTTGTTAAATGTATTGAAAAAACTGTCATAGCGATTGTAAAAAACTGTAAGAAAATGTATAGGGTTATATGCTTTCTAATTAAAGGTTTGGCGGATATAGCAAATATTAGTTAAATATGAGAATTGTGTTAAATGTTCTTCTACAAAGAGCTAAAAGCAGGATTTTTAATTATTTGTATTATCCATACACTTCATAAGTCTAAATGTCCTTGGAAACATAAAAACAAAGGTGCACAATGTCTCTGATAATGTTTTTCTGCATGTCAGAAGTCTGGGTCCATTATGAACTACTGAAAATATTTTATTTATGTTGTGATATTGTGTGGCAGTCACCAGGGGTCAGTAAATCCTCGATTTTTACCCCATAACCAATCTTTCAGTTTGTCATTTGGTTCGAAAGAATCTCAGATACAAACTGTATCACTAAATAATCAAACATAACAAAATATATATTCAAATGTATTAAAGAAAATATTTTAAATGTATTATATATTTTATTTATTGCACAACCAAAAAATGGCTGCAGTTCTGTCAAACTGTCAAGGCTGATTAATGTAACAACAAGGTAGAACACGTACGAAATAAAAAGCATCCGAATATCACATTGGCAATATTATAATATTTTTCAAAAAAACATCCACTGCTTTATAACCAAAAAAAAAAAAAAGTCCCTATAAGGACAAGTATTTCGAATATTGCCATCTATATGTTTAAAAAAGCTTTAATTTACAAATATGGATGCACACGTGCTGTCTATTTACTGTATGAAAACAGGCTATATTGTCCCAGCATCTTTGGGATTCTTTAATAGCCCAAAGACTGCATGAGTGATGTGGGCGTGATATGTCACAGAGGGAGCCCCCCCCCCCCACCCCCTGCATGAGTGATGTGGGCGTGATATGTCACAGGGGGAGCCCCCTCTGCGCGCACGCGCACACGCACACAAAAACACACAAACGCACGCGCGACCGCACACACACACACACACACACACACACAGGCTGCGCGCCGCTTTGTGTTGAGCTGGTCCGACTCATTTCCGCGAAACGGTTCTTTCGAACAGTTCATTTCAATGAGGCGGTTCCAAAACGATTCATCGGTTCGTTTACGTCACACCCGTAGCCTACTCAAGAATACCCTGACATTTTAAAAAGCTTTAAACATTTACGTTGGCCTACATGGCAATATGCAACGTATTTATTTATAATAGTAAGTAACATTCATTAGTATAACATGTAAGCTATTGTATAGTATTGTGATGTGTTGTGTTGTAGTTCAATTTGCTGCCCTACATAATATTCCATGAAGTTCCTTTCATAGCCTAGCCTACTTATCTTTGCAAGCTGGAAATAGCCTACGACTGAGACAAATAGAGACAAACATTCTCGTATTGTTTACTTTAGCAGACATAGCCTGCATGCCGTCTATTATTGCACATCTTTTGGATGTCTCTCATGTTTCCAATAAAATATAAAACCAATCTCTTTGTCGTAGCCTATGTTACATTATGTCATCATATGCACAAGTTGTAATGTTTCCTGCACACATTGGGTAGGCTACAGTAGCCTAAGGTTGGTTACTTCCCAGCCCCACTGATCAAATCAACCGAAAACCCAATCACTGAGGATTGTGTTCACAGGCTCTAGGGCTAATTTCGAATCGGACAAGATCTAAACTAGTCTCGAGAACAGTCCAGACTAATTCGCGAACGAATCGATCAGTCCGATTGGCGAACCAGTTCAAAAGAACCGACTCATAAGAAGCGAAAGGAGCGATCGCAGGAGGAGAGGCGCATCTGGAGACAATAGAAGGCAATGCAGAGCTGCGCTTTGTCGCTCTGATCGAGGGCTGTGCAGTCAAAACACAGAAATATAGAGATGATGGAGCGCTAAATCTGGATATATTTCTCGTTTTTTTGATTTGTGAGATCTGAGAGGAAAGATGAATCTTGCTGAAGCAGCGGAGGACGGACCCACTGATTCCGACACGGATGCGTTCTTCAAAACAGGTATGATGAGATGAGAGATGGAGAGACAGTGATCTCTATAGATAGGCCTGCGTTTGTCAAATTATGACAATTAATTAATAGCGCACATAGTGTTGCTTTCCATTTTTTCTTCATTCGGTTTAGCCTATATCTGTTACCTTCGTAATTTATTAGTCTACTTTTTAATGTCCCAATTGCTCACTCCTTTTAAAGTCTTTGCACTGCAAATTTCATTTAGCTGTAATGTATTTTATTTGGTTAATAGCTATTTTTCTCATTAATTCATTTTTTTTTTATTTTGTATTATTTGGTGCAGCTTGGAAATGTAGTTTTTGTTTTGAAACTGAACTGAGAAAGAGAAGAGATAGTCTTCAATAGAAGATTAAAGGAAAAGATGAAGGCTAATGGGATAAATCAGGGTATAATGGTTTAAGGATGCTTGAGGTCCAGATTTGTGTGATGGGTGATGCTGAGAATTAGTGCCATTATCCTGCTTTGACTGACAGCTACACCGAGCTTTAGTTGTGTAGTCTGAAAAGCCAGCCCATCCCATCCCATCCCATCCCATATCTTCTGAACAGCACCATACAACTGCTGGTAATTTGTTCTTATGCACACAAAACGGCTGGTTTGTTGTCATATAAGTCTGTTAAGTGTCAAATCACGGTCATTTTCATGCTTAACTGGGCTTCATGCCGGGCTCATGGTACAGTGATTGGGAAGAAGCTAATTTCAAACAGTCTACTCTTAATATATGCGTTTGTGAGTGTCAGATGTGCCAATAAGTTTAATGTATGTTTAACCCCAGTTTGAGGGAGGCTTTGATTGCTAAAATGCTTAAAAATCAACCTATTCTGTAAGCTTTTGGTCTTTAAATTAGGAAGTTTAGACCATGGAGTAAGGGGTTGATTTTGGGTCTGGCGATTCTAAAATTATTGCCACATACACATTTGTAACAAGCAAATTCCTTGTAATATGCATCAATCAAATTTTTGTTGTTATTATTGTCTTTGCAAAGTGGACATAAATATTTAGAATGTGTATGTTGAGTTGAGTGCAGTTGTCATATGCAAACAATAATTTCACAACAGCCTTTGACATTTAAAGGGGGACACTGGGTCAGCATAGTGGCAAGACCTTGTATCATTTGCAGCACTTCTGGAGTTTTAGAGAGGAAATGGCTGGAAGAAATGCTAATGTTTAGGTAAGAGGTCCAGGCTGTGAGACCCCTGCTGAGGAGTGATGCATAAACCCTGCTGCTTTACACAGTGGGCTATAGATCAGGATGCGGGTACACTATGCTCACTCTCTCATACGCACACACAAACAGCTAACACATGTACACATGGCATAACACAAAACACAAAATAGTTCTCCCTCATGTTAGCTCAACCACACAGCTGTGCTGCTTTTCTTTCGGTCTTATCAATGTGAGGTTCAAGGTTAGTGTTTTTGAAAGAAGTGAGTGTAAAAATGTCTCAGTTTATGATCTGAAGGTCAAATCTGTAAAGACGGTCTGATAATTAACAACCATGTATCAGAGTAAACCCACAAACAACTGAAATAAAAATCCTGAAATATTTTATTCAGACTGAGACAGATTGTAGCAACACATTAAAAAAAAATGTGCCTCTGCCTACATTTTTGCAATACTCAAAACAGAAAACACATACCAATACATACAAATCACTGCAGTTTCCAGTTGAAATGAACATTACAGAGGCAATATCACAGAAAATTATGATTACAGAGGCAGATTATTGATTAATAAAGACTTATTTCAAGACGCAACATAATATAATTTTGCACAAATGCCACCACAGGCGTTTTTTTTTTTTTTTTTTTCCCAACGAGCCTGAGTTGAGATTTTACATTTTCTAATATTTCCTTCATTCTTATGTGGATTTTACTGCCATAGAGTGTTGTTGGTGATTACCAGGACGTTGCTGTGTGGTGTAAAGTGTGTTAGGTGGCCACATTTCATGGGGAAACAAAACTATTTTTATAAGGTGGTGATTTCATAGACAAAAATGTGGAACAATTGTAGCTTTAGGGGTACAACGGGTTGTCACTGGGGCAGTACCCTTAAAAGGATATCTTTGTACCTTTTATACCCCTAAAAACGGGTATACCTTATGACCCTTTTAGGGGCACTGCCCCAGTGGCAAGCCATTGTACCCCCAAAGTTACAATTCTTGCACATTTATTCTGAGAGTGTCTCAATTCATTGTGCGACAACATGATTTTGAGAAAAAAAAAAGTTAGCATGAAGGTCCACCTCTAAACATAACCATCACTGGGGTGTAAGCAGATCGTACGAAAATGTACAAATTCATATGAATTCACCATCGATTCACCAAAACGTAAAACAGTTATGATTTGCCATGAGATTGAGTTAATATTTTGATCCCTCCTTCAGTATATGCATGCCGATGGGATTTTTCATCTGCTTGGAAAGTAAGTCCAGTTACAAAGTAATAGCAAACCTCTTCAACAAGCTGCATGATTTAGCTGAATGAGTTCCATGCCGATGTATAAGCAATTCTGAGGCTTTCTTCTCACCTACAACTTCAGAGCAAATAAAGAACAAAGCAGGCTATTTTTAGGCATGATCATAAGGACATTGTTGAGTTGTGCAGAGTATTGGTTTTGAGATCTCCAGTGCCAATGATTTGCAGATGTTTGGTCTGGTGTAGCAGAGGGGCTTTTTACTGTGGTTTTACCCAGTGGAAGTGAGGACATCTGCAGAACATGGCCATCGGCCGTCATCAATGGACAGACAGATACATCCTGGCAGCCCCTGCCCCTTGGGCCAACAAAAAGTCAGGAGGATATAATGGAGGAAGACAGGGGCAGAGTGAATAGGACCATAAATCTTCTTTCTTCTGCCATATCCAGTTGTAGTGGGTGTTTGCCCTCCTAGAGAAAAGATGTTACGTGGCTGAGTGAACAGTAATCCATTCACAAGCACCACACTCAGCAATCTGAAGAGGTTTTTATACCCTCGGCCACATGGCTCACTCGCTGCATGTATATCCAGTATTTACGGTTGGATTAACCTCCATGCAACATACTGCTATGGATATAGTGCTCTTGAGAGAACAAAATGAGAGAACAACCTCTTTCCTCATATAATAATTTTGTTGATTGTCATATTTGGACCCCTCCTTTGTTATCCTTCCTGTTATAAACTGTTACTTCCTTCTGAAGACCAAGACCTCTTTATCACTGCTTATTAAACAGTATATGAGTGTGTAACTGGCTCACAACACCGGATCAATGAAATCCAACCGTTGTTTTTTTTTGTGAAGCATTTGGGTTTTGTTGTCCTCTCTAAGGTGGTTGTTAATTGATTACTTAATCAGTCATCAGATCAATATATTCAGTGTAGGTTGGCCAGGCTTTGAAGATTATTTGCAAATCCGGTTTGGATGTGTCTACTTTTGACAGGGTTTATTTAAGGCTTTGTTTAGTAGGCAGCACAAATCTGATTTCTTGGCATATGTAACTCAAATCCGTTTAGGTGTTTGTTGTCTGAACTGAAACTGAAAGAAAAAAAATCGTAAAAAACCCGATCCAAACCACATTTGTAAGTGGTTTGAAATCCGATTAACAGTACATTTCCAGATTTTTGGAAATAAACAGTTTAAGCAGTCAGTCCAGATCCATTTCAAGTAAATGTCTTAAACGTCATACACAAAGTGCAGTATTGTCTAACTGTCCCTTCTCATGTAAACTCACATGTAGCTTTCACTATGTAATAAATTGTGATTAAGTGCATATGAGTGTATACAGATGCGAATGGTGTTGTACATTGTTGTCTGCTTCTGTAGTTTAGCATCACAACAAGATGCCATGCTCTCTTACGTCTCTTGACATTGTTCTGATGCTTATGTCATTACTATGGAAACTGATGCAGATATTGACTTAACTGTCTGAACAAATGATCTGATTCATTACTGCAGACAGTGACCCCTGCAAAAACTTGTTGTTAATTCATGGTCAATGTCTGGCAGAGGTTTGCTGCTCTTTTCCAGTACTCCAGATTTTCTGAAAACCTCTGGCAACAATGAACATTTTGCCACTAATGACAAACATCTTTTTGGCAAATCTTTGGTAAATATGTGCCAGTAATGGGGAAGATTTATGATGATCCCGTGACAATAATGGACAACCAACCGTTGTTAAACTTTTTACTGAAGTAAAGTGTGTGTGTGTGTGTGTGTGTGTGTGTGTGTGTGTGTGTGTGTGTGTGTGTGTGTGGTCCTGGTAAACCCTATTTTGTGGGGACCAAATGTCCCCTCAAAGATAGTAATACCAGAAAATGTTGGCCTTGTGTAATCATACTAAGTGATATGCAGAACGTTTTCTGTGATGGGTAAGGGTTAGTGTAAAGGGGGCAGAATATAACATTTTTGCAGTATAAAAATCATTATGTCTATGGAATGTCCCCATAAAACATGGAAACCCAACATGCCTCTTACAGACACACACAATGTAGATACTCCATTTTACACTGATTTATCATTTCCTTATGATGTAATTGATGTAGTGTGTGATATGTGATCATTATGAGCCCTATTACTCTACTATCTTTTTCTCCTATAGTATATACTTTTATCCAGGGCAATAAGAACCATAAAATACTGATGAATTGCAGGGATGGTATCTCCTGAGCAACATATTAAATGTGTTTTTGGAGTCTCTTACCATATAATTTGTTCCTAAAGCATTCAGGAATCAGCCTAGATCCTCTAAATGTGATGCACACTCATGGTGCAGTCCTGGTTTGGTTTTTGGCAGATCGGGATCTGTTTCCACTCAGTGCAGTCAGAAGAGAGAAGTGGAAATTGGCTTTGGCAAGTAAATAAAGCGTACTCGCCAGTTGGCTAGTGACTTTTATAATACTGCTATTGACATAATGTCCTGTTGCCAAAAATATACAAGGGCAAAAATAGCAACATAATTCCTTTGTTATATGAAATAAATATATACATTGCAATTTTATGGTTTAGGTTAAAATGTTATCATGTTTTTGAAAGAAGTACAGTATCTTATGCTCACCAAGGCTGCATTTATTTGATTAAAAATACAGTAAAACATTAGTATTGTGAAATATTATTACAATTACAATTTAAATGACTTTGCAGGCAGCGTTTCCTCACCAAACTGATTTCAGACAGACTTCTGAGGCAGTGTAATGGTTGAATGATCTACAGCAAAATAGAGCGAGCTTTGGTGAAAACTAAGCAAATATTTAATTACTTCAATAGTAAATAAAAAATGATATGATCAATAAGTTATGACAACATATATTTTTACATTGCTTTAACTCATCAAAGGATACATCTATGATGCCTTCAAAAATCAGATGATGGAATCTCAGGAGACAGGAAGTGAAGCTAACATTGGATTTGGACAGCCTTGATGCCTTCCTACCTTGCAATATTTCCTCCGAAGGCAGCATTTAACAGTTTTCTGACACAGCTATTGTCTGATTGGGCAACAAGGCAACAAATAAACTGAACAAGGAACAGGTGGATGTCACCATGACAACAAATGAACCCAAGCTATAAACCATGACAATTGAAGGGAAACACAGGAAATATTGAGAAACACACTAAAAGTCCATGAAAACGAAAATGAAACAATAACAAAATGTGACGTGTATCAATCAAGTGTATGTTTTGATTGAATGATTCTAGTTCATGTGTGCATGAGACAAGGCTGAAAACTGCTGATAAATCCTACAATGCCCCAGTCTGATTCAGACTGATTAGACTGACACACAGCAAGAGACATGCACAGCCGGTGCTGGAAAAAGCCTTGGCTTTCTGCCAAAGTGTGTGTTTGTGCGTTCATTTGTGCACACCCTCCCCGCCCCCCCCTCTCTCTCTCACACACACACACACACACACACACACACACACACACTCACACACACACACACACACACACACACACACACACACACACACACACACACACACACACACACTCGCTGTCTGTGCCCTGCTCGTGGGCTCCTGTGTGAGGAAGAACAATAGAGCATGATGCTCCAGCATCAGCTCACACAATACACTCCACTGACGGCCAGCGTGTGTCTGTCTGCCACATCACCTCTTTTGCCTTTCATTTGTGGTTTTCCAGTTTGCATTTTCCATCCCTTTAATGTCTTTACCTCTCCACCTCTCTCATACACACTTTTGTGTAGCTGACACACACACACACACACACACACACACACACACACACACACACACACACACACACACATACACACTCTAGACTTCTTGTTTTTATATAAACACTACAAAAATTATGATCTTGCTTCTCCAGTACAAATATCTAAAAAAAAAAAAAAAATTTAAATCGAGATACATTTACTTGAGAAACAAAATGACTCAAGATATTAAGTTTTGATTTCTGAAAAACATATTAAAGTGAGTTTATGCCTAAAAGAAGAAAAAATATCTGCCAGTGGGGTACGAAAAATAAAGGTCTTTTCCCTTTGAATTAAGTTTATTTTTCTTACCCCATTGGCAGATATTGTATTACTTGTTTTAATCATAAAACTCACAAAAATGTTATACATTTAGCAGAAAACGAGACTTATGTAAATATCTTACGTTATTTTCTCCTCAAGTAAATGTATCTTGATTTAAGAATGATTAGATATTTGTACTGAATAAAAACAAAAAAACTAACTTACCCAAACACAAACCCCGCCCACATTTTTCCAAATAGTGCGTCCCCAAACTCACTTCTGGGGATGCATTTGTCGTCAAACTATAGCAATGAAATCACAAACATTGCTAAGTAATCACGCACATTTTCCAACTGGCGATGCCCCAAATGTCATTGGGCAATTTTAAGTCACTTCTTGGGCAGTTTTATCTTTTTAGTTTTCCATTAACTCAAACTAAGTAACCCCCAACCCTTACACACACACAGTTGTAGTGTGGCAGATGGCCATGGCCGGTTTGAGGTGGCGGGTTTATAGCGCGAGTGAGAACAGATTTGAGTGGATTAAAGAGTCATGATATGACGTTGAGGGAGATGAGGTTTAGTGAGAGGGATCCCCATTTCCGCTGTCTGTTCCTGCACTACGTAAGCATGGACGGACACTTAGCACTGCAGACTAATGGAGTCAAATCTCATTAGTTGATCCTCTGCTTTGAATGAGGCTTTTAGATGGATTGAGGATACTATTCCCTGGAGACCTGTGAGTCTGCATCTGCACTCCACTGATAAAGATGCTGCTCCATTCACCAGTCCAACAGCTAATTCTGTTTGTTTTTGATGCGCGATGGCAGATTACGCCTGCAAAGTTCAACTGCATTTCTCACATGCAGGCTTAATGATAAATCAGACTTTCTTTAAAAGGTGATGTGTGTCATTTTTTGATGGTAAAACACTCTTTCCTATTTTAATATACACTCATTTAAGCCAGTCGCCTATAAGTACTTACTAGAGCTGCAGAAAAATGACTTCATGGCTACTCTGATTTGCTGATAATTGGCTCAAAAACACATAATGGGTTTTCTCATTATGCTTAACCCTGGGTTAACCCTATAAGGGCTTTTCATATTTTAAATAGTTAACCCTTGGTCACCCTAAACCCTGGGTTAACATTCTTAGTTGCATATTTGCACTGTCAGTACACAACTTGGTTTAAATAATCATCTTGTCTCACACTTTCGCATCAGCAGAAAAATAAAAAAATAATTCTTGACACAAATTCTCATTGGCTGTTTTGCAATACACAGGGTTCCTGTGACTGCACAACCCTCGAGATATGAACCATACACTTTATAGAAGGTTTTCTTAATTCTGTGTAAAAAGTCCCAATTAGTCACAATTCCAGACCTGCCAACCTGTAGGCCTACGCATTTTGCGTAGAGGATACGCATTTTGACCTCAAAGTACGGTGGTACAATTTGTCACTCTAAACTACGCAAAAACCTGGTGACGCATCTGTGCACGTGCAGTCCTCAAATCAAGCAAAAGAAGCGGAGTTCGACCAATCATAGCGCTGGTTTCATTCCCCAAATATCAAGTGGGGATGATTGACAAATGCGTAAGGCCTATCATTAAAAAGAGACTGAAAATCGACAGCAATAAAGAATCCCGCTCGATCCTCTTCCACTCCCGCGGCCCGACGTCTGACTGAGTTCATAAGTGAGGACAGTAGTCACAGCACTTCTGACTCCTGAAGGTAACCCAGATAGCATGTAATCATTGAAACAATGTTGACTCAGTGTTTACGCGTCAACGCTAATTGCATTGAATTAACGTTACAAAGTAATGTTGCTTTAATATCACTCTTGCACCCTCAGTTAATGTTGAAATAATGTTGGGAATTCAACCAAAAATCAATGGTAATAGTATTGATTCAACATTACAAAGTGATATTTTATCAACATCACTCTTGCACCCTCAGTTAATGTTGAAATAATGTTGGGAATTCAACCAAAATTCAATGGTAATAGTATTGATTCAACATTACGAAGTGATATTTTATCAACATCACTCGTGCACCCTCAGTTAATGTTGAAATAATGTTGGGAATTCAACCAAAATTCAATGGTAATAGTATTGATTCAACATTACAAAGTGATATTTTATCAACATCACTCTTGCACCCTCAGTTAATGTTGAAATAATGTTGGGAATTCAACCAAAAATCAATGGTAATAGTATTGATTCAACATTACAAAGTGATATTTTATCAACATCACTTTTGCACCCTCAGTTAATGTTGAAATAATGTTGGGAATTCAACGGTAATAGTAAAGATTCAACATTACAAAGTGATATTTTATCAACATCACTTTTGCACCCTCAGTTAATGTTGAAACTATGTTGAACAAAAAATCAATGGTAACGCTATTGAATCAATGTTAAACTATGATTGATTATACATCACTGCTGTTGAATCAATATTGAAATTAACAAAAATAATCAATGGTAATATTGTTGAATCAACGTTACACTATGATTGATTCTACATCACTGATGCGGAATCAATATTGAAATTAACAAAAATAATCAATGGTAATATTGTTGAATCAACGTTACACTATGATTGATTCTACATCACTGATGCGGAATCAATATTGAAATTAACAAAAATAATCAATGGTAATATTGTTGAATCAACGTTACTATGATGTTGAGTCTACATCACTGCTGTTGAATTAACACTGAAATGAACAAAAAATAATCTTTGGTAATATGGATGTAACATCAATGTTACAATGTGATGTTGATTCTAAATACATTTTGTTGAAAGACTGAAAAGGAATGTCAAACAATGTTACCATCTGATGTACCAATTAATGTTGAAACAACATTAATATTTCAATCACACTTCAATGGTGCGTCAACAAATTCCTGACCATTTCAAAATTTGTCGAAAACCTTTTAAAATATAAATGACACCTTTCCAGCAGTTGAGTCAATTTATTTTATTCAATCAATCAATGACAACAAATATATTAAAATATCATTTTTTTTTAAAGAAAGGGGGAGAAATAGGAAAAAAGCATTTCAACCTTTAAAAATAAAATTGGCTTCAGAAGTCTGATGTCATCATAACTACAGGTCCAGCAGTTCAGGTTTATAAAAATCTGTCTTGCATCAGACTACTGCCTCTTTTCCTTTGGGTTCTCTGAAATCTGAAAAAGAAAGCAGGATGTTACTCAAGAACGAGTCAATTCAGTTGTCATACATACAGTCACAATCAATAATGTTAATATACTAAACACAATATGATTCACTTTTTTTTTTTTAAGTCACTGAAAACAAAATATTCTAACTAAAATTCTGTTTATTTATTTCTATGAATGCTTTAATATCAAAAGAAAGCACTAGCAGGGGAGTCGGATTTATCTCCAGCCCTATTTAAACACACCTGAGGCAGATAATCAAGGTCATCTAATCAATGAACACTTCAAGGTGCTGGAGCTAAACTCTTCATGAAGAGGAACAAACACCTCTGAGCTATAGCCATTACATTTCTCAGTTCATTTTCTGTGAAACTACAGCATTCAAATAACACTTTTATCTTGTAGAATAAAAAAGATCTTAGTTTTTTTCAATGAAAATTTCTTTAAAGGGATAGTTCAACCCGAAATGAAAATTCTGTAATCATTTACTCACCCCAAGTTGTTCCAAACATGTATGAGTTTCTTTCTCCTTTTGAACACAAAATAAGATATTTTAAAGAATGTCGGTAACCAGAAAGTTGACGGTGGCCATTGATTTCCATAGTAGGAAATAAATACCATGGAAGTCAATGGCTAACATCAACTGGTTGCCAACATCCTTCACTCTATCTTCTTTTGTATGCAGCAGAAGAAAGACATTCATATATGTTTGGAACAACTTGAGGGTAAATAAATGATGACATAATTTTAATTTCAGGCTGAACTATCCCTTTAAAGCTGCAGATTCACCTTATGTAGACCCTAATCTCTTTAAATATCACAAAATAGCCAAGTCAGTCACTTTCTTAATAAACACTAGATGTTTTTTTTTTTATTGTGTTTCAGTGGAAACAAGCTAAACTGAATGGAAATCAGTTATTTCTCAAATTTAATACAGATTCAGGAATATGAATGATTACCTGATTAAGCAGTGATAAGATACAGGATATCATCAAGTCCCAGGTCAGGTGATTATGCTGTCGACAACAACTCAGTGTATGATCAATGTCAGCATTATCAGGAGGGTGCTTTTTTAATTGTCCATCTTCATCTGCCTTCACTCCTACTAAAGGAGCAATGTGTTCTGCATGCAAACACTGACCGATACAAGACATGGGCTATGTTAACATTCTTGCTCATGTTCATGTCTCTTGCACCTTAAGAAATCTGTTAAATGACATAACTTTATTCAGGAAATTCCTAATAAACTTTATTAAAGCAAGATGCATTTTTTTAAGAATGTAGAAAAATAGATGCTTTATTGAAACACTTTAATAACTTTGTAATCTAATTACAGTGAGTAACAACACAAATCAAATGCAAATAAGCATGCAAAACAAAGGAACAGATAAATAAGGTAGATGCACCATAGTTTGAAACTCTGCTAGAGAAGTCGTGTAAGTATGTCAGGTGATTCAACAAACAAGAGGTCTGTATAGGATGCACCTGTTTTCTCTCTAATGAGGAAGCATTAGACTACTGAAAAGTGCACATGCAAAGACAAAATGGGCGTTTACCAATCAGTGGCCAATTTCAAACTACAATACAGGTAAATGTTTTTCAACCATTTTTCAACAGACGTGGGCCTTCATGCTAAAATCATGAAGACCCACCCCTAAACCAAGCCCACAGTGGATTACAGCAAATCGGGTAAAGCGGTTGAAAATGTCCATTGTGGTTTGAAAACGCCCCACTGATCGAGAAACACCCACTAGTGTTCTGCAGATATACGCCTGAATGATCTTGTGCTCATCAACTACAAATCACTGTTAGTTCAATGTCACTGTCTCCACCCATGTGTGTTGTTGGCTTTCATCAAAATGTCAATGCTGATCCAGCACACTTTAAACATTTAAATGTCAATCTCAACCAAAATGATGGTTTAGATCAAAACTCAACATTGTATCAATGTCACCATGCTATCTGGGAAATGGGCTGGGGTGGATGTGGAAAGTTGAAATATTGTTTTTAGTTAACTTAATATGGATTCGATGATCTCACGGGAGTGATCGCATGGATTATTTTAAAATACTCCGTCATTCATGGTCACTCAGATAAGAGGAAAACATTCAGCCATGCAAATTATAAAATGCTTAAGTATTGATGAACAATAAATCTAAATAAAATTAAAATCGCTGTGGCTTAGTGATTATGAAAGTTCTGTGATTTGTGGATTACTGATAAACGTGAGTCTGGAGAAACAGGCGTTTATTTATTCATTCTCAGTGTTGAGAAACGTAGTATGCATGTGTTACGTTATTATGTTAATAATAACTAAAGTACCTAATTATGTTACATAATTATTTTGTATGAAAACTAGCGCATTAGTTACTTATGGATTAAAAAGTACTGCATCAGTGCTGCACGAGCTCTCTCTCACAAACACAGACCGCGCGCACAGAGAGAGAGAAGATAATTGTAAATTGACGGGCTAAGTTTAAATTTTGTTTTGGTTGTGTTTTTTTCTGTCAAAATTTCAGAAAGCATTTTGTATTATCCATCCGTGTTTTTAAAATTCATTAAAAGACAGAAGTTTTACTGTTAAAACAGCCCCATATTTCGGATTCATCTAAACTTATACTTGATATTCTTTTTAGAATAAGTTATTCGTTTTGCTATTATTGGTCATGTGACAGGACTCCTGTCTATTTATTGTCAACTATTTTCTAGAAATATGTTTTGTAAGTATTGGCTAACGTTTATTCAGCTAATGCCTGTCCTGTTTAAAATGCGCAATGTTCAAATGCAAAGACAGCACGTCACAAATAAAAGTCTTTTTTTTCTGTGTGATTTCGTATCATGTTTGGATATTGGAATAATAAATTAAGTAGCCTATCTTAAATGTACACATCTATTAGTTTTTTTTAGTTTTTTTTTTACTGTTTTCTAGGGTTTTTTAAATTTTAGAGTAGTTGTTGACCAGCACACATTACATGCTTTTTTGTAAAGCAATGCAATATTAATCATGAATAAAGAATGGTTTTGAGCAGTATTGAATTTTTGGACTTTCACTGCAATAGCTAAATTGCTAGCTAAATTTTTAAACTTTAGAAGTCAACACTAGAAATATGAAGATAGGCATGTGTTTGTGTATGTCTTGCATTGTCTCAAAAAATATGACAAACACCCCCCCCCCCCTTTAATGTAATACTGAATTCATGAAATTAATCAGTCAGTTGATTCTTTTGCATTTATGATAAATTATATTATTTAAAGTCCCCCTGTGGTGAAAATCAAGCTTTTAATGTTGTTTATATGTATATGTGGTGTTTTTAATATGCTTTAAGACAAACCATGCGTAAATTCATAAGTCAACACCATTGCTGAGTATTTTCTCCTTAAAACTGCAGTGAACCAAAGACTGTCTCAAAAACACGGTTTGAAATCGCTGGTGTTTCTAATTTCATAAACTACCTTGTAACTAATCAGGTCAACGTGTGATCATCAACGAGTGGATCTCTGAGCTGGTGTGAGTGAGTGGAGGCGGGGCTAATTTGCATATTCATAGAACCGCATACTAAATGATGGCAAAGGTGCAGAGTTACATTTAAGCTATTTTAAGGCATGAAGAATTTTTTCAAAGAAAAAAACTTTTAAATATGTAATTTTGGTGATCAAAGATGAGTTTTAAGGGATACATTTTTTGACTACAGGGTGACTTTAATGCATTTATTTAATGCAGCTGACTCAATTTCTAATTATGACCTATCATTCTGTTCTGTGTGATTCCTTGTGCAAATATGTTTCAAATAATTACGTGACGTTAAACAAAAATAAACTTTAAAACCTTAAAATGTAAAACATTTCTGTAAATATTTAACCATTGCTTCATGTAATAATTATTTTGTTTGAGTGGGACAATAAAGGCATATAAATATGCTGTGAATCAAACAATGACTTAAAAAGACATCAAAAACGCAAAAAAATTTAAAAGATTTTTTATTCTATGCTGTAATATCTTCAGAATCCATTTGAGGAACAGAACCAAATTCAAGCCTTTATTCAACAATCTTCATCTCCATCCTCAGTAGTGATCTGACACGGGATGTTTTTTAAATCACCCCCTATAACCTTAAATAGGGTACTAGTTGTGGGCACAGCCATTTGTAGTGGTGTCCGAAAACATAGTGGATGTTATTGAGTGCACTCAATCAATCCCACAATACACCACAATTATGAGTGTACAACTGGGGTGCTTCTCATTTTTTAGAATGCAAGGGAAAGGTACACCTGTGTATCCTCGCTCATGACTCCTCAGAAAGCTTCCTCATTCCTTGCCTCCTCGCTGTGTAATTAGGGAATTGAGATGTCCTTCAAGATGGATGAATTCTATCGGTTTCCGGGTCACGGGCTAGAGGACCTAGGAGCGAGGAAACATCAATTTGAGGATTGAGAAACACCCCAGATGTACTCTCAACGGCTATAGAATACCCATAATGCACTGTGAAAGTTGAGCGCTGAATTAATTCCCACTTCTGGCCAGAATATGGCGCCCGCAGCTGAATCATCCTTACATCCATTTTCCAAACCGCTGGTGCAATGTGGGTACAGCGTAATATCATACAGGTATAAATTCCTTTTTAATTGATTATTAATTTTTTTAATTAAGGTTTATAGATAGTTTCCATGACAGAGTTCAAGATAAATCGTAAAGTTTGATAGGTTTCCAAATTCGCTCATTCGTTTTTATTCACTACCTTAAGCAAAATATATTAGTCGACTAATGTAGGGAATAGTGAATGATGGGTTAGGGGGTGATTTCGGACACAGCCACAGTCTCACCAGCATCCATCGCCAGATTCTCACTCACCAGAAAACTAAGTCCCTGTAACTGTCCCTTGTCAGCACTCCAATCAACCTCTGCTCATAAGCACACACCTCACAATTACTCTTGTCTTGTCTCATCAATGGACAATGGACTACTTGCCCACTCTACTTACCTTGTACACCAGTGATCCCCTAACTAATCCTCCTATGATCTCCTTGTGAATCCTTTCTCATGCTCTACTTGAAACTCCCTGCGATCTCCAGTAAGTCAAGCCTGAATACATAATACTCACCTGGATACTCACTCTCTGCCTTCAACGAGGTGTGTGCTAATCCCATTCTCCATTTCATCAATCTTCTCCCTGGTAAAAGACACATTGGCTGTATCAGAAATTGCATACTTTCTTGAGTAGATTCTTATTTTGAATAAGTAATTACATCACGCTAAAAAAGTATGTTATATTTAGTATGAGATTGTGTAGTATGAATGTAATCCAGACGTACTACATTCGCCATGTTGTCATTATCATGTGATCTACCAGTGTCAGTTGCGTTGCTTCACTGGCATTCATAAATCCTTTCCTGTGGCCTCATTGGATAGTAAAGTGTCCATCGTATGCACACTTTAGAATCTCACCAGAAGTAGTAGGTCATCCGGGGACTTTTTGCCTACTCTTCTGAGTACTGTGAATTCAGACATTGGCTACTACTTTTGTCACATACTGTTTTTAACCAACTATATAGTAGGGAATTACGCGATTTCAGATGCAGCCAAAAACTCTGTTAATAATCCCATCATCCAGCTATCACCTGTTTATCAACTGCATTACTTGCCTTGTCATGCTCCATATTTCTGTCAATAAATACCCTGTTTGAGTTCACAACTAACCATTATCTCTGAGTTTTGTATTCCCTGACATGATTGTAAACAGTTGCAAATTACAAATTTGCCACTACATGACACTTTACGACAAGTTTCGGCTCGAGTGTGCCGTAGCAAAATAATGCGTATGTGCGCAGGTTTCTTTACAAAACAAAAGCGAAGAGCGTATGACCCAAGCAAACTTGAATGTGCACGCTCACACAACGAGACCAGAACGCACAAGAATATATGAATGCTTAAGGCAGACCAGGAAAAATATAAAACCATTCTCACGTTTATTTCAATCTCAATCTCACTGATAAATTAAAGAGATCTCATTTGAGATTTGTGATTTTGATTTCCCATGAATAGGACCCTCTTCCTATCAAAAAACCTTTTGTCTGTATATGATGGTTGTTGCATTGCATGTTCTTCAGATCAGTGTGTTAGTTTCTGGACTGTGTAAAGCACTAATACATAGATTAAAACCGAAGAATTAAACATTTCTTTAGTAGGAATTGTTTCATGAGTGGGACTTGTGTTCCCTTATGACATATGAAGGTCTAGTTGGGCCCTTTATTTTAAAAAGTGTCTGCTGTTATAGAATTAGATGTAGATTATGAATTTAGGTTATATTATCAAACCAATCACCGGCATTACTTCTGATTGTACAACTTCATTTATCATATTAGTAAAATGCAGGTTTTGGCTGCCGCCATGCGACAAAATATTTTATACACTTTTTAACATTTACAAGGTTCATTCACATCAAAGAAGGTTGTTGTTGCATTGTAGGTTTTTTAAACATTTCTCGTAGAAATGGTAAGAAATTTGTGTTCCCCTATGACATGTGAATGTCTGTGAAAATCGGTGGATTTTGGATGTATTTTACATTTCATCAGAAAACCTGCTCTAGCTGTTTCTGCTAGATTTGATGCTTCGATTAATATGTGGCCAGTTAACTTTATTTCAGAGAACTTTGAGAGCATATCTATGCTTTCATGATTTATGTTATTAATGAATTGAGACGCCCAACACTTTGAAGCTGCTTCTCAATTGCTCCCCATTGATCTTGAAAAGAAGCTTTAAGACATGTGCACAGTGCCACAGTTGTACTTCAAACATATGTGCAGTCAAATGATGTGTGAAACGCACTATAATCCACATTTCACATGAAATTGCATGACTGATCGTTATTTTACCCCCCACTTTTTACTACAAGCATCTCGTAAGAGGATCTAACATCAATCAAACAAATGAAAACCATTCAAACATCTTCATCTGAACCTGTTATTGCTCAAAGGTTGCTCATTCAAAGCTCAGTTCTCAGATTTTTCTCCTAAATTCCTTAGGAGAAATAAAAGCAGGCACACATGAGTGAGAATACAGAGCTTTAAAAATTAATAGGATCATTCAGATCACTTGATCTGAGAAGAAGTTCATTAGAAAAAGTCCTGTCGAGACCTCTTACTTTTAATTACAAATTTGAATAGCTGTACAACTGTACTTTTAATATTTGGCACATCTGAGCTTATTTTTGAGACACTGTTCAGATCTATTTTGAAACTCTAGGGTCACAACACATGAGGTCACAAGTGTGTTTTTTCAGGAGCAGTAGACTTGAGTTAAAGTCTCGATTCGATCTCCGTTTATCTCTATGTATAGTGAAAAAATTGAGATATTAAAGAGATATCATTTGAGATTTTTCTTTCTAATGGGTGTTTGCATCTGCCAGGATTCTCTAAAGGGTGCACAGCTTAGATAGAAAGAGGAAATGAAACCACCTATTGAAACAGTTCCAGTGGAAAGAACATGATTCCTTCTTTATTGTTTTCCACGGGTGGGTTGCCATGAACTAACCTCACCTAGGCACCTAGGCACACACTCACATGGCTCCATGAGGATTCATGCAGGGAACCAGAGAATGCTCATGCATATTTAATTTACTTCTAACTGAGCGAGATTTGAGAGACAGAGCCAATGAGAACAAGAGTCTCTTGCAGTCAGTCATTAGCAGTGTTTGCTGAGATATAACGGTACTTAGAATTGAACTATAAATGATTAAACTTTGTCCTGTTAATGGGACAAACATGAATGATACATCATATTTAGTAAGTAGTTAATTGGTAAGCAACCAACTAACCCAGAACACCCAATGACGTGGAAGTAGCAACAGATCTTTTCTTCTGTATTGTGACTCATCTGAGTGAAACAATTTATCGAAAAAAATAAAATGTAGGGGGAGGTAGAGAAGGTGGTTTTTAGTGGCTGTTTGAACATATTCGACCTCATGACCTTTTACACTACGAAAGCAATCTGGAATGAATGCGTTTTCGACTACCTCAGGAAGTGGTCGAAATTGAACAAGCTCAAAAAGTTTTAGACCTTATTTACACCTGTATTTAGCATTGTCCACTTGTAATACGATCAACCAAAACACATCTTACTACCAGCTGTAAACAGGGCCTAAGTTCTGTCCATTGGTTGTTGATTGGATGGAGACGGATGCAAATGTGAGCTTGCAGTCAATTGTAAGAAAGGTGCAGTAAATGATTGAAGATCAAGTTATGACATATTGATTAAGTTTTTTTATTAAATTAAAAAATTAAACATAAATGCTCGAATGCATCGTTCACAATAATATCAAAAGCATGGATTTAGAAAGTATATAGGAAGTATTTTCATTCCTTGCCGATTTTTAAAACCACTAAGACCACCATAGCAACTGCACTGCAATGCTCTGACAACCACCCACAACTATGTAGCATTGTACAAGGAGTTTACAAAGACAAGAGCCACTCATGTTTTCCTTCTCTTTTGTTGCATATTGGGATTTCTTCATCCTGCATTGTAATACAGGAATGATGTGAAGTTCTCTGTTGTAGAGGTGAAATTTTGTTCTGCTCTGAGAGTTCACCACTGCAGGACAGGAGACTACTGTGTTCAGCACACACACACACACACACACACACACACACACACACACACACACACACACACACACACACACACACACACACACACACACACACAGACAGCTTTGTTTTTGGAGATTTGTGAGGACATTCCATAGGTGTAATGGTTTTTATACTGGATAAACTGATATTCTATCCCCTTACACTGCCCCTATCCCTAAACCTACCCATCACAGGAGACATTCTGCATTTTTACATTTTTAATAATGCTTAGTATGTTTTTAAAGCCATTTGAAATATGAGGACTCATGAAATGTCCTCATAAATCACTTTCAAGTTGTAATACCAGTGTAATACCCATGTCATTATACACATTTGTGTCCTCACAAATCACAAAAATAAACACACAAAGACACACACACACACACATACACACACACACACACACACACGGATGAAAGTGTAGGGTAAGCTAGCTAAGGCGAACAGACTGTTTGGTGCAAGAAGAGCTGCTTGGCTAATGCTTTTAGAGCGTTATATTTCATTGGGTGAGAGGGTAGTGGACAGGGGGATATAAACACAAATAAAGCTTGATGATGTCTGCGATCATGGAGCTCAAATCAATGGCTGCCCGTCACTAGCGTAGCCAGAAAAGCGTCTCTGGGTGTGCATAAGAAAAACTGGGTGTGCCACATTTATTGTCAGATTAATGTGCAAAAAAACCTTGACCCAGCGTATCACTAACTTTACAGAATAGACTGGGCTGATGTGTAAAACTATACTCAGGCTCGGCATATAAACATAATACTATATAAAATATAACTCAGGGCTCAACATTAAGGCTTTTCATGTGCTTGTCGTTCGAACAAATAAATCGGTCATTCACTTGTCCAAGTAAAAAAATTGCTTGTCCAGAAAAAAATGGGATTTTTTGTGTGTGTTGTAAATACAATTTATTCTGAAGCAATATTCTCATCAGTGGTCAGTCAGCTTTTACATATTAAAATCTGCATATTTATGATATTTTAACCTTTATAAAGAGCATTTTCCCCTAATCTGTTTACATATGCTTCATCTTTCATTTTAAATTCTTAAATTTGATCAATAAATTCAATTGAAATAATAAGAAACTATATGGCTGTTACCAATCAAATTAATTAATTTACACTGAAATATTACAACTGCATTAAATAAAGTTATGAGATTGTTTTAAATATTTTTTGAATATAGAAATAGAATGATAGCCTACTTTTAAACACGAAACTAAACCACCAGTAGGGGGCGGCAGGTGACCGCCTTAACGAGTGCGTTATTGAGTCATTTATTCAAATGATTCGTTCAAACGGCTGAATTGTTCAGGAATGAGGCAGTTGTTCAATGGGTCATTGAATTGCTGACTCAACCGATTCATTCAAAGCGCTGAATCATTCAGTAATGCGGTTATGTTTTCCGGTGAGATGTGCTGTGGTTCTGCTGTGATCTTTGTTTTGAACTATTTTCGCTGCTCAAATAGAACAAAAACAGTCAATATTGTGTCTAAAATGTAAGTGACTTGATATTAATTACCTGTTTATTGAACTGTCATATGAAATCAGTGTCACATTTTCAATTGTGATGGTATTACTCAGCACTCGTGGTCGTGTGATGTTGCTTAACTGTATCATATGTTATAAATATAAAAACTCCACATTCATTTTTTTAACCGCTGTATGTTCATTAAGTTTCTTTGTGTGAACTGCGTTCTTTGTTTCCATTTCTCCTCATGAGGCGCGAGCCTCAACAGCACAACCTTGTTACCGTCAGACAGTCAGGGCTGTTTGCGGATTGGTTGGCAGTCCGAATGTTGGCAGATAATTTTTAACGATAATAATTTAAAAATGAAAATAGGCCTACATTTTAAATGTACACATATTGTAAGTTAACAACAATAGTACAAGTTTAGAAAAACATTTTTATTAAGACTTAAAATAATTCTGCATCTATTTTTAGGTGTACCAGCTGCCACTGTGGGTGGCACCGGCACACCCTGGCACACCCGTGGCTACGCCTATGCTGCCCGTCAAAAAGAAGTACACTTTAGCATACTTTAAAAAAGAGTACTTATACAGAATTCATATATTTTTAAAGAATATCCTTAAGTGCAAATTGAATGTATATTGTAGCATAGTTTAAATGTATATTAAATACAGTTAGCTGAACTTTACAGTTCTTTTTGACCCAGTACATTATATGTAAATGTTCATAATTACTTTGATTGTCTTTGAAAAATTGCTATAAAAGTTTACTGACAAATGTATTGACAAGCATTACGGTAAACTAAAATATACTTCAATGTAATTTCTATTTAAAAATGTGTATGCCATGAATATATTAGTAATTACAAAGTTGTAATAATGATGCAGTTGCAATGTAGTACATTAAAATATATTTATATAATGTAATATTGACTAACATGGTACAGTTAAATTATAATCAAGTACTTTACATGTACTTTAGTTTGTTAGTCAACACATATACAAAATAAGTGTACTTCTTTCAAGCAACAATAACTTTTAATTTGAAATTATTACTAAGTTTTAAAAGTGTAGTCATGAAAGTGTACCCTTTTTATGTACACTTAAGTGGCTTTTTTTCCTTTATATTATATTATCCACAAAGTAGTTTAAAAAAAAAAACTTTTAAGATTTAAAGTACACTACTGTACAAGTGCAAGTTCAACATAATCACCCACACTTGTTTTTCACAAGGGTGTACTTCAATTAGGGCTGGGACGGTTACCGCATTACCGCAATACCGCGGTCACGTGACTCCAACCGCGGGTCTGATCTCGTCACCGACATCACCGAAAAAAAAAAAAAAAAACCTTGGCCTGCACATGTGTGCACTTTGTGTCTAATGACATGGATTCATTGATTCTAATGACATGGATTATGTCTAATGATATTGTGGCTTACATGGATTCAAGGTTTTCTAAACAAAACTTATCATCAAAAGATGAATCAAATCCGACCTTTCGCGAGTTGAGGAGCGCAATGTTCCATGACGCATAATAACATTCCATTCGTATTAGAGATGCGCGGATGGGCTATTATTATTTCATCCGCAACCGCATCACAAAACTCATCATCTGTCCGCCATCCACCCGCACCAAAGTTTTTTGATAAATTTTCGAAACCGCATCCGCGGCGCTGACTGTTTTAAGGTCTATCAGCAATGCGAGGCGCTGCTGTCGCGAGGCTAGAAAGCTCTTGGCTGTTCTAGAAAGAACACTGATCCAATGCAGCAAAGATATTTAAAGGCTAAAGTCCCTAGTATATTGGCTATGTTGTATCCCCAGAATATCAGCATTGAACTCCGTCTCCGATCGGCGCACACGGATAAATATGAATAAGTAAATAGCCTATAAGGCACATCGGCAAACCTGACCTTACCTGACTAGGCTACTGTACACTAAAATGTTATCATTTCGTTTTGAATTTTGTTTAAAAGTAGACATTTAGGCCCAGCCTACGCCGAGTTTCGGTTCATTTATGAGACGAGCTCCAGTTCACGCGCAAGAGATCGCACCTGCGCTTCCACGTCCTCCTGATTATATGTCTGGTATTTGCTTCTTAATTCTTAATTCCAGGCAATTAGTTAATGAAACAGTGATTAAAATTAAGGTACAATTTATACGAAACGAAATTTAATTTAAAGAAAGGCTTTCTACAAAACAAAACTTAATAAAGTGGTCAAAATCGTGTCTGACTTCTTACTCATGCTGTTCACTCTTCATATAATCGACATAGATTAAATAAAAAATAACACTATATTATGTAAACATAATTATGGAGTATAATATTTGTAATTAAGACATGTTGCAATAGGTGTTCTTTCATTTCCAATGTGAACATCATAATCCTGAAAATGATGAATTCAATGTGAATGTATCTGAGAATATTCTTAAATAAGGAAATCTATTCAGTGATTGGTTCATGCCAAATTACTGCTTGATGAAAATTTGACTATTTCAAATTGTGCTCTTTTTTTTTTCGGATGTAGGTGACAATATTTAACAAAGTCTGTCTAGCAAAAACAACCTCTGGTGCGTGCGCGAAAGTCTGTCGGGGTGGGGGGTTGCTGGCTATTTAAAGCGGTTTACCGCCATACCGCGGGAAAATCTTGCTTTTCAACCGCGGTTAGAAAAAATCCATACCTGTCACGGTGTGGGTTTTGTGTTTTGTTCCTTGTTGTTGTCTGTCATGTGATTCCCTGTTTGCCATGTATCTTGTTATTTGTCTGATCATTGTTCCCATGTGTTTCTGATTAGCCACGCCCCCTTGTTATCTTGTTTAGCTTGTTTGTCTGTGTATTTAAACCTCTGTGCTTCAGTTGCTGTTTGTCGGTCGTTGTTTGATGTGAGTTGTTCCCAGTTCCTTGTTCTGTGTCCTGTGTGCATTATTCTGAGGTTTCCCTGGATTACTGTCTGTCAGACTATTAAAGTGCTTGCGATTGGATTCACTCTCTGCTTCATCCTTGCTGCATCATAACAGAACGACCGACCAAATGAATCCAGCAGCACAGATCTCACCTGATCTTCCCAGCATGAGCAGGGAGTTCGCCGGTCAGGTCGCGGCCTTGGCCCTGGATAGCTGCGATCTGTTCCAGTATACCTGGGGGTTTGCCCCTCTCGCTGCCTCCTGCTCTCTCGGTGACGAGGCGGTTAAGCTGTGTTACCGGCTAGGGGCTAAGGAGGTCGATCCGAGGGAGCTCCCCGATCTCTCGGGTCTGAACTGGAGAGAGGCACTCGGCCGATGTCTGGAGAGCTTCCTTCCGCGGTACGCCAGGTCATCACCTGATCTCTGCGTCCAGCCAGAGCTTCACGTCAGCCACGTCCAGCCAGAGCTTCACGTCAGCCACGTCCAGCCAGAGCTTCACGTCAGCCACGTCCAGCCAGAGCTTCACGTCAGCCACGTCCAGCCAGACCCTCCACCGCTGGTCCCGTCCAGCCCAGAGCCTTCACCGCTGGTCCCGTCCAGCCCAGAGCCTTCACCGCTGGTCCCGTCCAGCCCAGAGCCCTCACCGCTGGTCCCGTCCAGCCCAGAGCCCTCACCGCTGGTCCCGTCCAGCCCAGAGCCCTCACCGCTGGTCCCGTCCAGCCCAGAGCCCTCACCGCTGCTCCCGTCCAGCCCAGCGCCCTCACCGCTGGTCCCGTCCAGCCCAGCGCCCTCTCGCTCTCGGAGACGGAGGAGGAAGAGGACTTCCCGCGTCCCGCAATGCCTGGAAGTCCTTCCTGTACTTCCTGTCAGCCCAGAGCCCTCGCCGCTGGTCCCGTCCGGTCCAGAGACTGTTCACGTCACGTCTGCCCAGCGAGAGACTGTTCACGTCACGTCTGCCCAGCGAGAGACTGTTCACGTCTGCCCAGCGAGAGACTGTTCACGTCACGTCTGCCCAGCAAGAGACTGTTCACGTCACGTCTGCCCAGCGAGAGACTGTTCACGTCACGTCTGCCCAGTCAGAGCCTGTTCATGTCACTTCCTCCGAGCCAGTGTCTACGGACAAGATGGCCGAGTCAGAGACTGTTCACGTCACTTCTGCCAAGCCAGAGACGCTTCACATCACTTCCTCCGAGCCAGTGTCTACGGACAAGATGGCCGAACCAGAGACTGTTCACGTCACTTCTGCTGATCCAGAGACTGTTCACGTCACTTCCTCCGAGCCAGTGTCTACGGACAAGATGGTCGCCTCCGAGCCAGTGTCTACGGACAAGATGGCCGAGTCAGAGACTGTTCACGTCACTTCTGCCAAGCCAGAGACGCTTCACATCACTTCTTCAGAGCCAGTGTCTGCGGACAAGATGGCCGATCCAGAGACTGTTCACGTCACTTCCTCCGAGCCCGTGTCTACGGACAAGATGGCCGAACCAGAGACTGTTAATGTCACTTCTGCTGATCCAGAGACTGTTCACGTCACTTCCTCCGAGCCAGTGTCTACGGACAAGATGGCCGAACCAGAGACTGTTCACGTCACTTCTGCTGATCCAGAGACTGTTCACGTCACTTCCTCCGAGCCAGTGTCTACGGACAAGAGGGCCGCCTCCAAGCCAGTGTCTACGGACAAGATGGCCGGCCCAGAGTCTGTTCCTGTTCCCGAGCCAGAGTCTGTTCCTGTTCCTGAGCCAGAGTCTGTTCCTGTTCCCGAGCCAGAGTCTGTTCCTGTTCCCGAGCCAGAGTCTGTTCCTGTTCCCGAGCCGGAGTCTGTTCCTGTTCCCGAGCCGGAGTCTGTTCCTGTTCCCGAGCCGGAGTCTGTTCCTGTTCCCGAGCCGGAGTCTGTTCCTGTTCCCGAGCTGGAGTCTGTTCCTGTTCCCGAGCCGGAGTCTGTTCCTGTTCCCGAGCCGGAGTCTGTTCCTGTTCCCGAGCCGGAGTCTGTTCCTGTTCCCGAGCCGGAGTCTGTTCCGTCTGTTCCCGAACCAGTGTGTGTGATGCCTATTCCCGAGCCAGTGTGTGTGTTGTCTGTTCCTGAGCCCGAGCCAGTGAGTGTGTTGTCTGTTCCCGAGCCCGAGCCAGTGAGTGTGTTGTCTGTTCCCGAGCCCGAGCCAGTGAGTGTGTTGTCTGTTCCCGAGCCAGTGTGTGTGTTGTCTGTTCCCGAGCCAGTGTGTGTGTTGTCTGTTCCCGAGCCCGAGCCAGTGTGTGTGTTGTCTGTTCCCGAGCCCGAGCCAGTGTGTGTGTTGTCTGTTCCCGAGCCCGACCCAGTTTGTGTGTTGTCTGTTCCCGAGCCAGTGTGTGTGTTGTCTGTTCCCGAGCCCGACCCAGTTTGTGTGTTGTCTGTTCCCGAGCCCGAGCCAGTGTGTGTGTTGTCTGTTCCCGAGCCCGAGCCAGTGTGTGTGTTGTCTATTCCCGAGCCCGAGCCAGTGAGTGTGTTGTCTGTTCCCGAGCCAGTGAGTGTGTTGTCTGTTCCCGAGCCAGTGAGTGTGTTGTCTGTTCCCGAGCCAGTGAGTGTGTTGTCTGTTCCCGAGCCAGTGAGTGTGTTGTCTGTTCCCGAGCCAGTGAGTGTGTTGTCTGTTCCCGAGCCAATGTGTGTGTCTGCTGTTCCCGAGCCAATGTGTGTGTCTGCTGTTCCCGAGCCAATGTGTGTGTCTGCTGTTCCCGAGCCAATGTGTGTGTCTGCTGTTCCCGAGCCAATTTGTGTGTCTGCTGTTCCCGAGCCGGTGTCTGCTGTTCCCGAGCCAATGTGTGTGTCTGCTGTTCCCGAGCAAATGTGTGTGTCTGCTGTTCCCGAGCCGGTGTCTGCTGTTCCCGAGCCAATGTGTGTGTCTGCTGTTCCCGAGCCGGTGTCTGCTGTTCCCGAGCCGGTGTCTTCACCGCCGTGGCCGCCCGAGGGGTCTTCACCGCCGTGGCCGCCCGAGGGGTCTTCACCACCTTGGCCGCCCGAGGGGTCTTCACCGCCGTGGCCGCCCGAGGGGTCGTCTATGCCCTGGCCGCCCAAGTGGTCGTCTCCGTCCCGGTCGCCTGTTCCGTCATGGCCGCCTGCACGAACCTGGCCCTCCGTCCCTCCCCCAAGACCGCCTCCACTTCACCACTCTCCTGAACTTTAGTGTTGTGTTTCGAGGGGCGTCGGGAGCCGCCCATGGGGGGGGGCTATGTCACGGTGTGGGTTTTGTGTTTTGATCCTTGTTGTTGTCTGTCATGTGATTCCCTGTTTGCCATGTGTCTTGTTAATTGTCTGATCATTGTTCCCATGTGTTTCTGATTAGCCACGCCCCCTTGTTATCTTGTTTAGCTTGTTTGTCTGTGTATTTAAACCTCTGTGCTTCAGTTGCTGTTTGTCGGTCGTTGTTTGATGTGAGTTGTTCCCAGTTCCTTGTTCTGTGTCCTGTGTGCGTTATTCTGAGGTTTCCCTGGATTACTGTCTGTCAGACTATTAAAGTGCTTGCGATTGGATTCACTCTCTGCTTCATCCTTGCTGCATCATAACAATACCGCCCCAGCCCTAACTTCAATGTTCTGTCACATCTTGCTTTTTATAAATTTTAAAGCTATAGGACATTAAAATCAACAAAAGGAGGTTTTCACAGTCAAACTAATTTCTTGTGTTTGTCTGCTTTCATTGGAAAAAGTTTTTGTGATGTTTTTCAGCAGGATGTGTCATTTAGCTGTTCTTGTAGCAGAGTGAGCATGTTTTAACTTGAAGCGTTGTGGCATAAATGTGTTGAGTTTGCATGTTTGTGTATGTTTGTGTCTGGGGTCATTACTGTCTTTCTGATTGGCCAATGAAGTGACGACTCAGCTGAAGGGAATAAACAATGACCTTAACAGTGTGTGCATGTATGTGGAATGTTTATAAAAATGCCTGAAAACAGATAAACCATGCTGTCAGGAGTGAGTTTTTCCAAATTCCTACAATTATTATGTTTGTAGTCTACAAAACTTTATTTCCAAGATTCCCTTCATGTCTTCTTAGTGATGTAACTCTTGAAGTGCGCTTAAACCTGTTCCAAAGGTTCAAGTATCTCATGAACATCATGGATGTCTGAACTCAAACACTTTCCAAGCCACAAGGCCTGTTAACGCTAAGATTAATTTTTGTGCAAAATTGTGGTGCAATTAACTTTTAATGTGTCTGACCCACACTAACATTGATATCCTGTCAATTCGACAGATTTTTTATTTTATTTTTTGTAATGGAGAGGGGTTCTAATGAATTTTTCATCGTACTGGTTAACTAATACGATTTACGATTTCGGTCACATGCCCATAACCACTGCTGTTGGTGGTGGAATGCGTTCTCTTTTCTTGACTCGTCTCTCTTGTATTTGATGTTGTTTGATAAACACCATAGCAATGTCTAAAGCCACAGGCTGGACAAAGACGTCATGAACTGAGATCAAAGACGAGACAATACTAGATAATTGCTGTAATATGTGCACTCGCCACCACCTGCACAGCAGTGGGAATTAGAGTTACAAGTTACAATAGATCACCCTCAGTGTAATCTGTTAAAATGACGGACAGTCTTCAGATTTTTCCATCACTCCTAAAGAAATTCAGTCAATGACGTAAAATATTTGGTTAACACGACCACTGATCTGCAATATCGGCTACAAAGTCCACATGTTCTGCTAATTTATTTATTATTGTATATACAACCATTCACAGAGACTGTTACAGCATTATTTGAATAAGCTATTGCAAAAAATATTTTGATATTATGTACTTGACAGGTACATGTTGGTTAGATGTGTCAGTGGGACGTTTTTTAAGTGCTTCCAAAGCCCAGGAGTTGTCAACAAATCATGCAGGTATTGTTATGAAAGCCCTAAATGAGACATGAATGCACTGAGCTGGTGGACTGATGTGTAGGGAAGTTTGTAAATCTCTGCTTCTTCTCTCAGGGTGTTATAAAACACTGAGATGTGTTTGAGATGGTTTCTAATGATATCACCCTCCTCATGTCTGGATAGAGAGAGCAATGGGCCCCCCATTGAAAAGCTCTGCCAAAACCCTCATATATTTCTGCTTTCTGGGAACATCTGGAAAAACTATCCATTCTGAAAGAGAGAGAGAGAGAGAGAGAGAGAGAGAGAGAGAGAGAGAGAGAGAGAGAGAGAGAGAGAGAGAGAGAGAGAGAGAGAGAGAGAGAGAGAGAGAGAGAGAGAGAGAGACCATCTTGTTGAAATCCTGAGGGAAAAAAGTCTCATAGATAAGTAACATGCAGCTGGTTTCCTACCAAAAACAAGTGTGTGTTTGTGAAACATGGGCTGCTGGAGATGGCTTGTGTGACATGCTGTTTTACTCCTGCTTCACTTTTTCTCAAAGAAGCAAAGAAAATGACCAGCACTCTGGGATGATGAGGGTGTTTGGTGGAAAATGCTCTCGCTCCACTAAAAGCACTTTGGCTGTCACTCATGTAATCAACGATGATCTGAGTTTGGTTGTCACTGCCATGGACCAGCCAATCTTTACTTCATTCTCAGATGTGTGAATAGTGTGAGTAATTTTGGGATTGTGCTGGAGTGGAACACAGCTGGTGTATTAATGAATGCACCGGGAGCTTTGCCACAGTAAACCAAGGCTGATGGCCAGTAAGAACTAACTATAGCATTTAAGAATGGAGAGAAAGACAAAGAAACTGTCAGGGCTTCATAGAACCTGATCTGTGTCACTTTAGATGTTGGGTTGGAACTAATTCAGTGCCCCAAAGTTGCCTTTTGGTGAATTTTGTATCCAAATACCGAATGTGATTTGTGGGAAATAATCCAAAATTTCAATTTTGTATGTGGCGAGGGAAACGAGAGCTTTGGATAGAGCTACACTCCAGGACATATCACGACTGATTTCATATTTTGTACACACACACACACACACACACACACACACACACACACACACACACACACACACACACACACACACACACACACACACACACACACACACACACACACACACACACATAGACAGTTTATATAGTTTATAAGTTTATATGAAAAATACAGTTAAATATGGCTCTTTATCAAAATTCTAAACAGAGCAAATTTTTGTGAGAATATTTACTTAATTAAGGATAATTAAGGTTCCATTAAGGTGAGTAAATAATGACACAAATTTTATTTTTAGGCACACTATTTCTTTAAGGAAATAATGCTGAGCTCTGGGGTATGGTGGTCGTTTCATGCTGTGGTTGGGATGGCAGACGTGTGTGATTGTGTGTGTGTGTGTGTGTGTGTGTGTGTGTGTCCTAGTTGGAAAAAAGTTAGGAGATTTGACATTCATCTTGGACCTAAAGGAACTGAAATGCTGACTTGTATTAAGATGACATGGAAAAAAAAGTATATTTTTGACAACAAATTAATTCCAGTCATGTCTTATTGTGGTGGTCTGTGTCATTTTACTGCTGCTGCCCTACATTCTGTTGGCAAGCACTTGGCCAATCGAATTTTTCCTCTTTCCTAACTTAAGGGAAATTATGGATTTCTCAACTCCATTTTATTTTAACTAGCGGCCCTTTAACATTTGAGTGTTTTTAGCATGCATGAAATATATGTCTGGATTCTAAAAGTGTATTTAAAAACAGATGTCACCAGCAATTAAAGCTCATTTTCTCATATGTGGCCATCTCCAGGGCAACCGCACCGCATGCTCACTGTGGATCTGAGTGCATGGAATGAGAAAGATCATTGTGCCACAATTGACTAAACAGATTGTGCGCACAGTACCACTGTATGTTTATTAGCAGAAGAAAGGAAAAGTTGGCTAATTGATTTGAAAGGTGCACTTAATAAGTTCCCTTTCGAGGGAACTCGCGCTGCGTCGAGAATTTACACATTGGGGAACGCCTTCAGCGTGATGCGTCTGAAGCCTGTATGGAACTAGTCCAATCTCGATTGGTGTTGCATCATTACGTCACTTGTGACGTCGCATGTGACGGTGATGCGGAACCTATAAAAGGACGCCGGATCACAACAGCGTCAGCTTTCTGGTCTTTAGCAAGCGTTCTGTGTGAACTGTATTGTCTTATTTGGAGTTGTCTGTCTGTTTTCACAAAGCACTCTCTCTTTATATATGATAATGGTGAGTAAGGATAAACAATGTGCGCCCCCTTGCCCGTGCTATTTGAGCGAGGGTGACACACACTCGCTCTGTGTTGTTTGTCTGAGAGTGGAGCATGCACGGGTAACGCTCGAAGGCGCTGTCTGTGCAAACGGTGATCTGCTGCCACTGAGAACGCTCCGCTCCGCTACCACCTGAGCCTGTTCGATGAATCAGGCTCGCGCTCCTCATGGGTCAGGTCCTGCGTCTGTCGAGGCAACGCAGCGCCTGCACACATGGGGATTGCAAATGGAGCTGGCGGATGATGTTGAGACGGCTTCGGCCCTTTCTCAGCATTCAGCAGCCAGCTCTATTGGGCCCGTGCACGTGTCGGAAGCCCGCTCTGTGGCTTCTTCTGCCCGTGATGAGGACCCAATGCTCGATTTATCTGGCTCCGAGGCAAGAGAATGTGAGGATTCGCCAACCCATTCTCCTGCCTTCAAGGAGCTGCTGGATTTTATGTCCAGGGCAGTGGCCAAAATAAACATTGATTGGCCAGCAGAGAAGCAGGAAGCTTAGAGAAAAAGCTAATTAGATGAACGCTTCCTGCAAGCCCGGTCACAGCCTTCGTGCCGGTGCCTCCCTTTCTTCACCGATCTCAACACTGAGGTGTTAAGATCGTGGAGTAAGCCATTCTCTTCCCGATTATCGAGCCCCAATGTTCACATATATTCCTCCATTGTGGGCTCGAGAGAGAACGGCTATGGGGTGATGCCACGGGTGGAAGTGACACTCACTTCCTATATTTCACCCGACGCTGCATCTTCCCTGAGAGCTCCGGCACTCCTTGCGCCTTGGTGGGGAAAGCATATATGGCGGCAGGTCGGGGTGGTGCATGCCTGCATACAATGGGGTTATTGCAGGCATACCAGTCCAACCTCCTCCTCCTACGACAGCGGTGAAGTTGCCCTTGACAATATTACTGAAATTCGTAGAGCGGTTGACTTGTGTCTCCGTGCTACTAAAGAGACGGCCCGTGCCATCGGGCGCTCTATAGCAGCATTAGTAGATACGGAGAGACACCTGTGGCTGAACCTGTCGGGCACTGTGGAGAAGGACAGGACCTTCCTCGTCGATGCCCCGGTTTTATCTTCTGGCCTTTTCGCCGACTCAGGCAATACTGTGGCGAAGTTACAGTCAGCTGCATTTAAACAGCTAATCCCCTGCCGTCGTTCCAGATCTTGTGGGACTGCCCCCTGGCAGCCGCCAGCTCCTCGCACCTGCAGCAGCAGAAGGAGAGTGTTGCCTCTTGTGCTCCCCCACAGAAGGCCTGGAGACAGAGACAACAGTCTCTCAGCCACAGTCCTCCAAACCAAAGGCAGATCTGAGGACTGTCATTCAGGCGAGTAAGGCTTCGGCGAAGAGGCCCTGACGCGATGCGCAAGCCTCTGAGGGTGTCCCCCCCTCAAGCGAGCATCAACATCTCGCTCCCTCGCAAAACCCTCAGGAAATCGATGTTTGCTTCCCCACCGGCGTTTCGGGACGCACCGGTTTCCAGCGAACGCAAATCGCAGTGTCCGCCTGAAAACATTGTGGCCCTGTCCAGTACGCTTCCTCTCAGGAGGCCTGCAGAAAATCTAAATCGGTTAATTCCTGCCAGTCAACTGCTTCAGGTCACCGAAATCGCTCAAAGCTCAACAGCCGAGGCCAGTCCCGAGAGACTGGTCCCCCTAGTAGTGTATTTAGACACCTGGAAAGGTCTTCAACATATATCTCAGTGGGTCCTGTGCACAGTGGAAAAAGGGTACAGAATTCAGTTCAAGTATCGTCCACCGAAATTCAGCAGGGTGGTTCACACGCTTGTCAGCTCCGAGCAGGGTCTGGTCATGGAACAAGAAGTTCAGTCCCTCTTAGCAAAGGAAGCCATAGAGGAGGTTCCTCTTCAAGAAAGGGAAATTTGGGTTCTACAGCCAGTACTTCATAGTTCCCAAAAAGGATGGGGGGTTATGCCCTATAATAGATCTCAGGGTTTTGAATCGGTCTCTGAGGAGGTTCAGATTCAAAATGCTAACCATACCTATTATCGTGAGTCAGATCAGGTCCGAGGACTGGTTTGTCATGATAGATCTAAAAGACGCATATTTCCACATATACATCCTTTCTCATAACAGGAAGTTTCTGAGGTTCGCTTTTGGGGGAAAAGCGTATCAATACCGAGTTCTTCCATTCGGCCTAGCATTGTCACCTCGCACCTTCACGAAATGCATGGATGCTGCTCTAGCTCCACTGAGACTTCAGGGCATTCGTATTCTCAATTACATTGACAACTGGCTCATTCTGGCACAGTCATAGGAGATGGCGGTTCAACATCGAGATGTTGTTCTGAGCCATCTAATGTGCTTGGGGTTGAGATTCAACGTCAAGAAAAGTTCACTAATTCCTCTTGTCAGAGAACGACATTCCTGGGGGTAGTGTGGGATTCAGTTACGATGCGGGCACAGTTGACTCCTGCTCGTATAAACACCATATTGACCACAGTCATGAGTATCAAGCTAGTACAACCCATCACTATCAAAAATTTTCATAGGGTTTTGGGTCTTCTGGCAGCAGCTTCCAACGTAATACCCTTTGGCCTGCTGTATATGAGGACCCTGCAGTGGTGGCTCAGGACCAGAGGGTTTTCCCAGAGGGGGAACCCATTTCGCACGATCAAAGTGATGCACAGATGCCGTCGTTCTTTGGTCATGTGGAAGAAACCATGGTTCCTGTCCCAAGGCCCTGTGTTGGGAGCACCGTGTCAGAGAAAAATAGTGACCACGGATGCGTCCCTCACAGGCTGGGGAGCGGTCATGGAGGGCCGCTACACCAGGAGTCCATGGAAGGACCACCATCTCTCATGGCACATCAATTGCCTGGAGATGTTGGCAGTATTTCTGGCTCTCAGACATTTCCTTCTGGACCTCAGAGGCCATCATGTTCTAGTATGAACAGACAATACGTCAGTGGTCTCATATATAAATCGACAGGGGGGCCTGAGATCGCACTCTCTATGCAGACTGGCGCACCAGGTTCTTCTGTGGTCCCAGGGCAAACTGCTCTCAATCAGAGCAATGTTTATGCCCGGTGACAAAAATGTGGGGGCAGACATCCTGTCAAGGCAGGGACTGAGGCCCGGGGAATGGAGACTCCACCCGAGACGGTAGAGTTGATAGGGAAGAAGTTCGCCTCTCACGAGAACACACACTGTCCGCTCTGGTTTTCCCTCACACATCCAGCTCCCCTGGGACTGGATGCCATGGTGCAGGCGTGGCCAAGGCAACGTCTGTACGCATTTCCCCCAATCGTTTTGCTCCCAGGGGTTCTAGAGAGGGTTGGTAACATTTTACCATAAGTTCTCAATTTTTTAACATTACTGAATACTTTAGGTATCATGAACTAACAATGTACAATACTTTTATTGCATTTAAAGTGAATTTTTCAGAACACACAGCTACTTTTGAATGGCCGCCAATGGAGAAATATGTTCTTTGTGGCCAGATGGTGTAGTTACAGTATCTACTATCATGGGCTAACAGGGCAATGCTAACCAGCCTAAACTTGACCTGTCTGGGAGAAACAGACAATCTTATACAACATAAGAAATCTGGATTGTACATATTTGGTAATCTGAGGTTATGTTTCTTGCTGAAAAGTACAATCCTGTTCTTGAGTCAACCTTTGAGAGTTATGATCCTACAACCTTTTGGCAACATCCTTTCTATCCTAAATTATGTTGCGCTCCATCTGTTTGACACTCCTTCAGTGAAGTTTAACGAAAACTTACTGCCAGGATGAGCCTTTATGCAAAACGGAAATGCTCACGTGAATTTCTAAAATTTACAGATAAGGATACAACCCAGACAGCAACATAGTGTCGGCCCATATCCGGCCCACAGTAGACTTGGTTCGGTCCAGATAGGATAGCCTTCGTACATCGATGAGCCTTAGGTGTCCAACCCCCTGACGCTGGTTTGTGGTTTCTCCCTCCTCGGACCACTGTTGGTAAATTCTCACCACTGCTGACCACAAGCCTTGCCATTTCAGAGATACTCTGACCCAGTCAGCCTCCAGTCGCCTCGCCATAACAATTTGGCCCTTGGTAGAGTCACTCTGATCTTTATTCCTGCCCATTTCTCCTGCATCCAACACGTCTATTACGATAATTGGTTGTTTGCTTACCATCTAATCTACTCAGACCTTAATGTGTGGCCTTGTTAGGAGATGATCAATGATATTGGCTTCACCAGTGACTGGTCATAATGTTTTGGCTCATCAGTGTATATATTGTGTATACTCTACTACTGTATATTGGCAATGTGTTATCACTGATTATGGTGAGGAGTGTGTGAGCGGACATGCTACACTAGACTCGACTGAGCCTTGCCATGCAAAATTGTAGAGAGCGTGTCTGATTGGCTAAACAATAGTATCCCACAGTCAGATCATTTTTTGCTCTTTACAGAGACAGTTGTGATTTCTCTGGACATTCATTTTAGGTGACCATTTGATGTGCGGTAACAATCGCTATAACCCTTAAAGCCAGTGTACATACACTATGGGATGTTGGAACATGCTGGAACACAAGAATTGTTGTGGTGGTTCTCATCTTCACTGTGCATGGTGCATTTACAGTACAGAAAATGTTATTAGATTTATTTTGTAAGGAGAACAAGGGAATGTATTTTTAGATGTTTTCTCACTTACACAGAACTAAATGCATTTTTATCTCAGTAAAACTTCTGCAACCTAGCTGAGTTTAATGGATTTCCCTCCAGCGGTAAACTCTTTAAAATGGTTACTTTCATGGCTTAAGACTGCATAAGTAGTACTGAAAAAAAAATATTTTACACTGATTTCACTTTTTCAGACATCAAGACAAAATGTTATGTTGCAACATTATTGAAAAACTTCACTGTAAGTCATGATATAAGCACATTTTGTGTGGTTCAGCTTTGTTTTTGCAAATCTCTCATTAGTGGAGTTTGCTAAAGCAAACATTACTATTTTAGCCATTATAGTTTGGGTTTTTTCCAAGCATTGTACTTTGGAGTGTAACTCATCCCACAATGTTTGTGCTACAGATGTGCATGATACCCCCATATCCTGAGGCTTATTGAGGTGAGGTGTGCTATTACTCTAAGAGATTAAACACTAGGGGTGGGGGAAAAAATCGATTCTTAGATGAATCGCGATGCGGACGTGGACGATTCTGAATCGATTCACAAATGTAAAAAATCGATTTTCCAAAAAAAATTTTTTTTTTTTTTTTTTATATATATTTATAATAACGTAATATTGACGGAACGCAAAAGACGGAACTCTGAAGCGCGGAAGTGCAGTGCCCGGACCGTCTGTGGCGTGTGCACATAACAGAGGCTGAGAAGGCAGAAGGCTGAGCGCGAAATCCAAACACCCTCCTTGTTAAAAGCTGACGTGTGGAAATATTTTGGCTTCTATGAAGTTGAAGGGGGAAAGGAGCTTGACAAGAGCCACACTAGTTGTAAGCTTTGTAGAATAAAACTAAAATATTTCGGAAACACAACAAATATGTGAAGCCATATGACACGTTTCCACCCAGAGGAGGAAAAACACTCGGCTTTGTGCTGCCTTGTCGAAAAATGCTACCCAAGCGCGAATCGATCACAGAGAATGTTGATTCATTCTCTATTGTTTCCATAATGGTGTAAATCTCACAATATTATGACATCGTTATTTCATTTAAATTAGGGTAAGTGTATGAGGAGCATATTTTGATATTTTAAATGAACTAGCAATTATCACATTTGATATAACAAGTAAAAATGACATTATTATATGAAATACAATTATAATAAAATTCGAAGTTAAGTGTACAGTATACTGTACTGTTTTCATTTACATTTCATTTCATGTACAGCATACAAGTATGCTGCTAGTTCAGGCACACATTTATTTTCCTGTTGGTTCTTTGCAATGTTAATAAAATATATTGTACTTTAATTCTTTATGGGTCATTACTTTGTACTTTTAAAGCAAAGTATTTATATTCACACACACACACACAAAAAGATTCAGATAATCGATAATCGCTTTAGCATCGAATCGCAGCCCTCTGAATCGTAATCGAATCGAATCGTGAGGTGCCTAGAGATTCCCACCCCTATTAAACACTTGTAAAAAAGCAAAAAAACATCTAAAATAACTGAACATGAAAACACACTGAAGGCAGACACTGAAGCAACTGGAATTTAAACATGCTAAAACCCCCATTTGAATACTATAACAACCACATAGCAATGCTCTGGCAATCATCCAAAACACCCTAGTATCAGGTTAGGTAGGTTGGTAGGTTTATTGCTGTAATGAATCAACAGAAGAATAAGGGTAAAGCGAGCAGATAATGGCGAGTGGGGATGTAGAGAGATAATACTATCATTTGGAGATTGAGGACATGGAGGTGGCGATGGTGACAGAGATGAAGCAAACACCTCAGGTTGATGATGGCAAATATCCAGAAAAGGGACCACACACTGGGTAGCCGAAACTGAGAGACACTTGACACAGGAGTAGAGGGAAAAACATTGGAGAACAAGATTTGGATAAACTCTGGAGATAATTACAGAGGCAAGGTAAGCTATCCATTGCTCAGTTTGAGACCAGACAAAGACTGAATACAAGATGTGTGCTTATACACTGAACAAAATTATAAACGCAACACTTTTGTTTTTGCCCTTATTTTTCATGAACTCAAAGTTCTAAGACTTTTTCTATGTACACAAAAGGCCTATATCTCTCAAATATTGTTCACAAATATGTCTAAATCTATGTTAGTGAGCACTTCTCCTTTGCCGAGATAATCCATCCACCTCACAGGTGTGGCATATCAAAATGCTGATTAGACATCATGATTATTGTACAGGTGTGCCTTAGGCTGGCCACAATAAAAGGCCAGTCTAAAATGTGCAGTTTTATCACACTGCACAATGCCACATATTTCGCAAGTTTTGAGGGTACGTGCAATTGGTATGCTGACTGCAGGAATGCCCACCAGAGCTGTTGCCCGTGAATTGAATGTTCATTTCTCTACCATAAGCCGTCTCCAAAGGGGTTTCAGAGAATTTGGCAGTACATACAACCGGCCTCACAACCGCAGACCACGTGTAACCACACCCACCCAGGACCTCCACATCCAGCATCTTCACCTCCAAGATCGTCTGAGACCAGCCACCCGGACAGCTGCTGCAACAATCGGTTTGCATAACCAAAGAATTTCTGCACAAACTGTCAGAAACCGCCTCAGGGAAGCTCATCTGCATGCTCGTCATCTTCATTGGGGTCTCGACCTGACTGCAGTTCGTCGTCGTAACTGACTTGAGTGGGCAAATGCTCACATTTGACAGCGTCTGGCACTTTGGATGAATGAATCTTCACGGATGAATCCCGGTTTTCACTGTACAGGGTAGATGGCAAACAGCGTGTATGGCGTCGTGTGGGTGAGCAGTTTCATGTCAACGTTGTGGAACAAGTGGCCTATGGTGGCGGTGAGGTTATGATATGGGCAGGTGTATGTTATGGACAACGAATACAGGATTTTGAAGGCAGAGATACCGTGACGAGATCCTGAGGCCCATTGTTGTGCCATTCATCCACAACCTTCACCTCATGTTGCAGCATGATAATGCACAGCCCCATGTTGCAAGGATCTGTACACAATTCCTGGAAGCTGAAAACATTCCAGTTCTTGCATGGCCAGCATACTCACCGGACATGTCACCCATTGAGCATGTTTGGGATGCTCTATACAACAGCGTGTTCCAGGTCCTGCTAATATCCAGCAACTTCGCACAGCAATTGAAGAGGAGTGGACCAACATTCCACAGGCCACAATCAACAACTTGATCAACTCTATGCGAAGGAGATGTGTTGCCCCGGAACCCCCCCCGGCTCAGCTCATGAAAAATGGAGGCAAAAACAAAAGTGTTGCGTTTATAATTTTGTTCAGTATGTGGTGGTTAGATTGATGATTAATCCAGACCAGGTGTGAGTGACTAGAACTCAAGTGAAGGTGCTCGCTGTGACTGAGTAGTAAGGTAGCCTGGCTCATCTGTAACAACCATCAAGTTATTCCAAACCTTTATGAATTTCTTTCTTCTGTTGAACAGAAAAGAAGATTATTTTGAAGAATGTCAGTAACCAAATAGTTGACCGTAGCCACTGACTTCCATGGTATTTTTCTGTTATATGGAAGCCAGTGGGGCCCATCAACTGTTTGGTTACCCATATTCTTTAAAATATATTTTTTTGTGTCCGAATAATATTATAATATTATATTATTCTGTATGCATAGATATCTACCTATTTTTTTTTTTATCTATATAGATTTTTTGAAATCTATCTAATGTTATATGCTCATCTTAAGAAATCTATTTAAATGAATAACTGTAATGTTTGTAACCATAACTCATGACAATTAGTGAGATAAATTGATTGTCATCTATTAAAGAAAAGCAGCAATCAGAAGCCTTTTTCCATTAATCATGTCTGTGAAAGCCATTCTCTCTAAAGAACCACCTTCACTTCCTGATTATATTACTATTGAATCCCCAAACTCTCTTGCACTCAGAAGTACACTAGATATGTTATTAATAGCATAGTTTGAGGTCTTCCTGTTTCATTTATTGTTTCTAGCCTAGTGTGCTTTAAGTGGCCTGGGTGCGTTTTTGTTGGCTCTTTGTATTCTCGAAATCTAGAACTCCAGTAAGGGATTGGCCGCTGACTCACGCTGCTCTCTGTGACATCATCGACAGGCACTGAGGTAATCACTCCAGCCACAGCATTAGCTGAGTGAGTGGGGGTGGAATGGGATAATGGAATTATATCCACCGCCAAAGAAAGGAGCTAGATATTGATGGTTTGCCTTTACTTACAACACATGGACAAAAAGACCTGTATGTGTCGTGCTCGTGCAAAACAATTTCTTTATGTGTGTTGAAAAGCTACATATGTGCCATAGCATGGAGTGAAACGCGTGTTTGTCATCCGGTGTTAATAGAGGAGGTTTGGTTGTTGGAAATAGATGTGATTTATTTGATTTATTTTCCTCAGCTGTGTATCATTTAGTGTAATGGCAGGAAAGAGAGCTCTGTTAATGCCATGGAAACAATGGATTAGGTCTCTCACTTTAAAGCAATTATCCAAAAATGTACACTATGTGAAGCCTGAGTGTACGGTACCAAAAATAGCCCCTGCTCCAGCTCATGGAAGTAAAACAATCATTCAATCTCTTACCACAGGCCTCACAAACATACAGCCTCCAAAATGCTAGTGCTGCATTCTGTTTAAAAACCTAGTGACCTTCCTAACAATACAGCATTTTAAGGTATCATAGCCCCCCCAACACAAAGATTGTCCCAAAAGTTTGGCAGAATAATTATGCTACCTTTTAAGATACCTTCATTTGGTCAAATTCTAAGGTCGCAATTTAACTACATTAAAGGGATAGTTCACCCGAAAATAAAAATTCGGACAAATGAAAGTTCCAAACCCCTAAGACTTTAGTTAATCTTCGGAACACAAATGAAGATCTTTTTGATGAAATATGAGAGCTATCGTTTACTTCATATACGCAACTACGACTTTGACGCTTCAAAAAGTTCATAAAGAGATTGTAAAACTAATCCATATGAATTGAGTGGTTTAGTCCACATTTTCTGAAGAGACTTGATTGATTTATATGATGAACATATTTAATTTGGGCTCTTATTCACATATAAACATTGATCAGCTAACATAAACAGAAGCTCAACCAAACCTGCTTGAAGTTCAAACGTGCTGCATAACACAAGAATTAACCTCATCGGTCCTTACGGAAGCTCAAATGTGCTGCGTAACACACAAGAATGAACCTCATTGATTCTTGCTGAAGCTCAAATGTGCTGTGTAACACAAGAATTATCCTCATTGGTCCTTGCGGAAGCTCAAACGCGCTGCGTAACACACAAGAATGAACCACATTGGTTCTTGCAGAAGCTCAAACGTGCTGCGTAACACAAGAATTAACCTCATTGGTCCTTACGGAAGCTCAAACGTGCTGCGTAACAGAAGAATTAACCTCGTTGGTTCTTGTGGAAGCTCAAACGTGCTGCGTAACACACAAGAATTAACCTCATTGGTTCTGAACAAGCCTCTTGGTTTGAAGGTGTTTACCAACCGGAGCAAACTTTTCCAGAATGTTCGTTTTGGCAGGCTGTTTTGAACTCCCAGCACAAACTTTGAACAAACTTTGTTTTGCCCGTTTTTTCTTTTCGCAATGACGTCGCACCAGTTGTTTCTTTGATTCCGTTTCAAGCACACTGGTGCCTTTAGAAGGCAACAGCCTATGCAAGCAGTAGACAGCAAGACAGGGTTTGGAAAGAGTGAATGTTTCATCATGAAAACAATCCTGAAGGCTTTTCTTCAGGACTCGTTATTAGAAAGGCAAATACTGCGAAGAGTTTGGAGTAGGAACTGATGTGATGTGTCTATAGAAAGACTGTGAACAGGTTGTGTTGAGTCTATTTCAGATTACTTGCATTATGCATGAACCCCCTGATGGGTATATGTCACTGATATTCTTGGGTGTTTTGTTATTGTGTGCGATTAATGCTCTGGATAAGCTACAGTGAGCATGTTTTCATTTACGCTTCGGCCCCCGAGCACTGCTAATTCCATTTTTTCCCTTTCAAGTGGTTCTGATGATGAAATTAGCCTATTTGGCACATGTTTTAGACCTGGCCTGCTCTCAAGCCTTGAACATGAGAGACAGAGAGGGCTGGACAAAAGAGTAATAAAAGTAATAATGTAGCCGTGTTTCTGAATTAGCTCCTGGTGAAAAGATGGAATTCTCATTTTGAGCTCCAGAGAGCCTGAAGACCTCAAACAGAGTGAAATTCCTTCACCTGCCTGGCAGACATCTGCATTAGATTTGTTTTCTCATTTACAGAAAATGTGCCTCAGCTTCAGAGATCAGGACATCTGGAAATGGAGAAAATTAATGAAGACTGATGTGAATGAGGACATCAACGAGACTGAACCCCACTTGTTTAACACTAACCTATTCTGTCTGTCATAAACTCTTTTATCCCCAGAGGGTTTGGTAAAAGCATTGAAATCTAATTAGCAAAAGTAATACAAAATTCATTTAGACAGGCTGCATTACCTATAACAATTTCCTCTGTGCTGCAATAACTACAAAATCTGATCGTTGATGCCTAGAGTCTTTTGAGAGTTGTCAACGCCTGTGTAATGATCAAATCAATGTTTAGTCCTGACATTTTAATACTGCATTTTCTTGTTTTGTTTAGTGTGTAAAATATATATTTTTTTTTTCAATCAGATTTCTTGAACACAACCGTAGCCTTCCAACAACATACTGTAACTTGCTGCTTTTACCACCATAGTATGATGTATCTTTGGAGAACTTAACAAGCAAAAATATGGAATGAAATATATAGATTGTACTGCATGTAAACTAGCTTGTTTTACTCAAATCATGTCCACGTGCCATACTAACAAGAAACTATGCTATTATTAACCACAGACCGAGAGTTGTAGTTCCAGTTTGTAATGCTGTTTGCAGATGTTTGTTGGAACTATGTTTCGAGAAACGCTGAATTGTTAAACTATTTGTGTAACAATGGAACTTGTGGCCATAGTTGAGTAATGATGCTTTTGGGAAACTCACACCTGGTTGGCATGCTCAGAGACTAAAAATGCCACAGAGTAAATGTGTTCACACTGTACAGGAAATTAACCTATACATTTACGTATAGATGTCTAAATATTAAGCTGCATAGTAATATTAAAAATAGTATTTTAACATCATAAAAATTACACGTACGTTTAAATGATCATTTACATGCTTCCAACATCTGTACTAAAATAACATCTCATATTTACTGGTGTTCAGAAGTTCTCAACAATGAAATTTCAATCTGACTCAGAATCAGAAATCAAATCGTTTGCTTGTAAACGTGTTTAAATGTTAATTAGACATTGGTTGATCCCAGTATTCTACATAGGCCCAGCCAGTGTGTACTTCACTGGTGACACAGTACTAAAATTGCCTCTTGATACCACAGAAGCCTATGTCACAAACTGTTTGTGCTTGTATAAAAGTTTAGCACCTACCTAGCATTAATAAAGCTAACATTTATTACTTCGCAATGTATTATTAAAAAAAACGTACTCGGTTACTAACGTAACCTCGGTTCTCTCTAGAGAGGGAACGAGTACTGCGTAATATCTTACGCTATGGGGAAAACGTCTCAGGTTACGACTGTAACCTATGTTCCCTGAGAACAGGGAACGAGACAATACGTCAACGACGTTATGGGGAACGCCTCAGGCGTGACAGGTGTCTGAAATCACTATCAAATCACGTCAATCATATTGACCGGCGACAGCCCGTGAATCATTAGCGTGAATGATTAACGTGCGACCTGGAAGTATAAAGGGGCCCCTTGCACACATGACAAATCACCTTATCGTCTGAAGGGACTGTACGGTAGGCAAGCCCCGAGGCATGGCAGGGAGACGTATTGTCTCGTTCCCTGTTCTCAGGGAACATAGGTTACAGTCGTAACCTGAGACGTTCCCTTTCGAGGGGAACTCAACAATACGTCAACGACGTTATGGGGAACGATATACCAACTCCGCCATGCTAAGGGGAGTGCATGCCAAGTGGCAGTGACAACTGTCAGAACCAGCAACTTCAAATGAAACGCTAGAACCACTCACCCTCAGGTCACACTGGGCTGTTAGTGACAGCATTCCCTACGGTCATAGCCCAAACTACAGCCTCACAGAAAAACCTTCATAAACATGGTTAAATAAAAGGTCTACCTGGGCCGGCTCCGGGCCTGGAACCACAGCTTCCGATTAGAAGGGGTCCCTTCTAGGGAATGTGGCTAGGGAACCCGAAGGAACCCCAGCCAGTCACTATTCAGGGGAACGTACTCACCCCGAAATGCCACCAGGACGGCCTGACCTGGCGTCAGTACACAGACACTAGTCTGGCCAAATCCTGTCTGTCTGAAGACAGAGCCTCTGGACAACAAAGCCTTAAGAAAGGCATCCAACCCGAGGGACTGCGAAGCTGGCAGTGAACCACTCGGCCCGGATCTCAGAGACGGGATATCCCGGAGAGTATGACTCAGCATAGTGCTTTCCAACCCTTGCTAGCGAGGGGAGTTTCTCTACTCGATCCACGGATCAACCCAGTGTCTGTGTTTCAAAACACTGAGGAGGCCTGTGAAGGCCTAAGGGCTGATCTAACTGGGAGGCCTCACGAGAGGCCTACGACCGTCTGACCAGACTCAGGAAGCCGCATGCTCATAGAGACCCTCGGTGAGGGGAGCACAGGTCTGCCTGGTAGGCAAACCAGGCTGTAGGCAGAAAAAGTTCCGGGAGGGAACCAAAAGCAGAGAATGAACACTTAAGCGAGCCAGGGCGCAAGCTCGCCTTCAGCAGCTGCCTATTAAGGCTAGCTGAAACTGATAGCAAGAGACCACTAGCTTCATAAACCCAGCACCACTAGGGAACGTTACAGGGAGGCCCGGAGAGGCCTACTACCTGATAGCCAACGTAAGTGGGAATTCACCTTCAGAGAGGCCCGTGAGGCCTACTACCTGATAACCACAGTAAGTGGGGTGCTCACCTTCAGGGAGGCCCAGAGAGGCCTACTACCTGATAACCACAGTATGTGGGGTGCTCACCTTCAGAGAGGCCAAGAGAGGCCTACTACCTGATAACCACAGTACGTGGGAACTCACCTTCAGGGAGGCCTGGTGAGGCCTGCTACCTTACAACCACAGTATGTGGGGAGCTCACCTTCAGGGAGGCCTGGTGAGGCCTACTACCTGACCGTACTCATTCAAGGAGGCCTGGAGGAGCCTACTACCTGATAATCACAGCATGTGGGAACTCACCTTCAGGGAGGCCTGGTGAGGCCTACTACCTGACACCCAAAATATTTGGGCGCTCACATTCAGGGAGGCCCAGAGCGGCCTACTACCTGACAGCCACAATATTTGGGAGCTCACATTCAGGGAGGCCCAGAGAGGCCTACTACCTGATAGCCAACTTAAGTGGGAATTCGCCTTCAGGGCGGCCGGCTGAGGCCTACTACCTGATAACCATCTTAAGTGGGAATTCACCTTCAGGGAGGCCTGAGTGGCCTACTACCTGATAACCACTGTTAGCTTTGAGCCCTGAGTCCGGGTGATAGTATAAGGTGGCCTGCTAAGGCCAGCCAGCTGGGGACTCGCCTATCAGGGAGGCCTGGTCGGGCCTACTAGCTAATAGCAAGTCATATTCTGCTATAAAGTACACTGTTGGGAACCATACTACACAAGCATAATTTACTAATGGGCTTCCAGTAGCGCTATAAGGTATGTCCCACAATGTTGAGACTCACCTCCGAGGAGGCCTGTTTAAGGCCTACTACCCATCAGTGAGTCAACTGCCCGAACCACCAAGGCCAACCACGTAAAGTGAGCTGGCCTACAGTGCCCACTAGGGGGCTGTCCAATCAAGGAGGCCTGCTGAGGCCTACTACCTAATGGCGCAGCCTTCGTTGGCAGCAAAGCTGTTTACGCAGCGCCTACAGCATCCTGGTGCCTAATCACATTGCCCATGGCAGTGTACTCCGCAAAAAAGCTAGCACCCTTAAAACAAGGGGAGTACAACATACGCCACTCTGCCTCAACGGAGGCCCCATTAGTCAGGGGCCTACCATCTATGCATGGGCGTCAGCTCAGGGCAATGCTCTGGCTTCAGGGGAGCGTACTTCGACCAAAGAAGAAGTGAAGCTTACTTCATACTCGACCCGAGCCATAGTGGTGCGAGGTAGGATAAACAGAACTGGGAGTGAAGTGCTCAGACCTACCCTGTATCACAGGGGGATACTCACACCTCACCCTGAGGTTACCAGGGTCCGGGCCTGCCAGCGGCTCTAGGGGTGACAGAAATTTATCTGTGCCCAACCTAGGGGAGTGGGGCTTGAATGAAAGCCATCCACCTACAACCTAGCGCTCGAGCAGTAGCTCAGCGAGGTGAGTGAAGCCTAAACTGGCGGCCTAAATCCGTAGGCCAATTCTGCATGGCAGGGTCGGGCAGGAAACCCAGTCTTCTTCGTGAAGCGAAAGACGGCCTAACCCTGCTCAATAAAGACATATATACCACGGAGGCCTGTTTGAGGCCTACCATGTCCTTACAAACCATCCTCTGCACCATGCTGCATTACTTTAGTCACCCCAGAATGCAGAGAAGGGGGCGGGCCTTGGCCTAACGACTCCCATGGGAGGAGGCTGTTTATACAGGGATGCTAGAAACCTACATTCACAAAGTGAAGGTTCAGAGGAAGCAATGCTAAATTTTAGCAGAGCACTTCTATTATCCCTGGCACAGCCTAGGCCAGCTACAGAGGCGGCCCTGGTGAGGGCCAGCCTGCAGGCATAGATCTATCTGAGGGCTCGGAGGAGCCACAGCCTTACTAAAGAATATAGTCTGTATTATTCCATAGAAAGGGCTGCATGATCGCTCAGCCTAATGAAAACCCAAACAGAGCTCAAGGGGCGAAATACTCAGGAAGAAGTCAAACGGACCCGTGGGCCGGACATAAGATCTATCTGAAGCTCTAGCGTCAGTCAACACTCTAAGTAAAAAATTCTAAGAGAGAGACCAACTACTCTACCCTGAGGTGGCTAACAGCCCGAAGGCTAACATAGTTATCGTTCTGGCCACCTAATGGGGAACTTCAGGGCCCTAATAATCCAGGAAACTTCTCTTACCTTATTACCTGATGACATAGCAAATGACATGACCCCATAGCTCTATACAGGGAACGAGGTCTGTAGAGAGATACATTTCGGAATTTTAATTCACAAAAATTGACTCTTGAAAAGACCAGACAGCTCACCTGCGGCGTGCGGAGTGAAGACTCGCCAGATAGTTCTTTATGAACCTGGGGTCCACCACTTTACATGCCTGAAAGAGGCGTTTCTACTAACCAAGCCTAGGCGGGCCATCGGAACATCGTTCTTATCATAGGCCCAGCGCCAGGCCTGATGTAATGCACGTCTGGGGAGTCAGAAGAGAGGAGAGGGCTGGATTTCTCTTTTTAATGAAGCCCTCCGGGGAGATTATCCATCAGCGACGCTGTATGCGCTTGTGCTGGATAACCTCCCTCAGATCCCTCTTCTAGCGGGAGTCACGCCTTTCCTGCGCCCTGTTCCTCCACAGAGGGGGCGCACGAGAGGCGACACTGGCTCTCTGGCCCTGTCTACGGTCCTCAGACCGTGAAGGGCCAGGCCCTCCCGCCTGCCTGGGCGTGGAACCGGATCTCAGCGGTATGCAGGTTTTTTCCTAAAAGCAGCTGAGCGCGCCTTCGCCTCCCTGAACTTCCAAATCCCCGCCTCCACGGAGGGGCCAAAGAGTTCAGAGGGCGAAACCGACGAATCGAGGAGAAAGGCCTTCTCTTTCTCCTCAACGTCGGCCAGGTTTAACCAAAGCTGTCTCTCCGTGGCCACCATCGCCGCCATCGACCGACTGATCGTGGCAGCAGTCTGTTTGGTGGCCCGGAGCGCAAGAACCGTGGTTCGGCGCGGCTCAGTAACCGCCTCAGGGGACATCCCTGCCCCCTGGTCGAGATCCTGCAGCAGGTCGGCCTGGTATGCCTGCAGCACCACCATGGTGTGCAGGGAAGCACCAGCCTGAACTGCTGCCGTGTATGCTCTGCCATTCAAACGCGCTGTGGTCTCTAGCGGTTTGGATGGCAGAAATGGAGCTCTCAGTGTCGATGCCTGCCCAGACATGAGAAAGTTCGCAAACGACTCGTCAAATGGGCGGCATCGACACATACCCATGCTCTGCGATCCCCTCAACATCAGCGAAATTAACCCGCTGATGTCAGTGAATACTGGCAGAGAATGGGTTCTTCCATGCCCTCTAGATCTCTGTGTGAAGATCAGGAAGGAATGGATTAGGCTCACCTGAGCTGGTGGTGTATGGCCGGGGAGAAACCGATCGCCGAGCCTACCGCGAGCGGTCTCTCCTCTAGTGCGTTGCCATGGCAGCTACAGCCTGTTGGCGGCGCGCTCCACAACATCCACCAGACCTGCATACACGGGGCAGGGTGGCTGAGAGGGTTCAGGATCTACCTGATTATAAACCTCCTCAGCCATCTCCTGCTCGTCCTGAAGAGCAGCAAGAGCACCTGCTTCGCCCTCGTCAGCCGTCGAATCATCTGAGAGGTTTACAGCACTCTCAAGATGATCGACAAGCTCTATCTGGAAGCCCATGATGCAAGTCGCCGCTCTGCCTCGGCACGAGCGGGACCACGAGAACCAGACGTTGAACCCCCTTCACTCGAGAAGAGGGCCAGACGAGAGCGAGAGCAGTTCACACAGAGGATTCCCTCGAGAATCTCCCGTGCGCGCTCTTCTCCCAGGCAGGAAAAGCACACTCGTGTGCTGTACATTTAATTTTCTTACCGTTTCATTGAGTAGGGTTTTCAAACAGACAGTCCCTGAAGACGATGAGATGATTTGTCATGTGTGCAAGGCGCCCCTTTATACTTCCAGGTCGCACGTTAATCATTCACGCTAATGATTCACGGGCTGTCGCCGGTCAATATGATTGACGTGATTTGATAGTGATTTCAGACACCTGTCACGCCTGAGGCGTTCCCCATAACGTCGTTGACGTATTGTTGAGTTCCCTTCGAAAGGGAACCTCTTTTCCACGAGATATTGAAGCCAAAAATTATCCTTAATTTTGATTTAATGTAAAACGCTGTGCAGAAGCATGCAGACATAGGCAAGACGGCTCGCGCGCCTATTGGCTGCCCTGCGGCAACAGCAGCAGCCTATCGAGAAAGGCCCTGCGGGATGTGATACCCAATGGGGGCGCTTCGCGCCCATTTCGTCACATCCCGCCAGAATAGGCGTGGCCTTGGCCTATAAATACACTCGACAGGCTGATACAAACTGGTTTTCATCGCTGAAGCGAACCAGCGCTGTTGTACGCAAGGCAAGATACGCAGTACTCGTTCCCTCTCTAGAGAGAACCGAGGTTACATTAGTAACCGAGTACGTTCTCCTACGAGAGTATCTCTCGTACTGTGTAATATCTTACGCTATGGGGAACACAATGCAACACGCCGTGCGTACTGGGATCCGACACCAAAGTCCCAAGGGCAGTAGCCCGGGGCTCATATAGTGCATAATCACCGTAGACTCACAGAGAGTCGGAGAAGAGAGGCTACAAGCATCATTCCCCATGAAATAGCATCCCACAGGAGCTAGTTTTGTTAACAGTGTTTCACGCAGATAGGGTGAACGTGTTCAGCCTGAACTGGGTATAAGTACGGGTTATTCAACACCCATGGAACTGTTCTATCGATCAGTGAGCGATGCCTAAGCAAAACTCAGCATTCTGCGCCGGCGCAGCGGGGCAGATAGTACTGAATTCTAGACCGATAGCAGCTTGGCCTGTAAGGCGGGAACCTCTAGGTTATAAAACCTTATAAATGTAGATGGCGAGGCCCAGCCTGCCGCCATACAGATATCTGGCAAGGGAATCCCGCTAGACCACGCCCACGACGAGGCCACGCCTCTCGTGGAGTGCGCTCTGACACCCAAAGGACACTGCAGGCCCTTAGACGTGTAAGCCAGCGCTATGGCATCAACTATCCATCTGGATAGGCTCTGTTTTGATGTGGCCAGTCCCTTGGAGCGCCCGTCAAACAAAACAAAGAGCTGCTCGGTCTGTCTGAAGACAGACGAGCGGGACACATAAGCTCTCAGCGCCCTGACGGGGCAGAGGAGATTAGCATCCTCCTCCTCATTATTCACCGGGAGGGCACACAGGGAAATAACCTGGGCCCTGAACGGTGTGTTGAGGGATTTGGGCACGTACCCGTGCCTTGGTTTGAGTATGACTTTAGAGTCATTAGGCCCAAACTCAATACATGACGCGCTTACTGAAAGCGCTTGTAAGTCCCCTACGCGCTTCACTGAAGCAAGAGCCATAAGAAATGCCGTTTTGAAAGACAGGTGTTTCATGTCTGACAAATGGATCGGCTCGAATGGGGCACCTTTCATGGCTTCCAGAACCGTAGAAAGGTCCCACACAGGGACTGAGGGGGGTCTGGGAGGATTCAGCCTCCGAGCTCCCCTGAGGAATCGTACGACCAGGTCGTTTTTCCCCAGTGACTGGCCAGACGTTGGTTTTGCAAACGCTGCTATGGCCGCCACGTATACTTTGAGTGTGGATGGGGTTCTACCCTTATCCAGCAGCTCCTGAAGGAAGGAGAGCACTTCCGTAACCCCACAATCTATGGGTGAAAAGCCCTGAGCTTGACACCAGGTAGAGAACACCGACCATTTCGAGGCGTAGAGCCGTCTAGTAGACGGGGCTCTAGCCTGCGTGATCGTGTTTTGCACTCCCTCCGGGAGGTTAGCGGGTACCCGTTGATGGCCCATGCGTGCAGGGACCATAAATCCGGGCGAGGATGCCAAATCGAGCCCTTTGCCTGAAAGAGGAGGTCTCTCCTCTCCGGTATAGGCCATGGGGCAGTGCTGGTCAGCTGCATCAGGACTGGGAACCAAATCTGGTTCGTCCAGAGCGGAGCCACGAGCAGCACTGGGCATCCGTATTCCCTGATTCGTTCCAGCACTTGAGGCAGGAGCGAGACGGGGGGAAAAGCATAGAGGGGGCAGCGGGGCCATACGTGGGCCAGCGCATCCCTGCTCTTGGAGAAAAAGTCCGGACAGTGAGCGTTTTCCTGGGACGCGAACAGGTCCACCTGCGCTCTCGACATCTCGAGATGTCTCCCACAGCAGTTGGACCGTCTGCGGGTGCAGCGACCATTCCCCTGCTGGGACATTGTCTCTGGACAGTCTGTCTGGTCCCAGATTCAGGTGACCAGGCACATGCGCTGCTTTCAGTGAAAGCAGGTTGTGCTGAGCCCAGACCAGGAGGCGTTCCGTCAGCCTGTAAAGGTTTCGGGACCTGACGCCACCCTGGCGATTTATGTATGCCACCACTGATATGTTGTCCGGCCGGACTAGGACGTGGTGGCCTTTTATCTGGGGACAAAAACGCCGTAGCGTGTTGTCGACTGCCATCATTTCCAGACAGTTTATGTGTAGAAGCTTTTCCCGTTCCGACCACTGGCCAAAGAACGGTCTGCCCTCGAGCAGCGCTCCCCATCCCGAGGTGGAGGCGTCCGTAGACACCACGTCACACTCGAGGGAGTCCCCAGACTCACGCCTGACTGATACCAGTCGGGTATCTTCCATGGTTCCAGAGCCGAAACGCATTTCATATCAACCCTGAGGCGAAACAGACCAGGGGTCCACGCCCGGGGTGGAACTCGCGTTTTCAGCCATAACTGCAGTGGGCGCATGCGAAGCAGGCCCAGCTGAAGTACCGAAGATGCTGAGGCCATGAGACCCAGCATTTTCTGAAACCTTTTGAGCGGGACTATAGAGCCCTGAATGTCCAGTCCGCGCTCCGGCGACAGACGTGCTGTCATAGACAGCGAGTCCAGCACTGTTCCCAGAAAATAAATTTTCTGGCTGGGAAACAGCGAACTCTTCGCCCAATCGACTGTAAGACCCAGTCTCTCGAGATGCTCGAGTAATGTGGTCCTGTGTTCTATGAGCTCTGAGTGTGATCGAGCTAGAATCAGCCAATCGTCCAAGTAGTTCAAAACTCGCATGCCCTGAAGTCTCAGGGGTGCGAGAGCCGCGTCCATGCACTTCTTAAATGTACCGGGTGCAGGGGAAAAGCCGAACGGTAGGACTGTGTATTGTTATGCCTGGCCCTCGAAGGCGAATCTCAAGAATCGCCTGTGACGTGACGCAATCTGTATTTGGAAATAGGCGTCTTTCAGATCTATTGACATGAACCAGTCTCCCTGGCGAACTTGCCCGAGGATTTCCCTGGTTGTCAGCACTTTGAACTGGCGCTTCAAAAGCGCTTTGTTCAATTGCCGCAGATCATTTGCGTGAATAGCTAGAGGTAGAATGCGATCCGGGCTCTGGCCGCGGCACAGCGGCGGCTGCAGAGCTTCGGTGTGCTGAGACATTAAACACTGTGTTTAAAGTGTGCGAGGCGGGGGGCGCGCCAATCACGGCGGGCAGCCTGGTCGCGCTCGGTTTCTCTATGACAGATTGTGGAGAGAGAGCGAGCGGGACAAACCCCGTGGGTTTTAGCGTGTCTGTGAGAGAATGTGGGCGCGGGACAGCGGGCACATTTACTGCACTGAAAACACCGTCGGCTTGCGCTGACTGAATGTGTGTTGGTTTCGTTTTTACAGAAACCGTGGGACACGCATTGTGTAGTGTTTGTGGGCACTGTGTCATGGGCACATTCACTACGTTTGCACAATCGACATGAGTCGATTTTATTTGTGCTAGCCCTGAACTGTGGCGGGCTGTGTCTGTGTGTGGGAATGGGCACTGAGACGTGGGCATTCTTACAACACTCATAACACCATCGGCTTTGGCCGGGACACCAGAAAATACACTCTTTATTGGATTTATCTGGGTAGCCGTGAAAACGGCTTTTGTGTGCAGGCAAGCGGGCAAATGAACCGGCTTGTTGACTGCTAAATACGCTGGAACAGTCACATTGCATGGAACTGGACGAGCGAAATGTTTCGGTGAAAATCCGGCCGCAGCGAGATTTGAACACCGTCGTTTTCCTAGGATGGCTAGGAAGGCTTTGAGACCTCGGGCTTGATCTCGATCCTCGGCTGGGGCCCGCGCTGAGGGGGGCGGCGTCCAGCAGAGCGAGAGCGCGGTCTCTGTTCTCGGGGCTGGCGGCGCTGAGAAGTGGCGGCGGGTGGTGCGGGCTGTGGCTGTGAGCTCCGGGCAGACGGCTGTTTCGAGCGACCTGCTGCGGAGCTAGAGCGCTTCGGGAGGAAGTGCTTCATAGCCTGCGATGTCTTTTGAACCTCCTGGAATCTGTCCGCGAAATCTTTGACGGCAGATCTGAAGCGGCCCGCTGACGAAATGGGCGCGTCGACAAACACAAAGCGCTCCGAGTCCGTCATCTCAGACAGTGTTAACCACAAATGTCTCTCAGCCACGGTGAGAGAGGCCATGTTCCGCCCAACGGCCTGTGCAGCAGATTTAGCGGTGCGGAGGTCTGTAGCGCTCCTTAAATCCTCAACGCTGATCTATCCCGTGCCTTCCTCATCCATTTTTCGGAGAAGGTCGGCCTGGAAGATCTGCAGGATGGCCATTGTGTGTAGCGCCGACACAGCTTGCCCGGCAGCGGTGTAAGCGCGACCGTGCATGGCTGACGTCACTCGGCAGGCTTTAGATGGCAACACCGTCTGTACTCGCCGTCCAGCAGAGGGCGGGCAGAGATGTGTTGCTACCGCTGCTTCCACAGGAGGAAGAGGAAGGTACCCTCTATCTTTCGCACCGTCCACAGTGGAGAATGCAGCAGAGACAGAGGTACGCATCCTGGCCGAGAAGGGGGCGTTCCAGGACCTCGCGACTTCTTCGTGAAGCTCAGGAAGAAAATGCGCGGGTCTGGACTGTGATGGGGCGTGGTCCTTCTTGAGGAAGTATCCATCCAGTCGGTTGTGCGGGGGCTGCGTGGGCGCCTCCCAGTCGAGGCCGAGGTTTTCGACGGCTTGAGAGAGCAGACGCATCAACTCTGAATCAATGCCAGCCCTTGTTCCAGAAGGCTCGCGAACAGCGGGGGGAGGTCCACAGAGCTCGCCCAATCCTCACTGTCCGACGCCAGGATAGAACAGGCCTCGGCTATTTCGTCGATCTCAATGGCGGAAGTAGTGGTAGACGGCGGCCGCTGTCCGTCGGTGAGCGACTCGAGCGATGCCGGCGAAGCTGGCGGGCGAACCGGCAAGCTTTGGCGGGCAGGAGAAGGCTCGGGAGCGCGCTGAGCACGGCGCTTTTTACGGCGCGGCGTAACAGCGTGCTGAAGTGCAGGCTCTGAGAAGGATGCCAGGCGAGTCCTCAGAGTCACCATAGGCAACAGCTCACAGTGAGGGCATCCGCCGTCGATGAGAGCCGCATGATCCTCACCCAGGCAGGAAACGCAGATGACATGGCGGTCCCCGTCGCTGAGTGTGGCTCGCCACGAGCCGCAGGATTTTTGCATCTTTAAAAAGACGCTAGCTCTTTTAGAATTAATAGAGAGAGTGTGAGTCGCAGCGGCGAACACACACTAGCAGTGAAAAAGGATATCAACGCCGGAAAGCGTAGCAGGTACGGCGGCTGAAGGCGGCGAGGTGAAGGCCAGCGGCTTCAGACTCGAAGACACGTCCCGCTGTAGGCTTGCACTCAGACGGCGCGGCTTCTCACTCCGGATCCAGCGATGCAGTAGTGCTTCGCTGAAGAGATGAAAATCAGTTTGTATCAGCCTGTCGAGTGTATTTATAGGCCAAGGCCACGCCTATCCTGGCGGGACGTGACGAAATGGGCGCAAAGCGCCCCCATTGGGTATCACGTCCCGCAAGGCCTCTCTCGATAGGCTGCTGCTGTTGCCGCAGGGCAGCCAATAGGCGCGCGAGCCGTCTTGCCTATGTCTGCATGCTGCTGCACAGCGTTTTACATTAAATCAAAATTAAGGATAATTTTTGGCTTCAATATCTCGTGGAAAAGAGGTTTTCCCCATAGCGTAAGATATTACGCAGTACGAGAGATACTCTCGTAGGAGAACTGTTAGGTTCATACATTTAAAAAAACTGCTGCGGCAGCTTTGGCAATCTCACCATTGTTCAACAACTGAAAAAGTTGTTTCCCATCACAAAAGACTTCCAAGATGTTGTGGGCAATATTAGCCCAAAAGCATGCAGGGATGCGAACTTCCAAAATCCACTGGAAATACTATACTATTCAATACATTTAGTGTACCGTTTCCAGAACACTCTCTAATTCTAATTAATGTCACATAAAACAAATGTAAACTTCGAATTAGCCACAGGCTAAATGATGGATCCAGTTTCACTCTCTTTTAAAACAAAGACAGAATTAGTACCCGAGTTCATTAATCATAAAGATTTGAGTTTGTTTGACCATATAATATTTAAGCTATTGAGGTTAAATGTATTTGGCTGGTTGGACGTAGTGGATGGGCACGAGGAAGCGGCTTCCACTCAATTTTTGAGTACTTGAAAGCTAAGTATGGGTGGCAAGACACCTAAAAAACTTGTAGCTTTTGGGGAAAAACAGCTTGTCACCAAGGCTAGGTTCATTCACACTGTCAATCCGATTTTTGTGCATATCCAATTTAGGTAGTGTGAATGGCAAAAAATCATATGAAATGCTACATTTATATTTGGTTTGAAATCCTATTCAAATCGCATTTCTGGAAATCCCTGGAAATTCAGTCTGATCGCTCTGGGTTGCATTTCCTAAAAGCATCGTTAGCCAACTATGGTCGCAAGTTCCATCGTTATTAGCATAGTTTAACGAGTGTTTCCCGAAAACATAGTTCCAACTAACATTCGCAAACAGCATCGCCAAGTAGTTTGGTTGGAATGATAGCTCTCGACCGGTGGTTAGAAGCATAGTTTCTTGTTTGCATGGCATGTGGACTTAATAAATCATTATCTTGAGCAAAATAAGCAAGCTAACATTCAGTACAATCTATATATTTTATTTAGAATACATACAAATATAATTTACGTCTTTTAGTTGGTCAAGAGATTTAAAGCGTTGTTTTTGAAGAGTGTGCATGTGCGAACGTGCTCTAGTAGGCTACGTAAGAATGAGCCTATGATTGAATATGAAAATAAAGCAAAATAGCTGAGAAAAAATAGAAATAGTCCTCAGATGCCATGCCGTAATTTATAGCAAAACATCTAGCATTAATTTGATCTCAAACAGATTCATTAAAAGTAGTTATTACACCACCACCTGCGTGACATCATTAACCAACGTGGTTGAACTACCAATTGCGACAATACGGTTTCTGGAAACAGTCGTGACTAGCTAGTTGATTTCTTCAATGATTGATAATACTATGGTAGTTAAGCAGCAAGTTATGTTGTTGCACGGGAAACGCACCCCTGATTGGTTTTCGCATGGTTTATGTGACTTTCTCACGCACATAGGCCTACTGTAAAACGTAAACGTCTGACGTTGTAATAGGAAACATGCTGAAAGTCGCTGCTGAAACAAGGGTGTGTTGTTGCAAAGTGGCACATGAGTAGAAAATTACGATATGTTTTGTATATGTAACGGAGACATGTTTTAAAACCGGCGGAGACGACAGCGCGGAATAAAGCCACAAATACCAGCCTCTGTGTTTCTGCCGCTGCTTCATAAGACACTGTAGTCCAGCGCGACGGTTACACATTGTCATAATGTAAATAAGACAACATCTGTATTGCAAACCCCTCCATGTTGCGGTTGTTGTTTTTGACTTATGCCTACCAATGCAACGTCATTGACATATAAACCAATGCAGATATTCCAGAAAACAAAAAAGCGACATGAAACACACACACATCGGATCTGAACAGTTGCGATATACAGATTGGATGTCAATCATTTTAGATTAGATTCCAATCGAATACACAAATAATCAGATATGGACTGACAGTCTGAACGTAGCCTAATCCCCAATCAAACTAAAAGGTACTAATATGCTCCTTTTAGGGGTAAAGTACAAAGTTGTCCCTATAGGGTACTGCCCCAGTACAATTGAGACAATTAAGTGTGGAGTTGGGTAGGTTGAGGGATGACGAAACAGCTGAGTTACTCTGGAACTGAACTTGTGTGGTTTAATTTTGGTCGGGGTAAATAGGAAAGGTGTTTTTTATTTCTTTTGAACTGAGGGATCGATATATATTTAAGTTGTCTCCGTGGTGAACTAATGAAAATATTTAGGAACATTCTTAGAAACTTTAGAGTTGTAAATGTAGATTCTGCATTGTTTGAAGGGGTCATGAACTGCATTTTTAAAATAATGTTCTCTGAGGTCAATCTAGATTTTTACATAAAAAACATTCTAATTTAGAAATAAGCTATTGTAGCCCTGTTGAAATTATATCTATACTATTTTATTTTTCTTCAAAATGTATCTTAATATTGGGTTGTTTATATATTTGATTTATGTGGTATATCTGTACTTCTCACGTGTATTGAAAACAACATTTCATATTGTTAGAAGTGTATAAAGTTTGTCTAGGCTCTGATTGGGTATTTCACATGTCCGTTTGGTTTGGAGAGTGATGTGATAGGGAGAGGGGGCGGGAGCAGTGAGTGAGAGGAGAGGTGATGAAGAAGAGCGGGAAAAAAAAAAAAACAGAACGAGAACGAGATTGAGTGTGACGCAGTTACGATTTGAGTATTCAGTTGCTTTTACTAATAGTAGTGAGTCTATGTAATTTCGTACAGAAGTTAAAGTGTTGATCTCCTACTTTAGTTCATCGTGAGTGTGTGCCGTGTATTCTCGCGAGTCACGAATGTGACGCACTTGTTATTCACTAGTGATTTGAGGTAACCGGAGACTGAGCTCCTCCGGCCACGTTGGATTTCAATACCAGGTAGCGCTTCGGGTACCCTGGATTGCCTGGAAGTTCCCCTGGCCTCGTTGGATTCCCTGATCGGGACCGCATGGCGGGTGATGATCTTTTTGCCCGGTGCAGCACGGTGTTTTCTCCTTCCTGATGCTCTCTGCATTGCTCCTTTTTTCCGTGGGACTGTGAGCATGACAATCGTGAGTAGTATTTTCCATTATTGTTGGCTCTAATAAGAGTGAAGCGGCGATTTGTATTTTTTCCGCCCCAACGCACACAAGCGTCGTTCAGGCCTGCATCTCATTTTATTTGTTTACTTTATTGGGACTATTTTTGACCTTTATATATTTTTTCAAGAGCCTGGGCCCAGTGAAGGTTAATTACTGACTGAAACTAAATGTAAAACTATGTGAAAGTGTTGAATATACTCCATCAAGTTAATCGTGAGTAATGTAAAGTTGTTTATTGTGATTCATAACTTGCTTTGGAGGTTCATTTCATAACTTTAGTTGATTGTCACGTAAAAGAGAAACAAGGGAGTATTTGAAATTGAGTCCTTATTCATTTTTTCTTTATTACAATTAAATTCTGAGATTTTACTGATTTCTATTCAGTTTCCCTTCCATAAACTCTTATTACATCAGTAACGAACCTAGGGCACTCTAGATAATGGTACGTATAGAGTGCTACATATAAATTGGAGGCACCGCTGGGATCTTTCCCCCCCATTTTTCTACCGTATAGTGTGTAATTTGAGAGACACATATTACTCGGTATGGATATTCCCAAAAATTTAACCATTGGTGAGCTCAATGAATGGTGTGAGGGTTTAGGAGTTAACCCCTCCCAGGCTTTTGTGTTAAGTGGAGTGCCCACTGATTTAGAGGTATCAGACATCGAAGAATTGGCACAAACTGTAAAAGTTTTTGGGAGAGTTCGAGTAAGGGATGAAAAATACTACTCTCAAACGCAAAGTAAAATTGTGCTGTGTGAGTGCAGGCAGCCAGTAAGCCCTGATCATACCCCACCTGAGATCCAACCTCCTAGTGGAGAAATTCCCTGGAAGATAATTCTACTTACCCCAAGAGAGTCAGATCAGTTTTCTGATAAATTTCGCAAGTTATTACAAGAGGAAGGCAAGACTATGGATGATGTCAGGGCTCTTTTCTCCAACGATCCCCTGCAAGGAAGTTCACCTGATAGTATCATCCGAGCAGTTGGGGATCTCCTTGAGAAAACCATGAGTCCCAGCAGTGATACTAATGCTTTCAGACGCTTGAGGACATTTTCTGGGACCATTCCCACACCTCCCGGCGAAGAAAGCCTAGAACATTGGCTGGCTCAGGCACATTTAATGGTTCAAGAGTGTAGCTGTTCCAACCGAGAAAAACGCACAAGGATAGTTGAAAGCTTAAAGGGTCCTGCTTTAGATATAATCCAAGCAGTGAGGCTAAACGATGCAGATGCAACCCCTACTGGTTATTTGAAGGCATTAGAGAATGCTTTTGGTACACCTGAGTCAGGGGAGGACTTGTATTTCGCCTTCAGATCGATGCACCAGCAGTCTGGTGAAAATCTGTCTGATTTCTTGCAAAGGTTGGAGAGATCTCTTAGAAGAGTTTTGCACAGAGGGGGAATATCTCCCCAACGCGCAGACCAAGTTAGGCTAGAACAGCTTATTAGAGGTACCACACAATCTGACATGATATTGGTGCATCTACGACTAAGGGAGAGAAAAGAGAAGCCTCCTACCTTTTTGCAGTTGTTGAATGAAATCAGAGAGGAAGAAGAATACGAAGCCTCACGTCGAAAACTGAATCCTACTGTAAGACAGGTGCAGGCTAGTAAAGAGATGAAGTCAAGTTCTTCTGAAATTCAAGAGCTGAAAGCCGAACTCAAAGTGTTAAATTCTAAGTTGAAGAAAAGAGACACTGAGGCTGAAACAAAACTGAAAAATTGTCAAAAGCCAGTTGAGATTGAAACGGAGAATGAGGTTCAGATTCTGCAGAAACAAGTGAAAAAACTCCAGGAACAGCTTAGTGTAATGACAGTGTCACAAGGTATGTCTGTGTCTAGAGAGTTCCCAAGAAGGGATGGCAGAAGCAAGCCTAATAGTAACCGGAAACCCCCGTTACCTCCTGAAACTTCAGATTATTTCTGTTACAGATGTGGTGAAGACGGCCATATTGCCACTCATTGCAATTCTCCTGAGAACACTGCAAAAGTCATTCAAAAGCTGATCCGTGCTCTTCGGAGGGGCAGGGCTGGAAAAGAACCAGCGTCTGCAGCAGTAGAGAACTTTTCTGTTCGTCAGGGAAAAGTAGAGTCTCTCAAGCCAAGTCCCTTACCTGAGGGGTTAGTGGGCCCTTCTCCTCTTGCTAGTGTCACGCTTGAAGGTCAGCCATGCAAAGCCCTACTGGACAGTGGTTCTCGTGTCACCATAGTGTTTGAAAGTTGGTACCAGCAGCACCTTTCGCATGTTCCGCTTATGCCTCTTTCAGACCTTGCAATATGGGGTCTCAGTGATTCCACTTACCCTTACAGTGGGTATATATCTGTTGAATTGGCTTTTCCTGAAGTCAGATCACTCTCCAAAGAGAAGATTTTGATCTTGGCACTTGTATGTCCGGACCCCAAAAGTCCAGATCCGGTTTCAGTCATTCTTGGCACAAATACTTCCAAGCTTAACACTCTGTTGGCTCACTGCAAAGAGTTGGTCAATAGCAGCACCGTCAATTCGCTGAGAATACTTCCTTATGAGTTGAATGTTACCAAACCGTCTTTAACATCCAGCAGCAGAGTATCTACTGATGTTGTGGGACTAGTGAAATGGGAGGGTCCTGGACCATTAACTATTCCTCCTCGCAGTACTAGTTATGCTGTGTGCAAGGTCATGCCCCACCAACCTTTGGCCAATCACATTCTTCTAGTGGAGATGCCGGAGGATGGTCAACTTCCTGCTGGGGTCCTAATACCCTCTCTTGTGATGACTCCTTCTGTTGTGAATGTAGATCATTTCCTTGTACCCCTTCAAAACGAATCTCAGAAGGGAACCGTGATTCCTATCGGGACTCTAGTGGCTCAAGTATGTGTGGTAGACACTGTCACAGTGCCACAGAAATCAGTTTCCACACAAAAGACCCTAGACCCTAGCTTGTTTGACTTTGGCGACTCTCCAATTCCAGAAGTTTGGAAAAACCGCCTTGTTAACATTCTGTCACAGAAAACTGGAGTTTTTTCAATAGATGAATGGGACGTAGGACTAGCCAGTGGGGTGAAACACCAAATACGACTCTGTGATTCAAAGCCATTCCGAGAGAGATCCAGGCGTATAGCCCCGGCTGATATTGAGGATGTTCGCCGGCATATACAGGAACTGTTGGCAGCCGGAATAATCAAAGAATCACGCAGTCCTTACGCTTCCCCCATAGTCATTGCAAGAAAGAAGAATGGCCGAATACGCATGTGCATTGACTATCGCACATTGAACTCACGCACAGTTCCTGACCAGTACACCATGCCACGTATTGATGATGTGCTTGATTGTTTGACGGGCAGCAAATGGTTTTCTGTTCTGGATCTGCGGAGTGGATATTACCAGATTGCAATGGCGGAAGAGGATAAGGAGAAAACAGCGTTCCTTTGTCCATTGGGGTTCTACCAGTTTGAGAGGATGCCTCAGGGAATAACTGGAGCTCCTGCGACATTCCAACGATTGATGGAAGCAGCAGTTGGAGACATGAATCTGTTACAGGTACTGGTTTATCTGGATGATTTGATAGTGTTCGGGAAAACCCTTGAGGAGCATGAGGAACGCCTGTTGAAGGTACTGAAAAGGCTAGAGGAGTGTGGCCTAAAAATTTCAATCGATAAGTGTCAATTTTGCCAGCCTCAGGTGAAGTACCTGGGCCATATCGTTTCTGCAGCTGGTGTCTCAACAGACCCTGAAAAAGTGAAAGCCGTTCTTGACTGGAAGAAACCTGTAGATTTGAAGTCGCTACGATCCTTCCTTGGGTTCTGTGGGTATTATCGGCGTTTTATTGCCAATTACTCATCCATTGTCAGGCCCTTGACGGAGTTAACTAAGGGTTACCCACCGACTCAGAAAAGGAAGAAATCTGGTAGTGCGGAGAAGCAGCAGTACTTCAAGGAGTCAGAACCCTTCGCTGATAGATGGGACAAAGTCTGTGATGATTCCTTAGAGAAAATCCTACATTGCCTCACCAATACCCCTGTGTTAGCTTTCGCTGACCCCAGCAAACCTTACATCCTTCATGTGGATGCGAGCCTGGATGGGTTGGGTGCAGTGCTTAATCAGGAATATCCTGAAGGTCTCCGTCCCATTGCTTTTGCCAGTCGAAAGCTGAGTACGTCAGAACGTAATTATCATATACATCAGCTAGAATTCCTCGCTGTGAAATGGGCCGTCGTGGATAAGTTCCATGACTACCTTTATGGAGCTAAGTTTACAGTGAGGACAGATAACAATCCTCTCACCTATGTGCTGACAACTGCCAAACTTAACGCCACAGGCCATAGGTGGTTGGCTGCGTTAACTACGTATGACTTTGATGTAGAGTACAAACCAGGAAGAAGCAATGTGGATGCTGACCTTTTGTCAAGGAATGCTCAGGATTTTCAGGATGAATGGGAGAAGATATCCCTTGCTGGAGTGAAAACTCTTTGTCGGCAGGTTTGTGTTGGTATGAATGACACCTCCAGATTTATAGACCAGCTTGGGGCATCTCCTAAAGCCATCCCAGATGTTTTTGCTTTTCCAACACAAGTTGGTGTTAGTCCACTTGACCAGTTAAGTAGAGGTGACTTGACAAAAGCACAAAGATGTGATCCCGCCATTGGGGTTGTGATGAAACATATAGAGGCTAGGAAGTCCATGTCTGATCTGAAAACACAAGATCCTGTCCTCATGATATTTCAGCGGGAGAGTCCTAAGATCCAGATGAAAAAAGGACTTCTATACAGAATCATCCAAAGATCTGGAAAAGAGGTGTGTCAGTTAATTCTACCCGAGCAGTACCGGCCTATGGTTCTAAAAGCTATGCATGATGACCTAGGACATTTTGGAGTTGAGAGAACCATGGTTCTCATAAAGGACCGGTTTTATTGGCCCAGGATGGCATTTGAGATTACACAGTACATCAAGAATTGTGGTAGATGTGTTGCTCGAAAGACTGTGCCACAGAGAGCTGCGCCATTACAGCAGATCACGAGCACCGGACCGCTTGATTTAGTGTGTATAGACTTTTTGTCTATAGAGCCGGATTCTAAGGGAATCTCAAACGTGCTAATAGTGACAGATCACTTCACCAGATATGCACAGGCCTTCATAACTAAAGATCAAAAGGCTTTAACAGTGGCGAAGGTCCTGTTTGAAAAGTTCTTTGTGCATTATGGATTTCCTAATCGTATCCATTCTGACCAAGGACGCGATTTTGAGAGTCAGGTCATTAAAGAGTTGTTGGGAATGTTGGGTATCCATAAGTCAAGAACTTCGCCTTATCACCCTCAGGGAGACGCCCAACCAGAAAGATTTAACCGCACGTTACTGTCCATGCTTGGGACCCTCGACCCAGACAAAAAGTCAAGGTGGAGCCAGTATGTATGCCAGCTGGTCCATGCATATAACTGCACCAAAAATGATGCCACTGGTTTTTCGCCATACTATTTGATGTTTGGTCGAGAGGCTAAACTGCCCATTGATTTGTGTTTTGGAATATTTCCTGATGGCGAAGATGGTGTGAAATATCATCAGTACGTGGGTCAAATGAAACGTGAGTTGAGAAAGGCTTATCAGCTGGCCATGGAGGAAGCCTCTAAGAATCATAAAAGAAACAAAAAACATTATGATTCTAGAGTTCGAAATCAGACTCTCGAAGGAGGTGATCGGGTGTTGGTGCGTAATCTAGGACTCACGGGAAAACACAAGCTACAGGATAGGTGGAATCCATTGCCTTACCTGGTGATAGAAAAGCTTCCTCACCTACCTGTTTACCGAGTAAAGCCTGAACGGGGATTAGGCGTTGTGAAAACATTACACCGTAATCACTTACTGCCAATTGGTTATCTGGTGAGGATGCCTGTGAATGTTCCCAAAGCACCACAAAGTAGGATGCCGATGACTCGAGCACGAGGGGTTGAAAGATTACGAGGATCAAACAATCCAAGTTCAGCACAAAGCGGTGACCATGAAGAACAAGATGAGTGGAATTTTGAGTCTGAGGAGGAAGATCTTGATCCTGTACCACAATTTACCTTTCAAAGGACTGGGTTAGGGGATAGTACAGTTGAGTCTAATAATACCTTACCTGCTCCAAGTGATACCCCGGTTGTTCCTGTTGAAGGATATCCAGTTTCAGATGTATCTGAGGAAGAGAATGAACAAGAGGAGTTAATTCAAGGTGGAGGAACAGAGGATCCTCTATCACCTGTCCTGGAACCTGTGGTGGACACAGAACTAGATGCGGGAGACGTCCTTGCTTCTAGTGTCTCGGATAAGGAGGTGGAGTCTATCTCTGAGCCAAAAGAACGTAGAAAAGTGAAGCCTGTCATTCGCCTTAGTTACGATGAACCTGGAAAACCAACAGACATACCAATTACAATAGTACATAGGGGCATGATGATTCAGATCTCTTATCAAGAAGAACTTAGTCTCACAGTTTATACATTGATACCTTGATATCTTCATTTCTTACCTGTCAGGGGTAGACAATTGAGTTCCCTTTTAAGTCTCATGGGGACATGAAGACCTTTTAGTAGGGGGAGAGTGTAGCCCTGTTGAAATTATATCTATACTATTTTATTTTTCTTCAAAATGTATCTTAATATTGGGTTGTTTATATATTTGATTTATGTGGTATATCTGTACTTCTCACGTGTATTGAAAACAACATTTCATATTGTTAGAAGTGTATAAAGTTTGTCTAGGCTCTGATTGGGTATTTCACATGTCCGTTTGGTTTGGAGAGTGATGTGATAGGGAGAGGGGGCGGGAGCAGTGAGTGAGAGGAGAGGTGATGAAGAAGAGCGGGAAAAAAAAAAAAACAGAACGAGAACGAGATTGAGTGTGACGCAGTTACGATTTGAGTATTCAGTTGCTTTTACTAATAGTAGTGAGTCTATGTAATTTCGTACAGAAGTTAAAGTGTTGATCTCCTACTTTAGTTCATCGTGAGTGTGTGCCGTGTATTCTCGCGAGTCACGAATGTGACGCACTTGTTATTCACTAGTGATTTGAGGTAACCGGAGACTGAGCTCCTCCGGCCACGTTGGATTTCAATACCAGGTAGCGCTTCGGGTACCCTGGATTGCCTGGAAGTTCCCCTGGCCTCGTTGGATTCCCTGATCGGGACCGCATGGCGGGTGATGATCTTTTTGCCCGGTGCAGCACGGTGTTTTCTCCTTCCTGATGCTCTCTGCATTGCTCCTTTTTTCCGTGGGACTGTGAGCATGACAATCGTGAGTAGTATTTTCCATTATTGTTGGCTCTAATAAGAGTGAAGCGGCGATTTGTATTTTTTCCGCCCCAACGCACACAAGCGTCGTTCAGGCCTGCATCTCATTTTATTTGTTTACTTTATTGGGACTATTTTTGACCTTTATATATTTTTTCAAGAGCCTGGGCCCAGTGAAGGTTAATTACTGACTGAAACTAAATGTAAAACTATGTGAAAGTGTTGAATATACTCCATCAAGTTAATCGTGAGTAATGTAAAGTTGTTTATTGTGATTCATAACTTGCTTTGGAGGTTCATTTCATAACTTTAGTTGATTGTCACGTAAAAGAGAAACAAGGGAGTATTTGAAATTGAGTCCTTATTCATTTTTTCTTTATTACAATTAAATTCTGAGATTTTACTGATTTCTATTCAGTTTCCCTTCCATAAACTCTTATTACATCAGTAACGAACCTAGGGCACTCTAGATAATGGTACGTATAGAGTGCTACACTATATTGGAATGAAATGACTCAATTGGAATTAAATAAATCTGTGGATCTCTGTGTTGAAGTCTCTGAATTATTCGTCCTAGCTAATGCTCGGGGAGGCTCTGATACCCATCAGCCAGCTAAATGACTGTGCTGCAAGTGTCTCTCTGTGTGTCTTGGTGGCAGCTGAAAGGCTGTTATATGAGTGTGTTTCTGTCTGCTGTTCTCAGCAGCTGATACCCGACACACAGAGGAAGTCTCTCAACGCGTGTCTCTGCCACCCTGCTGGATGGCAGACCCTTTTTAAGAGTCCACGTCTGACACAGGACCATTCAAACGTGCCACTGTCAAGTTCAAGGGTGGAAGGAAGTTAACAGCTGAAACTGTTATAAGTTGTTTTATCTGGCTTGGAAGAGATTGAGTAAATTCAGTTATCAGATGCTTAGGCTTTTGCATGTTTATATCAACAGTGAGTGAGTGCATCCACTGCAATTATAGAGGTTATTACTATGAATTAATTACTTGTTTTTTTTGTTTAATTTCAAAACTATGGGAAGTTGCTTCTCTGTAACAGCTACTACTCTTCTGGAACGATTTTCAACTAGATGTTGGAACATGACTGTTGGGTTTTGCTCCCATTCAAGAGCATTAGTGAGGTTAGGCACTGATGTTGGGTGATGGGTTCTGGCTCACCATTTCACTGCATCCAAAATGTGTTCAGTGGGCTTTATGCTGGCCAATCATGTTTTCCATGCCATACACTGTAAATCATTTCTAAATTAACATTTTACACAGGGTTATTGCCATGCTAGAATAGAAAAGCCAAACCGCTGCAAAAAATAAGTCAAAAGTGCACAATTCTCTAGATTGTCATTGTACTGGAATAACCAAACCTGCTAATTAGAAGGGGGTGATTTTGGCCCTATGTACACCATGGAAAGAAACGTTTGAGCACCCAACACACGCCACACATAGTTTTGGTTTGCTTCTTATTGTGTTGTACCTTTTGAAATGTTTTGAGTTAATGTTTTGGTTGAACAGGAGATATTGCATTTTAAATAAACAGATCAGTAACTCTAACTCTCTGTCTGCCTTGGGGAGATCATTTTCTTGTTGAGAAATGTTGAGTTTTGGTTGTGCTCAGGGCTGTTCCTGTAATGGCAAGCACAAATTTACACTGCTCAAGGTTTAATGGTCTGAGTGTGTATTGAATTTAAGGTATGTTGCGGTACCTGTTTAAATGTTTTGTGTTTTTGGCCATTCATTTTGATTCAGTTAGCATCGTTGAGCTAAAGCTGAATTTGAGACATTTATTAAAACAGTTATATTGGTAAATTTAAAAAGGACCCCGCAAGGTATATCTGAGATAACTCGGATGTGGGTAAAATAAGCTGTTTTATAATGAGCTTTCAAACTCCATACCTCAGGCCATGGTTGTCTTACAAATATATTACTTTAAAAAGCCCATAAACTCTTTTGAAAATGTTTAAATCTCTGAAAGACTTTCATTTAGTTCCATCTTTAGCCTGTAAAGTGAACATTTACAATTGTTAACGTGGAAAGTTGGCTGATAAACATGCCTGCTTGGCGGATTAAGAAGTGTTACTTTCCCTTTTTATAAATGTTTTTATATTTTCTACTTAAAATGTTTTAGTGAATTTTATAATTAGTATGTACAATTAAAGTTAATTTCCTTTTCTGTCATTAACCTACTAAGTATTAGTTATCTGCCACACTGCACCCTAGATAACTGCATCGGCTACTCGACACAACAGTCACTAGTTCATTTGTATGGTATCTCATTAAGCACTTTTTTAGATTACTGGAAATAATTATTTTGAAGTGTATCGGTTTTAGAAACCTTAGAGAAATGAAGTGACCTTTTATTGATCATAGTGAGAAACTATGATCTCTATGATCCTCTAACAAAGAGAAACTATAGACCCTAGTGGATATAAGGAGGGTCAAAGGTTGTCTGTAGCAGCTGTCGCTGAGACATGACTCCTTAGCCACAAGTCCCACCTGCCTTTCCTCCTATCATTGATAAAGCCAAATGTGACAACTGACAAACCATACAGCGCATGGTGTATGATATTTCTCAGTGACCATGGGATGGAAATAACCACCTCCATGGCTCCAAGAGATAAAGTAATAAATACAGGGATAGTGCTTGTCTGTGGAGTTTCACATATTCACTTTCATATATTTCTGAGAAAATCTCATAGGTCATTTGTATTGCTCAGCTGTGGCTTTTTCATATCTCAGGAGAGTTAATGAAGGTTTTAGTTATGTTTCATTTAGGAATTAACTTTGTCTCAGATGTTTTACCTAAAATTCTTCAGGAGGAATAAAAATATACACAAATGAGGCAATTGTTGCCAATGAAATTAATGTGGATAGCTCAGCTCATAGATCATTTGGCTTAGGAGAAACTTGATTGGAGATGGGAATATCTTAATGAAATCCAAACATAAGTGGTAACTGGAGATGCATTTAAAATGCTTGCTAATAGCAGGTGGAAATGGTAATGCATCCTTGTTCAACACTTGTGAATGGATCAAGTGTTGATACCAGGTGGAAACAGGGTAATTGAGATCTCTAACTTTTGAATTACAGACTTTGGTTTCTTGGCAAATCTGAGCACAGATGGAGACATTATTGAGATCACTTCTGAAATTTATGAGGTCACTCCTATGAGAATAATGCACTTTTTTTCAGGGGGGAAAAAAACATCTCAGGTTATGACTGTAACCATGGTTCCCCGAAAAGTAAACGAGACGTTGCGCCCAGAGATGACGCTATGGGGAATGCCTCTGCTTGACAGCGTCTGAAGCACGTGTGCAACTACTCCAGTCTTGATTGGTGCTGATTCACCCCGTGATGTGTGAAGCTATAAAGGTTACCCGGAACAAAGCAGCAACAGCTTCTGATTGGCTGAAGCAAGGCACTCTCAGGCGTGCAGGAATTATGTTAAGAGGAGTGGCTTCCAGCAACCTAGTTCTCACCTAAGATTATGCTATGCCTATGTCATACGTCAGAGGTCACCCTTCCGCCGGAGCTCAATTCTCTTGTGAACGCACGTACGGCCTCTTGCAGGAAGCCAGTGATTATAGTTTGTAAAATTTTTAATATGGATATTTTTCTTACAATTCCCATCACTTTAGAAGGTGTTTATTAACCCACTGAAGTCGAATGGATTACTTGTATGATGGATGGATGCGCTTTTTGGATAGATGAAACTATTTAATGCCATTACAAATCTGGGAAGAGCCAGGACATTTTTTAATATAACTCCGATTGTGTTCGGCTGAAAGAATAAAGTCATATACAGGCTTGAGGGTGAGTAAATTGTTGTATAATTTTCATTTTTGAGGGAATTATTCCTGAAAGTGTTTGTCAGTTTAGCTCGATTCAGAGGTGTTTATCTTCAAGACTATAAAAATGCAATCTCATTTGCTACTGCCTCATTACAGATGTTGGCATTGGGTATTTTCTGGTTTAATTTTTATCTTTATTGACATTTTTATTCATTTAGCTGACGCTTTTATCCAAAGCGACTTACAATGCTATATATGTCAGAGGTCGCACGCCTCTGGAGCAATTAGGGGTTAAGTGTCTTGCTCAGGGACACATTGGTGTCTCACAGTGGATTTAAACCCGGTCTCTCACATCAAAGGCATGTGTCTTATCCACTGCACCATCACCACCTCCACATCTATCTTATCTTTAGATAAGACCTCCACCACCTCCTCCCCTATCTTTATAAAGGGATCTTAGAAGGAAGAGAGTATTAACATCAGTAATGAGTGTGTGGAGCAGTGAGACAGACAATTGTAGTTTTAATGAGATGGGGATGTATTTTTAACTTAAAAGCGCAGATTGAATCTTATATTACTATGTTGCTGTTGTAAATCAATTGTCTATCACACACTACTGTAGCTTTTGTTTGTTTCTGTGATCAGCAATTAATGGAATCTTCTGTCGCAATAGCAGTCCCGGCTCTAGTGTGATCTGTTTTCTAGTTGGGTGTCTGATCAGTCAGCAGAATGTCTCTGTGTTTCATTCTCTCATAGACTTTTATATGTAGTTGAATCATCTGTCAGAGCTCTTTATGCCACTCTGTCTGGATGATCTGTCATTTTCATGAATATGCCATCAAATAAGATCACTTAAAAAAGGATACTCAACCCAAAATGTTCTCCTCATTTACTCACCCTCATGTCATCAGCCTTTATTTCTTCAGATAATATTTGATTTGAGACATGGGTCTCAAACGCATCAAATGATCTAATAGTAGGTAGAGGCACATTATTAGCTACATTGAGCCTATAGGTAGGTTGACCTATAGGCTCAATGTAGCTAATAATGTGCCTCTACCTATACTTTTGCATCACATAACCAGCCCCATATTAATGGATTTTCTAAAATAGCAAATTAGCTTTGTAGCTCACCTGATACATCATTACACTTGCGATGTGGAGCACTCGAGTATGAGTCCGGCTTAAATCAATGTGATCAATGTGTGATTGACAGGCGAGTAGGTGGTCTTGTCCAGAATGCATAACCATATAACCATTTACCTGTCTCTGGCAGAGCTCACTACTAAATATAGCTTCAAAGAGTGAGGCATAGTTGTCTGATCTAAACTTCAACAGGAAATACAGTACACATGATTCATGGTCACTTGTGTGGAAGTGTATGTACGCCTTTAAGATGAGATGCTTCTGGGCTGTGATGAATGTGTCTTGTCTCGAAGAACCAGAAACCACTAGTCTGAGCTGCTCATATTTCTCTAAGTAAACTTTTTTTATGGGAATTTGTCACGCTCAATGTGACATATCTGCATATTTCATGGCTGTGATTATATGGTTGTGGCATTTATAAGACTGGCCATGTACAAACTGGATGAGAGTTCAACCGCACTCTACGCAAAAGACAGTCCAGACAGACAGAGGCTACATTCACACAGCAGGAGAAAGCGGTTGCCAGCCTTGTTATAGAGTGCTACATTTGGTTACAAACACACACGCCACTCTCGTGTTGCAATTTTTTTCATATGGGGTTCCGTTAATTCAGTGAGAGAGGGATATGAGTCATCTGAAGGTTTTAGATGCATACGCTGTCTTCCACCAGAACTGACCCCATTTTGTGTCCTTGCTATGACACAAATGCTGCACTCTACACTCAATTTGTTTTGTTTTTTAACCACTATCTAGTAATTCACATCTGACAGATAAACGTACTCCCGGCTAAAGAGAAAAGAGAAGCTGTTTAGAGCTTGTCTCATTAGGGGCTTTTAGAGACACTAGTATTATACCTCTAATAACTGTAATTACTCCACATGTCATATCAGTGAGCATTCTGTCATACATAATACTTTGTTATCATCGCACATTATTCCAGTCTGAGGATACAGCAGTATCCTGGACATACTGTATATGATTACAGTTTTTTACAATCGCTATGACAATTTTTTCAATACTTTTAACAAATTTCCTAAACTCTTAACGCACCAACACACCTACACCACACAATTGGCAAAACAGTTAATTTCATGGTCAAAATCACACATTGTAAACTAAACTCCAACACTAATTTTCAAAATACAATAATACACTAGCAACAATACACCATGTCTACCAAAACACTGCAAACATGTCTCAAAATCAAATAATTTTTCAAAACACTAGCATATGTTCTCGTCCAACAGGAAGATTTAGTCAATCATGTCATAAAAACACGAACATCAGATGGAATTACAGAAACTGCATTATTTTATATGAGTCAGGTATGCTCTTATACAACAGACAGTATATTGTATTGATCATAGATTGTGTTTTGCACTGCAGTTTCTTTTGAAGCCTCTCTACATTTTTGTTGTGTTGGGTTTAGGTCTTTTGCTGCAGAAATTCAATAAAAAAAGACCCATCTCAGAGTGCTTTATAGAATGTACGGTTACTGTAATGACAAAAACAAAGACAGAGACAGAATTGCTGCAATAAAGAAAATACTGTAAATACAATACAAATAAATGTATATATTTGCATAATTCAATCATCTGTTTCTCAGTAACAATAGAATAAAATACAGAGGATATATTTGTGTTTCAATTCACAATATAAACAGCTGTTTACCTTGACTTTAGCCTGGGTTAGGTTTAGA